>CM043008.1:11973420-13402586 GCA_023678885.1 Pogostemon cablin | reverse complement strand
CAGAACAGATATTTTTGAGAAGTCATTGCATCAATAAAAATGTTGTGTGTAAATTATTTATGATTAATACTCCCTCCGTCCCGTCCATATTGCACCGTTTACTATAGCTTTTTAAGAGCTTTATGCAGTCAAACGGAGCAGTTTGACCGGGACGGAGGGAGTATGTGATAATTATGTTATGAATTATGAGTGATTAATTTAACTACGTTATGAATTATTTGTGATTAATTTGTGATACAAGCTGTGGATTAATGTGAATTGAGGTAAGTAGGTATTCATATACAAATAAATATTACTCCCTCCGTCCCGAGTAAAGGTCACCATTTCCTTTTTGTGCGTGAATTAAGGAGTATTAATATTTTATTTGTAGTGGGTAGTTGGAATACAACTTTTACATATTTACCCTTGCCACCTTACACAATTTGCATAGTACGTATTTACATGACAGAACGAATTTTTTAATTAAATAGTAATTAAATTATATTTAAAATTTAACCACTAATTTAGTAAAAAATTACAGAAAAATAAAATTCAACCTTCAAAAACATGTGTTGACTCATAAACTTGGGACACATTCGTCAAATCACCGGCCGAGAGATATCACGGGCATTCACTGTCTCATTATCAGGGTCAGGCACAACCAAGCCCTCGTCAATAGGATCGTTGACGGGCTAGCCGAATCTCGAAGTCGGGCAAAACCATACCCTCGTAGATATTAGAGGATTCTGGAACCACATATCCATATAAATCTAGGTCGGATAAAGTCGAGAACAACGATGAATCCATAGATTTGCCAACATCAGAGTCGGAGTAGGGAAGAAACTCCAAATTGTTAGTGGAAATCGCTTCCAACTCTTGAGGCTTTGATTCAGTTTGCCTTCGTATCGCAATCTTTAGAGGAGTCATAACTTGCGTCTTCGCAACTTGTAGCTCTAAAGGTTTTGAGGTAGATGACCTTTTTATCGCGATCCTAAGAGGAGTCATACTTTGTATCTTCGAGCTTGTTGAGAGAAGAGATGAGAGGTAGAGATAGTCCCACTGGGTGTGCCAAAATTTTTAACAACAAATTTTATGTATTTATGATGAAATAAAAACAAATTGGAGTATAAAGATAATCTAGATGGATTTAATTTGAAAGATAATTTAAGCGGGTTACAATCTCCAATCAATCCTCTGATTCTTCTCTCGAACCAATTTGGCTTGACTTGACTTGTTGACTTGACCGCATTGACTGTGTGTTTTGAGTCGGATCTTCAGTTGAAGATTGTCTAGACTCGAATTTGGGGCTTTGTAACGTTTATCCAGAGGCGTCGAGCCTTTGTTTGGATTTAAACGTACTTTATATGAAAAACACTCAATTTGGGAGGCTTAGCACCTTGATCCCGAGTCGTAAGCTGTTCTTGGCGCGAAGAACACCGAAGAATTTAGTGTATGAAGAACACTTGATTTGGGGGTTTCAGCACCTTGATCCCGAATCGTATGCCGTTCTTGACATGAAGATGCTTGAAGATCTCAAAGAGCACTGCCCGTGTTCTTGATCTCTTCAGAGCGTTTGTGCTTTTCGGGTCTTTAAATGTGTGTCTGGAATGAATGGAGGAGGACTCCTTATATAGGTGAAGTATGAGGATGCCCCATGTTAGGTATTTATTGCGCACCTCAATTAAAATCCCCAAGTGTAGGGATGTCAATTGCAATGACAAGTATCTCAGTTAAAATTATATCGTTCCCACAGAGACAACAATTCTTCTTCCATGGCTATAAGCCACTTATTACTATCTTGACTTGCCAGTGCTTCAGTATAGTTTCTAGGTTCATAAGTTTCAACATCAACAACTGTATATAGAGCAAATGACACTATATCAGCTTGTACATACCTTGCAGGTGGTAATATAGTCCTTTTCAGTCTATCTCTAACAAGTTGATAGGTATTAGGTTGTTCTTTAACTCTTAATACTCTATCTGTACCTCTGTCAGTGGAATTCTCTTCACTTTCACCAAATCTGTCCATGTTTTGAGGCTCCACCTCAAGCTCAGACTCTCTTCTCTGATCATCCTTGATCAATGACATCTTATTCTCAGTAAAAACAACATCTCTACTAATCAAGAACTTGTTCTCTTCATAACACCAAAGTTTATACCCCTTTACTCCCTTAGGATACCCTATCATAACACATTTGAGTGATCTAGGTTCCAACTTATCCTGTTTGACATGTGCATAAGCTTGGCAACCTACAACTCTAAGGTGTGAGTAACTAGGAACCTTACCAGACCACACTTCCTGAGGAGTTTTGAAATTTAGAGCAGTTGAAGGACATATGTTGATTAGATAAGCTGCAGTTGCAGCTAACTCTCCCCAAAACACCTTGCTCAATCTTGTACTGCTCAACATGCATCTGGCCCTTTGTAGCAATGTCTGATTCATTCTTTCTGCAATGCCATTTTGTTGTGGAGTTCCAGGGACAACTTTGTGTCTTTTAATCCCCTTTTCCTTGCAGTATGAATTGAACTCTTCAGACACAAATTCCATTCCTTTATCTGTCCTCAAATACTTCAAACTACTCCCTGTGATGTTCTCAGTTACTGTCAACCAGACTTTGAAGGTTGTAAATGCTTTATCCTTTGATTTTAGAACATATACCCATAACTTTCTTGAGTAATCATCAATTATGGTCATGATGTATCTCCCTCCACCTCTGGTTATGGTTCTTGAAGGTCCCCAGAGGTCTGAATGAACATAATACATCCTTGCTTTGGTTGTATGTTCTGAATCACCAAACTTAAGTCTCTTGGATTTACCAAGAATACAATGCTCACACTGTCTGATCTTATCACCTTCACTGAACTTGATCAGCTGTTGTTTAGATAATTCTTGCATTCCACGTTCACTGACATGTCCCAGCCTTCCATGCCATAGGTTTGCATCATCAAGCTTATCAGTGTTGTGTATTTGTCCTACAACAACACTTCCATCCAAGAAATACAAATCAGATCTCCTGGTTCCTCTCATGACTATCTTATCATCCTTAGTCACTGTGAGAATCCCCTTTCTCAAACTTGAATCACACCCTTGAGTATCAAGCATCTCAAGGGAGATGAGGTTCCTTCTTAATCCAGGAACATATCTTACATTCCTAAGAAGTCTATGAACTCCATCAAACATTAGTAATCTGATGGATCCCACTCCCTTTATCTCACAAGAGTGATCATTACCTAACAGTACTGATCCTCCTTCCTGATGCTTGAATTCCTCAAACCAATGCTTCATAGGTATCATATGGAATGTACACCCTGAATCCAATACCCACTTAATAAAAACATCTGATGAAGTGATGGTCAGAGCTTCAATACCTTCCATACCAGCATTATTTTATAATTCTCCCACCTGATTTACCTGATTCTTCTGATTTACAGCAGGTGCATCATCTTTCTTGGACTTGTTTGCCTCCATTTTGCACATTGTTTCTTGAAGTGACCTGGTGCATGGCAGAAGTAACACTTCTTACCAGTTGACTGTCCTATTACTCATTTCTTTTGATCAGAATTTCCCCCTTTGTTCCACTTCTTGTTCTGATTCCTTTTCTTGGCAAACATGCCTTTTGCCCCTGACTTTTCTTTTCAACCCTCTCCTCTAGATCTTTTGATCTGAGTGCTCTCAGCACATCTTCAAGCAACACAACATCCTTACCTCCATAAAGAACTGCATCCTTGAAATGCCTTTGTGATCTTGGCAATGCTGACAACAACATGATAGCCTTGTCTTCACTGGACCGTTTGAAATCCACACTTTCAAGATCATCTGTGATCTTGCACAACTCATCTGCTTGATCCATCAGAGACCTTTCATCAGTCATCTTGAAAGCATGTAGCCTTTGCCTGAGATGCATCTTGTTAGCAGATGGTTTAACCATGAACAAAGACTCCAATCTATTCCATACCCCAATAGCTGTTGTCTCCTTTGATACTTCTCTGAGTATCTTATCACTTAGACATGGGATTATTGTAGAATAGGCCTTTTGAAGTACCTGATCATCCATTGGAGCTCTTACAAGACCTGTTGTAGCCTGAGGATCCTTGATGATTTCAGTCTTCACTGGTGGAGGAGGCTTCAATGCATCCATCAAACCTTGTTGCATAAGAACAACTTTCATCTTGAGTTTCCAACAACTTGAGGGAAACGTTTTCAGGAACTATGGTAACGGCGATGAATTTCGGCCCGATGATTGATAAGGTAGAGAGAAATTAACCACGGCGGCGACTAGGGCAGAAATTTTGTGGACGATGCTGGATAAGCTTATGTTTTCCTGGGAAGTAGAAAAGAGAATATATTATCTTAATACTTAAATTTTATTACCAAAATAATTGGTGGGAAAAAGGGCCGCCCAAATTTCCTATCAATAATGAGAGAAGGTAAAAGTTTAGAAAGGGTTACTATCAATAATGACGGGAATTAGGGGTGAAAATCAAACCAAACTACTCGATACTCGACTTGAGATCGTTCTGTAAAAGCTCGGTTCGAGCTCGATTTGATAATGATATCAAACAAGCTTGAACACACATTTACGTTTGATAAAATTAAAAGCTCGGCTCGAGCTCGAACTCGATTAATAAAAATAGATAAAGTAAGTGTAAATTTATCAAACTACTCGAGCTCGGCTCGTGTTCGGCTCGATAAAAGCTCGTTCGGGCTCAGCTCGATTGTTTATCAAACAAGCTCAAACATATATTTTGAAGTTTGATAATATTTCAAACACGCTTGAACAACTCTTCGTTCGGTTTGGCTCGATTCATTTACACCCCTAACGGGAATACAAGTTTCTCATTAAAATAATTTATTTTATAAATATTTTAATTATCCCCTCATTAATAGTGCTTTTAATGACAAATTTTATTTCTATCATTAATTTTTACTCATTAAAAGCCCATTTTCTTGTAGTGATATCCTTAGGGAGCTTTAACTCCCAAACACCAAACTTATTAAAAACCCCATAGTATAGTATTATTTTTTAAGGGTTATTCTGTAATGCACCAAGTGGACCGGTGCATTTGTGGATTAAAAGGTTAAAAGTAGAGTATAGTGGGTAGTTATTTAAAAAATAATAATTATTGTATTTTATTTGATGATGGAAATTCAATTAAAATTTAATTTACGGTTAAGATCGTCCAGGTGCACCGGTGTACTCGGTGCACTGCCGTTGGACTCTTTTTTTTTTAATGAGGATAATTATTCTTTTTTAGATTTCAAACTTTTAAATAAATACTTTTACAAATAATTGATTCTTTTCTGTAGAAGAAATAACTTCTATTTTTATTAAAAGCTCTATAATTTCATATCTTGAATAAGTGGAAAACATTTTCAATTATTTTCTTAATTTTAGACATAAAAAATTGTATATAAAAGAATCTCTGACCCTTTTTTTTAATTTAAGTGGTAAGTTATGTTTTTATATTTTAATTCCTTTCCATCCCACAATAATTTACACTTAAAAAATAAATGTTCCATCAATTAAATAACATTAGAATTCATCTTAATATAAATAAAAAGATTACCATCACCAAATTTATATATATATATATATATATATATATATATATATATATATATATATATATTACATATTATTTATAATACATAAAACTCTAATTAATTTCTTTTCAAAAATATTTTTTTAATTTAATAACAAATTTTATACTCTTGTACAAGTTTTTATCATTTTATAAACAGTTAGATCAAAAATAAAAAGAAAAATAAAAAATATAAAAAATTGGTGTCTAAAGGACGTCTTATTTTAATTTAATACATAATATATAATTATATGAAAATAATTCTTGAATAATTTTTAACTTTAGTTATCGAATAAAAAACTCCCTTGCCTCCGTAAAGCTTTTAATGACGGCTGGGGGTGCCAACGGTCTTTATAAGAAATTCAAATATTTTCTTTCATTTCATTCAGAGAGTCCTCCAAGTTGAAATCCTCCCCTTTCTTGATTTTGGGGTTTCCCCTTTCTTGATTTTGGGGTTTCAGTGAATTGCTTTCTTTCCAATTGTTTAAATCTGGTTCTTGATTTTGGGTTTTGGCGAATTGTGAGCTTTCTCTGTAGTGAATTGCTTTCTGTCTCTATACTTCTTGTTCTTGATTTCTCATTCGAATTTGGGTACGCAAGAATGAACGCAAGAGGATTTAACGGCGAATTGCCGGAAGGGCTGATTCAAGTCATACAGTCTTTCATGACAATTAAGGGAGCGGCTCGGACAACATTGGTATCCAAGTCCTGGTATGAAGCTTGGAAATCTCGTCCCGATATAGAATTCGATGAGCGTCATTTCGACGATGTCAATGCTTTTGTGGAATTCGCTGAGAGGACGATACAGAGATACGAGGATTCAAAGTTAAAGATTAACAGTTTGAGATTGCTCTTGTCAGCCGGCTCTGACTTTGCTGATGTGGAATCGCACAAGAAAGCGATGACTATGGCGTCGAAATTAATGGTGAAAGCGATGAGAATGGGTGCCTTAGATTTACATGTTGAAGATAGATGGCCGGGTGGGAGTGTGTTCACTGTACCAACTGAGGTTTTTGGAGAAGCAACCCTAATCACACTATCTTTATCAAACTGCAACATTGCGTTAGGAGATGGGGTTGTTTCTACTGAATCAAGATCTGATCTTGGTCATCCAATCAGCTTGTACACCTTGTGTATGCTCAAGCGTTTGCATTTTGCATATGTCAAATTGGATGCTTCATTTTTCAAAAATCTGTCATGTTTTCCTTTGTTGAAGGAGCTATCCCTTACTCATTGTGGTGGATACGAAACCAGAAGAAGAATAAGTCTCTTAAGCACATCGTTGGAGTGCTTAAGTTTCAATGGAGGTGATTTGTTGAGGGCTTTATGCCAAGTTCCAAATCTTCAAAAGCTTACAGTGTCAAGTAATATAGTACCATCTCTGGTCTTTTTACCTGCACCAGTTAGTAGATGGCAATCGGATATAATTATCCGATGCACTGTTGTCCGTAGTATTAGATGGTTCATGGGATTGAGTACGCTGCTGACGAATTTGAGCTCGTCCGTCATCAAACTGACACTTGCCATTAATGTTTTCTGGCTGAACGGGATTGATTTGGGAGGCCTACCCATAACTGAAGTTGAACACTTAGTTATTTCTTCAGAGAAACCTGGCATTGATTGCGACTTTATTCAAAGCGTGTTACCTATTTCTCATCCCAAAATCATAACGTGTGATCCCTTTTCTGCAGAAACAGTGTTGAGACTTCTGCGTTTTCTTGAAGAGACAGTAAGAAGGAATGATTCAGGCTTAAAGGATGTTGTGGGATTAGATTCTGTGGGACTAGGTTTGGAAGGTCTGGTGGGTGTACAATTGGAGAGTCTTGGAGAAGATATTGAAGAATGGAAGCCTCTGACTGGGAAGGCGTTTGGACATTTCCCTACGGAGAATGTGCGATTAAAGCTAAGATGGTGAAGATGCAGCATGATCGAGTATGATTTTTGAGATGCTGAAGATGCAAGAAAGTTGAAAACACTTTTTAGGAAATTAGCAAGTATGTTTTTTTTGTTGTTGTCTGTGTCTAAAAGAAAACAAGTTTTAGTTGAATGTTGGAGTTCAATAGGTAATGACTTCCTTGTCATTGTTACTTAACTTTCTTTTTGAAAATCCCTAAACAAACATGCACTATATTCACAAGATTTCCAAGTCCCCTAAACTTTGAAATGGTGAATCTATTAAACTCTGTTTGAGGGGGAACTCTGTTTCAGCAATGGTGATTTACTTCCACAACGTAATAGATTGACCTTAAGCTGCGCATATTTGGACTGATGTGTGATACCCCTCTTCATTAATAGTAGGTAATTGTCCTATTGATACATTATCATATATATGTATATACTCAAATGTTGTTATTAGAGGCTGCTTTCCTACAATTTTCGGTTGAAGATATCTTGTTAATGGTGCATTTTCATTCTTTTTATGTTTAATTTCTTTTCTTTTTTTTTTTTTGAAAAATGGCTTAAATAAGTAAAAAGAAAGTGTTTGTTGGAAGCCAGATCGGCTATATATAATGCTTGAGTTCAGCTAAAATGACAAGGGCCTAGGATGTCATATGTTAAACTTTAAAAATTATGACCTTTGGATCTAAGCTCTTGGCATAACTGCATTAATTTGGTTTCATGGTGGTAAGTACCTTACTCTTATAGGACCACAATGGTAGCTGTGTGTAGTCCTTCACCATTGGCACCTGCTGGGCAAGGAAGTTATATAACCTCTTCTCCATCTCCTGCTGCATCTGGTGGCGCTTCCGTCTTTAGAGATGGAAGGCTTTCTATCCCATGGAACTAGAGGTTCTGCTTTCTGCATATTACATCGTTTACACATCACGTCTAAGTTGGCTGCAAATTCTAGAAGCTCTTATACATACCTCAAAAGAAAGAAAGAATGAAAAAGTACATCTATGAAGCATATTCTATGTTGCCTTTATTGCAACAGACTTTGCCGTTAGAAACCTGTTGTGTTTTTCATCTTGTGCAATTTTAATCTTGGATAGATTAGACTTTCATGTGGATCAATCTTTTCTATGTTGCATCAACTGTGACAAGCAATCACTGCCATGTATTCGAAGAATATGTATCGTTTCTTGTACTTGTATATATAACCTTTAATTGGTGCTGCTGCCCTGTGCTCCCATGCTCAAAATAACATAAGACCTTTGAATGCACAATTCGTTGTAGGAAATCTTTGCGATTTTGCTCAGAAGAACGACATTCTACTTCTAGAATGATTGATAGGATATATATCTACACGTCTTACTTTTAGTTACATTCTTTCTTGAATGTGATTCCATTATGAATCATTATTTAATTCATTAGAGACAAATTTGAAGATGTAGGTAGCTGATGTCCTGATAATGATAGTTAATGGACATGTATGTATATATAAATATTCATTAGCATTTGCAAAAATAATGACACCCTATTACACTTGTCTGTATTAATGATGTTCCATTTTTTGTGGTAGTGAATGTCATACTGAATATTGCAAATTGTTACTTAACTAATTAATTCTTGTGCTTAATTGCTTGTTCAAAGTTTAATTAATGAATTGCAGAGATTTTCTTTTCTTCTTTTTATGTTTGATTTAGTGGAACCCTAGATCAAGGATGAAAATATCGGTAAAAATATCGGTACTTCAAATTTACGGATATATCGATGGATATATCGAATATCGACATCGATATCGGTAAAAATTTAAAGATTCACGAAAATTAAAAAAAAATAGAAGAAAATTAATTAATTAAATTTTCAATATATTATAACTAATTTTAATATATAAATATACTTTAAAATCTCAATTAAACTCATAACACATGATAAGTAAATTAATAATGACATATTTAAATAATATGGAGTTATACAATAATTACTACTTAATGTTTTATACATAATAACTAATATAAAAATAATGATTTATGAGGTTCAAATGTAAAACATGTCATGCCGTCTAAATCTAAACAATATTGGTACCAACTCATCGATTAGAGAAATACTGAACATAGTTCTGAATGTTTCAATAGTACGTCGTTCTATTTTGTTTAACTGTTTGACCATGGATTGGATAGTGTTGGCTAATCCAATCACCATGCTGTTGAGACATGATTGAATCTACTCCATATGACAATTTAGGGATAACAATTTGACAAAAAATGATAATTAATTAATCAAACGTAAAACAATATAATAATTAGATGGTTTCACGCAAGTGTTGCTTTATTTTTTATTTTATTTTTTTTAAATTAAACATATTAATAACAAAAAAATGTATTTGGTTGATAAAAGTAAAACAAAATTTTATTTTAATTTTTTTAAATTATAGATAATTTTTCGATATTTTCGATATATCTTCGATATTTTGTCGATATATTATCGATATTTCCTCGATATATCTCGATGTCTAGGAAAATTTGAACTATAACAATTCGATATCGATATTATTACCGATATTTCTAGATATTTTTCGATATATCCTCGATAACAGAAAAAATATATCTTTTTCCCCCATATCGATATTGGTACTCTAAAAAAATAGATATACCATGGATATATCGGGATATTTTCATCCTTGCCCTAGATGAACAGTTCCAGTTTCCTTTTCTATTCCTGGATAAACCCACTCAAATTTCGCATGATAAACTTCTCCTCGCAAAACCCACATCGCTCTTCCTTGCTAGATTCGCATGGAAGTCACGACAGTTCAGCACCAGAATGTGGCGGCGGCGCCTGAGGCACATCTGGAGCGCAGTTTCAGATGACCTCTCTGTATGTTGGTGACTTGGATTTCAATGCGATGGGCTCTCAGCTCTCCGATCTGTTCAATGAGGTTGGTCAGGTTGTGGCGGTTAAGAATTGCCGAGAGCTCAGCACTCGCAACATTCGCTGTGGCTATTTTATATGCTTAAATTTCCAAAAAGGATTGCGTTTGATTTATAAGAATGAATTGGTTTGTGAAATTGTCATATGGTTGTGGTAACTTACTTTAATCTTGGTGTTGGAATTTGATTGGAAAATGGAAATGATATCTTAACCCCTTCAGAATAGAAATATGAATAATTTTTCGTGAGAATTAACATTTAATTATTAGTTCTCAATGGTAATGTAAACAGAGTTTGATTTGGTAAGCAGATTCTCTGAAAGAATGTAATGGGAAATGCGTTTATCACTTTATGTGTATGGTGAACAGTAAAGACAATATATGTTAGAAACACGATCGTGTGCTCGAGTATTCTGAATAATAATTTGGGTATTTTTTGGGTAAAGTAGTGATAAAGTTCTTTCCTTTTCAGCTCCCAGATAAGCTTCCAAAGCTGTAAGTTACCCCCTAATATAGACCTTGTGGACATTACATTAGATACAACCTGAATTGATACTGGTATTGTGTTTTTAGCTTGCTGATATGAATGTGAAAAAGATGATCAGCCAGCCTCTTTAAGTTGCACGAGCAAGGTGGTTACGGGTGAAGACTATTGCGTATAAACTTTTAATTGAATGTGATAGTTGAAACATGTCTCATAGTTGATAAATTTTTTAATGGCGTTTTTTTATATGAACTCCTTATCTTCATTATATTAACTAAGCTCATCTTTATACTCAACGATATCTTTGCCACTAAATGTATTTATTAGGTTTTATATTGTTTACCTATGGTGTTATATGATTTCATTATTATGATCCTGCCATTTTGATAGAGTTAAGGTGATCTCAAGGACGATATAGAAACGGAAAGATTAAATCCTCAACTGAGGCCACGGCCACAACTAATGTTGCTGTAGAATAATGATCAAAGAAAAATGATCAGCTAGGTTTCACATCAAGTATATATACTACTAGGTCTAATTAAGGCCCATGAAAAGGCCCTTGTTACTCTAATCATTAATTAAGAAATACTATAAATAAATCAGGCCAAAAACTATAATCTATTTAAATTAATTTTATAAGTTATTATAATAATTAAATAATATTACTCTAAACCCTAAACTATATAATTAAAAATTAATTCAAATTGTTTAGGAATAATTAACATAATAATTTGAAATAACTAAAATTAATAATAGTTATGTATTATATTTAATGAAAAAACAATATTCAACACACATATAAGGAATCATTTTAAATAAGGTATATTATTATGACCAAAAAATCAATGACCAAAATCTAATGTCATAATTGTGATGAATGGATGAGATTGAATAATGTGATGAACGGATGAGATTTTAAAAGGTTTAGTAATCAAAATCAAAGGTTTAGATTAAAAATTGATTCAATTTTGACTTTTAAAGTGTGTGTTATTATATATAATAATAATAATAAAGATATGTAAGAATTATATATTTTATTCTAATAAATAATCAGGCCAAACAATAACAAATAAATAAAATAATAAATAATCGGGCTAATGGAAAAATTGGGCCTACAATGAATTAAAAAAAATCAACCAACGACATTTTAAAATTCAATAAAACAAATCAAAGTAATAAAAATTAATTAACAACTAGTATTAATTAGTAAACTAATCAAATTTTGACACTTCACACATTTAAAAAAGTAATAAATGATGGGATGATAAGAAAATGACATTTCACGCTTTGAAACATTTAAATTATGAAAGTTATTTTGTTTTAATATATAAGAAGATGTTACACATTAATTTGAAATATAATTTAAATATATCATAAAAAAATTCAATACATACATGTCACCTTATGAGATAATATCATTTTTAGTCCAGTAATTTTATTACTACCTTTATCTGACGGTAAGAGAAACATTTACTTTTTGCATGTGAATTAAGAACGTAAATTAAGAAATATTATTATTTAATGTATGATGGGTAGTCGTATTAGTGTGTATGAAGACTCATATGTCCCTTGTCGACGAACACGGTGGGAGTAGAATTCAAATTTAATTCTAGGTGTAACGGTAGGTGCCTTACTTTGGGGTTTAAATATGTGTACTAGAGAGGTAGTTGAAGCTAAGGTCCAGGCTAAGAAAGCAGGATCCGGGCTCATTCTAATCTTTAATCTATTCAATTTAGTTTTTTATTTTTATCAATTTTATCCTGTAACATTATTTATTATTTTTTTCTCAAACAATAGGTATTTCATTTCATGATATCAACATAACTAACTAACTACTATAAGTTCTCTTGGATGTTTATCAACTACCCAAGAGAAAAGAGCTCCAACCAAGGGAGATGAGACACTCCAGGAAGGAGACTGCCACTCTGAATTCAAGAGACATTAACTCCATGAAGGAGACAAAAGATCCAACAAAAAACAAAACTACAGGACCATCATAAGACCTAATACAAGGAAAACTGTTGCTAATCAATCTATGCAAAATTAGATCCAAAAATGATGAAACTGTAAAACAAACCATCAACAATTTAGAAACTAGAGATTAATAAACAGAAAAGAAAAAGGAACCTCTTTTCTTCCCAACCACCATGCCACGGTGCTTACGCCACCGCTACCCAAGACCGACTACTCTTCAGTGACTATTCCTCTTAATCCCTTTAGATTGGGCGCCCTCCACCAGAAAAAATCAGATTTACTTACCATGATTGACCGAACATCAATCCCAGCCCTCAATGGTCAAAGATGTATCGGCCCAGTTTGGGTGTCCTCCACCGGAAAAAAGCAAATTTACTTGCCATGGTTGACCGAACATCAGTCTAAGCCATCAATGATCAAAGATGTACCGGCCAGATTGGATCTACGGTCTTCAACCAAGAAAATGATGGCTCTAAAACCATTTTCTCCAAAGAAGAACCGAGATAGAAGTCGGGCGAACCACACTCTACAAATGAAAGGGTGAGAAATATGAGATCTGGAGTGGTGGTTGAAGGGATCTCGCCAGCGGCCATGAAGCCGCCAACGACTACCGGCAGAGCAGGTGGTGGGCCGGAAGAGAGAAGATATGGGATTCTAGAGTTTTTTCTGCCGCTAGAGAGAGGAAGTAGAAAAGCACAGTTAGAGAAAGGGAGGAGAATCTAATCATGTACTCCCTCCGTCCCACAATACCATTCACCTTTCCTTTTATAAAGATGAAGAGTATTGTGGGACGGAGGGAGTAACATTTTACTTTTACAGAATTTGTCCTTTTGCAAAAGTTTTTTTAAAATTTACTCCCTCAGTCCCTCATTAAAAAATTCTTTTGTTTTTTGACACGTGGATTAAGAGGTATTATTATTTATTGTGTAGTGGATAGTTGTATTAGTGGGAGTATAGACACCATATTTTAATTGTATTAGTGTGAGTGTCCCATGTGTGTAAAAAAAGGAAATGAGACTCTTTGGGTAGGACAACCAAAATGGAAAAAATACCCTCTTTAAATGGAACAGATGGAGTACATGACTTACAAAATCGTTTAGTTGATATTTGTTTTGGGGTTTTGTGGGGTTTGAAAGTCATGAAGATTAATGATATGTTTGTTTTGAGTTTTTGATAGGGTAAGTTTTAACTTTATGTCAAATCAATGTGTAAGAATATATTTATTATTTGTAGAAAAAAATGAGAGAGGGGAGATAAAGGGAAAAAGTGTACTCTCCCTCCGTCCCACCTAAAGAGTTCATATTTGCTATTTTTGGCGTCTCACCCAAAGAGTCAACTTTCCTTTTTTACACACATGGGACCCACACACACCCACTAATACAATTAAAATATGGGTCCCACAATCCCACTAATACAACTACCCACTACACATTAAATAATAATATTTCTTAATCCACGTATCAAAAAACAAAAACAACATTTTTGGTGGGACGGATGGAGTATTAATTAAGGAGAGAATGTATACAAATATATATGGGTGATTTTTGTAATAATTTATGTAAAAAAAAGATGAGAGATGAGAGATAGGCAAAAATTTGTGTGCCCGGGGGCATGTCGTGCGCCCACCGTGCGCCAATACCCATTAGTATTAAATTGTATACCCTTTAACATGAAGATGCGTACCCTTTATTTTATGAAAAAAATAAAAAAATTAATGAAAAATGTATATCCTTTAGAACAAAATGATGTACTCTTATTAATTAAAATGTATACACTTTAGAATAGAATGATGTTCCTTTACATACTTTGTGCACATGGGACACAAGAGACCAACTCTGAAAAGATAAAGAGAAAAAATATATTAATTGAGGAGAGATAATATATATAGATATATATAGGTGGTTTTTAAAACTTAGGTGTGGAATTTGAATTCCAATTTCGTGATTTTAAACTCGTAAAAAAACATCCTTCTAAATTCTTGCAATTCTTGTAGGTTGTGCAAAAATTTTAAAATGTGTGATAATTTACGAGATTAAAGTAGATATTGATTACTTAAAATTTGTTAATATTATTGTATATATGGGTGATTTTTAAAATGGATGGATATATGTACCCAAAATATATTAATTAAATCATCCTTAACTAATAAGATATAATTATGGTTATAAATCTTATATTGCAACCAAACACATCAAGATAGATGAATTCTAATTATATTTATAAGAATAATTATATTTTATTAATTAAGAATTATTTAATTAATATATTTTTGGGTATATGTCTCATTAATTAAGGATTATTTAATTAATATATTTCATACATTAAATAGCCGCCTTTTAATATTTTATTTGGTCTTTGTATGTATGTGAATATATTTGGTATGTTGGAGTTTGAGTTGGTGTCTATAAAACTCTGATAGATAAAGAGAAAAAATGTATTAATTGATGAGAATATATATATATATATATATATATATATATATATATATATATATATATATATATAGAGGTATATATATGAGAGAATTTTTAAAAATTAGGTGTGGATTTTGAATTCCAATTTCGTGATTTTAAACTCGTATACAAACATCCCTTAAATTCTTGTAGGTTGTGCAAAAAATTTTTAAAATGTGTGAAAATTTACGAGATTAAATTAGATATTGATTACCTAAATTTGTTAATATTATTGTATGGATGATTTTTAAAATGTGTTCTTTTAACTTCTTTAGAGCAATCTTCTCCCAGTTCACCAAAGTACATAAACAGATCAGCCCAAATAGAACGTCTCCACCGTTTCCTGAATCCCCCAATCTCTTGCAGCATGCAATCAAACCTTCATGATCATGAGCCTGCATAAAGCAGGCAATAACCACCTTATATAGTTTCAACTTCTCATACAGATACTAGAGCCCTTCTTTAAAGCTATTTGCATCCTCAAATTACTATATGTACCCCAAAATATATTAATTAAATCATCCTTAACATAAGATATAATTATCGTTATAAATCTTATATTGCAACTACACATATAAAGATAGATGAATTCAGATTCTATCCGAACAGATAAAAGAATAAGGACATTGCTATTTTGATCAATTTGATCCGAATCAATAGCATTTTATCAAGGCTCAATTAATACTACTTCATCCATCCCACCAAAATAACATCATTTTACTATATTGAGCGTCCCATTCAAATTGCAACATTTTCCCTTTTTAGTAAAAATGATCCAGCAATGGCCATCACATCTCTCCAATATACTTACCCATTTTACATAAAATAATAATACTCTTTAATCTACGTGCAAAAAGCAAATGCATCTCTTTGCTTGGGACGGAGGGAGTATATCATTACTATTAATTTAGGTTATTTGAGTTTATTAATTAGGTTAATCATTTTTTTCCATAAATAAACTATAACTAATTTAGGTTATTTGAGTTCATTAATTAAGTTAATTAATTTTTCCATAAATAAATTATAACTAATTTAGATTATTTGAATATCTATCTTATTATTACTATTTTTATTCTTTTTGTTTCTTTTATATTATATTATATATATATATTATATTTAAAATTAATAATTTATTCAAAAATAAAAAAAGCATGGACTATATATTAAATTATATATATATATATAGACGATTTACACTAAAAATTTATTTTTTAACAGTGAAATTTATCAATTGAATTCAATCCGTTGTTAATTACCAACAGATTAGCAACAAAAATGACATTTTTTTCTTTTAGCAACGGAATGTCAACAGATTTATTCTCTATTTTACTAAAGAAATTCAATCCGTTGGTAATTACAAACGGATTACCAATGGAATTTTTTTCTCCTACATCTATTTATTCACTCTCGACATAATTTTTTTCCTAGGTTTTTTTTCGATTTTAAAGAATTTATTTAATTATTTATTTTATTTTTTATGAGAACTTTATTTTTTTCTCTAATTATTATTGTGAGATTTTTTTAATCTTTATTTATTAGGTTGCATATGATACTTTATTGTTTTTATGTAGAATTTAGATTTTTAACATGTTAAAATTTTATTTTATATTTTTTTTAGGTGTAAGAGTTTTTTAGTTTTATATTACACATTTTATAAATATGAACAATAAGAGTATTTTTTTAATATTTTTTTATGTTGAATCCCCAAAATTATTGTCTATTAGTATATTTTAGTTATTAATTAAAATTTAATATGGATAAATATATATTTGTTTTTATTTAGTTTATTAATGTATATAATATATTTTATTATAAATTTTTTATTTTTTATTAATAAAAATATTAAATTTATTCATTTTTTTCTTTTAGTTCTTTAATAATTTTTCTAATTGTCATATTCACACTTTTTTTTATTAATTTTTCTTACAAAGTTAATTATAAATTTTCTTTTAATTTCTCAGGTTTTATTAATTATTAGGAGTAGTGACTATTAACTAAATTTCATTTAATAATATATAGAATTTTTTTAAAATTAATTATTTAACATATATAAATTAAATTATTATATCTCTTAATTTACGTGCAAAAAATAAAAGAGTTTGATGTTGTTTTACTCTCAATCCACCTCTTCTTTCAGTTCAGTCCTTAAAATTCTAGGGGAAATAATTTACAGCGAGAATCCTAATTCGGATGAAGAAGCATAAACCCAGTAATGGGGAATTTGCCCCCAAGGCATAGCTCAAGTGGTACAGGGGAGGGTGGAAAGGTCTTCCAACTGAACTTGATTGCTAATTCAAATATATATAATTAGGTGTGGGCCCCTAATGGTGGGGTACACAAATATATATAATTAGGTGTGGATTTTGAATTCCAATTTCGTGATTTTAAACTCGTAAACAAATATATATAATTTTTTTAATTATAATAATAAAAATAAATTAGATATAGATTAAGATTGATATTATAATTAATATTATTTTATAAAAAAAAGTAAAATAATTAATGCGTTCAACTAATATTATAGATTTCTCACCTAAATTATAATTAATATACTACCTTATATATTAAAAGGGTTATTTGAAAAAAATAATATTAATTATAATATAAATCTTAATCTATTCATAATTTACCATAACAACTCCATTAATGGGATCAATTGATCCGTTTAAATTTACCCTTTATATATCTTATTAATATATTTTTGGAAAACAGGTAGTAATCGTGCAAATTAAAATTTAAGTCTTATATTTGGTGAATATATTTGGTATGGCTTATTACCCAAATTTAGGAGGATAAATAGTTATATATAAACGGATTATGTATTTAATTGTCTCCTCTTTTTCGTCTGAATTGTTTGATAATATAGGGCGAGGTAATTGGGATGAAGAAGCTTAAACCCAGTAATGAGGAATTTTGTCTCCCCAAAGAGATGATCCAACACATTCAATCTTTTCTACGAGTAAAGGTAGCAGCTCGGAGCAGCCTAGTATCCAAATCATGGCACAACGCCTGGTCCACTCGTCGAAACCTAGAATTCAATGTATACGAATTTTCCCGAAATATAAATTTGTTTTGGGAATTCATGGAGAAGACTATGCAAAGGTACGAAGAATTCAACTTTATGATTGAAAGTTTCACGCTGTATTTGTCTTTGTCTATGAGACCATGTGTATTTGAGGAAAAATCAATGAAAATTGTTGAGGAATCGATGGTGAAAGCGATGAAGATGGGCACTATAGATTTCAGTTTTGAAAATAAGTGGACACCAATCACTTTGCCACGTGAGGTGCTTGGATCCGAAACCCTAATCCGATTATCTTTATCTGGGTGCAAAATTGAAGAAAGTAAGGTTAGTTGTTTTGGACTTAAATCTCTTAGTTTAAGTTCGGTTGAGATGGGGAGTGATACGTTTAGGGATATAGTTTCCAGCTGCCCTTTAATTGAGAAATTGCTAGTGTTTTTCCCTTACCCACGCTCACTTGTTACTGCTATGTATCTTTGTAAGCTCAAAGACTTGAGGTTATTCAGTTTGGATGTTGATTCCTCGTTTTTCAGTGACTTGTCTTCTAAATTTCCTTTGCTCAAGGAGTTACGACTTTTATATTGCGGTGGATTCCGAGGAATAGAATTTTGTAGCCCTTCTCTTGAGTGCATTAGTTTTATTCGCGAAGATAAGCTTGATCACTTGTTGTGGGTTAAATGCGATGTTCCAAATATTCGCTCGTTTAAATTTGACTATTCAGCTCCAAACTTGCCTTCACTATCCTTCAAAACATCTTCAAGGAAATGGGAGTCTGATATAGTCCTACACTGCCGTGATGCGAGTGCAGAATGGTTCCTTGAGGTGAATAAATTTCTGAATGGTTTGAGCATGTCAACAATTTCTCTCACTCTCTCCATTGTTAGATTTGTGGCGGGAGATGTGGATTTTCAAGGCTTTCGTACAATTGCTGTGGAGAATTTGGATGTCAATGTGATGCCTTGTGATGCTTCACTCATTGTAAAATGCTTATTTTACACTTGTCGCCCTAACTTCATTTCTCAGTATTACTACCCTTCGCTATCAGGAAATATGCTGCTAAAGATTCTTTATAAGACACTTTTAAAGGGAGCAAGAAGGCGTCGTGTGTTTGCTTTGCAGGGTCTTCAGAAAGTAAATGTCGAGCTTTTTGAAGAGAGCGTTGCAATGTGGCAGCAGAGCATTGCAAAGTGCTGGCCTTTTGAAGAGAGCGTTGCAAAGTGGCGGCCTTTGCCTTTGAGGACATTGTTGAGGAATTCATCTAAACCCAAAACAAAGAAAGCACTCCGATTGCAATTCAGATGGCGATCGGAACTTTCAGATGCAAATATGACATAACATTTTTAAAGTACCCATCTATTGATTTACTGTATTGATTTTATTTACTATGTGTAAGTAATGAAGGGATGGAACAGCCTCAATTGTTTCTAACACATAGGATATATCCTTTTGAAGCAGGATCCAATATATTTTTTCAATATTAATTTTTATGTAATGTTTATGATCCTTCAAACATACTGTTCGCACTACCACTGTCTTTATATGTCCAGTAATTCTAGAATGCCTATTCTATTTCATTACTCCCTCCGTCCCCCGGCATTCGTCTGCGTGTGAATTAAGGAGTACTCCCTCCAATCTATTCATTTGGGCCGTTCAATTTTAATATATTCATTTTCACTTTTAAACACATGAGACCCACTCACCTACTAATACAATTAAAATATGGGACCTACACACCACACTAATACAACTAACCACTATACATTAAATAATAATACTTCTTAATTCACTCGTAAAAAGTAAACGAATATATTGGGGATGGATGGAGGGAGTATAATATTTTTATTTGTAATGAGGTGAGAGAAATAATATTTTAATGGTGTAGTTATATCAGTGTTTATGGTGAAAAGAGAAGGATTTTGAGGAAATATGTAAAAATATTTCAAAAACAATTGAGTACCCATCTATTGATTTATTGTAATGAAGCATGAATGAAATGAATGATTTTAAATATTGGGACCAAAATTGCAAAATCTTGCAATTTTGGTACCAAAGCACCTGTAATATTTTTTTTTTTTGGCTGTAAAATGCAAAAATTTTTGGCGCCCAAATTAATACCTAACCCCACCCTATTCTATCCTTATAAATCAACTCAACCACACCCCACCTACCATCACAAAATAAAATTACATAGAAGAAAGAAGATAAAAGAGAAGAAGAAGAGAATAAGAGAAGGAGAAGAATGTCATCTTCCTCCGAATCATCCGACAAAAGAATAAGCAATACCTGGTTTGCTATTGTGGAAAAGCCACCCGTACGTACGTTTCACAAAAAGCAAGGAGCTTTGGTAGATTATTTCATACCTGTCCCGAGTCCTTGAACGGTACTTGCTGCCATCTTCGGTTCCTTATCGTTTGAAGTTCTTCCTCTTGTTTTCTCGGCTACATCATCTGCAAAGGCTTGGGAAATATTATCTCGTCTGTGCATGAGCACGTCCAGATCACGAGTTAATAATCTCAAGACTGAATTGTATCACATCAAGATTGGAGATCGCTCTCTCACCGATTATTTAAATATGTCAAATCTAGAGCTGATGAACTATCCCTTATTGATCAGCCCGTTTCCAATGATGATCTGACTCTTTTCATTATCAATGGTCTTGGACCAGAATATGAATCAATCGTGGGTCCCATTCGTGCAAGAGAAACTCCTCTTCGATTTGAGGATTTGCATGATCTGTTGTGTGCGCACGAAACAACACTAAAAGCAGCAGCAACTACAACCAATGATGTTTCGTCGAGTTTTCCTCCTCGTGCTCATTCTCAACTTGTTTCTTATTTGCATGACTTGTCTCCACATTATCCATTTTCTTCATAAGTTGGGAGATCTTTAAATCTTGAGCTTCTATATGTTTCGCGAGTCCTTCAATGGCTTTCATCATACTCGAGAGTTATTCCTCGACAGTTATAGCACTCGTCGTCATTACTGCAGCTACACTAGCTACAGTGGAAGCTGGTGAGCTTGGCGTAGAGCGAGGAGTTGAGCAAATAGAGTCAACTTCACCATCTTTGTTGCTATGCAATGGCTTATTGAGAGCAATCCCAACCACATGACTTGTCTCTAAGGAGGCTTCAAACATACTTCTTGTAACGAGTTCAACATTTTTAATTTGCAACTCTTGAGGCTTTGATTCAGTTTTTCTTCGTATCGCAATCTTTAGCGGAGTCATAACTTGCGTCTTCGCAACTTGTAGCTCTAAAGGTTTTGAGGTAGATGACATTTTTATCGCGATCCTAAGAGGAGTCATACTTTGTATCTTCGAGCTTGTTGAGAGAAGAGATGAGAGGTAGAGAAAGTCCCACTGGGCGTGCCAAAATTTGTAACAACAAATTTTATGTATTTATGATGAAATAAAAACAAATTGGAGTACAAAGATAATCTAGATGGATTTAATTTGAAAGATAATGTAAGCGGGTTACAATCTCCAATCAATCCTCTGATTCTTCTCTCGAACCAATTTGGCTTGGCTTGACTTGTTGACTTGACCGCATTGACTGTGCGTTTTGAGTCGGATCTTCAGTTGAAGATTGTCCAGACTCAAATTTGGGGCTTTGTAACGTTTATCCAGAGGCGTCGAGCCTTTGTTTGGATTAAACGTACTTTATATGAAAAACACTCGATTTGGGAGGCTTAGCACCTTGATCCCGGGTCGTAAGCTGTTCTTGGCGCGAAGAATACCGAAGAACTTAGTGTATGAAGAACGCTTGATTTGGGGGTTTCAGCTCCTTGATCCCGAATCGTATGCCGTTCTTGACTTGAAGATGCTTGAAGATCTCAAAGAACACTGCTCGTGTTCTTGATCTCTTCAGAGCGTTTGTGCTTTTCGGGTCTTTAAATGTGTGTCTGGAATGAATGGATGAGGACTCCTTTGAGCCTTTTATATCTAGCTTCTCCTTAATCTTTTGATCCGGTCAAACCTCCACTGGATAGCCCTCACTTAGTAGTTGAGATGCAGCTATCTAGCCAGTTCCAGGTAGCTTGATAAACTGCTCTTAAACCGCCTCAAAGTCAGCTGATCAACACTGCACCAACAAAAAAGTTTTGACAGTTTTGTTGTTTGAGTTGTTGCAACCGTTTCTTATGCTTCCAGCTGCCATGCAACACGTTGGGACTATTCTTTAGTCACCAATGAACACTTTTCACGTGTACATCAGCCCCATACCAAATGATCTTGTGCTTAGATAGGTCGAACCATTCTTCCCAGGTCGAACTGCAGGCCGAACTATGCTACTGGATGAATCTGGCATTGGTTCGATCATGGTTCGACTTGTTAAACAGGTCGAACCACTCTTCTCACGAACTGGTTCGACCATGGTTCGATCTGTTTGATCATGTCGAACCCTTGGTCCAGGTCGAACCCTCCCATGCATGCATCTATTGTCATCAAAAATAAAATAAAAAAGAGTGGCAGAACATGTAGGTTATGTCAATTTTGGGCGAGAAGTTTTCTCTAACCCTTACTAAAGTTTTCCTCCGTAGACTGTAATAACACTTTCCCCTCAATATCATCAATTTCTGTTGGAGTCTGCACTCACCTGAATAGTGTAAATCTGAGGTCATATCAGATAAGGGGTGCTTGGTTGGGGGTATTAGGGGAGGGTAATGACTAAGGAATTAAGTGTGAAAGCAATGAAATTGGGTGCTATAGACTTCAATCTAGAAATGGAATGTCGTGCAGGTGAGCCATTCACTTTACCTCGTGAGGTTTTAGGATCCAAAACCCTTATCAGATTATCTTTATGTAGGTGTAAAATTGATTTAGGGAAATAATTCACGACTTAAATTTCTTAGTTAGATAATGTTGAGATAGAGAATGATGTTATGTGGGATATAGTTTCCAGCTTCCCTTCAATTGAGAATTTTATACTAAGGCGACCATGGCAAGTTCATGGCCCAATCAATCAGTTGCACAGTCTCAAGTCTTTGATATTGTACCATCCTGATACCTCATTTTTTCAGTGGTCTAAATTCCCTCTCTTGATGCATTTATCCCTTAGTAATTGTTGTGGATACCAAGGAATAACACTTTCTAGCCGTTCCCTTGAGCGCATAAGCTTTACACAGTTTAACATGTTGAGGGCTGAATTCGATGTTCCAAATATTCGTAAGTTTGATTTTTCAGGTTCAAGTGTACCATAGTTGTCCGGCCTCACAAGAATGGGAGTCTGATATGACCATAGGCTGCAGACATGTTACTGCTTTATGATTTCTTGAGTTAAAAGAATTAGTCTTTCTCTCAATCTTTCAAAGATGTTGGAGAGAGACTTGGATTTTGAATGTTTACATTCAACTAAAGTAGAAATGTCCCTTTGATTGTTTACTCGTTGTGAAGTATTTATTTCAGATTTGTTGCCCTAAGATCATTATTGGGGATTGGCATAATGCTGGGGGCTTTGGTTATTTAAAAAGGACAACAGTTTTTTCCTACAGAGTCTTCACGAGATACTTGTACAATAACAATAACAGTAACAGTTTTCTCTCTACATAATGACCCAATTAATACGTGGACTAGTCTTATTAGCCCATGTGCTAATGAATTTAAATGAAAAAAACATGCCTAGTTTTAAATGGACTTCAAAATTGAAGCCCTACATCTATTTCTTTTAGGGTTAATCATAAAAAAAATGCCTAGTTTTAAATGGACTTCAAAATTGAAGCCCTACTTGTATCTCTTTTATTTTATTATGGTTAATCAGGCTAGTCCTACATGTTTAGGCTTTTTAACCGATGCTTATAGACTTATTTACCAAAAAATAAATTAGGATCTGATTTTTTGTTTAGTTCATTCTCTCAATACACTTCTTAAACGCCTCATACTACAAAATCCCAATCTAAAAATATCTGAATGCGAAGGAACAACCATATTATCCAGGTACACCGCCTGGTCCACCCGCTCCGACTTAGATTTCGGGAAGAAGACGATGCAAAGGTATGAGCAGTGATTAGAGTTTTAGGCTGTTCATGACTAGGGCATGTTTTCCTGATTTTGAATTTCATAATCGCTCTGCTCTAGATGAATTGTTTGAGGAATTAACTGTGAAAGCAAAGAAATTGGGTACTGTAGATTCAATTTTGAACTGGAATGGTTTGCTATATGAAAAATCTTATTTTTTATGCGGAATATTCCCTCCATATCCCACGTTACGTTTTTTTTAAAGCTCACATTCTTTTTTTATCCACATAAAATAATTTTTTATTCTATATAAAGCACACACACAATATTAATATCACACTTTACATTAAATATTATTTTTTAATCTTAATATATATTAAATTATTATATCTCTTAATTTACGTGCAAAAAGTAAAAGAGATTAAATTTTTTACTCTCAATCCACCTCTTCTTTCAGTTCAGTCCTTTAAATTCCAGGGGAAAGAAATAATTTACAGCGAGAATCCTAATTCGGATGAAGAAGCATAAACCCAGTAATGGGGAATTTAATTTAGTTTGTGTCTCCCCGATAATCCAACACATTCAATCTTTTCTATGGGTTAAAGAAGCTGCTTGGACCAGCATTTTACAGAATTGTCCTTTTGCAAAAGTTTTTTAAAAATTTACATGACTTATGTTTGTTTTGGGGTTTGTATGGGGTGTTTGAAAATCATGAATATTAATGTTATATTTGTTTTAAGTTTTTGATAGGTACGCTAGGTTTTAACTTTATGTCAAATCAATGTGTGAGAATGTATTAATTTATATACGTAGAAAAAAATGAGAGAGGAGAGATAAAGAAAAAAAAATTAATTAATGAGAGAAAAACAATATTTTAATAGTGTAGTTATATCAGTGTTTAGGGTGAAAAGAGAAGGATTTTGAGGAAATATGTAAAAATATTTCAAAAACAATTGAGTACCCATCTATTGATTTATTGTAATGAAGCATGAATGAAATGAAAGATTTTAAATATTGGGACCAAAATTGCAAAATCTTGCAATTTTGGTACCAAAGCACCTGTAATATTTTTTTTGGCTGTAAAATGCAAAAATTTTTGGCGCCCAAATTAATACCTAACCCCACCCTATTCTATCCTTATAAATCAACTCAACCACACCCCACCTACCATCACAAAATTACATAGAAGAAAGAAGATAAAAGAGAAGAAGAAGAGAAGAAGAAGAGAATAAGAGAAGGAGAAAAATGTCATCTTCCTCCGAATCATCCGCACAAAAGAATAAGCAATACCTGGTTTGCTATTGTGGAAAAGCCACCCGTACGTACGTTTCACAAAAGGCAAGGAGCTTTGGTAGATTATTTCATACCTGTCCCGAGTCCTTGAACGATACTGGTAGCGATTTCTTTCTTTGGGCTGATCAGTATGAAGTGGCTGGCCATGCTCAATTCCCTCTTATGCTTACTAGGATTGACAATTTGGTGTCTGAAAACTTGGAGTTAGCTACTACGCTAAAGGGCACAGCACAAAGAGTTGATGAAATGGCTAAACAAGTGAAGTGGTTGGAGGAAGATGTTCATCAGATTCGAATGCTGAAAAAATTTCTTATCATAGTTCTATTGGTGTCTTGGGCTCCTATCATTGTCCGAGGGTTATTCGCCAAGTAGAATATTATCCTATGATAATTATGTATGACCTTCTATTTTGTATTACGTATAAATACTAGTATGGAAGACTAATGTATGAAGCATAATGTGTTATGTAATGTATGAATGTATGAAGCCTAATGTTTTATGACATTCTACTGTCATGGTTCAACAAAATTATCCATCACAATACAATTTAACACCAATACAATCACATAAGATCATAAGCAACATAAAGCAAAAAACATGTGAACATAGTTCTGGACAATCAGTTACAACCAACATAGTTCTTACCAACATCCTAAATCATAGTCTGAATCAACATAAATCAACAAACAGGTAAACATAGTTCAACATTCATAAAAAATTCAATAAAGTAGCAACCAACTACTTCTCACTTGAGATTCCATGAAAACCAAATCAAGATTCCTAGAGTTATCATCATCTGTTTCAGAATCATCCTCAACACTGTCAAAGTCTTCTTCATTGTCTAGGTACTCTTCTTCACTGGAAGAAGATGCAACTGTCTTATCAACGCAGCCTAAACCAACCCACTCTACTTCATTGTCAATGTTTTCATCAAACATGATATCATCAAGAATGTCATCAACACTATCTTCCTTGTATGCGAATTCATCATCCTCTTCTGAATCATCATCATTAACATCTTTATCCATTGGCTCCATTGGCACTATATCTCTTTTTCCACTCAAGTTTACCATTGGTTCTTCTTCAATTATGTCTCCACCAATAACTTCCACCACATATTTTTTTCTACTAATTTATGCATCTTCATAGTACTCTGCCTCCCCCTCAATATCAGTATCATCACCCATAAAATCTTCTGATCTTAAAGCATCAAGGAACATAGTACATATCCTATTCTTTGCAACATTAAAACACCTATCAATATCAAATACACTATCAACTATGTCCAATTTTCCATCTTTTCTCATTCCAAAGTACTTTTTACTCTCAACATATCCTAACTGTTCACACATCCTGTCAAGATATCCTAAATCGACCTTGGAACAGTTGACAAAATCATATGCACTTATTGTCCCTCCAATATACTCAAAATCATCTATGGTATTCCCAATCATCATTCCACCATGATGCAACTTAATAGTATACAGATTCAAAGAATTACCTAAAACAAAACATACATGTTAGTCACAATATATAGTAGACTCCTCAAAAAGATTAATAAAATTTAAAAAGTAAGAAGCATGTAGTTTCTTGTAAGCATAAAATTGATCCATAAGTATTAACCCTGTTTAAAATTTATCCTGCATGTATTTAAAATAAATAAATGAATAAGAAATATTAACCATGTTTCTATCACAATAACTTCCTACTCCAAAATCATGCATATAATATCAGTATATAAATTAAAATCCAAGGATAAATTAAACTTCCTACTCAAAATCAAATTTGGCTGCTTTGGCATCAATTGGTTGCAGTTTCAAAATTACAGAGTACTCCAGATTGTGAGATTAGCTTAGTAAGAAAACAATTAAGGGATTAAATTAATTAACAAGTAGGATAAATCTCCCTTTCTTAACACTCCTCGTTTGTATCCTATGTTTGACCAGAATTCATTCCTACAGTATTGATTCATCACCACCACCCCACATACAGAACGAGGAATTCAACCCTACTGTATTTTTTTATAACCGACCTCTATTTGTAACTGGGTATACGCAAGGGTTGCAAGTAAAGCGTATACTTATTGATGGAGGCTCAGCAATGAACATCATGTCTTTAAGGATGTTGAAGAAGTTAGAAATATCAGCGGATGAAATCAACCATAGCCGACTGATGATCTAAGGGTTCAACCATGAAGGGCAAAGAACTCTCGGCACGATTGTTCTTGATTTGATAATTGATGAGATGAAATCAACAGTGCTCTTCCACGTCATTGATGCAAAAACTTCATACAACATGCTCTTGGGGCGTCCATGGCTGCATGAGAATGGTGTGATCCCTTCTACAATACACCAGTGCTTCAAATATAGTGAAGGCAACAACGTGAAAAAGGTGTTTGGTAATGACAAGCCGTTTACTTAAGCTGAAGCTTACTTTGCAGATGCTAAGTATTTCTTTAAGAATACAAAAGAAGTGAAGCACGAAGAAGCCCCAGCACAAAATGATGGGGCAGTAAACAAGTAAAGGATGAAGGTAGCACATCATCTAACGCTCTCAAGAAGAACAAAGAGAAGTTTGAGGCATTGGAAGAGTTGACGTTGCCTTTAACAAAAATTGATGAAGATAAAACTTCTTCTCCTCTACTCAAAGGATTCATACGTCCTATTGAAGGAGCAAAGACCGAACACGGTGAAGTATTTGAAGCAGAAATAGCCAAGTCATATGGCCCACAAGCTTTCGAACTCCTCAAGAATGCTAGTTATAAGCCGAAGGAGAAACCAATGATAAGCAAGTTGCCTCAAGAGACTATCAGCTCATCTGAACATGGGCTCAATGCTATTCAGAAGATGTTGAAAAATAATGGCCACACTGTCAAGAATGCTAAGCCAGGTTAAGGATATGTCTCTCAAAAGCCAGTCCGCATAGCAATTAGAAGAGCAAATGCAAATTATATCATAGAGGGAGAAGTTTCATTCACAAAAGACATGTTTGATGAAGGAGTAAGGAAGATCAAGGAAAGCTCTATCTTCGAGAGGCTTGGAAGCGTTTTCGAAAGGTTCTGACCGTGTGAGAAGAAAAGTAATTTCAAGTCTCCTGGCATTCAAAAACTCCGGAATCAAATTCCTTCATGCATAAAGAAGCGAAATATTTTGACAGTCTCATGTAAAAAAGTGTTGAAAGCCAAGATGCAGACAATTGTCTTTGTTAAAGAGGACAATGATGATGATAAAGAAAGTGTAGCTTCCACCAACCATATCACTGCTTTTGAAGATTCTCAAGTAGAGGAAGTGGATGCCGAGGATGCCCCTCCCCAATTTGAGGAGGGTGTGAAGGCCACTGTTTATGAGTTAAAAGAAATCAATTTAGGTGATGAAAGCAACCAAGGATATTTTTGGCCGACGTTAAAAAAGGAAGCTATACAATATGCCAGGGCTTGTAAAAACTGTCAAATGTTTGCTCCTATAGTTCGGTCTCCTCCAGAAGAGTTATTGTTGGTCTTTAACCCCTGGCCATTCGCTAAATGGGGTGTGGATATCATAGGTCCACTACCCATGGGAAAGGGTGGAGTAAAATTTACAGCGGTAGCAGTGGATTATTTCACCAAATGGGCAGATGTAGAACCTCTAGCTACCATTAACGAAGCTAAAATGAAGGACTTTCTGTGGAAAAATATTGTATGTCGCTTTGGGATCCCAAATGACATAGTGACAGACAATGGGAAGCAATTTGACAATGCCAAAATCAGAAAGTTCTGCGAAAACTTAAAGAATAAGAAACTGTACTCTATCCCTTACCACCCGCAGTCCAATGAACAGTTTGAAGCCGTGAACAAGATCATAAAGCACACACTTAAAGCCAGATTGGAAGGGCTTGATGGGACGTGGCCGGAAATGCTACCTGGGTACTACAGGCATATAGAACCACCTCGAGGAACGCAACGGGAGAAACCCCCTTCTCCATGGCATACGGAGCAGAAGCAATAATCCTGGTAGAAATCGGAGAACCTAGCTTTAGGGTATCTCACTATTCGGAAGAGGGAAACCAATAGGCATTAAAGTTGGAGTTGGATTTGCTGGAGAAAAAAAGGTTGGCAGCAGATATTCATAACCAGATGTTAAAGGGAAGGTCGGAAAAAGATTATAATTCAAAGGTGAAGTTGAGAGAGTTCAAACAGGCAGACCTGGTACTGCGAAGGATTTTGCAAACAACCCCAGGGGTATCTGGAAAGAATGGGAAGGCCCTTTCATTATTGCTCGAAGGCTGAAAGGTGGAGCATACAGGTTGATCAACGAGAAACATAAGGAGGTGTCACATCCATGGAATGCGCAACATCTAAAGAAATTCTACCAGTAAGTCTAAAGAGAAGAAAGGATTGCAATTTTTATTTTTATTTTCAATCAAACGCCATGATGTACGGAAGAAAAGTATTCATTACGAGCAAGATCATGAGAAGTTAGTTCAAATAAAAGAGTTAACATTAAATCATTCTTGGATAGTTAAAAACAAATGTTAAGTATACAAGGGAACATGAGTAAGTCATAAGAATCAGCATCATCTATATTCTTATAAAATAGAGGTCAGGAATTTAAAAGGCATAGTGAAATGTGAAAGACAAAGATAAAGTTTTCAGAATCCAAAGGCACACAGCGCCACAAACGTCAAAAGAGAATTAACAAAAGAAAGTTTAGTAAACATAGTCAGGAATCAAGAAAAGCTTAGATCACGGAAGGCTTTAAGTTTGGCTTCGGCAGCCTCAGCCTGAGTAATCATTTCCTTCATACGATCAGCCTCAGCTTGTAAATGAGCAGTTAGCTCAGCATTCGGCGTCTCCAAGGATGATACCTGAGCCGTCAATCGGGTAACCTCTTAAGGGGCTGGAGCTGGAGCTGGGTTTACCATCTCGGGTTTAAATAACCTCCGACATTCAGCAAGTTCTCAGGCCATACTGGCCAGGATGGACACAATACGCCCAGCCTCAGAACATAACCCCTGGTGGGGAAGATTGGAAGGAGGAATAACAGGCTGCTGAACAGAAGGCTGGGACAATTTGGTTTTCTTATGAATTTCGAGTTGCTTTTCCCTGGCAATTCCTTTCTTCCAGGCATCTTCAGATTCTCCTTTAGAGGATCCACCTGACTGGTATTGTTGGGCGATATCTCAAATGGCTGAATGGGTTTCGGAATGCGCCCTTGTGCCAGAGGATTTATTCCCTGGAGTAACCTCCACTATATCATCAGAGGCAGATCCCCGATCACTGGGCGTTTCTTCTCCAGGGAAACTGAAGTGGCCGAATGAGGTTGACGAGAAGAAGGACCAACATCGCTATGTTTTCTTTTTTGGCCATGAGGTATTCTATTGCCTGCATTTTCATAAGGGACCAGAGACAGAAACAGTTTATCTGCAAAGGGAAAACAGGGAATGCCAATAAGAGATATAAATAGAAACTCCAAGTACATGCAATAAATAGATGGTACCTTCAGAAATAGGGATTCCGCAGCGAGCGAGATTCGCAGTAACTAACATCTCTTTAGACAGAAGAGTGGATGCCTGAAAAGGAAAAACCATGTTCATGAGCTGGTTATAAGCTTTCTTAAAACTGTGTTAAGACTCTCAAAGTCGGGACGTTCGGGACCTGCAAAGAAGATTATTAGTGTAAAAATATGCATATTTTAGAGTCCGATTTAGCATCATTATGTGAGGATTATATCCGTATTTGAGCATCTTGTGGTAGACTTATATAAATTTATGTTTCAGATGCACGTGAGGTGGTATTTCGTGTTTCATGTGGAAAATGAGGTGAAAAGAGCAAAAACAGAAGTCGGGAACGAAGTTGGAACGATGTCTGGAGAAGGAGTCGTCGGCACGACTCGTGCCGACCAGCAGGTTTAGGTCATGCCACAAGGTACGCTAGTTCGTGCCGCACATGTTGCCGAGAGGTGCCGCACATGCCGCTGAGCACGAGCACCGAAGTTGTAGAGAAGCACGTGTCGTGCCGTCGAGAGCCGTCGAGGAATCCTTGCGCCAAGCGCCCGCACGACTCGTGCGGAAGTTGGCATGACTCGTGCCTAATTTCAGCGTGGCCCAATTTCATCGTTTTGTTATTTTTCGGCCCGTTCGTATTTTTAACGTGAAAAGCCCACTTTTGAGTCAGAATTCGTGAAGGATCAGTTCTCAACTATAAAAGGAGTCATTGGGGTGTTCCAAACCCTAACTCTTTATACCCTTTCATAATTCATCATCCCATCCACCCATCCCGGAGAGTTCGTCAATATTGCTTACTTGAGAAGAAGAACAAGAAGGTTCAGAATCACGGAGGAGGACGGAGGATCGCACCATTCTTAGAGTTATTCTTATTATTTCTTTCTTAATTTTGAATATGCTTTCATACCTTACCATGTGTGTTACTTGTAACACCATGGGCTAATACTTCTTGGATAGCGCTAAGTTTGAAGGTTAAGTTGTTTTGAATTGATGATCTAGACTTAAGGTTGGATTTATGTGGTATACTTATTCCTTTATTAATGCTTTGATTTGATACTTATATTTTGTCTTATATGATCTGTCCTTATTCATGTGTATGTCAATGTCTTTTGTATGCTTATGCTTATTGCTTGTGTTATATAAGAATTATATTTGTCAACCTGTTATGGGTAAAGAGGATCCAACCATATAACCTTTATTCATTATAATAATTAATACTGGACACCTAATATATTTATTAATTACCATTTTAGAGGATTTGATTTCTTAGATTATTAGGTGGGAATTGAGGTTTAATTCTTAAGTACCTATAAAGGGAAGTCTAGACACTAGCCTTTAATGGAATTTTGCATGAAGTACCTAGAAATGGAGTAGGGATTACTCTTCTGCATCTGAGGGTTTAAACCAGATTTATGTGTTAAGTTTACTTTAGAAAAGGGATTTAACATAATTTAGTGATTGCTTTCATAAGAACTGCAGGGATTCTAACTGATTGTCTAGTGATTTGATTTGACCAATTTAACTGGATTTCCTAGTGCTGTCTGTCTTCTCTCTTGAATACTTTCTTTATTTAATTTATTGTTATTTTATTATTTTAGTAATTATTTTCTACATAGTTAATTTAGGTAATTCTCTTTATAAACCACCAGATTTGTCTTAAATTAGATTTGTCATAATTAGATTGAATAGTAGATCTACAATTATCCCTTGGGTACGATATTATTTTTACTTGGTCAGACGTGGAACTATAATTGATTCTCTACACTTGGGGACACATGCAAAATTGTGAACAAGCAGAAGACAGTAGCATCAATAAAGAGGTAAAATATACTCTAGCCAACAAAGATCAGGGCAAGAAAAGAAACTCATGAGAAGAATCTAAACCTTTCTCGTTTTACCAGAAGGTAAAGGACGGAATAGCAAAGAAGACAACGGAGAACTATCAAAACCAGATGAAGCCCGGTAATGACCCTGCAGCCAAAACCAGGAGGATTCCCATTTACAACCAACAATGTCGTTTCTCCCTATCTATTTTGGCCCCCGGGGCATCAAACAATAATAACCAGGGTGGCGAAGGGCAAAATTAAATAGAAAATCAAATTCTCGGGGCTCAACAAAGTGATGCCCAATCACTCGAAATAAATAAATAACAACAAGAAGATTCACTCAGGAAGCAGGAAGGATTTGGACAGGGGTTATGCCCCAGTACAGACACAAACGCATGATAAAGGAAGCCAAAGACAATCGAAGCCCAGCAGTAAACAACACTTCGTTAAACGGAATGGCACCGGTAGGAGGAGCATGAATTCTGGTATCATGATTAGGGATAAGAAATTGAACACGGTTATACCCATGAACGTCGTGTAGGAGATCCACATCATTTTGGGTAATCTGAATAGGCCAGGAGTAAGCGTCTCTAGTGGCAGGAGAACTGGGGAGAACGTGAGCAGTCGGGATAGTACTAGGCTCAGGGGCTCACCTTAGATGAGGAGTGATTGGGATACGAGAAGTAAAATCGCCACCGCGAGCACGTACACCACTGCGGCCTCGACCACGACCATGGCCACGGCCGCGAGAGATGACGTGACGGTTAGAGCGACGTAAACCACGAGCTGAGGATTCGTCGGGGCTTGAATCAGAGGAATGCATAGACAAAGTAAACTCTTGAGAGGCATTGGAGTTACTGCGAGCTATGACAAAAGAAAGGCAAGAAGAAAGGGCAAGCAGAAGAGTAAGATAAAGAGAGGAGAATAGTAAATGAAAAGGGGTCGAAATATATTGTTTGGACTGGAAGTTGAAAAGATGGGCGCAAAACCCTAGGCCAAACAGTGGGCTGGTTGCAGTGAGATTCAAATTTTTAAATTTGAATAGGCAAAACGTGAAAGTGTGGGGCCCAATAAAAAAAGGGAATATGGTGGTGTAAAACCCAGAAAATACTGGGAATATTTTCCATGAATATGGGAGTGTAGAACCCAGAAAATACTGAGAATATTTTCCATTAATATTCAAAGCTAGTAGAGTACAGGGAAATGGAAAATCAAAGTAAAAAATACATCAAGACTCGGTCATGCCATCGGACGGCTTGGAGGGGATATCTTCTGGTGAATCGAGGATGTCGCTTGTATCTACTTGAGCTGGAGCCGAAGTGACCAGAGGATCAACCTGTGAAGAATGGGAAGGATCATCCCCGGGGAGTTTGGCATTGGCCGTTTCTTCTTGAGCCTCAGAAAAGAAGGCCTTATCAGACAACAAAGGCACTTCCGGAGAAACCGCAACACTAGAAGGATTCTCTGCTTGAAAGGCAGAGGAGATGAAATTCTCTGATTGAGCATCCTTTTCAGAGGGAAGGTCAGTAATGAAATCCGTATAAGCACCAAGGACGTCGAAGTCAAGGTCCTCTTTTAAGCTAGCTCCTGGAGGCATGGGCACTTCGGCCAGACTTTCCTTCAACTCTGAACGGATGGTCTCCAAGTCCTCAGAAGATAACTTCCCAGCTAGTTTTTCAACCACGGTTATATAAGCTGAACAGAAACAGAAGATTCGGGCAACTTGCAAATCATGCTCACGAATTTGAGTCAGAGAATCAAAGACTTTTATATACTCAGTATGCCAAAATGTACGAGCATCGACAGCCGCTTGTACTTGGTGGGATAGCTGCTCCTTCTCAGTAGACGCACTTATATGCAAGGCTTGGAATTCTTGCTCCAGACGAGAAAAATTTTCCTGGCAATGGTCATGTTTCCTAGAAAGGTCGGCAAATGATTTCTCAGAACGATGGCGGGCTCCTTTTTCAGATTCAAACTGGTCATGGAAATAGGTAGCCCCCGCACCATCCAAAGAAACATCAGTTTTTGAAAGGGTGGCATTCCACTTAGGATCCACAGGACTGAAAGGGGTGGACTGACAACCAAAGGAAGCAACACCAGGAGGTAGTTTAGAAGGACCTTCTTGAACCTTGCTGGGAACTTTCCAAGTACATCTTTTGGTAGATTTGCCTTTAGATTTGGAAGAAGTGGTTTTCAAAGAAGCCAGGACATCACTCCCAGAAGTGGGAAGAGGATCTTTAGAAATTTCAATCAAGTTGAAGAATTTAGGCTTATCAGAAAGAGAGTAGAAGGAGAAACCCGGGGTTTCTTTGAAGATGAAATATCCCCAGGAGGACTGAGCATAGGCCTTTTTGAAATTGAGGGGCCAGAGGAAGAAGCCAGTCGATCACTAGAAGGAACTAAATGAGAACACTTCCCTACGGTAATTCAAAGGAAAGAAAAGCATGAGAAAATTAGAAGCACATACAAAAAAGGAAAGAAGTTGAGAATGTTACCGGTGTTAGAGGCCATGGGAGAAATTTCGGGTGATAAATGATAAGTTTGAATATTCTTATCGGTCAGGAGATGGGTCAAATAACTTTTGGCAAGCGATAGCGACAAAATGGTCTCCAAATGATTTATGAAATCGCGTGAGAGACGATCGAGTGAAGGAACACCAGAAGTTGTAAACAAGAATATCAAAGAAAAGCGTTAGATTTTAGAAAGTATCACAGTGGCACATCAAGAAAAGGATAAAAACTATACTCACACGGAGGAGAATCCTGAAAATAGTTAGGAATGACATCTTTCAGGGAAGTAGAGGAGCTGCTATCTAAACAAATAGGGGTATCCCCACCCCAAGGGCCAGAAATCCAGAACCATTTGTTTTTCCAGCCTTTATTAGAACTAGGGATACCGGTAATGAGGCCAGGGCGACTGCGAGGAAGTAAATAATAGCATTCCCGGGCATTATTCTCAACAGTAAGGGAATAAAGGTACTCAACTTCCAAAGGAGAGAGAAAGGAATAACCTGACTGGCGAAACAGAATGAGCAAACAATACAGAATGGACCATCCATTAGGGGCAAGCTGGGCTGGTGAAATTCTCCAGTGGAGAAGGAAGCGGGAAACAACAGAAGGAAGAGGAAAGCATACACCATTGTATAACATAAGTTCGTATGCATCGACATAACCTTGAGGGGGCCAACACATACTACCTTGTGGATTAGGTCTGTGAAGAGTAATCGAAGGCGGGCAATATAATTTCAGAATATTCAATTTTTTCAGAGAAATTGTAGAGTGACAAATGCTAATGCCGAAGTCAGACCCATCCACACAAGTGGTCATGTCGACATTAGGAGATACATCAATGGGTGTTTCATCCTCGCTAAGGGATAGATTGGATGAGGTATTGGGAGAAACAGCCCCAGATCCCGAGGGAGTGTAATCACTATCGACATCCATAAGTGAGAGAGAAAACTTAGTACTTGAAAGTGAAGGGGGGAGGGTCAGAATTGATCCGCGCGAAGAAGATGAATGAAGAAGATAGCCCCTAGGAATATGAAGGAGCATAAAGAGGAACAGAACGATAAAGGTGAAGAAAGGAGGAGGAACTGTTGAGTTGGAGTTGGGCCGCCTACAAAGCCTAGTAGAAAAAGAAAATGTTGGGAGAGGAAACGAAAAATCTAACTAAGGATTCAACCTCGAATAATTTTGTTACACGTCATTTTCCGAGCTTGAGGGGCTAGTGTTATGGGATAAATACTCGGTACAGTTCTAGATATTGAAAAGGCCCAATAAGGAAGGCCCAAGGGACGAGGAAGACGAAGTGAACCCAGACATATCTTCCTTATCCTGAGGATAATGAAGTGCGCAAACTCGGGGAATAAATACCGACTAACCCCGGGAAATAACCTCTGGTCTCCGAAGATCCAGTGAAGAATGAAGGCAGAAAACAGAGATAACCGTGTATTGCAGTGGTCCCAAATGTTGGTTATTCTTAGATTCAATATCAACCAATTAGATGCAAGAACACCAAAAAAGGCATCGAATCTTTTATAGGATGATTCTAGAATATGACACTTGTCAATCATTGATTAGGATGAATAATTTAGAAGGAGAAAAAAGGAATCAACTCCCATATAAGAGAGAAAAAGGGAAGAATGATGTAACATAATCTAGAACTATGAAAAATACAACAATGAGCAATGAAAAACTATCTTTTCTTTAACCTATTTTCTTCCTTGATCCAATATATCTTAGTTGGGTTACGTTAGAGTCATTGTGACCAAAATTGACCATAATATATATATATAAAGACATACTATTAAGACTTGTTTGAAAATTACACACGCTTGTTATGAATGGAGGAGTATGAGTTGTTTTGAAAACCTGTTGTAGACTTTGGAAAATAAAAAGCCATTTCAACACCATAAACAAACGTGGTGTAAATTAATGAATTTGAAACAATAAAACTTGTGTACACGAGAGTTTTGAAATTAAAGAAATTACATTATGATAAAAGGAGGGAATAAATTTTTTGACATTAACAATGCATTAAATTAAAGAAAAAAAAAAGAGTCCCCTTGTTTACAAGAATAGGAAAAAATTTTTGAAAGAAACAAGAAAACAGATAGTTTAACCTCTTAAAACAGTATGATAAGTTCCCGGCAACGATATATAACACAGAATTGGCAGTGTACTTGTATAAAGACACATATTGATCCATGTCACATTGTCTCATCTTTCTCCTTATTCCGGCTCGAGCTCTTGTCCTTCCGATGATCTTTCTTCGATGGCTTCGATTTCCTTCTTGGGGCCCCGACAACGCCAGCGTCGACCAAAGGACCGGACCATGTCTTCATCTGGTCTTTGGAGTAGGCAAAATTCGACGAGCTGAATGGTACATCAGGTGGATCAAAGGTGGGATCCATGTGGTGAGATGATCCCAGAGGATAACCTATCCCACCATCTTGGTGTGGGGGAGGGAACTTTTCGCTTTTGCTCTTTGCGTTCGCATGGGAAATCAGCCGTCGTCTCTGTTGCATGAGATCGAACGTTAGTCGTATCACATACGTAGATCCATGGATCGACTAAAGAGTAGACATGCAGATAAGATAACAGAACTTTTCACATTGTACTTGATCATTAGCTTAATCTACTGTGATTTGTGAATATGTGATCCAGTGTGACATAGGTGTTTACAAGTGCATACAGGGGTGATTTTTAATATTCTATCTAAAATAGAAGTGGATTTTTAAAGACCAAATCCTGTTTTCTAAACCACAAACATAGTCTAAGTGATCTTTAGGTTTGCAACTGCCTTTATTCGGGTCGAGTTATGTCGTTCATGGACAGGATCTTACATTGTTATTGCTGCGGCTTTCGTTTTCCATTTTCTAGGTTCATATTCAGTCACTCTTATTTTCAATAGTAATGTCACATCAATTGTAATCATCATTACTTTGTATATTACTCATTTACTCTCTACTATTCATCAAACAAAAAAAATCCTAAAATTTTTATATAAATTCATAAGATAATCAATGCAACAGATGAATGATGAGGTGATGAGGATAAAAATGCCTCTCCCTTTTCAGCATGATGAAAATGCAATTGTTAAACAACAAACTATGGCTTAATGGATGATATCTTGCCATTGTGAGTCGAAAAGCATGCTCTTAAAACGACGTTGAAATATTTAATAGTCACCGGATGAAATCAAATTAAATTCTGCCATGAAAATGAATGGAATTGACTTACATCAATATTCACTTGCAGCTCAGCATTGGCTTCAGGAGCAGCAACGGCCCGTGGAGCCCTATCACGTGTTCGACTCTTCTTAGCACTATCAGCTTGAGTTTTACCAGCAGCTCTTACCCTGCACTCAAGTATGTCATGTCAGTATTTTAACATAAACGTATGCTGACTAAAGCTCCGCTTAAGACCATGAACTGACTCAACAAAGTTGTAATGGATGCACATAAGTTTAAAAAGATAGTGACAGTTTTTTTGACCTTCGAGCTTCTTCATCACGACGCTTAGCATCTATCTCCTTGCTTGGAGGATACTTTGGAAGGCTTGAAGGATCACATGCATACGGTTTTGTTGTGAAGAACTGAAACAAGAAAAAACAGATGACCATGTTATTCCGGTTGATTCCCAGTTATAATCCTCAGTAATTTAGATCAAGAGGGTACTAAGAAAACAATATAAGTGGAATACACATACAAGAGAAAATAGTGATCTGATATTATAAGAAAAACGAAACACGTATATACTTTTGTACTATTCAAAAGAGAGCTCACTTCACTCTTAAGTGCAGCCGTAGCAGTTTGACGTTCACTTGGATCAATTGCAAGCAGTGCATCAACTAGAGACAATGCGGATTGTGGGAAATCCTTAAATGTCTCCTTTATGCACCGCTTATACGACTGTTGCGGTTTGAATATGGTCGCATGAGGAAGCTTTGACTTTTTCCAATATTCTTCCGAAGGAGAGCCACATAGCTTGAAAATCCTATGAAGCTGTTCTACCTAACCACAAAAAATAATATTTCATTAAGGCAAATCATATCTTCACAGCTCTTTGATCAAGTGATTCCCACAGAACAAGTAACTATGTGAACTCTACGAAGCGAATGCATCATTTAGGTTGTTTTTCCGCAACTCAGTTCAGCTCACACTTCATTTTTTCACAGAGCTTAGTAATAACATTAGTACATAAAACTATATCTCTTACAAACTGTTCAATGAAAGAGGCATAAAGGGAAGGGGAGGGGGATGGGGAGGGGGAGGGGAGGGTGGTGTTTCTGTGAGAACATGGTCACTCAACTGAAAAGTGAACGATTGGTGAAAATACTACGTCAACAATTATTGTGAACATGTCTTAATTGAGCTATAAAGGCTTATAAACGTCGATCATGACAAGTACCAAAAATACTTACCTCTGTCCGCCCGGTCATAATGGGCTTCCCAGCAAATAGCTCAGCTAAAATGCACCCGGCGCTCCACAAATCTATACCTACGCCATAGTAGGTTGCCCCCAGAAGTAGCTCTGGTGGCCTATACCAAAGAGTAACAACCCGGCTAGTCATCGGCTGCTTATGGTTGGGGTCAAAGGTGGAAGCCAATCCAAAATCAGCTATTTTAAGAATTCCTCCATCATCAATGAGGAGATTTGATCCCTTAATATCTCGATGCAGAATGTGACGGTTATGACAATGCTCAAGGCCAGACAATAGCTGATGCATGTAGCATTTAACCTGACATATCAATCAAACTATGGAAACATGAGAAAACAGTAAGCAAGAAAACAAGTCCTACTCAATGGGGGATGGGGTTGGGATGGGGTGGGGTAGGGTAGGGGGAGAATCCACCTGAGGCTCTGTGAACTTGATCCCTGGGCTTGAAGCAAGGCCAGCCAAATCATGCTCCATATAATCAAAAACTAAGTACAAACTACACGACATTCTTGACGTCGACAATCCTTGCAATTTTACAACATTAGGATGATCCAGACGGCGCAAAATCAAAATCTCCCTAGCCATGAATCTCACACTCTCAGGCTCCAAATTATCAAATCTAACTTTCTTTAGTGCAACAATCTTCCCCGTTATGACATCTTTAGCTTTATACACATTACTATAAGTGCCTTGTCCAATCTAAACACCACCACGAAAATATACAATGCATTAATAGAGAATCAAGAAGCATGTCAAAGACAATGAAGTAACCTAACTAATAACCTCTCACCTTATCAATTTTTTCGAATGAATCAGCTCTACGAGGCGTCCATCCGTTGATCGCCTCTCCGGCCACAGCAGAGAGCCAAGAAGGCCATCCAGCAGCAACTTGCTCACCATGGATATTCTTTGGGGGATTACTTAGCCTAGGATTTGGCCTTGACTTTCTTCTCTCTCCCCTATTTGACCGAGCATTCTCTTCCTTCCTCTCCTCCTTCGGACCAACACCATTCTGGACTTGACCACCACCAGAGGCCTCCTTTTCTGATTTATTAACTGATCCAACTACCACTTTCTCTCTCTTCCCTAAAGACTCACTCTGTTGACCTTTATTTCTCCCTGTGCCAGCTACATCTGCATTAGCTGGCCCAGAAGATGAAATCTGTTTCCCAAATACACATCCCATCTTCCAACAACCCTAACTCTCATTTCTCACCAAATCACACTCTTGTACCCCATTAAAAACTCTCAAATAAATCACTAACCAGAAATACAGAGCTAGAAATCAAGAAATCAGTACAGCACACTTAAGTTCCAAAGCAGATCAGTCAAAGACACTTTCCTCAATCTAGCACATACAAATGAAATTCACACCAGAAAGGCACCAAATACTCTCAAATTTGAGCAGATAAAGTAATGATCTTTGCAAAATAATGAATACACCTGGAAGTGTATTAACCAAGGAATTCTTAACAAAATAATAATGATCCTGAACTAAAATAAAATTTAAATAAAAAGGGAAAACAGGTATGGTGCCCCCAAAAAAAACAGAAGCAATAATAATGATTTGGAGAAAGCCCACAGCTTTGGAAACCAAGAACAATAAGTTAAGAAGGCAATATGGCTACAAAAGGCAAATACAATATTATAGAGTACAAAATACTAGTAATAGATTGATTGCGCTTCCCTTTTGAGCTTTTTAACCATGTGAGGTTGAAGAAAAGATCAGAGAGAATAAGCTAAGTTAAAATTTGCACTTTTCAGTTTGCTCAAAAATGAGGAAAAGGATTGAACTTCGATCGATTGGAAAATGTGAGAGAAACTGAACTACAGATCTGTTTTTTGTGAATTTATGATTTGTTACTGCAGTTCAGAAATTAATCACAAAATGAGAGAGAGAGGAGGGAGATGGAGAGAGAGAGGAAGAGAGAGAGAGAGTAATTGCACATATTTTGACCGCAGAGAGATGAAAACTTACGTATGCAGTAGTAAGTCAACACAGTGCATTTTTGGATTGGACAATTGGATTTCAGAAATAATAATAAAAACTAAAACGTATGAAAAAATTTCAACAAACTACCTTTTCAGATTTAATATTTTATTTTCAATGAAATATTAAAATGCTCAAAATATTAAAAATATCATCAACTCAATTTGTGCTTCGATTTAAAATTTTTAATCAAGTTATAATATGAAGTATAATTTAATTAAAAAAAATATACAATCGAATCATATATTTTAATTAAATCAGCAACCACAATATAATCGAATCATATAATTTAATCAAATAAACAACCATATTGTGAGAATTTTAACAAATACCCTAGATTTAAAAAAATTCACATTACTTGTAAAAATATTTAAGTGAATAAATTACTAGATTAATTTATTAAAAATCCCTTTTTTAGGAAATCTTTCCAAGCTATATTTTTTTTTTTGTATTATTTTTTTTTACTTTATTTTTTTATTTTTCTTTCTAAATCATGGATCTACAAGACTACAATTCCAGCTGTTCTTGATCTGACCGTTAAATGGTAGTTGAGATGGTATTTAATTTACATTATTAAAAATAGACCAGTTATTATATAAAATCAATTTCATATAAAATTATTATCCGTTGTAAATTTATCATATTAATAATTAATTAATAGTATAGTTCTCCTTCGTCCCAACTTTAACGATTCAAATTCATACTTTTCGTTTTTGTTCGTCTCAAATTCAACTTCATATTTTCATAAAAAGAAAAAAATAATTAACTAATATCCTTTTAACATACTTTAATTTTTAAATTTGTCATCTTTTTTAACCTATATAACATATTTTATCATTTAATTATTATTCATAAATATTATATATATTACTCCAAAAAGTAAGTTAAAAAGTAATTTGATTTCTGAAACTCCATATATATCTCCCTTGAATGTGAAGATGAATTTGGTTTATCTATTGCCTTCCTATTCAAGAAAAATCCCTCCTACTTGATACATTTTCTCAAGAAAAGTTTTTATTCTCTTAGACCGAACTCAAGTTTACAACTTCAAATTTTGGTTTATCTCAAATTTAAGATTATACATTTATAAATAGAAATACATTTAATTAATAATTTCATAACACATTTTAATTCTATAAATATCATTCGTTATAAAAGCATATAATGTACTTTATAATTTACTTTCACATAAAAATTGAAATATTTTTCTTTTTGAGTTATTCCATTAAAATTACACATTTTTTTAAAATAGCAAAAATTTATTATATAAATAGAAAATTCTATTCTTAAAAAAGTTGATACATGAGCTAATCACAACTCTTATATGACATAAATCAACAATGTTACCTTAAAAATAAATTGAAAAGTTAATAAAGTGCACGTTTTTTAATGTCCGTGACAAAAGAAAAAAAAAGTATCTACTTATACGAAGATAGTATTTATTATTCAAAATGTTAAATCATTCTTAAAAGTAGGTGAAATTCAATAACATTGCCGTACAAATATATGAAGTGTGAAGTTGAAATGAGAAAGTATTATATATTTTGTGACATAAGTAGAATATTTGAAAGTGGAATTGCTTTCTAAGAAAAATATGTAAAAATTAAATATATTAATTCAAAAACAATGTAATGTGAATCCGTAATATTCATTCTACAACATGTATATATATAAAAATGAAGGGCCAGGTTATTTAAAACACAAACACTCATATAAATCCAATTTACATAATTTTTTATGTAAATTCTGATTTTTTCACATTCTAAAATATTGCTAGAAATTTAAATTAATGGAGAAAATAGGGTTTACACATGGATTTGTGACGTAAACACAGTTTAGAGGAGGTAACTCTATTTAAAAAGGGATAGTGTAGTTTTAGTGGACCAACAAAATTAAAGAAATAAAATAAAAGGAAACGATTGCAAAGGGGAGGAAGAGAAGAAAAAAAAAATGCTCTAGAATTTCTTGTTAATAATTTATCTTCCACAACATTATGTATTGAAGTATTAAATGTGTTGTAAATGAGAAAGGTAGTGAGCAGTTCAATAATGAGTTGTAGTGGAAGGAGCTTTTAATTGGTTGGGTTTGTATATTCTATATGGAAGACCATTTAATACTTAGAATTATGTGAACATTTTATGGATAAATTATGGTTACCCCATTGCTCCACCGTCGGGATTGGTGGCTAAATTGCATACCTCAATGTCACTAACTTCTCTTTTATTTTCATCGATTTTATTAAAATTATTTATTTCTTTTTCGATAAGTAAATTAATCTCACTTAAAAAATCAATATACTTAAGTTATAAAATATTATGCTATATATACTATCAATCAAATTAAATACATTTTTTAGTAAAAAAAAATTTCAAGCACACTCAAAACCTAGACACACTATTCATAAAATATTATAAGAACGTGAATAAATAAATAAGTACTACATATCAAAGAACAATAGAGTATATAATAGATGACGTTTATTGAATGCACTTTTATGAGATTTACATTTTACATTCATGCATGCGATTAAAAAAAAATCAAATATAGCTTCTATCCTGCAACCATCGATTTAACTATTTAAGGGTTTTCACACTTCCATTAACCAATTAAGCTATGCTTATGATTATGGATAAATAATATTTTGAGTGTTAGAAACAAAAAGTAAAGAATGCAAATTGTTATAATATTAAGAAATGAGATTTCATCCTCCATTCCATGTTCCATTTGGTGTTCCATTCTATATTCTATTTGGTATTCCATTTGGTGATTGACACATCAACTAAAACATTTCAAGAAAGCACTCATATGGGAAAATAAATTTGGAGATTTTTTATGTAAAGAAACAGTCTTTGGGCAAAGGTACGTAGATACTTCTATCCATGAAGGATTAGAAATTAAGAAAGCGGGTGCCTTTAAAGAGTTGATAAAAAACTTTAATGGAAAATTTTGGTTGCTAATAATGGTGTTGGAGTGAAATGGAGATGACCCTAGGTGATAAAGAATGCTCAGTTAGTTCATTAGGAAATTGGGTTAATGGAGCTTGAGTGTGGTCATGGAAGTGGAGAAGAGAGTTATTTGATGGAAAAATTGTTATACTTAATCAGTTTCTATCTTATTTAAATATGTTTCCTTTGAAAAGGACAAAACTAATAGGTGGTAGTGGAAAATTAACAAGAGTGAATGTTACAAGACTAAGAATGCTTATGTAGCTTTGATATCTCTATATAACAATGGAATTGAGGATTTTTTTGGACTGACTACCTACCAAATCTAACTTACTACACAGAAAGATATTAGTCTCCGTGGATGAGGTAAGATGTTCTTTTTGTGGGAATGACGAGAAAATTTCTACTCATCTATTCAATTGTGATAAGGTGCATGAAGTTTGGATTGAATTCTACTTATGAATGAAAATATGTTAGGTTTCACATAATGAAATCAAGATGCATTTTATTCACCACTCTACTATCTTTGATGGTAAGAAAGGCATTAATGTTGCAAATACCTCATGGATAAATGTTGTATAGACATTTTGGAAGTGGAGGAATAAATTGACTTTCGAGAATTGGTATTACGATAAAAGTAAAGTCATGGATGAGATCAAAAAGAATTTATGAGTTAGCTTGAGACAATACATCCTCGAATTATTCTTTTATTTATTTTGTGATTGGATTAAGAATCCTAGACCAGTATTGGGAGCAATGATCTAATTTACTGTATTTTGTATTCCAGGTATTCCTTATACCATTTTATTTTAATAAATTCTTATTTGCCCGATTTAAGCGAAAAAAAATGTGGTAATGATTAAAAATATAATAATTAAGATAAAAGGTAGGAGAAATTATGTAAAATTTAAAATTTTATTTAAAGTGAGTAGTATTATAAATAGTGCTTGTATTTGTGAATTACAATATCAAGAAAAATAAACAGGCTAATTATAGATTACAAAAGTAAAATATAAGTATAAAAGATTGTGTTTCATTTTATGTTGCTTATAAATATAATCTTAAATTCAATTAGACATGTATTTATTACAGAGTGAGTTTCTTAAGAGCTTGAAAGGGTAAATAATATAATTCTCTTTAAAGAGTTAAAAAAACAATTATATCTTTAAATTTTCTAAACTCTAAACCTTAACTAATTAAACGCTGAATTGTAAGAGAGTAGTTGGTTCACATTAATTGCAGTTTACACACTAATTGCAGTTAAGCAGACTTAATTTCCTTCCAAACTAGTTAGTTCATAGCAAGGGGCCGGTGGATTAGAAGTTAAAGGGAAGGTGGATTACATTAACTTATGAAACTAATGAAGAATTAAAGCAAATAATATGTTCATCATTTGTTTATGACATCTTCAAGTTTTATTAATTCACTTAATAATTTTAATGAACCAAACACATTTAATTAGGAGTATAATAGGGCATGAACCACCAAAAACTAAAATGTAAGATGAATCCGATTCACATAAGTGTTTTTTTTTATTGCTTGAAGACTTAAAGAAGTAAGAAAAAAGGGGGAAAAAATGGAACACTTTAACACAATGTATTAGGCATGAATAAATCTTGGTGATTGCAAAAGTGTAAATATCATGTCATGCAAATCTTTAATCATTGAAAGGTCATGCAATAAACCAACATATGGGCACTCTTACATTAATTATGAAGCATGCAAAGTTATCATCACTCTGCTTCTAAAATTAATCCAATAGTTTGGAAATATATTTGATAAGTCATAAATGCTATAGGCTTAATTGAAAATAAAAATTAGGTGGACCATTAAAAAACCATTAAAATTGATGTTGAGTTATGAAAACTGAATATCTACGTACGCAATTTGTCCACAATACAAGCAAGATAACTATTACACAAAATTCGTTTATATTTATAATTCTGTGAATTTGATTTTATATTACTTGTATAGTTATTTAGTGACTAGTCTTTTGGTTTAAGATAATTTATTCTTACAAATTAATTTCTATTATTTATCTTTGACGAATCTCTTCTGCATCTGGTTCATCGTGTATCCTAATTTTATAAAATTACTTTTAATTAGTATATGAAAAATTACTCTTTATATAAACATATATTCTTTTTATAAAATTATTTTTTAGTATATGAAAAAATTCTCTTTATATTAACATATATTCTTTTCACATGCATATATAAACGTAATGTTACTTATAATTTTAACTCTGAGAGATATTAGTGTGCAATTAGGTGTAAGATTCATCCTTTCAAAAAGTATTACTCTTAAAAATATGTGAAGTGTTATTCTCTAGGATTTATTGAATTTTCTTTTTAGGGATTTTATTATGAGTTTATTTAAAATCAAATTGATCATTTAAAATATATTAAAATGTGTTATTACTATTTTGTTGTCTGTGGCTTATCGACTGTATAAACAACTTGGTCGCATACTCTCCTTACTATATTATTATTAATTTAAATAGGAATACTAATATATTTAAAATAAATGTTGAACTAGTTAGTATTGATCCGTTGTCACGAGTGATTTGATGGATAAAAATAAAACTATTTGAAGCACTAATATATATAGTATCTTTAAATTTGAATCATATAAAATGTTTGATGTTATTATCTTGTAACATTAATTATTAAATGATGGTGACAAAGGCTTATTTATGTGATATACATTACAGATGTTCCAACAAAGATATTCACACGTATAATATTGACATTGACACAAAGTAATTATGTTGTAATGCAAAAACGTGGACCATCTCCATCACTTATATACTGTCATGTAATTTTTCCTTTAGCGATCTATAGTAATCCTCTTTCATCCGGCTCTTTACTTTTATTGTAGCAGTACATACATTAAAAAAGGTAATTAATAATCAATAGATTGACAACAAAAATGACTTTTTTTTAACAATGAAAAGCCAACGAATTTATTCTCTATTTTACCAATGAAATTTAATTTGTTGGTATTTACTAACGGATTACCAAGGGAATCATTATATAAATTACCAACAGAATTATTTACCAAAGAAATTGAATTTTGCTACTAAAAATTTACCAACCAACACTTTATCAACGAAAATTACCAACGGAATATTATATTGATAAAAATATTTTTTTTATAGTGTTGAGGAATTTAAAATTGATGGGGCATGTATTACTCCATCCATCTCACTTATTTATACATATACTTTTCATTTAAAGGTGTTTTAAAAAATATTTATACATATTTCATTAATAGTTAAAACATAGTACTACATATATGTTAAGACATTTTTAATAATATTGTTAGAATGTATTTGTTAGAGGAGTGTATTGACGACAACCTAAAATAACAATTACTTGGAACATTATCTATTATACTAGGGGATTATTACAAGAATCTTTTTTTTTTAATGTCTTAGTGGTATTTTGATATAATATTTCATGTTTCATTTTATCGAAGATGATATAACCACCCGAAACAACAATTTGAATTTATGTTTTTTCATGTGTCAACCACCAAAAAATGCTCAAAAATACTTTTGCAAAACTATCTAGTATGCAAATTAATTGTATCCTTGTCCATTAATCGAAGGATTTCAACAATTTTGACTATTAATTAATCCAAATGGTGACACCCTTAATTAAAAATATAATAATGTAGTAATTAAATTAGTTAAGGTTGGTGAACTTGTCACTCATTGAATTTTCTACCTTTCAATCACGGCTTGCCATCATTCGCAGCAGGTAACAACAACTAATCACTTGTCATTATTAGGAATACAATATCATTCCTAATTATTATATAATGCTCTAATTTTTCAGCCAATTTTCATTTTAAGACAATATATCCTAATATACTATAATTTATGGGTGTGAAGGTGTAGACCTGCATGTGTGTGTGTTGCATGAGCATGTATGTGTGTTGCATGAGAATTAACAACACGCCACGTGGAGTTCATACATTGGTCGACTAAGGGTGCAGAAGGATTGCATGCAGAGGTAGAATCGAGCCGTTGGATTGATTAGTGAGCAATGTGATCAGATTGATGGCATGGCAACTGGAAGCATCAGCTGGAAGCTGCAAGATCAGTTGGTTACAACTGATTCATCAGTTGGTTACAACTGATTCTAGTGCATGTGTTTGATTGGATGAAAGGGGATCAAAACATTGATCACACATCCATATAAGTTGAAGAGAACAGTCAGCCGGTTTTATCATCTTCATCACATCTTCTTCACACATCAGTTAACAAGCATCAAGAATTAGGGTTTGATAAGTGTGCTTGTAAGCTTTGTAATCTTCATCATCATCTTAGTGAATTCTTCTCTTAGGAAAGTGGATGTAGGCTTACGCTGAACCACTATACATCTTTGTGTTGATCTCTTTTATTTCGTTTTTCGTTTGTCAATCAATTCGAGAGTGAAAAGGGAGTGATCAATCAACTGAGTGTGTGAGTTCTTGAGTGCTTCATCAAGTCCTTGCTCTAATTTTATAAGAAGTGACGCCGTCTGTGGGAAGAAGAAGCAGCCACAAGGTAATCAGATCAAAGGGGAAGAATCATGGTTACAACCAAGTTTGATGTGAAGAAGTTTTCAGAGAAAGTTGATTTCAGTTTGTGGAGGATGAAGATGGAGGCCATATTGATCCAACAAGGATTGACTGATGCTATCAAACCACTTCCAGAAAATCAAGCAGCTGTTGTGGATGCAGTTGCACTAGCTGCAGATTAAGATCAACAATCAAAGGCCAGAAGTGCAATCATTCTATGCTTAGGTGACAAAGCTTTAAGGGAAGTTTCAAAAGAAGTATCTGCAAGGGATATGTGAAAGAAGCTTGCTGATCTTTACATGGCGAAGACTTTGGAAAACCGGCTGTATACAAAGGAGAAGCTCTACTCCTTCAAAGTATCAGAAGATAAGTCTATTATAAGCCAACTAGATGATTTCAATAAGATCATTGATGATTTAGAAAATATTGATGTAGCACTGTCAAGTGAAGATAAGACTGTCATATTGATGTCAGCTCTTCCTAAATCTTTTGAAGGATTGAGAGACACACTGTTATATGGGAATATTGAATAAATCTCCCTGGAGCAAGTGATTCTTGCAATCAAAGTAAAGGTACTCCATAAGACATCAGATAATACAGTTGTAGGGGAAGGACTTGTTGCCAACAAACAGAACAAATGGGACAAGAATGATAAGAAGGCTGGTGTTGATAAGAAGAAACATGAAAGGGATAATCAAAGTACACCAGCAGATGAAGAGAACAATAACTGCTTCCACTGCAATAAACCTGGTCATTTCAAGAAGCAATGTCATAAGTGGAAAGCTATGGTGGCTAGTAAGATTGCAAAAAAATGTGGAAATCAAAGAATCCATACAAATCAGGTAACTGAAAATAAAGGTAATAAGTGTCAAGATTACATTGAAGCTTTGGTTGTTGTTTCTGGTAAAGTGTCAGATCAGTGGTGTTAGATTCAAGTTGCACCTTCCATATGACATCAGTTAAGCATTGGTTTACTGAATTAAAATCATATCATGAGGGATCAGTCTTGTTAGGCAATGATCAAGCCATCAAGATTGAGGGTATTGGCTCTGCCAAATTTAAAATGTTTGATGGTACCATAAAGCTGCTCACAAATGTGAGATATGTACCAGGGTTAAGAAGAAACCTGATATCATTAGGAATGTTAGACTCTCTGGGATATGAGTACTATGTGAAGAAAGATGTACTCACCATTATAAAAGATAAGTCAGTAGTAATGAGGGGTGTTAAGAGCTCTGATCTTTACTTCCTTGAATGATCAGTTGTCTCTGGACAGTTGAACACTTCACAAGATCAAGAAGATGTTCATCTGTGACATGGAAAACTAGCTCATGTAAGTGAGAGAGGGTTACAAGAGCTAGCAAGACAGAAGCTACTAGACATAAGTTCAACCTGCAAGATGGATCAATGTGAAGATTGCATTCTAAGTAAGGCAAAGAGGTTAAAATTTGGTTCAGGAGAATATACTTCATCAGAGAAGCTTCAGTATGTTCATACAGACCTATGGGGACCATCAAGAAATCCATCTATGGGAGGAGGAAGATATTTCATATCTTTCATAGATGATTACTCTAGGAAGCTATGGGTTAAGATCCTAAAATCAAAGGATCAAGCATTCACTGCATTTAAGGAATGACTTGCTGAGGTGGAGAATCAAATAGGAAAGAAGCTGAAATGTTTGAGATCAGATAATGGACTTGAGTTTGTTTCAGAAGAGTTTAATACCTTCTGTAGAGAAAAGGAAATTAAGAGGCACAAGACTACACTTGGAACTCCAGAACAAAATGGTATTGCAGAAAGGATGAATCAGACATTGTTAGAGAGAGTAAGATGTATGCTGAGTAGTGAAGGATTTTCAAAAGAGTTTTGGGGTGAACTTGTGACTACAGCAGCCTATCTGATCAATCTATGTCCATCAGCAGCTTTAAAATTCAAACCACCTGAAGAAGTGTGGTCTGGAAAGGCTCCTAGTTATAGTCATTTGAGAGTAATAGGATGTCAAGCTTACTCTCATGTGAAGCAAGATAAGTTGGAACCAAGAGCAGTGAAATGTGTAATGGTTGGGTACCTTAAAGAAGTAAAAGGATACAGGCTATGGTGTTATGAAGCTAACAAGTTTATTGTTAGCAGAGATGTTACATTCAGTGAAAAGTAGATGTCATTGGTTGAAAGAAATTATGTAGTATCTATCACTACAGACTATGATGAGCCTCAGGTGGAGCAAGCAAGGAAGGAAGTACAACAATATAATGAACAGAATAACAATGCTGATCAAAATAAGGAAGATAGCTCACCTAGTTCATCTAGCTCAATGTATGATTTAAGTTCCTATCAACTTATCAGGGATAGGTTAAGAAGACAAATCAAGGCCCCAGTAAGATACATGGAAGCTGATATAGTATCATATGCATTGTATGTTGCATCTGATATAGAAAATTATAAGCCAAGAACATATGATGAAGCTATATCAGGAAATGAGAATAACAAGTGGATAGTTGCTATGGAAGAAGAGCTGCTATCATTACATAAGAACAAGACTTGGCAGATTGTTGACAGACCAAAGAATAAGAAGTTAGTAAGTTGTAAATGGATTTATAAGAAGAAGCCTGTTACAAGCAAAGAAGGAGGTGTTAGGTACAAGGCAAGGCTTGTAGCAAAGGGTTTTTCACAGAAAAAAGATGTTTATTATAATGGGATATTTTCACCTGTTGTTAAGCATTGTTCTATCAGAATTTTATTGGCATTAGTAACTCAGTTTGATCTTGAGTTACATCAGATGGATGTCACTGCAACATTCTTGCATGGAAATCTAGAAGAAGATATTTACATGAAGATTCCTGATGGTGTAAGTGTTGAAGGTGCTGAGAATAAGGCTTGCTTATTATTGAAATCTTTGTATGGTCTGAAGCAGAGTCCAAGGAAGTGGTATTTGAAGTTTGATGATTATATTACATCAAATGGATTCAGCAGAAGCTTACATGACAGTTGTGTCTATGTTAGGTTCAAGAAAGGGTGTTATACATACTTACTCTTGTATGTAGATGATATTCTTATAGCTTGTAAAGATCAAGCCGGTATAGATGAAGTAAAAGAAATACTTAAGCAGGAGTTTGATATGAAGGATCTAGGAGAAGTAAAGATGATTCTTGGTATGCAGATTGAGAGAAACAGATTAGCTGGAGAGTTGAAATTATTTCAAGAATCATACTTGGATAAAGTGTTGAAGAGATACAATATGAATCTCATTAAAACAGTAACAACACCAGCAAAGCAAGGAGTGAGTCTGTCACTACTCCAAGCTCCTCAGACAGATCAAGAGAAAATTGAGATGAGTAATATACCTTATGCTAGTGCTGTTGGCAGTTTGATGTATGCAATGGTATGTTGCAGGCCAGATTTAGCTTATGTGATGAGCATGATTAGTAGATTTATGAGCAATCCAGGACTACTACATTGGAATTCAGTGAAGTGGGCTCTCAGGCATGTGAAAGGTACCATCACAACAGGTTTGAAGTTTCAGAAAATAGCAACATGGGATAAGGCAGTAGTTGGATATGTTGATGCTGATTATGCAGCAAATCTTGATACTAAGAAGTCACTCATTGTATATGTATTCAACTTATTTGGTACTGTAGTAAGTTGGAAGGCAACACATCAACATATAGTGGCTTTATCAACTATAGAGGCAGAATTTGTTGCACTCACTGAAGCAATCAAAGAGAGTGTATGGCTGACAGGTATACTAAGTGAGTTTGAGGTTCAACAAGATTCAGTTGAGGTGTATTGTGACAATCAGAGTGCAGTACATCTCTCCAAGCATCAAGGGTATCATGAGAGGACCAAACACATTGATGTGAGGTTATATTTCATAAGGGACATGATAGACAAAGAAGTAGTTAGTGTCAAGAAGATCAAAATTATTGAGAATCCAGCAGACATGTTCACAAAAGCTTTATCAGTTCATAAGTATAAGTTGTGTAAGCAATGAATTCAGTTGAATTGAGCAAGAAAGAAAGGGTGGCTGCAACCTTAAAATGCAGCAAGGTGGAGAAGATGAAGCTAACATGGTGATGCAAGGTCTAAGGTGGAGATTTGTGAAGGTGTAGACCTGTATGTGTGTGTGTTGCATGAGCATGTGTGTGTGTTGCATGAGAATTAACAACATGCCACTTGGAGTTCATACATTGGTCGACTAAGGGTGCAGAAGGATTACATGCAGAGGTAGAATCGAGCCGTTGGATTGATTAGTGAGCAAGGTGATCAGATTGATGGCATGGCAGCTGGAAGCTACAAGATCAGATGGTTACAACTGATTCATCAGTTGGTTACAATTGATTCTAGTGAATGCGTTTGATTGGATGAAAGGGGATCAAAATGTTGATCACACATCCATATAAGTTGAAGAGAACAGTCAGTCGGTTTTATCATCTTCATCACATCTTCTTTACACATCAGTTAACAAGCATCAAGAATTAGGGTTTGATAAGTGTGCTTGTAAGCTTTGTAATCTTCATCATCATCTTAGTGTATTCTTCTCTTAGGAAAATGGATGTAGGCTTACGCCGAACCACTATACATCTTTGTGTTGATCTCTTTCATTTCGTTTTTCGTTTGTCAATCAATTCGAGAGTGAAAAGGGAGTGATCAATCAACCGAGTGTGTGAGTTATTGAGTGCTTCATCAAGTCCTTGCTCTAGTTTCATAAGAATGAGATATATCATGATAGAAATAGATATTCGATGCATAAAGGGCATAAGCTTCGGTGATACACATTGCCAAACTTTATTAAGTTGACATTTTTTTCTTTTTCTTTTTTCTTAATTCCAAAAATATAGATTAACCAACAATGATGTTATAATGAGGTCCTTATTATTGGGCTACCCAACAATGGTGAAGGACGGGCTCCGATTATGGATCATTACTATGCCCCATTCGAGTAGGTCCAACACTGTATATCGGGTCGAATCAAGCAAATGGATCTATAGGAGGCTATATGCCCGATCCAACTAACTCTATATGGATCTCTAGAACGCCTCGAATAATCGATTTACGTTATCGACCTTGGTAATAGTCTAGGACTCCTAAAATGACCCACATGCTAAAATGACTCATTTGCCCCTAGATTAAAATAACAAGAAAATGGGACATTTCTTCCCTCATTTATTACACATTATTGCTTATAAATAATCATAGTTATTTATTTCTCTTATGGCTGAATAGCTTGGTATTTTTAGCAACCACATTTCATCCTACTAAAAATCGACAATCAACAAAATCAAAATTAGGGTTAATTTATTTAAATATTATAGTTTTCATTTTAATTTAATAAAATATGGTTATTTCTAAAATGTTTAATGATTAAAAGTTATTTTCCTTTTTATTTTATTTTATTTATCATATTTCAAATTTTATTTGTATATTTAAAATATAGAATATGAATTGCAGCCTGATCAAAATTTATATTTTAAGTTTAGGATATAATAATTATTATTGTTATTATTATTTACTTTTTAATTTACTCCAATTATACATAAATTTTCTATATTCCATAAATATTGTTACATTTTATAAATTATGGCATTCCATAAACATTGTAAATATGGTTATATTGTTCATTTTGTTAGATGAGGCGTCCACACAAAATAATTAATATGCGGTTCCACATACAATATCAATATAACTACCTATTAACTTAAAATATTATATTTCTCAATTCACCGTATATTAAAATATTATATTTGTTAATTTCCATGCAAATAATAAAGGTAACAACATTTATGACTCGACAATGAGATGTTACATTTATTATTTTAATATATAGTAAATTGAGAGATATAAAATTTTAATATGTAATGGATATACATGAACTGAGACTCATCTAATAAAATGAAAAATATATGAACTGAGACTCATCTAATAAAATGAAAAATATAACTATAATTGTGGGATGTCATAATTAATATTGTGGGACTAAGAAAGTATATATATAATTGAAGTAAATTTAATGAATAATAATAATATTATACCTTAAATTTAAGTATATATTTCTACTACTAGAGTGTATCGGTGAACTTAGTACACCGTAAAATTATTCATAAAATTAACGCAACAAATTATATACCTCTTCCGTCAAATTATATACTTATTCCGTCCTGAGTATTTTTACCCATTTGTACGGTCACGTAAATTAAGAAGTATTGTTATTTAATATATAATATAATAAAAAGTATGAATAAATTAGTAATATTGAGGAAAAAAATAAATAAAGTTGTTGGGAATGATGAATAAAGTATAAAAAAATAAATAAAGTTGTTGGAATTGATGAATGAAGTGTTAAAAGTTGATAAGATGTGTAGTGCATTTTTACCATAAATGAAATGGATAAAAATACAGTGCGACACCCCAAAATGCAAAATAGATAAAAATACATGGGACGGAGGGAGTATGTTATAAATAAAAATAAAAAATTAAAATATACTCTTTCTATCTCCTTCTAAGGTATCCATTTTACTATTTTTGGCGTCCGCTTCAAAGGTATTCATTTCCCTTATTTAGTAAAAAAATACACAATATGGCCACCACTTCCCTCTAATACAACTACCCAGTTTACATATAATAATAATACTGCTTAATCCACATGCAGAAATCAAATGAATACCTTAAAATCGAACGGAGAAAGTAATAAATAAAATGAAAAATTAAAACAAAAAGGGAAATAATAATTTTTTAACTGTGGATGCATATAGTTTAGGGGAGTGATTTGACAGGAGGTACAGCACATAGAAGTCGCCACTCATAGTGGCGCCTTTACTTATATTATTAAACATTTTAGAGGATCATTTGGGGTGGTCACCTATAATCATTTCACATGAGGGTGAGAGCCACCTTTGTGTTCCTCACCCCTCATATGAAAGGATCATGGGTGACTACAGGTCACACAAGAATTATTCAACATTTTAATAACAACCATATGTTGTTAAATTAAAATGAAAATTACAATATTTGAATAAATTAGCTCAAATTTAGTCTAGACAATCCTTTTAATTCAAATAAGTGAGATATAAATGAGCTAATTTAGGTAGATATGAAATAAATTTTATTTTTTATCATTGAAAAAATAGGATAAAATATTGCAAATCATTTCCACTCACATTCCAATTTCCATTCATTACATATTTGTCATATGTTAATCAATATTTAAATTACTACCATACAAGTTTAATGATTATTAATTATATTATACTCCTTCTCTCCCGCTCTCGTAAAAAGAAGGTCTTTTGCACGTAGATCAAGAATTATTATTATTTAATGTGTAGTAAGTAGTTGTATTAGTGGGAGTATGGGCCATATATATTAATTGTATTAGAGGGGGTGTGTGAGTCCCTTGTGTGTAAAAAAGAAAAAATGACCCTTTGGGTGGGACTAGGGGTGGGCGGTATGGTATACCAAAGTTTTTTAGCTATACCGTATATCATACCTAAAATATAGTTATTAAAAAAATCATACATTTACCATACCGAAAATTTCGGTATACTATAGTTCGGTATACCGAAACTTTGGTGTAAGAAAATGATATACTTTTTTTTACCGATATTTAAGTACTTTCTCCGTCCCACTTCAATCTTTACATATTTCTACTTTGGGCGTTCCATTTTAATCTTTACATTTCTCATTTTATGGGACCCACCTAAAATAATTAATATATCACCATTGAATCCACATCCAATACTAATACACCTACACACTTTACAGTGTATTTTTCTACATACTATCTATTAAAATACTATACTCATTAATCAACGTGCAAAAAACAAACGTAAGCATTGAAACGTTCAAATTTAAAATATTAATAAAACATAATAAAAGTAAGAGTTTAATCCTAATGAGTGATTGATGTACCTGATAACGATTAAATTCTAAATTAATTAATTAAAAATTAACACACTCTCTTAGATTAAAATAAAAATAATTACAATTATACTCTAAATCTAAAATAATAAATCCTATAGTGCTTATGTTCTCTAAAATTTCACTAAATTCAATGATGGGTCAATAGTTTTAATATATTATAATTTCTTTTAAATATATATACCTTACTAAAATAATTCATGGTATTTCGGTATATACAAAATACCGCGGTTTTAAAATTTTGCATGCCTTTACCGTATAAAAAAATTCAATACGGTATCATTTCTTACCAAAAATTTAGGTAAATTTATTATTTTTCGATATGGTAAGTGCGGTATACCAAAATTTCGGTATTTTTTTTAGTCATAGGTGGGACGACCAAAATAGAAAAAGACCCTCTTTAACTGGGACGGCTAAAAAAAATATAAATTTTATCATTTTGGACTTCTCACCAAATGTATATATTTCTCCTTTTAAATGCATGAGATCCATACATCTACTATGCATTTATAAATAATACTCCCTCCATCTCGTTTAAAGAGTTACACCTTCTTTGTATCACAAAGAAAATGCAACTCTTTTATCTTTAACAGAACGAAGGAAATAATACTTATTAATCAACGTGCAAAAAATATCTATTTATCTGAGGATGAAGAGAGTAATATTTCACTAGAAAACAAAATACAAACTAGAAAAAAGAATTAGGACGGAATGTATTGCTATAGAAATATATTTTCTTAAAATTTTAATGAATATATTCATGCCAATTAAATTCCTTTTTTTCACTGATATATACACTAATTAAAATTTTACATAATAACTAATTAATCACAGTTTATTTTACAAAATATTTCGTCATTACACACATCCAACGTGCATGACTTACCGATACCAACGCCACGTGTCAAGGCATTACTGGATACTATAATTCCATCCTCTCCAGTTGGATTAGGTCCAGTTAATAACAATCCCCAACTACCGATTAAAGTAAGTAAAAATTAGTCCCCACTCTTTCTCTCTCATAACCGCATTCAATTTACCTTGAATCGGGAGATGAGCAGCATAATCAGTTCATGCTGCATTGTCTTCCTCGGATTCTCTCAGAACCCCAAAAAGCTGAATTCTGCGTCTTATTCGACCTCCCTTTCGTTTACCACGAAATTGAATTTCAATTTCTTCAGGCCAACGCGTTCAACGGCGTCGTTTACAATGGACAATCCGATTGCTCCGAAAGTCAGTGCTTCCTCAACCGTCGGTAAGTATATACTGCTCTCCTGTCTCCATGCCTCTGAGTTCGTGTGTTTGTGTTATTGATAGCGTAGAATCGTGCATGTATTGATTTCGTAAAATTATCAGTTCGATTGTTTTATCTGTTGTTGCGTTGTACTTGTCGGTGTGTTTGTGCTTTGGTATATGCGGTTGGATGATAATTGATAGAATTTCTGCAGAAATGTGTGCAGTTGTGTGGTGTTCTAAGCGCTTGTTTAATTGTACATGATGTAGTATGATAGTATAGTATTTCATATTTGTGGATAAGACTGAAAATTGAGCAGAAAATTATGGTTATTAGTTGTATATCTTTTTAAGATCAAATCGGTGGATGTAACTGATGCTTTGCCACCATTTTTTTTTTTAAAATAATTTCGAAATGATGTATTCTATGTGAAAATATAATACTAATTGATCGCTGTTTGAATAATGTTGATTCTGAACTTAGCTTCTATTGGAGATAAGTATTGTGAATTTATACAGTCAACTTATGCTCTTACATGCTTGTACTCTAGACAAATTTGTGAAGTCTGTACATGTTGTTTTTTTGGGAATATGGAATAACTTTGTTACTCTGTGTTTCCATTTGCAGAGTTGTGATATGGATTAATTATGTGTTAAATAGTGAAAGTGTTTGTGGTTATGCCTCTGTAACCTACAACAATGTATTAGTTTATCTGTATTTGGGTGTCCATATATGTGAATTTGTTTTTTCCCATAACAATTTGATTATGAATAGAGGTTTTAAACAGTTCATATATGATGTGTTTTGCATGATATCTTAAGGTGCAACTAATAACGAATTGGAAACTTCATCTACTCAAAAAGTTGGAGCAAATGATTTGTTGATCGTTGGACCTGGAGTGCTGGGACGCATAGTAGCTGAACAATGGAGAAAGGTACCTCTAGACGAAATTTGATCAAGATACTTGTTCGCTTCAATTTAGAGCCAGTTCTTGAACGTGTGCTATGATTTGATCGATCTAGATTGAGAAGTTGATAATATGGAGCAATGCATAAGATTGGGTTGTTGTGTTCTTGAGTTGTCATATCATTTTCAGAAATTGGAACTTTTTTTTTTTGTATATTGCGTGTTTGAAAATATAACCACAATTTGGTTTATACTGTTATCAGGGCCCTTTGCAATTATATTTGTAAGTCAAAATTATGTCCTGAGAAGATGAGCTATTTGAATGTTAAACTGTGGCAGGAAAATCCAGGTTCACAAATTTATGGGCAGACTTTGACTAGTGATCATCATGATGAGTTAATAAAGCTGGGGATTAATCCATCTCTAAAGGGAACCCTAGCAACTCATAAGTTTCCCTATGTCATTTTCTGTGCTCCTCCATCCCGCTCTCCAGATTACGCTGGTGAAGTAAGGTAAGCATAAGATACTCTATAAACTCTTTGAGGATCACTTATTATTTAGGCTTTTGTGCAGGATGTGTGAGTATGTGCAAATTTTCAATTTCATTCCCTTGACAAATGTCAGCTAAAGTGTAAAGAAAACCTTATATGAGTCACTTGTCTTCGATAATTTTCTTTCATCAAATTTCTAAATACATTTTTGTCCTCTGTTTGCCTTTCAAGCTATCCATATCATTCCTTGATACTTTAGGATGAGAAAAAAAAAGTTATCATTAGATTTTAAAAGAAACATGGTAATGTTTCTGATCAATAGTTGTGGATGGCAAAGTGGACATACTGGATCAATCATGAAATGAAACGTGATGGTTGATTTATGACCCAATTCTAAAATTTCTGAATGAATACTAACATCTTCTTCACTTAATATATGAGAAAATGACATTGTTAATGAGCTATTTTGGTTTATAAAATTTCTAGTTCATTAATACAGTTTACTGATAGGTAGTAGTCTTCAGTGAATTTTTGCTAGAATTGATTGGTAGCTTGCCAGCCTTTCCATGGCTACTTTAATATTTTTTAAACAAAACTTGTTTGATCTTTGTTAACTGTTTGTGTTTATTTGCGCATTCATTAGCAAATTAGCCAAAGCTATCGACATGATTTTTTGTTACTCTTATGTAAAGGGAAGCATCTTTAAAGTGGGATGGTGAAGGTTGCTTCCTGTTCACTTCACGCTCAGCTCCATATGACTGCAGGGACAATGGGTACTGTGATGAGGTACCTCATCAGACAAAATCAAATCTCTTAATTATTATTTTAAAGCACAAAATACACTGTACTCCCCATGAAAATTAAGTCAGTAGATCTGAACTTAAAAACCAGCTTAGTTTCCAGTGTTAATTTATGCAAATTATCATTGATAAAATTCTTAATTTCTCTATAGGACACTCCAGATGTGCCCATTGGTAAGAGCCCCAGAACAGATAATCTACTCAAGGCAGAGAAAGTAGTGCTTGAAGCTAGTGGTTGTGTCGTTAGACTCGCTGGACTTTATATATCCTTTCTGACTGCAATTTGGTTGGATCTATCAAAATTTTATCATCCTGGTCAGGGAATGATCTATGAAACCTTAATTTTCAGCACAAAGTAGATAGAGGTGCGCATACATACTGGTTGGAAAAAGGGACCTGTGATATTCGGCCAGATCACATCCTTAATCTCATACATTACGAGGTAATGCTTTGTGACTATGTCCGCTCCATGATTAGCTAGAAAACTGTTTCTGATGACATCTTCTTTTATAAATAGCTTCTCTAGATTATACACTAATATGAATTGATGCAATGCTTTGTGAAACTCTATAGGATGCCGCTTCACTTTCAATTACCATCTTGAAAAAGAAACCACGTGGCAGGATCTTTCTTGGCTGTGATAATCACCCTGTATCCAGGTTCGTAGTTCAACTAATACATACATTTGAGAGTAATTCGGCCAAAAAATAAAATCCAGGCACCCCATGGTCCTCTTGTTAAATTGCCAAATTATATCTTCTCAGGCAGGAAACAATGGATTTAGTTAATGGGAGTGGAAAATATGCTAAGAAGTTTGAGGCATTTACAGGTAACTTCGCTTCTCATGACCTAACAACCTAACACATGCTCTTTATACGCCTATGGTAAATGTCTTGTTGTGATGTCGGTTTCTAGTATCCTAAACTCCCAGTGTGTGACATTTACTCTGTTGTTGACTGAAGGAACATCGGATCCTTTGGGAAAGAAACTAAACAACTCAAAAACTCGAGCTGAACTAGGATGGGAGCCAAAATATCCAAGCTTTGCTAGTTTTCTTGAGACTGTCTGAGTAACTTTTGCTACCATCTTCTTACGCCATATTTTTCGAGCTGAGTGGCGTATGGTATATTGATGACTGATGAAACTGTAATTCTTGTGAAGTTCATTGTGGTAGCTTTAATGATGGTCATACTAACGGTTTAGATGTGCAGATTACTTGAGATGCCAAAGAATGATTGAAATTGGAATACAAACCCATGATGTAGTTAAATCCAACTCTGTTAACCGCCAATATTGTCAAATGCTACGACTATTCTGTTCGCCTAATCTTGAAAATAAACATTTTTTTGTTTATAAAATAATTAATTATTATTCCTTTTCTTCTAATAAACTCTTTATATTTTCATTACAAAGATGAAGATTTTATTGAATCGAAGGAGTAATTTAACGATTCCTATCGTTTGAAATAGTAGTTATTATAAATAAATGCTACTGCCTACTAGTGTTTTTTCTACTAGAGATTGTATATTTTTGTAAGAGATTTTTCTCACGCATAATTTGATTTTATTTTTATTTATTTATTATTATTTTGTCTCGGGCCCTATTATGTAATGTGAATAAATATTTTAAAATAAAGTATTGTGTGAATCCTTCTCTTAATTTTGTATTATTTCTTATTTTAATTAATTATTAACTTTTTATTATTATCTTTTATAGATTAGATTTTTATTGCTTACTAATAATACTTCTTATTTGTAATCCATTTTGTAAGATAATTTCATACAAGTTTCTGTTTAATTTAACAAAGAAGATATGATGTATTAAACACGTAAAACACTGATGTTTTATGATTAGTAAAGATAAAAAAGATTTAAAAAAATGTGAATTTCAATCATACTCCATAAATGAGATATTATTATTAACCATAGAAATTTTCATTGTAATCCCATTAAAATTAGAAAATAGTAATATGATAGAAAAGGAATGAGAATGTTTAATGAGTATAAAATTCTTTATCAATTATCCCAAAATAATGGATTTTGTTTTCTAAAAATAAAAATAAAAGTATTACCAAAAAATAAAGCGAGCGACCAATAATATATGGCGAATACTTTTGGGTTTGCTTTATGTTTCTATTGAAGCACATTTTTGACCGCCAAAATCACAATTCCTGCTTTTGCTTTCTCGCCTAATAAATCTAGGGTTTTTCTCCATCATACCGCAAGATTCCTGCCTCATCATTCAAATTTCTGTTGAGGGCGCTCCTCTCTAATTTATGGTTCGATTTGATTAGTATATTTGTGGCATGCTGAATTTTTTGTCATATATGTGTTGATTCGTTGAATTGAGTAAGGCCCATCTTTGGATTTAATCTGGAAGTGTCACTAGTTTCATGTGTTATGCTTTCATGCTTAAGTGTCTGTTTTGATTCAGTAGTTTGGTGGATTTTGAATGAGGGGCGAGATTTTGGCTTGTTCTGAGAAATGAGGGATAGGATCGTAGAGGAATGGGGTGTGCATTTGGAAAAGAATCTTCATCGTCGGGGCCACCCAGTGTTGATCTTGTTGCAGAGAGGAGGAGAGAGAAGGTAGGAGAGAGAGAGTCGTCAGTGGTAGTTGAGAGTGGGAGTAGAGTAGTTGATAGTTCAGTAAGTAAGGCTGGGGATGGCGATGGCGATGGCGGAGGTGAACTCCAGAATGGTGTTGGGGTTAGAAAAGAGGCGTTGAAGGATGGGCTTGTGAGGCATTCCAGGAACGAGAAGAGGAGGTCAAGGCCCAATCCTAGGTTAAGTAACCCCCCTAAGCATGTTCATGGCGAGCAAGTTGCTGCTGGATGGCCTACTTGGCTTGTGGCAGTTGCGGGTGAGGCTCTAAGTGGGTGGACTCCACGTCGTGCGGACACATTCGAGAAGCTTGATAAGGCAAGTTGATTTTCAGTTGTTGGCATCACTTTTGTACTAGTTTGAGCTCATGCTTTGTGTTGATTTTAATTTGTGTTCTTTTTTGCTTTTGATTAGATTGGACAAGGTACCTATAGTAATGTGTATAAGGCTAGAGATACCATAACAGGGAAGATTGTTGCGTTGAAGAAGGTTAGATTTGATAATTTGGAGCCTGAGAGCGTGAGGTTTATGGCCAGGGAGATTTTGATTCTGCGCCGATTGGATCACCCGAATGTCGTATCATTACAAGGGTTAGCAACGTCTAGGATGTCGTGTAGTTTGTATTTGGTGTTTGATTACATGCATCATGATTTAGCTGGCCTTTGCTCAAGCCCCGACATCAAGTTTACAGAGCCTCAGGTAGGTTCTGCATTTTCTTTAGTGGAAACTGGATAGACTTAAGCTACCTTGTAAATTTTTTCTTTAAAGATTGTTCTTGGGTTTAACTTTTGGTGATGATCTGATTGATATTGTAGGTCAAATGCTATGTACATCAGCTGTTGTCTGGCCTTGAACACTGCCACAACCGCCATGTGTTACACCGTGATATTAAGGGTTCTAATCTGCTAATTGATGATGAAGGAGTTTTGAAGATTGCTGATTTTGGGTTGGCTTCCTTCTATGACCCCAACAACAAGCAGCCCTTGACAAGTCGTGTGGTTACTCTTTGGTATAGACCACCTGAGTTGCTTCTTGGTGCCACAGACTATGATGTAGGTGTGGACTTGTGGAGTGCTGGGTGCATTTTAGCTGAGCTATTTGCTGGGAAGCCCATCATGACAGGGCGAACAGAGGTAATCATGCAGTTATTGGTCATTGACTCTTCATGAACAGGTTGTTATAGACTTATTGTCAAATTTCACTGTTTTTCTCTATGTTCTATGAATAAGTGAACTTGAAAACACTGGCAGGGACTTTGCACTGTGAAAATGTCAAAATGATGATTGTGTATTTGGGAGAAATCATTCTTGATATGGAGCTTAAAATGTCCGGTTCTCTGAAATTGAAGCTGTTAATTAGGATAAACAGTCCATTTAGATTTCTGATGATATGCTGTTGTTGATGACATTAGTGAATGGTGGCAACATGTTTTATCGTCTGAAAATTCCAGTGCTGCATCTTCACCTGGAAATCAACCTTTAGTAATTGTTCTATCATTTTTTTTAATCTTGTTGGGTAGCACTCGGTTAATCGACTTTACTGATGCATAAAATTGGGAAAGGACCTAAGGTCCTAAGTTTGATCATTCTCATGAGTTGACTCCATGAAGAATGAGTTGGAGTTGTATAGTTATTTTGCTGGTCTTTTTAGTCATTTTTAGGTGAATATCAAAGGCCTCTTGTTGTTGAATGCCTAATTAATGACAAGTAAAATGGGTAAGGATTAGGCGCCTGATATCATTGTAGATTAATATAATTTCTTATGCTTAGGTGGAACAATTGCATAGGATTTTCAAGTTATGTGGTTCTCCGTCTGATGATTATTGGAAAAAGTCAAAGCTGCCACATGCAACAATATTCAAACCCCAGCAAGCATACAAAAGACGTATAGCTGAAGCCTTTAAAGATTTCCCTCGGTCATCACTGCCTTTGATTGAGACTCTGCTTGCAATTGATCCAGCTGAACGTCAAACTGCGACAGATGCATTAAGGAGTGAAGTAAGAGCTCTCTCTCTCACTCACACTCTCTCACACACATAGTCATTCACATGGCCGAGATTGAACTGCCCTTCATTTAGAATAAATTAGTAAACATTATCTGTATTATTGGAAAACTTTCCATGTATGAAATCTTCAATCGTACGCGCACTATCTTGTAAATGAGTTATGAGTGTTACCTGCCTTTTTGTATTTTAGTAGAAGTAAATATTCATTGAAAGATGTTCTCTCTTGCAGTTTTTCACGACCAAACCTTATGCATGTGATCCTTCCAGTCTTCCAAAGTACCCACCAACTAAGGAGATGGATGCTAAGCGTCGGGATGAAGAAGCTAGAAGGTTTGTAAAATTTTAATGTCCAGTGCGTAAGAATTCTTTTATCTTTGTGATCAATTGTTTGTGCGCTTGAAAATAAGGCATGTGGCATATATGTATATGCCACATAGTTTATTTAAATCCATCTGCAAACTAGTAGGTGGACTGTGCAAACAGGTGGAATATTCTTGATGAAGCTGACATGGATTTCGTTACTGCAGGTTAAGAGTTACTGGTAAATCACGTGCTGATGGTGTGAAGAAAACACGAACACGTGAGCGACCAATGCGGGGAATGCCTGCCCCTGAAGCCAATGCTGAGCTGCGAGCCAATATTGATGTATGTCATTGAAGATCCATTGGTCAAATTCATTGTTATCTGCTTATGGTTTGCTATTAACCCCATAAAATTACGCAACTATTTTCATAGCATATGCCCATTAAAATTTTCCTAGGGATCCTAATCAAAACCTGATTTTCCTTTTTCAAAATTATAAAATATCACAACTCTTACAATGCTGAGTCCTGTGATCATTTTCAGATCATATACTATTGAATTGGGCCAGTGACTGTTAAAGTTAGAAATTGATTTCCTGTTTGAAATAATAAAACACAAATCTTACATAGAATTAGGGGCCTTGACCCTTGTTCATTTTTTGTTTATTGGTTTTACAATAAAACTCTACCTTCATATGTCGAAATGAAATTCTTTTTTTCTTTTAATTTCGCATGGCTCTGACTTGTAACCATGATTTACTTTTGGAGACGCATAAATGTAGTTGAAAAGTGGATCTTATAATGTTTACATTTACAGAGGCTGGGATAAAAGTTGAAATAGGTAGATATGGGTTGAGTTGGGAGTTTCATGTCGAATGAATTGCTACGATGATGTTATTCTCTAAATAAAGAGACTCATGTGGTAAAAACAAAACAAACATAGGCTCTGTCATTCTTTAAGCTAAAACACTGAGACAATGAAAATTTTAATTTCTTGGAGAGAAAGCATTTAAAATATGGAGTACTAGATTTCCTTTTACCGTTTATTGTTTATTTGTGTTTGGTGGAAAACATAGATTATGGAATGCAATATAGGTTTAATATTTTGATGGTTCATAAGGCTTGGTATATCATTTTGACATTTGATTTTGCTATTCATTCTTTATGGTGCATTCATTCATAATAAATCTATAATGCTGTTCTGTTACTCGTTGAATCAGAGGCGGCGTCTAATAAACCATGCAAATGCAAAGAGCAAAAGTGAAAAATTCCCGCCTCCACACCAGGATGGAGGGCTCGGTTATACTTTGGGCTCCGGACACCCTATTGATCCACCCTTTGATCCTCCTGATGTCCCTTTCACTTCCATGAATTTTTCCTACGAGAAAGAACAAATTCAAACATGGTCAGGCCCACTGGGCGACCCTGCTGGTGTTGGTGCTTCAAGAAGAAAATCAAAGCCATTGAAGAAGGATTATCGGAAAGAGAAGACATCAGTTTTGAACTAGGGCGAATGATAAAAATGTGTCGTCTTGTGCTTCTGCAAGATTGACGGGGAGGTGCCAATGCTGCAAATTATTATGAACTGATTTGCAACTCATATTGGAGCTGCAAAATCATTGAATTATATATATATATATATATATATATATATATATATATATATATATATATATATATATATATATATATATATATATATATATATATATATATATATATATATATATATTTCTTGTTTCTTATTCTTTTTGGGATCATGATTATTGAGAGAGTATTTACAGGTTTTGTAAATGTTAATTTTTCCACCCTTGCAATCTTGAGTTATTTATACACAGTTAGACTTGATATTGCTTATCATCTTTTTTTTAGTCGCAATGAATTTGATTGTGACAATTTTTGGTAACTTATTGTTGACTTGAAGAGCAGAATTCTTTAAATTCTTTGGATTTTATTTGCATTGTTATCACGTAAAAATGACAAATCAATTTGCACAAAACAAAAGGATGAAATGACTTTTGTAGTTTTTTTTTTTAATTGACTTGAGTAAAGTTCAAAAGTTTTTCTGATTGTTAAAGTATTAGAAATCATGTCATAAATAATTTACAATAAAATCCTCAAGTTAATCAACAAGGAAAATATTATGGGAAAGCAACCTATGTAATAAGAGAATGACAGAAGAAATAAAAGATGAAAAGCCCCTTTTGCAAGTTGTTAGAACTAGCTAGTCAACTAGGCAAACAAGACATAAATCAATTAAATAAAAAACCCATGGAAGAATATGTATCAACACAAACTTGTAGTTTTATTAGATACGGAGCTTTCTTGACCATATAAAATTTGTAGTTAGTTATATTTAGGGATGGCAATGGGGCGGACCAGGGCGGGTACCTGTGTACCCAGGCCCGCCCCGTGCAATGGTAAGCCGCCCCGCCCTGCCCCGTGACCTGCCTCGGGTCAGAATATTAGTACCCAAACTTGCCCCTATGCGGGGCAGGTCCGCCCCGCCCTGCCCCATCTAAATAGCTTCTGAATCCTCTTCTTTGCACAATACTGTCGATCAAAATGCTTCTCCTATCGACCAAAAACACCACGAATTCAATCAAGAACAGATCTATTTAAATTTTGATAATTGGCACAACAAATGCACAAAATTTTTTCAAGTTTATAAAAAATTACCCAATTAGGTCTGCAATTCTTCAAGTATTCTGCCCTATTTTTCTCGCATTCAACTGGGTAAAGAAGACCTACTGACTCAATTTCTGTACTACTAACTCAATATCTGTGCGTTGGCGAGGGGCTGATGGAACGTGAGGTACGAAGATGGTGGTTGAAATGGAGGTGTCGAGCAGTCGAGGTGAGTGAGATAATAAGATTTGAAAATGAGAGTGGGAGCGTCTAAGTGAGAGATGAACGACTAGGGTTTAGGTTGAATGGGGAAAACTTAATTATTGAATGGAATGTAAATAATAGAAATTATATATATTTTTTGAATACATAAATAAATAATATAATTTAATATATTAAATTAGTACGGGACTGGGTGGGGCAGGGCAGGGCGGGCCAACGACAACACCCATATTTGAACTGCCCCATGTACAGAACGGGGCAGTTCCGGCCCGTTCTTTGTGTGGGGCGGGTCTGGCCTGGCCCAACCGGGGCGGGGCGAAGCGGGTCGACTTCAGGTCGGGGCAAATTGTCATCCCTAGTTATATTCCTACCAAAAACAATCCCTAATAATCTGCTTAAATTCATCACTTATATATAGCAGACCAAGACTTGTATCTTACAGCAACACTTATCTCTTCATTCATCATCAAGCCTATTTTCTTTCCTTTCGTGTCGATCTCCGTGCTTTCCATGGGGAAGCTGCTGCGAATCCTCCGACGATGGAGGAATAGACTTTACCGGATTCATAGTCGTTGTCTTGCTTGCGGTCACGATCATGGCTCTTTGTCTTCCGCAGCAAAGACGTGTTGTAACTTACGTATATCGTTGCCCACCTCCTTGTTGTTGATCTAACAAAATTTGGTATTGTATATAAGAGAGAAAATGCTGTAAGAATTTATAGTTTGTTTATCTTTATAGAGGTTTTCATATGTATTAAACACTGCATGAAGAACACACACGTGTGTGTGTTGGTAGTTCCTTTTCATTTTTGGCATTCTACTTTTATGACTATTATGATAAGTTTTTATCTAATCAGTCTTTTTGGGACTTGAATTGTTACATTGTTGCATTCTTACACCAATTGATGCAACTTCACCTGTACTTTAAAAATCAAGCTGTCATATTACACAATCTGAATGATGAATTTTTTTTCAGTTAGAAAAAATAAAATAAAAATTTCTTGATGAGTATAATAATGGACTACATAGTTTTAACTTTTAGGTATAAAAATATGTTCCAACTTTACAATTATTGTAGTCAACTATGGTTGTTGGTGTATCAACATCCCTTTCCTATAAGTTGACGAATATTATCTGTATCATCCTTATAGAACAATCGATATTGACAGTAATGTGACTCGAGAGAGACTCAACTCTCTCGAGAATGGCCACACGTGAGCAACGCTCACGTGTGTTGCTCAGGAGTATTCTTATATAGCTTGGATATTTTGTCCGATCTACGATTCGTCGTGATCTCCATCTTGGGCTTGTTCCTATATGATACTTGGCTTCCTGTTTGCTTTTCAGGTTTATGGTATATGAATTGTTCATAATGAACCAGCCATCATATCAATGCCTTGAGAATAATTTTGCAGACACCCTACGTCCATTTGATATATTAGGTGAAAAGTATTTAGAGTGGCAGTTGAGGAAGATTTTGATTCCCTTTTGTATATATTTGTCTTTTCTTTAGAATAATCAAATGCAGGTAGTGAAACACTATTCACACACCAAGTCTCTACAGAGAAGATGCTACAATTACATCAGCAGATATTTCACCAGATATAACATCCAACGCGCATGATTTAAATACGACAGTAAATACATGAAATTTCTAACACGATACCATGATCGAGTCGCATAGTTTCACGCTGTACAAACAATCAAACATCACCTTATTCACAAGCCAATATACAATGATTTACCTATCAAGAATACCAATGTTAGTAGTGTTTTTTATGATGAGGATATAAGGCAACCTCTACTTATTTAAACAAGAATCTCTAAATTATCCTAGAGAAATTATGTTAGTTCTTATTTTATTTTTTATTATAAACACAATTGAATGAACATTTTAGCCCATATTTACATAGTTGAACTGCACAAGTTATTCACTTCTTCACACCTGAGGCAACTTGGTGAGACCACGAAGTGTGTGCTGGTTTTGAGACGGATATTTGAACGCGAATAACCTCGTGAATAGCCCCACGATGAAGCACGCCAAGAACTTCTTCATCACATGCTGCTAGATCTCCCAAAGAGATGTTCCTAGAGCGGAATTCGTCCCTTAAACGAAACCCATAAAACCATCTGCCGAGCTTCCACCATTGGACACACACTTGTCTTTCTGAAACCTGGCTTCTGTCCAGTGCTTCAATAACATTCTCAGCCTACAAAATATAGTACAACATATCATTTATACGATGCTAAAGATGACTCAATGTTCGCTTGTACTAATCATATTCATGTTCTTATTTTCACTAATGCTCACACTGTCACACCCAACCATCTCTGTTCCCTTCCAATTTGTATTAAAAAAGGAGCAAACCTTCACATTTTTCATATTTTTAGATAGAAAACAAGCAAATAATCATAAAACCAGCAAGAACAGGAGTATGGACAACAAAGTCTTCATTTCTTATTATTGGATATTGCGCTGCAGAGTATGAACAAAAGAGAACGAATATCTGTTTTTTATACAAACTAAAAAGTAATCTTATGTCATGGTTTACTGTGGATAGCAATTTACCGGAATACCAAGCCAAATGATGCAGTAATGCAAGCCGACCAAGTTGAGCAGCACGTTGAGGTTCGGTTTGAGTAAGAACATCTGAACATCTTTGAATCCAAGCTGAAATGAGTTCAGCAGTTCAACAGCACTCAAATAATTCCCAACCTCAACAGATTCATATGCTGAAGCTCTTTCCAAAAAATTTTCCACTGAAGCTACTTTTCCAGCCATCTCAGTGTGCTTGCTTATATACAACTCTCTCCATCCCTATAGAAATCAGTCATCACCAGAATCAAGATTACGGGTGTGCGAGTAATCGAATAACCGATAAAAGATTAGTGTCTGCTAACATTCCAAGTAGAGTTCCTATAATCAACTAAGAAAACCACAAAAAGCATGCTTTCAAGAATCCCTAATTCCAGTTAACTATTAAGTCTATAATATTACAAAGATCAAAATATCCACAGTATTACTTTAAGCTCTAAAAACCTATAAGAAGGGAGTTCCAATAGGAGTTGAAAATTCAACATGAAGACATGAATAACCTTAACAACCATGAAGCTAAAATAAATAATCACAAACATGGAAACATATGATGAAGATCAAAGCCAAATTAAACATAAAATTGTCAAATAAAAGGACCTTTGAATTGGAATCTGCCTCATGGTATTCAGCCATAGAATTCTCATTCATAGATATTTGGGGCCACCTTTCTTTGCATAGAGCCTCCCACACACAATCAGACCCACACAACTCCCTCCAAAACCTCGAACAACTGCCCAATGAACACACATCAAACACCTGAAACCAAAGATCCATCATTTCTCAAAACCCACATCGTAAACATATATTTCAAGCCAAAAACAAACAGATAAAAGGGAAATTAAAGAATCGGAGGGCAAAGAGACATACCTGAAGGGATGAGGCGATTTTGAGGGCGATATCATCAGGGAGAGAGTTCTGTAAATTAAATGAGCGATGCATATTACCGCACAACAATAATCCTAATTAATTCGAGAAAAAAAATTCTCGGAAAATAAAGGGAGAATTGTGATGAATTTTTCAAAGAGGGATGTTCTATGGATGGTTTTCTTGTTACGTTTCGAAGCTGGAAGAGAAGAGAGAGACTCATAGTAACTGGTAACTGTACACGTGGAATCTTCTGCAATTTCGTTCACATTATTCATTATTACAAAAATAAAGAGAAATGAAAATTGACAGAATTTTTAGAGTAAAATTTAGGGTAAATTTTAGATTTAGTATTTTTTTTTAATATCCCATATTTAGGCATTAAAATGCTAAAAATCACGAAAAGATTCTTGATTCGAAGTTATAAATATGGACAAACAAATTATATTACTATAATAGATGTAAAACCGAGTTATTAAATACTCCCTTTTACCCATAAAAATTGTACTCCCTTAGTTATGTATCTTAAAAAAAAATTTAGCCACTGCCGGAAAGGAAAATGAGTTTTCACATTTTTATCATTTTGTTTGTCCCTCATAACTTTTACATTAAAAAAAATATTTACTTTTATTTTAATTTTGTCACTCCCTTTTCACCTTATAATATTACTTTATAATTTTTTTATTATCTAAATATACTAAAATACCATTAAAAGTCAATATAAAGTTAGTCAAAAAACAACTTTTCTTAAATAATGTGGAACAAGATTGTTATGGAACGGAAGAAATAACACTTCTTTTTGGGTTATCTCATAAAGTTGACACATTTCATTTTTAGGTACATGGAATCCACCCAATATAATATTCATTTAGCTTCCACGCAGCTTACACACATCACTAATACAACTACCTACTACATATTAAAGTATTATTACTATTCATTAAATTACTAGTATTAGTGCCAAAAAAAATTACATTTTAATGGGATGGAAAGATTATATACATTCGAATCATAAAGAAATATAATCTAATCATAAATATATACTATCAAGTCATTTATTTTATTCGAGTTAATAACATAGTTAAAACTCCTTCTGTCAAATTAGATAATTTTAAAAGTACCTTTAAAAATGGGGTAAAATTTTTATTTTTATTTTTTAAATTAAATGAAAGGGCTCTGCCACCATTTACACTAATATTTAATGGGTTTATTTATTTGAGCATGAAATATAAATTTTAGAGAGTGATTCGATATATTAGGTCATAATTTACTTAGTCTGCAATAAAATAAAATGCATGATATGGTTAATTTTGGTTAAATTATATTTAAAAATAATGATATTTTGTTGGATATCCTACCAATCCTATTCATTTAATTCAAGGTACTTTGATTATCAAAGAAGTAGTACTGAAGTAGTAATTTATAAAATGACAATAATTTGACAATCTTAAATTTAAGAGTATTTAAATAAATAAGTTATGTTCCATAGAATGTTAGCTTGAGATTTGAGAACATAATTAATCTATTTCAGACTTTGAACTGATAAAGTTTAATTACTAAAGTATTCATTCAATTGGGAGGTTTGATCTTTGACTCTATCATCGAACATAATTTATATATTTCTTTGGATATTCATAATTCTAATGATGGGGATTGTTCATTTTCTTTTACTATATTTATATATGTACTAAATAAAGGGGAATGTTTTTCCGAGTTCTGTCATTAAAATCTTATATATTTGAGGATAATTTAAGCTAATTATAAAACACGGCAAACACCTAATAAATGAAATATAATAAGATGAAATAGATGATTTTAGATGTGCAAATGACAATATTCATTATGGGATGAGTGCATATATAATTGTAAATCTAGATTTTAATTTAAAGATGGATAATGGAATGTAAATTCATGTTTCAATTAAGGGGGTATTTGCATATATCATTTCCATGTAAAGCAAAATGATTTCTCAAAAAATAGGAATCCTCCTCATTCGGTCATTCCTCAGGATTTTGGGAGGAAGAACTATTATTTCAGTCCCTAAGTAGCCCACTTTTATTTTTTCTTTTTTTCTCTTAATTTTTTATTTAAAAAGCCTTTAAAAAAGAAAAAAACAACATTATATTCATTCTATTCTCAAAGATTTTTAAAACAATTAAAACAAAATTATTAGTAATAATAGTTATTCCTATTTATAACAAAAAAAAAATCCTTTCCCATTTCCTCAATACAATAATTCATATTCCGAATCTCATTGATTTAAATAAACTAACATCTTTTAAGAATCAACAGAATTTCGTAGAGTTAATTAAAACTATTATTAGAAAATGGAATAGGTTATCTGCTAATTATTAGACAAGCAACAACTTTCCTTACCAAATGAAGTCAATTGCTAATAATTGAAGCTAATAAAGAGTATGCTAATCTTGATTCTTGGATTTGACTTGATTTGCTTGACTTTAGCACAAATAAGCAACCTATATTATTTAAGGTGGCCCTTTCTTTGTTAATCAATCAACACAACTAAATCATTCAAGAATCACATTTTTATACATTAATATGAGTTACATAAATTCGTATAACGTAGTATCATATAATAAAAACGAATATTACTTTCTAAAGAATAAAATAAAATTATCAAATTATTCATAAAACAAGTAATGAAAAAATAAACTTTCATAAGTATAGACACAAAAATGTATGCATAATAATCTTATATTCACACTCAGCCATTTAGAAAATAATAGTAATAAAGGCCACATTCATAAAACAAGTAATGAATCCATGATGAGTTGTTGCAATAAAATGACATCAAGAATCTGTATATGTTTGTGTATTTCTAGCTAGTTTGTTGCTTAGAATGTCTGAAAGTATGCTGTATGAAGAGAGTATTTCACATGCATTTTTCAATTCAATCAAGAACATTATGCAGAACAAATAAACAGAATCAATACATGATGATGAATTATAACACACCTACATATGCACACACACAACATTAGACTCCACAATTCAAACTGATCAACACCTAATGCACATCCACATCTAACTTAGTATTGTTTTGGGATTCTCTTGGACAGGGAACGGATCGACAGCAAGACGAGCAAAGTCAGGACAACGGCCCCAAACAAGGCGACAGCAAGTGCAGCTCCGATGTGCTTGCAGAAATCATCGAACGTGTTACAAACTTTTGTCCATCGAGTGTGCGAGTTGCCCTTCAAACCAATGTATGCAACTCCACCTGCTGATCCTACTGCTGATGCCACAATTCCTAACAATAGCTGCACAAATACACATTGTTTGATCAAAATATTGGCTTATATCAAGAATTCTTCCCTATTTTTGAGCCACTCTTATGCACATCAGAGTTTACATACACCTCTTTTAAAATTAGTAATAAACCCGATGAAATTGGTCATGAACTACAAGAATAAAATATTACATGAACCTTAAAGGTAAAATTATTGTTATGCCCTAAAAATTAACCATAGATCTTAAAGAGAAAATTTAAATTATCTGAGTAAAATTAGACCTTCTATTTAGGCAATGTTTTGTTCACATTAAATTGAGAAAATTTAAATTATCTGAGTAAAAATGATGGAATTTATGAACTAATTACACCTAGTCAGGCTTGATTCTTTCTAATCCCTTTAGTTAAAAGCAAAGGGGCCATTGGAACACAAGGCAACTCTCTATTATATTTTCAAGCCTCTTACACATTTAAGTTCTTTTTCTTAATGTAATTTATCTTCAAAATCCAAGAATCACAAAATCTGAGATGGGTTCTTACCACATCAAAGATTACAAAATGAGAGATCACTTTGGGACAGCACCCTGGTTTGATGAGGGAATAGAAGGACAACAGAGTTGTGATGAGGCTATACAACCCTGCAACTGATAGTGCAGCTATAAAGAATCTGCATCAAAATTAAATTAAAATTAATTTTGGACCCTTTTCTTCAAAATACAGCCATAATAATATAATATTCCACATGTAACAAATCTTGATTACATGGAATTTAAAAGACAGTTTATTATTGGCAGATAGATATGCTGTCTTATATCCTTTGTCACTTGGGCAGTGATGATGACAATATTATAATCTACAAAATTACCAATCTATCCTTTTATCCCCCACCAAGTGGCAACTTGTTTGTTGGATGATGTTGATAGAAACACATTATTAAAACTATAGTATTAATTTAATGAGATAATTATTAAAGTGGTCCTAGTAATTAAAAATGTATTTTGAAGAAATCCAAGCCCACGTGTCGACTTTCCAGTCAAGTCTGATGTCTTAATATACTCTGTAAATTTATTTAAATAAAATTAGAATCTAGAATGAATTATTAAACTATATACATTGAAAGAGATAAAGATCATTAAAAAAGATTATGCTTTTTCAAAGATGATCAAAATCAAAAGCAAGAATAAACTGTTCTTAGTCATGCAATAAGTGCATGGTCGAACTTGTCAAAATACTTTTTATTATTTTAAGATTATAATTATTATAATAATAATAATCCTAATTCTGAAAAATACAAAGAACATCTAGCAGAAGAAATTTAACAAGTTTACCATAGGTCATAAGTATAAATAATTTGGCCACCATATAATCAAAACATTTAATTAAATCTTTATTCCCAGATATTGTTTAAAGAATTATAACAATTAAAATATTTAAACGAAAATCGAATTTAAAGTAAGAATTTTTCCCAAATCCCATGATCATCTATTTGTGTTTTTAATACTCCATCCGTCCCATAATTGTTATTATTATTATTATTATTATAGCCAATCTTGTCTATTTTTCATGCAAGTGTAAAATGAAAAAAAAAAAAAAAAAAAAAAGAGGTTCTTACATGAAAGCTGGTGAGTGGGTGAATTTTGCAGATTGAGAAACTAGAGGGAAAGGAGGAATTGGCACTGGCACAAGTTTAGTTTGATTGCTTGTAACCATGACCACAACTGCCACCAAAGATGAAGCAAACACTAGAAATCTCAACACCACCTCACCCAATGCTAACTCTTTTTTCTCCGCCGGACCTCGGCTTTCCGCCACCAACGCCTTCTCGGGTTCCGTCGTCGATGTGTACGTGGATGCCATTGCTATATTGTGTGTGTTAATGATTTGAGCTCTCTAAATATTGGAGGATTATTTCAAGATTGTGGGATTTGAATGCTAAATATATAGAGGGATCCATTGGTGTTTGGGTGTGAAAGGACGATTATACCCTTGGAGTTGAGTTGAACCTATGTACAGATATGAACCGCTGGCAATGTGAATGGTCGTGCATGTTTTTGACAGTTCTAGATTTTAAAGAATTAATTAATTAGGATTTTCTTAGTTGTGGGAATCTCACAACTTGACCTAGTTAATCATTGTGTGAAAGTAAGTCTAAATCAATTTGAAAATTATAAATTTTAAGAACTAACAAAAAAAAAAATTTTTAAAGATGATAGAGAAAATAAAATATTTGAGGATGACATGAAATGACAATTAATTAATAACAAACATTAGGCCCTAATAACAAAGAAGTAAATAAAGAAAAGGGCGAATTACAATATATACTCATATTATAAGGGAAATAACCAAACCAAGTCATTCATTAGCTATTTGGGTTGATAAAATATTCGTTCAAATTTATTTGTTAAGTTAAATGAGTTAAGCCCGAATATCAAGTTTTAATCTTATGAAGTTGAATTCGAAATGGCTAATATTTAACTTGATTGTTCGTGAACCTATTCATTAATTAAACGAGCTTGCGAGTCTGGTCGCGAGCAGATTCGTTAAGAGGCTCGCATACATATTTAATTAAAATCATATATAATGAGCTTTAACGAAGTTAAATTTTAAATTATCATTATCAAACTTTATGAGTCGATTTAACTCGAACTATTTGTGAACTCAATATTTTTCAAACGAGCTGAGTTAGAGTCTAAATATTAATATTTAAATCGATCTCGAGCCTTAAAATTTTAAACGAGCTGAACTTGATCAGTCTCGTATATTCTGCTTCGTCTTGATTATATCCCTATGCATAACATAATGCCAAAGTTTTCTAAGCTCTCAGACAGTGACGGAGCCAGAAATTGGGCTCAGAGGGGGCCAGAATGACACTAAAACTATAAAATGTTCTTCCTGTCTTGTGAAATCATTTATGTAGTTTAAGAAAATTTAATTTTTTTTACGAACTTTTATTGATTTTTTAGGAGTAAATTGATATTTTTACATAATAAATAAAATAAAGTACTCCATTAATGTGTGTTAATGTTGTGACATTTTTAAAATTAAAATATAAGTAATCTTTAAATTTATTATTGATGTTATTTTTTTTTGGTAAATATAATACAAATAAATGAGTAAAGTGTAAATAATTTTATTAGATAAAGAGTATTATGTTGTATATTATAAATAAAATAAATTTATTATTATTATTATTATTTGTAGAATAAAAGTTATTAAAAAAAAGAATTAAATTATCAGAAAGAAAGAAGATCAAAAAAGAAAACAAATATAAAATACAAAAGAAAAGTTTCTTTAAAAAAAAAAATAAAACATGTTCTTAAAAAATAAAAACAATAATTATTACTCCCACATTACTCGAACCTGAGACCTCATGTCTCGAAAAGGAGAGATGAACCATTAAGCCAGAAAACATATTAATTAAATTATTAAACTTTATATATACTAAAAATTACTCCCTTCGTCCCAGGAAAGATTGCACCTCTTTCTTGGCACGAAAATTAATAAAGTGGTGACTTTTAGGGGTATTATGATATTTTTTGGGTAATAAATAAATAATAAAATATGTTATGCGTGTTAGGTAAGGGGACTTTTTTTGTAAATAAAGTGTATGGAGAAGGATGATTGTATTTGACTTTTTGTTTTTTTAGGAATGTGCAAACTTTTGTGGGACAATCCAAAATGTAAAGTATGACATCTTTCCTAAGACGGAGGGAGTACTAAATTTCCAGGGGGTCGACGCCCCCCATCCTTAACTCCCTCAGTCCCTGCTCTAAGATGTACTTACATTTGAATGCTTCATATATTCTTTATTCTTAAGATTTAAACTATATTTTTAGGGTTTAATATATTTATTTTATTTTATTGTATTTTTACATTTATGTTTTCTCATGACTTTTATTAACTTTTTACATTTTAATCCTTAAGTTTAGTATTATTGATCCATTGAGTCACTATAATTTACCATCACTTTGTCAAATCGAGTGTGTAAAAGCGTTTGGGGTGTGCACATGCAACACATCCACCTTTGCCTAAAGTTTAGTATTGTTCTTACTACTGTATTGTCTTTTTAAATTTATATCTTTTAAATAAATATGAATTTATAAATAAACATATTAATAGAATTATATGTCCATGGTCATACATTACAGAACTACCCCTCTACTTCACCGAATAATTTGACCACTAAGTAGAACTCTTTTATTTCAAGAAAGGGAGAGTTGAATAATATTTGGTTGGGTATCCCTATGCGCCAACCAATTGGTTGTATAACCTTAATGTGAATATATATAATTATATATGAATATTTTTTTAATTAAGAGATAATTGTCACAGACAGCTGGGATGCTTGACTGTGTCACATGTGGTGTGAGAATGCAATATCAGTTGTAAATAAATCGACATGAATGATTTGACATTCTTATTTAATTTAATGGGAATACAACGATTATTTGAATTGTGTGTGAAATCAAATAATACTCCTATAAGATAACTAATGTGTGGTCAATTGACTTTTCTACATAAATTAATGTCTTCTTCTCAAGTTGACAATATATATAAATATATATGGATTATTTATATATTATTAATGCAATAATATGTATGAATAAGTTTTCATAAAGAAAATTCCGCACTTTTATTCATAAGAAATCCTAAGTTGCGGGAGATTTCAATTGCCCTCTATATATTCGCTCCTCCATTTGAATTTTCCACGTTATTTTGATGTGTCTTTTTTTTTAATCTTAAATAATATACATCAAGAGAAAGTTATATTTAAAAGGAAATTATAAACTTATAATGTAATAGTTATTTTTTTTCTCTCTAACATGTTAATAATATATTTTCTTTGTACCATAACAGTTTTCATAATTTTTTTTTAGGAAATTATAAATTTATAATATACTCTATGGTTAATTTTTTCTTCTCTCTAACATGTTAAATAATGTATATACTTTCTTTGTCTCACCACAGTTTTTGCATTTTCTTTGTAGTTAATAAAAAAGTGTGAAAACTGTGGGAAAACTCATTTGGTATAATGAAAATACATATTTTTTTTTCATTTTAAAATGTAATACTCCCTTTAATTGTGTCAATTATAAATACACCGTCTGAAAAATGGATAAGCTATTTCGGGACGTAAACAATTTTATTTTTTAATTAATTAGGACCTGAATTTATAAATAAAACTATTAAGTTATTATTTAAATTTAGACCTTTAATTGATAAAATATGATATAATATGTGATAAATTTAGAGACTGAATTAATAATTGGCTAATTATAGTGTGCACTCGGGTGCACCCTAAGATAGAGTGCACCCATATACAAATATAAACAAAAACATATACAATTATGAGCAAAAATGTATACAATTTAATAATTAGTTTTTTTAATGAAAAATTGAGTATAAAAATTATACAATTATTAAAAACCATATATACACTATTGAATAAAAAGTTATACACATATGAATGTTAGTTTTTTATTGAAAAATTTAGTGTGCAAAAAAATATACAATTATTACAAAACACGTATACAAAATAGAATAACATATATATAAAATAGAATAAAAAAGCATACACATATGTGCGCACCCTTTGCACCCGGGTGCACCCAATATACATTCTTAATAATTTTATATGTTTCAGATTTCTAATCGATAGAAAAAATTATTAAGGCCCCAAATCAATAATTTATTATTTTTTAAGTATTGAACTAAAAAAATAAATTCCTAATTAACAGGAGTATTATGAAAATTTGATATTTGACACACTCCATTTTTTGAAAACCGAACTGAATATAAAAAATGGAAACAAGTTAATACTTATTCGATATTTCGTTTGATTTGATCAGCTTCTTCGATTAACTCGAATTTAGCACACTCCTAAAAATGGATAAGAACAAAGATTATGCATAAAAATATTGGAGATAGTGGGTAATAAATGAATGAAATATCTTACGACAATCTGGGATAGGGGCCCATATTCTCTATTATGTCATTAAAAATTAAAATAAATTGTTAAGTTTGTTGCCAAAACAGGTAATGCCATGTTCTTATATTATTCTTTTAATGGATAAATAGATGCTAAAAAGATTACCTACCATTAATCAAGTTCACACAAACATATACTATATATTATTTGATTTTGTGAATACAGCTAATTTTTTGAGCTCATCCAACTAGATACTACTATTTAACAATTCAATGAAGTATCTTAATTTGATAAAAAAAAAAAACTGGTTTTCTTGATTTACATGGTTACTTTTCTATAGTTTTGCTTGTACACTACGCTCAATCTACATTGATTTTTTATTATTTGTCGTTCAATTTTTCTTAAATATTGAACATATATCTTTAAAGAAATGGAATAAAAATTGTTAACTAATTAGAAAGGTTTAAAAATTAATCCAAGTAGAGGAACTAATTGCTTTATAACTAAGCCATGTGAATAGATATTCATGCAATTTATAGATAGGGGTGTAAATGATTTGAGTCTAGTATCAAGCTCGATTCGACTAAATTAAAAATACTCAAAATTCGAAATTTGACTCAAACTCAATCGAGCTCGATTTTAAAAACTCGAGTTCGACTCGATAGAATATTCGAAAAACTCGATAATTTGCATGAAATAAACAAAATAATTAATTAAATATTTATTTAATTAAAAATAATAAAAAATATTTGAGATAGTGAAGAATGTGGGACATATTAAAGGTGGAAAAAATACATTTTCCCATTAATAATTTATATTTAATCTAATATAATTATGAATAACTAATTAAGAAATACATTATATAATTTTAAATATAATTTTGATTAAGCTAGATTAGGCTCGCGAGCTGAGTAACATTGAACTCGAGTTCAAGCTCCAATTCAAAAGCTAATTGAGCACAAATGTTCCTTAGGGCACAAATTTAATGCAAATAATATTTTTTTAAGGCAAAAATTTGTGTGTGCATGCGCGTACGAAGCACTTTTCGAGTAATTTTAGAATTTTGTGTTAAAATGTATATTCTTTAGTATAAAGATATGTACTCTTTATTTTTTGAAGAAAAATAAAAAAATATTAATAAAAAGTGTATTCCCACCGTCCCCTTGAAAGATATTCGTTTACTTTTTGCACGTGAATTAAAGAGTATAATAATTTAATGTGTAGTAAGGTGAGAGAAATAATATTTTAATGTGTAGTGGGTAGTTGTATTAGTGTTGAGTGTGGGGTCATGCGTAGTGGTTGTGGGTCACATCAATCCAAAAAGGGAAATTGATGCTTTGTAATGGGACGAACCAAAATAGAAAAATGGATACTTAACATGGGGGACGGAGGGAGTATACTCTTTAGAACAAAATGGTGTACCCTTATTAATTAAAATGTATACCCTTTAAAACAAAATAATGTACCATTATCCATAATACTAAATTTTAAAGACGCACGGTGTACACCCAAGCGCACACAAACCTCACTTTTTTTTGAAACACAAGAATAAAATTCAATAATAATATAAAAATTAATTCTAAACTTTAAAGATAAATATTACTGTAATTTCTAAAAATCAAATGCAGGTTTAGAGCATAATATAAATCTTTGTCGTTATCCTTTCCTAGTCACATTAACCAAGAAAATCATGACAGATTTTCATTACGGATAAAAAAATTCCACTTAATGATTTGATTAATTACTTACCTAATGAAAAGGAAATGATTCTCTAATCCAATAATTTAGTCGTTTCGGCTGCGTTTCCTCATAGAATTTCAGTGTGCACAACATCTCGATATATTACGTAATTACCTTTTTAATTCATACTTTTATAATTACTCCTCACTTCAACTATCTCATACAATCTCCTTTTGCTATTAGATGTACTGAAGGATAAGTTTAAAATTTTCATTTTTGTCTGTTTTACACTGATGTATATACCCTTGTAACCTCGTTAAGATTTGTATTTTTCATTTTAATTTGTATTAAGTTAAAGTCTACATTTTATTTTTTTATTAAATGAGACACATACAAAACAATTAATTATTTCATGTAGAGTCCACACAGAACACTAATATAATTAACTACTATACATTAAATATTATACTCCCTCCGTCCCACAATAAGAGTGGCGAAACTTTTTTGCACGTAGATTAAGGGATATACTCCTTCCGTCCCTTGGTAAGAGTCTCATTTACTTTTAAGCACGTTGATTAAGGAATATTATTATTTAATGTGTAGTGGGTAGTTGTATTATTGGGTGTGTAGGCCCCAAGTTTTAATTGTATTAGTGGGTGTGAGTGAGTCTCATGTGTCCAAAAAAGGAAATGAGATCTTTTGGGTGGAACAACCAAAATGGTAAAATGAGACTCTTACCTAGAGACGGAGGGAGTAATGTTTAATGGATAGTTGGGGGTAGTTGAGGTGAGATAAATAATATTTTAATGTATAGTGAGTGAGTGTATTAATGTGAAGTGTGGATTATGGAGAGAGAAAAAGTTAATTTGTGGGGGTCTATATTACTAAAAAGGGAAATGCACCTCTTGTGTTGGGACAGACGAAAATGATAAAATGTACTCCTTGTTGTGGGACGGAGGAAGTATTTCTTATCCCACAATTTATTAAAATATTATATTCCCTCCTCCCATCCAAAGAGGGTATTTTGCTTTTTACACGTGAATTAAAGAGTATTATTATTATTTAATGTATAGTGGATAGTTGTATTAGTGGGAGTAGGAACCCCATGTTTTAATTGTATTAGTGGGTGTGCGTGAGTCCATGTATGTAAAAAATGCGCATCGGATCTTGTGCGCCATTTTCGTGCATCATTTTTTGTGTCAGACGTTGAGTGATTGACACGTAAGAGGGGAAAATAAATCCAACTATTGCCCCTAGGGTTAAAGGTTTAGGGTATAATTTATCTCTCCTACGTGTCGTCCATCTAACGATGTATCACAGAAGATGATCTACCAAATGACACAGAGAATCCGATCCGTAAAAAATAAAATGAGACTCTTTAAGTGAAACGCACAAAATGAAAAAATATCCTCTTTAAAGAGATGAGGAGAATATCTTTTAATTTATGTGCAAAAAGTAATCGTAAATGTTAATGTGGGACGGAGGGAGGGAGTATACTAAAAAAGAAAATATACTTCCAAATGAAGATGGTCGGTTTTTAATTGATCTTGGGATAAAGTTAATGATACTGTATGATTATCAATTTGAACCGGACCAACTTAACATAATTGCATCTGGGGTAAATGCCAATGGCGAGAGACAGAAGAATTCCTCATGTGGACTTCAGTGTTATGGGCCTGCTTCTGTTTACAATGGAGGAACCTTAATAATAATGGGCTTTTATAATCTTGGGCCCATGAATGGTGAGCCCGACTACACTATCCAATAATAATCTCATAAATGGGCTTCATGTGTAAGTTCTTGCCTCCACCCTTCAACCTCATACTTTCCATTCTAATTTCAACAAAAATGACAATATATATCATAATTTGATGATTAATATATTTTATTAGAAAGTGTAATAATTTATCTTATTAAAAAATAATTTTGATAAAATCAATATGCAAAGTTGAACACGATTCACATAAATGATATGTACTATGTTAACACAATTAAAGTCGATTATAGTTTGAGGGTATTAAAGATTGTAATTAAGCATTTTAAACTATTTACATTTGTGACAATAAAATGAGAATAGTTACTCATGCTAATGCTTAATTTTATGATTTTCCCGTAGCTTTGGAGAGAACTTTCAATTTTGGATAGGTTCGACAGTTTATCATGAATTTATAATATAAACCTTTTATACCTTTTTACTTAATTTTAAAAAGTCTCAAGAAATTCTAATTTTCTGAAATAGTCCGTTTTAATCTCACCAAAATAGTTTTTTTTTTTTAAATCACTTCTAATTACATACTTTTACCCTAAATTACCAGGAGATAAAATAAATTTAAAAAATTATTATTACATACAAAATATTAAAGTAAAATATCAAATATAACCTTAATTCATTATAATCACATCCACTTTTAAACCACAAACTCTAATCCCCTCACCCACTCACTGCCGCCGGCCGGCCACTAGACCACAGCCGGCCGGCCGCCGGACCAAAAGCAAAATTATGCAATACAAATTGTGTAAAACAAAATTGAGCAATGCAAATTGTGCAAACACACAGGGGTATTTATGGTATCACAATCTATAATTGTGTAGTTATGAGTATTAGTTCTTTAAGCCATGCAACAATTATGCATTATTTCATGTATTCGGGTGACTTTTTTTTACTTAGCCAAATTTCGCTAATACTGTGAGACATCATTTGTGCTTTTAAAAAGTTACGTGACAAATTAAATTGGTTAAAAATATTATTTTGAAACAAAATTGAAGCAAAATTTTAAAAAAAATGTGGAGTGAAAATAAAAATCTTAATTAATTTGAAATATTTTTAGACGGTTTATGTTTTAATCTCTTTTATTATCGCATCATTATCCAAAAGAAAAGTTTCATTATATAAATAAAGAGATGAAGAGCAACAGTAAATTAAATTATTATTCAAATTACAATAATAAATTCAAGCAGCAGCAGCCTTCAGTTCATTAACATTAATCCATCGCTCCATATGAACGTAATCAAGTAGTAATATTGATACCTGAAAATGAAATCATTAAATAAAGTAATGATTCATGATAACGAGTACATATATCAAGAAAATTTTATTTTGCGAATTAAATATTATTTTACTTAATAAATATTATATAATTCAACTATATACTAATCTCGAATATTTGAATTTTATTCAAACTCTTTAAAATAAATTACAATTTAATACAAAGTTATAATCCAACACATAATCTATTCATGCTTCTAGCAATATTCAAGAGTACAAGTATAAATATACACCCTAATATCGAACATCAAATGAAAAATAAAATAATTTAATTTATAAATTATGTTATGCGTTTTATGAAAGGATGATGTCTCTTATTTGAATTAATTACATTTTATTTTTCTAGATTATTATTCTTTTTTCATAAAAAGAATTATTGTAATGAATTAACAAAAAATTAAAAATCTCCTATTAAAACACGATCAGTCTTGTATACTACTCCATAAATACGCACTACATAACATTTGAATATTTACATATTTTTAATTAGTCATCCCACTTTAATATATAAAGTTCACTTTTAGATACATCAAAGATACACAAAACAATTAATTTATAGATCTGCAAACAATATTAATACAAATTATTCACTCACCCACATTAAAATATTATAGTATATTTCAATCCACTGTACATTAAAATACTATACAAATTATCCACCTACCACACATTAAAACATTATTATAGTATATCTCAACTCACCATACATTAAAGTACTATATTTCTTAATCTCTATAAAAAAAGAGATGTAAAAATTGAAATGCTATATAATCATTAATACTCAACAATTCCCGATCAATAAAAACAACACCATTCATTTTTTTTTAAAACTATTCGTAATTCGAAAATCTAAAAAAGAATCATAGAGTACAAAAATATTGTTTTAAGTTGATGAACTTTAACATTCTAAATTGCAAAATCTCTCTTTCATGAATATGCCAAGCCATCAAGCCATCACACACCAAGGGAGAGAGAAAGAGTAGAGAGATCGGGTTGTATAGAGGGAGAGACTTGAATAGCACTTCAGAAAGAAAAGACTGGAAAGCACCGTTTTGGAAGTACAAGTTTAACAGTGAACTCTCCTTATAAGCTACTTGAAGCACATCCTTCGATTTACTTTCTTCACCAATCCTCAGAACAGGGGCAATGGGGGACCCTAATGGTGGGGTACACCATTTTCAAGAAGAGAGAGTAAGCGCCACAAAGATGGAAGCTAATAAGCAAACCCTACTCTTTTCCTTTTAATATAATAAAAAAATTAATGTTTAATTTTTAATAACAACAGTGATGGGGCCTTATTCAAAAAAGAAGTGTGGGCTGGGCTCTCTTTGTGTTGACATTCATATTATTAAAAAAATTATTCATTATATTGTTTTTATGATAATTATATTAAAATATAATAAAATATATATAAATTTTAATTTTTCGGTTGAACCATCGGTTAAACCGATCCGACCGGTTGAACATCGAACCGTTGTATTCACCGATTCAATCTTCGATCCTATTATAAAAATACTTATTAATACCATTCATATTTCAACAAAGTTTTGGAGCATTCTTAATATATATCCTTTAAAACAATATGTTATGTCTCATTATCGTCCGGACACAAGATCAACTGATCAATTCGAACTGATCAACCCAGTGGCGGACGTAGGAATTTCGAATAGGGGGCTCGATTTCTTAATGTGTCATAAAGTTTTGTCTTATACAAAAACACGGTGTGCATAAACCTTCTTTACTTATGAATTTTAACAATAATTATACACTTAAATATCATAAACTCTAAAAATAAAAATGAAATCTTAAGAATAACGGGAAGAGTGAGAAAATTTATAATAAAATATATATGAGATAAAATTTAAAATATAATATTATAAATATTACTGGAACTAGTAAAAAAGAAAAAAAAAAAAGGAAAACAAAGAGAGTAGAAAAAGGTGGGAATTGAATTCCATACCTCTAGGATAGGCAGAAGCATTGTGCTACCGTTGGACCAAGAAAATGTTTTAGGAAATATTACTATATATATGGTAATTATTTTTATTTTTTCAGGAGGCCCAGTGCCCCCTTGGACCTAGTGTAGGTCCGCCACTGGACATCAACCTAACAATATGGGGTCAATAGCGAGAGACAGAGGAATTCTTCTAGTGGACTTCAGTGTTATGGGCCTTCTTCCCTTCCCTTTCCTTTTTCTTTTTATTTTATCGGTAGCCTGCTTCCCTTTCCAATGGAGGAACCTTAATAGTAATGGGCTTAAAATGGGATTCTATAATCTTGGGCCCATGAATGGTGAGACCAACTATACAATCCAATAATTTCATAATATACTAAAATAAATAAAATGTCACTTGTATTGAATACAGTTAGTAACATACTTTACGTTTTATTCCTTCTATCCCATTCCCATATTTTTTTTTCCACATTTCATTTGTAAATTATTGCATTCACCCTTCAACTCCTGTGTTGATCCATTCTAATTTCAATAAAAATGACAATATATCAAACTTTGAAAATTAATATATTTTATTCGAAAGAGGAATAATTTATTTTTAAAAAAATAATTTTTCATGTATTAAAGAGTCATTTCGATAAAATTAATATGTAAAGTTGAATACGGTTCACATAAATGATATGTACTATGTTCATACAATTAAAGTCGATTATAGTTTGAGGCTATTAAAGATTGTAATTAAGCATGTTAAGCTATTTACACCTGTGACGAGAAAATGAGAATAGTTACTCATGTTAATGCTTAATTTTATGATTTTCCCATAGATTAATGCTTTGGAGAGTAATTTCAATAGCTTCAACAATTTATCATCAAACCATTCTGTAACTTTTTATTTAATTTTAAAAGTTTCAAGAATTTCAATTTCTCCGTTTCAAAATCTCACCAAAAATATTTTTTTCTACTTTAAAAAAGCCAAATTTTGCTAATACCATGAGATTGCTTTTACAAATTTAAGACAAAATTAGTGAAATATATTATTTTGAAATAAAATCGAAGTAAAATTAAAAAATATGAGACGAAAATGAATGTCTTAATTAATTTGGATACTTTTTGGACGGTTTATACTTTTAACTCGTTTATTATCGCAACATTATCCAAAAGAAAGGTCTCATTGTATAAAGAAAGAGATGAAGAACAACAGTAAATTAAATTATTATTCAAATTACAATAATAAATTCAAGCAGCGGCAGCTTCAGTTTATTAACATTAATCCATCCCTCCATCTGTAATCAAGTAGTAATATTGATACCTGAAAATGGTATAATCATTAATGTTCAATAATTCCCGATCAATTAAAATACAACAGCTATTTTTTTTAAAAAAAAAAATTAACAAAAATGTGACGTGTTTTCACAAAAACTAAATAAACAAAGAGTGTCGTTAAATACACATCCCTTTTTATTAAATACACACTCTTATTGAATGCACATTCCTTTCTAATTTTTAAAATTTTAATTTTATTATATACGCACCCCATAAAATTACAAATTTACCCTTTTTAATTTTAAAACTATACACCCCTCAATAATATTTTCTGCAGGAGATAAAAATTGATTTTTGAATCAATTATACACACCTTAATCGTGTTCATTATTTCGTCCTTCAATTATTAATACAGATGAGAGTTGATTCCATTTATACGATTAGAAGAATAAGAGAGTGTAACAACAAATTTTTGTATTTATTAGAAAATAAATACAAAAGAATTACAATAATAATCCAGCCGGATTTAATATAAAAGATAATGTAAACGAATTACAATCTCAATCAATCCTCTGATTCTTCTCTCGAACCAATTTGGACTTTGTCTTGACTTTTGTTGACTGCGTTGACTTTGACTGGAGTGTGTTGAGTTGGATCTTCAGATGAAGCTTGTCCAAACTCGACTTCGTGGATTTATAACGTTAATCCGTAGTCGTCGAGCCTTTACTCGAATCAAACGTAGATCCTTGAAGATTTTCGGTGAAGAACGTTGTTCAATATATTAGAACGCTATTAATTTCACGAAGAACATCGAAGAACTTAGCTTAAGAACGCTTAAATCTAGGTAGTTTAGCACCTTGATCCCAGATTATAAGTCGTTTTTTACTTAAGCAGGCTTAAATTCGGGTGGTTTAGCACCTGAGTCCAAGACTATAGGTCGTTCTTTGAAGAACTTGACTTGTGAACGCTTAAATTCGGGCGGTTTAGCACCTGAGTCCCAGATTATAGGTTGTTCTTGGAAGAACACCAACTTGAGATGACTTAAATCCGGGCGACTTAGTGCCTGAGTCCCAGACTATAGGCCGTTCACCGAAGAACTTAACTTAAGAACATTTGTTTCGGGCGGCTTAAAACCTGAATCCCAGACGTATCCCGTTCTTGAGTTGGCTTTCGTTGAAGGAATCGAAGAACTATTCAAACAACTCTAAAGTCTTTGACCTTCGTAGAGAGTCGCTCTCGGTGTGTCCATGAATGAATGAAGGAGGGTTCTTTATATAGGTGAAGGTAGAGGATGCCCCATAAATAACTCGCAATCTGATTGGTCAATGACAGATTTGACGTGATTCTGCGGCCTTTGGCCTTTCCATATATAACACAGTTTGATTGATCATTGCTTGATTGACCTGATTCTGGAACTTTCCAGGCTTTATGAGTTAGATTTTACTTAATTTAAACCCATTTTTAATTTGTTGGGTATTAAATTAATTATCAATTATTTATTAATCTATTTTAGGAATTAATTTATTAAATCCCCAAATAAAATATAATAAATTAAAATTAATATTTTAATCATGAAAATCCATATATCGCCTGGACTGTGAATTTTATTTGTTTACAAATGCTCCCTTGCGATTTATTCACGGACATCGGAATCACAAAAAGTCTTCAATCTCAAAATTTTGCTTTTAACTTGGGCTTTTAAGTGGTGATTGACCAGCGTGAATTATAATTGAGAAGTTATTTTAGCCGATAAGGAAAAAAACTTCTCTTTTTTACTGCTTAATTCCCAATTTGTGAAGAGTTAAGAAATATGGCAAGGATTTATTTCTTGCTGACCAAGACTCATGCAGATCTCAATCCAAATTTATCAAGTAATTCTTATAGCAACGAATGCAAGATTACACCTTGGATTCATCGCTATATAAAGAAAGTTCATGACATCAATTTCTTCATCACAATCCAACGATGTGCCGTAATCAGACAAACTTTATCAACTCTTTTGCCCTCATGCTTTTTCTTCTACTTTCTCTTAACAACTTTAATGTATATTTCCTTCTTGCATTTTTTTTTGGAACAGGAACATATTTGTTGTTAGGTTGGGCGGAGTCGCTGGCGATGAAACGGGCAGTTGAGACCAGTCGGAGGTCGTGGCGAGTCCGATGTTAGTCCAATGTTTCGGACCGAGCGTTAACCAAGTCGAGACTATCGTTCCGATCGTGGCGGCGATTGTCGGGTGCTAAAAACAAGAGGTGATGCTATGCATCAAACCTTTGAGTTTTCCGGCAGTGACGACGGACTGGCGGTGATGGTCGGGTGTTGGAAACTAGAGGAAGCGGCATCCTGCATTTGGCTCTTTGACGCTGGACATCGGTGATCACGGGAAATGAGCGGACGACGCGGTGTTTTCAGCGGCAGATCTGATCGGGTGGGCACACGCAAGTTCAGCCGTAACTGTTGGTGGCGCCGGCGATGAATGGTGGTGGCTGGCGGCTCCCCAGGGATGGGTTTTTGCAAACAGTACCGGTTGACGGGCGATGTACGGAAATCGTGATTCCGGTAGATGGCAGCTTCAAAATTTCTTTGTATTGGAGAAAATCTCCTTGAAGAGAGAGAGAGCCGTTTAATTCTCCAGAAGGAGTTCACATGTTTCAGAAGAGAATACTTTTCCTTTTCCTTTTTCTTGCATTCACGTGAATATCTCTTTTTTTAATTGAAGACAGATTTCCGCCTCTACAATATCTCTTTCCAAAATAAAGAAAACTTTGTTTTGGCAATTTTGACCATCCAATTTTGACTACATCAACTTGAGTCCACTCCACTCAATTCACTAGCATGATATTGTTCACTTAGGGTCGTTCACTGACCCGCACGATTTTACCACTCTGGGCATCACGCCTAAAATGCCTCATGTTAGGGAGAGTCCATCCCTCATTTATAAACCCTCCGCCATCCCCACTTCTTACCGATGTAGGACTTTGGTTGACACCCAACCAATATTTCCCCCTCAAACAAAGTCCTGCAGGTAGACCATCCAATTTGAAGTCCGAACATCCCACCAACCCCGTGTTGGGCCGGTTAAGTATAGGGTCTGACTCTGATACCACTCTGTTGGGATAAACACACGAATAATCAAATAATAAACTATTCGTCTACGCAGCAGAATGATCAATTATACATCTCTTGTGTGAATCTAGCAGGAAACAATCCTAATAATATGATGCACTATAAAACAAGTAACAATAAAGCACAACACCAACAATTTAACGTGGAAAACCTCCTCAATGTGAGAAGGTAAAAAAAAAACCACGGGATCGAAGCCCACCAAAAACTTCACTATGAGACAAAAATCCAAGAGTTACAATCTGCCACCACAGAGACAAAAATCCAAGAGTTACAATCTGCCACCACAGACACTCTATCACAAACGTATCAAAACGCTCAATACTTGATAACAAACAACGAGATTAGAAAAACAGCACCAACTGACGTTCAGAGTTCACAACTGTAGGAACCTCAGAATCTGATTTTCACCGTCCATAATCAATCCCTATGAGTCCTTAACGTGCTGTCCAAATTACAGCTCGATCCAACGGTTAGTTTGTGAGAAACGACTCTTTCCTCTCGACTGCGCAGAACAGAATTTCTCAAAAAACCTGCTTCTGTTTTCGGCGTATTGCCGTCAATAAAAAGCTCCAAACACGATCTCCACCGTTCAGAATGTACCTCCACAAGTTCTGAACGTGCTGACCAAAATTCAGCTTGATCCGACGATTGAAACTCCGGTTTTTGCCTCTGCAATATCACTGCACTGGATTTTCTCTCAAAAACGTAAATTGTGTTTTTGCCCTCTTTTTTCTTCTCTTCCGTCAATGACTTACGCGACAAGATAAAACCAAGTATCGGGCCTACTTGGATTAACCTAACATTGTTGGCTATTGGGCTCTTTACATATTTGGAAACCTAACCCAACACTACCAATTACCTATACCAATAATACAATCTTCAACTCTCATGGCTTAGATTAATTTTAATTCATGCTGTAAAGTTTAAATTAAATAAACTTACACACAAATTAATTTAACTATTCATTGTGGCAAACTTAAGCTCCTCCCATCATGCATTTAATTTATAATCTCGGATTTAATAATTAATTAGTCCCATGAATTTATTTTGATTCTTTTAATTAATTAAATCCATAAATTTAAATTAACTCGAACTCATCTGCTTGCTAATATTAATCCACTAGCAACTTTTTATGTGACAACATGGATCACTTTCATTTTTTTAATGCTACGAGAATCTGGAATTATTTTCATCACTCCAAGAACTTGAATTTCCTTTGCCACTTTAATAATTTGAATTTCTTCACTCAACTTTGCATTCAACCACCATTTTCTCCTTGTCAATCATTTTCTTCTCAACTCATTCATGCTTCAATTTATTGCTGGCCTCATAGACTTATGCAAAAGTCGAACTTATGACTGAACTTAGTAGAGTACTAAGCTGCCTACGTACTTTTTTTCAGAGGATCAAGTCATAACGTAATTCAAAGGGACATGATATGGTTTGAATGGGGGGTGCCGTACACAGTTTATACTCGTGCGGGTCAGAAGTGACTATTCTTTAACCACTTTGGACAAAGTAGAGTACTTAATGCTTTAACCACTTAAAATACCTGAGTGGAGTGAATTAATAGTTTAACCATGTATAATTACCTTTGGTGGGTGTCGTACAAAGTTTATACTCATGCGGACCAGGAGTTCGTCGTACACAGTTTATACTCATGCGGACCAGGAGTAACATGCAGTTTAGGCTCATGCGCCAAGGGGCGTCGTACATGTATTTGTTTTACGCGTAGTAGCGTTTCAAGAACTTCCCATTTATAGGTCCAATGTTCACGCCATCTTCTGAGATCAATTTATAGGCGCCATTTGTGTATGCTTCTTTCACCACATGAGGGCCATCCCATTTAGGTAGAAACTTATTTCCAACACGATGAGTGACCACTATAGGCCTCCTCACAGCAAACACCAAGTCACCAACTTGGAAAGAACGTATTTTCACTTTCTTATTGTACATTCTAGAAAGGCGAGATTGGTAACACTCGAGCCTTTATTGTGCTTTCAACCTTTTTCTCATCTAATGCTTCCAACTCTTGAAGGTGCAACTTTGCATTTTCTTTTTCGGTGAGGCCTTCTTGTATGGCCATCCTCAAAGAAGGAATTCTTTTTTCAAGAGGCACAACAACTTCAACACCATATACCAAGGAATATGGAGTGGCCTGAGTAAGTGTTCTATAAGTGGTGCGGTACGCCCATAAAGCTTCATTGATTCTTTCATGCCAATATTTTTTTGATTTGGACACCACTTTCTTCAGCAAACTGCACAATGTTTTATTGAAAGCTTCGGTAAGACCATTAGCAACTGCGTTATACATTGAAGACTTTCTTTGCTTGAAATCAAACTTTTCACATAGCTTATCAATCCAACTGTTGCTGAACTGTTTTCCATTATCAATGATGATATAGCGCGGCACACCGTATCTATAAATGATGTTGATCCGAATAAAATCCACAATATTTTCTTTCCTTACTTCCCTTAGAACCATAGCTTCGGCCTACTTTGAGAAATAGTCAGTTGCAGCAAGAATGTAGAGATGACCACCAGAAGACTTTGTTCGTGGCCCCACCACATCTAAACCCCAAGCATCGAAAGGCCATGAGCGACTGTAGGATGCAAATGCTCCGGAGGTTGATAAATCAAATTTCTATGAAACTGACAAGCTTGACATCTTTGTGCGTAATATATGCAATCTTTCACCATTGTTGGCCAATAGTAGCCTATTATTTTTATTCTGAAATGCAACTTTGGTATGGATTGATAAGCACCGCATATTTCGAAATGAGCCTCCTCCGTCGCTTGAATAACTTCTTCCTTACCCAAGCATCTCCAGAAAATTCCATTAAATGATCTTCTACAAAGTGTACCCTTAAAGTAGATGAACCAAGGTGCCCGACGCCGAATATCAACCCTTTGATGTGGATCTTTTGGCAACTTATCATACTTTAAATAATCCACGAGTGGTTGGCGAGTGGAATTTCAAAAAATTCCACCACATGATTTTTGTTGAGAGTGGAATTTCACGCATTTTATGTGTGCACATTACACCATTTTACATAAGAAAGTTATTGTTTTAATATGGAATTGTGTACGTTTAAGCATTTACACGATTTTGAGGCTACTAAGGTATTTTTGTGAGTTTTGAAGGCAGAAAATAGGGTGAAACAGAACAAAATCGGAAGCGGAGTGGAGCAGAGTCGAAACGAACCAGCTCGGAAGTAGCTCGCCTAGCCACTCGAGCCAAACTGTTACCGTTCGGTGGTCCAAGTCAGTCGAGTGGGGTCCAGGTGGGACCCTGCTGACGTGGCAAGCCATTAGGGTGCTGCCCGGGTGTCACTCGGCTGAGTCATGACCCAGCTCGGGCCTAGCTGGGTGCCGAGTGGCCCAGAATCAGGCCCAATCGAGGCCTTTTTGATTCTGCAGCGTATTTATACTTTCATATCGTGATTTTGACCAGAATTCGACGCGAAAACAGCCCTGCAACAGTCCAAGAGAGATTAGGGGAGGTCAATACACAAATTGGAGAGAACCCATCCATAATCCATCATCAATTCACTCACCCAACACTTCCATATCAGATTTATATCTGATTTCATTATCCACCCATCTCCAAGTGTGTTTCAAGTGCTAATTGAGGGAAATCGGACAATCGGAGAGTCGGAGAAGGGACACAGACTTACGCTTACGCTAGAGTTTCATGTTTCTAATCTTTCTATTCCTTTTATCTTGATTTTTGATATGAATTGCATAGTCATAAGTGTTGATTGTAACCTCATGGGCTAATTTTATAAACAGTTCTAAGGTTTGATGGTTAGATTGGATTGATTTGGGAACCTAGACAAAAAATTAAAATTTTATGCAGTGTATATTTTGATTATACTTATTTTATCAAGACTTGCTTTTCTGATTCGTAACGTCTTCATAATTATTCATGACATCCGCTATAATGCTTGGATTATTGTGTTAGCTTGTGTGCGTACATGATTGGTATTGTTTATATGTTAGAGATTGAAGTAGTTCCGCTATAAACACTTTAATTCCATGAACTGGTAAATCAAATAATTGAATTATTTAGTGGAACAATGCAATTAGACATTCAAGCAGGAAGTGATAGAACCTTGTAGTAATTCTAGAAAATATCTTGTTAGTGGTATTGTTGCTTGTTTTGATTAGTATCTAGGAATAAAGCTTGGTAATATTTGCGCACCATAGGATTTAAACCAGAATATACTGTTAACTTAAAATCGGATTATATTCAGTGGGTGAATGGAGTTATGTGGTGTATTTTCATTGAAACTGCATGAATGAGCAATTGGAGGTCTAGAAACCCGAATTAATTGGTCTATACCTGATACCTTAGAACTGTCGCTTATCTCTTGATTAGAATTTGATTTATTTTCTATTGCCTTTAATTATTCAGGAGTTTAATATTTCTTTATTTAGTTAATTACTTCAACAAACTTGGAAATTTGGTTACTCAATTCTTATTAAATAGTAATTTATAGAATAAATAAATAGTTAGCTGTCTCAGCGGGATCGATAATTTAACTTGGGTACTTGCTGCTACAATTGACATCCTTATACTTGAGAATTAAATAGGAGTGCGCATAAAACGCCTATCAATTTTCAACTTCTTCATAATTATCATCTTCGAAGATTGGCAGTATAACCCAACTTTTACACATCGGTATTTGAATCTGAGCCTTTTGCATAGCTATTGTTGATGCTAGCTTTGTGATGGTATCAGCTTGCTTATTCTCTCTTCTAGACAGATGCTTAATGTCAACATCACCAAGATAACCCATAAGCTTCTGAGCATACTTGTATTATGGGAGCAACTCAAGCTTCTTCACTTCATACACTCCAATGAGTTAATTTATCACCAATAGCGAATCACCATACACCCTAAGGTGTAGCTGCTTTATATCGACATCTATTTCCAAACCAAATATGAGTGCTTAATTCTCAGCCACATTGTTAGAGCAATTTTCTGTTAAGGAAAATGAGAAGGGTAGAACTTCACCAGCTCCTTCTCTATGAGATGCTCCATCGAAATACATCTTCCAAGGAGAAACTATGTCCACAGTGAAAGCATCTTCATCGGGGAGTTCATTAGATAGTTCCCATTCAGCAGGCATTAGATGATCAGCTAGAAAATCTGCCAACACTTGTCCTTTTACGGCCTTTTGAGGGACGTACACGATCTCAAACTGTTGGAGTTGGAGATACCACCTTGTAAGCCAATCAGAAAGCATTGGTTTTGACATGACAAACTTTAGTGGATTGGCTTACGAAACTAGCCGAACTGTGTGAGCTTGCAAGTATGTTTCAACTTATGAATCACGAAGATAAGGGATAAGCATATCTTCTCAATTGGTGAATATTTCAACTCGTTTGGAGTCATGCTCCTACTTAGATAGTATAGAGCTCTTTCTATGCCATCATCATTTTCTTGTGTAATTAAAGCTCCAACAGAACGCTCTTGAGCAGAAAGGTAGAGAATTAATGGTCGCCCGGGTATTGGAGCTCTCAATACTGGTGCATTCATCAAGTATTCTTTAATGCTATTAAAAGCATTATTGCAAGCTTCATCCTATTCAAATATGTTGCCTTTCTTCATGAGATGGCTAAATGGTTGGCATCGACCAGCCAAGTTTGATATGAACCTTCTCAAGTATGCCAACTTTCCTTGTAAACTCTTGAGCTCATGTATATTTCGAGGCACATGCATCTTTATGATTGCATCGATCTTTACTTTCTCAATCTCGATTCTCGATGGCGAATAATAAATCCAAGAAATTTCTCGAATGAAACTCCAAATGCACACTTGAGTGGATTCATCTTAAGTTGATGTTCTCTTAATCGTCCGAACACTCGCCTTAGATCATGGAGATGATCTTTCTTTTCCTTTGATTTCACCACAATATCATCAACATAGCACTCGGCGATTTTATGAATCATGTCATCAAATATTTTTTGCATAGCTCGTTGATATATGGCACCAGTATTCTTCAAGCCAAATGGCATGACATTGTAGAAATATATTCCTTTTGGAGTACGAAAGACTGTCTTCTCTTGATCTTCAGGAGCCAAACCAATTTGATTGTAACCAGATGACCCATCCATAAATGAAAGAACTTCATGTCCAGTTGTTGCATCAATCATGAGTTCAGCAATTGACAGTGGAAAGTTATCTTTCGGACATGCCATGTTCAAATCCCAAAAATCAATGCATACTCTGAGTTGTCCATTTTTCTTTCTTACCGACATGATGTTAGAAATCCATGTAGGATATTTGACTTCTCGGATCTTGCTTGTTTTAAGAAGCTTATTTACCTCGTCCTCAATTAAAGGAATCAACTCCGGTCGAAATTGATGCTGCATTTGTTTAACTGGTCGAGTTCCCTTTTTAATGGACAAGTGGTGCACTGCAATTTTTGGATCTAAGCCTGGCATATCTTTATGTGACCATGCAAAGACTTCTCTAAATTCTCACAAAATGCTAATATACTTTTCTTCTTCCTCAATATTTAGTAGGACACTTATATAGGTAGGACGTAGATCATTTTCATCACCTAAGTTGATTTCTTTAAACTCATCAACAGTGGCTTTCACTCCTTCTTCAAATTGTGAAGGGGCATCTTCAGCATCTATTTCCTCCATTTGAGAGTCTTCCAGAGCAGTGATATGGTTGGTAGAAGCTACGCTCTCTCTATCATTATCACTATCATCTTTAGTAAGGACGATTGTCTGCCTTTTGGCCATCAACACTCTTCCACATGATACATTTAAAATGTTTCGTCTCTCCATGTGAGAGGAAATTCGACTCCGGAGTTTTTGGAAGCTAAGGGACTTGACATGATTTTGCCTCCTACACTTGTTCCTTTTACAGGATTCAAGCCTTTCGAAGACACTCCCAAACCTTTCAAAGACAGATATTCTCTTGATTTCCCTACTACTTGCGTCAAACATATCTTTCGTGGATAAAGCCTCTTCCTCGGTGATATAATTTATACTGGTTCTTCTAATTGCAATGCAGACTGGCTTTTGAGGGACATATCCCAAACCTGGCTTAGCATTTTTGACAGTTTGACCATTATTTTTCAATATTTTCTGAGTAGCATTTAGCCCATGTTCTGGTGGTTTGATAGTTTCTTGACACAACTTGCTCGCCATCGATTTTTCCTTTGGTTCATAACCGGCCTTCATGAGGAGCTTGTAAGCTTGTGGACTATATGACTTGGATATTTCTTCTTCAAATACTTCACCGTGTTCAGTTTTTGCTCCTTCAACAGGACATGTGAATTCATTGAGTAGTGGATTAGAAGATTTATTTGCATCAATTTTTGTTAAAGACAACGTCAACTCTTCTAAGGTCTCAAGCTTCTCTTTTCTCTTCTTGAGAGTGGCAGATGATGTGCTACCCTCATCTTTTATTTGTTTATTGCCCCCATCATTTTGTGCTGGAGCTTCTTCATGTTTTACATCCTTTATATTCTTGAAGAAATATTTAGCATCTGCCAAGTAGGACTCGACTTCAGTAAATGACTTGTCATCACTGAATACCCTTTTCACATTGTTGCCTTCGCTATATTTGAAGTACTGGTGTAATGTAGAAGGAATCATGACATTCTCATGCAGTCAGGGACATCCTAAAAGCATGTTGTATGAAGTTTTTGCATCAATGACATGGAAGAGCAATGTTGATTTCATCTCATCAATAAGCAAATCAAGAACTATTGTGCCGAGAGTTCTTTCTCCTTCATGGTTGAAACCTTGAATCATGAATCGGCTATGATTTAGCTCATCCACGGGTATTTCTAACTTTTTCAACATCCTTAAAGACAGAATATTCACTGTCGAGCCTCCATCAACAAGTATACGATTTACTCACACCCTTTGTGTATAGCCGGTCATAAATAGTGGTCGATTATGAGATTGTGAATCCAACAACATATCTTCATCAGTGAAGGTCACCTTCATGGAGTAAGCTTTATCCTTGGTTTTAGAATGTTCACTTTCGTTGTCCTCCTCATTCAAGACATGACAGAGCTTTCATCATGACCTTCTTTTACAGAAGTGAAGTTTGTGGTTGCCTCATCCTCCAACACGATTTTTCCTTCCTTGGCCAGCTGCATGATTTTTTCTTTGAGGACGAAACAATCATGAATAGGATGACCCACCAACCTATGATACTTGCAGTATTTTGGGTTATTAGTTCGGACAACTTTTTCTGGACGTTTCATATCAGGGAGGTCAAGGAGTTTATTCTTTATCAGATCATCAAATATACCAGAAATATCAGAATTCAGGAATGGATACTCCTTTTCTTGTATCTCTTTCAGAGTTAATCTTCTTTGCCCCCATTCTTGGGTAACATGCTTCCCTTTGTCTTTTTTATCATCTGTATTCTTTTGGACTTTGACCGTATGGTATTTGTGGCCATCGATTCTTTGTTAGAACTTCTAGCATAGGACTTGCCCCCCTTTTTTGAAATCTTGTTTATCCTTGGACCTGTAGGAGTCCAACATTGGTGAATGTTTGATTCCACTAGCAGCCATACTTAATTCCATGTCATGGGCCCTAGTAGCCAACTCTTCAAAAGTCTTAGGTTGAATTCCTTTGAGTATATAAAGGAGATTCCATTCCACCCTTGGATACACATCTCAATAGCGGACTCTTTAGATAATCGGTCCTTGCATTTTAAACTCAAATTCCTCCATCGATTGATATAATCAATCGCAGGCTCTTCCTTTAATTGACGAGTATTAGTTAGTTCAATCATGCTAACGGTTATCCTTGTGCTATAGAAACGGTCAAGGAACTCATGCTCCATTTGTGCCCAACTATCAATGGATTCAGCTTGCAAGTCGATATATCAATCAAAGACATTTCCTTTGAGAGAGCGAATGAACTGCCTTATCATATGGTCTCCATAAGTACCAGCGTCATGGCAAGTCTCAATGAAATGTGCTATGTGCTGCCTCGGGTTTCCCTTGCCATCAAATTGTTGGAACTTGGGAAGTTGGTAGCCAGCTAGAAACTTCAAGTGTCTACTCTTTTCGTGAATGGCTTGACATAAGTGACGGTGGATTTGGAATTCTCTTCAAATCTTTCTTTTATTGTTCCAAGTATAATATCCTTCCATTGATCGACTTGGAGCATTCCATAAGCTGAAAGTGGCAATGTTCCTTGAGTTTGCTCCTTTTCAATAGTCTGGCGCTTTGTGATCTCTTCCACCTCACTATCGTCCATGACTCCTTTTCTGTTTGCACGGCTAGTCTCCGCGACGTCCCTTCCTTCAACCAGTTTGGAGATCTTTGAATCTTGAACTTATGATCGGTGTCGTTTTCACCTACATTTTAATGTGTTTTATTATGTATTTTTGTGTGTTTTTATTCATTTTGTATGTTATTTGATGGTGTTATATGAAGATATGGAGATGTGTGCTTTGAAATGATAAATATGTAATTTTTATGATTAAGTGCCTTAAATTGTGCTATATTTGTGAATATTTAGAGAATTGATAAGTTGGTGTAATTTGTGCAATTTTCAGGTGAAAATAGATTCTAGACACGATAAAGAAGATGTGGAAAAAATACGAAGCTCAATTCGGAGTTGAAATGAGGAAGAACGAGCCAAAGCAAAATGCTGAAAAACACAAGTTTAACTTGTGTAATTTTTCTGTATTCTTGTAGAGCTCAAAAACTAGACTTGTGATATATGGTTGGAAAGTCAGAGAAGAGAGGATCGCGTGAGCGTAAGAATCATTCGAATCGGAGATCGAATGTGAAAGTTATGAGCGAAATGGTGAGACTGGCTGCATGCGATGACCCTACACGACCCGTGTAGGTGCAAAAGGCAGTTTTATGATATCCACTTATTCTAGAAGCTTCCGTGGGGGTATAAATACATGTTTTGACCATAAAATTCGGGAGGAATCATTTGGGATCAGTTTCCACACACATTAAACACCTAAATCACACACATTCATCTCTATCTCTTCCACCCTTCACTTCATCCATCCAATCCACTTGATCTTCTCAAATCCATCCATAAATTCATCCATACACCAATCTAAGAAGAGGAATTCATCATTGGTTGAAGATTTTAGCATGATCAAAGAGGAGGAAGTTCACCATCAAAGGGGAGCCACATGTTTGATAAAATGATTGTTATGAATATGTTCTATCATGAATGCTTATTCTCATTTTATGTATGATTTGTGTGATTAAATTCTCTATTCATAGTGTTAGGATGACCATTCTAATATTATGCTTAGTGGTTTAATTGAATCATTGATTGTATGAGATGACTTAATTACTATGAGGAGAGGTAAGTCATACCCTTCAAGTGCTTAGAACTTCATGATAGAACATTAGTGATGAACTAGTGAGGGAAACTCATCTTATGATCATAGTACCTTCATGGGAATTGAGAGTAAGAACAATCATAGGAGATTTAAACTTGTAAAAGAGTTGAGAACCTAATCACCTTAGCCATAGGGGTTAGGGGTACAAACGTGATTGCTCTTAATATCATAACATTAAACCATCAATGCATGTGTGTGAGTCTATATATGTCTTGTCCATAAATGTTGCTTGCCTTACATACTTCTTAGATTGTTCACCTTCATCCATTTTCCATTACATTTGTACATGTTCTATCTTTAATTGCTTTCCTAGTTGTTTGTTTGTAGTATAATCAACCCTCCTTCTTTGATTAGTCCTACTAGAGTGAAACATCTTTCAAATACGGCTACCCACTTTCGCCTTGGGTTCGATATTATATAAATTTTGCACTTGGTCGTTTACGTGCTACACACGATAGAGTACACTTTCTCTAAATCAATTTAAACCAAAATTAAAACCAAGTTCAGCTTCTATGTGTTTTGTGAGCCCTTCGATAGCTTTCATCATACTTGCTAACTGTTCCTCATTAGTTGAAGTGCCAGCCATCATTATTGGAGTAGCGATTGAGCCAGATGATGAGCTTGAAGATGCAGAATCTTCAGCACTATCCTCTTTAAGAGGTAGTTGTTTTCTCGAAGCCTCCTCAACCGAAGGATTGGATCCAGATGAGGCTTCCGACCGAACTTTTTCTGACATGCTCCTCGTAACAACAGTAACATATTCATTCAATGACTCTGAGAGCTTAGAAGCAACAGTCCTTCCCACAGTATTCTTGACAGGAGTCATTTTGTACTTTGTAGAGAGAAGAGATGAGAGGTAGAGATTGTCCCACCGAGCGTGCCAAAATTTGTAACAACAAATTTTGGTATTTATGATAAAATAAATACAAAAGAATTACAATAATAATCCAGACGGATTTAATATAAAATATAATGTAAACTAGTTACAATCTCAATCAATACTCTGATTCTTCTCTCGAACCAATTTGGACTTTGACTTAACTTTTGTTGACTGCGTTGACTTTGACTGAAGTGTGTTGAATTGGATCTTCAGATGAATGAAAAGAGGAGTGTATAAACATATAATTTTAAGTTGATGAACTTAACACATTGCAAACCACTTTTAATCACACCCACCCATGCATATACTAATAGGCAGAGACAATAGTATTACCAGTACAGTTGATGGCTTGTGGAACTTTAACGCTGACCGGCGGCGAGCAGATACAACTGGAATTGAACTTTCTGATCTGATCGCTGCAGCCACGCGGGCAACCTAAGCCTCCGGAGAATCCAGTGCTGCTTAGCAGCGACGTGGCGCCGCAGATTCTGAGAGTGCGATCCACCTGATCGCTGCTCACCATACACTGTGACTCTACGTTCACCATCATCATCAAAATCAATAATGCATGTGCACGCATCATCTTCAATTTTAATTTCTTCTTCATCATCTTCTTCTTTTTAGTACATTTATAATACTCGCATCTTCTTAAATCGCAGGATGTGGAGATCTGACTTTGCCGGTAAAAGGTGACTGTCCATCTTTTTGATTAATATAGTATGTAGTATTTCTTTTGGACAACAACTTATTTTCCTTTTTTATTTCATAGTATTAATCAAATGATAATTATATCATTATAATTTGTGGTGTATTTTAAAATTAAGAATTTTACTAACGAAATATTCCGTTGATTAAAAAACATTTATTTTGTAGTGAATGCACTCTGGTCACTGAGCTCCTTATTTTAATGATTTTTTTGAGAATGAATTAAGAGAGTTATAAGGTGGCTTGGATAAATATTGAGTATTTTGATGCTTGGTGAACTAAGTTCTAATTACTAATCACCAATATTTACAGAAAAAAAATAATGTTAAATTCAAAATTTTTATTCCTACTTTATACACACAAAACCATACCACCACCCTATCACAAGATAACACACAAAATGCCACGAGACATTTCGTGTTATAAAAAGGTGATGCATGAAAATGTGTGCATAAAATCATATGCTTAGAATCATGACAAGAGAAAGTGATAAATATAAGAGGTAAAACTGATAATATGTTAATATAAAAATAAAAAATCTTACTTCTTCCATATCACACATTTTAGTCAATTCCAAAAATATCACCCCAAAAATAAAATAATATAATATATCAATAACCTTACAATACTACAATATTATAAAAATGTCACATTTTTTTACACACAATCAAATCAAAGTTAATTATATTATACATTTTATTCTATTTAATTATCCAAAATACACTATCTCTTTCTTATATCATTTCAACGAAAATTTATTTTACTTAAACTCCGTGCCATCAAATATATGCATGTATTTTTGGAATGGAGGAAGTATCTTATATAGTACTTAAATACTATTTTTTTCCGCGTGAATTAAAGAATATTATTATTTTATGTGTATTAATAGGATTGTATTAGATTTATGCATGGCCATGTATCTTCTTCTAAAAAGAGAAAATTAATAGTATTTTTATAGCGAACTCTTAAATAGTAGTAAAATAAATACTTTACTATACACGTGAATTAATAAAAGTTGGACATGTGATTATCATTTATTAAATAAAAATTCTCTTAATATTTTATTAGTATATAATAACTCACCTTCTCTTTAAATTTCATTCCATCATACTTCTTATTTTTTTTATTAACAAGTTTAGAAGGTAAATAAATGGGTTAATTGCAAAAAAAAAAAACACGAACTTTACTCATATTGTAAATTAATTTTCATTTTTGAGAAATTAAAAAAAAACACCATCTTTAAGTATTGTTGCAAAAAAAACCCAATTTGTAATTAAATGTAGGTTTTTTTGCAACAATACTTAGATGTGGTGGTTTTTTTTCAATTTTTCAAAAGTGAGGATTAATTTGCAATAGGCGTAAAGTTCGTGGTTTTTTTGCCATTAACCCTAAATAAATCTATACAAATACAATTAGTGTAGAAACTTCTTTATTTATAACAATTTCTTAATTAAATTATATTATCTCAATCAAAATACTCTCTAAAAAAGATGGAGTTAACAATTTCATAATTAAATTATATTGTCTCAATCAAAATACTCTCTAAAAAAGATGGAGTGAATAATAAAAAATGATACAATTAAATGTTTCAGACAATCACTCAAAACAACATATTCACACGAGTTCTTCTGACGTAGTTCCAGCCATGGGTGAGTTGTCCAAAACGTGGGTGCGACTTTACTAATTAAGTTTCTATAATTCTTTGTTTATTTAAACGCCACTATGTTTGCGTGTTATTTAATTTTTTTAGATTTTATTGGAGGGAGTCGCGTTTCCATAGTATTGCAGATTTTCTATTATACATTTATTCGTCTCCTATTTGAATAGGTGAATATACATAAGTGAGAAATAAAATATATACCCTTAATAAAAGGTAAATGCTTGTGTAAATCGGATTTACAGTTTAAATTTTATAGTCCTCGTTCCAATACTATCATACTATATATTTGCTATGTTTAAATCAGAGGGACTTATAATCTTATTATGACATATGTTTTGCTAGGATTTAAATTTAAGGGAACAACAGAGTTTACATTTTGAACTCGGTTCATATGACATTAACTCATATTAATAATAATATTAACTCAAAAAGAAATTATTATGATATTCCTCCCGACTACGTCCTACTCATCTAATATGAGATTCATCTAACAAGAAGTTTAACTAAATTGAACCGGACATCACGTGTTATTTTAAATATAGGTAGTTAAATTATTGATAAAAATACTATTACATGCAGGGTTGACTGCTGTGATGTTATTTCGCGAGTGATGTTATTTCGCGTATATATCGTTGGCTCAATATTTTTATAACTAAGTAAAACATTAGTTTTAAATTCTCTTCTTCACTGAAGGTGAATTCTTTATTTGATTATATTTTAGGTTTTAGGGATTTAATTGAAAATTTTGAATGAAGTACTCAATCATGAAACAATATACTTGAGATGAGTTGTGAAATAGGTCGATATCCATTATTATAATATATTTATTATATATGTAAAATATGCTTATTAGTATGATTATAATGAATCATATTTTAATACTTTAAAAGTTTACTTTAAATATCATTCATCTTAGATCTAAAAAAATACACTTTAATTACAAATATGAATACTTTACTTTAACACATCTCACAAGTCGTCTCACATAAAATCACCGTATTATTAGAAACTTTGTCATATATATTACGTAGAATAATAAGTACTCCATTACGTATTTGCTCGGTTTTAAAGAATGAAAATTATTTGATAATCACCAGAAAATAAGAAGAGAAGTAGGGGTTATTAATACTTATCTTACTTGAATTTATTTAATTAATTTCATCAAGAGATGTACAAAAAGTATACTAATACAATCAAATCTTGAGTACAAGAACATTTGTACTCAAACTTTTTGCTGTTAAAAAAAAAAAAAATTCAAACTCGATACACATTCGGCAATGATGGACTAAAGTTAGTCGAGACAACTCGTGAATTTAAAAGACGTATTAACTGTTCGTCTCGAATGCATCGGGGCATCTTATATTGAGCAACAGAGGCACCCCTTGAGAGTGAAAGCTCCATCACCTCTTCAAACGTTCCATTTTTCACGACTCGAATCTCTAACGGTCCAATCGATTCATCGCATCGAAATCCACGATAGAAGATGTTGAATGATTTCTCCATCTCTAGACAACATTGTTGTAGCACCTGGTCACTAGGTGAAATATTGTGATAGTCGTTCATCGACAACTCACAATATATCACATAGTGACCTGGTGTTGTAGTGTTGTCTGCACAGCTTGTGTAGTCCACTACACTCGTGTCGAACTCGCCAAGTAATCGTGAGGCCTTTTCTACTGCCCTTTGCAACTCCCATTCGTCGGTCTTTTCAGCATCGATACTTAGAAGCACATTTTTACGACGGACGAATTGAACTTGTGGCGCCGAATTATAATAGCCCGTGACTCGTATGATGTCACCAACTCGGTATCGATTCAAACCGGAATATGTGGTTACAACTATTTCGTATTCCTTGTCAATCTCAAGATTTACCAAGTCAACGAGCTGTTGATGAGTACTGAGTCCAATTGAGTTGGGATCATGTGGCAAGAACTCGAAATAGGCCATGTTTGGCATGATGGTATATGAAACTTGTGAAGGATTGCACATGGGATTGAGATTAATCCCAATATTGCACTCTGAAGATCCATAGATCATGCTAGCTATGGGCAATCCTCCACTATAATAATCAATAGTTGGGATATATTGAGACATGGTACCTATAATTAAAATTTTTACCTCTTAATATAATATTAATCGTAAAATATGAATATTTTAAGCTTAAGAAAATATAGACATAATCAAATTGCAATTTTTTACCCATATCTATTTAATTAGTCTAGTCAACTTCAATCTATTGCCTAGGAACTAGAACATGTGTCATGCGTATTTGATTTATTATACATTCTAATTTGGCAAATTTATATTTATTATATGAAACATTACTCTGAACTATTAATTTTTTCACAAAATGAAAAAATTATTTAAAAGATTTGAGAAGTAATACCCCCTCCGTCCGTTTATAAGGTATTCATTTGTTTTTTACACGTAAATTAAGGAGTATTATTATATGTAAAGTGGGTAGTTGTCAAGGAAGTGGTGACCATTTTGTGTACTTTTATATTAAATAGATGAAATGAATATCTTTAAAGTGAACGTAAAAAATAGTAAAATAGATACCTTAGAAGCGAAAGCGGACGGAAGAAGTATTTTTTTTATTTTAAAAAGTAATAACACTCTTAAAGAATAAGTATTCATATATATTAAAGAATAATTTTGATAAAATTAGAGTCGGTAAACTCGATTCACACAAGTGTTTACTAACCGGTAGCAATAGTGCGGAGGCTCTTTGTGTTGGGCCAAATTCGAGTTACGATCCCCTCCCAAACGTTGCTACCACATTCGGACGCAATGAAGTCCGCCAACTCCGGATCGGGCCGCATAACCCGTTCCATGCACCGTCGGATCGATGCATCGGTGATTCTAGGGTTGAGTGTCCCGGAGCGAATATCATGCTCGAATAGCTGCCAGTTGTGCTGGAGGAACCTAATGATGCGGACGAGGCCTGCGGCGAAGGCAGCCCCGACGAGAAGGACTTGATGGCGGTCGTAGAGGCCGCAGAGCATCTGAGCGTAGGTGCTCTGGTAGGTGTCCGTACAGTAGATGGTTTCCATGGGACTGGTTATAAACTTGGAGATTCGATTGTTGAAGTAGTCGCTTTTGTAAATGCTGGTGGTTGCAGTCATTAGAGGGATGCCACTGTTGCTCTTACTAACCTCCCTTGTGAACAGAAAGTAAAGCCCTTTTGGGTTCTCCACTGATCCCTTCACATGCCTGCAATAATCTAATGAGTTATTAATATGTTATGCATGGAAATTAAAATTAAAATATAGTAATCCGTCCGTTCCGATCATAGGTCTCCATTTGTTTTTTCACGGGAATTAAGAAATATTATTATTTTATGTGCAGTGAGTAGTTTTATTAGTAATGAGTGATGGACCATATATGATTTTTTTATTAAAAAAAGAAAATGTGGACCTTTGTATGAGACACTCAGTATAGTAAATGAGGACCTTTCGGTGGAGGGAGTATTTAATATACTATTGGGGACTCTAAGAACAAACGAGCTCATTATTATTAAAGTATGCTTATTATAAGCAAAATATATTAATTGGTAGTTAAATATATTTATAGTGAATTTTATTACTCACTCCATCTCGGGTATTTTTACCCGTTTGTACGGGCATGAAGATTAAGACGTTTTATTTTTCTAATATATAATGTAAGAGAAAATACGGATAAATTAATAATTTAAAATGAAAAAGTGAATAAAGTTATTGGAAATGATGAATAAAGTGTAAAAAAATAATTAAAGTTGTTGGGATTGTAAAAAGTAGGTAATAAAATATTATGTATTTTTGCCGAAAATGGAATGGGACGCCACAAAATGAAAAGTGGGTAAAAATACGTGGGACGGAGGGAGTATAATAATATCTAGAATCATACGTTAATGCATTTATTATACTTTAGAAAAAACATACTCCCTTCGTCCAGGGTATTTACGCCAGTTTATATAGACACGTAGATTAAAGAAATATTGTTTTTAAATATTTAAAGTAAGAAAAAGTAAGGATAATTAAATTGATAATTTAAAGAGAAAAAATAAATAAAGTTATTGAAAATGATGAATAAAGTGTAAAAAAATTAAAAATAGTTGTGATTGATGAATAAAATGTAAAAAGTAAATATAATGTAGTATAATGTATTTTTACTATTAATTGAACGTTAATAAGTACCTAAGATACCTCAAAATGAAAATTGTGCATGCATAAATACGTGGGATGAAAAAAATATTTTAATTACTCGTAAACATACTTTGCCTATATATTACTCCCTTCGGCCACTTGAAAGGTAACCGTTTGCTTATTGCACGTGGACAATTCTAAGGTCTTTATTTGCTTTTTGCACGTTGATTAAGGAGTATTATTATTATAGGTAAAATGAATAGTTGTATTAGAGGGAAGTGGTGGGTCGTATTGTGTATTTTCTTTACTAAATAGAGGAAATTAATATCTTTGAAGCGGACGCAAGGAATAATAAAATAAGTATCTTGTAAGTGGTCGGAGTTAATAATTATACTTTAACACTCCTACCATTCATCTCATATAAACAGTGTGTCACTCTGTCTATATTAAATATACTTATAATTAAGTGAATTAATTAATTAATGTAGAATTTATACCTGCGTAAAATAGGATCCATAAGACCGTAAAGCACTAGGAAACCATCTCTTGATTGCTTTGTAGTTGGAAAGAGCTTTAATTCACCCGCAGAAGTTCCAGAGCTGCAGTTTCATTATAAGTTTCCATCATGTCAAATTTATACAACAAATTATTAATTAATCAATATAATTAATTTAACATTATGTACTTGTCGCATGTGCTATATCACACAAAATATTGTCGTTTTCAATTGAAGATAATCTAAGATAAATGAGTACTCCGTCCTATTCATACATTATATTATAGTATACAGTGAGCATTTATAAAAAGAATGAGTATTTGTATTAGTAAAAAATGGTGAATCATACGAGGATCTTTTACTAAAATGAAAAAATATGAATTTTTAAATAGAACACTCAATATAATATAATGTGAACCTTTAGATGAGAATACTTTTTTGAGTGATTGATTTCATGAATAAAATTAAGTGTGTATATAATTGTGGAATTATACTCCATAAGATAATGATCCCTACCCGACCCTTCTTTTTCTTCCCTCCTATTCCATTCCGATTTCCGGTTTCAAGATAGACTAATAATAAGAATCTAAAAAGTGGACAAACCAAATCGGCCATATAAATCACTATTTTAAAAAATTTGCATAAGTTATAAGATGGACGAAAATGAAAAATATAAAGTAAATATTATTAATACAATTGAAAGACTAAGTATTTGCAAGTGACACTTAAAAAAAAATATTTTAGTAATAAAATTTCCCAACAAAAATTCAATTCGTTAATTGTTTGAAAAATTTTCTTTTAGCACTACAACTATTTTATTTTTTTACCAACAGAATAAAATAATTTGCTACTTACCAATGGAATCATAAATTATAAAAAGAATTATTAGCAACAAATTATTAATAAAATTATTTATTAACGGAATTGAATTCTCGTTACTAAAAATTTACCAAACCACCACTTTAGTAACGAAAATTATCAAGTTAGTAAACAAATTTAATAATTAAATTATGACTTTTGACAATGCAATATTCATTTGGTAAAAAGTGTGAGAGAGAGAGAGAGAGTGACCTTGTGTAAAATTGGGAGATGGGTTGAGCTGATAAAATGGGGGAGGTGTCGCCGTCGGCAATTCTTCGGATCAACGGGTGCAGATCGTCGTAGTCGACGATCGGAACCCTGGATTTGAAGGCTTCGGATTTGTGAGTAGGTTGGTGGAGATGGTAAGCAGTGAGGTATTCAGTGTGTGCATTTAGTTCCAGAATTTGTGCCAGTGTGTTTTTTTGAACTGCTTTAGCGTTTTTAGTTATATCTTCGATTAAGTGAAGTGCGACTTCATCGCTTTCAGGAGGTATCAACAGGGTTTCATAAGTAGCCATAGATGAGAGTAAGAGAGAGAGAGGATGTGGAGTATTTTTGGAAAAAGAATGATTAATTGCATTGGTAGACTTAATTTATTTATATAGACAAAAGAGAATAGAAGAAGTGGGGAGTTGGTGGGTAGTATATCTATAATCTAAGTTATGTGGTTGGAGATTTCTACAATCCACTTTCTCAAAATATAAATAAAAAATACTTCCTCAGTCCCAATAGCAATTTTCACATTTTCTTCGTTTGTTTGTCTTATAGTAATTTTCACAACTAAAAAATAAAAAAAATAAAAAAATATTCAATAATATCAAAAATTATCTTAATTTCAAAGTTAATAAAATTGGTAAAAAAAAAAATTTACTTACAATGAGGAATAGTAAATGTGAAAGCTATTATTGTACGGGGAGTATTTAACTTATCGTCATACTTTTCATAAATTTTTCTCGTCCACTCATCTTCACACTGCATCAAAAGAAAAAATAACAAATCCAATAACTTTATAATATAAATGAGAAATAATAAAAAATTTAATGAAAAATAATAAATAAGATCTTTATTAGTAATAATTATATAATAGATTTATTACTAACTACTACAAGATATATTTCTATATTACTATTAGATACAATATATGTATTTTATTATTACCCATTACAAAATTATTTTATAAAAACTCTCAATCGATCCCTGAATACATCAACTAGATAAAATAATATAGAAATTTAATTTGAAACGATATCTTATCTCTCACGAATAATTATTCATTAATTATTCATCGTTCGTTTACGCTCTCGAATTCATACAAGAAATCTCAATCCTCGAAAATCATGTCCGTTTGCAATAGTGGTTTTGATCGAAGCAAAGAAGAAGAAATAACTTTAGTGTTGGAAGTGAGCAGCAGCCACACGACGGTGTCATATAAGGGAGCAAATCTGGTCCGTCGGAGTCTGATTCACGAGCGGTGAGTGAGTGCTAGGTGAGATAATACAAAAAGTGGAAACAAGGGAGGAGATGAAGACTATGAGATTAATTAAATTTTAGAATATTCATCATGTTTTGATTCCTAACTATGATTCTAAATCCTGAATGCACTATTACGATTTGTCAAAATGGAGGTTGAATGTATGAACCCTAACATGCCACGTGCTTCATATATTGAACACAAAAAAAATCCAAAATCACATATTAAACACCGAGATAAAAACACATGCTACGCTCGCACGGCCTCGCCATCATATCGAAAGAGGTTATGGATACTAATCTATAATCCAGGAAAAAACTGGATGTCACTGGCCATGGATGAATGATCAGAATTGTAAATATATGTATTTTGTGATATGTATTAAAAAATGTGATATATATATATTCAGAAATGTAAATATGTGTTTTGTGATATGTAGAAATGTAAATATACGTGTTTTGTGACTAAGTATGTAGAAATAGCTTCATTACAATTTCAATATTTGGTGGGGAATTCCAATCTTATGCATCAAATAAATTTATGAGATTATCACTTTGTATTAAAAAATTTTCAATAATGCATTCACAATACATCCAAACAACTTAATGAGATTAGCTTATGCATTCATAAATTTTCAGAAATGTATTAAAAAATTTTCAAAATATTTAAACGTCAAGTCTCGAAATATTCTAAAGTTGATCAATTATGTGCAGTTTTTAGGGATTTTGGAGAAATTTGAGTAATCTTCCATCTATTTTTTGGAGAAATTAGTGGGAATATTTATTTTCTATTATTATATTACACGTACATCATACCTTTTGAATTAATTTTTAACAAAATTAAAAGAGGGATAAGAATGTATTTCACGTATTTATTTTATATTAATCAGTAATAATTTTTCTTTATGTATCAAATAATAATATTGATACATGGATTGTAGTTAATAGTAATAGACCAATTAAGAGGAAATAAAAAAAAAATCTGAGATGATTTTATATAAATATTTAAACGGGAAGTACTGAGTGCGTTTTAATTGTATTATTACATTTTTTTGCACAACTTAATAACAAATGATGTAGTATTGTAAAATTGTTAGTGATATTAATTTTTTTAAGAGATCTTATTAACAAAGAGAAAGATGTGTGCTTTATAGTGGACAAATAAAAAAAAATGTCTTAAAGTAGAACGGAAGACGAAAGGATATTGTGTTGGTACTGAATAACCGGATAAAATTCTAACAAAATTTGGTAGTACTCCTTAATTCGAGTTCACTGTTACTCTAAATATAGAGTTTGATAAAAAAAAAAAATCTTTTTTGATTAATTTTTAAAGATGATTATTTTAAATCATAAAAAGAAAATTATAAAATCTAAATGTGAATGGTAAAATATTGTCAATTTTGAAATGAAAATATAATAACGTGTACAATGAAAAGTATAGTAGTAAAGTATAGTAGTAGGCAGTAAGTATTAACTTATTTAAAAGGGAGTATATATTTGTTTATTTAGCAAATTAAGAGCATTGTGTGGATTATGTTATCTGGTATAATGAACTTTTATGGGCGAATTTAATGAATAAAAAATAAAAATTGAATTTAGCGAATATAAAATAAAAAATTAATTATTACTTTTCTTTTATATACTACAAATTATTCATAAAATAATTTATAGTACAATTATTATTATTTTTTATCTATTAATTATAATTTTTTATTAAAATATATGTTATTCTTAAAAAAATTAATTATATACTTTTCTTTTATACTACTAATTATTCATAAAATAATTTATTCAATAATTATTCCTTTTTATTCATTAATTTTAATGTTTTATTAAATATTTTACAAGTATGTATATTAATATTCTAGTGGCCGATCCGATCAATTTTATCAGCACACTAAATACAAAACAAAGTTTGACTTCGAATTTGATGAAAATAATTAAATTCACAATTAAGAGCATCGAAGAATTAAATGTAAAGATATACTGAAGATACTAAAGTGTTTATTTTATTTTTAAAAAAAATTATATTCCAAATTTTCAATTTTATCTCCATATATAAGAGCATCTTTGACGAAAAAAAAAAAATAGATAACGTGTTGGGATCATAAAAGTTTCTTTATTTACAGGCAGATCAGTGCCAGCACGCTTCTTGTCATGTTGATAATAAATATATGAACTGCACCAAGAAAAAAAAAAAATACTACCTATTAATTATTAGTATATACATAGTGTATATTATATTGTTTTCGGTTACAAAATTATACTCATTCTGTGTATTCACGTGATCATTTAATTTTTTATATTTTAGTTCTTCACTCTATAAAAATTAATTTATTTCATGAATTCTCCCTCTAAAGTGAAAACATCATAATTAGGTATAGGAAATCATTGTCAATTAACCATCTATATTTGAAATTGAACCCACTCCTTGAATGTAGTAAGCCTAATCTTCGTCCTTCTACGACAACTATTGGTCAGTCGAAACTATCAACGAGTGGATCAGGGGATTAATCGGTGGTCAGTGGTCTTGGAATTTTCAAAGAATGACTATTGAATCCAAGATTCTTAATACTTTTTTTTTTTTTAATCTTTGACTGTTGATTAAAAAATTTGAGTGATCTCTTTGTGGAGAAATTATTATTATTATTATTATTATTATACTTTTTAGATTAATTTCTGAACACCATTCCTAATTAAAAAATAGTTGATATTAGGTGCATCCGGGTGAAGGATGCACTTATATATGTATAATTTTTTATTCTATTTTGTATATATATTATTCAACTTTGTATACGTATTTTTTAATAATTGTATACTTTTTTCAAACTAACTTTTTCATTAAAAAAACTAACATCCTGTATAAGTTTTTATTCAATAGTGTATACATGTTTTTTAATAAATTATAGTATATTTTTTTACACTCAATTTTTTATTAAAAAATTAACAGTTAAATTGTATACATTTTTGTTTATATATTTTTGTTTATATTCACTATCTTAAAATGCACCTGAGTGTACAGTATAATTATCTATTAAAAAATAATACCCAAAAATATCGCATGTGATCATGTGTGTAGAAAACAATATGCGTGATTAGCTAGAAAGAGCTCATAATAACAAGCAAACAGCAATGCAAAAAAGTAGAAAATAACCTACTCCCTTCCTCCCATTAAACTTATAATATTTTTTTTCACGAAAATTAAAGAGTATAATATTTTAATATAAAGTGAGGTGAGAGAAATAATATTTAATGTATAGTGGGTAAGTGTATTAGTAGTTTGTGTGAAGTGTGTGTGGGTCAATGCGAATATATTAATTTTTTTGTGGGTCACATATACTTTAAAAGGAATGTAATAATTTCTACGGGATAACTAAAAAAGAAAAATGTCACAACTTTGTGTGACGGATGGATTACATTACTAAATCTTCCATCACTCTATAGCCACTTTTAACCGTAAACTTGATACCCATTTGGCAATGATGGACTAGAGTTGGCCGAAACGACTTGTGTGTTTAAAAAACGTACTATTTGTTGGTCTCTTATGCATCGAGACATTTTATACTGAGCAACGGAGGCACCATTGGACATAGCAAACTCCATCAAATCATCGAACGTCCCATTTTTCACGACTCGTATCTCCAACGCCCCAATCGACTCATCATATCGTAACAGACGATATGTTGAGTTGAGCGATTCCTCTATCTCTAGACAACATTGTTGTAGCACTGAGTCACTAACCGAGTTATGTACTCCCAACTCACAAAATATCACGTAGTGACCCGGTATTGCAGTGTTGTCGGCGTAGCTCGTGTAGTCCACCATCCTAAGCGACCGGGAAACCTTCTCTACCGCAGCTTGTAGCTCCGACTCCTCCGTCTTCTCTGAATCAACGCTAAGATACACGTTCTTGCGACAGACGAATTGGAACTGGGGCACCGAGTTATGGAAACCCGTGACTCGGAGGATGTCACCCACTCGGTAGCGATTCAAACCGGCATGTGTGGTGACCACTATTTCGTACTCTGCGCCAATTTCTACGTTGGCCAAGTCAACGAGTTGGTGATGAGTTGTGAGTTGGGGTGAGTTGGTTTGATGGGGTAAGAACTCGAAGTAGGCAACGTTTGGCATTATGGTGTAGGAAACTTGTGAAGGATCGCACAAGGGATTGAGTTTGATCCCAAAATAGGCCTCCGAAGATGCGTATATTAGACTTACTATAGGCAATCCTCCACTATAATAATCGAGAGACTGGATATATTGAGACATGCTACCTGTGATTTAAGTTTAATTTAGTCAAATTCATATGGATTCTTTAAATCAATGAAAAATATTGATTAGCTAGAGTAAAATTGATACAGATTCCCTGTTGCATTTTGAGGTTTTGTATCTCATGTTACACACTTCAAAATGAGTGACATGTGCATAGTTAAAATCTCTAACTTTTTCTCTAAAGATTGAAAATTTTCTTTTAAGTAAATATTTGATCTATCACGTGCGTGTTATTCATTTAATAATTTCAACAAAAGATTCGAACGGAATAAATTTATGAGTAAACAATTTATGTACTTTCTCCGTTCCAAAAAACGATCATCGTTTACTATTTCATGTTGTTTAAAAAAAATTGTTCATTTTGATCAATTTTGATGACTTTAAAGTGTATTATAGTATTTTTAGTTAATATAACATGTATGAAAATTGAGTGACAAATTTGAAATTAAAGTAAATTTGAGTTTTTGGATAAAATAATTTTTTCTTTTAATTTTTTGAATGCGAAGGGTTTTGTGAGATAAATAAATAAGGAAAGTGTGAATGGTTCTGTGTGGCGGAGGGAGTCTGTGTATATAGGGAATTGAAGAATGCATGAACATATTTTCATACCTGTAATAACTGCATCAAGAAACATAGTGTTGGGCCATAGTCGAGGGATGATTCCCTCCCAAGCGTTGTTGGCACAGTGGTGCGCGACGAAGTCCGCCAACTCCGGGTCCAGAGCCATACGTTGGCGGATTAATTCGTCGGTGATTTTAGGATTTAGTGTCCCAGTATGAATATCATGAGCCAAGAGTTGCCAGTTGAGCTGGAGAAAGCGGATGACCCGGAGGAGGGCGGAGGCGAAAAAGGCCCCGACCCGGGTTGGTAGAAGCCGCAGAGCATCTGAGAGTAAGTACTTTGGTATGCATCCGGAGAGCAGATGGCTTCGACAGGGCTGATAAAACCATGGGAGAGTCGGTTCTTGAAGTGGTGGCTCTTGTACAAGCTTGTAAGAGCAGGCATTGTAGGAATGCCACCTTTTTGTCTTCTTTTTTTGCCTTGTGAACTGAAAGTAAAGCCCCTTACCATTTTTCAACTCCTTCACCTGCCTATATATATTTATATATCATATAAAATATTTGAGTTACGTTAATCCTATTTTATATATATCCTCTCTATTGATGGTTATATCTTTGAAAAATTTAAACTCTTAGAGAAAACATTAAAACTTTGAAACGTGCATGATAAAACGTAAAGCTAAAATAGATGATGCCATTTAATAAAGAAAAATGTGGAGTAATAAATTCTAAGCAAAGCAAACGTCATTCTATAAATCGTATATATATTTTATACATAAAGACTAGTGATTAATTTAAATTCTAAATTTATAACTTTTGCAGTAAAAAAATACTCCCTACTACTTAATTGCACTGATAAATGGAGTATGTAATTGAAGAAAAGTTATTTCACTATTTTTATTGTATTTTTAAGAATATTGTAGTATTTTTAGGTAATAAATTTTAATGTATGTTATGAATACTAAGAGCATCTCCAAGAAACTTCTTAAAATTTGGAGAGTATTTTCACAACATAAAGAGAATTTTTAATTTTAAAGAATTATATTTTTGTTATACTCCAACAAACTCTTTATATTTTCATTTTCAATGTACACTTATTACATATTTTCTCTTTTAATTTATTAAAAACTATTTTATTTGAACTAAAACACACAATAAAATAGATAACATTTAATGCAATTTAAGTTTAAAGAATGGATTTGACCCTTCAAATTTGAAGAGTGAAAATCATTATGTAAATTTAAATGTTAAAACAGAGAGTCTGTTGAGTTCATTTTTATTAACATTCTTTTCTTCAAAATTTGAATATTTTGTATTTTAAAGAACTTTTTGGAGATGCTCTAAGTCATTAGATTGTCATTTTTAAGTAAAGATAACTTTTGAGGTTATACATTAATGTGATTTTTTTTTTTTTTGAAAATAAATGTGGAATGAATGAAATGAAGAGTGCGAAGATAAGTATGGGGTGGAGGGAATACGAGTGAAAGAGAATGAGAAGTAGTGATGGAGAGATTAGAAGAATTACATGTTCAAAAGAGAGGCTGGAGAGTGTAAAGCAGTGATCCACGATTCCTTGATTCTTCCGTGGTCGGAATCAGCTTCGGTTCCCCGCCTGAAGTTGCTGAGCTGCTTCATACACTTTATTAGCCTAAACTTTTAGCCGAGATGGTCATTTAATATGGTATCAGAGGTAGAGAGAGATTGAAAAATGCATGAGGTACCTCGTATAAAACTGGGAGATGGGTTGAGCAGATAAGATGGGAGAGGTGTCGCCATCGGCTATTCTTCGGATCAGCTGCTGCAGGTCGTCGTAGCCAATGATCAGAACTCTGGATTTGAAGGCTTCGACTTCATCAGTGGCTCCTTCGTGGAGGTGGAATGCCATGAGGTATTCAGTGTGGGCATTTTAGGTAACAATTTCAGACCGTGTGTTTTCTTGAACTGCTTTAGCATTTGTAGTAATATCTTCGATGAATTGAAGGGCAGCTTCATCGCTCTCAGGAAAGATAAACGCAGCCATAGATAAGAGAGAGTGGAGGTGAAGTGTTGTAGGAAGAAGGGTGGATTACAATATGCAAGAATTTATTTATTTATATTTATATATACAGCATATGAGAAGAAGTGGCATGGGGAATTGGTGCATAGAATTATGATAATCAGCCCATTCAGTTACAAAAATCTCCAGATTGCTACAATCTACTTCCAAAAAATAATAAACAAATAAATAAATAATTTAGTCGAATATAAATACTTCCTGTGCAGACCCAAGAATTTCAGTTGTTACTTTATTCAAAAGTGACATGTTTTTCAAAACACACCCCATATTTTAAATAAATATCATATAAGATATGGAAACATTTATACCTTGGAAAACATTTTTAAGTAATAAGTAAACACTTGATTAATGAAATAAAATAACAAAAGCACCAATTTATTTAATAAAAATGATTATTAATGCAGGGACTAAAATTGTTCCTAGATATTTCTCTAACAATTAGGTAACGAGTCTGCACCTAAAAATTAAATTATTACTCTCTTCGTCCGCCGAAAAGGTATAGATTTTGTTGTTTTGGCATTCGCACTAAAACTATATATTTCTCTTTTTAAATACATAAGATCTACACACATTACTAATATATTTAATATATGTGTCCTACACACCTCATTAATACAACTATTTATTACACATTATATAATAATATTCCTTAATGCATATGTAAAAAAAAAATGTATACTTATTAGGTGGATGAAGAGAGTAATAAAAGGTGAAAAATAAATTGATAATACCAAGAAAAACAAATGAGGTACGTGGTTTATAAATCATTCATTTGGGATCACATATTCTGAATGATATTTCATTACGTATTCCAACAAACATGAGATGATGTCACATCACAAATTCAAATTAAAAAAAATGTGATGTACATGGCATTATATTGTTGGAATACCATTTGGAATAGGGAATTTGGATCAAGATTCATACATTAATCAAATAAAACAGCAAAGACTTGCATCATTCTTCGTGATTTTCACTTGAAGACATCAGGACGAGACAAATGAGGCAATGATGGACTAAAGTGAGTCGAGACGACTCGCGAGTTAAGAATGGATATTATTGTTGGTCTCTTGTGCACCGGGGCACTTTATAATGACCAATGGAAGCACCTCTTGAGACTGCAAACTCCATTAGCTCTTCAAATGCCCCATTTCTTACAACACGAATCTCCAACGGTCCGATCCACTCAAAGTGTCGGGATTTGCGGTACAAAGTGTTGAGCGATTCCTCCATCTCTAGACAGCATTGTCGCAGCACCTTGTCACTAGGCGAGTCGTTACTAGCAACTCACAATATATCACGTAGTGACCAGGTATTCTAGTGTTGTCCGCGTAGCTCGTGTAGTCCACTACACTCGTGTTGAACTCCCCAAGCAACCGCAAAGCCTTTTCAACGGCTGCTTGCAGCTCTGCCTCGTCCGTCTTCTCTACATCTATACTAAGTACATTTTTGCGACTAACGAATTGGAATTGGGGCGTCGAGTTATGAAATCTTGTGACTCGGAGGATGTCACCAACACGGTATCGATACAAACCTGCATATGTGGTGATCACTATTTCGTATTCCTTGTCGACTTCCACGTCCACCAAGTCGACGAGTTGTTGATGAGTACTGATCTCGTTCGAGTTTGGATCATACGGCAAGAACTCGAAGTAGGCCATGTTTGGCATGATGGTGTAAGAAACTTGTGAAGGATTGCACATGGAATTGAGATTGATCCCGAAATAGCACTCTGAGGAAATGTACATTGGACTTACTATGGGCAATCCTCGGCTGTAATAATTAAGAGATTGGATATATTGAGACATAGAACCTGTAAAAAATTAAAACAAGGTTGAATTATTTAAATTCACAATTATATGCATTGTAAATAGGGCAAGTCTTGTGTGAGATCTTCTCACATAAGTCCATAAGTCCTTACGTGAAACAGGTAGAAAGTGATAACATTATTAGTGAAAAGTAATACTCAATTGATGAAAAGTAATAATAGTGCAGTGAACTAATGGCACAGAAGATACAATACGCCAAAAATTGAATCTACTATAAATAAGATTAATATTAATCGGATCGAATTCTCTGTGACATTTGGTACGTACATCATCTTATGTGTCACACTGTTAGATTGACAACACCTAAGATAGAGAAACTATACCCTAAACCTTAAACTCTATGATGCAATGGTTGGATTTATTTTCCTCTCTTACGTATTGTTGAATATGCTAAAATATTATAAGAAACTCTAACATCTCAAACAAAAGATAGAAATATATTTTTATCACGCTTACAAATATTCTGCAGAGTAGTACCATTTATAATATGATGACTACCTATAATTAAGCTATCAAATTAACTCTAAATAAATTCTCCTTTATGATGACTACCTATAATTAAGCTATCAAATTAACTCTAAAGAAATTCTCCTTTATTTAAGCCCAGAAATTATTCTTTCTTGATTTAGCTTGTGGTTTTAATCTGCTGATATATGATGTATCTTCAATACCCCCTCCTCAAGTTGGAGAATGAGGAAATTTCCTCATTGTCAACTTGCACACGAATTGATTGAACTGGGAAGGACTCAAACCTTAGTAAAACAGTCAGCTACCTACAATTTTGAAGGAATAAAGCAATGATAAAAGAAGCCCTCCTTAAACTTATCTCGAACAAGATGACAATCAATTTCAAGATACTTCGTTCTTTCATGAAACACTGGATTGGCCGTAATATGCAACGCCGCCTTATTATCACAATGAAGTGATATAGGGAGTGGAACCTGCAATTTGAAATCCTAAAGAAGAAAGTAAATCCATTGGATCTCACAAATTGTTGGTCTCATTGCTTTATACTCTGCTTCAGTAGATGACTTGGACACAGTAGGCTATTTCTTACTCTTGTACGAAATCAGAGATCCACCAAGAGAAATGGAATATCCTGTAATTGATCTTCTTGAATCCTTGCATGCTGCCCAGTCAGCATCACAAAAATCTTCCAAGGTAGGAGTATGTGCGAGGAATAGAAAAGACCAATGGTGGAAGTATTCTTCAGGTATCTTAAGATGTGTAGCGCAGCATTCCAGTGCAACTTTGTTAGAGAATTAAAAAATTGACTAAGTTGTTGCACTGAATATGTGATATCAGGCCGTGTCATATTTAGGTATAACAACCTTCCCACCAACCTTCTATACTGATCAGGAGAATCCAAGGGAATGCCATCTGAAGAAACCAAATGCAGTCTATGAGGAAGATGAGTAGAGATAGATGTGGAACTAGCCACACTAGTATCTGCCAAGATATCCATTATATATTTCCTTTGACAAAGTAAGATACCATCAGTATTTCTATGTATTTCCACTCCTAGAAAATATTTAGCCAATCCTAAGTCTTTAATTGTGTATGCTTGATTAAGAAACAACTTAAGAGCCATTATCATGTCAGTGTCTGACCCAGTCACCAAAATGTGATCATCATACACCAGCATTGCTATGAAAAGACCACATCCACTGAACCATCTTGTTTTCTTTTGATCTTGCACACCCATTTATTTCCAATAGCCTTCTTTCCAGGAGGCAAATCAGTTAATAACCAAGTTTGAGTAGCCTCTAAAGTATCAAGTTCATCCTGCATAGCTTTGATCCAAACTTGTTCTTAAGCAGCCTGTTTGTAAAAAACAGGTTCTTTATCAAGATATATGTTTGCCAAGAAACTAGAATAAGTGTTAACTGATGAGGCATCAACAAATAAGTTGCATATGTAATCTTGCTTCCAAAGAGGTGGGTGGATCTGTCTACTACTTCTTCTTGTAATTGGAAGTGGAGGAAATGACTTGTGGTTCAGATGAACCAGGATCCTCCAACAAAATAGGAGAACTAGGAATAGAGCTCTTAGGATTAGCAGATGCAGTAGCGATATTAGAATCAATATTTGAATCATCAGAGGCTCTTATAAAATCATCTGATGGTGGCAGAGTAGAAGGCTCCTCTTTCTTATTATGACATGAATATGGAAAGATATGCTCCAAGAAAACAACATCTCTAGAGACTAAAACTAATTATTATCCAAATCAAACAATTTGTAACCCTTTTTTCCTTCCTCATAACCAACAAATATGCACTTCAAGGATCTTGGGTGAAACTTACTTTTCTGTGGGGCTGTGACTGTAGCAAAAGCCAAACATCCAAAAGGTTTTAGTCTTGAAAAATCTGGTAGTCCTCCATACAAAACTTCATACGGTGTTTTCCAATTTAATAAAGCTGTAGGCAACCTATTAAAGATGAATGCTGCAGTAAGAACAAAAATGGCCAAAAAGCTATTGGCAAATTTGCTTGAAATAAAAATGACCTGGCTACCTCCAATATATGTCTATGTTTTCTTTCAACAACACCATTTTGTTGTGGGGTATAGACACATGACTTCTCATGAACTATACCCTGAGAAAGGAAAAAATCTGAATTTCTTTCCCCATGAATTCAACGCCATTATCACTTCTGACTCGTTTAACTTTCATATTATACTGTCTATGAACCATTAAGACAAAATTTTGCAATATAGCTCCTACATCAGACTTATACTTCAAAGTTTTGCAATATAGCTCCTACATCAGACTTATACTTCAAAGTTTTGCAATATAGCTCCTACATCAGACTTATACTTCATCAAAAACACCCATGTACTTCTATAAAATAATCCACCACAGTAAGAAAGTATGGAGTATTAGTGTAACAAGGATCCTCGCATGGTCCCCAAATGTCTATATGGATTAGATCAAAAAAAGCATTAGTATGTATTGAGCTATTTCCAAATGACAAGCGATGTTGTTTAGCCTTAGAACAGATTTCACAAGACTTAACAACATCAAATTCCATACTATTAGATGCACCTTTAAGAAAACTCAAATGACTAAGTGTATTAAGAGAAACATATCCTAGTTTCCTGTGCTAAGTCTCTAAAGTAACATGACAAGCAACACTTTGAAAAGAATCACTAGCAATCTTAAAAAAATACAGATTTCCTCTGAGATGTCCTTCTGCTATTATGTTATCATTCTAAAGGTCTTGAAAGTGGCATGTGGATGCAAGAAAAGTACATTTCAAGTTTGAGTCTTTTCACAATTGTGTAACTGAAAGTAAATTATATTTGAAGCTTGGAATAAACAACACCTCTCTAAGCGTAACATGTGATGAAAAAACACACTTCCCCTATGTGTAAGACCTCCTTTATACTACCATCAGGTACACATATAGTAGTTTTAGTTTTCACTGGAATGAGATTAGTCATCAAACTAGCTTTTGTACACATATGTTTGCTAGCTGATAAGTGTGAAATTCACCTAGAATTTTAGGCTTAATTGCATGAATTTAATTAGATTTATTTGGATTTAATTTAATAATTAAGCATGATTTTAATGAAAATATTATTAATTGCTTGATTATTTGGAAAGAGGTATTCTTGTTTATTTTGTAGAAAAATGGGTGTTTTTGAGCTTAAAAAAGCCATGGAAGAAACGGAAATTAAATTGGGATGAAACAATAAAAAAAGGGTTGCAGCTGAAAAGACAACATATTTGAAGAGGGCTACGACAACACTTTTTCTGGGTGTTGAGAAAAGTGAGCATAGACAACAGCTGAAAGCATTGTCTATTATGATCCCGAAGTGTTGTCTATTGGTAGGAGCAGAGCATGAGAATCTTTGATTCTGTAAGAGAAACTCGAACGAGTTTCTAACTCCTCGATTGAATTTTTGGGCCAAACAAGGGAGCGATCTCCTACTTCGCGCTCACAGAAGGTCTCCTTTAATTAAAAAATTAAATTCTCGGGGAGGAGGAATCGAATCCACGATCTCTGCTAGAGATGTTAAACGGGCCAGCCCTAATACATTAGGGGACCCTAACGGGTTTCAAGCTAATTAGGCTTTGGGCTAAATCGGGTCTGTTTAAATGAGCTACGAAAAGGTGAACCTAACCCTAACCCTAATGGGCTACGGGTTAAACGGGCCGGGCTCGCGGGTTGTACGATAAAAAATATTTAAAAATTATAAATTATAATTTATTATAAATAATATAACAAATTAAAAATTAACGAATATATTATTTAAAATTTAAGAGAATTAAGATTAATACATGCAAAATATTGTTAAAAGATATAAATTAAAAGAATTTGTGATAATTAAATTAATCTTAATATATTTATTTTAAGTATTATTTTATTTATTAGAGAAAATTGTGGGTTAGAGTGAGAAAAAAGATGAGAAATAGATGAAAATTAAAAAAAGTGGTGAGAGTTTGTCCAATGATGTGTTGGGAGTAGGGTGGGATTGGGTGGTTAATGTGTAGATTATGGGTGTTAAAATTAATTAAACATAATAATAATAATAATTTTCAGCCCTACCGACCGGTCCGGTTAGCCCACGGGCCAGCCCTATAAGCCCACGGGTTAATCGATTCGGGGCCAAAAAGCCCGGATGTTAAACGAGCTCAAATTTTTTTGCCCTAATCCTAATTTTTTTGGGTTAATCCGTTCGGGCCCACTGTTTACGGGCTTATTAACAACTCTAACCTCCGCAATTGTTGGGCGCGCCCTTTCACCAACTGGGCAACAAGCATGTATGTGATAAAATCCGCCCAGAAAGTATCTTGAACTTGTTTTGGGGCTGATTTAAATGAGAAAAAAATGATGCGGAGGTGGGATTCGAACACGACACCTCTTGGACGCCTAAGGGCGCCTCCAACCGCCAGGCTACCACGGGTTCATGCAACAAAGCTGTACGGATATATTATTTATGCTATTTTTCTGGAACCGAATTTTGAGCAAAAAAACCCATTTCCATCCTTGTCCCACATCGAAAACCATCACAAAATTTCACTCACCCTTCAACTATATATACCCCTCATTTGGAAGCCTTCCACACCAATTCATCATCCATTAAATTCTCCATTAAATAGTTTAGAGAGCTTTTTAATTAAAGATCTCCATAGTTGAGATCTCTCCCCCTTTCGAGGTGAGGGATCCATAGTTTTAATGTTTTTCTATATTAGGATTTTATTGTTTTCCATAGTTTTAATGTTTTTCTAGATTAGGATTTTATTGTTTTCCAAGAAGGTGGAGACACCAAGGAGTGGATGATCTTCATGAATATAAAACTTCATTAAGGTGTAATCTAATCCTATTTATTATCTTTCTATTTTCTATGTTTTGGTGGTAAATTGATGACATGATTATTGATTAATTTATGAAAATGTCTTGATTGAATTTCCGGCTTTGATTAGGTTTTATTTATGAAATTCACATGCCTTGTAGTAATATGGGATTTATGTCTTTGATATTAGTGCATTGTGATTAAGTTGTGTATTGTGTATCAGCATGTCTTGTCGTTACTTTACCCTTAGTTGTTTTGCATGATTATCATATGTGAGTTTCTTCCATTTATTACATGTGGGTTTAATATAAGGGGAGTCTAGCCAAGGAGTCCTTATGTTTAGAACAACATAAATGAACACTAGTGAGATTACTTGTGCCCGAGGATTAAACTATAGTGAAGGGAACCCCATCCATACGAACATAGTACCTTGAAGGGAATTGCAAGTAAGATCGGTCCTATGAGATTTTTAGGGGTTGTGAAAATAATCTACATCCTATTCACCATGGCCATTGGGGATAGGTGGAAATCGTGATCGCTCTTACCATGATTTGCTTAAAAATGAAAAATAATTAAAGATGTTGGATGATTGATTATATGAGTGCACCATTAAAACAACCATGTCATTAAAAATCCAAAAATATTGTAATTAGATTATTTTTCCATGCATTTTATTTTCTTTTATTTTTAAACCTCATTTTCGATCGTCCCTAACTAATCACGATACTATACCTAAAGGCCATGAATCCTAAATTCTCTTGGGTTCTATATTTTGTTGCTTGGTTGCCCGGACTATAACAATCAATCAAATGGCTTCATTGCCGGGAAATTTAGTTGTATTTGTGAATTTGGGTTCGTTGAGTGGTTAGGATAGAGACATTTTTTTGCTTTGATTTATTTTTCATTTTATGGTTGTATTTGAAGGGACTAAAGCGTGGAGTTATGGTATTGAGATTGAAGAGCAAAGGAGTGGTGCAAATTGAGGTAACAAACATCTTCTCAACTTAAATTCAACTTTGTCTCATTTAAGTTTAGGGGTATGTCGTCTTTGTTACTTGACTTTTCTACGATTTGAATCATGAAATTGCATCCATGAACTCCTACTTGAGCATATTGCACCGGCGCAAGTATAAGTCCTTACTCTTTTCTTTGGCACATATTTTCTCCTTTTTTTGTTGTTTTTGATTTTTTTTTTTCGTGCTTTTCTTACTTTTTCTTGCTTTCAATAAGGAGAAAATCTTTCTTAGCTCTCTTGTGCTTCATTGTGAGAATTTTTGAGACTATAATTTTTGGTTGAAACTTGTGACTCGATGGATATTTTTTTGTGTACTTGTTGAGTTATGGTTTGTGCTTGTTTCGTGTTGCCTTTCACTACTTAAGCCCGTGAGCTTTTGAGCCTTAAAATCATTAAATCAAATAGTTTTTCCTTTCTTGTGTGTGCATCATTCTTTTGTGTGCATTCTAGAACTTGTCATTATGTCTTCTTGAAGCTATATGTGTGTGAAGATTGTTGGAAATGATTTAAGGTCATCTTTGTTTTGACAAGTCACTTAGCCAAATTAATCATACCAAATGAAATTATATCGTAGTTTGCCTCTTTGAGCTTATTATCCGTATTTCTTTGGCAACCTACAAATTTAGTCATTCTTATCCATATTTTATATTCTAATCACCTTTGTCGATTAGTAGAGGATTAATGGAGATGAAATGGTTGAATTGAGCTTACAAGAGTTTGGAAATAGAGAAATGGAGAAAGTACAAGAAAAGAGGGAGAAAAGATGGAAAAAAAATGGAGGTTGTGTAAAAAGAAAAATTGAGTGAAGCTTGTATAAATGAAGTATAAAGGAGCTCTACTAGAAAAATAGAAAGAGAGCCCTTGGGAAAAAGAGAAAAAAAACTCAATAGTAGTGGAAAAAGAGAAGAAAAATGTTCTTTAGTTTGTTGGATGGCTAAATTCTATTTTTGATTAAGCTTGAAAAAAGAGAAAAAGTGGGAATGAGAGTTGAGGCTACCAACCAACTTGAATTCTTCACTAATTTGAGAAAAGAGAGAGTGAGAGTTGATAATGGCTGTCAATTTAAATTCTCTACTAATCTTGAGCTTACTTATCTTAAATATTTTTCCTACCCAATACCAAATAGCCTACATTACAACCCCATATAAAGACCTTCTTGATCCAATAATTAACACACATACAAGTGGTGGAGAGCGTAGACTTTTGGCAAGCATATGATAATGACATATATTTGAATCGATTTTTTAGAGTATACACTTCTCCCGTACACTTCTTTTGAGTATGAGAGCAATGAAAAATTTAGAAAGGAGTAGTGAATGTCTCACTTGCTTGCATATTTTCTAAGCTTAACTTGTATACATTTAAATTGATGTCGTGCCACTTGTTTTGATTGAATTGAAATGATTTTAAAATGACTCAATCTCATTGATATCTTGATTCAATTCTAGGTGAATTCCCCTCCTCGTTCTTTCTTTTCTTTCGTTACTCGGGGACGAGCAACACTTTAAGTTTGGGGGGGTTTGATCAGTGTGAAATTCACCTAGAATGTTAGGCTTAATTGCATGAATTTAATTGGATTTATTTGGATTTAATTTAATAATTAAACATGATTTTAATGAAAATATTATTAATTGCTTGATTATTTAGAGAGAGGTATTCTTGTTTATTTTGTAGAAAAAGGGGTGTTTTTGAGCTTGAAAGAGCCATGGAAGAAACATGAATTAAATTGGGATAAAAATAATAAAAAAGGGTTACAGCTGAAAAGACAACATATTTGAAAAGGGCTACGACAACACTTTTTCTGGGTGTTGAGAAAAGTGAGCATAGACAACAGCTGAAAGCGTTGTCTATTATGACTAAGAAGTGTTGTCTATTGGCAAGAACAGAGCATGAGAATCTTTGATTCTGTAAGAAGTGTTGTCTATTGGCAAGAGCAGAGCATGAGAATCTTTGATTCTGTAAGAGAAACTCGATCGAGTTTCTAACTCATCGATCGAATTTTTGGGCCCAACAGAGGAGCGATCTCCTACTTCACGCTCACAGAAGGCCTCCTTTGATTAAAAAATTAAATTCTCGGGGAGGAGGAATCGAACCCACGACCTCCGCAATTGTTGGGCTCGCCCCTTCACCAACTGGGCAACAAGCATGTATGTGATAAAATTCGCCCAGAAAGTATCTTGAACTTGTTTTGGGGGCTAATTTAAATGAGAAAAAAATGATGCGGAGGTAGGATTCGAACACGACACCTCTTGGACGCCTAAGGGCGCCTCCAACTGCCAAGTTACAACCGGTTCATGCAACAAAGCTGTACGGATATATTATTTATGCTATTTTCCTGGAACCAAATTTTGAGCCAAAAAAACCCATTTCCATCCTTGTCCCACATCGAAAACCATCACAAAATTTCACTCACCCTTCAACTATATATACCCCTCATTTGGAAGCCTTCCACACCAATTCATCTTCCATTAAATTCCCCATTAAATAGTTTAGAGAGCTTTTTAATTAAAGATCTCCATAGTTGAGATCCCTTCCCCTTTCGGGGTGAGGGATCCATAGTTTTAATGTTTTTCTAGATGAATGTAAAACTTCATTAAGATGTAATCTAATCCTATTTATTATCTTTTATTTTCTATGTTTTGGTGGTAAATTGATGGCATGATTATTGATTAATTTATGAAAATGTCTTGATTGAATTCCAACTTTGATTAGGTTTTATTTATGAAATTCACATGTCTTGTAGTAATATGGGATTTATGTCTTTGATATTAGTGCATTGTGATTAAGTTGTGTATTGCATATCGGCATGTCTTGTCGTTGCTTTACCCTTAGTTGTTTTGTATGATTATCATATGTGAGTTTCTTTCATTTATTATATGTGGGTTTAATATAAGGGGAGTCTAGCCAAGGAGTCCTTATATGTAGAACAACATAAATGAACACTAGTGAGATCACTTGTGCCCGAGGATTAAACTAGTGAAGGGAACCCCATCCATACGAACATAGTACCTTGAAGGGAATTACAAGTAGGATCGGTCCTATGAGCTTTTTAGGGGTTGTGAAAATAATCTACATTCTATTAACCATGGCCACTGGGGATAGGTGGAAATCGATATCACCCTTACCATGATTAGCTTAAAAATGGAAAACAATTAAAGATGTTGGATGATTGATTATATGAGTGCATCATTAAAACTATCATGTCATTGAAAATCCAAAAATATTGTAATTAGATTTATTTTTTCATGCATTTTATTTTCTTTTATTTTTAAACCTCATTTTCGATCGTCCCTAACTAATCACGATACTATACCTAAAGGCCATAAATCCTAAATTCCCTTGGGTTCGATATTTTGTTGCTTGGTTGCCCAAACTATAACGACCAATCACTAGCCCCTGTATCAATTATCCAATCCATTGAAGACGTCTTATCTGATATAGACAACGTATAGTGTGTAGATGAAATACCTGCAAAGCTAACGAACTCTTCCTCTGATATTTCTGTAACATTAGCACTTGAAGCTGCCAATAATGGCCAAGGATTACCTCTAGAAGCCATGAATCACTCTTGGGGATGTTTTTTAAGCTTTATATAAAACCTGCTCTAGATACCATGTTGAATATGCTAAAATATTATAAGAAACTCTAACATCTCAAACAAAAGATAGAAATATATTTTCATCACGCTTACAAATGTTTTGCAGAGTAGCACCATTTATAATATGATGACTACCTATAATTAAGCTATCAAATTAACTCTAAATAAATTCTCCTTTATGATGACTACCTATAATTAAACTATCAAATTAACTCTAAATAAATTCTCTTTTATTTAAGCCCACAAATTATTCTTTCTTGATTTAGCTTGTGGTTTTAATCTGCTGATATATGATGTATCTTCAATACGTATCAATCACTTGACGTGTGGCATATAAGATGATACACGAAAATGACGCAAAAGATTCGGTGTTAATATTAATGGCTCCATTTTAAGATTGAATTGTGCATGACTAAAATTAGTAAGACCTAATAGATACACGACTATTTTCCTATAGATAATTTATTTTAATATGAAGGCATCTAAAACATACGTACCTGTAATAATTGTACAGATAAACGGCATTGGGCCAAATTCGAAGGATGATGCCCTCCCACGCGCTATCGGCACACTCGTAGTGTTAGTGTTTGGTGTTGGGATGGGGGGTGTTTTAATTATGAAATGCTAGCTGAGGGAATTGGTGTGCACATCATCTTCAGTTATTTATACTAGAACTAGGGAAAATATCAAAATTCCACATTTTAAAGTATCTCCAACTATGACGAATTCTTTTATGATTGGTAAAACGTGTTAAAGTATGCTTATTATATAGATAAAATATGTTTAATAGTTGTTAAAATATGTTTTCTAAAGTACAGTAGAACCTCGTTAAATTAATATTCAATAATTTAATAACCTCGATAAAACTAATAATTTGTCTGGTTCCAATTTGGGACAAGTTCAAATTTGGGCACTAATCAATTAAATAATAAGATAATACTTTTCTAGAAAATTCTAAAGAATACTTAAGGTACCAATAAAAGTATAAATTAATAATTATTAAAAAAATCTCAAATATATATATATATATATATATATATATATATATATATATATATATATATATATATATATTATCAACTTTAACATTTTAAGATAATTTAGTAAAATATGAATCTACTATTATTTGCTTTTTATTAAACTTAATATCTTCATTAATCCATAAGTTACAAACAAATAAAATAAATTAATATTTTATGTTGATCTACTTATATAAAATATAGATAAATATTATATAATTGCACAATTCATGAGATAATATGCTCATATAATTAATTTGATTTACAAGTAATATATAATTGTAAATCCCTTAAAGTATCATCATATATTCGAACCAATATATTCTTAATATGTATAAATAAGTTATGAAAATTATAGTTTTTGTATATAACCTCTTTAAATTAATAAATGATTAATTTATCGATTATATAATATCTCTCTAAATTAATAAAATTATTTGGTTCTGACTATATTAATTTATAGAGGTTTTACTATATGTTGAATTATGAATTAAAGTATGATTTTAGTGTGTTATAATATGATTAATTATTGACATATTTTAATTATAAATAAGCATAATATAGTGATGGGTCGATCTGTCTCACAACCGTCTCACTAAAAACTCGTGTCACAAGAGGGTGTCTCTAAGTATAGTTGATTGTTATTTTAATAATTTTTTATTTGTAATTTGTAATTTTATTTTATTTTATTTTATTTTACTTTTTTTTGGTTTCAAAATTTAATCATTTTATATTTTATATTATTTGAAATGTATTTAATAAGTGGAATAGAGAAATAAAATAGGTGGTCTAGGATATGGCTCTGGAATTTAAAGGAATTTCAATTTAAGTTATAAGTGAATTAATTAATTTTAAAATAAATCAAATCTAAATGTATAGATTAAAATCCGTACATTCACACAAGTTTTTATACATTTGTTTTCTATTCTTTTTAGTACGAAAGAATGTTATTATACTTTTATATGAAGAATGATTATGCTTTAAATTATTCTTGTATATGATAAAAAGTCTTTTGGAATTTTTTTATTTAAAAAAGAATTTTCGACAATTTAAGAAGTAAAATTTCCAATTAAAAATAGAATCTTATAATATAAAGCATCAATTGTGTTAAAATGGTATTGGAATTTGTGAGTTCTGAAATGTGGTCACATGGCAAATTAATTACAGATCTATTAGTTGTATATAGTTCAAAACGAATCTTGGCATCGAATATGATGAAAAATAAATAATTGATTAACAATTAAATTTGTAGTTGTGGGAGATCACAAAATCAGCGGAATGCATTGAGAAAATAATGAAAAACACGCTGAATATATGGATTTAATTACTCTTATTTTATTTTATATTCAAAGTATATCTCCGCACGTTCTAAACCCAAAAAAAAAAAAAAAATTAACAATAATAATAATGAGTTTGCATCTAAATATTTTGTTAATTAATTAATTAATGCCTAGCGCAATTCTTTTGTTTATTAATTAATTAATAATGCGATCGCGCTTTTTCTAAACGGTACGAACTCCCTATTTTATAAGGCAAATTCTCCCAACCACTCAGGTGTTGATGTACCCATAACAAAAATTTATGTTGATGTACCCATAACAAAAATTTATAATTACTCCGTCCGCTTCTAAGGTAATCATTTGTTTTTTGCACGTGAACAGTTCTAAAATTTTTGTTTGCTTTTTGCACGTGAATTAAGGAGTATTGTTATTATATGGTGTACCCCACCATTAGGGGCCCCCACCGCCCCTGCCCTGGGGATTGGTGGAGGAGGTAAATCGCAGGATGTGCCTCAAGTGGCTTATAGAGAGGGCTCACTGTTAAACTTGTGCTTGCAAGGGGCCAAATCCATGCCAAAGGCATGATTCGAACCCCCACCCTGCAGCAACCAAGCTCAGCTGGAAGGCCTTTCCACCCTCCCCTCTACCACTTGAGCTATGCCCTGGGGGCAGGAGTATTGTTATTATAGATAAAGTGGGTAGTTGTATTAGAGAGAAGTGGTGGGTCATATTGTGTGCTTTTTTTACATTGATATCTTTGAAGTGGATGTCATGAATAGTGAAATTAATACCTTAGAAGCAAACGTAGGGAGTACATTAATTTTCAATATAGGACCTGAAAGATAGATAAATTATCAATAAAGTCCCTTATACATTAATTTTCAATACAGGACCTGAAAGATAGGTAAATTATCAATAAGGGGTCTGAAAATTTTTTCTATCAATTCAGGACCAGAAAGATATGAAACTATCAATACAAGACCTGAAACCATGAAATTGTAATGTATTTTTATCAATTCAGGACTCAAAATTCGATGATTTTAAGTCATGTATTGATAGTTTCATATCTTTCGGGTCCTAAATTTATAGCAAAAATCTTTCGGGTCCCTAATTGATAGTTTACATATCTTTTAGGTCATGTATTGAAAAAACTCCAAAAAAATTATACATTTATTAAGAAACACATATATATTAGTATTATATAAATTTATTAAGGAATATATATATTAGTATTATATAAAAATTAATACACATCTAGCTAAGTATAGAGGATATCAACTCATTTTATAATAACGTATCACGTTTCATAAAATTTTTTCTTTAAAATATTATATTTTAAATGTGATTATTAAATTTTTGCATATTTAGAAATAATATAAAAATTAATTGTAACATATGATAAGCATTAATAAATGAAATAAAAGCTGAAAAATAAAAATGAAATAGGTAATGTTTTTTTAAATAATTATTAATTCTAGTAAAAAAGTTAAAAACGCATAGCGTCATAGTGTATGCAATGATTTGATGGGCTGGATCGTAAAGAGAGGTAAGCTGAACTCGATTTTAAATGGGCTGGATTGTAGATTGGTGAGCTGGACTCAATTTAAAGTGAGCTGGATCGTAAGGAGAGGTGAGCTGGACATAGTTTTAAGTGGGCTGGATCATAAAGAGAGGTGAGCTGGACTCAGTTCTAAATGGGCTGAATTGTAAAGAGAAGTACTGATTTTGACTCAGTTTTAAGTGCACTAGTTCGAGAATTACTGGCACGAATGGCTAGCCCAGCTTAATGGGCTCAAGCCACAGTCTGATTTTCCAACACAGGAGAGAAATAAAATACGTAGAAAATAAGTTTTCACAATTTCGTTGTCCGTTCACATTTTTTTTTTATTTTTAAATATTTTATATAATGACAATTAATACACATTCGACATAAATAATTTGTTAAAAGATTATTTTCTTGTGAGACGGATATATGGCAGACGAGTTATGAACTGGATCAACCTATTCGCAATGAAATCTTGTAGTGATATAATATTTTTAAAACATAGTGCATTAAGAAGTTATTTGTTCAAGTGCTTTTTATATATTTTGTATTATTCCAATTGAAAAAAACCAAATTGAATAATAAAGAGTTTCATCTCCTTAATGGTGTCCACTTGAAGGCATAATCAAACTTGAGAGAGGCGAGGCAACGACAGACTAAAGTGAGTCGAGACGACTCGCGAGTTTAGAAAAGATATTATCCGTTGGTCTCTTATGCACCGAGGCACTTTATACTGACTAACACAAGCACCTTGTGATAGTGCAAACTCCGCCATCTTTTCAAACGTTCCATTTTTCAAAACTCGAATCTCCAACGCTCCAATCATCTCAAAATTTCGGAGTCTCCTGTACATAAAGTTGAGCGATTCCTCCATCTCTAGACAACATCGTCTCAACACCTCATCGCCAGGCGACTCGTTCGACTCGTTTACCAACAACTCACAATATATCACGTAGTGACCCGGTATTGCACTACTGTCCGAGTAGCTTGTGTAGTCCACTAAACTCATATTGAACTCACCAAGCAACAGGGCAGCCTTGTCAACGGCCCCCTGCAGCTCCGCCTCGTCCGTCTTCTCTACATCTACACTAAGAAGCGCATTTTTGCGACGGACGAATTGGAATTGGGGCGTCGAGTTATAAAATCCGGTGACTCGGAGGATGTCACCAACTCGGTATCGATACAAGCCTGCATATGTGGTGACCACTAGTTCGTATTCCTTATCGTTTTCGACGTTCACCAAGTCGACGAGTTGTTGATGAGCATTGAGCTCGATCGAGTTGGGATCGTACGGTAAGAATTCGAAGTAGGCCATGTTTGGCATGATGGTGTAGGAAACTTGATAAGGATTGGACATGGGATTGAGATTGATCCCGAAATAGCACTCTGATGAAATGTAATTCATGCTTACTATGGGTAATCCTCTGCTGTAATAATCAAGAGACTGGATATATTGAGACATAGAACCTGTTATCAAGGCTTAAATTATTAATCTACATCAAAATTAATTTGCAAAAATAATCAACGATTAATTATATATAATTGGATGTAAAGTGACCTGATTCAACATGGAATATGATCAATATTAGCAGGGAGGATTTCCTATTCAGGAGTATTTTATAAATAATCATTAAACCATATGTGGCTTAATTTATAGTGATTTAAAAAGCAATAATGACACGTATTTTTCATTTAAATAATGAAATTTAAGATATAACACCGTAGATTTCATGCCTCATGAGTACGCATCATGCCATCATATCACCAAATTAGTTTAAGAAGCAAATCATCTACTATTTTAGGAGTTGAATTCTCTATTCCACATTTAGTGTTTTTCAATATTCTACAAATAACTATTAAATTCTTGCGATATAAAATTTCATTAAATTTCATTGTGAAATAGGGATTCCATTTGACTATTTTAGGAGTTTAAACGGTTTGAATCCCCTAATATTCTACAATATCATTTTACTTGTGTTTCATAACTTGTACCCCTCCCTCCATTCTTAATGTATCAATTTGCTTTTTGCACGTGGATTAATGAATATTATTATTTTATGTGTAGTAGGTAGTTTTATTAGTGGAGGGTGTGAGTCTCATATTTTATTTGTATTAGTGGAGGGTGTGGGTCCCATAGTCCAAAAAGAGAAATGGATAGATTAAGAGTGGATGACCCAAAATGGTAAAATAGATAAATTGACTTAGACACTCACACCAGTTAAGAAAAGAAAAAACCGGCCATGAGGTATAATCTCCCATTCCTAATTCCTTTAAAATCGTTTTCGATCTCGCAACTTGGTCATTTCATCGATTTCCCACTCCAGAAGGAAGGAGACAGTCCTCTAATAATATAACCGGAAAACTACAACCAGCACATGGGTCAAGCGAAGAACACCGGAAAAGCGTGGAAAAGGCAGAGAAGCCGCTCCGGAGTATTTTATTAAAATACTAATCATTTAATAACCATTAAACTATTGAACTATGTGGTGGTAATTTATGATTATATATAATACATGGCGAAATAAAGATGAAACAAGGAAATGATGCCACATATTTTAGATTTTGATTATAAGTAATTTTAAAGTAAGTCGTTTATTCATATAAGAGTGAGTTACACCGTATTAAGCCCTAATAAATAGTACTACTTCCGTCCCAAAGATATTGACACACTTTTTTTGGGTTGTCTCACAGAAATTAACATTTCCTTTTTAAGAACATAGGACCCACAAAAACTATTTATTTATTTATATGGGCCCACACACACATCGCACCCACTACTAATACAACTACCCACTAAACATTAAATATTATTTCTCACTTCATTTTACATTAAATTATTATACTCCTTAATCTCCATGCCAAAAAAAATGTTTCATTAGAGTACATGACTACATTCACAATTTATCTTATTGTAAGTTGTTAGACAATTTATATTGCATTACAATGCAAACATTTAAAATTTAAAGAATTTATAAAAGATAATTCCAAAACATACCTGTAATAATCGTACGGAGAAACTTGGTATTGGGCCAAATCCGAGGAATGATGCCCTCCCAAGTGTCACTTGCACACTCGTGGGCGATTAATTCCGCCAGCGCTGGGTCAGGCCGCATGAGCCCACCCATGCGCTCGCGGATTGCTGGGTCGGTTATTTTAGGATTTAATGTCCCTGTGCGAATATCATGAATCAAAAGCTGCCAGTTAAGCTGAAGGAAGTTAATGGCTCGGAGGAGACCGGAGGCAAAAGAAGCTCCGACTCGATGGACTCGATCGCGCTCGTAAAGGCCGCAGAGCATCTGAGTATAGGTGCTTTGGTAGGCATCCACACAATAGATGGCTTCAGTGGGGCTGGTGAAAGCCTTGGAGATAATGTTGTTGAAGAAGTCACTTTTAAATATGGTGGTGGTTGCAGCTGCTGCAGGGATGCCACCTTTTGTTGCTATTTCTTTCCTTGTATACAGAAACATAAGCCCTTTCCCTTCCCTTGCTCCCTTCACCCGCCTACATGCCCACTTTCAATCATAAATTCTATTTGCACTATATTAGAATCAAATTCCCCATCTTACCTTTCTTTCCATTGTTATATGTGCTAGATAAGTGTGCATGTATAAGAGAAAATTTTCAATTTTTTCCTTTATGGTTAATTTTTTTCTTTGGGATATAGATTTTGTCTATGTCTTATGTGTCATTCTATTTAGCGATTTGCAACAAGAGATGTTACACTAAAAAAAGTGATAACTAATTACGAAAGTATAAAATGATCTCATTGTAAGACGATCTCATCCAAATGTATCTCATTCATAATATAAATAAAAATTACTCCATAACAATAATAAAATAATTTATTTTAAAATCTTATAAAATAAACATTGTTAATTAATTAATTAATTAATTGATAATAAGTACTTCCTCTATCCTACAAATGTTTGCACACTATTTTATTAATTAAAGTGATAACTTTTAGGAGTATTATGGTAATTTTCATAATAAAGCAAATGATAAAGTATGTTAGATGTGTTGGGTAAAGATATTTTTTTTTTTGTAAATAAAGTGTAGAGGGAAGAATGAATGTGTTTGACTTTTACTTTTTTAAGAAGGTACAATTTTTTGTGGGACAACTCAAAATAAAAAGTATGACATATATATGGGACGGAGAGAGTAATTGACGTTTGATAGCAACAAAAGTAGCCTTTTTTTCTTTCTAATTATTTTTTAATTTTATTTAAAATATATTTAATTGATCAATAGATAATACTTTCTCCATCCTAACTTAATCTTAATTGTTATTTTAGATACGCAGATTAGGAAAATTTGATTTTTGACTAATTTATTGAGTTTTGAAGGGTAATATAATATCCTTAGTTAATAAATAAATTATGAAATATATTATTGAGTTTTGAAGGGTAATATAATATTCTTAGTTAATAAATAAATTATGAAAGGCAAAAACTTCTGTGCACTCAGGCGCACGGACCACATTCCGTGCGCTTTTAGAATTTTGTGTTAAATTGTATATCATTTGGTATAAAGATGTGTATCCTTTATTTTCTAAAGAAAATTATTGTGTGTATCTGGGCGCATGGACAACACTACGTGCGCCTACTATTTAGTATAAAAATGTGTACCCTTTATTTTCTAAAGAAAAAAAATATTAATGAAAAGTGTATACCCTTTAGAATAAAATGGTGTACTTTTTATTAATTAAAATGTATACCCTTTAGACCAAAGTAATGTACCCTTACACATAATACTAAATTTCTAAAGGCACAAGGAATGTGTTCGGGCGCACGCAAGCCTCACTCATTATGAAATATATTATGTTTTAGGTGATAGTTGTAAATTTGTTCTCGTAAAGGCCGCATAGCATAAACCTTGAGAATTGGGGGTTAATGTGATCTTTTCGTTTTAGGTGGTAAGTTTAACGTGGAATAGATGAATATGGGAGGTGTAAAAGTTAATTTAACATGAGACTGTACATCTTATTTCTCATGCAGGTCTTCCCATAATAATGAATTTAAAATCTCTTACGAGTACTCCCTTCGTATCATTTCAATATTTACATATTTTTATTTTAGGCGTCTCATTTTAATATTTACGTTTCTTTTTTTGGAATATGAGACCCACCTAAAACAATATATATATCATCATGGTCCCCACATTCAACACTAATACACCTACTCATTTTACATTAAATATTAATCCATCTGTCCCATAAATAAATTCACATTTTCTATTTTTATCCGTCTCATAAACAAGTTCACACCCCCAAATAAGGAAATACACACAAATCAATAACCCCACAATACACTTTAATTTCAAAATTGTCACCCCTTTACAACTCACATAACTTACTTTATAATTTATTTATCACAAAAAAATACCAAACTACCCCCAAAAAATAATTTTTTTCTTAAACTTCGTATTTACAGTAACTTTGAACTTCTTTATGGGATGGAGGGAGTATTATCTTTCAGCCACTATCTATTAAAATACTATACTCCTTAATCAACGTGCAAAAAATAAACGTAAATATTGAAACAGGATACGGAGGGAGTATATTTTATTCATTTCCAGTCATTATTGCATTACAAACATTAAAAATTAGCAAAATTAAATTCAAATTAAATTTGTTTTGTACAAAGAGAGACAGAGCGCTCTAGTATAGCACAGAATTTCATATTACATCTTGGAGTTATCGTTTGACGAAAATTTCAATCATTTTCTTTTAAGTTGATATATTCTCCTTCTAAAATATGAATTTTGTATATCTCGCGTGACATTCATGCAACCGTTCACATTATTCCAAAAGAGTTGTCTCCTTTGTTTTTAGGTGCACAATGTCTACTCTTATAAAAGTATACATAATATTTTATTTTAAAGGATATACACCTTAATTAATAAAAGTATAATTTTTTTCATTAAAAAAGTCGATTCAAATATGTATAGTATAAATATTTGATTAAAAAAATTAATTTTTTTCTCAAAAAAATTAAGGATATACTATGTTCTTATACTAAAAGTTATATATAATTCAATACTAAATGGTACAATTTTAAAAAATCATAAAAATTTGAGAGCATGGTATCCCCGGGACACGCAAGTTTTAGTAATTTCAAAATATAACAGAAGATTCAAAACGTTTTAAAACGGGTGAAGAATGTAAACTTACTGGTTCAAAACCGCGGTAGCAATGTTGTAAAATGATGAAGTTTGATCTCTTGATTGTTTTGTAGAAGGAACAAGCTTTCTGTCACCTCCTGAAGTTCCAGAGCTGTTTAGGAAAATCATGAAGCAATAATAATGAGTAGTGTAATTCCACAGGGAGGGGCAAAAGAGAAAAACAGAGGGAAAGAGGGACCTCAAAAAAAATTGGGAGACAGGCTGAGCGCATAAAATGGGAGACGAGTCGCCGTCAGCTATTCTTCCGATGAAGGGCTGCAGATCGGCGTAGTTCGCCACCGGTACCTTCGATTTGAAGGCTTCCAACCGGTCGGCGGCTTCGTCGAGGTGGAAAGAGCTGAGATATTCAGTGCTGGCATTTTTGCTCACAATTTCTGCAAGGATATTTTCTTGAACTGCTTTTGCTTTTCTGGTGATGTCTTCCATATATTGAAGAACCACTTCATTGCCTTCTGCCATTGATGCTCAAAAGTGTTGGAATGAGGTGGGAATGGGTGTGCACAAATCTCCAGTTATTTGCACTTGAGTTGTGTTTGCATTTGTGGATTGTGGAAATATTTATAAATCATTCTTTTAAATTTTTTCTTCAAAACAGACCATATGAATGGATTTATAAATTTATGATTTTAAATGGAGTAAATAGATCTAATGAATTTAAATTTGATATTTTTTTTAATTATTTTAAAGAATAACACCTGATATTCTAAATTGAATAAACTTCCCGAAAAGGTGCACCATACACCTAATTGCATAGTAACATCTCTCTAAAACTAATACTTCCTCCATCCATCCTCAATATATTCATTTACTTTTTTGTACGTGGATTAAGGAGTATTATTATTTTATGTGTGGTAGGTAGTTGTATTAGTGGAGGGTGTGAGTCCCATGTTTTATTTGTATTAGTGGAGGGTGTGGGTCCCATAGTCCAAAAAGAGAAATGAATAGATTAAGGATGAACGACCCAAAATAGTAAAATAAATAGATTGACAATTGACCGAGGGAGTACAATTTGTTATGAAAAAAAATGTGCATAAAATTTTCTGTGTTTATTTTCAATTTTAAAAATCGGATTTTTATTTCTAAAAGTCACATCTAAATTTTCAAAATTATTCCTATGTACACCTACCACAACCCAACCCACATTTTATTACTACATTTTTTTCTGTTCAATTAATCCTCATTCTATTATTTTCTCTCGGCCCCTCTCATTTCATCTTTTTCACATCAATTACTAAAGTTAAAGCCTATTATTTTAAAAATTAAAAACAAACATATACTCCTATGCAAAAGGTTATTTTTGTTTTTTATATGTAGATTAAGCAATATTATTATTTAATGTGTAGTGAGTAGTTGTATCAATGAGAATGTGAGCCTCATGTTTTAATTGTATTAGTGGATGTGTCTGTGTCCCATATATTTAAAAAATAAAAGTGGACTCTTTGGATAGAAGGTCCAAAATGAAAAAAAAAATGAACTATTTGGATGGATAAAAGGAATATTCCTTATTACTCCATCCGTCCAGCCCAAACGTTGTCGTTTGCTTTTTGTGTGTAGATTAAGAAGCATTATTATTTTATGTGTAGTGGATAGTTGTATTAGTAGTGAGTGGTGGGCCACATATGATACATTTTTACCAAAAGTGAGAAATGAGGACGTTTGAATAGAACGTCCAATATAGTAAAATGATGACCTTTTGATAGGACAGGGAAATATTCAATAATAATTTTCAAATTCTACATAAACCTAAAACAAACATAGTTTAGGGTAACCGAATAAATTTCTTTTTCCTCGTACATAAAAATCATATAATCAATAATACAAGAAATAATACACGATACATAAAATCTAATATAAGGAAAAAAAAAAAACCTTACATTTGGATGTGACAGAGACATTAACTACTCTCTTAATCTGCATTGATAGAACCCTCTTAAATGGTATTGGAATTTGTGAGTAATGAATTGTCAATTAGATAATTAATTACTAGTTTAATTTGATCACTCAAGTCATGGGAGTACATCGAAGAAAAAGTGGCTGAACATACGCTGAATATATTAAGTTTAAATTGATTCATTTTAAATTAAATGAATTTGAAAATAAGTGTTTAAATTCTTTGAATTTTAAATTAATTTATTTGAATTCTCCTATTTGGATAAATTATGGATCTTTGAAAGGATTTCAAATCCATGATTCAAAAATTATTTTTAAAATAGAATTTTATATATAATAAATAAAAATAATAAAATTTTATTATATTAAATATTAAAATTTAAAATTTTATTAAAAATATTTTTTTTGGGAGAGTACTCTACCACCCAGCTTACCCCCTACCCACCCCCACCCAAAATTTTTTTTTTTTTACATTTTGGGCGTCTCACCTAAAGAGTCCCCCCTTTTTTTTACACATATGAGTCTCACACACATCCACTAATATAACTAAAATATGGGACCCGCACTTCGACGAATACAACTATCCATTACACATTAAATAATAATCTTTAATCCACGTGTCAAAAAGCAAAAGACCCTCTTAATGAGGGACGAAAGGAGTATACTTTAGTAATGGGTGGACCCACCTTACAGGAAAGTTCTCCTTCAATTAGTGCTCCAAAATTTTTCACAAAATTACGAATTACTCCTTCCGTCCCGAAAAATTTTTCACGTTTACTATCCACATTGTTTAAGAAAAGTTGCACTTTTTGACCAACTTTATTGACTTTGGAGGGTATTGTAGTATTTTTAGATAATAAAAAAGTATAAACTAATGATATGTGTGTGAAAAAGGAGTAGTAAATTTGAAATTAAAGTAACTTTTGAGGTTATTGGATAAAGTGGTGTTTCCTTTTTTGGGGTGTGAAAAGTTTTGTAGGACAAACAAATGAGGAAAATGAGAAAATTATTATGGGATGGAGGAGTATGATATTAGAGGTTCATATTCTTTGTTTCACAACATTTTGTGAAATGCTATACACTAAAATATGACAATTATAGCCTAATGTTTGTTTTAGGTTTATTCTTCAAGGTTTTGATTTATATATCTTCTTAAATCTCTTCTTTATACAATAAACTCTATCAACTCTTATCCATTCATGCTATACATTATCTCTTTTTAATTAAGGAGTAATTTTTATTTTCATTACTATATCTTCTTCTATCACTTCAATTAATATTTGATTTGACATAACGTTTAGAATCATTTTACAAAAATTCAAAATAAGCATAGAATAACATTATTCATGATTTATCAAATCCTAAACCTTAAAACAGATGCTTCACACTTTCCTCATTTGTTTGTCTAACAAAATCCTTTACACCCAAAAAAAAGGAAACAAACTTTAACAAATAATCTCAAAAATTATTTTAATTTCAAATTTATCACACATTTCTGACAGTTATATCATTAATTTTAATTATTATCTAAAAGTACTAAAATACTTTCAAAAGTTAATACAATAAATCAAAATCATGAACTTTTTTAAAATAATGTGGAATAATAAACAACTAAACGTGAAGGCTTCGGGAGTGAGTATTATAATTGCTTAACATAAAATAATAAAATTGCTAAATGCATGTAAAAAAAAATATATTTAAGGGTGGGCAGAGGTGGTAGGAGTAAAGAGCAACATTTAATTTCTCAAATCTCGAGATTTTATTTCATTTGATTTTGTTGCATTATTTTAATGAGGAACGCTCCACTACAATTCATGCATGGGGAGCTAAAAACTGAAGAAAGCTCCCACTACAATAAATTATGTATCAGATTCCAAAGAAGTACTACTAAATTAATATTTTCTAGAAGGTGATCTTGGGTTATACATAATTCTCCTAAAATTTGATCGACTTTAGATCAAATTGCTTTTAATTTAGACCATTAGATTATTTAATAATATTTTTTTTATACAAAGGATACTACTTAATACGTTTTCCAATGAATAAAGATTGTCCAATCCCCTCAATTTTGGCTTTCAAGGTCAAAATTGACCAAGGGAAAGTTACCGAATTAAATTGAAAATCATATTTTATTTTGTTTATAATGAAAAATATCATATTATTCTGAGAACAAAAGTGAATTTGACTCCAAAATAGTAGAAGAAATCATTTTAGATGATGATAATATATATTCTCTCCATTCCCGAAAATGGTTCATCTTTACTTAATTACGAATATAAGAAAAATTATTTTTTAACTAACTTTATTGACTTTTAGAGGTAATGTGATATTTTTTAGGTAATAAACAAATTAAATAAAAAGTATGTTATGCATGAAAAGATGATATTTTTTAAATAAATGAATACTTTTAAAGTGTTAAATTAGAATCATATTTCCTTTATGGAGAATGAACAATTATGTGGAATGATCAAATGTGGAAAGAGTGAATGATGTTGAGAACAGTTCACAATCATGAAGAGACCAATTAATCACTCTCCAAACTGTTAAAAAAAAAAATGTTTCAGTCAAACTGAGACACTGCCAAAGATTAACTGGCATCTAGCATATCAGCACATGCACAATGGTTTGAGTTTACAGATAATTTAGGTCATGCCTATATTTAGAAGATTAGCCGACTTCGTAATACAGTCCTAAGTACATTTATATATTAAAAAAAACATGTTTCTATTCTAGAAAATAAAAATTACCCTATCACTCACTAAATTCAGGTAGAGAAGAATGTGTCAAAAATTTCAATATGCTAAGCTAGAAAAATACTGAAATTTCACGGAAAAAACAAATCTTATCAAGTACTCCATTTAAGAACATACAACCGACATAATCCTTATATAATCAAGCAAATCTCAAACAACAATATTTTTTCTTCTTTTTAATAAGTCATTGAAACTCAGCACGCATCCTTTTTTTTTAGTTTTTTCAATCTAAGATCTGAAAAATGGTAAATTATCAAATTGAAGTTTGAATTATTTTTGAGTTGGTCTTGCGTGCCCCCGATTACACCGTGAGCTTTAAAATTTAGTATTATGGGTAAGAGTACATTATTTTGTTGTAAATGGTATATGCTTTAATTAATAAGGGAACAACATTTTGTTCTAAAGGGTATTACACTTTTCATTAATATTTTTATTTTTTTCAGAAAATAAAGAGTACACATCTTTATACTAAATTGTATATAATTTAATACAAAATTTTAAAGGCGCACGGCGTGTGCCCCGTGCTTTCGGGTGCACACAAATTTTTGCCATTATTTTTTCTATTAATTAGTGACTTGAAATATACAAAACTATGAATTTATGTTTTGAATTTTGACCCTAAATCTATAGTTTTATATATTTCAAACTCTTAATTAATAGATAAAATTATTCAGGTCCGACTTAATTATAATAAGACGGGAATTTTATTACGGGAGCGGCTATTCGCACTCCATAATTACTAAACAAATCCCAAAAATATATTTTATTAATATCATTAAATACCCTTATGTTGTGTATAGATCATGCATGCACAAGCTTGCAGAATATAGTTCAGCAAATATACACGTGGAGGATGGTAATTGGGGAAAGCAATAAGTATGATCAACGGTTGTGATCATCTATTGACATAAAGTAAGAACAATTGGATCAGTTCTTGAGAAATGAAGTTTACTGCACGTGGGATGGAGAATCTAGTCGGTTGAGCAGTTGGGTTGTTACATAACAACAGTGGGTAAACTAATTCTCTATGCCATTTTTTTTTATCATCTATCACTTGACACATAAAAAGGATGAAAATCCAAACATAGCTCATATTGCTTTTTTTAGGGTATAATTTTATTCTTTCTTTCTACGTTTCATTCATCCAGTATGACATAAAAAGTGTTGCACGCACAAAGAAATCGGATCGACTAGCAGGGGATACACCATCCGAATTTTCACTGCCACTTTACTGCATCATCATCGTTCATTAACAAGCAAAGATGATTAATATATAATTAATGGAAATTATAAGTTCAATTAAGCTAAATAAAAACAGAAAACAGCAGCATTATAAGGCGCATTCCATCATTCTTGAGTCATTTTAAAGGCCTTCTCCCTAGTCTCATCCGGCAATGACGGGCTAGAGTTAGTCGAAACGACTCGCGCGTTTAGAAAACGTATTATTTGTTGGTCTCTTATGCACCGAGGCATCTTGTACTGACCAATAGAGGGACACGTTGAGAGTACGAAACCCGTCAAATCTTCAAACGTCCCATTTTTTACGACTCGGATTTCCAACGGTCCAATAGACCCGTAACACCGATGTCGACGATATGTAGAGTTGAGTGATTCCTCCATCTCCAAACAACATCGCTGTAGATCCTCGTCACCAGGTGAGTGGCTCGAGTCATGTACCATCAACTCACAGTATATCACGTAGTAACCCGGTATTGTCCGAATGTCCGCATAGCTCGTGTAGTCCACAAGACTCGTATTGAACTCACCGAGCAGTCGGGAAGCTTTCGCTACGGCTGCTTGTAGCTCAGCCTCGTCGGTCTTTTCTGTATAGACACTAAGTAGCATATTTTTGCGACCGACGAATTGGAACTGGGGCACCGAGTTATAAAAACCCGAGACTCGGAGAATGTCACCGAGTCGGCATCGATTCAAACCTGCACATGTGGTGACGACGATCTCATACTCCTTGTCGATTTCAACGTTCACCAGGTCGACAAGTTGTTTGTGAGAATCGACGTGGAGTGAATCGAGATGCTGTGGTAGGAACTCGAAGTAGGCCATGTTTGGCATGATGGTGTAGGAAACTTGACAAGGATTGCACATAGGATTGAGATTGATCCCAACATAGGTCTCTGAAGTGGCGTAGATTGGACTCACAACTGGCAATCCTCCGCTGTAATAATCGAGAGATGGGATATGTTGAGACATAGTACCTGTAATTAAGATTTGAGATTCAATGAAGTTTAATATGTTACTCCGTCTAGAAATAGATTTTATGCTTTCCATTTTTGTTGCCATACCTTAAATTTCGTCACAAAAAAATAAAATCACATTAATTTCCACCCATAAATGTATTTCCTCCGTCCGATTCAAGGGTGCTATTTGCTTTAGGGCACGAAAATTAAGAAGTATTGTTATTTAATGTGTAGTGGGTAGTTGTATTAGTGGAGGTGTGGTCCCATTTTTTAGTTGTATTAGTGGGTGTGTGTATAAAAAAGGAAATGAGATCCTTGGGGGCGGATGCCCAAAATGGAAAAATAATACCCTTGAAAGCAGACAGAGGGAGTAAATATTATTACAAATTTATCACATAGTAACATACTTTATAATTTATTTATTACTTAAAAAAACTATAGTACCCTTCATAAGTCAATAAAGTTGGTCAAAAAATAATTTTTTCTTAACCTGATGTTTACATTAACTACTGTTAAGATTAATTTAGAACGGAAAGAGTAATTTTTTTAATCGAAATTCGATCAGAAAAAATAAAAGGAAATCCAGAACTAACTGCAACATTGAAAAGTTGCAAGATGGTGCAAACGTATGAGACTAAAAAGCTGAAAACACTAGTAGATAGTATTTGGAACTATATACCGAGTAGATGAATTTGGGTGTGAATGGTTTTTTTTTTTAAAAAACAAATAAGAAAAGTGTGAAGTATTTTATAGAATGTATGAAAATAACATTAAACTAATTACCCGTAATAGTTGCACGAACAAACTTTGTGTTGGGCCAGATTCTAGGGATGATCCCCTCCCACGTGTCATTGGCACACTCACGTGCAATGCAGTCCGCCAACTCCGGGTCGGGACGCATGACCCGACTCATGCATCCGCAGAGTGAAGTGTCAGTGATTTTAGAATTTAATGTTCCAGTACGAATATCATGTGTCAATAGCTGCCAGTTCGACTGGAGGAACTTGATTGCCCGAAGGAAGTTGGTGGCGAAGGTGGAGCCGATGTGGAGGACTCGATGGCGGTCGTAGAGGCCACAGAGCATCTGAGCATAGGTGCTCTGGTAGGGGTCCGTACAGTGTATGGCTTCAATGAAAGAGATGAAAGCATTGGAATGGATATCATTGTAAAGATCACTTTTGTATAGGCTTGTGGTTACAGGTTTAATAGTGATGCCTCCTTTAGTCTTTCTTTCTGGCCTTGTAGTCAGAAAGTAAAGCCCTTTGCCTTTCTCCAATCCCTTCACCTGTCTAAGTATACAATCATAATCATGATTTTATTTTTCATAATTATTTTATTCACTTCAAAATAATATGGATATCTCCATGTCTTATTAAGTGTTTACATGGATTCTAATTTTACAAAATTAATCTGTCTTTTTTAGAGTTTTCATGGATTCTAATTTTACAAAATTAATCTCCATGTCTTATTTAGAGTTTTCATTCTAATTTTACAAAATTAATTAATTATTTTGTAAATAAAAAATTACTTTTTAGAAAATGATCATTTATTCTCTGAATTAAATTGTATTACTTATCTCAAAGAGTATATAACAAAAATTACAACTATGATTAAATTTTGAGAATTAATGTTTTTTATTCAGAAATGTCAGTGGTTCATCACTATAATGAATAATTTTTCATGTACTAAAAAATAATTTCGATAAACATGGTGCAAATTGAATCTGATTCGTACAAATGCCTGCCCCATATTAAACTCGTAAAAGAAATACTCCCTTCATCCCTATCAATATCAACAACTTAAATTCGTAAAAAAAAAAATATACTTCATCCATCCCTTAGCAATATCAACAATTTTCATTTATGTCACATTGTTCACATTCTCAAAATGATAATTATATACTCCCTCCGTCCCCTTGATACATATCAATTTTTCCATTTTGATCGGTCCCATTACAAAATATTCATTTCCCTTTTTGGATTGATGCGACTCACAACCACTACACATGACCCCACACTCAACACTAACACAACTACCCACTACACATTAAAATATTATTTCTCTTATCTTACTATATATTAAATTATTATATTTCTTAAGTCACGTGCAAATTGTAAACGAATATCTTTCAGGGAATGGAGGGAGTAATTCTCAACTTAATCACCCCACAAAATACTCAGATTTCAAAATTTTCATAAAAAACAAACACACATAACTTACTTTATTTTTTTTTTACTCCAAAAACCACACTACCCTTAAAAAATAATAAATGAGTGATAGAGTGACTTGAGTCGCATGAAAAAACAATTATGCGCAGTGATATATAATAGGATAAGATCATATCTTAGCAATATAAATATTATCTCCGTCCCACAATATTCTTCACAATTTCTTTATCTGTTTGTCCCACAAAATCATTCACACTCTAAAAAAAGAAACATCATTTTATTTAACAACCTCAAAAGTTACTTTTATTTCAATTTTCCACACCTTTTTTACACACATATCATTGCTTTATACTCTCACAATTCCATCACAAGGAGTGCATTTTGTCATTTTCGTCTATCCCAACATAAGAGGTGTATTTTCATTTTTAATAAATAGACTCACACAAAACAATTAATATATCTTAATGGGACCCACACTCCACACTAATACACATATCCACTATATATTAAAATACTCATTCCGTCCGATTCTAAGGTATCCATTTGCTTTTTGCACGTGGATTAAGGAGTATTATTACTATATGTAAAGTGGGTAGTTGTATTAGAGGGAAGTGGTGGACCATATTGTGTACTTTTTTACTAAATAGGGGAAATGGATACATTTGAAGCGGATGCTAAAAATAGTAAAATGGATACCTTTGAAGCAGACAGAGGGAGTATTATTTATCTCTTACTATCTACACATTAAATATTATAACTCTTAATATACTTGAAAAAAAAATGATACCCTTGTGGTGGAACCGAGGGAGTACTTTTTTATTACTTAAAAATACTATAATACCCTCTAAAGTTAACAAAGTTTGTTAAAAAAAACAACTTTTTTTAACAACTTGGAATAGTAAACCCAAAGCGTTTTATGGGACGGAAAGAGTACTAGCTATGAAAAATAATATAAATAAATTTAATTCTAATTTAAAAATTCAGTTGATGGATGTCATATAATAAAAAGGAAGGGTATAGAGGTGAATTACTTGTTGAGAAGGGCTCGAATAAGATACAAAAGCAGAATGCCATGATTCAATGATTCTTCAGAAGCTGGAAGAAGCTTTGGCTCACCAGCTGAAGTTCCAGAGCTGCACAAAAATAACACTCGTCACTTCCCACTTTAATTCAACACTTAATTAATTTCCAGTGTTTGTGTTAGAGAGATACAGACCTGAAATGAAATAGGGAGATGGGTTGAGCAGATAAGATGGGAGAGGTGTCTCCGTCTGCTATTCTTCGGATCAGCGGCTGCAGATCGTCGTAGCCAACTATCGGAACTCTGGACTTGAAGGCTTCAACATGATTAGTGGCTTGGTGGAGGTGTAATGCCTTGAGGTATTCAGTGTGTGCATTTTGGGTCACAATTTCAGACAGGAGCTTTTCTTGCACTGCTTTAGCGTTTGTAGTAATATCTTGGATGAATTCAAGGGCAGCTTCATCACTCTTTGGAGGGATCAATGGGGACAACAGAGTCTCATTGAAAGTAACCATTGATACTCCAACAGGGGGGTGGGTGGGGGAACAGGTTTACCGCATGCACAGTTTGTATGGAGTAATAGCTAGCCGAATGTCCTATTACATTTTCTAAGCAAAGACTTGTGTGAGATCATCTCACATAAGTTCTTACGTGAGACGGTAAAAAATATTAAGATTATTACTCCCTCCGTCCCCGGTTCTAATGTATCCATTTGCTTTTTACACGTGGATTAAGGAGTATTATTATTTTATGTAAAGTGGGTAGTTTGTATTAGAGGGAAGTGGTGCGCCATATTGTGTACTTTTTTACTAAATAGGAGAAATGGATACCTTTGAAGCGGACACCAAAAATAGTAAAATTGATACCTTAGAAGCGGATGGAGGGAGTATCACTTTCGATATAAAATGTTGTCACTTTTGCTATAAAATGTTATCACTTTTTATTTATACTATAAATTGTTCATAAAATAATTCACTGCATCATTATCACTTTTCATTGATTGAGTACCACTTTTCGTAAATGATGGTATCACTTTTTATCCATCTCACGTAAAAGCCTACGTGAGACGGTCTCACACAAGATCTACATTACTCCTTGTCTTTTATAGCTTTTCATCTTTACTGACCCGAGTTTAAAAAAAGTTTTTTTTAATTAACTTTATTTACTTTTGATCATAAAAGAGTATTTTTAAATAATAAATAAATAATAAAGTAAGTTACGTACTCCATCCGTACCGGGAAAACAGCTCAATTTGCTTTTTGCACGTAGATTAATGAGTATTATTATTTTATGTAAAGTGGGTATGTGTATTAGAGAGATGTGATGGGTAGTGATGGGTCATTGGTGGACCCTTTTTACTAAAAGAAAAAAATTGTGCAATTTGAACGGGACGTCCAATACAGTAAAATGGTACTATTTGGGCGGGACGGATAGAGTATGTTAGGTGAGAGTGACATTTTTTAAAATTATCTAGTATTGAAAAATTATTTATTTTGAAACTTTAACTACTCCCTCCGTCCCAACTTCAATTTCACTTTTTTTTTTATTTTGGTCCGTCCCAAATTTAATTTCACACTTCCATAAAAGGTAAAAGTAACTAACTAATATCCCTCTAATTAACATAATTTAATTTCAAATTTGTCATTACCTTTTTAACACACATAACATACTTTATCATTTATTTATTACCCAAAAATATCATACTATCTCTCAAAGTACTTTTTTTAAACTCTGTATCTATAATAACGTGAAATTGAATTTGAAACGAGGAAATAATAAAAAATTTATTTGAGCAGAGAGAATATTATATAAGTGACGGAAGAAAAATCTTTTCAAGATTTATAGTATTTATAAATATCTTCAGGGAAGAAAGGAGTTTTTTTTTTTAATATAAATTTTATCATTTTTCCTCGTGTCATTCGTTTGATACTGTAACATCGAAATATTACGGGAGATATAAACCAAATTTAATAGAGCTGTTATTTAATAGAGAGAATCTTGGGAACGAGTGTGTAATGAATGCAGAGTTAAATAAAGCTAAAAAAAAGTGGGGATTGCATGTGCGTTGAGCAATTAAAAAATGAAAATAAGTAAGGCAAACATTAATTAATTGCTCAAGTCTCGAGATTTTATTTCATTTTATTCATTTTAAATCTTTAAACAACAGGACGGATCATGTGAAAGATCAGTTGATTATTATTATTTCATAAATAGTTTGAATGATGATTTAGTGTACTGTGCATGATTATATATTAAGAGAATATTTTCTTAAACCCACACTTTTATTTTGGATTTACGTAGATTTAATAATCTGATTATTTATACTCCTTTCTTCTTAGAGAACGCTTCACAATTAATGTCTATGTTGTTGAAGAAAAATTATTTTTTTACTAATTTTATTAATTTTAAAGAGTATTTTAGTATTTTTAGGTAATAAGAAAAATATATATTAATGGTATGTGTGTAAAAAAAAAGTGGCAAATTTAAAATTAAAATAACTTTTGAGATTATTATTGGATAATACTCTTTCCATCTCATCTTAATGGTTATATATTTCCTTTTTGGGCGTCACTTCCTAATGGTTATATTTCCCTTTTTAGCATATAGGACCCACACAAATTAATTAGTTTTCTCTCCATGGGCCCACACATCACACTAATACACCTACCCACTTTACAATAAAATATTATTTCTCTAACCTCAATACACATTAAAATATTATATATTAATTAATCCACGTATAAAAAACAAACGTAACCATAAGGAGGGAGCAGAGGGAATAAGTTTTTTTTTTAGATGTAAAGGTTTTAGGATTTAAGGAGTTTAGGGAGTAAGTTTTTTTTAGATGTAAAGGTTTTAGGGTTTAAGGAGTTTAGGATTTAGGGTTTAGACTCGTGTATCTTAATCCCTTGCACACACTTGTACTTGTGCCTTGCCAAGCTTCCATGATAAATCTCGATGTTTATGGATGTAAGGATTTATATTCTACTCCAACCTCTTTCGTTCTACGTATTTTTATTCGTTTTTTTATTTTGAGTCATTCCATGTATTACATGTTTTTATTAATGGCAAAAAAAACACTATACATCTTACCTACATTTTACACTTTATTCATCAACTTAACTATAATAATTTTTTACTTTATTCATTATTCTCAACAAATTTAGTTACTTTTCACTTTAAATTACCAATTTATAATTATATAGTATTAAAAAACAACATTTCTTAATTTTCGTGTCAACAAATAAATATAAGAGTAAAAATCAAAATTGGTCCTATAAGTATTGTTTTTTCCAACTTCAGTCATTTTTTTATTGCATTTCTCACTTTTGGTCCTCCGGTAACCATTTTTGGTCATTTTAGTCCAAATTTAGTCCTTTTTCGCCGGAAATTCAAAAAACTCGCCGGAAAAATTATGCGTGAGTTGCACGCGCTCAAATTTGGTCCTGTAAGTATGGACCGTTCCAACTTCAGTCATTTTTTATTGTAATTTTAACTTTTGGTCCTCCGTTGTCCTATTTTAGACTTTTTTGTCCAAATTTAGTTATTTTTTGCCGAAATTTTAAAAAACTCGTCGAAAATCATACTTGAGTTGCATTAATCTTCCCACTTTCCATTTATCTCTTCATTTCTCTTTTTCTTTTTAAATTAAATTACAAACTTTACGTATTTATTACTTATTCACTCGAAAAAGGATTTGAGCAAATTTTTACATTAAATTGTTCTAATTAAAATGAAATTTTCGAATATAAAATTAGATCTGATTGTCGTTAAAATAAATATTACAAAAATATTTATAAAAAAATTGATTTGACCCATAGACCAATCCACTTTCCATTTTTCTCTTCATTTTTTTCTTTTTAAATTAAATTACAAACTTAACATACTTATTACTTATTCACTCAAAATTAGATTTGAGCAAATTTTTACATTAAATTGATCAAATTAAAATGAAAATTTTGAATATAAAATTAGATCTGATGGTCGTCAAAAGAAATATTACAAAACTATTGATAAAAAAATGGATTTGACCCATAGACGAATTCCAACTAAATCAATCCATTTAATAAAACCCAATAAAAGATTCAATTCTCTTGAAAATTTATGTGTACATCTTAAGATGCTTGAAAATTATATATCAAGACTCTAGAAACTTTATTGAAAAGATTAATAAATAAATAAAACAACATTTATATTATTATGTATGAAAAATAAAAAAATTAAACCCAAAATTATAACACAAAATTAAATAAATAAATAATCTAGAACATGTATATTATTTAATTAATTATTATTCCCAAAATAATATTATTCCCCATGTGATTCATAAAAAATGTAATGTAAAATTGTGTTTTTACTAAATATTATAGTTTTTGGTATTTTAATTAATCGTATCATATACCGATGAAGCAAATGGGTATTTTATTAATTTAGCAATTTTAAGTTTAATAAATATAAATTACAATTTTGAAACAATCTTTTTTCTCTGCCGCAAACATTAAAGATTTCTTAAATCGTGAGCATGAGAATTTTAAACACGTTCAACTTACGCATGATTTCCGACGAGTTTTTTAAAATTTCGGCAAAAAATAATTAAATTTGGACAAAAAATGATTAAAATAGAATAACGGAGGACCAAAAGTGAAAATTGTAATAAAAAAAGGACTGAAATTGGAATGGTCCAAACTTACAGGATCAACTTTGAGCGCATGCAACTCCCGCATAATTTTTCCAGTGATTTTTTTAAATTTCCGGTGAAAAATGACTAAATTTGGACCAAAATGACAAAAAACGGACGCCGGATGACCAAAAGTGAGAAATCCAATAAAAAAAGACTAAAGTTGAAAAATGTCATACTTACAGGACCAATTTTGATATTTACTCTAAACATAAATACCTGGGACGGAGTAAAAGAAAAGCATAATTAACCTTTGAGGAAAAGTTTGTGTTTTTCGTCCTTTTCCTGAGTCAATAGTTTAACGCGTGTAACATGAAAATAGAAAAATCAAATGTACCCAAAAATTGAGTTGACGAAATAATAGAAAACGGAAAAAAATAAAATAAAATACCATTTAATTTAATTTATGAAATAAAATGAAAGGAAATTATCAATTGATTATAACGAGGAAATAATGAAAAGTAATCCTTAGATTACATGAAATATTCGATTAAGAGTGATTGAAAAAGCACAGGATACATATGGTCTTCCATTATTCTTGTGGCAATGATGGACTAAAGTGAGTCGAGACGAGTCGAGAATTTAAAAGATGTATTATTTGTTGGTCTTTGATACACCGTGGCATCTTATACTGAACAATTGAGGCACCTCTTGAGATTGCAAATTCCATTAGCTCTTCAAACGTCCCATTTTTCACAATTCGGATCTCCAACGGTCCGATCATGTCTAAACCCCGGAATCGACGGTAGAGGACGTTGAGTGATTCCTCCATCTCCAGACAACATCGTTGCATGAGCGAGTTGTCGACCTCATTTACGGACAACTCATAATATATCACGTAGTGACCGGGTATGCTACTTTCGTCTGCATAGCTTGTGTAGTCCACCACGGTCACGTTGCACTCGTCGAGCAATCGGGAAGCCTTTTCTACGGACTTGTGCAGATCTACCTCCTGAGTATTTTCTACGTCGATGGTAAGAATCACATTTTTGCGACAAACGAATTGGAACTGGGGCACCGAGTTATAGAACCCGCTGACTCGGAGGATGTCACCAACTCGGTACCGGTTCAAACCTGCATATGTGGTGACCACTAGTTCGTATTCCTTGTCGATTTCAACGTTGACCAAGTCAACGAGTTGTTGATTAGTATTGAGCTCGATTGAGTTTGAATCATACGGCAAGAACTCGAAGTAGGCCATGTTTGGCATGATGGTGTAGGAAATTTGCGAGGGATTACACATGGGATTGAGATTGATCCCAACATACGCCTCTGAACATGCATAAGTTGGGCTCAGTATGTGTAATCCTCCGCTGTAATAATCAAGAGACTTGATGTACTGAGACATAGTACCTGTTATTAGTGTAAAAATTACTGTAATTAATAATCATAATAATTCTTATGAATGCAAGCAAAATTTGAACACAACTTAGAAAAAATGCACACACTCTACCCTACTCTCTCTTCTTGTTGTGTATTGATTTAACAAAACAGAAATAAAATGAAGAAGGAAGACAACGATGTATAGTGGTTCGATCATAAAGATCTACATCCACTTCTTAAGGAGAGATATCACTATATGTTTGAAAACAGGTTACAACTTGAAGATGATGATGAACTAAACTTCTAAGAAACCCTAATTTAGATGAACTAACTGATATGATGATGATGATCGACTTCCACACACTGCTGTGCATAAAACGCCTCCTTTTATATCACACTGATATGTTCAATATGCACCAGTAAGTTTAATACCTTCCATGTGATCAGTTGAGTTAGTTACAACCGACTTCCATGTCATCAATTCATCAGCCTTAGCACATACTTCTGATCCTATGGTTCAACATCATGCTGCTCACATTATGCTGCTTATGTTGAATCTTCACCATCAATCCTGCATCTCATATTCTTGAACCCAGCTGGAGATTCTTGCCAAGCTAACTGGTGTGTTGATGATGGACTGATAACCAAAGCATCATCACATATATACAGTCTGCATCCTCTCAACTACCATCATGCATGTATCTTTCATGTAATCAATCAGTTTGGCAATTCACCAACCCCTTCTAGCTGTCATTAATAGCTATAACTAACTAACCACCACCTATGCCTAACTTGATCAATCAACACCTCAATGCATGACTTTAAAACTGACCCACAGCTTCACCTTGCTTCTCTATGCAACTTGTTGATCTTAATCTCTTATTCAACTTGCTGCTAACCCAAACATCACCTTCCACATGTATATTCGTTGATATATACCACACATACACACATGCATGCATGCATGGTCTATATGTACAACAAATCTCCACCTTAGACCATGCATCAACATAAGTAATCAAATCTCTCCACCTTGCTGCAATTACAGGCTGCAACACATCTTTCTTTCTTTCCCTTTAGTGAAGACCAATAAGACTCTTACACAATTCATACTTCTGAGTAGGTAGAGCCTTAGAAAATGCATCAGCAGGATTGTCTGATGTCTTAATCTTCTTGACAGCAACCAGTTTTTTTTCTATCATATCTCTTATGAAGTAAAGTCTCTCATTAATTTGTTTAGTCCTCTCATGATATCCTTGGTGTTTTGATAGATGTACAACACTTTGATTATCACAATATACTTCAATAACATCCTGCTGAACACCAAACTCTCTCAAAATACCAACCAACCAAACACCTTCTTTTATTGCTTCTGAAAGAGCCACAAACTCAGCTTCAGTGGTGGAGAGTGCTACTATATGTTGATGTGTAGTCTTTCAACTTATTGTTGTACCAAATAAATTGAACACAACCTGTTATTGACTTCCTTGTATCAAGATTAGCTGCATAATCTGCATCCACATAACCAACCCAAGTACCTTGTTTCTGAAACTCTAATCCAACTGATATAGTACTTTTGACATATCTCAGTGCCCACTTCACTGCATCCCAATGAACAAGACCAGGATTACTCATAAACCTACTGATCACACTCATAACATAAGTTAAGTCTGGCCTACAGCATACCATAGCATACATCAAACTACCAACTGCACTTACATATGGTACATTACTCATTTTAGTCTTTTCCTTGTCTGTTTGAGGACCTTGAAGTGATGACAGACTTAAACCTTGCTTAACTGGTACTGATACATTCTTACAGAGATTCATATTATACCTTTTCAGAACTTTATCCAAGTATGATTCTTGAAATAACCTCAGCAGACCAGCTGATCTGTCCCTCTCAATTTGCATATCAAGTATCATTCTTGCCTCACCTAGATCTTTCATGTCAAACTCCTTTCTCAAAGTATCTTTTACTGTATTGATTCCTATCATATCCTTGCATGCTATCAATATATCATCTACATAAAGTAGTAGATAAGTATAGCTCTCTCTATCACATCTTATGTACACACAGCTATCTTACATGCTTCTGACAAAACTATTTGAAGTAATGTAATCATCAAACCTGAGATATCACTGTCTTGGACTTTGCTTCAGACCATATAGTGATTTAAGTAATAAACAAGCCTTTGAGTCTGCTCCTTTTAAACTAACACCTTCAGGAATCTTCATGTAAATCTTTTCTTCTAAATTTCTATGTAAGAAAGCTGTTGTTACATCCATCTGATGTAATTCCAAATCCAATTGAGTAAATAATGATAGTAAAATCCTTATTGAGCAGTGTTTGACTGCTCAATAAGGATTGCAGCTCTTCTTCCATAGCATCCAACCACTGCATACTCTCCTTACCTAATACTGCTTCTGAGTATGTCCTAGGCTCATAGACATCAATATCTGATGCTACATAGAGTGCATATGACACAGTGTCTGCCTCTATATATCTTATAGGTGTTCTGATCTGTCTTCTAAATCTATCCCTAACCAGTTGATAGCTGCTAAGAGTTCTTCTTTCATTTGAACCAGATGACTCAGTTCTCTCCTCAGCAGCAACTTCATCATGTACATCATCATTTCTTTGACCCTGATCATGCTGTACTATTGTTTTTCCATCATGCTCCACCTCAAACTCACACTTATCAGTAGTTATGACCTTATCAGCACTTCTCTCCAATAAAGGCATCTTATCTTCATTGAATGTTACATCCCTACTAACAATAAACCTGTTATTCTCATAACACCATGTCTGTACCCTTTTACTTATTTAGGATAGCCTACTAGCACACACTTAACAGCTCTAGGATCTAGCTTGTCTTTCTTTTGATGTGAATACACCAGGCAACCTATCACCCTTAGATGACTATAATCTGGTATCCTTCCAGACCACATTTGTTCAAGTGGTTTAAATTTATGTGCTGTGCATGGTGACAGATTAATCAAATAAGCTGCAGTTGATACTAGCTCACCTCAGAAACCTTTTGAGAAGCCTCCACTACTCATCATGCATCTAACTCTTGCAAGAAGTGTCTGATTCATTCTTTCAGCCACTCCATTTGCTGTGGTGTACCTGGTACAGTCTTGTGCTTCTTAATACCCTTCTCTTGACAAAACTTATTGAAATCATGTGATACAAACTCAAGCCCATTGTCTGTTCTTAAGCACTTAACCTTGTTTCCAGTTTGCAGTTCTACTTCTGTAAACCACACTTTAAAAGCTGATAATGCTTCATCCTTTGTCTTCAAAATTTTTATCCACACCTTTCTTGAATAATCATCAATGAATAATATGAAGTATTTCCCACCCCCTATTGTTGAGGTCTTGGAAGGTCACCCAAGATCAGAATGGATATATTTCAACCTAGCTTTGGTATTATGCTCAGCTGTACCAAATTTCAATCTCTTTGACTTGCCTAATATACAAGCTTCACACTGATCTAACTTACAGGTTGAACTGATCTCAAGCAGCTTCTGTCTTGCAAGTTCTTGCAAGCCTCTTTCACTTATATGACCAAGTCTTCCATGCCAAACATTAACACTACTATCATCCTTAGTTGTATTAATCTGTCCAGTCACAACAGAACCATCCAAGAAGTACAGATCAGACCTCTTGAACCCTTTAACAACTACTAACTTTCCTTTTATGACAGTAAGTGTATCTCCTTTCAAATGGCACTCATAACCTTGAGAAACTAACATTCCAAGAGATATTAGATTTCTCTTTAAACTTGGTACATATCTAACATTCTTCAACATACTGATTTTCCCATCAAATATTTTAAGTTTGACAAAACTAATTCCTACAATCTTACAGGTATGATCATCACCTAGCATTATTGATCATTCATTTTGTGGTCTTAATTCAGTAAACCAATCTTTCCTAGAAGTCATATGAAATGTACATCCAGAATCCATAACCCATTCTTCTGATACTAAACTAGAACACACTGACATTACTTCAATGAAATCAGAATCTGAACCAACTTGATTTGTTGTTACCTGATTTACATGAGGCCTCTTATTTCCTCCATTTTCAGCTATCTTCTTAGCTACCATTGCTTTCCATTTGAAACATTGTTTCTTGAAATGTCCAGGCTTATTGCAGTGGAAGCAGTTCTTGTTTTCTTCTTCATCTGATGGTGTACTAAAATTCTTTTCTGGCTTCCTCTTATCAACATTGCTTTTATTATTCTTATTATTCTTGTTATTCTTGCTCCACTGGTTCTGTTTCTTCACTGTCAAACTTTCTGCAGTTGCTTGTTGTTCTGGATTCTTGTGAAGCACTTTTGCCTTAACTGCCAACAAGACTTGCTCAAGGGAGATAGATTCAGCATTAGCAAACAAAAGTGTATCTCTTAAACCTTCAAAGGACTTTGGAAGAGCTGACATGAGGATGACATCTTTGTCTTCAGTTGACAGAGCCACATCAATATTTTCTAGATCATCTATGATCTTGTTAAACTCATCTAATTGACCAATTATTGACTTATCTTCTGATACCTTGAAGGAATACAATTTCTGCTTCATATACAAGCGGTTGGCCAAACTTTTAATAATGTTCAACTCCTCCAATTTCTTCCAGACTCCTCTTGCTGTAGCTTCCTTTGAGATTTCTCTCAGAGCTTTATCTCCAAGACACAAAATGAGAGCACTTCTGGCCTTGGTTTGTTTTTCTTGATCTGCTGCAAGAGCAGCAACATCAACTCCTGCAGCCTGACCTTCAGGAAGAGGTTTGATAGCTTCTAATAATCCTTGTTGAACCAGGATGGCCTCATCTTCATCCTCCACATACTGAAGTCTGCCTTTTCTGTGAACTTTTCAATATCAAACTTAGTAGTAACCATTTGATCTTCTTCTCCACTGAATCTTCTTCTTCTTGGCTTCCCACAGACGGCGCCAATTCTTATAAATGCAAGCAAAATTTGAACACAACTTAGAACAAATGCACACACTCTACCCTACTCTCTCTTGTTGTTGTGTATTGATTCAACAGAACAGAAATAAAATAAAGAAGGAAGACAACGATGTATAGTGGTTCGATCTTAAAGATCTACATCCACTTCTTAAGGAGAGATATCACTATATGATTGAAAACAGGTTACAACTTGAAGATGATGATGAACTAAACTTCTAAGAAACCCTAATTTTGATGAACTAACTGATATGATGATGATGATCGACTTCCACACACTGCTGTGCATGAAACACATCTATATCACACTGATGTGTTCAGTATGCACCAGTAAGTTTAATACCTTCCATGTGATCAGTTGAGTTAGTTACAACCGACTTCCATGTCATTAATTCATCAGCCTTAGCACATACTTCTGATCTTATGGTTCAACATCATGCTGCTCACATTATGCTGCTTATGTTGAATCTTCACCATCAATCCTGCATCTGATATTCTTGAACCCAGCTGGAGATTTTTGCCAAGCTAACTGGTGTGTTGATGATGGACTGATAACCGAAGCATCATCACATATATACAGTCTGCATCCTCTCAACTACCATCATGCATGTATCTTTCATGTAATCAATCAGTTTGGCAGTTGGTTACAACCGATCACCAACCCCTTCTAGCTGTCATTAACAGTTATAACTAACTAACCACCACCTATGCCTAACTTGATCAATCAACACCTCAATGCATGACTTTAAAACTGACCCACAGCTTCACCTTGCTTCCTTATGCAGCTTGTTGATCTTAATCTCTTATTCAACTTGCTGCTAACCCAAACATCACCTTACACATGTACATTTGTTGATATATACCACACATACACACATGCATGCATACATGGTCTATATGTACAACAATAATAAAAAAAAAACTATAATGAATAACATTTGAGCCTGTTTCTTCTTCGGCATCTACCTCACGACGGCAAGGCGGCCTGTGTTTCTGGATTCGATGATTGAACAATGTTTTGGGAATCTGAGGCTTGATACACATAGAATTTCACTCTTATTTGAAACGGGCAACACTTTGATCATTTACAATCCTCCCTATTATACTCAACTCTATTATTATGTTATGTTAAATGACTATATTATCTAAAAATTTAAACTAGTAGAGAAGATAATCATTTAATATTTAATCAGACGAGCACTCTAACACGTCCCAAATGAGAATTATTTAATATTTAATGATCATACTCTAACATCTCTCACTCTTCACTGTAGAAGATTACCCAATACAAATTAGTCCATATTCGAGCACAAATTGGAAAGGAAAGAAAAATAAAATTTTGAAATGAGAAAGGTCTTTTAAAACATACCGGTAATAACTGTACGGAGAAACTTGGTATTGGGCCATATTCGAGCGATGATGCCTTCCCAAGTGCTTTTGCCACACTCGTGCGCGATGAAGTCCGCAAGGATCGGGTCGGGCCGCACGACCAGAGTCATACGTTGGCAGAGCGAGGCATCGGTGAGTTTAAGGTTTAGTGTTCCGGTACGAATATCATGAGTCAACGGTTGCCAGTTGCGCTGGAGGAAGCGGATGGCGCGGAGGAGGCCGGAGGCATAGTTGGAGCCGACTTGGCGGACTTGATCGCGTTCATAAAGGCCACAGAGCATCTGAGCATACATGCTTTGGTAGGCATCAGTGCAGTAGATGGCTTCAACTGGACTGGTTAAAACATTTGTGATGTGATTCTTGAACCTCTCTGTTTTGTAGGTGCTTGTGGATGCTGGTCTTAAAGGGATGCCACCTTTGGTCACTCTTTCTTTCTTTGTAAACATAAAGTGAAGCCCTTTCCCTCCCTCCAATCCCTTCACCTCTCTAGACGGATATAAAAAGTGATAATATTTTTTTAATAAAAATTGATTCCCAATTAATGAAAACTAATAATGGTACATTTAACTATTTTATGAAAAATATCATCCTTAATCTATCTATTTTACTATTTTGAGCCGTCCACCCTTAATCTATTCATTTCTTTTTTGGACATATGGGACCACACCCTCCACTAGTACAAATAAAATATGAGAGACGCACCATCTACTAATACAACTACTCACTATATATTAAATAATAATATTCCTTAATCTAAATGTAAAAAGTAAATGGATGCATTGAAGTTGGATGGAGAAAGTAATATTTAAAAGAAAATTGATAAATAATTATTACGAAAGCATATAATAACATCAGGTGAGACGATTTCATCAAAAACTGTTCTAGAGCCTAGAGAGGAATGATAAGCTAGAAATAGAACTTATACTCTTAAGTAGACATGCACATTTTAACCGGAATCGGCCTAAACGGAACCGAAATCGGATATATTCCGGTTCGATTCTGGTTCCTCATTTTGTGAAATCGGAACAGGCGGTTTCGGTTCCGAACCGGCAGTTTTTCTAATTTTTTTTTTAAGTTTCAAGGCTAAAATAAAAAAAATCAGAACCGAAACTGGCCTACCCTCGATTCGATTCCGGTTCCATATTTTCCCAAACCGGAACCGGCGATTTCGAACCGCCGTGCATGTCTACTCTTAAAGGGAATATAATGACATCAGGTGAGACAATTTCATCAAAAACTCCTCTAGAGCCTAGAGGGGAATGATAAGCTAGAAATAGAACTTATACTCTTTAAGGGGAATGTTTTTATTTTTTGTGCTTCTACATATCACTCATCATTGGATTTAACAGATAATGCAACACTAAAAATATAATAAAATATTTCTAATTTAATTTTATGCACTACATTCATTTTGGTGTTTTATTCCATTCTAATACAAAGTGTGTATTTTCCTTTTTATAAATTAAACCCACATAAATTAATTCATATCACTTAATAACTCCTCACACGACATTAATACAACTAACTAAATATCAGAGACCCTCTCACAACATTAATACAACTAACTAAATATTAAAATATTAATGGCTTCTAACTTATAGCAGAAAAAAATTAATAAGGGAGTGAAAATATTAAAAGAATTAAATCAAAGAAAGTTGGAGTAAAAAATTAAAAATAATGTGGCCTTCCTTTGGAGTTGGGATAATAATAATAATAATAATAATAATAATAATAATAATAATAATAATTTTATTATTATTATTATTATAGTGAAAATAATACTAATTAAGAAAAAATGATAGAGGTTACATGTTCAAAATGGCTCTGGCAAGATTGTAAAACATTAGCGTGTAAATACTCCTTGATTGTTTTGTAGCTGGAATAAGCTTTTGTTCACCACCTGAAGTTCCAGAGCTGCAAATGATCACAATTTAAAATTAATTTATAACTGAAGAATTTATAAATGAATTTGTGTGTGTGTGTGTGTTAGGGGGAGATCGAGGTAGAGACCTGAGAAGAAATTCGGAGATGGGGTGAGCAGATAAAATGGGAGACGTATCACCGTCGGCTATCCTTTGGATCAACGGTTGCAGATCGTCGTAGCCGACGATCGGAACTTTTGATTTGAAGGCTTGGGATTTGTGAGTGGCTAGGTGAAGATCAAAAGCCATGAGGTATTCAGTGTGGGCATTTTGGGCCAGAATTTGTGCCAGCATATTTTCTTGAATTGTTTTAGCGTTTTTAGTTATGTCTTCCAATAACTGAAGTGCGACTTCATCGCTTTCAGAAAGAGTAGCCATTGATGCAGAAAGATGTGTGAATTGAAGATAATTAATAGAGATAGAGCAGATCTAAGAGGTGGGAATTACTTAAATATTTAATACAGCCTAGAGTTTTAATATCATTATTATAAACCTTGCTCAAATCTCCAGATATCTAAAAATTTAAAACATGTTTATCCAAAACTTGATTTTTTAAAAGTTAGGAGCTTGTCACGTGTGTACCCGTAGTATACGGAATTGCATTACTTATTTTAATGGAGGGATAGATTGGTTCCGATTCTTTAATTGGAATGACAATTATTTGTATTATTAGGTAGCTCAATAATAGAATGGAAAGTGATTGAAGAATAAAGAATAGTTATTATTGAATTAATGAGAATAATTGAGAAATTTTGATTCTCATTAAATCAAATTAGATATTACTCTTCCGTGTGGAAAAAAATTATATTACAATTATTAATTTTTTTATTTTAACCATAATATATATATATATATATATATATATATATATATATATAATATTCATGTATAATATATGTGAATGTATATTTTTAAAATAACATAATTTTATATTTATCAACTAAATTGCATTGTTTATATGCTTATTTTTTACTCCCTCCGTCCGTTTTTAAGGTGTCCATTTTACTATTTTTTGTGTCCGGTTCAAAGGTATACATTTCTCCTATTTAGTAAAAAATTACACAATATGACCCACCACTTCCCTCTAGTACAACTATCCACTTTATATATAATAATAATATTTTTTAATCCACGTGCAAAAAGCAAATAGATACTTAGAACCAGACGGAGGGAGTATAAAATATTAAATTTAATTCGATATTTAAAATATATATATATATATATATATATATATATATAGATAAGCATCAGGAATCAATATACCTCTTATTAACCATCTACCCAATACCCATAACCAAATGTTTTATCTCATATTATACTATTTAATCACATAAAATATCAATAGAATATACTATATAATAAAATGAATTCATGCTCCGTAGTATAGTGCTTTTTAGCACAATATGGTAAATCGTTTTTTTAAGAAAATGAACAATTAATGATATTTTGAACTAAAAATATTATTCATGTAAAAAAAAAGGAAAAATAAATACACAATGTAATTACATCAAGAATAATATTTTCCAGAGTATTGTTAAAGGCAAAAACTCCTGTGCACCCGGGCGCACGATATTCCGTGCGCCTTTAGAATTTTATTGTATACCCTTTAGTATACAGATGTGTACCCTTTATTTTCTAAAGAAAATTATTGTGTGTATCTGGGCGCATGAACAACACTCCGTGCGCCTTTAGAATTTTGTGTTAAATTGTATACCCTTTATTATAAAAATGTGTACTTTTTATTTTCTAAAGAAAATAAAATATTAATGAAAAGTGTATACCCTTTAGAACAAAATGATGTACCTTTTATTAATTAAAGTGTATATCCTTTAGACTAAAGCAATGTACCCTTACCCATAATAATAAATTTCTAAAGGCGCACGAAATGTGTTTTCGTGCGCTTGGGCCACGCAAGCCTCACTCATTGTTAAATACACGCCCTTTTTATTAAATGCATACCTTTTATCAAATGCACACCCCTTTTAATTTTCTAAAATTTAATTTTATTAAATACACACATCTCAAAATCCAAATTAACCCTTTTAATTTTAAGACACACCCCTGCATCCATTTTTTCCTCCTCTCGTCTCCTCCGTTCCATTTTCTTATTAATTTAACTATCTCTTTTTCTGCATTCTCGATTCTCTTTTGTCCACATTTTATCTTGATTTTAATTTTTTTTATTTGCATTGTAGCCCTTCTTCTACACACCCACTACCTAATTTAATACTGTAATGAAAAAGTGATAAGAAGTAAGGTTTCCACCGGACTAAAACTTGTAAGGACAACATATTAAAAATGAAAGCAGGAATAACATCCTTAAAAAAAATTCATTGAGATCTAGAGAAGCATGGGAAGAAAGATTTCCCTCTCTCTTGTTTTTTTCTTTTTTTCTGTAATAGTCTTCATTAAGAAATTAAGGTCACGACAATGAAAATGATCTTTTTGAAATTAAAAAAATGAAGGAATGGTTACTCAAGATTGTTTCCAGATGTTCTTGACTCTTGAGATCATGTGAAAATGTTTTCTCATTTATTTTATTCGTTTGGAAACACTAAACAGCAAATTATTTGCACCAAGGTTTCATGTATCCACTTTGTTGCAATAGCGACGTGGCAAGAGGTTAATGGTTATAGTAGTTTGCAGTTGTAATATGAAATCAAGTTTGCAGGTGTTGGTATGGATAAGGTGCAATTAATTAAGTAATTACTCGGATTAATTAAGTATTAATCCGAATACGATGCAGCTTGAATTAACTTTAGTAATTCAAGAAATCTTCTCAAGCACTTCAGCAAGCACAGTCCTAGGCTCAAGGGGAAAAAGGTGCAGAAGTGTATAGTTAGAGAAATGGAGCAACCTGTGCAAAATGCTAGAAATCGCACGCTTACCTTGCGTAATTTTTTTGTATTTGTGTGAAAGTCCAAATTGGTCATGTCATATACAGTTAGAAAGCTACTAAAGATAGGATCGTTTTAGCGCAAGAATCACTCAAATCGGAGTTCGAATGTGAAAGTTAAGCTCAAAACGGTGCGACTGCGTAGAGCTGTTCGACTAATAGACCCCCAGTTGAACGTATGGTCCAGCTCAGGTAGCCCAACTCAACTAGTTCAACTCCACCAGTTCAACCCAATCAACCTCAACTCAAGCGGCCCAGCTCGGATTGTTCAGCCTAGCTAACCTAACTCAACTAGTTCAGCTCCGCCAGCTTAACCCAATCAACCTTAGCTCAAATGGTCCAGCCCGGCTAGTTAAGCTCCGCTTGCTTATTTCAATTGACCTCAGTTCAGGTGGTCCAGCTCAACTAGTTCAACTCAGTCAACCACAATTCAGTATTCCAGCTCGGCTTGACCAGCTCAGCTGAATCATGCAAACTCCACTGAATACCAACGCGACACATGTCCGGGGCTAGGTGGCAGCTGGCTGGTTTGACATCACATGAGAGTGGTGACTCTTCAAGCCTATAGGTCTATAACCCTAGACCTAATTATTACACTCCCTAGTCTTTTTTGCTTATAAATAACCCCCACATTGTGTACCTAGAATTCAATTTTTGGCAAATTGAACAAGTAGTAGACACCATGCCAACTCTCTGACTTGATTTACGTGCAATCAGCTAGATACGCTACTCTTCATCCTATCTAATTGATAGCTCGACTAATCATTCCAAATATCCTTTGTGTTTAATCAGTTTCAATTATCACCTAAACTATGGTTAAGAACTGATTATCAACAGTTGGAATTGGAGAGTACAAACGTAAAATAATCAGGAGTGTGTATGGTGTGTTAATAAAAGTGTGTTAATCTATTTAGGGTTTATTGAATTAATATAAAATATATAGGGGTGTGTATTTAATAAATTAAAGATAATTTAGGTTTTTTAAAAATACATATTTTATTTATTTATATATTAATGGGGATGTGTTTTTAATAAAAGAGGTGTGTATTTAGTGACACCCTATTTTTCATTCGATATCTCGTGCAGTCATGAGGGCACATATATAACTCAATACACCCCTTTTTTTTCTTCTTTTTATTTAAAGTAGGTCTTGCATGAGACCGTCTTACGTGAGACTATTTTACACTTTTTAAAATAGTTATCACTTTCGCTATAAAATGTTATCACTTTCCATTTACACTATAAATTGTTAATAAAATTACATTATCTTTTTTATTAATTTCGTATCACTTTTCGTTATGGAAGTTATCACTTTTCGGCCGTCTCAAGTAAGGCTTACGTGAAACGGTCTCACACAAGTCTTCGCCTTTTTTTAATTGTATTAGTTTTAATTTAATAATATTAGTATGTGTTTTTTTTAATAAATTTATTATTTAAAGAAAAAAATATAAACATTTTTATATAAAAAAAAATCGCTAACAAACTTTATGAGTTTTTAAACATTATTGCATATATTTTTATTAATAAAATATACTCCCTTCGTCCCATTTTAAATTTTACGTTTGTTTTTGCACTTAAATTAAGGAATACTAGTGTGATGTGTGAACCCATGGAGTTGAGAGAAATAATTAATTTGCGTAGGTCCAATTTACTAAAAATGGAAACATAAAGATTGAAATAGGACGCCCAAATTGAAAATATGTAAATATTGAAATAGGACGGAGAGAAAAAATAAATTGCTAGGATATTTAAATTAAGGAGAACCACAGGGTTTATAAGAGTTTATGATGTAAATCTGGTTTACAAGAGACGAACCCAAAAATAAATTGAATGTGAGTGCTCGAACTTGCACGTCCAGTGCACCGAGATATCCAAAATAATTTTCTTTTCATCGATCAGAAGAGTAATCTTTAGTTCTTGTTAATGGCAAGCAATTTGTGTAAATCAAGTTTACGGTATAAACTATGTTGTTCAACCTTATAATTTTATTATACTCTATATTTAATTATGATTTAAATTAAGGAATGATCATATATAATTTAGAAGAGAGAATCATATGATTTACATTATAAATCCGTTCATAGGGGACTAGTTATATGTTTATTAATAATGGGGCGGCTATTTGCACCCCGAATCTACTAAATGAACCTCAAGTTCTAGATATACCTCGCTAAAATTAAAAGTTAAACATATAAATTGCTAAATACACCTCATTTAAGACTACTTTACCCTTTTAATTAATTAATCCCTAATTACTAAAAAATAATTAATCAAAATAAAAAAAGAAAAAATAAACACCGGTGAAGGAAAGAAGAAGTCGACGTTGCGACTCCGTAGAGGAGAAAGGAGAAGGAAAGAAGAGGTTGACGTCCCGACTCTATAGAAGAGAAAAAAAGAGGGAACATTATAACAACGTAAGGCAAGAGAAATGAAAAGGACATATGTCTATTAATTCTAAAGTTGCAAACGTGGGTATTCCTAGAGTGCAGATGCATACACTGTCGCCGAAGATGTCAACATACTCCCCAAACTGCCCCATTCGACTACACTCCGACTCCATACAAGGTCCCTACCACCGCCGAATTCTTGGCAAAGCGGAAGGAGTTTCTCAGCCCTTCCATGTTCTACTTTTACAGCAAACCTGCGAGTTATACACTGCAACTCATCACATCTCTTCTTGCACTGTTATTTTAATTTTTCAACAATTTGCCTGAATCACGGCCTAATAATAAGTGAACAATGTCCATGGAAGGACGCAATACTTGTTCGATGAACATGTGTTGTTGCAACCGAACACGTATGTTTGTTCGGTTGCAGCAACCGAACACCATATGAATAAGAAATCTTAAGGTGTTCGGTTGCTTCAAGCGAACAAGCATATGAATAATAAATCTTAAGGTGTTCGGTTGCTGCAACCGAACAAGCATATGATTGTTGTTCATATGCTTGTTCGCTTGCAGCAACCGAACACCTTAAGATTTCTTATTCATATATGCTTGTTCGGTTGCTGCAACCGAACACCATATAAATAAGAAATCTTAATTTAAAATTTATAAAGGGATATTTACGTCTTAACAAATATGGGTATTTTAGTCCTATAAAATTTATGGGGTACATTTATTAAAATTGGGGTGCAAATATCCGCTCCCTATTAATAAATGGTTGGCGCATTTCTTTTGTTTATCATGAATTAATGCAGATCGTGCTTCTTTTAATTAGTTCCCATATGAAATAAAGGTTTGTCTTGTCAATCATTCAATGGTTTGTAACAGAAGATGTAACACCAAAATGTAATAGGAGATCCGAACCGAAGTGTATGATCTTGGATGTCCTGTTACATTTTGGTGATACTTCTTCTGTTATATGCGTTAGATGAGTGACATATATGCGGAGGGGAAAATCTCAATTTTTCCTCTTAGAGTTGATTGTTAGGGTATAAATTAGTTTATCATATGTGTCAATCATCCAACAATTTGTAACAGGAGATGTAACACCAAAATATAACAGGAGATCGGAACCGAAAGTGTACAGAGATTCATCTTCTTTATTTAGATAAAAAGTTAGAAAAATTGTGAAACACATAATAAGTGATAATATTTTAATAAAATTTTATATTTGAATTAATAAATATGCAATGAAGTATTTTATTAATAATTCGTAGTATAAATAAAGTATCACAATTCTCCTTTCGTCTCATTCAAAGAGTGTTTTTTTAAATTTTATTTTGGGTCTCTCACTCAAAGGTTCTTCTTTTCTTTTTTACACATATGGGACCACACACCCCACTACTACAATTAAAATATTGGGTTCACACTCCTACTAATACAACTACTCAGTACACATTAAATAATAATACTCCTTAATTTATGTGCAAAAAATAAAAGACCTTCTTTGGACCGGATGGAGATAATATTTTTTTAATGAAAAATGATATAATCATGAATAAAAAGTAAAATCTATTTTAAAAAATAAAAACCTTATACTGATTAAAGCAAGCACCCTGCGAGAGCGCTAGCTCTTCGAACCCCCCATTTTTCAAAACTCGAATCTCCAACGCTCCAACTATCTCATAATTTCGGATTAAGCGGTAAATGTAGTCGAGCGATGCCTCCATCTCCAGACAGCATTGTCGGAGCACCTCGTCACTAGGCGAATATTTTACTAGCAACTCACAATATATCACGTAGTGACCCGGTATTGCACTACTGTCCGCGTAGCTTGTATAGTCCACTAAACTCGTATTGAACTCACCGAGCGATCGGGCAGCCTTTTCAATGCAGCTCTGCCTCGTCGGTATTCTCTACATCTACACTAAGAAGCGCATTTTTGTAAATAGTCAGTTTTGAATAAGCTAGTGGTTGCAGGTTTTACAAGGATGCCACCTTTTGTTTCTGTTTCTATCACTGTATACAGAAACACAAGCCCTTTCCCTTCCCTTGCTCCCTCTACCTTCCTACATATTCATGGCAAGTTTATATTGATATTATGTTACAACATTCAATCATAAATTTTGGATTCAAAATGTGATGCGTCGATTATCTATAACGTTAGTTTATATTTTTATATAATCTTAATCACTAAATAAAATAAAATAATTAAAAATAAATATAATAACTCTCCACTGCACCCTAACTTTTACTTATACAATAATACTAAATTTTATTACCATATTTCATTTTTTAAAAGGAAATCGAAGGTGAGCTAACCGGTCACTCACCATATTTCATTTAATATTACTCTATTTTAAAAGACAATAACTCATGTGCACCCGGACGCACGGGACCACATTCCATTTCATGCACCTTTAGAATTTTGTGTTAAATTGTATATCCTTTAGTATACAGATGTGTATCCTTTATTTTCTAAAGAAAAATTATTGTGTGTATCTGGACACATGAACAACACTCCGTGCGCCTTTAGAATTTTGTGTTAAATTGTATACCTTTAGTATAAAAATGTGTACCCTTTATTTTCTAAAGAAAATAAAATATTAATGAAAAATGTATACATTTAGAACAAAATGGTGTACCTTTTATTAATTAAAGTATATATCCTTTAGACCAAAGTAATGTACCATTACCCATAATACTAAAGTTCTGTAGACACACGGAATGTGTTCCCGTGCGCCCGGGCGCACGCAAGTCTCACTCTTTTAAAAAACGATATAATTCCTTAGAAATATATATGGTTCAGTAAAATGGTTTTATGTTTACTTTTTTTACTTATATACTATTATGGAATATTATTATTTTTTTAAGAATATATATATATATATATATATATATATATATATATATATATATATATATATATATATATATTTATATTTATTTTTTTTGAGTGGACAGATGAAATTTACACACAGGAAAATATTAATCATTAAACGAGAATGATTTAGATTTTCCTCCTATTACATAGAGTATATCACTCATCTAATATGTGTAATTCCTATGCCAGTGACGTAGATAGCTGGCAAATACAAAATATTTTGTTTTATCAATGAATTGAAAATAAAAATTTGATACTATATTTATATTTAAGCAACAAAATATCGATGAATTTATAATTTTTTTACCACAGAATATATCCGTTATTATTTACCAACGCATTCACTATATGAATTGATTGACAACGGAATTATAAGTAATTGATTGAATTGGATTTTCGTTGGTAAAAATTACCGACCATCACTTTACTTTACAAAATTATCAACAGATTTTGTGGTTAATTCATTGGTAAATTAATTTAACAATGAAATTAAAATTTTTATCAATAAAATATTTTTTTATTAAAACAAAAGTTCTTTTTTACAGTATATTGGAAGAGAATCCATTCATGATTAAACCTAACAGCATATAACGGAACTAATAGAAAAAAAAATTGAAAAGTTTTGGTATATTATTAACTCGGTTAAACATCGTTAAGTTTAATAATTTATTAACTCAGTTAGACATCGTTAGGCAGTGCAGTAGTAAATGTAATAATTTATTAACTCTGTCGGGATGTTGTGGAGGATGATTAACGAAAGTGGCAAAGGATCGAACTAATTGAATACCGAAAAAACCTCCTTACTGGTTCACAACGGCGTCGGCCAGCTTTTGAAAGGATGGGCTGAGATTTCTTGATTCATCTATTGATGGAATAAGTTTTTTCTCACCACCACAAGTTCCAGAGCTGCTTGATTTTCAATAATCATGAGTACCGGCCGATACAATTTTCTGTATATATATACGACATATAATAATAAAAATATTAATTAATTTAAATCATATAATAAATAGATCAAAACTCTTATTCCCTCAATCTCTTGATAAATTTTATATTTTTTGTTTTCATCCCTTCCAAAATAAATTTGACCACTAAAAAAACTTACATCAATTTTTAACCTTAAAAATACATGTAAATAAATTTATAGTTTAAAATCAAAACTGTCATCTCATAAAAATTGACTTTATTTAAAATAGTCTCAAGAAACTTAATTTTAAGAAATAGTTTCATTTACTCCTATATAGTTTTTAAATTCTCACCAAAATGATCTTTTTTTCTTAAAAGTATCAATTTTTTTCTAATTTTAAAGAATTAAACCATAAGACTAAATCGGTGCTTTTACAAAAGTTATGAGACGAAATTGGTGAAAAATATTATTTTTCGGACGAAAATCAATTCAAACGGAAAGGTTTGGAAAAAAAATGTAATAACTATTTTGGGATTTTTTTTAATAAAGTAAAAAGTTACGGGAGGATTTATATTTTAAACTCACAAATAATTTACTACCTCACGTAATACACATAAATATTTTATAATTTATTTATTGTCTAAAAAGACTATATTACCCTCCAAAAGTCAATAAAATCAAATTAAAAAAATATCAATTTTTCTTAAATTTTATATCTGCAACAATGTAATTGGAATGAGGGAGTATTATACTAATTACTTTTGAAACTGTCGAATTTTAATTTGTAAAAATTAATTTAAGGCATTATTATGCTGAATCTATAGCATATTTATAATGTTATTTTATTTACAATTGTACCCCTCCCTCCTCTACTGCTGTCTTATGTAGATTTTAAAATAATGAAAAATATTAGACATATCAGAATCTAACATTTCATTCCAATATGAAATACCACTTGGAATAGCAAATCTGGGCTGCATTCATAGATACCTTAAAAAAAAATTGGGAGGCGGGGTGAGCGCATAAAATGAGAGAGACGTCGCCATCGGCTATTCTTCGTATCAAAGGCTGCAGATCAGCGTACTACACCGTCGGAACGCTGGTTTTAAACGCTTGGACCTTGTTGGAGGCTTCATGGAGTTGGAAGGAGCTTAGGTATTCTGTACATGCATTTTGGGCCACAATTTCTTCGAGGAGGTTTTCTTGAACTGCTTTTGCGTTTCTGGTGATGTCTTCGATCAACTGAAGCGCTACTTCGTCGCTTTCACGAAGGGTGGAGGTTGATGGAGCTGCCATTCATGCTATCTTGCTGAAGGATATGAGAAAGAGACTGTAGGAGTGAGAGTCTATTGAAATGGTGCCTTAAATGGTTCAAATGAGATCACCTTTTTTTACGGAAATACCACAAGTTGTCCAATATGGATTGGTCAACATTTAATTTGCCCTACATTTTTTAAAACATCTAATTTGCCCTAAAAATACATGAATGAATATCCTCAAGGATGACCCACCTTTTTGTATTGGAAATGAGTTGAGAAGTACATTTGATATGTAGATTTTTTAAGGGATGACATATTAAGTAAAAAAGAAATAAATAAATCTATTAAAAGTTATCACCTCCAAAAAATAAACTCGACGGACATGCTCAATTAAGTGAAAAAGGAAAATTGTAAGCGGGCACGAACTATTTAAAATTCACCAAATATCATTTTAAAATTCCTTAAATTGTTAAATTATAATAGACATATTTAATTAACAAATGCAGTAATTAGGTGATTAAACACATGCATTAATTACCTTCCACTGTCACTCTAACACACTTCATTTAATAGACTGAAAATTAAGGCACTGTTCACGATCAGTTCATTTATGTAAATTTTTGTCTCATTAAACTCTCACATATCTCCACTAACCAAATAACTACACCACCAACAAACAACAAAATTGGACATAGTGGATTCAAACTCCATTCCTCTTGTTCCACAAAATATTTGAGCATAAAAAGGTGATCGGCTCCCCCTATTTACCCACCGTTTTTGTCTGCGGATCCATAGTTAGAGCCAAAGGTAAGATACGAATACTGTTTGCATTGTATTTTATTTAATGGTTAAACTGTTCTTTCAATCTTGCTGTTAATTTATTTGTGGGTTATAATGTATCGATTTTAGGGTTTTACGGTTTTAGGGTTTTGACGGTTTTAGGATTTTAAAAATGCATGTCCGCTGAGTAAAATGATTATATATATCCATGTCCACTGAAGAAAATGGTGAAGTATGCATGTAATATGCTTGTCCGCCGAGGAAAGAGGTAAACTATGCATGTAATATGCATGAATACCACTACATACTCCCACTGTAGACTTGTCCGCTAATATGCATGGTTAATTGTGTTTGTCCGCCCATTATTTGAGCCTTATCGAACATGTCCACCCATTTTTGTAGCCTAATAGAATGTGTCCGCCTATTATTTGGCACTAATTGAGCTTATCCGCTGATTTTTTGACTAAGTGAACGTGTTCGCCGAAAGTAGTAGCCCAGTTGAGCCTATCCGCCAAAAATTTGAGTATAATTGAACACCGCCGTCAATAATTTGACCATAAATGAGCATGTCCGCCGATAATTTGACCATAGTTGCACATGTCCGCTGATTTTGTAGCGTATATGACCCTGTCCGCCTATTATTTGACCCTATATGAGCATGTTCGCCGATATTTTCACCCTAATTGGTCATGTCCGCCGATGTTTTCACCCTAATTGATCATGTCCGCCGATTCTTTCACCGTAATTGGTCATGTACGCTAATTTTTTCATCCTAATTGAGCATATCCGCCGATTATTTGGGCGTAATTGAGTATGTCCGCCGATATTCCTAGCGTAATTGGGCATGTAAACTGATTATTTGACCCGAATTGGGCATGTCCATCGAATTGTTACTGTTTTTGAACATGTCCGCCGATTTTTATTGCATAATTGAGCATGTTTGGCCATTTTTAAGCATATTATATCATGTCCTCCGATTATATTTGGCTAATTGAGCATGTCCGTCAAGTTTGAGCATAATTGTGCATGTAAGTCATTATTTTTTTAGTATAATAGACCTGTCGTCGATTTATGGAGCTTAATTGAGCTTATCCGCGTACGACTCAATGTTTAACTTGCATGTGTGCTGATAATTTAAGGCTTAATTTGTGTGTACCTATTAAACACGCATATCATAAAAATACTTTAATGAATCATGTGTCAATATAACAATTAATTGTCCTTTTGTTGAAAGGTTTAAACTTTGGATTGGAAATGAGAAATTTTTTTATATGGTGGGGCGGCTGGTGGCAAGGTTTAGAGTATGTACGTGGCCAACACACGAGCTTAGTTTTAAATTTAGATCAGTTGACGTTGGATTTTATTATTGGGCATGTGCACAGTTTAGTTCGTGCCGATGTGAATCATTGTAAATATATTATACATACACTTGTGGACATCGGTGGTTGTATAATAAAACATAAGGTGAAGGATAATCTAGATATTAGGGGCTTGTATCAGCAGGTTGATGAGCCGATGCTATTTGTCACAGTTAAGGCCATACCACAGCAATCAGTTGATAATTTTTACTCTAGTGCGGCGCCGTCGGGGAGCAGTTATTGGACCAACTTGCTTCGTTCACAAATTCCATCTGTCAATTTTCTAGTCCCGTAGATTTCACCGGACCGAGTAGGAGTACAGGTGTGGACCATTCGAGTCGTACGACAAATATTGATTTGAACAGTGAGTACGTTGGCGAAGAACAGGTTGAGGAAGAGGTGAAGAATGGAGATGAGATGTGCTTCTCTGAAGAAAATGAAGAGGAGGACAATTCAAATGAATGTTCTCTAACTGATGCGTTTGAGGGTCCGCAACGTGATTCTCAGGATGATGGGTCTGATGGATCGCAAGGCGATGGGTATGATTTATTTGAGGGTCCGCAATGTGAGGATTCTGAGGGTGCTGAGGCTTCGCAAGATGAGGGGCGTAATGGTGATCAACTCAATGCAGAAGATGAGGATCCTGAAACTGCTCTGTTCGAGAGATTCTGTTCATACATTAGAGCCAATGGAGGAATGAGTTTCTTGGACCCCGTTACGACACACATGCAGATGCCCACACCGGTACGTCCTAGTCAAGACACATATAGTTCTTACAGCCATCCATGGAGCATTCCAAGTATGTGTTCAATTTAGTACCCGGTAATTTACTGAACCTTATTGTATTCTAATACCAATTGAAGAATAACTAATCCATTGTTGCAGAGTTCTTGGAACAGTGTAATGTGGACAATGAAGTTGAGACAACAACAACATTGATACTTCAGAGGAGATTCATGAAAAAAATGCCTTCGATAAAAAAGGTGATTGCCAGTTTGCGTTGGGTATGTACAACTTGCGGAATCAAGTTGAGACACGGGTCAAAAAAATCTGACAAGTACAGGCTCAACGTCGTTTGCAAGTACCGATTGGAGCAGGGTTGTATGTTTGAGATGCATTCCAGTGGCCTAGGTGGAGTATGGAGGGTAATCAAGTTCGGACCTCCACATGTATGTCGTTTGAATTCAGACACTAATGCACCAAGGCAAATTGGTTCGAAAACTGTTGGCAGATACTATGCAGCTCGACAGTTCAATAAAACCACAGCATTGTGTCCTGCTGGAATGGCAGATGAGATACGTAAAGAATTTGGTGTCGACATCTCCTATAATTTGGCCCTCAAATCAAAACACCTGATTATTTGAATATTTGGTGTACACACCTGATTATTTGAAGAATAAAAGAAAACTTAGAACACAAAAAATTATAGTGGTTCAGCAATTGCCTACGTTGATCTTATTGATTAGGGTTACAACGATGAAAAATGAATAGAACTTATATATATTTTATCTTATGATATATATGGATAATATATGATATGATCTGCAGAATCTTGTATATCATATATGTGATCACAAACTTGCTTGCCAAACAAGATGTCCACCAACACTAGGCCTACTATCACCGCAGTCCATGGCCCATTCTTACATCAAAACTTACGTTTGTATTGCTGTCTATACATGCATGAACCATACATCGAGCACAACCATGCAAAAGTCTACTTCTCTCAACAATACTTCACCTTAGACCTTGCATCACCTCATCACAATTCCCACTTCTCCCCACCTACTGCATTAAAGGTTGCAGCCACCCCTTATCCACCTTAGTTCATCCCAAACAAGCTCTTGCACAGCTCATACTTGAGAGCAGGCAAAGCCTTTGTAAGAGCATCAGCCGGATTTTCTGATGTCTTGATCTTCTTCACAGCAACTAACCAGCTCAATCATATCTCTTATGAAATGCAACCTAACATCAATATGTTTAGTCCTTTCATGATAGCCCTGAGTTTGGAAAGATGAAAAGCACTCTGGTTGTCACAAAATACTTCAACAATATCTTGTTGAATTCCAAACTCCTTCAAAATTTTAGTCATCCACACTCCTTCCTTGATTGCTTCTGTAAGTGCCACATGTTATGCTTCAGTGGTTGAAAGAGCAACTACATGCTGATAGGTAGCCTTCTAACTCACTGTTGTACCAAATATATTGAATACATACCCTCTCAAAGACTTCCTAGAGTCAAGATAAGCTACATAATCCGCATCAACATAACCCACAATAGCCTTATCCCAAGATGCTAACCTCTTAATCTTTAAGCATGTTGATGATGTTCCTTTTACATATCTTAATGTCCATTTTACTGTTTCCCAATGTAACAGCTCTGGCTTGCTCATAACCTTACAATACACCATTGCATACATTAAACTGCCAACAGTGCTAGCATATAGTATCTTGTCCATCTTTGACTTCTCATCAACTATTTGAGGTCCTTGCTGTAGGGATAGGTTCAATCCCTGCTTCATTGGTACAGTAACTGACTTACAAAGATCCATGTTATACCTCTTAAGAACTTTGATCAAATATGACTCCTGATATAAAATCAAAATTCCAGCTGATCTGTTCCTGCTGATCTGCATGCCAAGTATAACACTAGCTTCTCCAAGATCCTTCATCTCAAATACTTTTCTCAGAGTCTCTTTTACTGCAAATATACCAGGTATACTCTTGCAAGCAATCAAAATGTCATCTACACATAATAGCAAGTATATGTAGCTCCCTTCTTCACACCTTAAGTACAGTATATGTAGCTCCCTTCTTCACACCTTAAGTACACACAGCTATCACATGAGCTTCTATTGAAACCATGAGATGTGATATACTCATCAAACCTAAAATACCACTCTCTAGGACTTTGCTTCAACCCATACAATGATTTGATTAACTTGCAAGCTTTATCTTCTACACTTTCAACATGTACTCCCTCGGGTAATTTCATGTAAATGTCCTCATCCAAGTTTCCATGTAAGAATGCTATAGTTATATCCATTTGATGCAACTCAAGATCAAATTGATTCACAACGGCCAGTAATAATCTGATAGAATAATGTTTCACCACAGGATAGAAAATCTCATTATAATCTACTCCCTCCTTTTGAATGAAACCCCTTGTCACTAGCCTTACTTTATATCTGATCCTTCCTTCCTTACCAGTCACTGGCTTCTTCTTATATATCCATTTGCAACCAACAAGCTTCTGATTATTAGGCTTATCTACAACTATCCAAGTCTTACTCTTTTGTAAAGACAGTATCTCTTCTTCCATTGCACCTAACAATTTATCACCCTCCCTTGCTTGATATTGCTTCTGAGTATGTTCTTGGCTCATATACTTCAACATCAAATGCAACATATAGAGCATATGACACAATTTCAACCTCAATGTATCTAGCAGGTGCCCTTATTTGTCTCCTCAATCTATCTCTGACCAGCTGATAGTTATTCGGAGTATTTCTGGTATCAACATCAGCTGGCTCTACTTCTTCTCTTGCTACTTCTTCTTCTTGTTCATTTGCATCAGTTTGATCATTTTCTTGTTGCTGCACTTCCTTCTTTTTAAACTCCACCTCAAGCTCAAATTTATCTGAAGTAATGGATATTCTAGTAGTCATTTCAACTAGTGGCATTTTTCTTTCATTGTAAGTGACATCCCTACTAACAAGAAACTTGTTAGTCTCATAGCACCACAACTTATATCCCTTCACTTCTTGTGGATAACCTACAAGTACACACTTGATAGCTCGAGGATCAAGTTTGTCTTGTTTCTGATGTGCATAAACTTGACAGTCAATTACTCTCAGATAACTGGCTTGAACTTAAGAGCTGCAGACGGACATAAATTGATCAGGTAAGCTGTTGTTGTCACCAACTCACCCCAAAAATCTTTTGAAAAACCTGCACTGCTCATCATGCATCTTACTCTCTCAAGAAGAGTTTGATTCATTCTTTCAGCCACACCATTTTGTTGTGGAGTATCATGCACCGTCTTATGCCTTTTGATCCCCTTCTCCTTGCAGTAGTTATTAAATTGCTCTGACACAAACTCAAGGCCATTATCTGTTCTCAAGCACTTAGTTTGCTTCCTGTCTGATTTTCAACTTCTGTAAGCCATACCTTAAAAGCTGAAAACGACTCATTCTTAGACTTCAAGATTCTTACCCATACTTTTCTTGAAAAGTCATCAATGAAAGATATAAAGTATCTTCCACCTCCCATGGTTGTGCTTCTTGATAGCCCCAAAGATCAGAGTGTATTTACTCTAGTCTTGCCTTAGTGTTGTGTTCTGCAGCACTAGACTTGCCAAGATTAATGCAATCTTCACATTGCTGCAGCTTGCAAGTTGAACTTGTTTTTAATAGTTTCTGTTTTGCTAACTCTTGTAACCCCCTTTCACTTATGTGAGCAAGTTTGCCATGTCATACTTGAACACTATCTTGGTCTTGAGTAGCATTGCTTTGTCCAGAAACTACAGAGCCTTCAAGGAAATAAAGATCATGCTTCTTAATTCTCTTCATCACCACTGAACTGCCTTTCCTGACAGTAAGTATGCCACTTTCTGACAGAAACTTGTACCCTTGAGAATCCATCATAGCTAAAGATATGAATTCCTCCTTAAATTTGGTAAATGTTCTTAGTCCCATTTCTTTGTTAAAATGATATAGAGTAAGAGAACTCTATCGTTGTTGTAAATGTAGTGACCAAGTAACAAAATTTGTAGAATATTGTCCCAAGAAAAAAATAAAATCAAGGTGTATCCGAATTTTCCTTTAATCATGCTTTGTAAAAGTGATAAAATTTGATTTTTGTTTTTAGACTAACAATTATGCTAAGAAATTAACTAGAAAAGCAAGTAATGACTATGATTATCAAAGAACAAGGATGAAATGGAATGAGTGAAGTAGATCTTAAAAAGAATGCAAGGCTAACCACAGTTAAAATCAAGGAAGCTACCTAGACTTGTAAGACTTTAGTATTAAACATCATCAACAATAGACTAGAAGCAATCACAATTTTACCCCTAATCCCTATGGCCAAGGTGACTAGGTTCTCATCCCTTTTATAAGATTAAATCCCCTTAGATTGGTCTTATTATCAATTCCCATGAATGTACTATGACTCTAAGTTTGGTTCTTCTCATTCAATTACTCAAATGTCTTCTTATAAGTGTTATAAGTATAAGAAGGTATGGCTTACATCCCCTCACACTAACATGCATGATCATATCACTAATTGATTCAATTTACCCCTAACACATAATATCAGAATGGCCATCCTAATACGAGGTGTATAGAAATCAATCACACAATTAATAAAATGAATCATGAATCAAAATTTATAAGAAGAAACTATCATCAATTTAATTAACTACTAAAAATCCCACAAATCTAGATTAACCTCAATTCATCATATGGCTAGCTTCACAAGAGGTCTATCCAAAAATAATCATCTTGCAAACCTTACAAAGTTCATAAAATGTCATTGCTAACTTCAAATCAAAGGAAATGCAAAATGAAAGTAGAAGTTCTTCCCTTGCGATTGAGAGTTGATCTCCTTCCTTCATAAGTTTTCCACTCTTATAAGCCTCAAATCTCTCTAAGGATGGGATGGGTGAAGAATGTATGGAGAGAATTATAGATTCAAAGTAGTAAAAATGGATGAATTTGATGGATTTGGATGTAGGAGAGAGTGTGTGTGAGGAAATGGTGTGGTAGTGTGTGTGTTTGTCTTTGTAACTGCCATCAATGGCTCTCTTTCCTAATTTTTGCAAAAATTGGGTATTTGTACCCCTTGGAATCTTCAAAAACACGTGCACAATTTATTTTGGTTTTGACACCTAAACGGCTCGTGTAACAGCACACAGCTCGTGTGTTGCACAAATAGTTCGGCGTGTACTGCGTGTTACAGAACACGGCTCGTGCACTGTACACAGCCTCAGCATGGGCGTGTAGCTTGTTCTGATGCTTGCGCATGGCCCCAACTTACAGGCCCGTGTTCTGTACATGCCCGTGTGCTCGAGCATGACTCGTGCACAGAACACGGGACGTGTTTAGACGTGCCCTGCTCTCCTTCTTCGTTTTAGCTCCCCATTCCATTTTGCTCAATTTTTAACCTGTTTTACATACATTTAAGCTCATTTCCATATTTTTATCAATTTATACCACACTTCTCCTAATTAACATAAAACTCCACCAAAGTTACACAAATACATATAAAAACATCCAAAAATCCACAAATAAAGACACTAAAATCTAGGTGAAAATGACAATGATCATATATCTAACTCTTGTCAGAAGTTTGATTGCTCCATCAAACATCTTCAACTTGATAGAACTAATCCCTTCAATCTTTCAGGCTTGATCATTACCTAACAAGACTGGTCCCTCATGATATGGCCTCATTTTAGTGAACCAATCCTTTATGGATGTCATGTGAAATGTACATCCGGAGTCCATAACCCATTCACCTGAAACAGAACTAGAACAGATAGTCAAGGCTTCAATAAAATCATAATCAGAATTACTTTGATTTTCTATCACCTGATTTGCATGAGGATTTTGATTCCCTCCCCTTTTAGCAATCTGTTTTGCCACCATTGCCTTCCACTTGTTACATTGTTTCTTGTAATGGCCAGGTTTCTTACAATGATAGCAATTATTACTATCATTATCTGCTGATGTACCCTGATCCTTCTGCTCTTGTTCCTTCTTATCTGTTCCTCCATTTTTGTTATTCTTATTCCACTGGTTTTGTTTCTTCATCATCAAACCTTCACAAGCAATCTGAGCATCAGAATTCTTCTGAAGTTCCTTTGATTTCAATGTCATCTGCACTTGATCCAGTGTGATTGTGTCCTTGTTGCCATACATCAAGGTATTTTTGAAGTTCTCCAAAGACTTAAGAAGAGCATAAAGTAATATCAAGGCATTGTGTCTTCATCTTCAAGAACAATATCTATGTTCTCGAGATTTCCAATGATTTTGTTAAAATCATCAAGTTGTACAAGTAGTGGCTTATCTTCTGTCATCTTGAACGAGTACAGCTTCTGCTTCCTATATAAATGGTTTGCCAACTCTTCACCATATAAAGATCATCAAGTTTCTTCCAAACTCCTCTTGCAGTGGCTTCCTTTGAAACTTCTCTTAGAGATTTATCTCCAAGACATAGTATAATCGCACTACGAGCCTTGAATTGCGATTCCTGGTCCGCTGCTTTTGCAACCGCATCAACCTCCACAGTCTGGTTTGCCGGCAATGGCTTCAAGGTATCAGACAACCCTTGTTGTGTAAGGATTTCTCTATCTTCACCCTACTATCACTGCAGCCCTTGGCCCATTCTTACATCAAAACTTACGTGTGTATTGCTGTCCATACATGCATGAACCATGCATCGAGCACAGTCATGCAAGATTCTACTTCTTTCAACACATATCATAATCCTCCTTTGTCTATCTGGAAAATCGAAATTCAAAAATTAACGGTTGTTAATGTAGTTTTTTTAATTTTTTTTAATTCTTGTTTGCTTTGCTTTGTTATATATTTAGATTCCACCTAAACAATTTTATCTAACTGGTATATATTTCTTTGAAACTCGACTAGCATTGTCACTGTTGATGATTTTCAGTTGTGTTACGCTCTTGAAAGAATATCAAATGAGGATCCACATCAAGTCCTTGATCGTCGCTATTTTCACCTAGATTTTGTGTCGTTTTGTATGTATTTTCGTCCTTTTATTTCGTATTTTCGTATCTTTTTATATTGTATTTTGGGAAAATGATGATGATGATTTTTATGTCTTTGGATAGGTGATTATGAAAATAAATGGTGATAAAAAGCATGAAGAATGAAAAAAATGGAAAATTGGCAAAATGATGTAAAAACACGCCAGTGTTTTTACGTCATTGACCGTGTTTTCATGCAAAGGTGGTCGACATGCAGAGAGCTGTGAAATTGCATAAAAACACGGTCAAGTACAAGAAAACACGACCGTGTTTTCTTGCACTTTGGTCAAAAAGCGTGCTCATGGTTTTAAAATCGCAGAAATAAGAAAACATGGGCAAATGCAAGAAAACACGATCATATTTTTATGCAAAAGTGTCAAATTTCAAGTGCGATTTTCAGGTTTTCCAAGGGGTATAAATACCCCCAATTACACCATTTGCAACAGAAAATCGAGGATTTTGGCTGCCCACACACATCACACACCACTCTATCGATTTTACACATCCATCTTCCATCTCATCCCTCTATCCTTCAATCCATCCATCCATTCCTCTTGATTTCCTCAAATCCATCCATTCATTCCATCCACCCACCAATCTAAGAAGGGAAGAACATCAAGATGTGAAAATTTGAGCATGTTGAAGGAAGAGTTTGCCAAGTTTGAAAAGAGTCTTCTCAACCTTTAATTTGTGATTTTCTTCATTATTTAGCTCAATTGGAGCAAGTCATGGATTTTATTGATTTTGTAATGATTTATAGTAGCTAGTCCTCATGTGAGACTAGCAATATGATTGGTGAAGGATAATGTAGATTTTGCACACCACATGTATGGTTAATTGATTGTATGAATATTTTCTATCATGAATACTTATTCTCATTTCGTGTATGATTTGTGTGGTTAAATTTTCTATTCATAGTGTTAGGATAGTCATTCCAATATTATGCTTAGTGATTTAATTGAATCGTTGATTGCACAAAATGACTTAGTTAGTGTGAGGGGAGGTAAGCTATACCCTTCTTGTGCTTAGAACCTCATGATATGACATTAGTGATGAACTAATGAGGGGAACCCAACTTATGATCATAGTACCTTCATGGGAATTGAGTAAGACACAAACCTAGGAGATTTAAACTTGTAAAAGAGTTGAGAACCTAATTGCTTTGGCTATAGAGATTAGGGGTACATAAGTGATTGTCCTTAATATCATAACATGATGACCTTCAATGCATGTGTGTATGTGAATCTACATGAGCCTTTTCCATTATATTGCTTGTCTTACATACTTCTTAGATTGCTCACCTTCACCCATCATTCATCTCATATGTACATTTTCTATCTTTAATTGCTTTCCTAGTTGTTAACTGTAGTGTAATTAAACCTTCACTTTACTGATTAGTCCTTATAGAGTGAAATATATTTCGAATACGGATACATCACTTTCTCCCTTGGGTTCGATATTATAAATTTTGCACTTGGTCACCACTTCTACACACAACGATAGAGTACGCTTACTCTTATCAATTTGTACTAAAATTGGGACTAAGTATATGTTCATCTCCATCTAAAGAAACCCAAATCACTCAGAATATATGAAAGTCATGTTGGATACATCTCCCTTTTAATGAAATTTTTGTCCACCTCGCTCCATGTGCTTCACTAATCATGTTCAACTAGTTTGTGACTAATGCTAATTGCTGATTTATAATCACAATACAACTTGATTGGTAGATTTTTCTTTCACCAAAAAATTATAAGATTATTCTGATCCAAAGAGGTATCACATACCCTAAAGGCCATTGGATATTAGAATACACATCTTTGGTTCTCTTAAGATTAAGGGTACCAATCTAAAGAACTTTTGATGTCAAACTTGGATTGGAAACTTTAGGCTTCATATTTTTAATGATATTTTGTTACTTTTGTATTTAAAATTGGCTCTAACATCTGTATTGTTGAATTGAATATTGCAAGATCTCATAATCAATACATATGCCAACTTTAGAGATGAAGTTCTTCCTTGAATCAAGAGACTTGGGTATATATTGTTCTGATAAGGGCATTTCAAAATCAGTCGTATTATGCAAGTTTAAGGCAACATCCCTCACTTCAGCAATGTTTGTTTTGAAGGAATGTAGAATTTCTCTGCCTTTAAATCTAAGGATATTCCAAAGCCAAAAGGTAAGTAACAGAGCCTCGGAAAGAAACAAGGAAGGTGTTCGGTGGCTTATTTAAGCAGGAATCCATCTACATTGACAATGACTAGAGTTAATTAATTTAGAGATGCTTTCAAGATTGTGCTTGAGATGACATCTTCTCCAGTTTCGAACTTACCTTCATACAAATGATATATTCAGGTATCAGTTTTATATTAAAGCCATACTTTCAGTGCATTTCAATAGATGCTCACCCATGCAATCATTAATTAGCCTCCAGGGCATAGCTCAAGTGGTAGAGGAAATAGTGGAAAGGCCTTCAAACTGAGCTTGGTTGCTGCAGGGTGGGAGTTCGAATTCTGCCTTTGGCATGGATTTGGCCCCTTGCAAGCACAAGTTTAACAGAGAGCTCTCTCTATAAGCCACTTGAGGCACTTCCTGCGATTTACCTCCTCCACCAATCCCCATGTCAGGGGCGGTGGGGGCCCCTAATGGTGGGGTACACCATTAATTAGCTTCATTTTTTTAAAATAGCAAAGTTCACACCAACCCTTGTCACGCTTGATACACTAAATCAATGTTTTAAGAACCAAAAAGCTTTTAATGATCCTCTCTGGAAACTTCTGGATGTTGGCGTTATGCAACCAGAACCTAATATTCATTGTTAGTTGTATGTATAAATGCAAATACACCATCAAAATAAACTAATATTTATGGACTATTGGGCTTTTGGTTGTTTATTACTTCAATTATATGGTTCGTGTTTATCGTAAAATAGTGGAGGTACTCTATCGTTCATATTTTTCGTTTCTCGGTTCAGGACATTTGACAATTTATTTATTTATTCATCTTTAAGAATTTTGTTGAAATATGTGGACACCTAAGATGTTTCAGTGGTTTTTTTTTTTTTTCTAGAAAACTTTAAAGTTAGATTTCAATATTTTGTTTCCCATTCATGTCATCATAATTGATAGTTAAGATTTCATACTTCATTAGTTAAAATTTAAATTTCTAGAAGAACAAAAAAGAGATCAATGGGAGAACTTGAATTTCATGCAATTGCCTCATGAACTAAAAGATAATTTTACTTGATTTAAACTCAATAGTTATAATTGTTTTCTATTATTTAATTATAAGTTTATTTTGATATGAATTTATGAGACAAACTCTTTAAAGAGATGCTTCTTTTTAAAAATGAATGTTGGTCAAAGAAAAAATTGACAATAAGAGTTCAAAAAAATCTATTATGAAGAAATTAAAAAAATAAAAATTCATCTTAATTAATTGATTATAACGTTAACTCTTTTTTATTTTATTGGATTTATTAGTATCCAATACAAAATATACATTAATATTACTAATAGATACAATAAGATAAAAGAATTATTAATAGATACAATATATTAATGTGAAATTCTTAATATAGCCTTACTACTAATCTTTCACATAATAATATCGATATATTCATTTTCTACCTAATAAAATGCTGAATAATCCTATTATCTCTTATCTCTCAAAATTCTGTCTTTCTCTCAATTTTTCGGCGTTCTTCCTCTGGCTAATATTTTTACCTGAAAATATTTTTCTGTCTTGTTCGAGGTCCAACCGGTCGGATCGGTTCAACCGGAAAATTGAATTATTATTTTTTAAAATAATATAATAAATAATTTTATTTAACAAATATGAATGCCTAAGCAACCCAACACTTGAAAATTTTTTCAAAGCCCACGCTTGAAAGCAAGCCCATTTAATATAGATATAAAAAATTATTCTTCAATTTTTAATTATATGAAAAGGCAAACAAGTAGGGTTTCTAATTGTATTCAATCACTATCAGGTACTCTGCAATGCCCCCTCTACCCACGTAACCCACCCCTTTCTCTCTACAGCTTCTGTACAGCTCGCTCTCTCCCCCGACAAAACAGTCACACAGTCACCTATATTAGTCCAGATTTGTGCCACGGTAATTTAGAAGTTCGTGGAGACTTCAATGGCTTGGTCTCTCCCTCGACGAGAGACCTTTTTTTTTTCCTATTATTCCCTCTCCTCTCACCTCTGTAACAATGTAATTAGGGGTTTCGATTTTTTGTAGAATTTTGTATAAGTTAATGGTTCGACGCAGCATTACTCTGTTTTTTTTAATACATAACCGCCGGTTTTCAATTCCATCGGTTTTACCGGTTTAAACTGGTTTTTCCCGATTCAACAGCAAAAGCGGTTTAAGGGGTGTTTTCGGACCGGATCCCGGTCCGACCGATTGAACAGGCCGATCCGGTCCGGTTTTGACAACACTGAGTGTAAGTGTGTTGCAGGGGTTGGAGGTAATTTCTAATTTTTATTGGATGGAAAATAGAGGTAGCTCGTATGTTGGTGGAGTAGTATTTTTCTGGTATTCAAGATGACACGAGAGTAATCATTTTTCCTCATATTCAGATTCATTATATGTTTATTGTTTTTCAAATTTGATTCATCCCATTATAATAGTATTGAACAATATTCTGTGCAAATGTGTATTAGTTTTATATCTATTCTATCTCAATTATCACAGAGGCACGTATTGTCTGTTAGATGCTTTGGATTCGTTAATGACTACACACGGAAGCAAAGATGTTTTTTCTTTGATTATATTTTAGCTGCAGAAAGGAAGCTCAACGTCCACTCATTATTTCTATTTTGTTGCTTATTTTGTTGTTGTTTGTTTGCTAGATTGATACATTGTTACTTCATGTAATGTATTTACCATTTTAAAATACTGAACACAACATATAGGATTTTTGAATATAAGTAATGATGTTAGTAATATTCCACGAAATATTCAGAATGTATTCAATATATTTAAGATTCATCCATTGAAATATTTTTGTATTTAAAATCAATAAGTATTCAGAATATTTAATGTTTAATAACGATGTATTAAAATGAGTGTTTTACTTGCATAATTCAACACGTTTTTTAAGTGAGAGAAAATTGATTATTAATCATGAACAAAAATATCTTGAACACCTCATATATGAATTCTTGAGCACAAATATCCTGAACACCATAATTATGAATTTCTGAACACACGCCAACGTGGGGGTCTTTTAGGTGGGAGAAATTTGATTATTAATTCTGAACATAAATATTCTGAACACTACATATATGAATTTCTGAATACAAATATCCTGAACACCATGTTTATGAATTTCTGAACACACGTCAACATGCAGGTCTTTTTAAGTGAGAGAAAATTAATTATTAATTCTGAATATAAATATTCTAAACACCACATATATGAATTCTTAATATTCTGAACATAGTATTTATGCATTTCTGAACACACGTTTAACATGCGGGAAAGTATCTCAAGATATCAATCAACATACATATATTTCTCGGGCTTTCAATCAAACTTGAAATGAGAAATTTTAGGGATTTTGTTAATTGCATTAAACTTCCACTTATTTTTAGGAAATAAATCATGGGATGATTTTCTTTACAATATAACATTAAAAATCATTTTCTTTTAAATTATTTTTGAACACAACTAAAATAAGGGTAATAATGATATTTAACTCATTAATAATGTGTTAACTAATATTATTATTAACCTATTGTATCTATTAGTAATAATGGGGTATAAAATGTACCTAGTAGTAAGGGACCTATTTTATTTTAGTATTCACAAATTTTAAATTTCAACTCAAGTAATTATTTGATTTTAAAATATTAGTAACCATAATATTTTTATTGTATTGATTGTATATTTATAATAAAAAAAAAAAGCTAAATCATTTTATAAAAATTTTGCAAAGAATTTATTAAAAAAATGTGTGTAATAATATATGACGTTTTTAAATAAATCAACATTGGCATAAAAATGCATTTTAAAAAAATTAAAAAGCAATATAAAGGAAAAAGAATTTATTACAATGTAATGCATGCGACGTGACGTAATGAAATAAAAAATATAAATACATAAAATTAAAAATAAATTATCGAGTGTTTTGTATATATACAATTAAACCGCGTAGCATCATTAATTTATTATTTATATAATGAAACTATTATTTTAATATAATAAATTCAAATATTAAAATTTATTTTTATTATATAACATTTGTTGGATTTCATTAGGAAATGGATCATTTTTTAACAAGGTTTTCGTGTTGTTGATTCCTAAGTTTGGTGCTTCTTTCTTTATTGGGCTTGGGACTAAAAGAATGGTTTGAAAAACAAATATCAATCTCGTTCACATTTTGGATACCAATATAACCATCATGAAGTGACTAATTCCTGAAAATTAGGAAGCGTTGAAGACAAAGAAATTAATTAGGTGGGCTAGCCCAACTGACCACTGTGCTCCTCACAAAAGTGAGTGATTCGGGTACGAGACTTGCAGAATAAGGGTGTATGGATGTTTGGTGAACTAACTACTAATTATGCTAACAACTAACTTTGTCCGATAAAAAAAACGAAGAAATTATTTGAGTTCTCATTTCTATCTAACCCAACACGCTTGATAATAAGAGATAAAAAAAGAAAACGAAGAAATTATTTATTTTAATTGGTTTTTTTATTTTTAAATATATAATATTACCGGCCACTTACAAGGTAACCGTTTGTTGTTTGCACGTGGACAATTCTAAGGTCTTTATTTGCTTTTTGCACGTGGATTAAGGAGTATTATTATTATTATAGATAAAGTGGGTAGTTGTATTAGAGAAAGTGATGTGTCATATTGTGTATTTTCTTTACTAAATAGAGAAAATTGATACCTTTGAAACGGACGCCAGAAATAGTGAAATGGATACCTTGTAAGTGACCGGTGGGAGTAATATTGTAAGGTACGATTAAATTTATATACTACCTCCAGCCACTTACAAGGTAATCGTTTCACTATTCATGACGTCCGCTTCAAAGGTATTAATTTCATCTATTTAGTAAAGAAAATACACAATATGACTCACTACTTCCCTCTAATACAACTACTCACTTTACCTATAATAATAATACTCCTTAATCCACGTGCAAAAAGCAAATAAAGATCTTAGAATTTTCCACGTGCAAACAGCAAACGGTTATCTTTTAAGTGGTCGGAGGGAGTATAATATTTAAGTAAAATTATTATTAAAATATTAATGGATTTATTTGATTGTTTATTTAAAACAAAATATAAATTTAATATACTACCTCCGATGTACCAATTTAATTAATTTATTAAACGTAAATTAATAACTATATTTCTAAATTGGTTTAATTCGGCAAAACTTGTGTCAAAGCATTTATCAAATTAATCATAACTATATTTTTAAATTGGTTTAATTCGGCAAAACACCTAGCAAAGCATTCATCAAATTAATGACAAACTTATTATAATATAATAAATTTTATATTAAAGATACCAGAAGCAAATAATATATTTAAAATAGTAAATAATTATTATAACAAAATATATATTTTCATGGAGTATATATTTATTTTTAATTAATTATTTATAACAATTAAATAAACATATTTTAATTAATATTTTATTTTTAGATTCATGAATAGAAAAGGAAATACATTATTTAAATATATATATATATCACAATATATCACAAAATAAAAAATAAAAGGCTATTGATTAAGATATTTGATTATTTTTAATTAACTTTTATGTGGAACGAACAAACGAGGAGAGTCAACGATTTTTTAAGGCGGAGGAGGAAGTATATAGTTCAGTAAAAAGGTTTTATGTTTAGCCTCGGTTTTGATGCTTTATGCTTCGTCGACCATTCAGGTAAGTCTCTTTTCCTCTAATTTCGTATTTAATATATTATTGCGTTTCTGAAATTTAATATATTAAATTTGAATAACCCGCATATCTCCATCTTTTATTCTCCTACTCATACACAAAATTAATACTTGTTCAACCTCAACACGATTGTTCATATAACAAACTCAAACAAATAATTTAAACCTCAATAATATTTCAAATAAATTTGAACAACTCTATTTTTGGCTTGACTCGACTCATTTACACCCTTAATAGCGCGCAGTCTTTGGCTCGACTTACACCCTCAATAGCGCAAACCCTACAACGCCAATGAAACCGTGGTGAGGTTGACACCCGGCTGGCAGTGCACTCTTTTAAACACAATTTCTTATAATTAAAAAGCAATTATTTTTTTATTGATTAGGTATCAATTTTTATTAAAAGTATTATCATTTTTCATGTGAAACTACCTCTCAAAAGTTTTTTTTACTATTTTTATAGGACAGTGATAACATCATGTTATACAATTAAAAGAAATTTTAGAATAATAAGGAAGAAAGAAAAAAAAAAAAAAAAAAAAAAAGGCACACACAATTGCTTATCCCACGAACTAATAATTACTTTGGATAAAAATATAAAAACAACATATCACGTGCATTGACAACTTATCATATGAGATCCATAATCTTAAGTACAAACATCAGTTGAGAATGTATTCTAGTGTTTCTTGTGGAGGTTGACGGCGGCGAGCGCCACCAACAACAGAAACACCACCCCGGCGCTACCGGAGAGGCCCATCGCAGCGGCGCCTTGGTGGCAGAACTTATCAAACACGTTGCATACTTTCTTCCATCGAAGGTGTGAGTTCCCTTCATACCCTAAAACGCCGACGGCAATGGAGGCACCGACGCCGGAAAATACGAGAGCCACCATGACTAGGTCAAGTAGGATGATCATCATGCTTATTCCTATTTTGCCATTCCCATTTGCCAGCTTTAACAGTATTGAAATGCCTGCATACCCACATGCTATAGCATTTGCAACCACGAAGAACCTAAAAAACAAAGACAACTAATGTAAACTTCCTAGCAAAACAAAGTATAAGAAGTAATAATATTTTTTTTATAAGAAATGATAAATATTGTTAAAAGAACTTTTTTTTTTATTCGAGTATAAATAAAATATAATACTCTCTTTGTCCGCTTCTAAGGTATTCATTTTACTATTTCTGGGATCCGCTTCAAAAGTATATTTTTCCCCTATTTAGTAAAAAATACACAATATGGTACACCACTTCCCTTTAATACAACTGCTCACTTTACATATAATAATAATACCCCTTAATTCACGTGCAAAAAGCAAATGGATACCATAGAACCGGACACGTGCAAAAAGCAAATGGATACCTTAGAACCGAACGGAGGGAGTAATATATTTGATAAAAAATAACTTTTTTTCGCCCAACAAGCTTTTCACTTGTAATTTATAAATAAAGGTGCAAAGTTTTCATTTACGGAGTGAGTAACTAATAAAGAAAATTAAAGGGATCTTAGTATGAGACGAGCAAAAAAAATAGTTTTAATTTGTTACTATTTTATGTTTATTATTAGTGGTGAGAAAAAAAATCAAAATTTCGATATATCAAAGTTATTGTATTGAAAAATACTAAAAATATATTTAAAAAAATTAGTATATAAAAAATTTCGATATTATATTAGTAAGAAATTCAAATAATTTCGTTATAAGTCAAAATACCAAAAATATATTGATATTTTGGTATCTCAGTATACACGTACTAAAACATCTAAACACTAATTATAGTTTAATTTTTAATATACATAATTTTATTGAAGACAAATATTTATGTGAGATCGTCTCACGTAAGAGTTTACGTGAGACGAATAAAAAGTGACAACTTTTATGTATAATGAAAAGTTATACTAAATCAATAAAAAGTGATAATGCTATTTTAAGAACAATATATAGGATAAATGAAAAGTGATAACAATTTATAACGAAAGTAATAATATTTTATATCGAAAGTGATAATTATTTTAAAAGTGTAAAATAATCTCATGTGAGACGATCTCGCGCAAGATCTACCCTCCATTGAATTGTTTTGAAATTTTTATACTCCTATATGGGACAAAAATGGTATTTGATATTTCGATGTGAAACGATATTTGTTTATATCATATTCCCTCCTTCTCATTCAAATGTACGCACTTCATTTATAATTTTCAAAAGGAACGCGTACGTTTCAATAGGACGAATGGAGTATCAAATTTTGGAATATTGAATTTTAACATACCGAAACTTTCAGTACGATAACAACATAAATTTTCTCATACTAGCGATTTGGATATTACTGTCCTTTAATTATGAATAATATGTTATTGTTTAACTATAAATTTTAAAAAAAAATTATTGTGCTTAGTCTTTATGATGATAGTCAAACACTGGTGTGAATCGTGTTAACACATACACCTTAATTATTGATTATTATTTAGTGCATTAAAAATTATTAGAGATGAATTATTATATTTTAAAATGAAAAATATTACTTTTTAAATTGTTGTATCCTGATTTATTAATTATTTTTTAATATATGAAAATTTATTTTTAAAAGAGATGAATTATAATGTGTGAAAGTTGTCAAAAAAATTTCTGTCCTTGGAAGTAGTCTAATTACAGTTGGAGAAAAAAAATAAAGTCAACATAATAAATATACGTACTACCTAATTAATGGAACAATTAAAATCTAATCTAAGAAATATACGAACTGACTAGACTGAATTACACTTAAAAGAACCATTAGAATGTCATGTTAAATGATGTACATATATTATTTTGTTTCAATATTTAGATTATTGACGACATTTACGAGGTCAGGTATTATAAATTGAAAATTATTATCTATATTCGTGTACACGTGTATGATGATGGTATAATACTATGTTGTAATACTATGTTAGTAATATTAATCTTCATCTCATCAGCAGTGTGTATATATATATATATATAAATAATACTCCCTCCGAACCATTAAAGTCGTGACATTTTTTTGGACACGTAGATTAAGGAGTATAATATTGGCTAATTATAGTGTGCATCTACACTCTAAGATAGGGTGCACTCATATACAAATATAACCAAAAGCATATACAATTATGAGCAATAATGTATACAATTTAATTGTTAATTTTTTTAATGAAAAATTGAGTGTAAAAAATATACAATTATTAAAAAAGATGTATACACTATTGAATAAAAATTTATACACATGTTGATGTTAATTTTTTTAATGAAAAACTTAGTGTAAAAAAAGTATTCAATTATTACAAAATATGTATACAAAATAGAATAATATTTATACAAAATATAATAAAAGTCATACACAGTGCACCCGGGTGCACCCAATATACACTCATAATATTTTAATGTAAAGTGAAGGGAGAGAAATAATATTTAATGTGTAGTGGGTAGATGTATTAGTAATGTGTGTGGAGTGTGTGGGCCAATGTGAATATATTAATATTTTTGTGTGGGTCTTATATACTTTAAAAAGAATGTAACAACTTCTATTGAACAACCCAAAAAGGACGCAGGGAATAGTATGATTTTACACTTATTGATTCGACCAAATTCAATTATTATGCTCAGTAGAAAATGATTTTATATACTGTGCACTTGTAAATTAACTTTATTTAATAATGTATATGTGTATAAATATATAATATTTTTATATTTAATTTTTATTAAGAGAAACGTAAAATTCACTAAAAATTTGTCAATAAAGTGTAAAATTATTATTTATTAAGGCAAAAGCTATTGCGCTTCCGGGGACACGCTGTGTCCTCGTGTGAACACAACTCTCTCCCTCCATATTCTATTTAAATCTATGTATTGATAGGGTATAAATTGCAACAGGACACGTAAATTGCAAAAAAGCACGTTATCCTTGGGGACATAAGAGTCTCACTCATTTATTATTTATTAATGTGTATAATGTATAATTCAAGTTCTAAAGGTAGAGAATTGCCATAATTGAAAATATATACTAGTATTCAATAAATATTTGCCATAAATATAAATCTTATGATAATGATCGTCTCACGATAAAAATAATCTTAATAAAAAGTGATACTAAAATTATTAAAAAAAGAAATTATTACTGATAATATAAATAAAAATTTTATTAAGATCTAAAATTATTTAGGCAAAAACTACTAATTTTATTAAGAACTAAAATTATTTAGGAAAAAACTACTGTGCACTCGGGCGCACGGACCACATTCTGTGCACCTTTAGAATTTTGTGTTAAATTGTATACCCTTAAGTATACATATGTGTACCCTTTATTTTCTAAAGAAAATTATTGTGTGTATCTGGACGCATGTACAACACTCTGTGCGCCTTTAGAATTTTGTGTTAAATTGTATACCCTTTAGTATAAAAATGAGTACTCTTTATTTTCTAAAGAAAAAAATATATTAATGAAAAGTGTATACCTTTAAAACAAAATGGTGTACCTTTTATTATTAAAGTGTATACCCTTTAAATCAAAGTAATGTACCCTTACCGATAATATTAAATTTCTAAAGGCGCACGGAATATGTTCCCGTGCGCCGGGCGCACGCAAGCCTCACTCAATTATTTAAAAAAAAAGAGATCAGTACTGTAGTGAATTATTTATTAAAACATTCATAATATAAATAAAAATGATAATACTTTTTAAAAATAATAATAATATTTTTAATAAAAAATAATTACTATTATTTATGAAAACATAAAAATTATGTCATGTGAGTTCTCGCGAGTGTTTAACATATATGTTGGCAATTTAGAATATACACGAAAAATATATGCTATTAAATATATAGTCAACCAATTATAATAATGGAAAAAGATAAATGCTCCTCCATTGAAACATTAACAATATTAATAGAAATTAATGCGAAATAGTACACATAATAAATTACAATGGTCCAGTATAAGGGGATGGAAAGGTGTTATTAATGAGCACATTCATTTCTAATTTCTTACTTCAAAATTATATTCCAGTTGTTTTTAGTTAATGAATTTCAGTGATAGTAAAAAATCTTCAAAAACACGAAATACAGTAACTAAAAGAAACATGCAAATTATCAAAAATATATGCAACAAGCAAACTACGAGGATAATATATATAATCTTTATGTCACACGTTAATATTTATATTTTCCATGTTGAGCCCACACAAAACAATTAATTATTTCATATTGGACCTACATACAATACTAATACAATTACTCACTTCACATTAAATATTATTTTTCTCACCTTACTATACATTAAACTATTATATCTCTTAATTTATGTGTAAAAAGCAAACGTAAACCATTAATGGAGACGGAGCCACTGAGGGAGTATATATATATATATATATACATCAATTTAAATATTTAATAATATAAGTGTGGTCACGGGATATAATTTGTTGGCCTTATCTTCTAGCTCATTAATTAGATGGGCAATTAAATTATCGTTATGTGTCACATTAGTTAGTTGACTCCGCGTATATACAGAATATCACTAATTAAGTGATTGGGTACTCTTGATTATATTTTTTATTGTGCATTGTTAGATAACTGAAATGTATAATGCTTCCTTGTCCCTTCAAAATGTTTCAATTTTACTATATTAGACGTCATATCCAAATGTTTCCATTTTCCACTTTTAGTAAAAAAAATATCACATGTGATTCACCATTCACTACTTATATAACTACTCACTACACATAAAATAACAATACTCCTTAATTTACACACAAAAAGTAAATAACTACCTTTCTACGGGACGGAAAAAATATAATTAAACATTTACTAAGGAAAAGTATCAACGAAGAATGTTGAGATTTACATATCACTCATCTAATGCAAAATTCTAATTAAGAGCCTCTCAGCAATTAACGAGATTAACTTGGACATGCTCATCTTTTCACGTTATTATTTTATTTTATTTTAAACGAGATTAAATTGGCATGCTCATCTTTTCAAGTTATTATTTTATTTTTTTAAGTAAATTATATATGTAATTATTGCTTTTTAGATTGGCAAAAACTTATGTGGACCAGGACACACGGATCATATCTCGTGCGCCTTTAGATTTTTGTGTTAAATTGTATACCCTTTAGTATAAAGATGTGTACCCTTTATTTTCTAAAGATTATTATTATGTGTATCTGGGCGCATGGACAACACTCCGTATGTCTTTAGAATTTTGATATCATTTAGTATAAAAATGTGTACCCTTTATTTTCTAAAGAAAAAAAATATTAATGAAAAGTGTATACCCTTTAGAACAAAATGATGTACTTTTTATTAATTAAAGTGTATACCTTTTAGACCAAAGCAATGTACCCTTACCCATAATACTAAATTTCTAAAGGGGCACGGAATGTGTTCCCGTGCGCCCGGGCGTGCAACCCTCACTCTTCCAGGTGGGAGAAGGATTAATAAGAATTATATTTATATAAAGAGGAAATTTAAAAGAGATTAATAAAATCTAGAATAAACATTAAATAAACATAGCCAAGTTTCATACTCCCTCCGTCCCATAGAAATCGACACACTTTTCTTTTTGATTTGTCCCACTAAAGTTGACACATTTTCTTCTTAATACATGGGATCCACACAAAAACAATTAATATTCTCATGGACCCACATATCACCTCTAATACAACTACCCACTACGCATTAAATATTATTTCTATCACTTCACTTTACTTCATTTTATATTAAATTATTATACTCCTTAATCTCCGTGTAAAAAAAATATCAACTTCTCCGGGACAAGGAAGTAGTATTTTAAAAAAATTAAAATAAAAGAATATGTGAAATTAAAATTAAAATGTTAAATAAAAGTAGACTCACACAAAGGCGGAGGAGTAATGCCACTTGGCGGTGACGGGGACATTGATCGGAGGCAGCGTTGGTAGTAACTGCACCGCCGTGGTCGTCGTCTCCTTATTAACGCCGAAAAGCACCGCCGCCGTGAGGCAGAGTGCGAAAGCAAGGAACCTCAAAACGACGTCGCAACCACTGAATTTTCTCTTGTTAGCGATCTGGACCTCCTTCTGATCGCCACTCTCAATCCCTCCATTGCTACCCACTTTGTACTGTGACTCCATTTAATGAGAGAGAAAGGGAGGTATTAATTAAGATTGTGGGAGTGAAGAGAGGAGAAGAGAGTGGGTTTAATTTTTATAGAGGTGGGAATGTGACATGAAAATGACGACTCCAGATTTGTCCTTGTTAGGGAAGAGCAGTGGAAACAGGAACAGAGATAGAGATAGAGATAGATACAGATATATATATAGATACAGAGAGATACGTAGAGAGGAATTAATGCAGTGCGGGTGGCGTAAGTGGACGTTGGAGGGGAGAGATTGACTAGCTTCTTTGCTCTATAATTTCTTCCATCCCACATGGTGTTCGCATTTAGTGAGGGGGTTGGGTTGGGTTGGGTTGGGTTGGGTGGGGATGGGGATGGGGATGGGGTGTTAATTAATGGTTCGAATCTCCTGTTACATTTGGTGTTACATCTCCTATTATAAATAATTGGATGATTGATACGTAGGATAGACTAATTTATACCCTAACAATCAACCCTAAAGAGAAATATTGAAATTTTCTTTCTCACATACGTATCACTCATCTGACATGTGTAATAAGATATTTAACACCAAAATGTAACAGGACATCCAACGCCATTAAAAATACTATTTCATGTAGCGTTGCGTTATTGTTTCGCAGTTTATTCTTGAACTTGTCCAAGTCTAATTGGCTCGATTCCTTATTTCGGTAACGGATCATCTATTCTAATATGTTTTTCATATTTTATTCGACCTCTAAGTAATTTTCATGTGTCATGATATTTTTTTAAATTACTTCCGCATGCAAAAAAATTTAATAGTCACTTAAAAGGATATAATTTTTTTATATTATAAAACACTAAATATGGAATAAAAAATTCAATCTCTTTTATATTTCATAATTTCATATGTTGTGTTTCAGTTCTTGTTGCATACTCCAGTATACTCCCTCCGCCCTGTTCAAATGGTTGTTTTTTGTTTTTTGCACGTAAATTAATGAGTATTATTATTTAATGTGTAGTGGATAGTTGTATTAGTAGGAGTGTGGGCCCCATATTTTAATTGTATTAGTGTGTATGGGTCTCATGTGGGTAAAAAGAGAAAAAATGACTCTTTGTTTAGGATATCCAAAATAGAAAAAAAGCGACCCTTTGAGTGGGATGGAGGAAGTATTTTTTATGAAGTTAAATTCACTTTTATTCTGAAGGAATTGGCTTTATCAATTTCACCCTCAAGTTAGATATATAGTAATTCCTTCTTCCATAGTTATGTTCACGAATAATACTCTCTCCGTTTTGCCTTTAAGGGTGACATTTATTTTTAACACATGGATTAAAGAGTATTATTATTTAATGTATAGTAGCTAGTTGTATTAGTTGATGTGTGAGTCTCATTTTTTAGTTGTATTAGTGGGTGTGTGTAGGTCTCATATGTATAAAAAAGGAAATGAGACACTTGGAAGCGGACTCCCAAAATGGAAATATAATACCCTTGAAAGTGGACGAAGGGAGTAGTTTACAAAAAGTTATTTTTTGACCAACTTTATTAACTTTTTAAGGGTATTGTGGTATTTTAAAGTAATAAATAAAATATAAAGTATGTTGTGTGGAGAGTGGTATTAAATTAAGATAATTTTTTGATGTTATTAGTTAATGTATTGTTCCCTTTTGTACTTGGTGATAATAAATGTGGGACGGACGGCAATCGAAAGCGGACAGAGGAAATTTTTTTTTTCTTTTAAATTTAACTGTAACTATGGAATTTAGCCGATTTATGGCCAATTTTCAGTGAAGTGTCGATTTGGGGGAATCCAGGTTGATCAGATATAACAGCTAGATGAATTATGAGCAGTTGATTTCACGCGTTAGCATTGATTTGGAAGAAATTTAAAACTAAAACACAACCCACCTATTTCCACATCATCGTGTGTTATTAAAATATAAAAAAATTCATTTGGCTTTATATTAAATCAAGATAGGAAAAAAAAAAAACAGAATTAAACATAAAACTTTAGAATTTAAAAAAATCGATTCAATCTCATTCAATGTAATTAGAAAAATTGAATATTAAAAGGACCATTGTAATAATAAATTCTTTGTAATTAAAATTTAAATTACACTCTAAATATTAGTGATAAAACATAGTGCATAAATTAGATACATGAAATAATAAATTATAACGAGTTAAATTTTAATTACTCCATATCGATCTTAAGAATTAATACGAAATATTAAAATAAAAATTAAATTTTAATTCCTAAAGAAAAATAGTATGTGGACCAAATGTTCACATAAACCCTATTTCATAAAAATCTTTGTATATGATATAAACGACAAAGTCACCTAAATACTTATCAAATTAACATTAATCCTGGAAAAAAAATTATAAGGTAATAGAAAGATTGAAGTTTGCTTTGAAGAGTCTACTTGTAGAAATACATATTTAGTCTTGACTTCTTTCTTGATTTCGACAGCTTTGTTAATTTGGAGGGTGTGGAATTTGACCACTTTGTTGTTGTCACGTTAAATGTAGTAAAATTAATGCCCCACTACTTCACAAGTTTTTGGATATTGTTCAACACAAATAAAAAATAGCTTTCTTTTTACTTGTGTTAATGAAAATTTTTTATTATCAACCATAAAACGTTTTCTCATTTACTGTTTTATTTTATTTAAGAAAAATTATATTTTATATTAATTTTTTTAATATTAGAGAATAATGTAGTACTTTTAGATAAAAAAAAATGTATGTATGTGAAAAGGAATGACAATTTGAAATTAAAATAACTTTTAAACTCGTTGATTAAAGTTTTTTTTTTGTGAATGGTTTTGTGGGACAAACAAAAGAGGAAAGTGTGAAAAATTTTATAGGAAAAACAATTGAGGAAAGTGTGAATGATTTTGTGGGACCGATAAATTTAAATTTTTGTATCTAGATTTATGAATTATTTTTTAATACGTGAAAATTACTCTTTAAAATGATATGCTCTTACTCTTTCGAAAGAAAAAAATACTATTATTCTTTAAATTTTGATAAGTTAGTGACTTTTAATATTATTGTGGAAATATTATTCATTTAAAAGAGTATAATTCATCTTGAAAAATTAATTTTTATATGCTAAAAAGTAATTAAAAAAATTGGATGCATGCATGGTAAATATATTTATTGGAGACTCTGTCGTTATTCTAATGAAAATTTATAATAATAAAAAAATAAGAGTAAAAAATAAAACACAATAATAGAAATAGGTGATCAGATTGCACTGGGATATGTTATTATATGGCATAAAATGACATGAAATTGGGGAAGGAACGTCATAAGTGTGAAGTATGCCATGAACATCCATTTTTTAAATTCTTTTTTTCAAAATTTATATATATATTTCCTTTTTAGATTGAAAAATTAAATCACAAGTCACACCAAGTCACCAACATAAATGCGTGTGGTTGAAGGTTGGAAAAGTATTAAAAGCTGCCAATTTATTAAGAAAAATCTTTTATTGATCCATTAAAATAGTTTTAATACATAATACTCCCTTTCCCGTTCACACTTCTCATTCTCTGTTTTCATTTATCCAAAATTTAAGTTCAAGTCTTCATAGAAAATTTTACTTTGAAATACATAAAAATAAATCTACTTAGAAAATATGTCAAATATTAAAGTGAGATTGTTTCATTGGAAAATTTTTGTAGAACAGATAAAAAGTGATATTTGTTTAATAAAAAATGATACTTAAATTAATAAAAAATTATAGTAATATAATAAGTTATTTATTAACAGTTCATAATATAAATAAAAAGTGATAATATATATTGATAAAAAGTGATAATTATTTTTTAAAAAAATTAAAAATAAACTCACGCAAGTGTTGTCCTGAAAGTCTCATGTGAGGCGGTGATTGAATGAAACGGAGTTATAAATTTTCTTAAAGTGAAAATGTGATTGTTATATAGGTAAAATATACTTATTGATAATTAAAGTGTTTTTTCTAAAGTATGCTGAATAACGTATTAAAAAATAATTTTAGGTTTTTTTAAAGTATGATAAATTATGAATTAAAATGAGAATGATTTTAAGATGTTATAATATGATAATTATGATTTACAAATACATTTTATCATCAATAAGTATATTTTACCTATATAATAAATATTTTAATGATGGGTCATGATGCAGTGAGAGCGTATTAAATTATGATAATACGAGAACAAACTATATAATCCGTTGATTCTTAAAGAATATTCGAAGATAGACAACTCAAATACATTGATTCATAAAAATACTGTAAAAGAAGCTATGAGACAACTCTCATTTTCATTAATCAATTCAACTCCACTACTATAATAATATGAGCACCTATTTATGGGTGATAACAATATCTATTACAATAATTAATATAAATAAAAGGAAACAATATCACATTAATATATAATATATCTACTGTAATTAATCTAAATCTTCTGAATCTCCATCATTCTCCTCCGCTTGGAGAGGATTCGAGGGATCGTGCCGGGTCGTTTCTCGAACAAAATAAGTACGAAGACGTGCTGGAACATCTTTGAATCCATGTAACCCAAAATTCTTTAGAATAACACTCTCATATTCAATGTTGCTGCTAATTATAGGATCCATAAAATATGAATCTTTCGGATAAAATGAATATTATTGATCAAATGTATCATTACTCGTAACTTTGATTATCTCTCTATCAAAAATTGATGGTCCATCATAGTCTATGTAGAAAACATCGCCGTCGTCTTCATCGAACATTGGTGGGCCATCATAGTCAAAGGAGACTTCACCATCTTCCTCATCAAAGATCGACGGGTCGCTATAATCACCATCAACAATTTAATCCAAGACTTCTTCATCGAAGATCGGTGGGCCACTATCAACAAATTCGACTTTTTCATTGAAAATTGGTGGTCCATCGTATACCGGATCAGAAACAAACAAATAGTTTTGTTGGTAGATCTGCATAGCATCATCTTCATACGATGATTGATCATCATAAAATATATCATAAACCACTTGACATCTCGAATCCAACATCGAGAATCTAGCTCTGATTACCAACTGATGCAGTGAGAGCGTATTAAAGGATGATAATACGAGAACAAACTCTATAATCTGTTGATTCTTAAAGAATACCAGAAGATAGACAACTCAAATACGTTGATTCATAAGAATTCAGTAAAAGAGGCTATGAGACAACTCTTATTTTCGTTAATCAATTCAATTCCCTATGAGCACATATTTATGGTTAATAACAATATATATTACAATAATGATAATTAAGTATACCACATTATCATATAATATATCTACTATAATTAATCTAAATCTTCTGATATACCATGTCTTAAAATAGTCTTCTTATATACTCTCTCCAACCCCTTTAAAAATGATCTTTTACTTTTTGTATGTGGATTAAGGAGTGTTATTATTTAATATATAGTAGGTAGTTGTATTAGTGAAAGTGTGAATTTCATATTTTAATTGTATTAGTAGTTGTGTATGTGTCCATGTATGTAAAATTTAAAAGAAAATGAAACTCTTTAAATGGGATGCTCAAATTATTAAAAAAATAATAATAACTTTTTGAAAGGACATGAGAGAGTATAGATGTGTACGGTGCATACATAATTAATTAGATAAAATTATAAATAAGAAAGCATATGCTCCATGTAAAAAGATTAATCAGATAAAATTATAAATGAGAAAGCATATGCTCCATATAAAAAGATGAATAAGGGCAAAATTGAGTTACAAGTCAAAGTCTTAATATCCGATCCTCTGATCCCATATTAATTTCGTCCACATTTGTATTATAAATGATCCATAAAAAAATAAATACTCTGTATATGTGTATATATGACTGTTGAATGGGAACACCGGTTGAGAAACAAGTGAGACTAGTTTTACGTATTTTAATATTGTTATTTTTTTTATTAAAATTATTCCGAAGAAATTACTCGTATTTTTTATATTCATTGAAATCAATACTCCCCGATCAGAAAGTACTTGGTAATATGAATTTTAAGAAAATTAACTTTTTGATGTGATAATGTAATTATAAATATAAGAGTATTTTAGGTAATGGAATAAAATAAAATATATGGAATAATTGCCTTCGATTAGACGTAAGAAGAATGTTAAAATTTTGTAATATTGTTATTATATTGTAAGTAAATATTTGATACTAACTAAAATAGGAAGTGTGCATGTATTATTAGGACAAAGGTAGTATCAATTAAGACAAACACTTGTGTAAACAATGATTTATGGTTTAAACTTTGTAGTTCTCCTTCCAATCTTATTACATCTTATGTATTGCTAGTATTAAAATTAAAAATCAGTATATGAGACTAACTCTTTAAAATTATTAAATAGAGTTAATTTTTTTTTATTTGAATTGTGTTATCATGAAATGAGTAAATAGAAAAATGACACTTGTATGAGATGTTTCAGAGTGAGAGCGTGAGTTTATGTTTTTTTAAATAATTATCACTTTTTTTTATTGAAGATGCAACAGAAAAGAAGGACAATGTCCGCTGCCGCCCATTTTTCATTAAAAATATTATTATCTCGATTTCTCAGTAGTTTGCACAATTTTTATTTTTGGTTGTCTCACGAAAGTTTTCATCTTCCTAAAGAAAACAAAAAAGTTAAAACAATTACTCTTTTTCATACTTTTTATTTTAAAAAAAAAACTAATACATTACACACCGAACATAATTTATTATTTATTTATTACAAAAATATACCATAAAATCCTAAAAATTATCAATTTTCTTAATCTCTATACCGGTGAAGAAGTGCAAATTATTGAGAGACAAAGAGAATATTATTTTTTATTTATATACTACAAATTATCTATAAAATAATTTATTACACCACTATTATTTATTATCAATTTGAATAGTATTATTTTTTATCCATCTTAAGAAATTTTTCTCATGAGACAGATTTCATTCTTTTGCCATAAAAATATGGAGAGTTTTATATTGAAGGGAGGATTAGTTAAATGGCAAATACGAATTGAGTTTACCTTGAACCTTCATTTAACGAAGTTATTTTTTATTATATGACAAATTATTTTTTTAAATAAATTACATTTATATGAAAAATATTATTGTTCAAATTCTTATATATTTCAAAATTTTATATTCTTGGTGAGATATATAATATTTTCATTCAAAAAATAATTGTTTTTTTTTTAAGAATAACTTTTATATACTAATGTTTTTTTAAAAAAAATAACTTTTATATACTAAAAATAATTTCTTAAAGAATAAATTTTATATACTAAAAATAACTGTTCACATTAAAGTCTCTTCTAAATAATTTAAATGAACTTCTATGAGTTTTATATGCCTACATGAATATAGATTAATTAAATTCATTATGAGATCAGTTAAAATTTTTAAATAATTTACCAATATTTGTGAACGGATATGCGCAACAACCAGGCTGGCACAACACAATCTTCATGCTCATAATTATTTGGACCATTCACGACCACTTATTTGCAATTAATTATTTGGACAAACCAAAAAAAGATCCCACAATTATGGGATCTCAAATTATCATTACAATCGATGACTTCTTGTCTTTGTTGATAATTAAAAATAAAAAAACTAATCTTATTTTCACACCTCCTACTATTAAATAATCATTCCATAATTATTATCATAACAAAATTAATATTTTTAAAAAGTTCAAATTACCCTTAATTTATTAAAAACACACCTTATATATTTATGAAGTATTTTAAATATACACATCCTTTTATTTTATAAACACTCCATTATTATATTATTAAAAAATCTAAAAAAACATTTTATACGTTTAATATACATTCCTAAGAAAATAAAAGAAATCGTTCGTCATTAACCTGACACGTAATTGAGACAAACTTGTAATAATTTATTTTTCTTATAATTAAAATAGACATATTTTATTAATTATTAAAATATATTATGTATTTTATCTTATTTTTTATGGAAAAAATTATCACTTTCTTCTTTAGTGATGAATTTTTATTTAAAGTATTATATTATTTTACGAAATATTTAGAGAAGAATCAATTGTAACTTTTTTATTTATTAGGTACAATTTTTATTAAAATATTATAAATTTTTTATTTTACTTATAATTATTTATAAATAATTTAATTGTTCGGTTTCACTTTTCCTTGACCACTTATTATTTTTATCTTGAAAAAATAAATATTCATCTCATTAATTTTTCTTAAAGTATTTTAAAAATCTATTTAATTAAATAATGAATTAAATTAAATCTATGTTTGAGTACTTATCAATTAAAAAAATCATAGTAAATTTAAAAAAAAATGTTATGTCAGATTAATTAAAAAAAAATTAATCTAGTAATTAGTTAATATAATCAAACTTAAAAACTTAAATTTTTTAATGTTACATTTATACCATTAATATTTCAATTTTTGGTATACTATACTTCAAAAGCTCCTGCGTCCCCGGGAACACGGAGGGATATTCCGTGTCCTCATGTGAATACAACCCTCCTTTTTATATCCTATTTAAACATATGTATTGCTAGTGTTTAAATTGTAAAGGGGCACGAAAATTGCAAAGGCGTACGAAATGTGCTCCGTGTGCCCGTGCACGGGAGCCTCACTCCTTTTACATTTAACTTAATAAATGCTCTCCATTTTCTTTTGGGTAAATATCAAAATTGGTCATGTAAGTATGACATTTTCTAACTTTAATCCTTTATCATTTGCAATTCTCAATTTTGGTCATTTTTGTTCACTTTTAGTCCTTTTGGTCCAAATTTAGTCATTTTTGTCCAAATTTAGTCCTTTATGTTAAAAAAATGTCTAAAAATGATCCGAAAATTTATACATTTAGGACCAAAAGTGGACAAAAAATGACAAAATTTTGAAAAAAAGACCAAAACTGGGCTAAAAGGACTAAAACTGGACAAGAAATGACCAAAATTGAGAATTGTAAATGATAAAGAGCTATAGTTGAAAAATGTCATACTTACCGAACTAATTTTGATATTTACCCTTTTCTTTTATATTTATACTTTATAGAATAACTAAAAGAAATGGGTTATTATCCAATAATTAATTGATATTTCAATTCTTGGTATACTATACTTTTACGTTTAACTTAATAAATGCTCTCTAATTTCTTTTATATTTATACTTTATAGAATAACTAAAGAAATAAACTACAGTGTTATTACCCAATAATTAATTGATGACGTACGTAATAATAACGAGTGAGGCTCTTGTGCCCATAATACACCGTGCGCTTTAAAATTTAGTATTATGGGTAAGGGTACATTGTTTTGTTCTAATGTGTATACACTTTAATTAATAAGGGTACATCATTTTATTCTAAAGGGTATACACTTTTTATTAATTTTTTTATTATTCTTCAGAAAATAAAGGGTACACATCTTTATACTAAAGAGTATACAATTTAACACAAAATTCTAAAGACACACGGAGTGTGCCCTGTGCGTCCGGATGCATACATGTTTTTGCCAATAATAACTTTTATTACTTCCTCTATCCCACATATTTATACCCACTATTCATATTGGGATATCCTACGTTTTTTTACTCATTCCATTAAGGGTAAAAATACACTATAGTACATCTTACATTTTACACTTTATTCATAAATTCCAACCACTTTATTTATTTTTTTTACACTTTATTCACCATTCTCAACAACTTTATTTACTTTTTCTCTCAAATTTACCAATTTATCCCTAATTTTTCTTGCATTATATATTTAAAAAAATAATATTTCTTAATTTTTGTGCCCGTAAACTGGTAAAAGTACCCAGGACGGAGAGAGTATAAGAATTGTTCTCTTGTATTCTCGGTCCTACAAAATATATAGAGTATAAAATTTTATTCTAAAAGGTATACTCTCTCCGTCTCGCAAAAAGAATTACACTTCCTTTGTTAATTACAAAGGAAATATAACTTTTTTATGGGACGGGGGTACATTTTAATTAATATGGGTATGACTTTTTCACTGAAATCACGAAGCTCAAGATGTACTTTATAACGTGTTGCAAAATTAACAGTACGACGGATAAGATTGATAGAATAAGAATTATTTAATTTTTTTTATTTTTTATTTTTAAGATTCAAAGAGGAAATCTACAAACATCCAATTCTTGACATCTTTACTTGACATTGCATCATGCATGTACTATCTTACCATCCACTTTAAATACTATAACTTGATTAAAATCAAGATCTCAATTCATGACAAGGCCTTATATGTAAAGGCACAAGACTTCGCCTTTATCAATTCTATGAGAATCGGGAATTATAATTGTTGTATTAACAACAAATACTCCATTATAACGGTTTTTTTTTGTAATTAGTTATGTTTTAATATAAATATTATTACTTGCATTTGTATTAATGAAATACTTAGTTTATTGTGAGATGTGTTATTAATTTATATACTCCCTTCATCCACATTAAATTTCACATTTTCCGTTCTATTCGTCCCACATTAAATATCATCCCAAAAAAGGAAACATCAGATCAATTCTAACTTTAGTAGTATATTTTAATTACAAAATTATCACTCTCATATAACACACATAATATAATTTATAATTTATTTATCACCTCAAAAAACTGTGTATACACCAAAAATCAATAAAATTGATCCAAGAAACAAATTTTCTTGATCTCCATATCACGGTGCAAGTAATTATGGGATGAAGGGAGTATTAATTATATATAAATTTTTTTATTAAAATCCCTCCATTAAACTAGAGGAAATAGTGCTTTCTTCTTTGCGGATGTGTTGCTTTATTCTTTCGATTCCAGGCCTAGGAAAATGGGCTTCACTTCATTCCTCTTAGCTACCACGAAATTCATTTTTAGCGTTAGTCTCACGTAAATTTTCGCCATAAAAATTAGTTTTATCTTTTCCATAATTAATTAGTTTAATAAATTATAAATTTATATTTATAATTTTGAATTTAATAAAAGTTTATACTTTATTTAAAAATCCTAAGTAATAAATAATTTCAACTTGGGTAAATATTAATTTTACTTTATAAGAATAAATTAAAATTCTTATTGGATATGAAATGTTAGAGTACTTTGAAGGCTTCATTTTTTATTTATTTTTAATTGATACATGTCTCACAGGTTTTTTAAATGCAATATTCCTAATGTAAAATTTTGGACATGTTTGATGGGCACCTTTTGGATATAGACAATGGGTACGAAATAAAATTACACATTTCACCAAAAAAAACTGTTAAATTGGCTTATATATCAACGGATTAGTAACAGAATTCGTTAGTAAAATTCCGTTGGTAAAGTGGTGGTTGGTAAACTTTTAGCAACGAAAAATCAATTCCATTAGTAAATAATTCTGTTGGTAATCCGTTGCTAATAATTCCGTTGGTAATTTATATAATAATTCCCTTGGTAATCCGTTCGTAATTACCAACGGATTGAATTCCATTGCTAAAATAGAGAATAAATTCGTTGGCATTCCGTTGCTAAAACAAAAATGTCATTTTTGTTGCTAATTCATTGGTAATTACCAACGAATTGAATTCCGTTGGTAAATTCGGTTGCTAAAATTTATTTTTTTTATTTTTTTTAATAGTGTTTAGTATTGGATGAGGAATGAAATGAAAGTAGGGATATTAATTTGGGTTGGGCCATTTTTTTGGGCCGTTAGTTATTTTTTGTGGGATTAATAGGTTTGGAGAAGCAGTGGCCTACTGATATTTGGTCTTTATGGCTTGGATTGAGTAGCTCGTGATCCTTTAAGATTAACTTGTGGGTTAAATGTATCAGCCCATGAGTCCAGTTATCTTTTTAAATTATAAATAATTTAATTAAAAATATATTAAACTATCAATATTGATAATGATTAGTGCATTAATTCATGAGTTAATTTCTTGTGGATATTTTATTTTAAAGAGTATTTACTTTAATAAATAAGTGTTTTGTTTTTTCATTAAAAATATAGACATTCCAATAGTGTTTGATTCATTCAAATTATTAAGTTGGTTAAAGAAATTTTAAAGTGTGTATGATATTTGTCTTAATAAGTTTTATGGAATATTATAACCTGCCCACTTAAACTGTAATGCACCGGGTCTGATGATCTTAACTAATATATTTAGAAGGAAATTAAGCCAATTTAGATATAATTAGTGTGTAAATTCCCTTATTTTTAATATTTTTTTAAGACTCAAGATCTAGATCCACGCACCAGAGTACACGCAAACTTTAGCCTCACTCAACAGTAACACTCCATATTATATATATACTCCCTCCGTCCTCTTGAAAGGTATCCGTTGACTTTTTACACGTGGATTAAGGAGTATAATAATTTAATGTATAATATGATAAGAGAAATAATATTTTAATGTGCAATGGGTAGCTGTATTAGTGTTGAATGTGGGGTTATATGTAGTGGTTGTAGGTCACATCAATCCAAAAAAGGAAATAGATACTTTGTAATGGGACGGACCGAAATAGAAAAATAATACGTATCAAGAGGACGGAGGGAGTATATATATATATATATATATATATATATATATAGTAAGTCTTGCGTGAGACCTTCTCACGTGAGATCATTTTACATTTTTTAAATAATTATCACTTTCGCTATAAAAACGTTATCACTTTTGCTATAAAATGTTATCACTTTTTATTTATACTATAAATTATTCATGAAACAACATTATTATTTTTCATTAATTTAGTTTATTTTTTATTATTAAAGTTATCACTTTCTAACCGTCTCACGTAAGCTCTTATGAGACGGTCTCACTCAAAACTTTGCAATATATATATATATATATATATATATATATATATATATATATATATATATATATATATATATATATGAGCAATTTTGTCTATGGGCAAATCATGTTTGCAAACCCATTGAAAATGTTGTTTCAAACCCATCCCCAAAATCTAAATTAAATGTGAGTCGACAACAGCATCGCTATATCTAAACATAGGATGAGAATAGATATTAAATTACAATATATCAAGCTTGTCGTATTAAAAAAATAACGAAGTTAATAAAAATTTTGAAGCAGGTCTTGTATGATGCCTTACAGTGGGGTAATGGATGTTTTATTATTTAAAAAATTAATTATATTATTTTATTTAACGCTGAAGATTAAATTAAAATTTAATATAATGATTAAGATCATTTAGGTACACCGGTGTAACAGGTGTACTCAAGTTGGACCCGCAATTATTTCCTGGGCTGGTTTTGCCTTCTCCAAAAGTGGGTTTTCTGCCTCATGCCTAGTTCGTCATTTATACCTTATGCCTTCGGTGTTGGGCCCATTAAGCATTGGACTTCTTTGTCTGGCTATTATTGCACCGAGAGGCCCAATATTTCTTGGGCCTTGGTTGTTTGAGGTGGGCTTCTTCTGATTTGAGCTTTTACTCTACCAGGTTCGTCGTGGCCAATTCGATGCCTAAAGTACCCATAACACTTCCGTTGATACTGTATGTACCACATAATATATGAAATTTTCGATGTAGTAACGATTTTCATTTTTAATTTAATGTAATAAAACTTTGGTACCCTGAAACTTGAAATTTAATAACGGTATGATATTTTGGAGTGTAACTTGGGTGTAATTGGTTAATCAATAAGATGTGGATACACTTTTTTGTTTTGATAATGAAATAATCTTCATCATGAAATAAAATAAAGTAATAAAAATTTTCAAAATAACTATTCACTATACCATATTTTAAACTTATAAACCCTAAGAGAGTATTTAATTTATTATAATAATATATATTTAGTAGGATTAATAAAGCTTGAAAATATCATAAATAAGGAATGAGTATGAAAATTTTCTTAATCGTTAATACTATTAATTTACAAGTGTTTGCCTAAAATAAAAATAAATTAAAATTGTGAGGTAGCGGCGCCACGTTGTTCATTGAAAAATTTTGTGTATGTGGCGTCACCACGTTCGTTCTTGGAAAAATTATGTACATGACGCTCTCACATTAATTTTGCAATTAATATTTTATTTTAAGTAATTTGATATGGTACATATTGTTTTATTTAATCTCTCTCATTAATAATCTTAATATTTTAAAATTAATATTTTATTCTAAGTAATTTATTATTTAAAGTAAATAATATTTTATAATCTTGAAATTAATATTTTATTTTAAGTAATTTTTATGAAGATTTAATTTAATCTAATAAGAATATTTCTATTATGGTACACTGTTTTATTTTTTATATATTTTTATGTAATATATTTTAAGCCCCTAACTGATAGAAAAATTAATTTAGCCCCCAAATTGATAGTTTATCAATTTTTTAAGTTTTGAATTGAAAATATTCCTATTATGGCACATTGAATTTTAATATATTTTTATATTTAAATATTTTGGTTGGGTTATTCAATAAATAAAAAAATATATATATATTATAAAAGTAAAAGATAAAGAGAGATGCTCAATTATTAATAAAATTTACTACTAATAATAAGCCTAATATTTTTATTATATAATTGTGATTTAAAAAATCATGTTATTGCATATCGTTTCATTTTTAATTATTTTATAGTATATTTTAAAATTCTAATTGATAGAAAAAATAATTAAGACCTAAAATTAATAAGTCATTCATTTTTAAGTTTTGAATTGAAAATATTCTATTATGGCATATCGCTTTCTTTTAAATTAATTAATGTTCATCTTTTTAATACGAAGGTAAAAATTACATTTAATAGTAAAGTAAGATGAAAAATAAACAAACAAACAAATATTAATAATCTTAAAATTACAATTAATATTTTATTCTAAGTAATTTATTATTTAAAGTAATTAATATTTTATAATCTTGCAATTAATATTTTATTTGAAGTAATTTTTATGAATATTTAATTTAATCTAATAAGAATATTTCTATTATGACATACTATTTTATTTTTTATATATTTTATGGAATATATTTTAAGGCACCCTAACTAATAGAAAAATTAATTTAGGCCCCAAATTGATAGTTTATCCATTTTTTAAGTTTTGAATTGAAAATATTCCTATTATGACACATCGAGTTTTAATATATTTTTACATTTAAATGCTTTGGCTGGGTTATTCAATAAATAAAAAAAATATAGTATATATTATGAAAGTAAAAGATAAAGAGAGAGATGCTCAATTATTAATAAAATTTACAATTAATAATAAGCTTAATATTTTTGTTGTATAAATGTGATTTTAAAAAAAAATCCTATTATTACATATCATTTCCTTTTAAATTGTTTTATAGTATATTTTAACGCCGTAATTAAGACCCAAAATTCATAATTCATTAATTTTCAGATTTTGATTTGAAAATATTCTATTATGACATATCGTTTCATTTTAAATTAATTGAATGTTTATTTTTTAATACGAAGGTAAAAACTACATTTAATAATAAAGTAAGATGAAAAAACAAACGAACAAATATGTATATATATATATATATATATTTAATAATAAAATATAAAATTATAAAAATATTTTTTGAAATAAAAACATAACACATAATAGAACTCGCGTCGAACTCGGGAAACAAAACTAGTTCTTTATTAATTTCATGAGATATTGTAATACACCATCCTTTAAATTATAATTCATCAGCCCTTACTTTTAACTAACGGGCTTAGAATGAAATTAAGTCGTTTAAATGCAATTATAGTTTAAACTTCCTTATTTTGAGAAACTTTAAATTTCATAGCATATTGTTACTTACTAAAATGAACCACTTCAAGTGCACCCAAAATCACTCATTAGTTTTGTATATCGAATTTCAATGTTTAAGATATAGCATACTTCACTATCACTACTATTAAAATATGCTACTACATTTTAAATAATTTTTTCCATTCTTCTTTAAATTTGTTATTTTATGAATTTATATATTTCTTAATGAAATTTTCCACTCATGCATGTTCCTCAAGCTTTTGTATCAAAAATTTGTGTAAGATAATTTTATGAAATAACTTTGTGAAATGGATAAAAAGTTTGCACACTAAAATTAATAAGAGGTAATGACTTTTATAATAAAAATTGGTACCTAATAATTAATGAAAAGCGATAATGATTTTGTTAGTTATTTTATGAACAATTTATTATAATATAAATAAAATTTAAAAGTATCTTTTTAAAAAACAATATTAAATAAAAATGATAATTAATTTTAAAAATATAAAATAATCTTATGGTGAAATATTCTTATAAAAATTTGCTACTTTATGTTAAGTGGTGCTCTCTAATTTAAAAGCTTCTTTTAAGTTTATGTCTACTACATTGCATCAATACTGTTGGATGGTCCCATACCCAAACCCATAAATAATCACGTCAATTACCTATCTATCTTGAATGTTATATTTGAATCTAATTTAACTAATTGGTGTTCATGGTGGTCAAATATTGAATTATCATAGCAAAGGATAAAACTTGTATGCTCTAAGTGTCTTGATAGTCTCAAAAATGATACTCTATCTGATTTTTTTTTCATTTTAGGTGTCACATATAAAAAATTTTAATTCTTTTTTTAAATACATGAAACCCACACATATTTACTAATATAATTAAAATATTGGACCAACATTTTCACTAATATAATTACCCACTATAAATAAAATAATAATACTCCTTAATCCACATGCAAAAAGCAAAAGACCCTCTTTAAGTAGAACGGAGGGAGTACACTTTAATATTAAATATCGTACCCTTTAATATAAAAACTTAATAAAGTATATCTTTTAATTTTATTTAAAAAAATACATTTTTTATTTAAACATTAATAACATTTACTATTTCAATTGATCTTTCTTCAATAGTAATCTTATAAATTAAATTTTATACACATTTTAAAAAAATATTATACTTTTTAATATCTTGTACGTCGGAATGCAAAAAAGAGCAAATCAATATTATCTTATAAAATGAAATTTTGAAACTAATGAAATAATAATGAATTTTAATAAAAAATATATATATAATCAACAAAATTTATATGGTACAATTTAATTATTCAGAAACAATTAATCATTAAGACCCTGATTTTTTTATTTTTTTCCTAATTAAAGAAAATAAAATTTTCTTACTATAAAGTCAACCCAATCAAGTTTTTACCAAAATCAAACTTTTTCTCTATTCCTTTTAAAGCATTGTTCCATTTCTTATAATTAGAATCACTCGAAAAATCTCATTAATAATGATAATATTATCCTTTATATTAAAATAATTATTTTAAAAAATAATACTTCCTCCATCCCAAAATAAACTTCACCTTTACGGTAGACATAAGGTTTAAGAAAAAATAATTTTTAACCAATTTTATTAACTTTTGGAGGGTAATTATAAAGTATATTATGTGAATTATGTGTGTTTTTTTTAAGTGTTGAAATTTATTTTAGGATAGACGAAAATAAAAAATATAAAATTTATTACGGGACGTCTGGAGTAATTTATTGTATTAAAAAGGTAACCACCGTTCCACTATGAAATCGATTTATTTTCGTAGATTTAAAGTGTTATTATCCATTTTTTTCAAGTTATAAATGACAAATCAGTTGAACTTAAAAATATAAAATTCGTGTAGGCAGTGCAGTACTGGAGACGTCTTTGAGAAAAACACTAGACTAATTAATTGATACGATTATAAACTTCAATAATTTCGATCTCATGACTGTGTCATAAAAATTTTGTTTGAATATGATAATATAATAAAAAACAAAGATACTTTCATAGAGAAAAAAAAATATTTACATATAATTAGAAAATAATTATCACTAATTCAATTTATGATATAAAAATTACTTAAAATTTTCTTCTTCTCTACACACTCTTGATCACGCCTATTATTACAAAATTTTGTATATCTGCGATTTTATTAACTTGTTTATAGTTATTAGAGTTTGTTGAAAATGGTATTTTTTAAAACTGAAAAAAATAAGGGGAAAGAATGAAGGAAGGAGGGAGCGTAAGTTTTGTGTGAAACCATCTCACGGTAAGCTCGAGACGGATAAAATGTAATCCTAAATTATTAATAAATAATTATTCAATTAATGAAAAGTGATAATAATGCATCGAATTATTTTATAAATAATTTATAGTATAAATAAAAAGTGATAATATTTTATAGCGAAAGTAATAATAACGTAATCACTTTTTATCAGTCTTACATGAGAATTTACGTGAGACGATCTCATACAAGTCTTTGCAAAGAAAGAGAGAGTATCCTATTACTTCCACAATCCCTAATCAATACTCCCTCCGTCCCGTTTCAATGTTTACGTTTGTTTTTTACGTGGATTAAGAAATATTAGTATTTTAATGGATTGTGGGTAGTAAAATATAATATTTAATGTAAAGTGGGTATGTGTATTAGTGTTGTATATGAGTCCCAAGGTGATATATTGTTTTTAGTGGGTCCTATATAAAAAAAAAACGTAAAGATTGAAATGAAACGCCCTGAATAGAAAAATGTAATGAATAAAATGGGATGAGGGTGAGGAATTAAAAAAAAAAAAAGTTTTTAGTTCAAGAACTAAAAAGTGGTGTTGTTGGAGGTTATAGTGGGTACATTTTTACAACTATTAAGTGCGAAATTTGTGTTAGATAAATGAATAAAGAAATTATAATGGATTGGAAGGTGTTGTTTTATAATGTTTTGTGAAACTCAATCAAATTTTGGAGATGGGTGCATTTTTTTTTTTGAGAATTATGGGTGCATATTAAATACTCACACCATCCTAGATTTATTTTATGAACAAATGTAGTAATAATGGATAAATTATTAATTTAGGATTTGAATTTTTTTGTAATTTATTTATTATCTTTTAACTTAAATATCAGGACTAAATACATAGCCTAAATTGATATTTAATTGATAAAAAAAAATAATTCAGTTTCCAAATAAATAGTTTGAATTGAAAAAACTCATTCTTTGATACATACTCATCAATTCTAATAATTTTTTTTACCCTTTATTTATTATTTTCAATAACTTTATTTATTTTTTCTTGTTAAATTACCAACTTACTCCTATTATTTTTTACATTACATATTAAAAAAAATACAATTTCTTAATGTGTGCACCCCGTATAAACGAAAATAAATAAATGTTAGGTCAATCCGAATCCTCTATTCTACAACCGTATTTCACTCCATGTTTCATAACTTGTTTTCCATAAAAATAATATACCCTAGTTAATGACCATTCAACCCTTGGAGCATGTGTTTATATTTTAGGTCTTGATTAATACACATGACAAATATCTAATAAATGGAACAGGAGATGAAACACGAAGTGAAACAGGTGATCCCAATTGGTGTTAGGGAGGTGGTGTGTGCACAGGAATTTTTTTTTTTTTAAAAAATTGCAAATTATTAAGCTAGGCGCCACCTACCCGCTCTAAATAGCTCCTATATATCTTCATATCTATATCAATAAACCAGAAGCTGTTGATGAAGAGTTGAATCATTCATGTTAGCCATGTATTTCATCCTCGAAGGATCCTTCTTTCAGTTGATTAATTACCTAATTATCTGCTGGAAGATGTGTTCTCCGATGCAGCAATTTTTATGGCTTTCTTTCGCAGCCGAGCGCCGCCGACTGCCTGTCCCTCCGTTCCTTTTCTTATCGCGCCACCTCCGTGGTATATATACTAACATTTTTTTTCATTTTATTATTGTTATTCCTAAAATGGGAAAGTTAGTTTTCTAAGTATTGTGTAAATTTGTTGTTTATATCATATTATTTTCCTTAATTGAAATTTATAATCTCAAAAAAAAATTCATACTTGCAAAGGTAGAGCATAGCTTAAATGCTAGAAATTATTGAAAAAGTCTTCTATTTGAGTTGATAGCTATAGGATGGATCCGCTTGATTTTTACGTACATTTGGTATGGATATTGATCTACTCCGTTATATGTTTTTTTCGAAGATTAAAGAGTATTATTATTTTATTTGTAGTGAATAGTTGTATTAGTAGTGAATGGTGGGCTCATGTGGTACATTTTTTTCTAAGATTGAAAAATGGAGATATTTGGATAGGACACTCAATATAGTAAAATATGGATCTTTCGGTGAAATGTAGGGAGTATTATAAGTGAGGTTTCAATTCTTGCGTTTAACATAGGAAATGAACTTTGTAACTATTGTCAAACAGTTATCCACTTGATCCCTTAAGTGCAACCAAAATGAACTACCCCTCTGTTCCGAACTTATGTTCGCCGACACTGTAAATATGGACTTTATAAAAATTTATTTTTTTACTAATTTTATTGATTTTTAGGGGTATTGTGATATTTTTAAGTAATAAATAAATTAAAAAGTATATTATGTGTGTTAGGTGAGAGTGATATTTTTGAAATTAAGATAAGTTTTGAGGTTGTTGGTTAATGTGAAATTTTTTTTGGCTGGTGAATATAAGTGTGGGACAAACGAAAACAGAAAGTATGAACATAAATGTGGGACGAATGGAGAATAAGCCAATTGTTATATATCCTACACCCTCCGTCCCACATTAAATTTCATACTTTCCATTTTTTGTATGTTCCATATTAAATTGCATTATTAAAAAAAATCACATCAATTCATAACCTTAAAAATACAATTTAATTATAGATTTACCACTTTCACCTAACACAAATAACATACTTTATAATTTATTTAATATCTAAAAATACGATAATGCCTTCCAAAAATCAATAAAATTAATTAAAAAGTAATTTTTTTTAATTTCATATCTACCGTAACAATACGTGCAATTAAATGTCGTGCGGGATGAGTGTCATTTATCTCCATCTGAGAAAATGACCCCAATGGTGGGTTATATGGAGTAATTATTATTATTTATTTTTTTCATTTACACGTAAAATACATATGGAGTTTAAAGAAAATATAATGATTTGACTGATTTTTGAAGTAATTTGATTTTTTTAAATAAATAAATTGTAATATATACTATTATGTGAGAATGACATTTTTTAAATTAATTGCATCGTGAAGTTATTTAGTTAAGCGTAATTTTTTTTATCTTTTTAAATGTAAAAATAACTATGAAATGAATAAATAAATGGCAAAAACTTGTGTTCACGCAGACGCACGGGGCACACTTCGTGCATCTTTAGAATTTTGTATTATATTGTGTACCCTTAGTATAAATATGTGTACCTTTTATTTTCTGAAGAAAAATAAAAAATATTAATAAAAAGTGTATACATTTTAGAACAAAATGGTGTACCCTTACTAATTAAAATGTGTACCCTTTAGAACAAAACAATGTACCCTTACCCATAATACTAAATTTTAAAGGCGCGCGGTGTGTAGGATAGCAATGGGTAGGGTAGGGTACGGGTATGACAAATCCACATACTACCCTATACCCTACCCTCCCTACCCATACCCTACCATTTTACCCTAAAATAGAGCTTCGGCTAGGATATGGATATACCCATCGGGTATACGAGTAATCTGCGTGTAAACGAATACCCGTAATCTTAGTATATTTTGCGAATAATATGCGGATACCTGAATCCACCCGACCCTACCCGACCCGACACAACCCATTTTTTTAAAACTATAATCCACCAAAAAATAATTATAATACATAAATGAATAACCTAAAATAAAATATGAAAATTAGAAAACAAAGTCAACAAAAATAACTTATAAATCAGTTAACAAGAAAACATCATAAATTCATAGTTAATTAATCAAATAAATTCATAAAACAAACATCATATCCCAACAATTGTTTCAAAGTCCTTGATTTAAGTATGAAAACTTCAAAGTCTTGCATCTCATTTTCGCTACCAAGATATCTCAATTTGAATATCATTTTTTAGTTAAAATATTAAAAAAAATAATTATAATTCTTAAAAATAATTATAAATAACACATAATATTATAACATAGAACAAGATTTATTATAATTCTTAAAAATTATTTATATTTATATGAACCCGTACCCTATCCTTATCTGCACATACCCGCTATGCGGGTACCCGTCGGATATCCAACCTGACGGGTAAAATTGTCATCCCTAACGGTGTGCCCCAGGTGCACGCAAGTCTCACTCTAAATAAATTGTAATTTTATTAATAAAAGAAAAGATCGTTTATCAAATAGGTAGTTTTTGTTTTTAAATATTTAAACACGTAAGAAAAGAAAAATAACTTACAGCTTGCAGAGCATACCGGTGGATACAAAATTATGAAGTAATCCCCAGGCCCCATCCCATTTATTTATTAATGATAAAAATATACTACATATTTTTATTTATTTTTAACATTTTATTCATCAATTCAAACAACTTTATTTAGTATCTGGATCTTCTGTTATATTTTGGTGTGACATTTCTTGTGACACTCCGTTGGATGAATGACACGTAAGAGAGAGAATGGAAATTATACCCTAAGTCAACCAGTCAACCCTTGGGGCAAGGGTTTGGATTTATCTACCATGATACGTGTCATTCCATAAGCAGGTGTTACAGGAGATGTCACACCAATGTGTCACAGAACATCCCGTGCCCTTTATTTACTATTTTACACTTTATTCATCATTCCCACCAATTTTATTTACTTTTTCTTTCAATATTACCAATTTATCCCTATTTTTTCTTAAATTATATATTACAAAAACACTTCTTAATTTACGTGCCCGTACAAACGAATTAAAATATCCGAGATGAAGGGAGTATAATTTTTGTATATCATCATATGTGACCTTAATTATATGATCAATATAAGAAAATCAAATTACTTCCTCTAAATTATCTTGTGCATCCATTTTAAAAAATTTATACATTTATAAATAAAAATGTATATTCCCTTCGTCAAGCTCGATAAATCGTTGAAAATTTTCAATAAAATTATTTTGATAAATGGTTGACGGTGAATTTTAAAAATTTATACATTTATAAATAAAAATATATATTCCCTCCGTCATGCTCCATAAACCATTGGAAAATTTCAATTATTTTGATAAATGGGTGGAATTGAACCTTTACTATGTTATGACTCTAATATTATATTAGATGATCACTATATCTAAAAGTTTAAACTGATAAAGAGGACAATTATTTACTCTCTCCGTCCCACAAATGTTTGCAACCCTTCCCCGGTATGTTGATTAAGAAAAGTGATGACTTTTAGGGGTATTATGATATTTTTTTTGTAATAAATAAATGATAAAGTATGTTGGGTGTGTTAGTTCGGTTCGGATCTCCCGTTACATTTTTGTGTTACATCTCCTGTTACAAACAGTTGGATGATTGACACGTAGGATAAACTATTTTATACCCTAACAATTAACCCTAAGGGGAAAGGTTGAGATTTTTCTCTCCGCATACGTGTCACTCATCTAACGCGTGTAACAAGAGATGTAACACCAAAATATAATACGACATCCAAGATCGTGTTAGGTAAGAGTGATTTTTTTTAAAATAAAATGTATAAGAAATGGTGATTGTATTTAACTTTTTGCTTTATTAAGAAATGAACAAACTTTTGTGAAATAACTCAATGGATACTGTGCGGAGAGTAATACTTAATCAATATTGAACCTTAACTAATTGCACATTCAGCCTCTACTAATTCATTTACGGCCATAATCCAAGATCGCGTCCCATTTGGTCACTCAGAGTGATCGCGTGGGCCCCATCTCTCTCTCGCACACGCACTTTCTCTCTGTTGCACCATTAACAGTGAGCCATCATCTCTATAACCCACTTGGTTGGGCACATCTCCATCAATTATGGGGCACTGTCTCTCCCACTAATAACAGCATATCTGCACCAAATACTCCAACACATTTCGTGCCAAAAAACGCATCAACAATTCAATTTGAGGAAAATGAGCGAAAGAGGAAAAGTTCAATCCATGGAAGAAGAAGAAATAAGAAGATTGTTTCTGGGAATTATGGAGGGATACAATGATCCTGTAATCCCACCGCTCTCGTATTTTTCTCCCACTCATGAGACGCCCACAATTTCGAGTAAAAGACAGAAACTGAGTGAAGTTTCATCGATTGAAAATCTGAACAAAGAACGTAAAAGAAGGGAACATATGAGTGAGAAATTCTCTGTTCTTCGCTCCAACTTGCCAACTCTGCTCAACGAATCTAAGGTCATTTTTCCTTTTCATTTGTTTTTCATATAATAATAGTATTTGAGTATGTTTAGTTATTGATTAGTTTGAATCAAGTGATTGCATAGCTTTGTTGTGGTGTTCATTTGGCTGGTAAACTGATTTGATGAATATACCGAAATATTGGCTACTCTGTTTGCATAATTTATTTTGAATGTCTTTCTGACTTTCTATGGAATGTTAATGATATTCTTTGTTTTTTTTCAGCAATAGCTGAATGCAGAATCGTATAAGAGTGCCCTGTTTCTAGATTTTGACTTGTTTGATTGATCTATTTCCTTAAGATATGAGATGTGCATTCTATGTATGTGGTTGATTGATATATTTCTTTAAGATATGAGATGTGCATTCTATGCATCTACTGTGTGTTTACTGGAGATATGAGTGCTGAATTACATGTTTGCATTTTCTATTGTGTTTTGTGCATTGTTTTGAATTGTATTGTGTACATGTAATTGTGGAAGTAGATTTGCATTCAAGTAAAGTATTTAAAACTTGCAGCCCTCCAAAGAAAAGATTTTAGGGCTTGGAGTGGACTATATAAAATTCCTTCAAGAAGAGATAAAGAGGTTGGAGGGACTAATGAAACTTGGATGTAAAGAGAAAATTGAGGAAAAACCAATTATATTGAAATGTACAGATCAGAATTCTATAAAAGTTTCAGTCTCTAATGGTGCAACATTCATCGCCATTCAACGGCCATCAAGACGTGGTTTAGTGCCTGATGCTTTGAAGGTTCTTCAAAAGCATCGTGCAGAGGTCGTGGAGGCGAGAGTTTGTGTTAATGACGAGAGGTTGTTAACATTCACAGCCACAGTGCGGATTGGAAGTGATGGAGGGAGTAGTGCTACCATTGATAAAATAAGGAAAGAACTGTTAACTTTATAGACTGTTGATCTTGTTATTATTTGAATGACAGGTGCTACATGATGAAGTTTTGAAGAAGATAAGGTTAAGTGTACATAGTTGAGTTTTGTATGTGAGGTTACGATTCGATTGTTCATTTTTTATATATCTTGATTGCAGCTATAGACTGTTAGACTGTAACTTGCTTATAGAGGTCTCACTTTGTTTGATCTGATGGCTTTTTCATTTACTTAGTTTCACAGTTTTATAGAAACTAGCTCAGCAGTTCAAGTAGTGCTTCTAATACATAGTTTTTACCACAGAATGTTTTTTATTCTCTCATTGCCTGCTGTGATGATGTTAATTCTGCTGCTTATTCTCCATGCAAAGCCGCCTCGGCTGCTCTGCCTCACTCATCGTTTGTATTCTTCTTTAATGTTCACGTTCTTGTTCAACCTCTGCAGCTTTTAATCGCTTTACCTCACCCGTTTTCTGGATAAAGACGCATACAACATCTTCTTCAACTCCAACAATTGTTTAGAAAGGTTTTGATGGAAATAGTACTCATCCCACAATGACTCACTATATATATGGCAAGTATCGAGCCTCTCTCGTTCACCCTATCAAGTACTTCCTCTGGCAACTATTCGTCGACTATTCATGACTTCCTCTTGAGAAGGAAACCTCACAACCCTTATATTGTGGAGTTGACATTAGATCCCCCAATCCTAAAGCCATCATATCTCTCCAACCCTTGTATATTTTTAAGTTTAATTGATAAAGGTATCTATTGATCATCAATTTATTATCATGTGTTTGATTTGGAGATGTATTCTATGTGTCTTAATACTTTTGATCAACTGATTAGGGTCTTGAAAACTTGTTATACAAGTTGCATGTCACAAGTATTAGGAACATAGTCTTACATTTATATAGACAGAGAGATGGTACTTTGCAATACCGTTTCACTTGCATCAAAAATCATTCTTATGACCACTGAAATGCAATTCATGATTTGATAATTACTTCTTTTTTTGTTCCCTTGGTTGTTTGTCTGATTATGGTAACGCTTCATGCAAAGCCTCCAGAGCTGCTCCACAGCTTCATTCATCTCTCCTTCTTCACTCTTCATCCTCTTACTCAACTCTGCAGCTTTGATCCTCATCTCTTCCCCCGTCCTCTCGACAAAGAGTTTGTTTATGGCGCTTGCAACGTCCCCGCTGCTAAAACGAAAGTCCTCACCCTGAGCCACCTCCACCGCAGCACCAGCATTGACGACTAGCTTAGCTTTGAAGGGCTGGTCGACTTTCACAGGAGCGGCTATGATCGGCACGCAAAAATAAGTTCTCTAGATGACCGAGCTCATCCCACAGTGACTCATGAATCCACCAATACTCGGGTGTGCCAAGATATAACATAGAATAAGTTATCAAGGCATTACCATTGGCTATATATGGGATGAAGAAATTGAGTTTATATTCATGCATTAATTCTCAAGCTATATACTATGATGTTATTTCTGTTGCTTATGCTTCATGCAAATCCTCCACAGCTGCTCTGCTGCTTCATTCATCTCGTTTTATTCTTCACTCTTCATCTTCTTACTCAACTCTGCTGCTTTGATCCTCATCACTTCCCCTGTTCTCTCTACAAAAACTTCGTTTATGGCGCTCGCACTCAGACATCCATCCTCGTCCCGTTCCACCTCCACAGCAACACCTGCCTCGACAACTACTCTAGCATTCAATGGCTGATCAAGTTTCAAAGGTATGGCCATAATCGGTACGCCAAAATACATGCTTTCATAGTCGAGCTCATTCCACAATGACTCATGAATCCACCCACACTCGGATGTGCCAGGATTGCCGTCTGTGGTGCCCATCCTTCTACTATCAAACCTCTCTCTCCCGTCCTATCAAGAAATCCCTCCGGCAGTGTGTCTTTTGCTGTGACTTTTTTGTCTGCAGGAAATCTCACAACCCATATGAAGTTAACATTGGAAGTCTCTAACCCTTTAGCTATCTCTCCAATTTGATCTTCGGACAGGTAGTTCTCACTCCCAAAGGAGATCAAAACTGTTGAAGATGGCTTCTTACTGCTCAGCTATTGCATGATCTCTGAATGGTTCTCATCAAAGGCAGCTGGTGTAATAAGTGGACCAACAGCAACCACCTTCTTTCCACACGAAACAGACAAGTAATCCACGTACTTTCCCTCAATACCCCTCGATGTCTTCATCAAGATCACATCGGACGACAGCGTGAAGTGGCTAAAACCGTCATCTTGACTTGTTCTGTCTCTATGATCTTGATCTCGAAGAGCCATGATTTGCAGAGCAGCCTTCCATTCATGGCCTCGAAGGTACAATGCATCGTAAGGGAAAGGCAGGATCTTGTTGAGGAAGTTATGTTAGTAGAATGAATACGCTGCAGCTCCGGTGGTGGCGAAATGGACGGCGGGGATGCCTAATGAGGCAGCCGTGGCGGCCGCCCACGGCTGGAATGCGTCGTAGATCAAGACGTCGGGGTGTAGGGAGGTGATGATGGTGGAGAAGCTGGATCTTGTCATGTTAAAAGCTTCAATGAGTTTAGGCATGAGATGGTGAGGTAAGTTCTTCGTCGTGTGGAGCTCCGGCGACGATGGCATGTCGAGTTGGAGTAGGTGGATTGAATGGCCATTGGAGTTGGTTTCAAGAGCTGTTGCAATTGAAATTAGATTGACTTGTGTGGAGCAGATGAATATGTTGAAGTTTCTGTTGGATAGATTCTTGGCTAGTTGTAGATAAGGGTAGATATGTCCATGTGCTAGCCATGGAAACATAAGGATGTTGAATCTGGTTTGATCAGACCCCATTAATGGTTAGAAGGTAAGCTTTGAAATGAAATGTTGAGTTGTAATAAGAGGTTATGTAATGAAGGAAATAACTCTAGTCGGCCATTATATACTTATATTATTATATGATGATAATGATGATTTCATTGGTTAGGGGACTGTTTTTTTTTTTCCATTGCCCATGTGACGTGTTTTTGTTTCTTGGTAGTAAGTCTTTTGTGATATTAGAATTGTAGTATTCCATATATGTACTTCTAGAAGTCGAGATTAATTCTTTCCTTTGGTCAATTATTTGTGCTTTTGGTAAAAAATTATTTCTTGAAACATCCAGAGAATCAGATTTTTTTTTTTAATAATTAGATTGATTTATATTTTGCCTTTTGGGTCATTGGCTTGAGTAAAACTCATGATTTAGGCTTGCAATTAATTTCACCATTTTTTAGTTAATGAGTAGGAAGGATGAAGTTAAAAATTATGTTGCTTGTAATTAAACCATTCTATTGTCGTTAATATAAAAAATAATTGTAAGACAATGTACATTTAAAAAATATAATAATAAATGAAATAGGAAAATTGAATATGCGATCACTTTTACCTTTGGTGTGGGCATTTGGCATACAGAAACAAGTGCTAAATTAAGTTATTAACACATAATTACCGTACGTTGTGGTCTAAGCCTACTCATGTTAGTTTCAAAATATTTATTAATATCTTTTTTTGTTTATATTATTTCTTTAATGCTGGTTTATTTCCTTCTTCTCCCTTTAAGAGTTTAATGTTAAATAATAGAAATTTACTTATATTTTCACATCGATATCTTACAATTTGATTTGGATCATTGGATGCATACCCATTGTACATCAGAATAATTATTTCCCTATTGTCATTTAGCAAATGCATCTATCATAAAAGCTTTGAATTAATCGTTCTTACTTAGTATATATAAGAAACATGATCATTTGAAGACGACCTAATATGAACAGTTGCCTAATCGTACACATATGGCATTCATATATTAATCATGCCAGTTTTCAGTTAGGCCTAACTTTCAGAGACTAAAAAAGATTAATATACTTCATTAATTAGCAATATTATAATTTAGTGTAGATTTTGATTCTTATTTCTATTAAAGACAAGATATCTATTTTATTATTTTCCATAGTTCTTACAAAAGTACTCCCTCCGTCCGGAAAACTTTTCACCTTTACTGTTCCACGTTGTTTAAGAAAAGTTGCACTTTTTTATCAATTTTATTGACTTTGGAGGGTATTGTAATATTTTTACGTAATAAAAAAGTATAAAGTAATGATGTGTGTGAAAAATGAGTGACAAATTTGAAATTAAAGTAACTTTTGAGGTTGTTGGATAATGTGGTGTTTCCTTTTTTGGGGGTGAAAGGTTTTGTGAGACAAACAAATGAGGAAAGTGAGAAAAATATTATGGGACGGATGGAGTATTAATTTTCATTTTTAGTTAATAGTTATGGCATGTGGCCCACCACATTCTCTAATACAACTACTTACTCAATATAAAATAATAATACTCATGTGTAACGATACCTAGTTAAGTGGAATTGGTATAAATGAAGAAGATTTTGCTATTTTCGTTGAAATAATGTATAGACTAGTACGGTGTCCGCGTGCGACGCAGGTTATCGTGCTTGTTATTTGTTTATTTTTTTAAATATATACTTTTAAATAGAAATTAATCATATTATTTTAAGATAATTTAAAGTATAATTTATTATTTGACAAAAAAAATGCCTTAAGGTATATAAATTAAATTGAGTGAAAAACATACATTCTTAATTTCTTTCATATTAATAGGAAAATATTGTTATAACTGTCGTTGAAGTAATCCTTCTCCCCAACCATATCAACAGAAGATATCAAAATAAGATTGTTGATTTAAAGACCATATGATCTTCTACAAAAATTCCAAGTTCTTTAACCACGTACTTCCATCCTTTAGTGAAGCTCGTAGAAAGTGCAGTAAAAGTGAATGAGCATTCATATTTAATAAATTTAACCCGATTGTGAGGAATTGTTTTCAGATCATCTATATCAATAAGATTAAACGTAATGGTCTTTTAATTTCGATGGAGAATGATTTTTTAAAGAAACTTAATTATGAAAAATTGATTGACGATTTTACTGAAAAAACCACTAGAAAATCAATTTTTTATAGTTAGCTTCATATATAAATTTTGTAACAAATATTGAACTTTTTTTTATTTATGAGTTATATTACGTATAATGATGTGACGTTTTTTATATTTTATGTCTAAAATATATAATAGTATATACATATTCATACAATTTTATCATTACTTTATACTTTATTAAAAATAAAAGGCCTTAAAAAATTTTTTGCACCTGACCCCTCAAACTAATAAGCGGGCCTTGATAATAATATGGAGTGTTGTATTTATAATCATGTACAGTGTTATACTTACATACATTGATTAAAAACATCTGTGTAATCACACATAGTTTCGCAATTATAATTTCATATAAAAAATGGGAGGTTAAATTCCCTATTGCACAATCTATAATTCATTAGGGTGTGTTTGGTTCACTAAGGTTAATAGGTGAGTTAATAAAGCTTGTAAATGTGATAAGCAATGGATAAACATTAGAATTCTCTTAATTCCATATTAGTTTAATGAGATATTGTAACACACTTCCCATCAAGGTTGTATTTCACCGGACCCCTTGCTTTTTATTAATGAGTTTAGATGAAAATTAAGCCCTCATAAGTCCAATTAGCATATAAATTCTCTAATTTTTAGAAAATTTTAAGGAGAATTAGTATTATTAATTTAAAGTGAACCAAACACACCCTTAGTGTTTCATAATATAAAAAATTTATACCCTACTGGTTATTAAACTTTTAGGGTAAGAGTTGAATTTTAGGCTATGATTATGACACATGACAAATATTTAATTTATGGAATAAGTGATAAAACACCATTACAAAATAGGTGATCCATTTGAAAAAATACTATATGAAATCGCAGGTACGAGCGCATGAGGATTGATAATAATAATGTAAGAGAAATAATGGTATTTTTTAAAAATAAAAATAAAAATAATCGTAGTGAATAACATTTTTTTCAAAATAAAATATCAAAAGTGGCATTTTGTAATTTTCATTTTAAAAAAATCTTCTCACTTAATACATATTTACATCTCGCATTAAGAGTTATGTTTTCTATTTTGATTTGTTCTAAGTTAAAGTTTATATATTTTTTTTGTCAAATAAGACACACACAAAATAATTATTTATTCCACATAGAGCTCACACACAACATAATACAACTACTCACTAGTCACTACACATTAAAAATAATATTCCCTCCATCCCAAACTTGTTGTCTTAGTTATTGTAGACACAGAGTTTAAGAAAAGTTATTTTTGACTAATTTTATTGACTTTTCAGGGGTATTGTAATTTTTTTAGGTAATAAATAAATTATTATGTTATGTGTGTTAGGTGGGAGTGATATTTTTAAAATTAAGATAAAATTTTGAGGTTATTGATTGATGTGAAGTTTTCTTTTTTGGAATAATATAATTAGTTTGAGACGGATGAAAACAAAAAGTAAGACAACAAGTTTGGGATGGAGGGAGTATTTCTCATTATTTATTAAAATATTATAATTCGTAATTTCCGTGAAAAAAAAGAAGAGAAAAAGCCAACCTCAACATTAATTTGTGATGATGTGAGTATAATTTACTTAACATTTTATTTACTATTAATTTACTTATTTTACACAAATTTAATACTCAAAACTAAACTATTCCCATAAGATAATGAAGTTAATAGAAAAAAAAGTTGAATAATAACAAAATTTTAAACGTAATTGTCAAAGTATTAAATGACAGATGAAGAAATTTTCTTTTATTTGTATAAACGACAAGTCAAATATAGTGGAAAGGTGACCATTGTTTATTCTAAGATCATCTGCATCGGTTTGAAAAATTTTAGTTTAAACTAAAAATTAATTAAACTGTCCAATGTGAATGAGAGTTTAAACCCACAATCTCCTCCCTATGCGCCTGACAATTTAAAACTATGAACTCAGTTTATTGGATAGATGTAGAGAAATAATGAATAATTAAATAAAGAAAGTGATCAACACGTGAGTGTATAATTGGAAAGTCTAACTCACGTTCCTAAAAAGTGAGTGAAGAAAAAAAAGTGATGGGACCCATCAATTCCTGCAAAATTTTAAGTAAGATATATATTTTTTAGTTAAAATATTAATGCAGAATCGCAGATATGTTTATATATCATTATCTCTATTTGAAATAACAACATTATCTCTATTTTAGATAATAACATTTTTTTGTTACACGATGAAAATAAATTTTGTAGCCGTTTTAGAACATAGAAAAATTTTTATGTTGTCAGAAAAAGATAATATAACCGTTATAGCAACGGTAATAATTTTGAAAAAATTTCTATAAATATGTGGAGATGCTTATTTTATTTAAATACATACCACAACGTTCTTTTTCTTCCATCACAAAAAATTTCCACTCAATCATTTTCTTATTATTCTTCTTGATTTTGTTCTCTTATATGGATACAAATAATAGTTGATTTTTTAGAAATTTTTTGGATTCTCAAAATCCACCCGATATTGGATCATTTTCTTCTCCAAGTTCACAAGTTCCACAAAATTTTCAAAATTTCCTATTCAATCAATTCATTCAATTTCCATCATTCACTCCAGAAACACAATTTTATAACAATTCAACTCAAGTAGAGATAGAGACAGAAGAGCATGACGAAGGTGGTGCTAGTAGTAAAAAAAGTCGCGATGGAGCAAAGCAGAAGACGAACTAGTCGCTTATTATTTTATCACTATCAGTGATGACCCAAAAATCGACAACGATCAAAAAGGGAGTGCATTTTGGGAGCGGGTTTCAAACTACTACAACGAAAATCGTCATGCAGACTTGTGCAAAAGAAATGCAAGCGTGATGAAATCACACTGGTATACAACAATTATTCGAAAGGTGAACAAATTCAATGCTTGCTACAACAGTGTATACGAGGTATATTGAAGTGGTCATAGTGATGCAGATTTATTGTCCATGGCTTATGATAAATATGCAGTTGAAAATAATGATGTTACATTTAATCTCGAGCATTTCTGGAAAATAATGAAGGATCGTCCAATGTATTGTCCACAAAATAGTGATTACCGTGGGACATCAAAGAAAGGAGGACTTCGGAGTCGGAAGCAAGCAATACATCATCGGATAGAATTTTTCATCTGAATATTGATCTAAATGATGATGAACCTCGTCCAATTGAACAAAAGGCAGCAAAGCGAAAAACTAAAGGAAAAGGAAAAGCTAAATCACGTGAAAACATGAAAAGATATGATGATATGTCCATGAAATTCTCAATTGTGCTCGAGAGGTTTTCAGAATATACAGAAGTCAAGAAAAAAGAAATTGAGTTAAAGGAGCATGACATCATGATGAAAGAGTGGGAAACTATTAATGCAGATACATAAAAAATGCCTAGAGATCGTCTCATTTTACACGAGCAACTATGTAAGAAGATCATGGAAAAATGGAACTCTCAAAATAAGTAGAAGTATTCGTTGTATTTGTTTATTATTTATTTGTAGAATGTTCTTAATGTTTAATTTTTACTAGTTTAATGTAATCTTTATTTTAAAATATTGTTTGTTTGCATTATTAAATTAATCAATATTTTATTATATAAGTTTTTTATTTTTTTTCATAGTTGACTGTTAAAAACTAGTTGTTGGAAATATAGTCGTCATAAAACTAGCCGTTGCAATATAGCCGTTGTAAAATTAGCCGTTGGAATATAGCCGTTGTAAAACTAGCTGTTGCAATATAGCCGTTGTAAAACTAGCCGTTGCAAGGTGAGTTTGCTATATATATGTGTTTCATCAATGATGTTGTTGCATTCTCAAATATTTTGTTCTACTAAAAAAAAAATCTTGCAGCAAAAATGTCTCAATATTCTAACAATAACAGCTCTGCCTCATCCAGTGATGAAGAATATGAAGTCGAAAATTACGAGAGACCAAATTCGTCAGGCGAAGAATTCATGTTAATGTTAGTCAATCAAGGACGACAACTTCTAGAAGCATATCAACAACAATTCGAGATACCACAACGAAGAAGGTTCATAGAACGAAATCGTGAATCCGGACATAAAAGACCTGTGCATGATTATTTTTGCACAAATCCCGTGTATCCGGATAACTTATTTAAAAGACGATTTCGAATGCAGAGAGTTGTTCATTCACATAGTAGAAGTACTCGAGAGTCGGTTTCCTTACTTTCAACAGAGGGTCGATGCTGCAAAGAGACACAGTTTGTCACCACTACAAAAATGTACCGCAGCTATTCGCCAATTAGCTTATGGAGTCTGCGCCGACTATCTTGATGAGTATCTTCGGATGGGAGAAACAACTGCAATGAAGTGTCTTTTCTAATTTTGCAAAAAACGTGGTTGAAATATTTGGTTGTCAATGCTTGAGAAGACCGACGTATAATGACATTCAACGTCTTTATCAAATGCACGAGCAGAAACATGGGTTCTCTGGTATGTTGGGCAGTCTTGATAGTATGCATTGGGAGTGAAAGAATTGTCCTGTTGCATGGAAATGTCAATTTACAAGAGGTCATGGCTCACCTACGATTGTGCTCGAAGCAGTCGCGTCTCAAGATTATGGATATGACATGCATTTTTTGGATTTGCAGGTTCGCACAATGATATAAACGTATTGTATGAATCTCCTCTGTTTAACAATGTTTTGCGAGGAAATGCTCCCACTATTGAGTACACCGTGAATGAAACGCAATATACACAAGGATATTATTTAACTGATGGAATCTATCCAGAGTGGGCGAATTTTGTCAAAGCATTTCCATGTCCACAATATCCAAAACGAAGATTGTTTAAGGAAAAACAAGAAGCTGCAAGGAAAGATGTCGAAAGAGCATTTGGGGTTCTCCAAGCTCGATGGACAATCGTGAGAGGACCAACTCGTTTTTGGTATAGGAAGAAATTAAAACTCATAATGTTAACTTGCATTATTTTACATAACATGATTGTCCAAGATGAAGGAGACATGGTCACAAATTGGTCAAATGACGAAGGTGATGATCCTGCATAACCTATTCAAGGCTCGAATCGAGAGTTCCAAGAATATCCTCGAAGAAATTCTGGACTGCGTGATAATCATGCTCATCACCAACTTCGTGCTGATTTGGTTCAACATATTTGGCAACGCTTTGGTAACAATAATAACTTTTCATTTTCTCGTATTATGGATAGTCCTAATTATTGTTTTTGTGTTACATATTATCTTAATTATTGTACTCATTTATTTTTATGTTATGCATTGTCTTAATTATTGTACTCATTTATTTTTTCTATAATGCATTGTCTTAATTTTTGAACACATTTTAATTAAATTACTATATATATATATATTAAGTTTCAATAAATAATATAATATATATAATTTTATGTAAAATAAATTAAATTAAGTGTAATCATAATTTCTTGTTTAGAGTATTTAATATTTATATAATATTTTCAATAAATAATATAATATATATAATTTTATGTAAAATAAATTAAATTAAGTGTAATCATAATTTCTTGTTTAGAGTATTTAATATTTATATAATATTTTGAATGAAAATATAAGAGTTATATTTAGTTATATTATGTAGTGTAAAAATAAAATAATGGATCCCATTAATAGTTAGTTTAAATTGAAAAATGAACGTGATAGTTGAATTTAATGGGGGAATTGCGTGGGTGCTCTAATTACGCATAATCTCACCAACCGTTTTTAAATTCGTTGTTTCTTTCTTTCACCTACTTCTTTTCGGACGAAATAATTTAATACTTCCACCCCCACTTTTTAATCATTTTTATTAGTTCTATTATAATTTTTTTTTACTAAAACGAGTCACAAGTTCAATTAAAAAATCTAAGAAATAACTTAAAATTATATCATACTTCAAATTTAAAAAATTATTTAAAATTATATCATATTTCACTATAAATTTAAATGTATAGTATAAAGGAGGTTCGGATCTCCTGTTACATTTGATGTTACATCTCTTGTTACAAATCGTTGGATGATTGACACGTAGATAGACTAATATATACCCTAACAATCAACCCTAAGGAGAATGGTTGAGATTTTTCCTTCTGCACACGTGTCACTCAGCTAACACGTGTAACAGGAGATGTAACACAAAAATGTAACAAGACATCCAACGCCTTATAAAGGTAGAAGAACATCTAAAATTTAATCACTGCACATTCAAAATTAATAATAAATTTAATTTTTAATTTTTTTGTTTTTGTCGATCTCAAATTCAAATTCATTCTTTCATATTCCTCTGTTCCATAGAAGTTGACACACTTTCCTTTTTGGTTTGTCCCACTAAAGTTGACACATTTCCTTTTTAATACATGGACTCACACAAAAAATAATTAATCTATTCTCATGGCTCCACATAACACCTCTAATACAACTACCCACTACACATTAAATATTATTTCTCTCACTTCACTTTACTTCACTTTACATTAAATTATTATACTACTTATTCTCCGTGCCCAAAAAAATACTACCTCTGGCCACTTACAAGACATCCATTTAACTATTCTTGGCGTCCGCTTCAAAGGTATCAATTTCCTCTATTTAGTAAAGAAAGTACACAATATGACTCACTACTTCTCTCCAATACAACTATCCACTTTACCTATAATAATAATACTTCTTAATTCAAGTGCAAAAAGCAAATAAAGACCTTAGAATTGTCTACGTGCAAACAGCAAACAGTTACCTTGTAAGTGGCCGGAGGGAGTATATACCAACTTCTCCGAAACGGAGGGAATAAAATTTTAATTAATATCTCCACCATATATATTGATTTTTAATATTATTCTATATATTTTAACGCAAATAACACACTTTACAATTTCTCAATTTATTATTAAAAATACATAAAAAAATTCTTTTATTTATATTCATCCCAACAAAGGTGAACTTCAAATCAAGACTTTACTCCTATTTTCAGTATAAGTTGCATTAAATGCCAATAAAGAAAATGTCATACATTGGAAACTCCATCCTTCCCAAATCATGCCAACACACTTCACACATGCAATTTTAGTTTATTAATATTAATAAAAAACACTTTCAACTTCTGCAATGGAAACCAGAAAGTGCAGAATTCTGATGTTTCCATGGCTAGCCCATGGTCACATATTCCCATTCCTAGAACTCTCCAAAGAAATCCTCAAAAGAAAACAGTGCCTCATCTACTTCTGTTCCACCCCCATCAACTTCGATTCCATCCACAATTTCATTTCAGACAACTCTCTCAACGATTCCATTCATCTCGTCGACATCCACCTACAATCATCCTCTGTTCTTCCTCCACACTACCACACCACCAAGAATCTCCCCTCGTCTCTAAATCGCACCCTCGTCAAAGCATTCCAAGACTCGAACTCCACATTCTCCGACATCTTAGACGAAGTCAAGCCTGATCTGGTCATATACGATGTTTTCCAACCTTGGTCGGCTAAGATTGCAGCATCTAGAAGTATCCCCTGTGTTTACTTCTCCATATTCGGAGCTGTTTTCTTGTCTTTCTTGCATCATCAGCACACCTATGGCGATGGGGTTGAGTTTCCTTTTAAGGATCTCCAATTTGCAGAGCATGAGTTGACCGGTTTGAACATGTTCATCGAGTTTCTGTATGAGAATATCCATGGCGTGGATCGAGATTTCTTCTTTGGGAACTTCAAGCAGTCTCACGATGTCGTTTTGGTGAAAACCACCAGAGGGATTGAAGGGAGCTACGTTGATTATCTCTCTGAATTATCCGACAAGAAAGTAGTGCCAGTTGGTGCCCTCATCAGCGAGGGCAGCAAAAGCGGCGTCGTATCAGGTGGCTCGGATATAATGAAATGGCTGAATACTAAACAACAGCATTCGACTCTGTTTATATCGTTCGGGAGTGAGTACTTCTTGTCCGAGAATGAGATAGAGGAGATAGCGAAAGGTCTAGAACTTTCTAGAGTTAACTTCATATGGATCATTAGGTTTCCGGTGGGAGCCAAAGCTGGATTGGAAGATTCGCTTCCGTTAGGGTTCATGGACAGGGTGGGTGACAGGGGTCGGGTTGTGACGGGTTGGGCGCCTCAGGCGGATATTTTAGCCCACCCGAATACGGGTGGTTTTGTGAGTCATTGTGGTTGGAGCTCGGTGATGGAGAGCATGTATTTTGGAGTGCCGGTGGTGGGAATGCCGATGAAACTTGATCAGCCTATCAATGCTAGGATGCTGGCGGCGGCGGGAAGCTGCGTGGAGGTTAGGAGGAGGGAGAAGGAAGGGTTCAAGGGGGAGGAGATAGCGGCGGCGATGGTGAAGGTGGTGGTGGACGAGGAGAGCGGCGGAGCGCTGAGGCAGCGGGCTCGTGAGTTGAGTGAGGTGGCGAAGCTGGAGAGGGAAGGAGCTTTGGATCAAACGACAGAGCAGCTATGGAAACTCTGTTTCAGGGAATGAGTTGTTTAGAACAGTATTTAGCGGAGTTGTTTCAAGTATTTTGTTTTGAGAAATACTCCTTCAGTTTGTATTATTTTTCATTGTTTTCTCCGGCCACTTATGCACTAATGTCATTATTTACTTTTTGCACATGGATAGGTAAGGTGCGATTTGGATTCTCTGTGTCATTTGGTACACCATTTCATGTGCCACACCATTAGATTGACGACACGTAAGAAAGAGAAATTATACCTCAATTCTTAAACCATAGGGGCAATGATTGGATTTATTTTTCCATGTTTACATAACGTGTGACATAGAAGATGATGCACCAAAATAGCACAGAAGATCCGGTGTGAGTAAGGTGGATAGTTATATTAAAGGAAAGTGGTGGTCATATTGTGTACTTTCTTTACTAAATAGAGAAAATTAATACATTTGAAGTAGACACCGAGAATAGTGAAATGAATACCTTGGTCGAAGGGAGTATATTATTTTACTATGAGAGATAAATAAATTCAACAATTATCTTTAGAGTTTAAATTTTTCTTTAGGGTATAATTTTACTTTTACAGTTTACTCCTATATATCATGTTTCATTCATTCAACGGTATGGATAATACATCCAACGTGAAATATAAGAGATGATGCACTAAAATAATACAAAAATATATAACATGTGTCATATAATTTTTAATGTTATAGAATAAGCAAAAGCTTCTGCGCTTCCGGGGACACGGATGTGAAGACAACTCTTTTCCTCCCTTATTTTATTTAAACCTATGTATTGCTAGAGAGTTTAAATTGTAAAGGAGTACAGAAGTTGCAAAGAAGCACACTTCCGTGTGCCGGGCGCACAGGATACTCACCCTATAGAATATTTATATGTAGAACATGAAAAGTGAGTAGTAAGAAATTTAAGTCCATTGAAATACGAAGAGATTGATGTTTCACTAAAAAATATTTCCTCCGTCCCAAAATTTTTTGCACACTTTCTTTGTAAATTACAAAGGAAGTGCAAAAAATTCCGGGACGGAGGGAGTATTAATCTTTTCATATTTTATTTGTTTTCACTTTTATCTGGTACTGTAATTAAGAAAGTTCTACTTTAATATATATATATATATATATATATATATATATATATATATATATATATATATATATATATGATAAATGTATATTAAATGTGTGGAGTATGAGTAATTTATTTCAAATGGCAATTTATAGTGTGCACTCGAGTGCACCTAAAGATAGAGTGCATTCATATACAAATATAAACAAAAATATATATAATTAAAAGTAAAAATGTATACAATTTAATTTTTAATTTTTTTTAATGAAAAATTTTATATAATATTCAATAAAAAGTTATACACATATGGATGTCAGTTTTTTAAATGAAAACTTAATGTGAAAAAAATATACAATTATTACAAAACACGTATACAAAATAGAATAATATGTATACAAAATAGAATAAAAAGACATACACATATAGATGTACTCTTGCACCGGTATGTACCCAATAATACACTCATTTCAAATAAAGTACTGAGAGGAAGTTTGGGTATTGATAATGCCCAGCATATAATCCGGTCCTCTCATTCAAATATTTTATGTCGTGCATCCCAAATAATCCTACACTTTACTCCTTTATTTGTTTCACAAAATTCTTTCATACCTCAAAATAATACTTTTTCGGTTCTGTCGAAAGGTCCATATTTCTCATCTTTTAGTAAAAATGACCCACCACTACCCATCAAATTTCTCTAATACAACTACTCAATACAGTGACGGACATACATGGGTGCTAGGGGGCACTGGGCCCCCGTGAAAATTTTATAATTAGTAGTATAGATATAGATATGTTAATTATGTCCGTCTGTAGCGCGGTGGTGAAGTACTCAGGTTGGTTATTAACATGTCCAGTGTTCGATTTTTTTCAATTACAGCACAATTTTTTTCTCCCTTTTATCTCTTTTATTTATTTTAAGTGATACATTATTTACTTTTTAAAATTTTATTTCTTCTGTCATATTAAAAAAAGTTGATAAATAAATTAATTTTTCTTAAAAATTGTAGAACAATAAACGCGAACCGTGGCATGACAGAAATACGGTATATTTGGGCCCCCTCGACGGAAATCATGCGTCCGCCACTGACTCAATACACATAAAATAATAGTACTCCTTAATCTACATGCAAAAAAAAAAAGACCACCTTTACCCGGGACGGAGAGAGTATTTTACTCAATAGCCTTAAAATTTATTTTAATTTCAAATGATAATTTTTCATTTTTATAACCTTACTTTATACTTTATTTATTACCCAAAAATATTAAAATACACTAAAAAGTCAATAAAATTAGTTTATAAAAAATCATCTTTACTTAAATTCTAGTATAACATTTAACAGTAAGTGTAGAAGGTGGTATGTAATGAAGGGAATATATTATGCATATCTTATCAATATTTATATGGAGGATATATTTTTTAAAAATTATGTATTTACTTAAGTAATTAATTAGAGAAAAAATTATATAATTTTAAACAAAATTTTTTGTGAGACGATATATATATATGAAAGTATGATTATTATATAAGTATATAAATGTAAATATTTTACCTATATAATAAGTACTCCTTCCGTCCCGCACCACGTAGATTAAGGAGTATTATTATTTAATGTATAGTGGATAATTGTATTAGTGGGAGTGTGGACCCCATATAAAAAAGGAAAGAGAACACTTTGGGTGGGACGATCAAAATGAAAAAAGAAACCCTTGGCGCGGGATGGAGGGAGTATACTTTAATATTAGATCGATTAATTTCACAATTGCGTATGACAAGCAGCGACCCAAATCCATAAAAGTAAACGAGGTCTGGTATGCAACTTCCCGTCGTCCACCGTTGCCATCCATAAGTTTGAATATAGAATTCAAATGGGTAATACGTAGATTTACCAATATTTTTAATAACCCATATTATAGTGGTAGATATTATAATTTTTAAAATGACATAATGTGACTTGATTTTAAATTTTAATTGAGTTATAAATTTATACAACGAAGTTATAATACATAGAATCAAATTATAAATATAGTTTAATCGAGTCATTTATATTAATTGAGATAACGATAGTATCAAAATTATTTAATTGGGAGTTTGAACAAATACACTTAAAAAATATATCTTCAATTCAAATGGATTATTTATAGTAAGAAAAACCGTAAACGTATCAAACTTGTGTTTCTTTATATTAGCTATCTCTTGGTTATTGAGTCTAAGTTTTCATCTTATAAATAGTAAAACATTAACTGTCTCTGTTGATTGCTAAGTCAAATGTTTCATTCAATAACGCGTAAATCTAGAGAAAATGGCTATTTATGAATATATTAATAATGATACACACCTTGCCATTTTTTAACATCATTTCCTGTGAATACATCCAGAAATGAGAACTGTCATGCTATAATTTATGAAAACTAAAAATATCTTATTAATAAGTTCTCTGTTAAGCAAACAATGATTCTGTCTGTGTTCTTCATTCAATGAAAGCTCATATTATTAAGTTCACTTCATTTCACCTCAGATTAATGCAGTGGCCTTGATCATAAGAATACAAAAGCATACTTGAATTTTATATTTCACATTCCATATTCCATTAATATTCCATAACGTAAAAAAACTATATCTTACATAATTAATAAACCAAACCTTTGGAGTATGTGTCATTAATCCATGACAAAACATAAAAGTGGAATAGATGATCCAATACCACATAAACACTAAACAAGAAAAAGTGTAATAGAAGTTGTATCATGCTTGTTTCTTGTTTTTCTTGCAGATCCTCACCAGATGCTCTGCAGCTTCACTCATCTCTTCTTCTTCCTTCTCTCTCATCATCTCACTCGTTTTTTCAGCTCTATTCCTCACACCTTCACACAATGTCTTCTCCACCATCACCTTATTAATTGCTTTCACCACCTCTTCTCCCATATACATTCCATTCCCATCTTTCTCAACACCAACTCCAACTCCAGCTTCCACCACCAGTTGAGCATTGATGGGCTGTTCGGACTTCATCGGCATCGCTATAATCGGAACTCCATAATATAAGCTCTCCAATACAGAACTCCACCCACAGTGACTCACAAAACCAGTAATACTTGGATGGGCTAAAATCCGTGTCTGCGGTGCCCATTTCGACACGATTAACCCCCTCCCCTTGGTCTTTTCGATGAACCCTTCTGGCAATTCTTCTTCTATGCTAGTGATTCTATCCCCAGCTGGAAATCTGATGACCCATAAAAAGTTAACATCACAGAGCTGAAGCCCTTTTGCTATCTCTGCTATCTGATCCTTGGACAAGAAGCATTCACTCCCAAAGGAAATGTAAACAGTTGAACCCTGATTTCTCTCACTTAACCACTCCATGATCTCTGAACTCTCTCTATCATCATAGTGATCACCATCTGCAATCAGTGGACCCGTGCAGACTATCTGTTTCTTGGACAAAACAGAGAGATAATCGATATATTTCTGCTCAACACTCCTGCAGGTTTTCATCAACACAATATCAGTAGACCTTGTGAAATTCCCAAAGGCAAAATCATCATGATCAGCTTCTTTTATGTTTGGCACAATACGATTCCTGAGGCGATCCATCTCACTCTTTGGCATACTTATAGCCTCATAAGGGAACGTTGAACCACTTCCCATTGTGTGCACATGATGATAGAATGAAAACGGCGTTGCGCCTGAAGTTGCAAAGTTAATAGAAGGTACACCTCTGGAGGAAGCAATCTTTGGAGCCCATGGTTGGAAGAAATCATATATCAGAAGATCAGGACTCAGTGAATCCATGATATCTGAGAAGCTGGAACTTGATTCTTGAAAGGCCTGCAAGAGGGTTGGAAGAAGATTAGATGGCAGATTCTTGGTTGTTTGGAGGTGTGGAGGAAGTTGAGGTGATGATGGAATCTGAAGTTCTACTAGCTGTATTGATTCATTTATCCTTGGTTTGATTGAATCAAGGTTGACAGCAGTAGAGCAGATGTATATAGTGAAGTTTCTGGTTGAGAGTTTTTTGGATAGTTCAAGAAATGGGAATATGTGTCCATGAGCTAACCATGGAAACATAACAACTCTCAACTTATTTTGTTCTTTTTCCATTGATATGAATGAATGAATGAAATCTCCTCAGAGCTCCTTTACCTCTTTTATTCTACTCAAATTTGTGATTGTTAACTACCCCTATTGATTGTCAAGATAAGAAAGCAGGGGAACAAGGAGACAAGGGGTACAGGTGCAATCAGAAAAAATAGCCTCATTTCAAACTTGTAACTACACATTTTTTGGATTAAATTCTACAAGGACCAATATATTAACAGCCCATTTAATAATAATTAATTCAATTAATTTAGTCACATATATCACAACACTTTTTTGTTAAGAAGTAGTAATTCATGTAAGGTCAAAAAGTCAATACCCTAATCTTATTTTATGGGATCAAGTTGGCCTTTCAACTATATTTTTGTTCATCCAAGACACTTATCTATTTTAAATGATCAAATGACCCCTTTTCTAAAAAATTAAATGTCTAAATAGTTAATTTTTGTTAATTTCCTAATTAATTTTGGGTTAAAAAGGAAACTCATCCATAATTCCTACCCATTACACTGATGCAGTTGTCTTCCCCAAATTAATTTGGCTTTGGATGATTCATGAAAGAGAAACTAAGCTTGATGTAATTGCAGAGAGATGATGTAATATCAATATGATAAGAAAGCAAAACATAGATAATTTATAACACCACCGCATCAGATATGATAAGAAAGCAAAACATAGATAATTTATAACACCACCGCATCAGATCTTCAAAACAACATATGCATCTAAAGTTGACCACAACACAGAATTGGAAGTTCAATACAACAGATCCATCTAATTGGAAGTCCAACACAACAGATCCATCTAAAGTTGACCACAGTACCGACTTGGATGACCTACCGCTACCAGATCCAACCTTGTCGACGAACTTCACGACGTCGTATCCCTCAACAACCTGCTCAAACCCACACGCTCAAAAGCCATGTTCTGTCGCACTAGCCGGCCACCAATATAACCACCATTGTTGTCGGTCACACCCTGTTGTTTACAAAGATGAACACACGTTGGGTTTGATTCTGTCGTCGATCAAGAACATCCACCATTCTCTCATTCTCTCACTAGATAGGGATTGCGGATCCACATCAAAGTTGTCTCTTTCTGTTTGGATTCAACATCCCAAGAATACATCAAACGCTTGCTCATCTTATTGCAAGAGATGGGCTCGTCGTATGTGGTGACGCACCACCCAAAAATCCATGGGAGTTTGATACGACCCGGCCCATCACCTTGAGCCCCTCTCCAGCTAAAGCCCAATCCATTATGGCTAATGATCCAGTAGAAGAAGCCCAACTTTCGCCAGCGATTCCTCCAGCCATCAACAATGGACACCCACGTCTGAAGAAAACACCTGCACGGCTGAAGGACTATGTCAGGCGCACTACGCAAATTGAAGGCTACAGAGAATATTGTTACGTGAAATTTGTTATCTTATGAAGAGGGATATAAAATAGGACCTTTAGAATTGAATAAGCTAGGCTGATAGTATGTTTCTTGTTTCTCCTCTTATCTCCATGGCTCCATTTCTCTGAAATCTGAGCTTTCTTTGTATTTGAATCTTCAATTAATGTTATATCTCTCTTCTCATTTCTGCTTCGTCTTCTTCTTGGGAGTCTTCACTCGCTCAAAGAGTGCTTAAACGTATCACTGGTGCTCTCATTACGCTGAACTCTTCTTTTCTTGCTCCTTCATTAATGGCTGATTCTGATATCCTTGCTGCTATAAAATCTCTTCAAGTCCAATCGAAAATCAATCCACCCATCTCCAATCTCAAATTGATAAACAATCCATTTCCTTCCAGCAATATATGTCGTCTGTCGAATCTCGCTTTGAAGATATTCGACCTTCTATCAACAACACCCCAAGTTCATCTTCTGCTTCTCAACCTCAAATTCCACCACGAGACCTCCCTTTGGCCTCTGATATTTCTCCAATTCTTTGATCCATGAAAATGGACATTCCTAAATTTGATGGCACTGATCCTACTGGTTGGATTTTTCGAATTGAGGAATTTTTTGATTTCCATGGCACCCCTGACGACATGCGCCTTCGCATCGTCTCTTTTCACATGGATGATCGTGCTGCTGCTTGGTTTCAATAGATGAAGATGAATAATATGCTCACCACTTGGAAAATTTTTTTGTTGCATCTTAAGCATAGATTTGGCGCATCGGCCTACGAAGAACCTCAAGGAGATCTTTCTAAGTTGACTCAAACGTCTTCTGTTGCTGAATTCCAATCTGCATTTGAATCCTTAATGAACAAAGTTACAGGCATTTCTGAGCCCCTGCTCATCAGCTTCTTCATCGCCGGTTTACAACCACACATCCGACGTGAGCTGCTCTTCTCAAAACCGCCTTCCTTGATGGAAGCGTTCGCTCTGGCTAGGGCTTACGAGTCTCGTTTGGCTGAGGCCCACACTGCTTCAATTCCCACTTGCAAAAACGAAATCAATTATCATCTCCAGCCCAACAACAATCTGATTACAGGTCCACTTTTCAACCCACTTGGCCCAAAACTTCACAACCAATTACTCCAGCCCACATACCCGAACATCATTCCATTCTTTTCCCACCAAGCCCAATTTTCGTTTCCTCACCCCTGTCTTCCGGTACCTCTCAATCTCTTCCACAACCCCCTTTATTACCAACTCCTCAGTTACCTATTCGCCGACTTTCTCCGGCCGAACTTCGTGAAAAGAGGGAAAAAAGGCTTATGTTATAACTGTGATTCCAAATATGGGCCAAATCACAAATGTCGCAGTAAATTTCTTCTCCTTCTGGGCACAGATGATGAACTTGAAGAAGATTGCAGCCCAGAAATTAATATATGTGATGAAGTTGCCATGGGTGACATATCCAGTTTGAATTCCATGGAATTGCTAATCCTCGTTCTCTTCGCCTCACTGGCGCTATTCTTTGCCAAAAAATCAAGTCTTGGTGGATAGTGGCAGTACACACAACTTCATTAAGCCATCTTTAGCTGAGAAGTTAGGACTGCTCGTTGAAAATATTTCTCCGTTTCGTGTGCTTATTGGTAATGGAGATTCCTTGGTTTGTCGTGCCATGTGTCCCCAAGTAAAGCTCACACTTCAATCCCTTGAAATCTCCACTGATTTATTTATGTTACCCATCCAAGGCCCATATGTCATATTAGGGATTCAATGGCTTCAAACTCTAGGCAAGGTCTCTCACGACTACGCCGAGCCAAGCATGGAATTCACATGGCTGGAAAACTCTTTTACTCTAAAGGGCGAACACATATCATCCCCTGCTCCTATCACTTTTGGTCAGCTTCAAGAAATTATTGAAAGTTCAGACTTCGACTCTCTTTATGTGGTATGTTTCTTTCCACTCGACACGTCACTCGATAATCAATCTTCCTCATCAGAAATACCACTTTTTCCTACAGACATCCATCCAGAGATCCTCAAAGTTTTGCAACAATATTCCATGATATTTTCTTCCCCTCCTGGACTACCTCCACACCGTCCGATTGATCATCGAATTCCACTCCACCCTAACTCTAAACCCGTTTCAGTCAAACCATAATGCTATCCTTATTTTCTCAAACAAGAAATGGAAAAAATGGTTCATGAGATGTTGGAATAAGGTCTTATACAACCCAGCCGCAGCCCTTTCTCTTCTCCTGTTCTTTTGGTCCGAAAGAAAGATGGTACTTATCGCTTTTGCATCGATTACAGGTCACTCAATGCTGCTACTATAAAAGATATTTTTCCTATCCCCACTATTGATGAGTTGTTAGATGAGCTTGGTTCTGCTAAAATTTTCACGAAATTGGATTTGCGCTCGGGGTATCACCAAATTTGTATGCACCCTCGTGACATCCCCAGGACAGCATTTTGAACAGTTGATGGTCACTACGAGTTTGTTGTTATGCCGTTTGGCCTATCGAATGCTCCATCCATGTTTCAAGCTACAATGAACCAAGTCCTTTGCAGGTATCTTCGTCAATTTGTAGTGGTTTTCTTTGATGACATTCTCATTTATAGTTCTTCATTTTCGGATCATGTTTCACATCTCACAATGGTTTTGGAGTGTCTATATTTGAATAATTTTTTTGTGAAACTCCCAAAGTGCACATTTTTCAACATTCTGTTGAATACCTTGATCATATTGTCACTTTTGGGGTGGTCTCGGCGGACCCTAAGAAAATTGAAGCAATGGTGGATTGGCCCCCACCTAACACTTTAAAACAGCTTTGGGGATTTCTTGGTCTTAGGGGTTATTATCGGCGCTTCGTAAGGAACTATGCTTCATTGGCAGCTCCTTTAACTGATTTGCTTAAAAAGAATGCATTTTTATGGAATCCATATGCTCAATCTGCTTTTGACGCTCTTAAGCAATCTATGGTCGAAGTTCCCGTTTTAAACCTGTCAGATTTTTCTAAAGGATTTGTCCTGGAAACTGATGCCTCCAAAGATGGTATGGGGGCAGTTTTAATGCAAGATGGACACCCAATTTCTTATTTTAGCAAAAAGTTTGGTGTCTGAATGTGTGGTTCATCAACCTATTTGAAAGAACTGTTTGCCATCACTGAATCAGTGCGTAAATGACGTTATTATGATAGAGTCAATCAAGGGAGTCGTCCTTTTCGAGTTTACACGTGTCGTAATCGGGCTAATCCTGAGTCGATTGAGAATGAAGGAGCAACTTCGGAGTAGTGGAAGGATGGACAGATTTAGTGGAGCAGATTTAGTGGAGTGATGGGCAGATTTAGTGGAGCATGATTTAGTGGAAGGATGGGCAGATTTAGTGGGGTGATGGGCAGATTTAATGGAGCAGGATTGGCAATACTTATTGTTATCATTTTAATACAACTGTATAAATAAAGGGGTAGAAGGGAGAGGAGGGGCAGAAATTATTCTTGTTGCGTTGGGCAGCAATCGGCTGACGGGAGACTTCCCGGTTATTCCTACTTTCTTACTATCATCCTAATAAAATCCTTCCCCAATTCTATTTCAGCATCTTTACTCTATCAAATTGGTCTGACCTGCCGGATGCCATACACCAGAATGGAAGCTCGATTTGAGACGATGGAGAAGAATGATGAGGTCGTGGAGAGGGTGGTCAACTCTCTTTCCACAAACGTCACCACGCTGTTTGCTAAAGTTAACATCCTTTCTGAAAAACACGACAAGCTCGATAAAATAAACAAGTTGGAAGATATGCTCGATAAAATAGACAAGTTGGAAGAGATGCTCTCTTCGCTTGTGAAGAACAAAAGGGTGGAAGAAAGTAGAGAGGATCTCCAAACTAGTAATTATGGGGAGACAAGCGCTCGTACTCCGTTGCAAGAATACGTCCCAGGACGAAGTAGCACCAACAATGACTTTCAACTCACGGTAAAACGAGTTGAGTTACCAAATTTTGATGGGATCGACCCTGTGGCTTGGGTCGCCCGTGCTGAAAGGTACTTCCGAATCCAATGCACGCGAGAAGACTTGAAGGTGGAATTGTCCATGGTGTGTATGGAAGGGCAACCTTACACTGGATTCGTTGGCTGACGGAAAGATCTCCCAACATGACTTGGAACCAGTTGACATATGAATTGCTAAGGAGATATAGTGGAAACCCATTGGTGAATCATTTTGAAGCCTTTGCAGCCACTAAGCAAACGGGAAGCGTAGATGAATTCATTAACGACTTCGCAGCTCGAATGGCTCTCGTGCCGCGAATCACAGAGGCACAAAGTCTGGGCCTCTTTCTCAACATGTTGAAACATGAAATCCGAGTTCGCATCATATCCAAGGACGCCGTCGATATCTTCGATACGATGAATCTGGCCAGGGAAATTGAAGAGGAAATACAGAGTACTGCTAGAAGGGGTTCTAAGTTTGGAATAGTGGGTGGGCAATAGGCTAGTGGGCCCAACCCAAACAATAGAATAAATTCCAAATATTCTGATACTAAAAAGACCTACTACACCGCTAAGTGGGGAGATGGCCCAACTTATGATACCAAATCTCATCCACCTGGCAAGACACATGGCGAAAATTGTAAGCCAAATCCAGCCAGCGTTAGAAACCGAGGGATAAAGTAGATTTCTCATACGGAATTCCTCGATCTCCGAGCCCATGGCCTATGCTTCAAATGTAAGAAAAGATACCATCTGCTACACCGCTGTAAGGAAAAATCTTTACAATTGTTAATTGCAGGAGAGGAAGAGGAGGAGGGAGACTTGAGAGATACGGAAGAGGAGGAAAAACCCTCAGAGACGGAGCCACCAGAGGATCCCCTTCTCCAACAATTGGAGTTAACCGAGCTAGCAGCAGTGGATTGCATATTGGTGGTGGTGGACCGTTTATCCAAATATGGTCACTTTATTGGGTTGAAACACCCGTTCAGAGCTTCTAAGGTGGCGAAATGTTCACTAAAGAAGTGGTCCGCCTACACGGGATACCTCACTCCATTGTCTCAGATCGAGAACCTATATTAGTAAGCCACTTTTGAGCGGAATTGTTTATGGATTCAGGGACAAAGTTGTGATTGAGTTCTGCATATCACCCCGAGACAGATGGTCAAAATGGAGGTCTTGAATCGTTGTCTGGAGGCATATTTACGTTGTTTCGCCTCGGAACGACCCCAACAGTGGGGAAAATGGCTGCATTGGGCTGAGTATTGCTACAACACGAATTTCTACTCTGCTTCCGGTCAAACTCTTTTCTTATCGGTGTACGGTCGGTTCCCTCCGACATTGCACCAATTCTTACCGGGAAAAATTCAAGTGAACTACTTCAGCGTGATGAGACATGACAGATGAACTACTTCAGCGTGATGAGATATTTTAGGAATTAAAAGACAATCTCATGAGAGCTCAGCAAAGGATGCAACGGGCTGCATACAAACACCGGTAGGAAGTAAGCTTCCAAGTGGGTAAAATGGTATTCTTGAAGCTTCGTTAGTTTCGACAAAAATCCCTCTGCCCACAAGAAAATGCCAAACTAGCCCCATGATTTTATGGCCCGTTTGAGATTACTGACAGGGTGGGGGCAGTGGCGTATCGCTTGAAACTACCCGAGTCTGCTCGTATCCATCTTGTATTTCACGTGTCCTAACTTAAGTCGGTGGTTGGTAATCACGTACCTGAAAACATATTACCTCCCCACCTCATCATGGATGAACCGCCTTTGAATCGGAGAGTATCCTACAATCCCGGTCCATGTGGCGAGAAGATGATAGGGTGCCACAATGGTTGATTAAATGGCGGGGATGAACGGAAGAGGAGGCTAAGTGGATGGACGTAGCTGATGTCCGAGGTCAATTTGCAGATTCTAACATTAGGGACAATGCTGTTTCCAGCGAGGGTGAAGTTGATAGAGTCAATCAAGGGGGGTCGTCCTTTTCGAGTTTACACGCGCCGTAATCGGGCTAATCCTGAGTCGATTGAGAAGAAAGAGCAAATCTGGAGTAGTGGAAGGATGGGCAGATTTAGTAGAGCCAATTTAGTGGAGTGATGGGCAGATTTAGTGGAAGGATGAGCAGATTTAGTGGAGCATGATTTAGTAGGGTGATGGGCAGATTTAGTGGAGTAGGATTGGCAACACTTATTGTTATCATTTTAATACAGTTGTATAAATAAAGGGATAGAAGGGAGAGGAAGGGTAGGAATTATTCTTGTTGTGTTGGGCAGCCATCGGCTGACGGGAGACTTCCCGGTTATTCCTACTTTCTTACTATCATCCTAATAAAATCCTTTTCCAATTCTATTTCAGCATCTTTACTCTATCACATTATCTCATTGGACGTCCCTTTATTGTCCGAACTGATCAACGAAGCATCAAAGAGTTATTTCATCAAGTTATACATACGTCAGAGCAACAACATTACATACAGAAGCTATTAGGCTATGATTTGTGCATTGAGTATAAACCGGGAGCTGCAAATGCTGTGGCAGATGCCCTCTCGCGTCTCTCTATTAGTAGTTCAACCCGTCAAGATTCAGTCAGTTGCCTCCAGCTGCTTTCAACCCCGATCTCTGAGCTATTGAACTTGCTTCGGGCTCTCAATCAATCTGATCCTGAACTAGTTCAACTTCATGAGAAATTGAAAGCTAATTTGCTCGCTCCGGAGTACACGAGCAAAGATGGGATACTATTATTCCGCCACCAATTTATGATCAGTTCTACCTCTGAGTTGAAACAAAAAATATTGCAAGAGTTCCACTCTACACCTTTTGCACGACACGTGGGTATCAAACGCACATTAGTGCGGATAGCAGATCATTTCTATTGGCCTCGTATGCGCGTGACGTTGCTAATTTTGTTTCTGCTTGCCATGTGTGTCAGCAAACTAAAATTTCAACTCAACCTCCAGCCGGGCTTTTGCAACCTCTACCTATTCCCAATCTAGTGTGGGATGAACTTACAATGGATTTCATCACTGGGCTACCAAATTCTCATGATTTCTCTGTTATCTTAGTCGTTGTTGATCGACTTACCAAGTCAGTTCACTTTGGGATGTTGCCAACCAATTTCACAGCCTTGAAAACAGCTGAATTGTTCATTCAAATTGTTGTGAAACTCTACGGGTTTCCAAGTTCTATTGTTTCTGATCGAGACCCTATATTTCTTAGCAATTTTTGGAAAAGTTTATTTGAGTTGAGTGGCACCACTTTGAAGCACAGCACATCTTACCACTCTCAAATCGACGGCCAATCGGAAGTGGTAAATAGAGGATTGGAACAATAACTTCGTGCATTTGTTCAAGATCAGCCTCAAACACGGGTTAGATTCTTGCCATGGGCAGAATTTAATTACAACTCTAGTTTCCTTTCGGCGATCAATATGACTCCATTTCTAGCTCTCTATGGTCGTCTCCCTCCTACCATACCCCCATATCAGCCATGTTCATCTCCTATTGAAGCTCTGGATGACATGTTAAATGCTCGAGATGAACTCTTACTAGCTCTTAAGATTAATTTACAGCAGGCCCGCCATCGCATGAATCAAAGGGCAAATACACATCGCCGTGGAATGGAGTTTTCGGTGGGTGACTTGGTTTGGGTTCGGTTACAACCTTATTGGAAATTTTATGTGGCCACAAGACCATTTCAGAAATTAGCAAAACGATACTATGGGCCATTCACTGTTTTAGCGCGGATTGGTCAAGTAGCGTACAAGTTGGACTTGCCTCTCGAGAGTAAGATACATCTGGTTTTTCATATTTCTCTACTCAAACCAGTATGTGGTTCTGTCTTGCCGGCTTTCACTCCTCTACCCGCGGATAGTGTCGACAATCACCCTCTGTTGCATCCTATGGCTATTTGTGATCAGCGTGTAGTCCTCCAAAATGGTGTTCCCACTACTCAAGTGCTAGTTTAATGGTCAGACTCTGCTCCTGAAAATTCAACATGGGAAAATGCTGAGGTTTTAAAGGAGGCATTTTCGGATGTGTGCCTTGAGGTAGACATGCACAATTTAACCAAAACCGCATGTTCCAATCGGAAAACCGTTAGTTTTAATCGGAATCGGAATCGGCGGTTTATGAACTGGCCATTTGGAATCGAAACCATAATTTATACGGTTCGATTCTGATTCCAGAAGTAAAAAAACCAAAATCACCGGTTAAAATAATCGGTTCCACCAAACCGTCGGTTTACCAGTCGGTTCACAAAAAATTGCCGATTTTCTGTATTTTTTATTTTTTTTTATTTTCAAATTAACGGCCGAGATTAAATGGCCGTTTGAAATGAACGGACAGATCCAAACTAGCCGTTGAGGCTGAACTGGAGGTTTAAACCGTCGAATCGGCAGTTTCGGTTCACGCCCAAACTGATCATTTTGGCTCCAAAATTCAAATTTTTACATTTTGAATGGACGCACGTGATTTGCTGCCCGTTGGAGATGAACGGCCGAGATCATCACCTCCCCCACCCCGCTCCGATTCGGAACCGTGGAACCGGTGGTTCGCCGACCATTTTTTTTATTTTCAATGGCTTGGATTAATTTATTTGAAATGGATGGTTGGGATCATTTTGCATCCTCTATAAATACCCTTTGTTGGGGTTCATTTATGCACACAACAATACAACAACATCTCTACTTCTTCTTCTTCTACAATTCTACATCATTCTTGATCCAATTTTCAACATTTCTATACTACTCTCTCTCAATTTGTGCTCTAATTTTTTTTTTTCAAGTCCAAGTTTCATTACTTCATAAGTTCAAATCATTCTCTTAGTTCCAAGTTCCAATTCCAAATTTCCAACTTCCAAGATTCTTAGATTAGTGTTAGTTTCATAATTTTCATTCTCACTTCTTATTTCGTACTTACTACTTACTAGTTTAATTTCTAGTTGCTTGTTAGTTTACTACTTTACTTCTTCACTTCTTCTATTACTACACTACAAAAAATCCAAAAAAATGCCAAGGAGGAGAGGTTCTTCTTCTTCCGGTGTGGGTTCTTCCTCACAGTCTTCTAGAGGAAAAAATATTGCCAACGTAGATAATTGTCCACCACCGTCTCCGTCACCAAATCAACAATTTCCATCACCACCACTACATTCTAATTTTCCTCTGAATATTTCTACCCACCCTCATTTCTATGATTTAAATTATAGAAATATACTTGGAGATGATATTGAGTCCAACGGCGACGAAGATGATGTTCAAAATCAAAGACAACAAAATGAGGAAGGGAGCCAACCAAGTTCAGGTGGAGAAGGTGGAAGTGGAGTTAGAGTCGGAGTAGGAGGCGGGGGTGGAGCATCACCCGGACAGGAGCATCACCCGGAGCAACAAGTCAAAGTTCTCAACAAACTCTACGTTCGGATATATTCACCATTCACTTCAAGAAACAAGCTCTTGACAATTCATCAAATTATAATGTAAGTTGCAACTATTGTGGCACCAATTATAAATTCAAGCATGTTGGAGGATATGGAACTTTCATCAAGCATTTGCAAAAGAAGCATTCGGATAAGATTGACATAGCAACAAATCAAACGCAATTAGGAAGAGGCTTCACGGGGTCTTCATCGGGAGGAGAAGGAGGTTCTTCGGGAGGTAATGCTCTTTTTAAATTTAATGAGCCAAATTATTTGAGATATTATCTTAAACTTATGTGCACCAAACATTTGCCTTTCAACTTTGGGAAAATAATTTTTTTCAAAATTGGGTCAATCTCACTTTAAATCCTCAAGCTTCACCACTGCATCGTAATAAATGTACAAATGGTCTTATAAGAGTTGTTTTGGAGTATAAATTGGTTTTAAAGCAAATTTTAACAAATTTACCTCATAAAGTTTCTATATGTTCGGATATTTGGAGTAATGCTTGACAACGTGCAGATTATATGGGTATTACTTATCATTGGATTGATAGTTCATGGACTATGCAAAAACGATTAATTGCTTATAGGGCTTTTGATGTTCCACATACCGCCGTAAATATTGCTCACAAAATTAATATTATTTTGCAAGAGTATAATTTGACCACAAAAATTTTTACAATTTCATTTGATAAACTCTTATTAATATTTGTAAATCATCAATTGGTGGTAGGTTTTTTCATGTTAGATACTTTGCCATATATTGAATTTATGTGTTCAAGATGTTTTACATTCGTTGAAAGAACATATTAGTCCTATTAAAGATGCTATATGGTATATAATGAGAAATCCCTCCGTGACAAAAAGATGGAAAAGATATTGTCAATCTATTAATATTCATCCTAAAAAAATTTCTTTGGATATTTCTATTCGTTGGAATTCAACTTATAAAATGTTGCAAGCATCTTTTCAATATAAAGAGCATATATGCAATTTTTATGCACTTGAACCCACCGGTCATACTTTATTTGTTAATCAACGGGATACATGCACAACTTTATGTAAAGTTTTGCAAATTTTTAATGAAGCTACTGAAGAATTATCCGGTGTTTATTATCCTACTACTAACATTGTTGTTGATAATTGTGTTAAAATTGCCATTACTTTTAGTGCTAATGAAACAAATCCAATTTTACATGATGCTATTCTTTCAATGAAATCAAAATGGTTAAAGTATTTTTTTAATATTCCGAACTTGTGTTTACTTGCTAAATTGTTAGACCCACGTATTAGAATGGATGGTTGGAAGAATTGTTAACACTTTATTATGATCATTTGTATGCTAATTGTGATTTAGACATTAGACAACAAGCTCCTAATCCTAAAGACATAGTAGGTAATACTTATCAACTCTTAAGGGAACTTTTTAGTGAATACAAACATAACATAGTTCTTCTAGTGATGATCAATCTAGTGGTGATGATAGTAGTGGAAGTGGTGATAGTTCTAGAAAGTATCAAATTTTTTAGAACTACGTGGGCTTTGATTCCTTTCGGAGATACGTAGGCAATTTAAATTTAAGTTTCAAATTGATAGTCAAATTGAAACTTAAATTTAAACTCAAGTCATTTTTTTTTCTTTTTTTCCCCCTTTTATTTTGTGGATTGTAATTTGTATTATTGAAATTTTTCTAGTGTTGTTGTAAATTGAAATTGTAAGATTTTATTGAACATTTGTAATTGTAAATTATAATGACAATGGACAATTTATTGTTAATATCTTATCATCCTATTCTAGAATTTAGATTATCAATAATCAATTTTTTTAATAAATTGTTATGTTTTATAGAATATTATAATTTATCTACTTCAAATCTCAAAATTCAAATGATATTTTTAAAAAAGAGATAAAAATTTATAAATGCAAATTAAATTTCAAATTTTGATTTAAGTGTTTCATGATTTCATCAACAAGTTCAATGTCTCAAACTCAAATAACTAAAATTAAATTATTAAAGAATGAAAACTGAAAAAACAAAAAAAATTGAATTTAGAAAAAAAATCGGGAATCAAAACCGAACCGAAACCGTGGGATGGTCGGTTCGGTTCTGGTTCCACATTTCCAATAACCGAAATCGGCGGTTCGGAACCAGAACAGACGGTTCCGAACCGTCGTGTATGTCTACCTTGAGGACAAGGCATTTTTCGAAGATCGGAGGGGTGATACGACCCGGCCCATAACCTTGAGCCCCTCTCCAGCTAAAGCCCAATCCATTATGGCTAATGATCCAGTAGAAGAAGCCCAACTTTCACCAGCGATTCCTCCAGCCATCAACAAAGGACACCCACGTCTGAAGAAAACACCTGCACGGCTGAAGGACTATGTCAGAGGAGGCGCACTACGCAAATTGAAGGCTGCAGAGAATATTGTTACGTGAAATTTGTTATCTTATGAAGAGGGGTATAAAATAGGACCTTTAGAATTGAATAAGCTAGGCTGATAGTATGTTTCTTGTTTCTCCTCTCATCTCCATGGCTCCATTTCTCTGAAATTTGTGCTTTCTTTGTATTTGAATCTTCAATTAATGTTATATCTCTCTTCTCATTTCTGCTTCGTCTTCTTCTTGGGAGTCTTCACTCGCTCAAAGAGTGCTTAAACGTATCAGAGTTCCTCATGAGAAGAAAGCTTCCATTCCCACCAAGACCCACCCTCACCCACAACCCAGCTTACGTCATTGAGAGCCCTTTACCGTCGTTGATCAAGACCATTTCTCCTTCTCTATCGCCGAAGGCCCCTCCTCAAATGGCAATTCGTCCCCGTCGGCCTCCAAGTGTAGCTTGGGATTTATCATTTTTGGGATCTTTCTTAGTGAATGAAAAAGTGGGATGAACTGGGTTTTAGTTTTAATTTGGATGATATAGAATTACTGTAATATCCTTCACTTCTATTTGGTTTTTAATTCAAAATAATTAACTTTTTTTTCTTATGTACGCATGTTCCCATGTAACATTTATTAATTTTATGTTCTCAACCTTTGAAAGTCAAGTGAGAATTTAAAGTGGTGATAGAGCATCATAATTATATACTCCCTCCGTCCGGTTTTAAGGTATCCATTTACTTTTTGCACGTATCTGATTCTATAGTATCCATTTGCTTTTTGCACGTGGATTAAAGAGTATTATTATATGTAAAGTGGGTAGTTGTATTAGAGGGAAATAGTGGGTCATATTGTTTATTTTTTTACTAAATAAGGGAAATAGATACCTTTGAAGCGGACGACAGAAATAGTAAAATCGATATCTTATAAGCGGACAGGGGGAGTATTTTTTTATTTTCTATTTACTCAGAAAATAAGCACACATAAATTGGAGTATAATTATAAATAATATTATAAACTATATATTTTTTTTCTAACGAATACATAAAAAAAATTCTAACGAATTATTTTTATGAGTTATAAATGTTAATATATTAGAGATCACCGTATAAATTATTCTAAATATAGAATTCAAAATATAAAAAAAATACTTATAAAGCAATTATAAGTAATTACTTGAAATTAATGAGTTAAAATCATTTTTTGTCTCATAACAATATGAAATTTTTTATTATGTCCCAAAAAAGATAAAATTTTCAATTTCGTCCTGTAATTCATAGAATTGATCAATTTTAGTCCCAAAATCGCAGGAAATTAATTTTTTTGCCGGAAATAGAGACGTGTGGTGCATGTGATCAGTAAAATTAGTCTTTCCGACAGCTTCAGCCAACGTGGCAAATATTTTGAATTTCCACATCATATAAAAAAACTTGAGAAAATTCAAACAGCGGCGTTTGGAGACTCAGCGGCGTCGTCGATAAACCAGATCTGGCGTCGCTTAAGGCGAAGTGGGAGTTGATTCGCGATTTCCGGTGTCCACGATGCTCGATTAATGGCGAAAATCCATATATTTTCTAATATACAGTAATAAATAAATATTTAGAACATTAGATATATTTTAAATTATTATTTGTAATTATATTACTACTAATTTTAATTTATTAATTGTGATTAAATTATAATTAGTAGAGTAAAATTAATTAATTCATGACATATAAAGTATAAACTAAAATAAATATATTATATATAATTTTAATGTATAGTTTAAATTCGGTTTTTTGGTACTGTTCGGTTCGGTTCGCTTATATCCAATATTCGGTACGGAAAACAGAAAATATCCAAGTCCGTACCAAACGAAAAATCGGTTCGGATCAATTCAGAAAAAGTCAAAAAGTCAACGGTTTTTTTATTCGAAATTAATTCGGTACAGTTTCGGTTAAATTCAATATCCGTGCACACCCCTATCCTACGGTGTGCTATCCATATCTTTCATCTACTAGAAAATAAGGTTCAATAAAAAAAAGTAAAAATATATTAGGTGTAAAGTAATTGAGTTGATATGTTGTGTGAATTGATTTTTATTTAATAATGTATGTTGTATATATATTTTAATAAATTAAATTTTACATTTTATATTACGATTATTTACTTTTTATTTACTTTAATATAATTCTATATTTATCAATTAAATAGTATGGTACGTACGTTTAACTTTTTTATAACAATAATTTTTATTTTTTCTTATAAATGACAACCTATAGGGTACGCACAGGAAAATTTGTGTCCTTTTAAATATCTACAGCTCGTATTCATACCCGTCTCATTTAAAAAGTCCATTATAATAAATGTATTTATCCCAAACCAATAAAAATGTTCATTCATTTATTTTATATATGAATAATATATTTATATTTTTAATGCTTAAATTAATATTTTAATAAAAATTATTTTACCCTCTCAATCCCAAAAATCCCTCACCTTGTTAAAATAATAAAAAAATCAAAACAACTAATTCACCACTCATTTATACTTATGAACACCTAACATACTTTAATATTTATTATAGAAAAAAAACTCTAAAAATAACACTTTTCGAATACCTACGTGAACCTGATTCGCATATGAACCTCAATTCACTGATTACTCTTTAATATACGAAAAATTACTCTTTAAATAAATAAATTATTACCCTTAAGATTCTTGCACCTTAATTTACTGATAAGTCATATTTTAGCACAATTATTTGGTTGAAATTCATATTTATTTGATTGACTTGTGTGCTAATTTGGGTGCTAAATTGACTTATCATGTCTTTAGTTAATTAGAATTTTAATGTTATAATTTGATGTGGAAACAGGCTTTTTTGTAGAGGAAATTCGTTGATGACAGATAAGCTGACACTGACCCCATCAGTGTTAGTGAAAAGAACGAAAATTCAGATTAAATAAGGAAAGAGGCAGCTGGAAATATTCTCACAAATATTCTCATATTCCAGAATCATCTAAAATCAGGTCATATCTTGTGAAGGCACGATAGATTAATTAATAAGAAAAGAAGAGATCTGGAGATATTTTTGGAAGAACAGATAAGGAAAGAGATCAAGTAAAAGAAGGAAGAGATATTATTTTATTTTTGGTAGGGCAGGTTGGCGTAAATTGAAAGAAGCAGAAAAGAAGCAGGATCGATTCTCCCTACTCCAAGGCAGATTAACGTGAATCAAGATCATCATCAGACATAATCCTGGTTTTATTATATTGTAATTTTGTTTTTGCTATGAACATGCGGGGCTAATCCCCTTATCTAGTTTAGGATTCGTGAACCTCCCGTTGAATTTTAGTTTAATTATTTAGAGTTTTTCATTGAATCTTGTGTGCAAATTTATTCTATTACATACTTTGATGTTCTTAATTGATGTTTAATAATTATTTTAGCCTGATCAACTATTTAATTGTTAAACTGCTGAATGTTATTCCATGAACTACAATCCGTAATTGTTGTAGGAATTGGATTAAGTAACAAATAGAGATTATTCCCTCTAGGTGTAATAGAATCTAGGTTGTATGATACCTAGTCAAATTTCGTAGCCTAGTAATCCTATGTTTAGAGTTTTAATGCATCTACGAGTTCGAATCCATAGGGTTACTCGTAGATAATTCAATTTAGTGGTCGTACCCTAGTTGATGAACATAAGAACATTCGGGTTGATTAGTCGTACCGTCAATCTAGGGATTTGAGTTTGCACATTAGGCTAAATGTTTAATTCATATAATTAATTAATTTAGTAAACGGAAAGGGATCGGCATCCTAAACTAGGCTTTACTCACCTAGTTAATCTTATAATTAATTTTCATCTACTTTGTTATTTAAGAATTGAGTTAATTTTACTTTTGTTATTTTCGATTTGTCACAATCAAAACCCCCTATATTTATTTTATATGTTAGCAACACTTGAATTTAATTAAAAATTCATTAAACTCATTTGGGTTCGACCCGTACTTGCTACTATACTAAGTATAAGTGTGAGTCATAATTAAATTATATTTTGGTAGGCATGCGACAGCCCATCATTTACCGATTATTCTTTAATATATGAAAAAAAATTTAGAGAAATAAATTATAACTCTTATGAATGAGAAATATTATTTTCAAATTCTGATATGTCTACTTTTTTTAGCAGAATTTGAAGAGTAATATTTTTTATTCAAAACAATAATAATAAAATTATTAAATATAATATAATATAAACTCAATTTATTTTTAAATAATTATAAATAAAAAAAATGAAAAAACCATAGAAATTCATTACAATTTATTACACCATAAATAAAATGTTTTGCTCATTTTTAATAGGTAAAGACATGTGTGAGACCTTCTCATATATTAACTTCCGTTAAATGGATAAGAAGTGATAATTATTATGAAAGTGATAAAAGAATTGTGAATTATTTTATTAACAATTTATACTATCAATAAAAAGTAATAACATTTTAAAAGAAATGTAACAACTAATTACGAAAGCGTAAAATGATCTCATCGTGAGACGGTCTCACACAAGTTTGTCATTTTTTAACAAGGCAACACTTGCAAGAGACCGTCTTACGATGAAATCTTTTTATTTTTTTATTTTTTATTGAAAATATTAGTATTACTTTTGATTAAATATATTGTCACTTTTTTATTTATATTTTAAATTGTTAATGAAAAATCACTGCCTACTATTATTTTTATTGAAAAGGTGAAGTACTTTCTATTAAAATGTTATCATTTTATATAAGCCTGTCTTATAAAACTCATTCCGTGAGACAGTCTCACATAAGTATTTTTCTTTTATTAAAAAGTTATATATATATATATATATATATATATATATATATATATATATATATTCAATTCAACTATTTTATGAATAATTAATAGGAAGAATAAAAATTTGTATCATTTTGATTTATTTTAATAATTTAAAATAATTAACAAAATTAGTAATTGTAAAACGTTTTATTGAAAAGAGAACATAATTTCTTTTAATTAATAATAACTCATTTTTCAATCATTTTTTTTAACTTGGTAATATTTTTTATATAAATTGAATTACTTTATAATCATTATTAAGTTAATTATATACACTGAATATTGTATTTAATGTTAATGATGTTTTTATTATTATTATTATTAATTTTATACGAGAAATACAAAATTAATCATCTGGTATATAATATTGTAACAACAAATTTTGTATTTATTATAAAATAAATACAAATTGAGTATAAGGATAATTTCAGATGGATTTAATATAAAAGATAATGTAAACAAGTTACAATCTCAATCAATCATCTGATTCTTCTCTCGAACCAATTTGGCTTGACTTGACTTTGACTTGACTTGTGTGTGTTGACTTTGACTTCTTTGACTGAAGTGTATGATGACTGTGTTGTGAGCCGGATCTTCAGATGAGAAGCTTGTCCGAACTCGGATGTAGTCTTATAACATTGATCCGGAGGCGTTGAGGCTTTGTTCGGATTGAACGTTGACTGGAGAGATTTCTGTGGATAAAGTCATTGATTGGAAGAACGCCGGATCTGTTACTAAAAATACGCAAGTTTTAGCCAAATAATAATAATCTTAATATATATAATTGTAAAGTAGTTTCTTAAATTAGATTTTTAAAAATATAGGTGTCATGGTTTTATCAATTCTTCATTAAAATATATAATGGTAAAGTAGTTTCTTAAATTAAATTTTTAAAAAATATAGGTGTCATCGTTTTATCAATTCTTTTTTAAATGTGTTTGCAAAAACACATGTGTCAATTGTTTGATTAATTTTAATTAAGGTATGTGAAATTTCTTATTTGTTTTTACTTATTAAATATTCTATTAAATATATTATCTATAAAAAATAAATATGTTTAATTTATTCTTTTAAAATATGAAACATTAATAAAAAATTGTATCATAATTTTATTTTAAAAATATAAAATAATGGTAGTGTATTATAAATTTAATGGTAATACGATTTGAAATATAATATATTAATTTTTGTTTTTTGTTTGATTAATAATGATAATAGAAAATCTACATCTAAATTATATTAATACTTACTTGATCAAAATTTTAATAATTAGATCAAAAAGATAATTATAATTAATTCAACAATACATGTAAATATATTAAAATATTTTAGTTTTAATTTATTATATTAACAATGATTTAAATTTATAAATTTATTGATACTTTAAAATATTTAAAATATTAATTAAGGTATATATAAAAAACTTCCTTTTATTTGATCTAAATTATAAAGTATTTTAAGTCTCAATTATTTATAAACTATAATGCATATAATTATAGAGATACTCTATTGGGAGATGAGTAGATCCATTATTAAAGTATTATTATTATATATGTAAAATATTTTTTATTAGTAGTTAAAGTATGTTTATAGTAAATTATACTATAACACTTTGAAAACATACTTTAATTCATTATTCATTATACTTTAAAAAGACATATTTTAACTATAAATTAACATACTTTATTTATATAACAGTCATACTTTAACAATGGGTTGATCCGTATCACAATAGACTTTGTTAATTAAATTTTTATTCAAATAATTAATACAATGTGTATAACTTTTTTTAAAAATTCAATGGGTTGAATAATTTAAAAAAAAAATCCAATTTTACTTCATATATATATATTAAATACAATATTAATTACTCTCATTTAAATTAAATATCCTTATTATATTATATGGATTTTCCATTAAAATGTTCTCATTTTCACTTTTAGTAAGAGAGTCCTATATATGGTTCATCACTCACTATTAATATATATATTTATTCATTATAATTAAAAATAATAATACTTCTTAATTTACACAAAAAATAAACGATGACCTTTTAATGGGACGAATATAGTATAAAAATTAAAATGTAATATATGAGTATATTTAACTATTAATATAAATAAATTTATTATGAAATGAAATATTTCAACCCGTGTAACACGCTGCTACTATACTAGTAGTAATAAATTACATGCAAGATTCCAAATATATAGCTGAGATTATTAATTTTTTTTAATCTAATATTGAATTATTGTGAAAATATTAAACAAAGTAGAGTATTTTATTACAAGCAAAATGATTCAAGAGTATACGGTCAAATATTCACCCCTTTCAGGGTTTATCTTTACCGATTAGATTCTAGTTAAAAAAAATAAAAATAAAAAAGAGATGAGTCAATTCATCACTAAGGTAGACCTATTGCATAAATGAAATATTGCAATCTATTACAAATATCATACTCTTTATAAAAATATTACTCCCATTATTTTTTTAAGCAGGATATTTTTGGAAAATTAGTGAAACATTACTGATATTCTTTCGAAAAGCATAAATCTTCATCATCAGATCATTATGCACTTTACATGCTACTCTTCTTGCAAAGTGACAGCAACTGATCTGCTGCTTCACTTACTGCTGCTGCTTCTTCCTTCTTCATTTCCTCACTCAAATTTTTAGCTCTAACTCTCATATGTTCTCCTGTTTTCTCCACAATAACCTTATTGATTGCACTACCTATCTCTTCTCCACTGAAAACTCCATCTTCACCCTTTTTAACCTCCACTCCTACTCCGGCATCCACCACCAATCTTGCGTTTATAGGCTGATCAAATTTGATCGGCATGGCTATCACCGGAACGCCAAAGTACGCGCTTTCCATGATGGAACTCCACCCACAATGACTCATAAATCCACCAATGCTCGGATGTGACAGAATTTTACTCTGTGGTGCCCATCCCTCCACAACTAGGCCTCTGTTTTGCACCCTTTGAATGAATCCTTCTGGCAATGCATTTTCTAATGAATGGACCTTCTCTGGATGAAACCTAACACTCCATACAAAGTTAGCCTCACATAGCTCTAACCCTTTTGCTACTTCCAGTATTTGATCCATTGACAAGATGTTCTCACTGCCAAAGCAAATGAAAACAGTCGAAAATCGACCCTTGTGATCACTTAGCCATTCAAGAATCTCTGACTTCTCCTCATCTATGTGATGATCAGAGACAGAGTGGTGAACTAGTGGCCCTGTGGGAACTACTTTCTTGTGACAAAGCTGAGAAAGATAGTCAATGTACTTCCCTTCAACCCCTCTTAAGCTCTTAATCAAAACAATGTCAGTAGATAAAGTGAAGACCCCAAATCCAAAATCTGCATCATCTGCATCTTTTACTTTGAGTTCAACAGGAGCATGGAGATCAACTTTCTCATGATCAAGTAGATATATTTCCTCATAAGGGAAAGCAGTCCCATGTGTAAACTGATGATAGAAATAGGAAAATGGTGCTGCTCCTGATGTTGCAAAGTAAACAGATGGTATACCTTGAGATGAAGCATGCTTGGCTGCCCATGGTTGGAAGAAATCATAGATCAGCAAATCAGGCTTCATAGTTTTCAAGATCTCCAAGAAGTTGGAGCTAGATTCTTGAAAGGCTTGTAGAAGGATTGGCATCAGATTGGGTGGCAAATTCTTGGTTGTGTGGAAGTGTGGAGGAAGATTAGGCAATGATGGCACATGGAGTTCAATTAAATCTATTGATAGATCCTCTTTTACTACAATGTTTTTGATGGAATCAAGATTGATAGCAGAAGAACAGAAGTATATGGAGAAGTAGCTTCTTTGGGATAGAATCTTGGCCAGTTCAAGATATGGATATACATGTGAATAACCTAACCATGGAAACATTAGAACACTGAATTTAGTTTGGTTTTTCTCCATGATTGAAATCTGTTCTCTCTGACTACTTGCTCTATCCGGATTTTGACAAAGAATCAAAGACTATACTTATCTCTTTCACCTAATCATTTAGAATACTTTTCAACACCATTAAAAAAAAGTGGCCCACCCATCATGGTCATGTCATGACTGCAAGACTAGTTTTAGATCTTTAATTTGATCTACAGAATTAACAGAATTTGTTTTGCTGGTGTATGTTTATGATTAAGAGATTTAAAACACTTCATAGATATGATTGGTTCTTCATCTTTTAATTCTCCGTTTAACCTTTAACTTCACACTTTCCATTTTGTTCCGCCTCATATTCAACTTCACACTTCCATAAAATGAAAAAACAACCGATTAATATCTCCCTAACATACTTTAATTTCAAATTTGTTATCACTTTTTTAACGCACATAACATACTTTATTATTTACTACTTATCAAAAAATATCATACTACCCCCCAAAAGTAAATCAAAAAGTGATTTTTCTTAAACCACATATCTACAGTAAACGTGAAAATGAATTTGAAATAAAGGGAGTATAATTTAATAACCACTTTAAAATACTCCCTCCTCCGTCCCCCAATATATTTTACGTATTATTGTGTGCAATTTTTAATAAAAAAATTGTATTTTTATGTATAACATAAGAAAGAAAAGAAATATTTTAACTAATTTAATGAAAATGGTGTGTAAAATTTGTTGGGATGTGTGAATAAAGTAGGTATTATATTGGAATGCAGGTAAAAAGTAGGTATTACTATATTGTATTTTTTTTATCACTTTTAGTTAAAGTAAAGCCACTTATTATATAGAGATGTGTGTAAAAAATAGATTAATAAAAGTAAAGTGTAAAATATTTTGTGGAACGGATAAAAGAAAAATCTACGAAATACTTCAGCAACCTATGGGAGTAAAAGTTTTCTTGGTGTACAAAGTACTCACCCCATCCGCCCTACATTTGTTTTTTTTTCAGGTGTACTAAGAAGTGTCATTTTTTATATGTATTAGATAGTTGTATTAGTGCAGTGTGTAGATCTATATATTAATTGTATTAGTAATGTGTGTATCCCATATTTTTTTTTAAAAAAAATTTATACTTTTGGTATACACACATACCAAATGTATATCTTAGGGCTCCATCATTTTTAATACAATAAATCTTTAGGGTATGTTCGTTCAATATGAGCAATGAACTTCTAATTATATTAAGAGTTAATTGCAAATAAAGTCGTAACATTTATTTTGATTGCAAATAAGTTTAAATTTTTGAAAATTTGTAAATAAGTACTTTACTTTGAAGTCTTTTTGCAATAAGAATCATCGGGCAGCGGTAGGCTTACAGATAGGTCAGTGACCGGGCAAGCCTCCCGCTGCCCAGTGGTTCTTGTTTATTTGATTCTATTGTATATTCTTGTTTATTTGATTCTATAAGACTTCGTTAATATGTTTGTAACGTCTTCATCATATGCTATTGATGTTGCCCGTGATGCTTAGTATATTGTGTTAGCTTGTGTGCATACATAATTAATATTGTCTATTTGCTACGGATTATAGTAGCTTACACGTGAACACGATAATCTCAAGGGCTGGTAAATAAGATACTTGATTGTCTTAGTGGAACAATGCAATTAGGAAATCAAGTAGGAAGTGAATAAGTTTAAGTAGTGCTTTCAGAGAATATATGTTAGTCGAATTGCCCATCCGGAGATTTATGAAATTTGCCTTATTAGTATCTAGAAAGGAGGTTTAAAACTATTCGCGCATCTTCTTATGATGTATTTCCATTAATACAGTATGAATGAACAGTAGGACGTTTAGAGACCAAATCAATTACACTACACTTGATACCTAAGAGTTGTTACTTCTCTCTTGATTCAATCTTGAATATTCCTTGTTTTTATTTATTTTGTTATTTAATATTTCAATACTTTAGATTATAATCATATTCAAACACTTGAAAATTTGGTTACGATAGTTCTAATTAAAGAGTAATATAAATTAAATAGATAATTAGTTATCTCAGTGGGAACGATATTATTTTTAACTGGGTACTTGCCATTACAATTGACATCCCTACACTTGGGGATTTTAATTGAGGTGCGCAAATTATGACTAACAGGAAGCTTCTAGAAGAATTCTGATTTTTTTATAGATTTTGCACCTACACGGCCCGTGTACGGTACACGGCCACAGGGGGTGGCCGTGTAGGTGTTTCGAGTGATGAAACATGGCCAAAGCTTACAGGGCCGTGTTTGGTACATGGCTCGTGTAGGTGCTGGCCGTGTTGGTGCTGCCCCTATTTTCTCTTCTTCTGTTTTGGCTCGTTCTCCCTCATTTTAACTCCGAATTGAGATCCGCTTTTTCCTACGTCTTTTTTTTCGCGTCTAGAATCTCTTTTTACCTGGAAATCATACTGTAAAAACAAATTTTGTATTTATAATAAAATAAATACAAATTAGGTACAAAGATAAATTTCAGATGGATTTAATTTGAAGAATATATAAACGGATTACAATCTCAATCAATCATCTGATTCTTCTCTCGAACCAATTTAGCTTGACTTGACTTGTGTGTTGACTTTGACTTTTTTGACGAAGTCTATGCTGACTGTGCTGACAGCGTGTGTGTTGAGCTGGATCTTCAAATGAAGCTTGTCCGAGCTCGAGTGTGTAATCTTGAATGTTGATCCGGAGGCGTTGAACCTTTATTTGGATTGAACATTGACTGGAGGGCCTTCCTCGAAGAACACTTGATCTGGGAGACTTGGAACCTTGATCCCGGATTAGTGGCCGCTCTTGGCTTGAAGCTTTGAAGATGCTTTGAAGCTGGAAACTTTGGAGGCTTGAAGACTTGAAGATTCGTTGAAGATCTTGAGCTTGAAGCTTTATAGACTTGAAGACTTGAAGCTTTGTTGAAGATCTTGAGCTTGAAGCTTTAGAGGCTTGAAAACTTGAAGATTCGTTGAAGATCTTGAGCTTGAAGCTTTGAAGACTCGAAGGCCACTTGAAGCTTTGAAGACTCGAAGGCTGCTTGAATGCTTGAAGATCTTCGAAGATCACTTGAAGACTTGAGCTTGAAGACTTGATGATCCGAAGGTCGTTTGAAGCTTTAGAGGCTTGAAGCTTTGAAGACTCAAAAGCCGCTTGAAGGCTTGAAGATCTTCGAAGATCGCTTGAAGACTTGAACTTGAAGACTTGAAGATCCGAAGGTCGCTTGAAGACTTGAAGATCCTCGAAGGCCTTGAGCTTGAAACTTTGAAGATGCTTTGAAGATCGCTTGAAGACTTGAAGATCCTCGAACGTTCTTGAGCTTGAAGCTTCAAAGACTTGAAGATCGCTTGAAGTTCTTCGTTCGTTCTTCGCTTGAAGATCTTGAGGGAGCTTTACTCGTGTTCTCGATCTCTTCAAGAGCAACGTCTTCGAGTGCTTGAATGTGTGTGTGTCTGAATGGCAGAGACCCCTTTTTATAGGTGGGAAAGGAGGTCCAGGCAACCTTTGGGCCTCACTTAACGGGCTTGGGCCCCAACTTGACTGGACCATAATCGTGCCTATACTTGGGCCTGATTTAATTTATATGGGCTTGTTTGACTTGGATCAGGCCTCATTCGAATTGGGCTTAATTGACTTGGGTCAGGCCTCATTTGACTCAAGTTGAATTCCCTATTACATTTTCGGTGTTTCATTGGTGTTACACAATATAAAAAAATTATACCCTACAAATGACCATTAAACCCTTGGGGCAAGTATTGAATTTTGAGCATTGATTATGACACGTGACAATCATTTAATTATTGAAATAGGTGATGAAACACCATTGTGGAATATGTAATTCTATTTGCATTTGACTTGGGCTTAGTTGACTTGGGTCAGGCCTCATTTAATTTAAGCTTACTTAATGTATTGGGCTCAAATTATCTATTAATTTACTTTAGGAATTAATTTATTTAAATTCCAAAATAAATTAATATTTAATCAATAAAATTCACGTGTCGCCATTTAATTGGACCGTAAATTTTAACTGCTTACACATACATTTAAGCTCATTCTTACGCATTTCCATAAAAACACAAAACACAACCAAAATATATACAAAATACGAATAAAATAATACGAAAACATACATAAAAAGATACTAAAATTTAGGTGAAAATATCACTCATCAAACCCCTAGCAATACATAGGCTTAAATAGAATATAGTGGGGGTATCCCACCGTGTCCCTAGAGCTTTTGCCATATATATATCGCAAAAATTTGTGTGCGCCCCGGCGCACGAGAGCATACTCCGTGCGCCTTTAGAATTTTGTGTTAAATTGTATATTCTTTAGTATAAAGTTGTGTACCCTTTATTTTGTAAAGAAAATAAAAAAAAATAATGAAAAGTGTATACCCTTTAGAACAAAATAGTGTACCCTTAATAATTAAAGTGTATACCCTTTAGAACAAAACAATGTACCCTTACCCATAATACTAAATTCTAAAGGCGCACGGTGTGCACCCGTGCACACGCAAGCCTCACTCTATATATATACTACATCTCTAATTTTTATATTTTTTCATATAAAATATTTGCTGTAGACTTGATAGTTTGAATAATTTCATATATATATTCCATAATATTAATTTCATTAAAAAAATTATAAATTATAATTTATATAAATTTAGGGGCGGCTATATGCACCCGAACCCCATTATTTTATAAATATAAAATGTATTTATTTGAAAAGATGTAAATACCTTGTATATAAATAATAAAAAAAAATTAGTTATGATAAATTGTTATACAAATCTAATTAAATTTTCAAATAGAAGCACCAAGTACTAAATGGGCATGGTGGCGGAGTCGGTGTAGCTGGTCGGGAAATGGATGTGGTGGCGGATTCGGTGGCTGGTCACGACATGGCCGTCTACCCATCGGACAGACCCGATTACCGATTCACTTGCATCGTTTGCCTCACACACTCTTTTTCATTCGAATCTTATTACAATTTCTTGAAATTTAATCTTCAAATCTGTTCTTGAATTCATCTCTCTCAATTTTTTTATAGAGCAAACATGATAAACCTCCCGTCTTTACCGCGCCGCCGTTTAAACCCTCGCCTTCTGATCCCAATGTATGCGGTAATTTGACCCTAAATTTGTTCTTCCAGATTTGTTTAAATATTTATGAAATATTGATTCTTCTGCTTACTGATTATGGGGATATATTTGAAGTAACAAAATATTCCCTCATGTCCGTTAAAAGAGGGTCTTTTGTTTATTTGCACGTATATTAAGAAGTATTATTATTTAATGTATAGTAAGTAGTTGTAGTGGTGGGAGTGTGGGCCCCATATTTTAATTGTATTAGAAGGGTGTGTGGGTCCTATGTGTTTAAAAAATGAAAGGGGACCCTTTGGGTGGGACGTCCAAAATGGAAAAAAAAAAAACTCTCTTTAAATGAGACAGTGGGAGTATTTATGTAAGGGTATTTACGTTTTTTAATATAAACATATTTATAAATTAATGGGGTTCGTTTAGTAAATTCGGGTGCAAATAGTCGTCCCTAAATTAAAATAGAGTGGGTTTGCGTGCACCCAGGCACATCGTGCACCTTTAGAATTTAGTATTATGAGTAAGGGTATATTGTTTTGTTCTAAAGGGTATACAATTTAATTAGTAAGGTTACATCATTTTGTTCGTATACACTCTTTATTAATATTTTTTATTTTTCCTCAGAAAATAAAGGATACACATCTTTATACTAAAGGGTATACAATTTAACACAAAATTCTAAAATGGTGTGTCCATGTGCCCGGGTGCACCAAGATTTTGCCTTTAAAATATACAATAAAATATCAATGTCATGATTTATGAATGATCAATTACAAAATGAGTGATATTGTTATTTAACACACAACCAACATATAATTACCTTAAAACAAAGTCACTGAGCAGCTTGATTGAAATGTTATTACAAATGTTTGAATATGAAATAAAGTCACTGAACTTGATTGAAATGTTAATACAAATGTTTGAATTCGTGTATCAACTGATATTATGCGTAACCGTTTTATTTTTTATTTGTGTACAGTATATATATTTCTTAATAAATATATTTATATTTAGTTTTTTATTTAAAAAAATTAATAAAAATTCAATAATAAGAATTTCTCATTTTTTATTTGTTAAGTAACTAAGATGTTATTACAAATGTATGAATTGATTTATTTATAATCATTTTTATATGAAGTTAGCATCACTAATAATTTTTCGGGGATGGATATAAAGGAAATGGATATAAAGTTACTATTATTTGTTTTGTTTCTCTAAGATTTTATATATTATTGACAAAATTTAAAAGTAAGTATTTTAATTTTATTTGGATGTTGATAATAGTTTTGTTTTGTTTCTCTAAGATTTTATATATTGTTGACAAAACTTAAAATGCTAGTGGTTTAAAAAAAATAAATATTTTTAAAATAGGTACTTTTACATAATATAATTATAAAATACTGATACCTTTATAAAATGGTATATTGTATGAGCAAATTATGTAATCACCATTTCTCTATTTTCATTTTTATTTTTATTAAAATGGTTATATTAAAATAATTTAATTTGAAAATTTGATTATGATTAGTTTTTTTAATCAAATGACAATATTGCATCTTAACTCATTACCATGGTTTCTCATTAAAAAATAAAGTCACTAATTTGACAATGACTCACTAATTTGACAATTTGAGGATGATTAGTTTTTCAATCAAATTGACAATGTTGCATTTTAACTTATTACCATGGTTTCTCGTTTAAAAGTTTCTCGTTTAAAAATAAACTCAAGCTCTTTCTATTATTTAAAGTAAAATATTTAAAATACTCCTATATAGCTATTTTTATTAATACATTATAGGGTCAATCCTCAGTATACATCTGTTTGCCCTAGTTTACTAACAGCTCATCTGAAACTCTGAACGCACAAACACTACTCCGTCTCCTATTTGAACACGCGTTTGTATCTACACCGTTCATTCGTATATGTATACCTTTAATAAATCTCCATTACATTCACACATTATAATCACTATATACATATTAATCACTATGAATCAACCCAATGTGGAAAAAAAGTTTTGTGAATTCTACGAGCAATGGATAGGGCAGTTGGAGAACTATCTCCAACTCCTCCGTATGGCGCAAACACAAAATTCTGAAGGGCAAATCTACTCAGGTTTGGTTGACAAACTCATAACTCATCACAAAGATTACTATAAATTTAAATGGGATTCAGTTCATGAAGACGTGCTGGCATTTTTTAATCCCATTTGGTTTAGTCCTCTGGAAAATGCATGTGTTTGGTTCACGAATTGGAAACCTTCCATGGTTCTTGATCTGTTGGAAGGCTAAAGAGTCGGGCCAGATCCGGATGAGTGAAGAGCAGGTAAATGAATTCAACACTTTGAAATCAAATATTAGAACAGAGGTGAAGAAGGTGGACGGTGAGATCGAGAGACACCAAGTGAAGATGGTAGGTAGATCATAATATAATGAAGCTAGTACATCTCGAGAACATAGCCAGGGAGAGCGGTCACTCCCCAGTGAGCCAAGTGAATGGCTTTGTGAATGTGGCGCTTAAATCCTTATTGGATGATTGCGAAAACTTGGTGAGGATGGCGGACTGTGTAAGGCTCAAAACGTTGGGAGGAATATTGAATGTGCTGAATCCTGTGCAGTTCTTCACAGCTATGTCTACACGCCAAATTAAGATGAGAAGATTCAGGAAAAAATAGAATAGAAATAAAGTTTTATTTTATTTTAGAATATAATAAATAGAAATTATAGAATATGTGTAAATATATGTAATAGATTCTAGTTTTGCTCGTTTTTGTAGTTTCTTATTTGAATAAGTAATGATAATATTTATATCAATGCATTAACAAAAATCTTAGTATTATGAACTGTGAATTAAATATTGCTATAGTATAATTGGACTAATTAAGATAATTAATTAATATAATTATTCCTATAACTATATTCTTTCTTTTAAGTATCAAGTAATTTTTCTTACATCTTCAACCAAAATTAAAGAATCTATTTTGATTTTTTAAGATGTAGATAAATATTTATCTTTTTTTAAAAAAATAAATTTATGTAAGAATTGGTCTGCACAAAATGTTCTCCACATTATATATTTATTTTAAAACATATTCACTATTGAGTAATTAACTCAATAACAACAATATTTTTAAAAAAAAATCTTTAAAATCATAATCTGAGTAAGTCATATGAGTGAGTCTGTAACTATTTTGACAGATAATTGTTAATTATTTTGGGTAAGTTACTTGTAATTACATTAGAAATCTCTAACAAGGGTTACCCTTAGTTAATCATCACAACACCTGTTTACATGGCAGGGTAATAAGAATGGGTATGGGCGTGCTCAAATCCAACGTGGCATGTTTTTAATTAAACCGCCCAAAAGTTAATTAAACCGCCCATTTTGGGCGGATAATTCTCAATCTTAGGTTAATGAATCAAAATTACTACATATTATTCCAATTTTACATGGATGAAAAACTCTTTCCAAATTTGACGAGAAGAAGAAGTGATGTTGCTTCAGTCATGAAATTCTTATTCGTCTCCGGCGCCGGCGCAGAAATTAATAGTCAATCCGCTCGTAATGTTGCTCTGCTCAGCCGGATTAGCCGCCAACGTCCTTGCAGCCGTGAGCCGACATGAGATCTGTGAGATTTCCTGGCTCGACTTCAGATTAGGGCAGAAGATTCCAGATCTGGAGTGAGGACCTTTCTGATGGTGCTTGGAGAGCTGATCCGCCATTCCGGCGTTGTCAACCTCGCCGATGGTGATTGTTTCCTGCTGCTTGATCTCTTGCGTGAGATTTTGTGGAGAATATGGGTGATGTTGTGGGCGGTGGTGGCGGAGGGGAGGGGAAACACGGAGAGGAATAAGAGTACCGCGGCGGCGGCGGAGCTGCATAGTAACGAACTGGAGAGAATTTAGGCGAATTGGATTTTTTTTCTTGTGGACATCGTTGATATCGTTATGGAAAAGGTTAAGAATGGTTAACCATTTTCAATGGGTTAATCTTTTGTTACACTGCCACGCGTTAAGGAAAAAAAAAATTCAATCCTTAATTTAGGAAAAAAAATTCAATCCTTAATCTGTGAGCCGCTACTTCTTTGAAGTTTTATTTGTACTGTGTTTTTATGATTGTTTTTACCGTTTATTTCTTTGTTTTAGTTTAGAGATTATTGTTTAATTGTACACATCACTATAGGCTATCTTGGGAACTATGTTGGAGTTGATCAGGGAAATCTGACTTGGTTTACCCTCAAATTTGGAGTACTATTTTCAATTTAGAAATATTTAATTGTGTAATGTAATAATATGAGTTAGGAGTGATTTCCTTTAGAGCATTTTCAGAATATATCCTAAACAATATTACTGATTCTAAGCATTTTCAGATTATTTAAAACAGAGATGACTAGCCATTCATTTGTAATCCTTAAGGTAAGAAAATCATAAATTTTATTCAAAATTGAAGGCATTTGAAACAAACAAACCACACCAAATTAGTTCCACGTGTATAACAAAATGAATAAACCAAGGTACCATTTTGCTACCAATGTATACATCAAACCAGAGTCATTGAGCTCAATGCTTCCCCACATGATTCAGAGGAACAAATAGATATATGCTGCTTCTACAACCGTACATAATGTGCATTAAACAACGATAACCGGGAAAATGTCGATGGCCATGCGACTGGAAGTTTTTTACTAGACTATGATAGTGCACCAGCTTTCCAATGCACCGCCTCAAATAATAAATAACTGCTTACTGAGGAAGAACGGGAGGAGCGATTGTTCTGGTATTATATGATTCGCAATGGCTGCATTTCTGACCGATTATGTGGAAGTAAACTTCAGTTGTGTCGTTACAGTCGTTGCAAAGAACCCACACCTGAATACTTAAGTGATATCAGTGGATGAAGAGGTTTTATCAGATGAAATAGTTAGTTATAACAAGATTCACCTTCTTATGTCTATATTCTTCGGGCATCAATGTTGCTTCAATCTGGATGCAAGAACATCTTCAAGTTAAATTGAAATGAAAGTAAACAGCTCAACCCATTTAGGTAAAGTATACATGTGGACGACAAAGGTAGAAGAGTTCAAATCATGAAACCTACCTCCTCGTCGATTCTTTTCCAGGTTCTGGACATGTCCATAATCGACTTGGAGCATATTGGGCAGCAATACCTGCTTGCATCGTCCAAGAAAAGAATGGCTACTTGTTTAGTATAATGGTACATATGATGAAGCAAGTGTTAGTTTTGAGATGATATAATTCTTTACCTTTCACGCTTGATCAGCTCTTCGTAGCAATCGAAGTGCATTGTGTGTCCACATTTCATGACAGTCGTATCCTTGAGAGAGTCGAACAGATACTGCAAATGCAAGAATCACAGATTTTGTAAAACATACGAGGCAAGTTCATTTCAAGAGTATGGAAAAATGAAATAGGTGGGAAGGAACCTCGTAGCAAATTGGACAATGATGCCTCATGGAGTTTTCGACACACAGGTGATTGTTGCGTAAACTAATTGAATAACAAGAGCCTGCATTTATCAGCAAACTTGATGAAAAGTCTACTAGAAGCTCCGGATCAGAAAATTGATAAACGAGAGCTACAACTACTCTGCATACCGCACTTCTTGCAGTGGAAGAAATTCTCGCGGCCTCCAATCCTAAATGAAGAAAACTATATCAGAACAAATTTGGGAACACAAATGAATGAATAAGAGTTGATATTCATAGGTTTCAGACGAACCTGCAGATCCCACAATCGTCGCAATGAAACTGTCCTTTGTCAGTCTGCATCAATCAAGAAGCAATCTTAAAAACTCAAAACTGTCCAAAAGATAGAAAAATAGCAAAAACTCAGATACATTGAAGATTGCATTACATCATCATCATAAAATTTGCAGATGTCACAAAAATATTCTCCCATGTTGACACCGCAATTCGTACAAACTCTTGCAGCCTAGTGAGGTGAATTTAAACTGACAATCAGACATTCAATAGATACAGATATAAGAAGCCAAAAATACGAGTAATGATAAAGGTCAAGACGAGTTACGGGCTGCTCAGTGTCGCAAACAGAACAGATAACCTGCAACATTGGGTACAAGAAAGTCTAATTTAGAAGTAACAAAGAAATCAAACTCTTCATACAAAGAAAATCAGGTAACTAACTAAGTGATAAAGCAAGAAGAGTACATTTCTGCAAGGAACATACTTGTTTCACATCACGCCGTTCTAACTCATGACGATCATATATGCTACGCAGCAGGCCCTGTCGTTTAAACAACCAAAAAAACGGATTGAATCAAGCTTTAATCATAGGATAAAGATGATCAAACACAACCAAAAAATTACTGAAGAGTACCGCAGCTTCGTTATGACAGTGGCGACAGTCGTAGACTTCATTACAACAAGGAGCTCTAATCTTACATCTTCTTCTGTAATGTTTGCATCTATATCGAATTCACCATGTAAGTTAGTGACATTGAATTCACCATCAAGACCCCCAACTATTCAAAAACACTAGGATCTTGTTACAATATCTGAAAGATCCATCAAAGAGCCATAATAAGCTGAGATTTTCTAACCTACAAGTTAACATCTCCAATTCTTGTACAAGATCAAGCCAGTCAAACTTTCCCTATTTTGAGCATAATATTACTAATGATAAATGACAAGTCCAATGTAAAACAAGCTAAAAATTCTTCAGTTTCCAAACATAAAGACATGATTATGAATTTATGATAGATACAATTGCCCTAATTAAAGCATAATTGGGTTAAAAATCAGTACTCCCAAGCCATTAGTTCTTCAAATCATCAAACATAAAAGTAACATTAAACACAAACATCAACAAAGCAAACAATTTAGGAAATGATAAACAAGTCAAAACCCATAAACTAAATTCACCCAGATTTGACCTCAGCTGCATCTGAATATCTTACAAATATTGATAAAACAGTAATATGAATTGTAAAGAGCGAGAGAGAGAGAAAGAGAGAGAGAGAGATACCCATAACCCATCTTCCCAAAAGTAAGGCGGTCACTGGAGTTGCCTTCCATAAGCATTTCCAAGAACTGGAGCTGAGGAGTGAGATCCCTAAATAAAGGAGCAAGAAGTGGAAAGGAAGAGCTGAGAAGCAAAGAGTGGGCTGAAGAAGAGGATGGGGTGTTCCTGGAAAGATCAAATTTAGATGGCCATGATGTCAAGTGGGACTCCATTCATGCATTTAATACCTTCTATTTATACATAACTTCATTACCCACTCCCTTCTTGGATTATTTCCTTTTCTATCTATCCTATATTTTTGCGATGATAACAGGAGTATTCCTTCATAAAGAGAAAATTGCTCCCACCAAACGCCCTCACATCTCGATATGATAGAGGAGAGTATAGATAAATCATGATGATTAAACTAAATTAATTGAGTTAGCACAAACACTTGTATAAATCGGGTTTACGGTGTAAACCCTGTGGTCCCTTGTAAAAATGCAAGCAGCTAATCTTACTGCTTGGAGGTATTCACGTATAAATACATTGTACATTTACAAGAGTGGGCCAAACCCATAACTATAAGTATACAACAAAGATATATATACAAGCCCAAATATCTATATCATTAACAGCCCCCCGCAATCAGAACGGGAGGAGGACTGACGTTCAGATTGGATCGAAAATCTTCAAATAAGACAGTAGGAAGACCCTTAGTTATGATGTCCGCAAATTGGTGGGAACTTGGCACATGTAGCACACGGACATGTCCTGCAGCAACACGTTCTCTCACGAAATGCAAGTCAATCTCAACATGCTTAGTTCTCTGTGTCTGAACTGGGTTGGAGACTAGATAGACTGTACTAACGTTATCACAGAAGACAAGATTAGCACCAGGAAGAGGAAGATGAAGTTCCAAAAATAATGATCGAATGAACGATGCTGAGGCAATTGCGTTTGCGACGGCTTTGTACTCTGTTTCGGCACTGGAACGAGACACCGTATGTTGTCGTTTGGACGACCAAGAGACCAAGTTCGAACCCATGAATACACAATAACTTGATGTAGAACGCCTTGTGTCGGGGCAGCCCACCAAATCGACATCTGAATACACTGTGAGTTTGTTCGTGACATCGGGCATAATAGATAGACCATGATCAATCATGCTGCGAAGATAACGCAAAATTCTCTTAACAGCCTGAAGATGAGTTGTCCTAGGTGCATGCATAAATAAACAAACTTGTTGGACAGCGAAGGCCACGTCTGGGCGTGTGAAAGTAACATATTGTAGTGCTCCAACCATACTACGATATAGTGAAGAATCAGGAAGTGGGACAATTTGGCCTTACTGTCAACCAGACTGGAAACTGGCTTTGCATCAGCCATATTATATTTTTCAAGCAAATCACATAAGTACTTCCTTTGGGAAAGAAGCAGACCTCTCGTAGATCGAGTGACAGAGATACCCAAAAAAAATTGTAAATCACCTAAATCAGTAATTGCAAACTCCGACTGAAGCAGGCGAATAATAGACTGTAGCAACAAGGAGGAAGTAGTTGTTAGAATTATATCGTCAACATACAGTAATAAAATAACCATATCAGAACCACAACGTAGAATAAACATAGAAGAATCAGCTTTACTATTAATAAATCCTCAGGCACAAAGGAAACGCAGGTACCATGCCATGGAGCTTGCTTTTGGCCATACAATGCTTTATGAAGCTGGCAGGCATAGTCAGGGTGTCTCGAATCAATAAATCCAGGAGGTTGGCGAACATAAACCTTCTCAGATAGTGTACCGTGAAGAAAAGTATTTTTCACATCAAGCTGATGCACTGGCCAATGGCTAGATACTGCTAAAGATAGAATTGTGCGTATGGTGGAGGGACGCACAATCGGGCTGTATGTATCCCCACAATCAACTCCAGGATGTTGACTATAACCCTGAGCTACTAAGCGAGCCTTGCATTTATCCAAAGATCCGTCTGCACGCTGTTTAGTTTTGAAAACCCACTTTGTACCAACAATGTTTACACCAGGTGGTTTGGGCACCAAAGTCCAAGTATTATTTTTATGCAAGGCTGAGAGTTCGAATTGCATAGCAGCCAACCAAAGAGAGTCCTGCAATGCTTCTGAAACCTTCTTGGGTTCCTGCGGAAGAGAATTAGTAGTGACAGTATGCAAAGAAAATAATGTCTTAGGATTCCGAACACCGGCCTTGGATCGCGTGGTCATGGGATGTGTGGGTTGATGTGGTGGTGTTGAAATGGGAGGAGAAGGAGAATGCGAAGTTTGTGTGGATTCAGTACCTGTTTGTGTTGTGACATGATTTTGTGATGAAGGGGAAGATACTATATCCATAGGAGATGAGGTTGGGACAACACTATCACGAGAAATAGGGATGGATTGTACAGCTGAGGAAGAGAGAACGTCCATTATTGTGTTGAACGAGGAGCCGATGGTGTAGACAGGGGAAGAGAACAAGGTGGTGGCGGTAAGGACTGAAGGATGGATGTGGGATTGATAAAAGGAAGAGGCGATGATGGTTGTTTAGGCAGAGTATGAGCAAATGGAAAATAATTTTCATCAAAAGTGACATGTCTTGATGTGATGACTCGACGAGTAGATATGTTGTAGCATCTATAGCCTTTATGGTTAGAGGAATAGCCAAGAAAGACATACAAAGAAGACTTGGGAGATAATTTATGAGGAATTGTAGCTTGAAAATTAGGATAACAAGCGCATCCAAAAACACGCAAATGAGTGTATGAGGGTTGGGATTGGTAGAGAAGTTCATGTGGACATTTATTTTTGAATAAGGGTGTAGGAAGAATATTCAAGATATAGGCAACAGTATGTAGTGCTTCTACCCAGAATGTGACTGGAACAGAGGACTGATAGAGAATGGAACGAAGCATGTTTGCAATAGTACGATTTAATCTTTCTGCTTTTCCATTTTGCTGAGGAGTATGAGGACACGATGCATGAAACCGAATGCCATGTTCATGACAGTATTTTTGGAATTGATTATTGGTGTACTCAGTACCATTATCACATTGGATAGCTTTTAAGACACCATTAAACTGTGCACGAAGAAAAACATGGAATTGTAGGAAGTAACTGTATGCTTCAGTTTTAGATCGAAGTGGAAACAACCAACAATAATGCGTGAAATCATCTAAAAAGGATATAAAGTAGCGATAATCAGTATTCGACAAAACAGGAGAGAACCATATATCAGAATGTACTAGTTCAAATGGTTTCGAAGATAATGACATAGAAGAATCAAATGGCAACCTAACATGCTTGCCAAGGTGACATGCATGACACAAACAAGAGTTTATTTTCTCTGACTTTGAACAAGAGATAAAATTCCTACTAGCTAGAATAGATAAAATTCTAGCATTAGGATGACCAAGACGAAGATGATACAACTCCGAGGTGAAGGAGGCAGCCAAGACAACAGGAGAAACAGCAGAAGAAGGATGACCAGGATGAGTGTAGAGACCGGTGGGACAACTGGATGTGAGAAGGGGAACCTTCAAATTGAGATCCTTTACAGAAACACCATCAGAGAAAAATTCAATCAAAGAAGGGTTATCATTAATGAATTGTCATACAGATAGGAGATTATGAGTGAGAGAAGGACAATAAAGAACATTATTCAATCGAAAAATATGAGAACCAGACCGAAGAACAAAGGAACCAACACATTTAATTTCAAGCATATTACCATCACCAACTCTAATTCCAGAAGAACCACAATAAGGTCTAGAAGTAAGAAGTATACTTGCATCATTAGTCATATGTGTGGATGCACCAGAGTCAAAAATCCACTGCTGTGAGGACGCATCATTAGCTGGATAAATAGTAAATGCTTGAGGAGTTGCAGCATATGTCTTAAGTGCCGAGGGACACATTCGAGAAATATGGTCAAATCCTACACAGTAATAGCAAGTAACATTATATTGAAATTGTTGAGAAGTGAGTCCAGCAGGAGCTAAAGGAGGACGACTACCTGGAGCAGGCCCCAAAATAGATTGGCTGTTGCTGAAGAATCGCGAACGATTGTTGCCTGAACGCCCACCAGAATGCCCCCCGCAATTGTTACCTCGGCCTCGGCTGAACGAGGCATTTGACCAGACCCCCCGCTAGAGGCCTGCTGGGCAACCAAGAGTTGATCAGGTGCAGCAGGAACGGATGTCCGTTGAGCCAACAGCTTCGACTCCTCTAAAAGCAACATACTCTTTATTTGATCAAATGATGGTGGTGGTTGCATTGTGGAGAAAATAGACGTGATGGTATTATATTCAGAACCAAGCCCCATCACAATTTGTAAGAGGAGATCACGAGAAGATACCGAATCACCAATAGATAGACGACAATCATATAAATCCTTCAACTTAAGTAGAAATTACCGCATAGTATGATCAGCCTTTTTAATGTTGTAGAATTCCTGACGTAACTGAACTATGCGACTTTCAACATGGTCGCGAAAAAGCATCTCAATCTTTGTATAAGCGGCATGGGCATTCATGGCATGCCCAGGAGTGATAATCGACTGAAGAATATCCCTAGAAAGTGTGGATTGAATCCAAGAGAGAACCAAAGAATCAACATGTAGCCATTGAGGGAATGCAGCAGAGTCTGAGAAAAGAGGATCAGTCCCGTCAACATGGGACAACACACGATATGCCCGGAATATTGGCAAAAATAATTCACGCCATAACAAATTATTTGAGAAATCAAGCACTTCTGGAACATGAGACTTAATATTTGATAATGAAAGAGCAGGATGAGGGGAGGTAGATGGCGATAAACAACAGATGTGGGAGCGGTCATCACGTTCTGGTGGGAGCGGTCATCACGTTCTGGTGCGCTACCAACGTTTGATCGGACATGACAGCAGTGACGGTGGAATGGGTGGGAATAGTAATGGGCAAATCAGATAGGATAAAAGAGGAGAGGGGAGAAACAGATCCAGTAGTTTCGACGGCAGCATCGACGGCGGTTGTGAGGGAGGTGGTCGACATGACAGAAAGAAGGAGGATGATCGAAAAAAACTAGGGTTTTTCTATGGTGGCTGTGATACCATGTAAAAATGCAAGCAGCTAATCTTACTGTTTGGAGGTATTCACGTATAAATACACTGTACATTTACAAGAGTGGGCCAAACCCATAACTATAAGTATACAATAAAGATATATATACAAGTCTAAATATCTATATCATTAGTATCCCCCTTCCAATCCTATATACCTTATGTATTCTTAGGATGTTTAAATTAAGGAGGCAACATAATTTACAAGGTTTATGATATAAACTCGATTTACAAGAAACTAACACTTGAGCTAAACCACCCCCACTACATACAAGAGTATTGCTACATAAAGTTGGAATCGTCCGCTCTAGTCACCTCGACTGAATAGAATAATAGAGAGAAATAATAATGAATGAACTAATTAATTGGGCTAGACCTATCCCCACGACATACAAGAGTATTGCTACATGAGTAGAAAGATAAATCATGATGACTAAACTAAATAATTGGGTTAGACTACTCCCTACGGCATACAAGAGTATTGCTACATAAAAGTGGAATCACCCACTCTAGGTGCTCTTACATGCTGCCCGATAGAATAGTGGAAAGATAAATCATTATAAAATATTATTACTTTACATAAAAAATATTATCACTTTTATTTATATTACGAATTTTTTATGAAATAATTCACTTCACTTTTACTATTTTCATTAATTTGAATATAACTTTCTATTAAAATGTTATACTCTTTATTCGTCTTACGACATTACATATATATGCCTGTCTTACAATATTACAGGAAATCTGCCTTTTTTTAATATGAGGATTTTACGTGATTCAGGTTCAAACTCGTATGAAAGAGTAGTGTATAAATGCTATTTTCTGGTCATTAGTTTTCTCACTTTAGTGAATGACTAGGCTCGATTCTTTTTAAGAATAAATTAAGCGATATATAAGGTAGTTTGGAGAAATTATGGAATATTTAAGCATTTTGTGAACTACTAATAACTAACTTTAATAAATTATAAAAAATTGTGATGGATAAATAATCCCTCCGTTCCGTCGAAAGATCTCATTTATTATATTGGACGTCTCATTCAAAAGTTCTCATTTTTCCTTTTTAGTAAAAATGATCAGCCACTATTCATCACATCACTCTAATATAACTACTCAATACACATAAAATAATAATACTCATTAATCAACGTGCAAAAAGTAAACGGTCACCTTTGCCCAGGACGGAGGGAGTATTATTTTTCATCATTAATGATTATTAAAAAGTATTCCCTCCGTCCCATAAACAAATTCACACTTTTTATTTTTGTTCGTCCCATAAATAAGTTCACACTCTCAAATAAGGAAATTCACACAAATCAATAACCTCACAACACACTTTAATTTCAAAATTGTCATCCCTTTACAACTTACATAACTTACTTTATAATTTATTTATTATTTAAAAATACTAAATTATCCTTAAAATAAAGTAAAAAATAATTTTTTTTTTAAACTCACTGTCTACGTTGACAGGAGACTTTTCTATGGGATTGGGGAGTAGAAAGCATTTATGCAGAAATGGTGGGAATTGTGAATTACTAATATTGGAAAGAGTCTTAGGATTGTTTATGTATATTTATCGAAAGAGGATAAGGTTGTGTGATGAAATGGGTGGACAAGTGGGACATATCACCGAAGAGCTTAGCCAATGAGAGATGAGAGAGTGAAAGCTATCTTTCAACAAAGTTGAGCATTCTTCAAGTAATGTCTTAGGCGATAGTTAAATGTTTGTAAATATGTGTTGATCACGTGCCTGTCAAGTGTACCCACGTGATCTCTTCATACCTATCACAAATAATTGATTAAAAATTCCACTTTAGATCTACTTATGTATTACTTTTATTTAATAACATGTTATATGTGCTTTAAAATATTAAAATAAAATAGAATACAGTAAAAATATCATTTTTAATATTTTATTTTAAAAAAAAACTATTTATTATCTTTTTTTAAAAAAAATTATACATAATTAATCTTACTTAGTGATTACACCTGCAATTATATTGGTGGTTCTATATACAATTTTCACGTAACATCTCACGCGATTACGCTCGTAACTACGCCTACAACCCCATATATAATTTTTGTCACTTGCGATCATACCTACAACTACGTTTGCGACTCCATACACAAATTTTTCCATGAAATTCTACACGCAACTATAGTGTTACCATACACATGTTTTATTTACTAATATATGTGGGACACTGTACACGATTATATCTGCGATTATATATTATTATATAATAAAGATGAGCAAAAAATAAAATAAAAAAGTAATATTTGAGTGATATTTTTCAAAATTAACTACTATTTGGGTATTTTCATAATTTTTCAAATAAAATTATCACAAGTGTCTAAACACAAGTTTCTTTAAATTAACCAATAAATTTAATGTAGAGCATTTTGTAAGAATTCATTCAGCCTGCCTGAAATTTTTTATCACGACTTAGTGATTTAGTTTCTTATATCTTATTCAATGTGTGACTACCCATCATAATTTTTTTCTCAATGTGTAATATTTTTTGAGGTTCAAAAGGTGGGTTTTCTTAAAAAAAAAAAAAAAAAAAAAAAACTAGATGCATTCTACAACAATACTCCCTCGTTAAAGGGGTCATTTTATCATTTTCGTCGTCCCACTTCAAGGGGGTCATTTCTATTTTAGGAATGTGAGGGACACACCATTAACACTTCATAATAATATTTTATATTTCCAAAAGACAAAATACCTCCACTACAATTAATGGATTAATTGGATAGAAGAGTAGAAAGGTACTCCCTCCGGCCACTTGAAAGGTAACCGTTTGTTGTTTGCACGTGGACAATTTTAAGGTCTTTATTTTTTTTGCACGTGGATTAAGGAGTATTATTATTATATGTAAAGTGTGTAGTTATATTAGAGGGAAGTGTTGGGTCATATTGTGTACTTTCTTTACTAAATATATGAAATTAATATCTTTGAAGCGGACGCCAGGAATAGTGAAACGAGTACCTTGTAAGTGGCCGGAGGTAATAATTCAAAAATTTCACATACCCACTACACATTAACCAATAACACTCCTTAATCTACGTTCACAAAAGCATTTGGCCCTCTTAGTTTGGGACGGAGGGAGTATTTAAAGATGAGGTTCTTTTTTTAAGGTGGGGATTAACTTATTATAAAAATAAATTGGGATAGTTACTATTAGGTACATTAAAAACTCCTTTATTACTATGAGATATAAACATACTAAAATATTACTACTAACTACATAAATATATAGTGATATTTCAATATTACCCTTACACATGTGCTGTACATAAATGTTTGTGTGCAGTATAAAAGTTCGTGTGTAGTAAAAAAAGTGTGTGCAGCAAAAGTAATGTGCAATAAAAAAAGTGTGTGCAGTGAGTGGCGGTCTGGTGGAAGTCCCGCGACCGGCGGTAGTGGGTGGGTGAGGGTTTTAGAGTTTGTGGTTTAAAGTGTATGAAATTATAATGAATTAAGGTTATATTTGGTATTTTACTTTAATATTTTGTATATGAGAATAATTTTTTTAATTCATTATATCTCCTTGTAATTTAGAGTATAAAGTATGTACCTAGGAGTAATTTTTCCAAATAAATTTTGTGAATTTTCTTGTAATTAACTCATTAAAATATTTTTAAAAAAATTATTCACCAGCTATGATATACATTTAATTATATTTTTTTATACTTTATAGTACTCCATACCTTTAGTTATACATCATAAAGAATTTTCAATAAAGAATTTTCAATCAGTCAGATGCTATACTTGTTATAATGCATGGGGATAAAATGGTCAATTAATATTTTGTTTAAAAATAAAATCGAAAGGTTATTACATGTAAAAATGTTCAATCAAAAATTTCTTTATATGTGTAAAATGGAAAAGTGACATGTATATATATAAAGAAAGAAAATACTAGTTGAGCTGCTAAAAGATGCTTAAAGAATACTCTAGATATGAAAGTTATACCTCTATATGATAGTACATCTGATAATCTGACAAAGGGAAAATTTATGTACAAATATTTATTGACATTTTAAAATTCCAAATGTTTACTTGCTATCGCTTCAAAGTATATACCACTAAATTTTCATATGTTTTTTTCTTAATCATGATTAATTTGGAAAATAATTTGCTATGCAAAGAAAAGGAAAATAAAAAATCAACTTAGTAAATGTTTTAGTTCCAGCTGATCTTCTGTAAAATTATAATTTCAACTATGACAAAGTATTTTATGAATTGGATTTACCTAGTACTCTAATGATTTATATTTTAATATGTCCTTAAGTTTTAGTGTTTATTCTTAGGTTTAAAAATTTCGAGGATATAATTGTCTCTTTAATTTATAAATAAGAGGTATCCGTGGACTACCAAAAAAAAATAAAGAAGATTCATCACACACTTTGATTCATCACACCACTAACAATGCATGTGTCAGCACGTTGATTAATTATGTTAGTGGATGACAGAAATTAAGATATCGGTATCGTATCCGACACCATCGTCATAGTACTGAATGTCTAATTTGGTCTTGATCATGGTGTTGGTATTCTATGTCGGGGCTCCAACACCTTGACCGACACCGAATCTCACATCTGGTGCTATGACGATGATGTCAGTATCCTGTGACAAAGCTCTGGCACCAATCCGACATGAATAATTAAACTATTAAAAAAAGATGTGGGGTATATTCACTGATTTCCGTGCACTTAAAAATGTATCATCAACTATGAATCACATTAATTGTAGCTCAGCGTGTGACCAAGTAAAATATCGAATCCAATGAATAGCGTACTACGAATTCTATTATAACTAAACTAATTAAGACAAGCAACCTTTTCAAAGTTTTGAGAATCATTTAACTAATAATGCTGAAAAAAATAAATGCTAAATGAAATATATTGCAGTTGGAAAATATCACGAGTTTTTCAAGAGAGAAGACAAGATAGCTCTATGGGATCTAGTTTCAATCAGTCAAATTAATTCACTATAAAACAAGATATAATTCTTACAAAAGTTATGGAAGGAATCACATAAATATGTTAAGTCAAAGATAGATCCAAATACAAGTAAATCTAGTTCAAAACCTTATAATATGCAAGAGAAATAATTTATATGTCATATAACATGCATTCCCTTTATCATTTCTAAAGACTTATGCTTCAATTTCTCATCTAATCATCTAATAATAAGGTAATACTGATATAAATTAGATATCAAATATTGATGGTCAAACAATCAAATATTACCATTAGTCAATCCCTTTCCACTACAACAAGATCACAAATATAATCATGCAATACATACAAGTGAGAATTGAGAAATAAAATCAAATAAGTTTGAAATAAAACTTCAATAAAGAAATTAAGTCTATGAATGAAGTTTTACTCATAGGTGTATAATTCAGAAAGATTAAAGAAAGAATAAAAAAAATCATAGATATGATATGATTCTCAATTCCTTCTAAAGTAACCAAATACTAATAAATTATCTCTCCAAGTGCAGAATAGATGGCGAAATTGTGAATTTTGATTTCGATACGACGGTGGATGATGGGAGTGAAGAGTTATGTATTGAAACTCCCCAAGTGATCATTTTATAATTGAGGATTGATCAGACTTTGATTCCATCTCAAAATATAGTTTTTTCAGGTAAAAAATGTGAATGAGCCCGAAGTTGAGATGCTAGAACTTGGTACGAGTTGTGCCACCTTGGATTTCTCGATCGCTTAGCCCCGTTCATCTTCGGCCTACCTTTCTTTCACGGATTCCTCAATCTTCCAATAGGTGGTGTTGGTGCATGCTGGACAGCTGGTTGGAACAAGTGGCTCTTTGGTTGGCACGAGTGACACATGGTCGGCATGGAGTGGCTGGCACTAGTGAGCTCTTGGTCGGCACGAGTGACACCTGTGGGTGGCATGAGTCTTGCCAACTTAAAAGAATGTTTTCTCCTCCCAGTTTCAATCTCAACTTCCGATTTTGTTCTTTTTACTTTCGTTTTCCACTTAAAAATATGAAATAACATCTCAAATGCATTTCTAACTGAAATATATGCAAAGTAACCATATGATGCACACATACGAACATAAATTCCATCCGACGGTACTAAGTCGATCCCTAAAATATGCAATTTTTCACCCTCATCAAAATATTATAGTCCAAAATGAAAAAGTACGAGTAGAATTTTTGGCTGATAATATACATATATATATATATATATATGTATGAGTTTGGTGATCGAGCTGGAGTGAGTGGTTCATTATCTAAGAAGTTAATGTAATACTATAATCATAATTTTAAGTGTAAAATAGATTAAAAAAAACATATAATATTACATACAGAACCAAAATTTGAAATTACAGTCAAAGGCGGACCTACTAAGCGGCCTACGGGGGCACGTGGCCCCCCTCAAAATATAGAAAATTTTATTATATATGTAAGCACCTTTCATTGTATGAGTCTTTAGTCCAGCGGAGAAGTCCTTCTTTGCCCCTCCATCCTCAAAGGTTCGATTCCATGAAGTGGCATTGCTTTTTAATTTATGTTTTTTTAATAATATTAATATTTTATTTCAATACTCCCTCACAACCATTGAAGGAAAGTCAGTATATTATTATCAAGCTATCCTTCAAGAAACCCATTCAGTTCGTATAGAACAAGTGGGAAAAACGAGTCATCTAGACTCAAACACTGCTTATAGCAAATTCAAGGAAAGTCAGTATATTACTATCAAGCTATCCTTCAAGAAACTCATTCAGTTCGTATAGAACAAGTGGGAAAAACGAGTCATCTAGACTCAAACACTGCTTATAGCAAATTCATTATCAAAAGGGTGCTATCATTAGCTGATTGGGGAATCAGACCCCAAGAAGTTAGGTACTTAAAGTTCCAGTATCACCCAAAAAACCCAAAATCCTATAATTACTTCGATTATATCGAAGCATGGGAAAAGGCATTACTCTATGAGAATGCTCAGAAAAAACATAGTTGGTTCCTCTTGATCCAACTGGATGGACAACTTACAAACATTCCAGCATGGTTCAAGACATGGTTCTACAACTGGGGATTAAATCCCATTATTTTACCAAAGGTAATCAAATCAGTCTATAAAGACTTTGAAGAAGCAAACCCAGGGATAGATCCTTTAGAGCTGCTGATGCGCTTTGCAATGCTCTATATGATCCCATGGATTATCAGATGGGGATATCATATTGCACGCCCCAAAATAGAGGAAAAATTAAATATCTCATTAAATGAGTATTTCCTCTGGAGAAAGGTGTTCATCAGATGGTGGGCAAAATTCAACTTCTTTGAAGAAGACAGTGTCTATTCGAAGAACAAGGTTATATACCTTGATCAATCAAGAGCGCCTACAAAGAATCCAAAGGATACTTTCAAAGAAGCGTTCTCAAAATTGTCAAGAGACGAAGCCTTAAAGGCATTTGAAGAAATTTTTGGGGGGGGAAGGAACGAGGCAAGTTCTTCAGAAAAAAACCCCAGAAAGGGCTAGCACAAGCAGCCGTGAACAAACGCCAAGCTATCTTTTGGCAGGAATCTCGCAAGACCCATACGAAGGCTTGCTAGATTTGGACGAAGTTAGCAAGGATGACGTCATGCATGACGTCACAAAGATGAGGTAAGCACTTACCTCAGCAGGCAACAGTCTGATGGATTTAAAATCCAAACCAAAATTGTAATAGATAGTGTTTGAGTTCCGACGCCTATAAAAGGGCACATGTATAGCCATTCGGAACATCACAAGTTAGCACACAACACACCACACCACCTATAATAATTCTCTCTCTATATTTCCGCATTAGTTTCCTTTATAAGAAGGTCATCTTGGCCAAAAGTATGTAAGTATTTAGTTTAAATTTTTTTTTTTAAACTTTTTATATTTTGTAAGTTTTTTACAAATCCTGGTTTAAAACCAGAGAGTATGTTTATAACCCTAACTTAAAGTTAGAGGTGTATATATGCATTCTATTTTTATTTATTTATCTTTTTGATAATATTATATTTTTATTTATCTTATTTCAATACTTCCTTTAATTATATTTTATATGTATTTTGTTTCTATTTACATATTTTTTTAACAATATTATTTCTTTATTTTTGTGAGTTATTTATAATTCATTGTCACTCTACTAAACATACATAACTTAGATAGCTCTATAATAATTTATGTATTTATTATCTTAAAAGATTATGTTATCGCGATTATATTATCACTTAAAATTCAGATGGGGCCATTTATTTTATTTTCATCTTATTTTAAGCATCATCGTTATGAGATCACCTATTTTATTTCCGTGTTTCATCTCTTATTCCACTTGATAGATAAATCAATTAATTTAGTCAAAAAATATTTTTTAATAAATTTTGTATCTACATTATCGGTGTTGTTTATCCTATTACGGAGCGAGAATTATTAAGTGATCGTGACCCCCTGACCGAAATTCCTGGATCTGCCACTTATTATCGTTATTATACAATTAAAATTAACACAAAACCCTGAAAACAAATATTTTGATGTGTTGGTAAACTAACACATGTTTCATGAAACGATGGTAAATTAAATCATGATTAAATTAAAAAATATAGTATGAGTCTGAAAAAATAAAAAATAAAAACCAATTACGAACACTTAAAATAAATATAAAATTCGGAATGGTTCTTCAAAGAATTTATTTAAGGACGGCCATGCACATTGAAAAAAATATTCTATAATTTATATACATTTACTTAAATTTTACAAAATTTTAAAACCTTTTACGTTCATTTTAACATCTTATAAGTCTTTAACTTTCGATTTGAAAATAGCTAGTATCCCAACCTAAATTTATTTATTTATTTTTAAATTTAAATTTGAAAAAGCAGATTTAAAATAGAAGAATATAACCTTCTTTAGTATAATAAAAAGAGGGGAGATTACTACTAGATACAAAAAAACCCTTAATTACTATGAGATACAAGCATACAAAAATATTATTACTAACTACAAAAATATATGGTGATATTACAATATTACCACTACAATGTGCTACACAAAATGTTGTGTGCAGCAAAATTGTGTGCAGTAAAAAAAGTATGTGCAGTAAAAAAAAGTGTGTGCAGCAAAAAAGTGGGGTGGTCCGGCGGTGGTCCGGCGACCGGCCGCCGAAGCTCAAGCGGCGACTGAATTCCCGCTGTCGCGTTCCCGCAGAATTCCGGTGATCTACCGACGATGGTCCGGCAGAATTCCGACGGCCGGCCGGCGGTCTGGCGGTGGTCCAGAGGTGGTCCGACGGTGGGTGAGGGTTTAGGGTTTGTGGTTTAAGTGTATGAGTTTAGGGTTATATTTGGTATTTTACTTTAACATTTTGTATGTGAGAGTAATTATTTTAATTCAATGTATCTAGTAGTAATTAGGGGTACAAAATGCGTGTCTATTAGTTCCTAAAAAGAGAAACTCTCTTGTAAGATGGGTTATTTGTGAGACGGATGTGAGACGGGTCAACCCATCATTAAAGTATGCTTATTGTAGAGACAAAGTATGCTTATTTGTAATTAAAGTATGTCAATAAATAAATTCCTATTATTATTTATACTAGTAATTCGCCCGAGCATTGCACGTCTTTTTATATATAAAAATATTATTAATTTAAATGTAACATAAAAAGTTAATTCATTGGTAGATATATAGTAGATTTGTTACGTGTAATTTGGTTATTGATTTTTATTAAAAAATTTAACATTTTTTATGTACAATTTCATGAAATAATTTACAACATGCAATCACCTCTTTTAAGTACTCTCTCAATCTCATCCTTATAGTTATGCTTCCTTACAAAAGAAGCATAACTATAAGGATGAGACGGAGGGAGTATTACTTTACATTATAAACGTTATCTTTTATTATACGTCTTACAAAAAATTATTTCGTAAAGTGATCTCACACGACTCTTAATTATAGATGATTTCTCAAAATCTTTAATTAATGAGATAAATTAATCATTTAAAAAATTATTAACTTGAATAATATAAAAATAATAAAATCTTTAATTAATGAAATAAATTAAACATTTAAAAAATTATGTAACTTTAATAATGTAAAAATAATACTAATTAATGTATAATTTATTTATCAATATTCAAAGTGTTTAATGTGTTACGTGTATATATACCATGAACGCTTTATCAAGGTTAAAAAAAATGAATTTGGGCCTAAGTCAATTTTATATAGGCAGCCTAACTATATAGAAACTCCACTAATTTTTTAAAAAAATTATAATTCTTTACCTTCCACTCATGGCAAATAATATTGTTCCTCGAGTTTGATTGCTTTTTACAGCAAATATCATTCAAAAGAACTAGAAAGTGGCAAAAGTACTGCAATCCACCATATTAGGAATTGATAACTTTTTTTTATATTGATTTTTCATCTTGATTGCAATTGTTTCAGTTAAGAAAAAAGAAAATGCTTTAACATTACAATTCTGGATCTGAATCTTCTGTGACACTTTGGTGTGACATTTCTTGTGTCACTCCATTAAATGAATGGCGCGTAGGAGAGATGAGAGATATTATACCCTAACCAATAAGCCCTTAGGGGCAAGGATTGATTCAACCTGTCATGTGTCATTCTATTAAGAGATGTCACATCAAAGTATCACAGGACATCCCATTCCTCCAATTCTTGCCTTCTTATTTCCACACGTGCTACATTATCATGATATGTATGTTTCTTTTACACGGAGTATTAGAACAGATACAGAAACATAAAGTGAAAAATGATGTAAACATTATCTGTAACCAAATCACATCAGACTTTCGATCTTTGAAAATGATTAATTTAATACCACACTTTCTATCAACTAAGAAAACCATTTCATCAAGTCCTAACAATAAAATGAGGTATTATAAAGTGAAATAGAGTTTCAAAAATTAAAACCTCATGATACATATAATATCGAAATGAGCCCTTTAACGCACAAAATCTAAATCCATGCAAGTTTATATTCTTATCTTCAATCTCACCAGGAATATTAAATTCAGAAACTAACTTCAAACCATATGCCGCAACTAAGAAGACTCATTGGCAAACATCAAATACATGACCACATCCCATTCTTTTCCCAGCAATGCATGCTTCCAAATAGCTAAGAACCTTTTATGTACAAATTTAGTCCAATAGTAAAGTGACGGAATTCTTAAAACATACGTTAGAAAACCGGTTGCGCACCGTTCGTAAGGCGAGAGTGGCTGGCCGTATCTGGTGCGAGGACGCGACTCTGAGTTCTACCGAAGTAGTATTGTGATATGATCCTCCTCGTTAGCTTCCTCGAATCCCTTCTTATTCTTCCCCACCATATGATCTTTTAACTCCCTTTTTCTTCTCATAATCTAATTTCACGGGCGAATTTCTGAACATTATCTGAACATTATCATTGATCACGCATGTCGTGAGGATTAATGTTGTAGGATAAAATCCTTTCGCCATCTCTCGTCCCAAACACCTGTACAAATTCATTATCAATATAGTTGAGAATATAAGGCTTAATAATAATATATCAAGAACCTAATTCAAAAAAACAATTAAAAATTAAAAAAATCCAAGTAACTCAAGCCAATTATGATTGAAGAATAAAAAATTGCATTAATAGAGGGGATGAGAAAGGGTTTTCCAATAGGCTATATATGAGATATCACACGTGTAAATAGAGAATTACCAATGGCTTGCAAACATAAACAAACTTTTTGAGCTGTAGTTACTCTGCCAATTCCGCATTTGATCTATTCATTTTCTGCAATGATCAACAATCGATTATACACAAATTACAGTAATACATGCCAAATAAAATATGATGGGTGTGACAGAAAAATGCATACTGATTGCAGTTGTTATAATTAAAGCAGTATCAAATCCATAAAAACTTTAGTGAATAAAAGTTTCAATCACCCACATGCTCTTGAAATCTTGTATTCATTTCATATAAAAAAAATAAAAAGCAAAGGAAGAAAGGAAATCCTCAATCGTGGAATGAATAATAAAACTGTTGCAGTGTATAAATGGGACAATTTCTCCAAGAAAATCTCTTAACTCACATTAGAATGCAAACCAACACAAATTTGATAGACCAACCTAACCCATTGATTTGTAGTTGTATATGTCTTGTGCTACCACCTTTCAGTGAAGTAAACTGATGTAAACTGCTAAAAACTGATTTGGGTGTGGGAATATGACATGAGATATAAAAACCAGCAAAAGTAACCACCATGGAAAGCAGGGTAAAAACAAAATTAATTAAGCAAGCTAAACTTAGAAAATATCAAATTTTAAGAGTAATGACAGCGGTATAAAACTCAACAGAACAGAACCTTACGTTTATATCCCCAGCTTCATTTGTTTTTCTGATGAGTTTCTCACTGGTTGCCTGTATAATAGATGGATGCATTAATACTGCTTCACGTCTGTAGAATGATTCAGCATGGCGTCCTACAACTTTAGATGAACTCAATATCTCCGATGTCTCATAATTTGGTGAGAAAAACTCTCTCATCCAGCAATGTTAGGCACTGAACAGCAGCCAGGAAAATTCCAGTAAAGAGGTGTGGAGAGAATAAATGGAAGGAAAAAGGGGCATGAATATCGTATAATTCAAATTTAGGCAGTAATTCTCTTAAGAAAAATGGTGAACAAAACAAAACGAACGCAGATACTGTCTAATTCGATCTTTTGAGATGTAATGTTCGATATCAATTAAACTCATTCTAGGAGAAGTGCAATAGAGGGAAAGAAGAAACTCCTTTCTAAATTTCATAGATTTACAACACATATAAACATGCACAATCCGCTGAAAATTACCAAAAGAAAAGTACGATAGACCTGAAGGAGCTTTCCTGCAGTTGATGCCATATACACCTTCCTGCCCCAAGATTTTCTGTACTCATCAGACCAAACAGATCTGATCAGCATCTGATGGAATAGAGGCCTGCGACAACACAGACTCAAAAGTTGAGAAAGTAATTTTATAAGCGTGGGGGTAATAGAACTTATATGTAAGAAAAAACAACCCTAACCTCAATCGCAGCGAATTGGAGTTTTCATATTACTGGAACAGGCCCCTAACCGACAGCAGCAATCGGATCCTTCCCAGAGTTAACTTTCGTTCCGTCATTGTCGGCCGCATTCCGCTGCTCCTCGCCTGATTTGCCCGCCACCACCTGTGACCGTTTGTCGCTCGCCCTCAGAGCCAATCACTGTTGCCTTCAAGAAAGTGTCGACACCAGCCTGCCGGAAGAGAAGCAATCGTGCCCACCAGAGTTTTTATGCCAGTTTCTACGCCACAGAACAGTCTGTGCCATTGGAAGCCGAAATCTAAATAAATTGTTTTGCTTTCCTTCCTATAGAGATTTACACATTTTTCAAGAGATGGCAGCTGCCTATTCAATTCGATTGCAGGGGCAAATTCACGTTTGAATCCAATTGCAGGGGCAAATTCACGTTTGAATCCAATTGCAGGGGCAAAAGTCATGTTTGATTGGCTGGGAGGAGGGATAATACTGCATTTTTTTCAAATTATTTTTATTTAAATATAAATAAAAGAAAAAGTAAAAGAAAAGAAGAATTGGAGGCTGCACTTCTGTCACTTCCGATGCAGATGGAGTAATTACGCAGGCTGATTTTAATTACTTAGCAATTTAATTTGTTTTATTAATTATTATTCATAAACAGCTGCTTTGATAGATTTTTATAATTAAAAAATTCACTTTCTAAAAATAGGCATTAGTTTTGGCGGGAAAAATGGTACTTTCCATATTTAGCATACTTTTCTGTTTATATTTATATATATATATATATATATATATAGATTTATTTATTTTGGTTTGTTTTTTAAGAAAAAAATGCAACTAGCACAAGTCAATAAGCACATCAGGTACTCAAAACAGGACACCATGCAGCATCCATAAATCAACCAAACAAAACCAGAAATGAGATTAAAAACAGCAGAATAACCTGCAAAACCTGCTGCTACAAACCCAAACCAGCAGAACCTATTTCTACCAACTAGGAGAAAAACCACAAAGAACTAGCAACCTATGAGCCACAAACAGAACCATAAACACTAGTCTGCTTTGGTACAGAAAGCCAGCCAGGATAATGAATCGAAAACAGAAATTTTATCAATAATTTCAATGCAGTCCCAAAAGACACGGAAATTTCAATGTAATGCCCTTACTTGATCCCTCAGTTCAGGGATGATTAACGTTCCATTGCCTTCGTCGCACACAAGGAACCATGAGTCATCCTGCCATAATGCTTCTCAATCCTAGCCATAGATTAAAATACAATAGCTATCATTTCATGAAAAACTAGGGATTGGAAAATTATCAAATCAAAAAGTAGATAGCCAATATCAAAAACGGTATAACGCAACAGAGGCTACTTCTTCCAAGAAACAGTGCGAGCAGGGTATATAGAAAATTATGCCAATCAACTATGAATGCTGATTGCACCACCAGCTTGCCCACTTGACAACCACTAGAGTGGGAACTGATGGTGGATTCTGCAGAAGCAGAATCATGTAACAATGAAGAAGTTTATTGATCACAATTCTGTACAGGTAATCAGTGGATGGACATTATGTATGATTTATGCATGAATTGCTACACATTTGAGCCCATATTCAGAGGTAATCAATTCAGATAGAGTCAGTTTCTGGTTGGAGCTCTTTGTGCTGTACAAACTGAACTAGGTTCAGTATAAAATTAAGTTGATCAATGCATAAAGTGAACATGAGTAATGGAAATCAAGGGGATAATCCTGCAGACAAATCAAAAGTTTATATCAGATATCTCCAAAATCTACTGGCAACATTGATATCTAGAGTAGATTTTCAGCAGCAGATGTGCATCAGCAATAAGCGAAACAAATAGAAACCTTGGAGTGATGATCAATGTCAGCAAGTAATGTACATGACACTGGATGCCATGATTTTCAAATTTATTCTAAGTTCCTCGAGACGAAATTTAAGTTCAGAAAGACATTAGATCACTATAGAAATTTAAAGAAATTTTCAACGTCAGATTGCATACGGTTCATGAACTTATCAACAAGCGTGAGAAATCTGTATTGGAACTACTTGATAGTTTAGGGTTTAGGGTTTAGGGTTCATGAACCTTTGCTTGATAGTTTTTTATCTACATAATGTAATTGTGGAATGAAAAAGGCTCAACAAAATCTGCACGAGGTAAAGAGCTACAAAAGATATAGTGGACAAGCCACAATTAAAAGGTAATTAGGGCATTATGTCCTAGCCAATCCACATTATTTCAAACTCCTTCACACCTTCAAGTGGTAATTAGAACAGTAAATCAAATGTAGTGAAACAAAAAAGATGCACAGATTAACATATATTAATAATCTCCTAGTTGAATTTATGTAGTAGACTGTAATAAAGAAGATCCAGAAATGAGAATAGAACAGAGTAAAAGTGAGTATGAAGGGCTCTCTTTCAATAAATGTATTTCAAAGTTTTCAAATATTGAGTCGCTGCCTTAGTAAATGGAATCAATACCTTAAAAATAAATAAATAAAGTCACAAGCAATCATCCCTCTCTATATATTTAAATAAGAATTTAATAAAAAGTAGATAATGCAGATTTGTAAGCACTTGGCTGTGATAATAAACCTCTACCAATAACAATCAACCATCCATTGAACTACACAGAACTTGCATCTCAAAGCTAGGGTGAGATAGAAATCTATCTAATAAGGATACCTGCTCACGAACATCATCACTTCCAGAACTTAGGAGCTGCACAAACCTCGGAACAGCGCCATGTTCGATTACAACTAGTGTGTGTTTTGATGTCCCAGAAGCAACTTTGACAATATTTGTCAAAGATGATATATAAACCAGTAAAGAAAAGCAACTGATAAGCAAAGTATATATTATTTTGCTGTATCTAAGGCCAATTATCTTAATAGGAACTAGACAAGGCTTTGTCTGCTCAAATTGAGCTTAGTTAAAACTTTGCAAGCACCAAAATCAGGAAGGTAATAAACATTCAATGGGTCAATTAATGGTTGTTAATAAGCACATCAGCACAAGCACATAATCAGGAAAATCTTAACATCTCCAGCACTTTCTTAAAAATTTATAAAGCATTTTTTACTTCAAAGAAATCTCCAACACACACACTGATTATTCTCTTTTCTAGTGTAATATATTACCTGATATCTTTAATCTTTCTATTTAATTCACAAACTTCGTTAATTCTCCAAATTCAGAGACGGCATATATTCTCTAAATTTAAGAGTGAGTTGGGAATGATTTTTTGGAAATGACTTTCAGAAATAAAAAAGAGTGTCCCCAATTTAAAGAGGCTTTTGAAGATACTCTAAGAGGAAGTCGAGTCCATAATCAATGAATGCCCAAATCTTTGAAAAAAAATAGAAAAAAATGAACATTAGAAACAATTAGCTAAAACATAAAATACAAACTACTCACATCGCACTCATGCTAGTCATCGTCATGATTCATAAAAAGTTCCCGACGGCGGCGGCCTATGTATAAGAACCCGACGGCGGCGGTTGGGATTTTCTCAACAGTAATTATTTCAGTCGTAAGGAACCTGAGGCGGCTTGTGACAGCGCTAGAGGTGGACGGCGCGAAGGCGGCAGATCTGTAGTGGTGATCTCGAGGTGGCAGCGATGGGTCGGTCTTGCTAGCACGCAGATGACACGATTTCCAGCGGTAGGTTTGCGATCTCCGGGTAGGCGAGCAGCTATCGATACTGACCCGGCAATGGCTGCATGCTGCGGCCGTCAAAGGGTTGTTACGATGTTGTTAATAAAAGCACTCTCAGAGTGAGTGAAGACTCCATTTACAGAATGAAAAGAAGATACAGAGACGATGAAAGGAGATAAAAGGGGGAGTAGTATAATTTAACTCTTTATAATACTCCATCCGTCCCCTGTTTTATTTTTTTAATATATAATGTAAGAGAAAGTAGAGATAAATTAGTAATTTAAAAAGAAAAAGTGAATAAAATTATTAGGAATGATAAGTAAAAAAGTAATTAAAGTTGTTGGGATTGTAAAAAGTAGGTAATAAAATATTATGTATTTTTGCCAAAAATAGAATCAGTAAAAATACGTGGGACACCCCAAAATAGAAAGTGAGTAAAAATACGTGGGACGGAGGGAGTATTAACTCTTTATAATCTAATTTTTTTGTCATAGGATCAGCTATTTGCATCCCAAATATACTAAACGAACCCCATTAATTAATAGATTTAAAATTTGATTTTGTGAGAAGATGTAAATATCCTTTTATAAATAATAAAATAAGATTAGTTATTATTAAATTTCTAAATGCACCCCAATCAGATTTGTAAATGCATAGGATCGGCTATTTGCACCCCAAATATACTAAATGAACCCCATTAATTAATATATTTAAAATTTGATTTTGTGAGAAGATGTAAATATCCTTTTATAAATAATAAAATAAGATTAGTTATTATTAAATTTCTAAATGCACCCCAATCAGATTTGTAAATGCACCCCATCGATATAATCACCGATAAACTCTAAACCCTATAAATTCTGCATCAACGTAACAAGTAAAAATATCACATTCAACCACAACAAACAAATATGGATTAAGAGTTATATGGGTTGGTTACTGCAAACAAGTTGAGTTGAATAGATTCTACGTAATCGATTAATGGGAACATGCAGAATCGTTTTGTTGATAAGTCGCTATGGTACAGTGTTCGACGGCAGCAGTTGAACGCTTAATTATGTTCGACGTTTGTGATCAAACAAATGGCGTAATATTTTCTCACTGTTTGCTTCCTATAACCGAATATGTGTTTGGTTATAGTGACAGAACAACTTTTTTTTTTGACAGTTTTCAAATAGTTTTGGCGTTGTTACAGTGCATGCCAGATCTCTCCATGTTCGACTACGACTCTTTCTTGATTGGAGTTCAGAATCTGGTATGATGTAGTAATTGGACTGGAATGGTTATTTATAAGCCCAGTTGTACTCTCCGGTACAACCTCCAACTTTTTTTTATGACTAGGATTGAAGAAGCACAAGCCATGGTGGCGTCCCCGCCGCTGCCCTACCGCCTGTGTGGTGATCACTTGCCTCTACGCTCTCACCATAATTTGACAGACTGTAATAATCATTCTGTGAAGATTGGAGTCGTATATTTTAGAGGGATATTTTGTGGATTACTATATGGAATCGAGACGTTTAATTTTTATTTTTTTTTAGTAATTTGGATTTAGTTAATTAAAAGGGTATAGTTGTCTTTAATGGGGTGTATTTAGTAATTTATATATCTAATTTTTAATTTTAGTGGGGTATGGTTTGTTTAGTAGATCTAGGGTAAATAACCGCCCATTTGTCATAATCTTGATATATAATTTACATTAAGAGATATATCATCTATACAGATAACAAATATTTATGTTATTTACAGTTTTTTTAGTGTAAGAAATTGATAGATTTATGGAAAAGTATGGGTTTTTAATACAGATTTTAATGTAACTTAAAATTTATTTGTATTAAAATTTAATAATTTAAAATATTTAATAAGTGTTGCAAATAAGTAAATCAATAAAATGTGAAAAGTAAAAAAAAAAAACTACAAATAAAAATTGAAATTGCAGAAATTATTATTAAACTAATTGAATATTTTACCAGTTTTTACTATTATTATTATTATTATTATTATTATTATTATTATTATTATTATTCAATTCCACACTACATTTCAAATCTTTTAAATTTTTTATATTTTATTGAATTAATTAAAGAATAAAAAAAACTACCACCTACTAAGAACTAATAATATTTTTACAAAATTACCACCTACTCAAAAAAATATAAAAAATAAATATAGACTTAAAATTGAAATATATAAAAACTTTGAGACTCTCTTGTAAAACGGGTTTTATGTAAGACGGTTGTGAGACGGGTTGACCCGTTATTAAAGTATGCTTATTGTATAGGTAAAGTATGTTTATTTGTATTTAAAGTATGTCAATAATAAATCATATTATGACATCCTAAAATCATACTTTAATTTATCATCTATCATATTTTACAAAACATACTTTAACAATCATTAAACATACTTTATCTATATAATAGACATATTTTAACACTTCTCACAGTCTCATATAAATAGCGTGGAGAATTTGCCAAAAACTTTTTGTCTTACTGATGCATGATAATTACTGGTTGTATTTAAAAAATGACAGTCCACTTTCAATTTGAGGCATTTAATAAATATAGTCGAGATAATAAAGGTAATACACCTAAAGCAAAGCGGACAAAAAATATGTAAATGAAAATAATAAACATCGCTCTTCTATTGCAAGTGCTGCAACCTCATCCCTACCAATGCTACCGCTGATGTATCCACTGTAGTCGTCTCTAGTACAGCATGTGCCAATACTGCCTCCATCATCGCGCCTCGCTACAATTTCCTTAGTTATCCTGAGTCATTTGCGGCAGTGAACGCCCAATCATGCTGCATGATAATCGTTGATGAAGTGGTTGATTATTGATATTTAGTAGTTGGTTGTCGATCAAGTGGTTGATTATTGATTTTTGGTAGTTGTTAGTTCAAGAATATAACAACATAAAAACTTGTTTAAGAATTATTTTAAAATATAAAAATTAAAAAAAAAGAATTTGAACATAAAAATGGTTTTTTAAGTATGATAATATTGTAAGAACAAGAATATATATATAATATTAACATGTAAGTTATATTATATAATCTTAAAAAAAGTTTTATTATAAATATTAATAAAATAGATATAGATGTATGAGTATACGTAAATAAAATGAAATATTTATTTTTTTCGTTTGTTCTATATATTCTAGGTTAATTTATGAGTAAAAATCATCCACAATATTTTGAAATTTTATATTAAATATGTAAATATTCTTAAAATAGAAATCAAAACTAGGGTGTGGCTTCTATTTATATGTAGCTTAGCTACAACTTTTATACGCATATTACTTTTATTCGGTCATAGAGTATTTGTTTCTTTCTTAATAACTATAAAAAATTTTATGTTCAATTTTTTTTATTATTAAAATTAATTTAAAAATTTTCTAACAAAATATATACTCCATCCGTCTCACCGTTGTAAGGGTTGTGAAACTTTATTGCACGTAGATTAAGGGATAAATATTTAATAGGTAGTTGAGGGTCGTTAAGGTGAGAGAAATAATAATATTTTAATATATGGTGGGTATGTGTATTAGTATGGTGTGTGGGTCCCATAAAATACATTAATTATTTTATGTGAGTCTCATTTACTAAAAAGAGAAATGCATCTCTTGTATTAGGACGAACAAAAATGAGAAAATGCACTCCTTATTGTAGGACGGAAGGAGTATATTATTAGTGGGTATGTAATAAATTATTCATGAAATATAAATTATTTATGAAATAATTTATTACATAATTATCATTTTTAGTCGATGGTGATAGTATTACCATAGAAAAGAATTAAAATAATTATCTATCAATATCAAAGGCAAAATATATGTGAGATCGTCTCACTTAATAGCTTATGTGAGATTGGTGGAAAGTGATAACTCTACAACGAAAAATGATAATTAACGAAAAGTGAAAAATGATAATTTTATTTGCTGAATAATTTATTTATAGTATAAATGAAAAATGATTAATATTTTATAGCGAAAATGATAATTATTTTTAAAATGTAAAATAATCTCACGTGAGTCGATTGCATGCACGACCTACTAATTATTCCTTAAAATAATAATCTATCAGTAGCCTTGGGCAAAACGTATATGAGATCATCTCACATAAGGGTAGTACATGAGATGGGTGAAAAGTGATAACTATTATAATAAAAAGTAATACTGAAATAATAAAAAACTAATAATAATATTATTCATGAATAATTTATTTATAATATAAATAAAACGTAATAATATTTTATATCAAAAGTTATAGTTTTTTTTAAAATTGTAAAACGTGAGATTGTTTTGACCTACCCTTAGTCTTGTAATATTCCTAACTAGATCGTGAGTACAATATACATAGAAGAGGAAAAAAAATATATCTAGCAATATCTTTTGTAATATTCCTAACTAAATTGTTACTCACGCTAATTTAAAAAATATATATATAATTAATAATAAATTTGATATTATACTAATTTTATTAAAAACTATATATAATTAAAATAATAATAATAAATTTGATATTATACTAATTTTATACTTCTTGCTAATAAGGTATTCATTTTGTCATTTTGATCGTACACTTTTAAGGTATTTATTTTTAGTATTAATCACTAATACTAATATAACTACACACTTTATATAAAATAATAATATTCCTTAATCCACGTATAAAAAGCAAATGAATATTTATGGACTAAGTATTTATTTAATAATAGTATAATTTTTAATAAATTATTAATTTAAATAATAAATACAATAAATGACTATTAAGTGGGTATGAGTAACCTGTGAGTAATAGGATTGATAAATGGGTATGAAACGGGTATGGATATCATAATAAAATTTTTAAATGAGACGAATATGGATATGGTAGTTAATTTTAAATGTATAAAGTTATGGGTACGGATATCATAATAAAAATTTGGAAAAATCTTGCATAATACTTTCTCATGTAAGACCATTTTACACTTTTTAAATTAGTTATCACTTTCACTATAAAATATAACAACTTTTTGTTTATATTATAAATTGTTCATGAGATATGACTATCACTTTTTATTAATTGAATATCATTTTTAATTATAAAAATTATCATTTTTTATCCATTTCACATAAGTCCCGAGACGGTCTCACACAAATCTTTCCCTTAAAAATTTAAACTGGACGGATACAGATTCGATAGTTAAAATTTACTCCCTCCATCCTAGTTAAAGAGGGTATTTTTTCCATTTTGGTCGTCCTACCCAAATGGTCCTCTTTTATTTTTTACACACATGAGACTTACACACCTCATGTAATACAAATTAAAATATGGGATTCACACTCCCACTAATACAACTACCCACTACAAATTAAATAATAATACTCCTTAATATACGTGCAGAAAAAAAAAAGATCCTCTTTGGACGGGAACGGAGGGAGTAATTAATATTTAAACGTATATAGGTACGAGTAAACCCAAAATAAGCGGGTACCCTGTCGTTCCTACGTAGGATCGTTTCATGAAATGATTTTCATAAGACAAATAAAAAGTTATATAATTTCAATAAGGGGTGGCTATTTGCACCCCCGAGTTTACTAATCATACACCTACTACTAAATATACCCCAATATAATTTTAAAATATATATATAATTTACTAAACATACCACATCTTTTACTTCCTTACCCTTTTATTAAATCCCCCTTTGTAAACTTGGATAAAAATATTTTGAGGAAACAAACAACCATGGCATACGAAAGTTAATTGGAGCCATGGATGACCATGAGTTGATGCTCAAAACCTGTGGTCTCTTTCTATCCTCTTACAACTTGAGATCACTCCCTGACATTGTAGAAACCAAATCCAAGAAAACATTCTCCATTAAAACAATACTATTCAATATTCTTCCTCTCTTTCAAAACCTTGCAACAAAATAGACAAACTCTCCTCTTCAACCAACACCACCGCCTGGTTTACCAGTGGCGATGAAACCAACGTCTTTTTCAGCCTCCCCTCCAACTCCGGCAACTCCTTTCGCCTCAATCCCAAAAATACCGCCCCCAAGGAAAAGGCCTGGCTGGAGCACCAGCTGGGCTCCGACCACTTCTCGTATTACAGCCGGCGGCAGAGAACTCGGTGGAAGAGGCCGCCGTCTTGTTATGCGGTGGAGAAGAGGTCGAAGGATCCTTGGGGAGATTTCAGAGCATCAATGGTGGAGATGATAGTGGAGAAGCAGATATTTGCGGCGGGATTTGGAGTGGCTGCCGCTCTCCTTTTTGTCCTTGAATAATGCGTTCGATCATAATAAGCATAGCACAACACAACGATCAAAAGCAAAAAGCAGATTTATTAGTACTATGCAAGTGAATGAGAGAGAGAAGAGAATATGAAGGAGAGATCATAATGCAGATGTACAACGATTGGGATATGTTTAAAATTTGGGATATAATATATAGTTGGATTCTTTATAATTTCTCAAGGACATTTATGTCTTATTTATTAGAGATATTTTAGTCTTATTAACTTTCGGGGTACGATTAGTAAAATTGGGGGTGCGAATAGCCACTCCCTTTCAATATAACGTGATACTCCATTCATCCCATAGAAACATTCAAGCACTTCTATTTAGGGTGTCCAATAGAAAGATTTACATTTATCTTTATAGTAAATGAGACCCACCCAAAATATTTAAATATCTTCATGGGACTCACAACACTATACTAATACAACTACCCAATATACACTAAAATATTATTCCTCTCACCTACATATCAAAGTACTATATTCCTTAATGTCTGTGTAAAAGGGCAAACCGTAAACTTTTCTATGGGCGGAGGGAGTATTGAATTGATGAAAAATGATATTAGTGCTGTGAATTAACTGCAAGACGGTCTCATACAAATGTACCTCATAAAAAATTAAGATAGATTAAAATATTATTTCTCTCACCTCAATACTCGTTAAAATACTATATTTCTTAATTCTTTCTCGTGCAAAAGACACGTAAACCTTTTTATATGAAAGAGGGAGTATTAAATTAATGAAAAATTATAATAATAATGTGAACAGAGAAATTAATACAGATTGAACATAGAAATTTAATTTCGTGCATCCGAGAGCATGGAATATAACTCAATTCAAAAGAATTGAGGACAGAATGTATTATCTGAAAAGGTTGAGGCTCTTCGCCGCAAATAATAGTATTTCCTCAAATGAGATTTCAAAATGAAGAGCGCTCCACTTCATCACCCCCCAAATCTTTTCACTCACTACACACTGCACCCCAACTGTTCGATGGATGTTCCCAAAGACCAATTATCCACTCTTCTGGATCATGGCCTCTACTCTTCCGCTCAAATGCTGGTATAATTCTCTTTAATGTCGATTCGTCCCCTAATTTTGAGCTTATTAAATCGCTGTATTTTGAATTACTAGCCTTTTGCGGGAAATTAATAACTATTGTTTGCTTATACTAGGGCTGTTTTGCTATTTCTTCAACGTCAATAAATTCTGAGACCAGCCCCCATCTTAAAGCAGAAAGCCTGGTACTTTACGATTTCCAGGGTTTTTCTTATGGTTGCTTCTTTTTGAATGCCCAAATTTGATTTGGTAATGGCTCTCTTGTGGCAGGTGCTGTTTGGTGATTCACTCTTTCGAGAAAACGAGTATCGAAGGGCGATTGTAAGAACTTCGTACTTGCATAGAGCTTGTTAGTCTGCTGTTTGAGTATGATCCAGGAGTTCTGGACATATCTGTTTACTGTTTAATTTAGTAACAAAAAATCCACATTTTCCAGGAGATTGTATGTATGTAAACCACCGGTTTCGCCATTTGATTTAATGTGACGTCAAGCCTTGTTTTTTTGGTAAATTATAAGTTGCATCCTTGTTGTTTGTACATTATAATATCATTCTTTCTTTATCATAATTTATAAGATTTATAGGGCATTTGCGAACTGTAAAAGTTCATATACGTTCCTATTGATTCTAAGCGGCCTTCAAAACACTATACAGTTTTTTGGTGCTGCCAAGTGGTCTGTGCTTTGGATCTCCAACATTAGATTTCAATGCTGGACTTTTTAAGCACTTTTGATACCATGTTTTGGTAACTGAATATCCCTAAATACAAGTTCGACAACCCATTTAAGTGTCATCATCTGTGATGCCAACTTCTTTTGCAATTTGACTTGGCATCTTTTTGGCTCCTTTTTTATCATTATATTTTTTCTAATTTTTATTTCGTAATGTACAAAATGGTTCATAGTTAGTAATTTTCTATGTTTGTTGGTGCTTTTCCATCTAAGATTATCGTTTCTCTTGACAGCAAATATATAAGCAAGCTTTGCAATATCACAAAGTTCTACCAAAACAAAATGCAGCAAACACTCCAACAACTAGGAGTGTATTATCAGGATCGAATCGATCTTCTTCTCCAAATTCTTGCAACAGTTCGGTAATAAATGAAAATGAGGTAATTCAATTTGTATTTCTTTTGGTTATTCTCACTTTGCTAAACTGAAACGACCATTTGTCTTCTTTCTTTACTTATTACTTTGTATATATTTTTTAAAAACACAGGTGAAATTCAAGATTGCATCCTGTCACAGCTCACTTGGTGAGAACAGAGCTGCTCTTGCTGAGGTTTGTATTGACATTGTTTCAATCTCTTTTGTATTAGTCTCGTAGCTTGATTAAGTAAAAAAGCCGAAAAAGATGAATTGCCAGTTATAATGATGTTGTTGACATTATCCATTTGTCTATAACAGATGGAAGGAATTCCAGGCAAGTCAAGGAATCTGGAGATGAATCTTATGATGGCAAAGCTTTACCGAAATTCTAGGCATACTCGAGCTGCAATTGGATGTTTTAAGGAGTGTTTGAGGTTTGCTACCTTGGTATAACAGTTTTATACAATCTGTGAGCATCATTAGTTTGCTCCCCCAACCCAACTTGTATTACTGGTTCCCATGTGATTCTGCATCTTTAGATCTCTGGCAAAAGGGTTGGATTCTAAAATGTGTCATTGCACATAATTTTGGTTTCTTAGAGATAGTTTCAGTGAACCAGCAGATTTCTTCCCAAGTGATACTCTCAAATGGCACTTCTTAGGGTTATGTGTGGCTGTCCATAATTATGTTTATTTCGACTTGAGACCTCAAAGACCCATGAAAGGTTCAGCTTGACGTTTTAAGAATAATGTGATGCTAAATAGCTAATCACCTATCACTTCCCCCACTGTACATAAAATATGTATGCTGATGGTGCATATCAATTTTGTTTTTATGAGCAATAATTCTATCTTCTTGAAATTACTGGGACAAATTTGACAAAAAAGTATTAATAATATTTATTCTTTGCGTTGACAGGAATTGCCTGTACATCATTGAAGCTATTATAGCCTTGGCTGAATTGGGTGTTTCTGCAAAGGATATTATGTCATTGTTTCCTCAGGTTTGCAAGAGATATATTGGATCTGAATTTCGGCATTCCTTTCTGTTATAGTTTCTTTTTTCAAGGATTGCGCATTTTCCCTGTTTGAGTGGGAATGCTGTTGCTTATTGAACAGTTGATACAACCTTTTTCCTGCCAAACTCAGAGGATACCACACGCAGCCCAACAACTGGGTATAAGAGACATCAGAAGTAGTTGCATCCCAGAGTATAAAAAATTTACCACCTATTTTTTCTTCGTTATGTTTTTAAGTCAGCCTGCTCAAATTAGGGCCTTAATTTTTATCATGTGATGATCATCTTCATTTTCCTTCTTTAAGTGTAGTTTTAACCTCATATTGCTTTTGGGTAAAGAATAATGAGTGTAGTTCATAATTATGGTGGCTACAAATAAAGGTTTAAACTCTATTGTGTATTACTATTGCCTTTAATACGAACTTTCCCTATTAAGGTTCGGTCATGTTTAGCATAAATCTGACTCATTTATTTGTATAAAGAATTATTGACTTGCTTTAATAGATCTAGACTTATCAGAATGTCTGATTATGTAACAACTATTCTACAATCTTTTTTCTCAGCATAATAACAGCTAGCATCAATATGTTTCTAGAAATCTATGATAGAATTCCTTGTAAAATCTTCACAACAGTTCAAATTTCATTAATATTTTCATTAATTATGCTCCTGGGGTATGTCAACATTATTCAAATTTGAAGCAAAAACTAAATTGTTTCTCCTCCATTTCTTTTTTCCATCCCAGACACCCAATAGAATTGGAAGACCTCCCTTTGATCATTTTGATTGCAGTCGCTGGTTGCCAGTAAGTTCTGACATTAGAATTACATTTACAACTTCGAATATATATTTATTATCTTTTAATCTGATTTGCTTTTACTATGCTTTATCTTCCATAATAGTTGATAACAGCCTTTTTTTTCCTCATATAATCAATTAAATTCTGTTTGCCCACTTCTGTGGTATTATTTAAATTGTATTTCCCTACAGTAATGGATTATAGGGAATTGATTTTCAAAATATAAATTGTAGGGAACCCTGAACTGATTATTACCTTATATCACATAATAGGTACTCATCAAATTAATAATGTTTACCCTTTTCTCTTAATAAATGTGTTATTGTAAGGTGACAAAAATTTGTTATTTTTAACTTAATTTTATCTAGTGACACTTTTATTTTTCTTTGTGTAATCTTTGTTAGTCTTTGGGGTTTTCACTGTCTTATTCTGTTCATGATCTATGCTTATATTTATTAGTCCTTGACTGAAGGGCTAATTTGGTTTATAGTAACTTGACATTCATACTCTGTTCCCTCGTTACACGTGTTTAATTTGCATAATGTTTCTTTGGAGAGAAGTAAAATATGTAAAACTAAAGTATCATGAAGGAACTATTCATTTTAAACTGGGAATATGCATCAACCTATCTGTATACCTGTTTATTAGTTAAAGAGTAAATGCCTTGAATCTTTGTCTTGAAACATTTTCCTTCAGACAATTTATGCTTGCCAGATGTTGAACTATTTACTTCCAAGTTCTTCTGTTCACTAATAAGCACTTCATCTATTTTCTCGATGCAGCGTTATGTTGAAGCTCAGTGTTGCATTGCTTCAAATGATTACAAAGGTCAGGATAAATTTCTTATCATTACTATTATTATTGTTGTTGTTGTATTTTATTTTATTTTTCGAATTTGATATTCACGAAAATCTCCTTTTATAGTGTGCCTGAAATCCACGCATTCCACGTCACCTTCAATTACATTGTGGGAAGGAAAATTAGTGCTTCACTGAAACATTTTACTTAACTCATTAAATTCTTTTTTTCCATTTATTTTTGTATTGATTTTAATCACAATTTATAATCATTAAAATTTCTTCTGCAACTGCATCAATGGGGACAATATTTGTTAATAGTCATCATTATGCTTCTCATATCTTTGATTTTGAGCACAGTGAAAAGAGCTTCTAGTGAATTAATTGAACTAACAGCGCAATTCTGGTGTTTAAAATGCATTCTAATTTGTTTTTTACTGGTTGGTAGGTGGCCTGGAACTATTTTCAGAACTTCTACAGCGATTTCCCAACAACATTCACATATTACTTGAAATGGCCAAGGTTTGTGATGACTGTATTAGGATGATGCCTAACACTTGAAGCATGTTCAGAATTTTATAATTCATCTTTTTTTGTGAATTGATCTTTCAGGTTTTCAATTGCTTTTAGATGCATTCTTTCACACAATCTCCACTTGTATTTGATTTGTCACAGAATTATAAATTAAATGACGTCAGGCGAATTTATTTTAAGACGGTTTTAAGTATATAGTACTATTATGACTATGCAACCACATACATATTGATGGATTCTGCATAAGTTGTTGATGATTCAAATCAACCAGTTTCTTAAAAGGTTCTTCATTCACCACGGTCAAAGTAAAGAGAAAACGTACAAATGCTGATGAATGAATAATTGACGAGTGTTCAAATTTTGATCATGTTACATAAATTGTAGCTTTTTTTTTTATGCTAGATAGTTACACAGAACGTGGTGGTTAGATGATCTTATTTTGGGGGAGAAACTTCTTGATAAACTTATTGTGCATCTATATGGCTAGTTGGGGAACTTACTTATATATTTCAAAAGCTTTTTCTGTGCTGCCAAGTTATAATATCATGATGCTGAAACATTTTGTCCCTAATATTTTGTTAACCGTTTTTTCGAAGGTTAAAACTATCGTTGGAAAAAATGATGAAGCCATTCAGGATTTTGAAACAGTGAGTAGTAAGTTAACTTGTATTCATGTAATGAGCTTTTGTTGATAGATAATAATTTAAGAAAATTGATTTCTACAGGTTCGGTCAATTGATCCATACGTGATTACATACATGGATGAGTACGCAATGCTTCTGAAGGTCAAGTCAGATGTTCCCAAGTTAAATAAGTTAGTTCATGATCTTTTGAACATTGATCCTACAAAACCTGAAGCTTTAGTGGCCTTAGCTGTTCTTTGGGACAAGAAAGATGAGCGAGGAGCTTTATCTTATGCTGAGAAGGTAAATTCTCTTGTCTTATAATTTGCTAGATTGCTATATATGCTTAGTCATCACGCAATTTGCTAACTATGTACAGAGCATCCGCATTGATGAGAGACATGTGGCTGGTTACATTATGAAGGTATGATAAATTGTGATGATGAAACTGAAATCCCATTTAGTCTCTTAATTATCTTAATACTTTGTGTTTACAGGGGAATCTTTTCTTGTCAATGAATCGTCCAGAATCCGCTGTGGTTGCCTTTAGAGGAGCTCAAGAATTAAGGCCCGATCTTCGTACATATCAAGGTCTTTAGAGAGATATTTCCATGTGTTGCCTTGGTTCATTAGTTTTTATTTTTAATTTTTTTTTTTAATTTTATGAATACATGCATGACGCGAGAGGACCTATCATGACCAGAACTTCAAAAGTATTGCAGGTTTAGTTCGTTCTTATTTGGCCCTTTCAAAGATCAAAGAAGCTTTATATGCGGCCAGAGAGGCAATGAAGGCAATGCCCCAATCTGCAAAGGCTCTAAAACTAGTTGGGGATGTACATGCTAGTAACACCAGTGGCAGAGAAAAGGTATGCATGATTCTAGGGTTCTTGGGTCAAGTTTCGAATGGGCCCCAAGCTATTTGATATTATATCTGCAGCATTCTACGAGGTCAAAGTAAACTTTGTAGAACATGCATGGGGGTGGGGGATGTATGGAGACATGAAAGTATACTAAATTTTTTCTGTTAGAACGCGCTTTAGATGACCATAGTCTATTTTTTTCTTAGAATCTGTGAGTTATGTCTAAGAAACTTCGCACTTTCTAAATTTTGTCAAGGCAATGATTTGTGTGAGACCGTCTCACGGAATGACTTCCTTGAGATAGATAAAAGGTGATAACCTTTATAATGAAAAATGATACTTAGTTAATGAAAAGTAATAGTGGTGCTGTAAACTATTTCATGAACAATTTATAGTATAAATGAAAAGTGATAATTAATTACGAAACTGTGAAATGCTCTCACTGCGGGATGGTCTCACACAAGTTTGCCCCATTTATCAATAATCTCGTGTATCACTTTTGAATTAAATGAGCATAATGTGTAAGCAGTATCCCTATCGAATTTACGAAAAATAGTGTATAATTTCTTGTCATAGGCGAAGAAGTTTTATGAATCGGCCCTAAGGCTAGAACCTGGCTTCCTCGGAGCAGCCTTGGCCTTAGCTGAGCTACATGTAACGGAAGGTCGAAATGCAGATGCAGTCGCTCTTTTACAGCGGTATTTGAAAGATTGGGCTGATGATTCTTTGCATGTTAAGCTCGCTCAAGTGTTTGCTGCTACAAATATGTTTCAAGATGGCCTTTCTCATTATCAAGCTGCATTACGGTGAATCTCTCTTCCTTGCTCCTTTTCTTCTGAAACGATCATGACATCTCGATTACGAACTTTTTGTTTGGTACAATATCAACTATCAACCTCCGAGTAAACACATTACATTCATGCAACTCAGGATAAACCCTCAAAACGAAGCAGCGAGAAAAGGACTAGATCGCTTGGAGAAGCTAATGAAGGTTTGTATTTGCTGCTTTGTTCTCTCGTCACTTATTTTTCCTTGGAACGTGCAAGTCTTTACCTGCTGCTGCATTTAGGGTGTCGATCCTGATGCGGCCGAAGAAGACGAGGATAACGAGGTTGACGATGGCGATGGAGATCAGGAAGAGGCCGAGCTACTATGATGAAGGGCAAACTGGATTGCTGTCTTTTTTCATTATATATTCTACTGTGTTTTGATATATCCTATTAGATTAATCATGCCCAGAAAAAGTGTAATTTTTCTTTTCTTCATTTTAAAATGTCTCTCTTGAAAATCCTGTGCATGAAAGACTATTTGCCTCCTCCCTTCTGAAGTCGAGCCTTTTATAACTGTTCGACAAATTGCCTCAATGAAATTGGAAAATGATGATTTTATAAGTTGTGTATTAACAAAACCCAATTAACATTTCTCAAAGCTAAGGAAATTAGTGCCTAAAAACACGTCTATAAATATTCGTTTGTAATAGTAGACAACAGAGGACCACGAGAAGATGTGCAACCTTAACCACCTACCAATGACTGGATGTAACATAGTACATGGTTTTAAGTTGATTTAATAAATGAATGAATAGGATTATTTATGTATCTTTCGTGTTTAATGGGATAAATTAACACTTATGTCAAATTAAGTATTAATCGACTAGAAATAATATGTGGTAAGTGGTGAGTGATGGTTAATAGGGTTTGTTTACGTTGAAGAGAAATAATATATGGTAAGTGGTGAGTGATGGTTAATAGGGTTGGTAGGTATATATCAGGTAAAATTAGGAGAGAATTATTAAATTTAAATTTGGAGTACTAAACCCAATTCAAACGCCACTATCAATTATCTCAATTTTAGTCATTTATTTTGTCTTCAAATTTTATTTCAAATTAATAAAAAAAATTAAAAATTTAATGCTGGAAAGTTATGCCGGAAATCCGAGTTTTGAAGATTGTGTATTTCGTGAAAGTTTTTGGAACCAATTTAAATTTTTAGACTAATTCGGACCAAATTAAAAAAAAAAAAACAACATTAAAGTGATCAAAATTGAAAAAAAAATTATTGTATAAAAAATGACTAAATTGAGATAATAAATATTCCCAAATGTTATTTGCTTTTGCTACGTGTACTTAGAATAAATTTGACCCTTGCTAATGAACGGAGTAATAAAAACAGTGTATGCGGACATGCATACGAGATCAAATACGATAATTTCTCTAACATTTACATCATGATATACGTGGTTTCATATTTCTTACACAAGTGTTGTTTGAGGGTTTGAGGGCTTAATTGATTAGATCGAAAACTAGAAGTGCATATAAGGGGATGGATTGGGCCTATTTGACCCTTTTGCCCGCCCAATATTATTAGAATGGAGAAAACCCGAGCACAAGTTTATATACATTGTCTACAGATAGTCATCATGTAGCAAATTAGAACCGTGGAATGCATTACCTGCCTACATACATACTACAATTGTTGAACTAGATTGTCTGTTTGTCTGTCTACACTAAACATGGAAAGGTTTCCGAGGCGTCGGAGCTCGGGCCTCCAGGGATTGCAGCCTCTGCTTGTGATGAAATACTTCAACCTGTAGCTGGAATGCTCTTGCACGCTCTCCATTCAGTACTCCTCTTGTTGTATGAAGCTCCTGAGACGACACAACATTCGGAGAGACGAGTGTTTAGAATCAACTTACAAGTGTAATGAATTAGCAACAATGATCTCTGTATTACAAACCTTTTGGGTGTCATCCAACACTGCCTTCAGGAAAGCAACGTCATGCTCGAGCCTTACGTTGTCAGAGTGAACGATATTCGAGAGGCTGTTGGCCTCTTCCTGAGCCAACTCAACACTGGTTAGCTTTTCTCTAAGCAACTCCACTTCCTTTGTCGTCTCTCCCAATCTTCTCTCCATTTCCTGTCTACTTTTTATGGCAGATGACAGATTCTTTTCTGCTGCATCACGGGCGGCTAATGCAGCGCTCAACTGTCCTTCCAGAATGCCGTTCTTTCTTAAGAGGTTGGCTACTTTTGCTTCGAGTGCCTGGTAACCACCCGGCAAGTATGATCTTGATTTACCATCGGATTTTTGTAAGACGAGTTCCTCACCTTCTAATGGCCAGCTTCCACTTTCTTGTCTATCAAGGTAAAAATTTTCAGATTCAGTGATCAAAGATGTTTCTTCTGCAGTTTTATCTCCAGTACTGTAGCCAATCCCAGCGCCTGAATCGACCGGCTTCGTGTTTTGCTCCATTAGCTGAAATGGAGTGAAGTATCTGAGTTGTGAAAGATCCATACAAATCCTTGAATTGGCAATATAATTTATGACTGAATTGGGCCACAAGTACCCGAATTTACGAGCATGACGACCAACACGTAACTATAACTATTAAAACAAGGAGAACATCTTCGTCTTGGATACAAAACTCAGCTAAGAACATAAATAAATACAACAAAGAGAATACAGATCACAATGATTAGGTTGTCACCTTGAACATAGCATTATGGAGTATATAAGAAACAGAAATGGGTAAATACAAAGAGATAGTGATAACTGACCGATAAAGAATTTTTGTCTTCCGGGCTCTTCGTCTCTGCATTCTCCTCACTATAGAATTTTTTGCGGAGGGTGGTGACATTACCAGGGGCAAAATTTGAGTCAACGAGTAAGGACTCTGATAAGGACTTCCTACCAGATCCATGTTGTTCAATGGCAGATGCTAGATTAAGTCTTGAGACAGAATCGAAATGACCACTACGAGAAGTATTGCCCAGTTGACCAGACGATTCTATTATCGACGATTTGTTATTCTCAGACAACAAAGTTCCAGCAACTTTACTCAGAGTTGATCTCCGGATTATTGATGATTCAACTTTTTCCATAATAAGTACTTCAACCTATAAATAATATTGAGTTAAAACCTATACGCAGTTAAGCACTAAAAGCAACACAATTGATGTTAAAAACACCTGGTTTGATGGATCTTTCTTCGTACCACCAAATGCTACAAGAAAGTCTCTTTCCTTATGCTGCACGAGAATGAGACTAAAACCCTGCAGCCCAAAGTAGAATTGAAGTAGGGTTCCCCCATAATTAAGTACAAATAACAGACAGAAATAAACAGAAAAAAGTTAAAAGCAATGTGGAATTAAATCAAGGGTACATTGTTGAGAACAAAAGAGTGAGAATTCAACAAATCATTAGTGAAAACTTGTACCCAAAAAAAAAACTCTCTGATTAATTCAAACTTACACCTACTTTGCTAAATATACAAGCCCTTAATTGCCCCTACTGACATCATTCTCTTGTTGCATGCATGCATCAATTAAGAAATTGAATGAAAAAGTGACAGTGATCAAGAAGCCATGACGGTGCTATATTTATGAAACAATTTAAACTAGATTTTCAGATTAAGAATGTAAGCATTTACAACTACAAGAGAATAGTATAAAACCAGAGTCAAACCTTGTTGGTAGTGATAGAAGATGGCGAGGAAGCAACGGCAATTGACCATTCATATTTCAAAACATCAAATATCAAGGTCTCAGCAGGCCCTATAAGAGGAAGGAATTAAATTTAGCATTACTTAAAATTGAGTTACTTTTGAAACAAGATAAAGTATAAAACACTACAGAGAGATTGGCTACTAATTTACAAAATGCAGCAAGACCACCAACAATTATAATGGTCTCATTGGTTGAACCGAGAAAGTAAATAACATGATGACTTTAAGACGACAGTCGGATTACAAACCAAGAACAAAGCTTCAATAAATCAAAGGATAGCAAGCAGTGAGTTGTTATCCAAATGCACTTACTTTTTTTCTTGCTACCGCCACCTGTTATATACCATTTTGTACCACATAGTGCACCACAACAACCAGCTCTAGGCGATGGATGAAAGCCTCGTATTTTGATTCTTGACCATACCATCTGAAGAAAACATTTATTGCATTAGTATAAAGCTGCAGGGTGCCTGTGTTGATATTTTGGTTGAACATCCAATAATCCATTGAATTTTGGTCAAGTCAGATAAAAGGAGTGATCACAAACCGCTTCAAAGTCAAGGGAGTACAAGTCATTCAGAGTCTTAGACTTTGACGCCCCACCAAAAACAAAAAGCATTTTGTCATTGTAAAGGGCAGCAATATGATTTGATCTTTGGCATGGTCTTGGCCCCCTGCACAGCAGCACATGAAATATTCTAGTGATAAATTTGAATCAAGGAATATTGACCTCAATGTAATCATTAAAAGAGTGATGTCCATCAGGTAGTAATTTTAGGTCATTGGCAGAGGAAAACTCACACAAAATTCCGAGAATAACTTACGTGCAATGAAGAGGAAGCCAGGTCAGGGATTTAAGATCAAACATATGTAGATCATTCAGTTTTCTCCTTTTAGTATCTTCACCTCCAAATAAGATTAGAACAGAGTTTGCCCTAACCACCGTATGTCCACTACGTGCAACCTGCAATTTGTGTTTAGCTTCAGTTGGCAACAATTATGTCTGTACAGACATCTAGCTAGTTGCTAACAAACAGTTTGTATCTAAAATGAAGAAAGTAAAAACAAAATGCAAAATTGTTTTGAGATATAATATTATAGCCGATGTTAAGATGTACATATTTGACTGCTATGTAATAAATGCATATTTGGCATTGTATGAGATCATTTAGGAAACCGTTGCAAAAAATTCACACAACATTTCTTTATACTTCTCGGAAACCAACATGCTAAAACAAATATAAACCAACATGAAATAAATACATTGAACAAATAGACCTAATAAAACCAAAATAAAAAAATGACATTCGTGAGATGTTAAAAAAATTAAAGGAAAAAAAAAAGTAACACGGATCATGTACTATATATTTATTCTGCCCAATCCCTTCATTTGTTCACCCCCTTCAACTTAGGAAATTACCGGAATATCTCCCTTGGCTTCAATATGCGACCAACATTCTGCTTCCATGTCAAATGCCCAGACTGCATGGAATACAATTACATGAGAAATGTTGCAGCTGTGTAATGAGTGATCATATGTGAAAATTATTAAATGCAGGAGATTAAATGAGGTTAACCTGATAGTCTGTCGCTCACAGGTTCGGTTTTTCCTCCAATGAGAAGTACTTTCCTCCCCCAAGGGACCTAGAAAATCACAACATGACTAAGCGTGATGAAAAATTAGACCCCAGGCTCATGCAGCACAGATCAACATCATAACCATAAATTATAGAAAAATAGCACAGAAAAAACCCAAATATAGCTCAAGAAACTTTAAAAGCTTCAGAAACTTGGCAAGTAGCACGATAAATTGGACAAAGTCATGTATTGTTTTCATCGCATGGCAAGTAGCAAAATTACTCTTCAATGCAATTAATAATTCATTCTCCTTGGCATGTGACATGTCTTGGCAAAACAATACATGACTTCGTCCAAAAAACCAACAATTTGGACGATCATGATAGTTATGTATGATAGACTATACTTGCAATTACACAGAAGAACAAAGCAAGACAGATTTTATTTTTGATTGCAAAATTTACCACTTTTTGATAGTTAACGAGAAAAATAGTATTGTAATTCTTCTTCGAAAATTATCATACCAATGTGTGGCCTTTGCACGCTGGAATTTTTAGCGGAAGACTAGTTGGTGAAAGGTAGTGCTTTGATGAAGCCGTAGTCCATGAATATCTATCAAAACTCAATACCTTAAAAAATACAAAAGAAATTAAAGATTTTTCATAGTCACCAATATAGAAAGTTATGATGTATTTATTATAGGGTCAATAAGAAAATGGGAATCCAACAGTAAAATTACCCTCTTTCTCGACAAACTCATCATGGTGAACATGATAAAAGAGAAGATGTAATTCCGTTTAAAGTATAATATCATAATTGGAATGCTAAGAAGAACCTATATTGTGAACTTTCAAAGAGAGTGTGAGCTCAAGGTAATCATTGTGATACCTGAACATCTTCCAGCAACCCATTTGCGGATTCACCACCAACCACCACCATCTTGTTTCCTATGACTGCTGCCGCATGCTATTAAGAGTATATTAAATTTCAAATTATTTTATCAGAAGAAAAACAATTGCAACAGTATTTCTTTTGATATACTACTTAAGATGAAGGATCAAAATATATTACATTGAACCGCGGTGCAGGCTTCTCTCCACTGACTGAAAGCACCATCCAATTTTCAGAGCTGCCTGAGGTGCAGTTGTTAAGTTCTGATGCATTAGATGAAGGGTGACCATTGAGTTCCTCAGATTCAGTGTTTTCTGCTGCAGCACCTTCCCCCTACCAAGATTGAGGACCTTATTGAGTAGTGAATTTGTTATGGTATTACATTGGATTATACTGAACTCTTACATTAGAAATGCCAGAACGTTTGATATGTCTTAATGGACTTCTAGTTCCCTGAGCTGAGTCTGAGAGTTGAACTTTTAATCTGGCAGATATACAACATGCTATGAAAACTTGTAGAAAATATGCTATCTCAGCATTACATAGATTGTGGAATTATGCACTAGACTAGAAATAATAAATATACCAAAAGCAACAATCAAGGCAAATTGCAATGGAGATAATTGTGACATGCTTCAATTTGAATTATATAAATAAAAATAACCAGCACTAGAATTTCCAAAGTTTCCAGGAAAAAAACATGCTCTCAATTACTCCATATTAGAAGGCAGCTCAACAATGTGTAAATCTCTTGTTGGGTTCACTTAATTTTAGGTTATCTAATCATTGATTCTACGAAACCTTGGAAGATCATCATACCCTATAAGAACACATGACGAAAAGAATCAACCCCAAATCACCAATCTGAGTGTGCAAGGCATTACTTATTGAATGCTTCTAGATCTTTATCAAGAAGTAGAGACACACATCTAGATCTCCATATTGTTTGCCAAACATGATAATATGTAGCCCTATATCGAATTCGAAGAAAATATAGATGCATTTTCCATTTTGCTAAAATCCTGAAGTAGAAATCACAGTCCCTTCTCATTTGATCGAATTTAAAGAAAAGTGGAGGGTATCAATGTCATGACAGTGCCACCCGAACCATCAATGCACAAATACCGTTCAAGTTAGCGAAACTGTAAAACATACATTTGCATTTACTATTCAACCATAAATACTACACATCATGGAAACCTTACAATCTCACTTCTAAACATCCATGTTTCCGGCACTGTGCAAGATTCCAGCAAACAGCATCAACATACAAAGAATAGGGCCCGAAATTTTCTCATTGAGAAAAAAAACAATGAAAAGATTTAGGGGTAGACAAAGAAAAGAACATAATATGAATAATTTTTTAATAAATCAAACGAAAAAAAACATACAAGGCATAATGCCGTACAGATTGAAACTTTAGACCAAAAAATTCAACATCAAAAGGCATTCACCTTTCCAGCTAATCCTCTTTACACACAATCACCCAAAATCCAAAACTAATAATCAACAAAAATTCAAATAAATACAGGCGAGTTACCTCCCAAGCTTCATCCTTCTTTTCGAAAACCCAAACATGTTGACGAATTCGAAACTTCACGGGCAAAATTGCGATGATCGGACCTTCAGAGACGTCAACAAAACAAACTAATGAAGTAAGAATCCAGCATTTCGAAATACATATACATACAACAAAATGTATCTACATACGAATGCACGCGCACACACACACACACACAGAGCACAGCTCAGAAAAATTCTCTTACCAAGGTAGGGCTGAAATCAACTGCGAGAAAAAGCAGGGGATTTGGATTATGTATGCGTATCCTACGGTACGGCGTCGTGTCACGGAGTGTGGATACGAAAACAGTAATAAGTGTTGGTAATGGGGTATGACTGTGAGTGTTGCAGTAGTAACTTCTGAATGAAACGAAGAGAGGGAGAGGTGCGTACGTTAGCGCGTTGCGGCTTGCGTTGACGTGTTTTCACATGTTTTACGTAGTGTCGGGGGTCATGATAAAATGCGCGGGGGGTGGATATGGACTGGATCACGTGCGGTTTCCTTCTATACAGTTGTGAGTTGTGACTGCTTATTGGTCTTAAATGTCTATTAACTAGTGCAATGAACTGATGCCTAATTAAAATTTTGTACGGTGTGCTATTGGTAATTAATTAATGGGGTAAAATTTGTAATTAAAATAGGCAAAAGCTCCCACGCCCCCGGAACAAAAAGACACAGAAATTGTAAAGGGACACGGTATCCCGGAGACACAAGAGCCATACTCATTAAAATATCGTACAATATGCTATTGGTGATTAATGGAGTAAAATTTGAGTGTAATTGTGTTTTGAATTTTTTTTTTTAAAAGGAGTCACTACAACAAAAACGGGCTAATAGGACCTATTTATTATGACACTTTCAATAAAAATATCCTATTATACATTTAATGAGACATTTATATATAAAACGTCTTATTAAAAGTTTATTAATTAATGAGCCATATATATACTCTTTTTTCCTTTTTCCTTTTTCTTTATCTATTTTTAAACAATATATCTAACATAATAAAGAACAGAAGGAAACTAGGGTTCTTCGAGGAATCAGTACCATAGATTCATGGGGAAAATCCTTCACCTCCATTTTGATTGAGATTCAAAAAAATGTGTATATGAAGCTTCTCTCTATCTAAGGATTTCGACCTTCAGCGTTGATCCACTGGCGCTTCTTGCTTCAGCCTCGTCGCAATACCGCTACTCGCAACATAGCGGTCACAATGACAGCATAGCGGCGGCGCTACAGCTATTCAAGAGGGAAACACATAATCTTTGAGTCCACGATAACCCTGAAACAAACAATTGGCAACCACTCTTCATCTCCTCTCAGGTAAGTACAAAGAAGGGCTTCATTTCTCATTTTGTGGATTGTTTCCAAAAAAATTGTAGAATTAGATAGTGAATTTGGTGCCTAAGGGTTAGGAATGTGTAAAACTAGATAGCGACGGACTCTCAGTCCTCCAATCTGTTCAATGAGGTCGGTCAGGTTGTGTCGGTTAGGAATTGCCGAGATTTCAGCGCTTACAGCCTTCGCTGTGGCTAAGTGGATATTGTTGATTTCATATGCCTTTTCCATATCAAATTGGACACCTTTCTTCCTTCGATGTTGCTCTCAAAATTTGCTCTAATTAGGTGTACTCATTGTCGGCCTTGCACACAGCTTGTTTTATAGCTAAATATATCCTTTTTCATTTGAAATTTTGACATTTTTAGTTGCAAATTAACAGACTGAGGAATATTATGGAGAGAAGACTTGATCAAAGTGCTCTTCACATGCTCAATCCCAGGTTTGTTAATAACCAACTCTGACTTGAATTTAACTTCTTCTTTTTTTTTTTCATTTTGTGAGTGTGAGTATCTTTCCATGAGATGTTTATGCTGTGTATTTGGTTTCTGATTTTTTGCAAAATATTGAATGATGTGGTAATAATATTCAAAGACATTTAACTACTTTATGACATTATGAGGCATTTTTATCACTGTTATTAAGAACGCATTTAACTATTTAAGTTATATTGGGCTGAGAACACTGAATATCTAACTTAATAATTGCTTATTAAATTCATGTTCTCTTAAGCAAAACATGTGGAGATATGACTATTCAAAATTTTTTTGTTTGTTTACTGCTGTCAGAAATTATTGTATGGAGTCAAAGTTGAACATGGTTAACAAGAGTGTTCAAGGGATGGGAAGAAGTACGGAAAGTAACCGGGTTGCCCTCAATGAAGGGATTTTGTCTATAAGACTAGAAAGCTAGTAGTACAAGATGAAGATGAAATAGAAGAGAATGTCCAGGGGCAAAATGAACTGGAACATGATAGCTTAGCTTTCATATTTATTGTGCTATGTGATTCGAATGTCAGAAAATTCATTTATGGTTACCTTAATTAGATGATATATGTTATATTACAGTAAAATATCTTAGAATTCGGAGTGGAACCAAAGGGAAATATGAACAGCAGATGCAACCACAACGAAGTCAACATGCTTTCGTCAGGTTAAAATTTTTTCAATGATTTCACATGTTTCCATCTACTACTTCAATCAGTGTTTGGTTATAACTTCATATATCTTCTTCTTACATTTCAAGAACAAGTTCTCATGGAAAAACAGCAGCAGCTGCAACTTAATGAACAACAAAGCTCACTACAAGTTTCCAAAGAGCAAGGTTATACTTGTTTTTACTATTACTTAATAGTTTTCTGGCTTGTCACTCACTTGTGATTTTTTCTTAAAAGTTGCAAGCTAGAAAACAAGCTTTCTAGGAGAAAGGTTAAAATTTATTTATTCTAAAAATTTTTCGGATGTTTTATCTACTTAATATTTTATTTCTCTTATTGTTTTAGTAATGACACCTAGAACTCGATATCATACAAGGAATGAGCTTCAATTGAAAGATCTGTCGCTTCAGCAATATGAACAACAAAAACAATCACACATGGGTAAAAAGCCTTCCAAAGAGCAAGGTAATATTTATCTTCACTACTTAAAAGTTTTCTTACTTGTGAAATGCATTATTTGTCTTTCTCTTGTGATGATTTCAGTTCCTTTTGATATGCTTTATTGAGTCCTTCCAAATAGAGTTTGACAAGAGATGGACACTAACTTCTACATATTGATGTTATGATGATTTAAATTTGTTGTTATATCTAAAATAATATTGAGGTGATCTTATTTGAAGTATTATTTTGACTAGCTGCTTGTTTCTGATTCAGGCAGCTGTAGCTCGTAGCTTCTGCAAAAGCATTGATGTTTATGACCAAGGTATTCATCTTTGCACTATACGTATGTGAGTGTTTCATTTCTATTTTCTATCCTTTTTTTTTCTTCTATTATCCTCTAGTAATATTTTGACTAGCTGCTTGTTTTTGATTCAGGCAGTTGTAGCTCACAGCTTCTGCAAAAGCATTGATGTTTATTAATGATAAGCAAGTCTACTGTTCTTTAAGGTAATGTTCATGAAACTTTCCCATCTCTATGGATCATAATATATCTTTGGTTGCAGGTCTTTCGATATCCTAATGGGAAAGGCAGTTGCAGGTCTTACGATATCCTAATGGGAAAGGCAGAGGATCTTGAAATGTAGCCTTTTCAGCTCCGGAAGAAGCTTCCAGAGCTGTAAATTACACACTAATGTAGAGAGAGGTTATTTTCTGTTATGATCAAAAGCTTCCTGAGAGCTTTGTTCCTAAGAATGAGGGTCAGGTTCTTCAACTTTATAGTTTCAACTCTAAAGCTTCTATCGACCTGTAATCGAGGTCTTTTTACTCATAGATGGAGAGGTGAAGAGTTTCCAGCTGATCCCTGTTAAACAAGTTGCAAATATCATATGGAGCACACAATTTTTCAAGGAAAACTACAATTTCTTAATCATAGATTTCCTCTTCCGCCACGGGTATGATCTTTTAGTTATAAAAGTAATCATATGTTTTGTTTATATCCTTTGAATGTATGTATAATCTTATTTTTCATCACCATCTGCAATCTTGCCACTTCTTTTTGGTTCTTGAAACTAAGAAAACAAATCTCGTCATTTTCACTATGTTACTTTTGAGAAGAATCAAGCGTTGATACTAATGCATCGATGCAAGGATACTTAATACATATTCTTCTGCTTGACAAAAGCCCCATGGATAATTCTGTTATCTATTTTGAAACTTTGATATAGAGTACTTTAGAGTACCACTCCTTCCTAACACCAAACATTGTAGTTTGTACATATTTATAGTTGTTATCTATTTTGAAACTTTGATATAGAGTACTTTAGAGTACCACTCCTTCCTAACACCAAACATTGTAGCTTGTACATATTTATAGCTGTTATATTAATTTATTTATATGTTACTTTTGCAATTGAGCAGATGCATGTATTAAAAAAATTCAGCTTGACAGTACAACCAGGGGAAGTAGTTGCCTCTGTAAGTTCATCATGTTTCAGTAAGTTCGTTTCACTCTTATTTCATTTGTTTTACTCGTTAAATTAGTCACTGATTGTGTATTTATTACTCGTTAAATTTACTTTGATTTTGTAGTAATGATACCTAGAACTCGAAACGCTACAAGAAATGAGCCTCCAATAGAAGATCTGCTATTGCAGCAATATGGACAACAAAAACAACCACAAATGAGTCAATAAGCATCAAAGGAGCAAGGTTAAAATTTGTTTTCAACGCATAAGGTTTTCTAACTTTCGTCTGGCTATTTATGCCCTGGTTAATCCCACCTCAACCTTTATCCCCTGGTCAATCATCCAACTCGATCAACTTTGGAAATGGGCTTCAGGTGTATTTTCTCTACTCTTGTGTTATTATATTGTTCTACTCTATCAAACATTCATTTTCAACAATCTAATGCAGTTTCATTCGTTGAAATATTAGGTTGAAAATTTTGTTCTCTTGAAAAGTTTGCTTGATGCTAATAAAATAGTGGCCAAAGGTTATCTCTGAAGTTTAGATCCTAATCAAGACGTTGGGGGAAGACGACTTGGGAAAAGTTGGTGGTGAAGTTCAAATTGTTGTACCTATTGAGTGGGATGAAGAATTAATCAGGCCATATTCAAATTTAGCTACAATTGGAGACGCAATTGGTACTTGCATTGCATGGCACTGCAACTTGGTAATTTCTCAAATTCATAGCACTAGCTGTTAGCATTGAATGTTTCGTAAATAATGCATATATGGACTTGCTATAAGTAATGTAACTTGAATCTTTTTTTTTTGTGATTTTGTTACAGATGGCTAATGTTGATGATCAAGATTGATTAGTTCAAGTTAGAATACTATTCCTTGTGTCGGTTCAGTTAGTAATAAAAATAAGTTTAATCTTCTTTAACTCCTTGTCATGTATTGTATCCTTTTAGCTATTTGTGAGAAGTTTTAAGATACTTATAGTTTCTGTAAATTTGGTGATTACTGCTAATTGATATAGTAATATTCAGATTATTAATGTGAATTTTAAGGTATAAGACGTATATTTAATTAAAATTATATTTTAAATTAATAATTTCTTTTAAAGAACACCTTTTTTAAGAAATTAAAATTAAAATTGACTTGCTAATTAATAGGTACACTTATAAAGTGTCCTATAAAATTATAGAATATTAGGTCACTTTAAAGTGTTTTAATTATCATGTAATGAGACACTTTTACCTATCGTGACTCAAGCTAAAAGGATACTTTAAAATGTTTTAATTATCATGTAATAGAATACTTTTACCTATTGTGACTCGACGAAAAAGGTCACTTAAGATAAGTGTCATATTCATTTAAAACCTTGAAAATGTCTCATTATATCCCTTAATAAGACACAAGTATCCTATTAAGGATTTTTTGTTGTGAGTACATATAAGATAAGACGCAATGATGAATTATTAAACTATGCTCATTATTAATTTGGTATATTTATTGTGAAGCAATCTTATAACTCCTTTTATTTTTCCCATCAATCACTTAGTAAGGAGTTCAGTGACCAAATGAGCTAACCCACTTGATTATCAGTTTTTATTTATACTATAAATAGTTCATAAAATAGTATTATAACTTTTTATTAATTGAATATTCTCATTTTTCATTATAAAAGATCACTTTTTGTCCGTCTCACATTACGTGAGACACCTTACAAAGTTTTTGCCAATTTATTTTAAATGATCTCACGTAGTACACGGGTCACATACTAGTATTCACCGGTGCACCCCATATGTTTAATGTAGAAAATGGATAGTGAGTGGTTTTTTTTAAAAAATAAATTTAATTATATTATTGAGATTAGATTAAAAATGAATCTAAAGGTTAAAATCGTTCAGGTGCACCACAGCCATACTCTTAAATTCTATAATATTTTATAGAAGAACGATTAAGAATTTGAAAAAAAAAACTTAAAATAGTAATTAAATAATTTCAACTTCAAGATTTAATTTTTTTTTTTAAAAAAAACATCATTTATCTAAAAATTCATCCAAAATTTTTTAAAAACATCATTTATCTAAAACTTCATCCAAAAATGTGGTAGTTTTTTAATAAAGGTTTCCTAAAAGTTAACATCCCATTTGTATCTAAGGCTAAGATTCTTTGAAGATATACTCCTATTAATAGAACAGTAAATTTACACTTTTAGTTAGATTTTAGTTGCAAAATAGTAAAAACTGTAGGTGAGGGAACCGGAGGAGAGAAATGACCGTTGGATATCACAAGTGTGATGGGAGAAAGTCGAGGTGCATTTATTGCGGGAAAAATGAGGGGCCCATATGGGGCCCATTTAACTTCTTCGAAATTGTGATTGGGCCGATTCGAATCCAGCTTAAATCTCACCCACGTGTCAATATCACCACACCATGACAAGTCCTCTATTGGACCGGGCCTTGTGATAGGGACTGGATAGGCAATTTCACGAATTGCTGTCGACCATTGAATCGGCCCAATTCAACCTATTCTTGTACTGTTTGACATGCATGATTAAAGTTAAGATTAATGGCCCAATTATTTTATTATTATTATTTTTATTGAGACAAAGTTTATTTATATAATTTGAAGTATGTTTTTTTTTTTAAATTATGATAACTTTTATACAATAAGTATACTTTAACAATGAATCGTCTCACAACTCATCTCATATATATCCATCTCACAAGAAACTTGCTCTTTGGAATGATGTCTGTCTTGAGTCAAAGAAATTAGTATTTGGATAAAGTCCGTTGTGAGATGATTACGAGAACTAATATTTAAATATAATTATTATATAAGTAAAATATAATTAGTGAGTAAATAAAATATAATATCATGAATGATATATTAAAATATAATTATATGGTATTATAAATTCACTAAAATATAATTATTTAAGTAGGGAATAAAATTAGTATGAAGTATATAATATCATATCATACTTTATTACTTTTGATTATTCAATAATTATACTGTACTTATATAATAATAAGTATAAATTAATGTAATGAGTCCATTTTTTTTTATAATTTGTCTCACATACATCCCTTTCCTAAATTATAGAGTGATTCTAATTTTTGCAATATGGATGAGAAGATATAAATTTGTAAAAAAATAAATAAAAAATAAAAAATAGTAAATGTTTCGCGAAACTTCGTGAACAATTTCATGACGAATGAGACGAATATATACTCTCACCAATATTATAGTAATAAATTTAAAATTTCTTTTTTCTTTCAATCAAAGTTTAAACAACAGACAAAATACGGTCTAAACAATTAATTAATTATCAAAAGTCAAATCATATTTTCGTTTTTAGCATGAAAGCTGTTCAAGAATATATCCATGGTATGCAACCGTAGACTTCTTTAATTATAGTATAAAATTATATCTTAAGAGTTACTTTGAGAATAATTAGTTGTTATACTTTTAGAGATAAAATAAGATATAAACCACAAGGTTTTATAAATCAAAGTAATATAGACCATGAATCATCATAATATTAATATCAAATAAAATTACAAGGCAAACATTTGGGTGGAATCAAATTCACATGGTTAATTATGTTTACTCTAACTATTTATGTCATATATTACCTTTATGATATATTTAATTTTATTTATAGGGTTTAGAATGTGTAAGAGTATACTTGCATTTACCGTTTCTAAATATGACTATATGAGAAGTTTCATGTGGACCAGACTGAACCAGACTTAATTACATCATACTTAATTAAATTATAATTATATATGCTCTAAAAATCAATACTAAACATTAGAGATAAAAGTATAATCGGCAAGATAGACACAAGAGTTGCATGCATGCTTAGTAATCAAGATGAGTAGATTAATCCACAATTATTAGTGAATAAAATGCAGATGTGAAATGTGAAACAAGAAAATAGATAATTATATAAATTAACTCTATTAAGTTTACATATAAGTTGCATATATCATGAGGTGCAACTTCAATACAAAAAAGTTTGAAGTGCACTCATTCTTTATTTTGCAATTAGTAGTAAAGTTAGGAAAACTAGGAGAACATAAAAAGCTCACTCTTTCTCCGACTCTAGCTACTGACTCCGACTTCATAACCTATAATTTCTTCACACACACAAAACTTGAAATATATCTTATTGACACTATATAATAATTCGACACGTGGTCGTAAAGTCAGACCCATAAAGCACCGGCTCGTTTGAGCATGGGCTTTAGGGATCTATTGAGGTGAAGACTCATGATTTCATTTGCTCCGCCTACAAACTCGCCACCAATGAACACGGCCGGCGAGGTAGGGTTGCAACCGAGGCGAGACAATGCTTGCTCGATCTCCCGGCCCATCGGCATCTCATCGAGCTCGTAAATGGTGGGGTTAACACCGAAATCATAGAAGAGGGACTTGATCGTGTGGCTCATGCAACATTGGGTCTTGCTAAAGATGACAATGGGCTTTTCGGACACCATTTTGTTCACCTTCTCCATTGATGTAATGAAAATGATTGTGTAAGAGAAATGGTTTGTAGTTTCTTGATGATGCTTCGATGATTGGTTGTTGTGATGATGAAGATGGGGAGTGGGAGTAGTGTATATATAGGGAGGATATAAGGGTGCATGAGGGTACAATTAGAATATTTTCTTCTTTTTAGAATAAAAAAAAAATCTTGGAAAATCTTTTATTGGTGGGATTATGAATTTTGGTTTTCTTTTTATGATAAATATAGTACTCCCTCCGTCCCGGGTATTTTTACCCGTTTGTATGGGCACTGAGATTAAGACGTGTTATTTTTTTAATATATAATGTAAGAAAAAGTAGGAATAAATTAATAATTTAAAAAGAAAAAGTAAATAAAGTTGTTGGGAATGATGAATAAAGTGTAAAAACGTAATTAAAGTTGTTGGGATTGTAAAAAACATGTAATAAAATATTATATATTCTTACCAAAATTAGAATGAGTAAAAATACGTGGGATATCTCAAAATGAAAAATGAATAAAAATACGTTAGACGGGGAGTATATAGTTTTAATGAGAGTGACTGATGTGCCATAATGTACAAAGAAAAAGTAACACACTATGACGAATCTCTACATACAAGTGTCCTTTGTACGGCAGACTTATATATTCGATGATGATTTAATGATAATTCTAAGTATATATGCACAAAGTAATATTTAATTAAGTGGTTAAACTCATATTATTTTATATATCACTTGTGGTGATATGTAGGTAAGAATATTTTTATAATTTTCTTGATTAGTCAATGTTGTAAGATATTAATATCTATCAAATCAATCCACTTTATTCGGACGGAGATTTGATTTTATCGCAATCTCGTAAATTAACAAAATAACACTCATGCAAGCTTTCAAAGATTTTATGTACTGTGTTTGGGAAAAATGATGCAAACTATACATGCACATGCTCCCTCCGTCCCGATCAAAGTATAAGTATGTCATTTCCTTTTTGTACGTAGATTAAGAAGTATTATTATTTTATGTAAAGTGAGTAGGTGTATTAGAGAGATGTGATGGGTAGTGGTGGGCTATTGGTGGACCCTTTTTACTAAAAGAGAAAAATTGTACAATTTAAACGGGACGCTCAATATAATAAAATGATGTTATTTGGGTGAGATGGAAGGAGTTTATTTGAATGTTTCATTATTTTAAAATTATTATTCTTATGAATGTAAACGATAGATCCTCACTTATACACTCTCGTTTACCCTCTATTGATTGATACTTATGATCACACACACACATATGAATGGATTGAAGAACAACAAAGAAAGTATAGTAGTTCGGCTTCAGAAGCCTAGGTCCACTCTCAAAGGCTTTGAATCTTATTGATGAATGTATGCAACTAAAGGAGATGATCTTCTCTCTCTTATAAAACCCTAATCTGCTTCAACACGTTTTATATACACAGGAGATGAACTATCTTGCATGTGTGATCATACATGCTCTTGGTTGTTGGATGGAATCTGATAACCACCTAACAAACTAACAGCTGCTCCCTCCTTTCTTTTAAACTGATCACCATCTCACCTTCCATGCACAAAACAATCAATGGCTCACACTCATGCCAACACATCAATCTTTACTTATGATCTTGTGTTGGCTTAACCAATTATCTATATCCACGTGTAATGCTTGATTACATGCAAGGATCTATACTCACTAACAATTATGGCAAAGGATCCCTTGGAATTATATTAAGATAAGCAAAATGGTGGCCTCTAGATATTAGATAAGTGTTGATCATCTTATATACTCTCTTGTTTGTTTTGCATTGCTTCGGTAGATATTGAGATTAATATTTTTTGTCTTTTTTACATGATTTTTTTAAATAATAAATAAATTATAAAATATGTTATGGGAGTTAAAGTGAGAGTGGTAAATTTGTAATTAATATATATTGATTTTTTTAATATGAATGATGAAGTTTAATTTGACACGAAATAAATAAAAAAAGTGTAAAATTTTATATGGGAGTGTGGGAGTATATGATAATTATTACTTCTAAAAGAAATGAGTTTATAGTTACCAACGCTTGTATCGAAACTAACACTTCATTTGGTTAGAAATTGAGTAAGCAATATAATTTTATAGGAAACTGATTTCATTATGCTCCCTTTCGATAATTACTTAAAAATTTTATTTCTAAGATACAAAATGGTTAAAAAGAAATTTATTTAAGTTATTTAAAATTTCTTTTTTGATTTTGTCTTTTTCTTTAATAATTCATGCTAGTAAGAGCAATATGTGACATTTTTTTCATATGATTTTTTATTAAAGATATCATTACTTTTCATCTACCTTATTTTTTACTCCCTCCGTCCCATAATACTTTTCTCACTTTTCTCATTTGTTTATCCCACAAAACCTTTCACGCCAAAAAAATGAAACATCACTTTATCCAACAACCTCAAAAGTTACTTTAATTTCAAATTTGTCACTCCCTTTTCACACACATATCATTACTTTATACTTTTTAATTACCTAAAAATACTACAATACCCTTCAAAGTCAATAAAGTTGGTCAAAAAGTGTAACTTTTCTTAAACAACGTGGAACAGTAAACGTGAAAAGTTTTCCGGGACGGAGGGAGTATTATTTTTGATGAATTATTTGTCATACATTTTTTTTTGTTTTGATTAGTAATTAACTTTTGAGGATGACATACAAAACATATCAACGTATGTTTAATTTTCTTTTATTAGATTGATGTATTTGTCGCACACATAATAAATCATGATATATATGATCATTAGAGCATAAATGAACTGAGTGGAGTTGAATCCAAAGATATTGAGCAAAATGAGCATAATAAGTTTACTTTAGATTTTTTATTAACAAGTAAGTCTAGTTTAAATGAGTATTAATCAAATCAAACACAATCGGAATTAGAATAATTTGTGTTTTCATATTATCTAATTTATGTATTGAATTTCGAGCTTTGAGTCAACCTTTTCTATGAGTTAATACTAAAATCCAAACGAACTTTTATCGGAATGAATTGAATAATTTAGTTTGAATTTTTACCGTGGATAAACTATTAATTCGGGACCTGAATTATTTTTTCTGTCAATTCAAGGCCTGAAATACATAAAATGATCAATCCAAGACCTGAATTTGTCAAATATTATCACCTATTTTATCAATTTAGGGACTAAGTTCAGACCCCAAATTGATAATTTTACATAATTCAAGCCCCTAATCGATTAAGAACATAATTCAAACCCTAAATTGATAGTTAACTTATTTTCAGGCCTCAATTGATAAATACTCCCTCCGTCCCGAAGTTAAGTTCACCGACACTGTAGATGCGGAGTTTAAGAAAAATTGCTTTTTGACCAACTTTATTGACTTTTGAGGGGTATTGTTGTATTTTTAGGTAATAAATAAATTATAAAGTATGTTATGTGTGTTAGGTGAGAGTGATATTTTTGAAATTAAGATAACTTTTGAGGTTGTTAATTAATGTAAAGTTTCCTTTTTTGGGTGATGAACATAAGTGTGAGACAAATAAAAATGGAAAGTGTGAAGATAAGTATGGGACACAGGGAGTAACTCTCTTTTGAAAAAGGTGATGTAATGAGTATAGGGGGTGGGAGGTGGGGTGTTGGGTTGGTCCAATTTAAGAATGTGGTGGGCGCGTGTAGTGTGGAGGCATCTACTGAGTTGGAGAAGGAATTTTGGTTGGATTTATCCAATTGGGACCTCTTTCTTTTCATCTATGCTCCAAAATAAAGATTCTAAATATTTATTTTTATTATTTTTTTCTTTTTGTAATTACAGGCTGGCTGAGGAATATTGTGGATAGGATTTTCTTTGTGCATATATCATGCTAATGTTATTCTTAGAATTTATTTTAATCTATGTTATTTTATTTTTATTTCATGCATTTCACCATTTATTACTCTTATATATTTTGCCGCGATAATTAAAGACGTCTTTTATATTTAGTGTGGTTTATAACATTTTATTATATATATATATGAATAACACATCTAAGATAGGATAGGAGAAAATTTAATTGTTATTTAATCATCAAATGTGAGTATATATACATGCATCAAAGTAGCAAATTAACTGCCAGTGAAATCCTCATGATGACTCACCCATCTAGGTCTACCAAATTGCCACGTGTCTACACACATCCACTAGTTAAATATTGGCTGATGTGGAAATATATGGTGAAATCAGTTACATTACCTATTTACTATGTTATTTTATTTTATTAGATATATGCCATAAAATTTAATGGACAAGATTTTAATGATATTTTTAAGTATAATATTTCAATTTAATTATATATAATGCATTGAAACACAATTATAAAACAAAAATCCGAGGTGCTGCCAACCGCCGTAACGCTAATATACAGGAATTGGATGACCTTAATTATTAGGGGCTAATGGCAAAATCCAAGATATTAAATATAGACCTACACCGACTTACTTTTCACCGTTGGTAATTTATTGCTAATAATTTTATGATAATTTATATAATGATTCTCAGTGGCGGATCCAGAAAATCACGGTGGGGTGAGCTAAGTTTATTAAAGAAAATAAAAAATAATAATAATAATTAAAAATAATATATATATATATATATATATATATATATATATATATATATATATATATTATTTTTATATATATATATATATATATATATATTCACACACGAATTACCTTCTCGAAAGGGACGAAGGATGAGTTAAATTTTAAGATTTATTATAATGTACTCATAGATATATATAATTTAAGAAGATATATTAGTAATTATGACATTTTTCAACTTTAGTCATTTTTCATTTACAATTCTCAATTTTGATATTTTTTTGTCCACTTTTAGTCATTTTTGTCCAAATTTAGTCCTTTATGTTAAAAAAATGTCCAAAAATGGTCCGAAAGTTTATACATTTAGGACCAAAAGTGGAGCAAAAAAGGACCAACATTTGAAAAAAAGACCAAAACTGGACAAAAAGGACTAAAAGTGGAGAAAAAAGACCAAAATTGAGAATTGCAAATGAAAAATGACTAAAGTTGGAAAATTTCATACTTAAGGAACTAATTTTGATATTTACCCAAGATATATTTATTTTTTAGCTTTATTTGAGTGGGCTTAAAATATTTTTGGGCTGGGGCTAAATTTAAAAATACAAAGAAGATATATTTATTTTTTAGCTTCATTTGGGTGGACTTAAAATATTTTTGGGGTGAGCTAAACTTAAAACACAAATTATTTACAAATTATTCCCATATGATATAATGGGCTTTTGGGGCAGCCCAACATACATCCGCCCCTAATGATTCTATTAGTACAAATATAATAAATTGCATTTTATTATTAAAAGAAAAATGTAATTTTTTTTTGCAATTCGTTAATCAACTAATTGAATAAATCTCAAAGCTCGCCGAGGCACAATATTGGGCACAAAGAAAGGCATTCTTTTTTGGGATTAGAGCTTTCACACCATAATATCAATGTGCAGGAACTATTAGCCTAGCCTGGCACAATGTATAAATGTGGATCTTAATGGTATAAATTCCACAATCGACTAATAATAATGGATATTATTAAGAAACTCAATTACAATAAGAAAGAAATGATTGAATTAAAGAAAATGATTGAAGAATTTTAATTCATCAAACTAACCAAAAGGTTAATTCAATTTTCATTACCCAACCAAACAGCTCCGTAATAACTATGATATTTAAACCTTTGGTAATTTTAAATTTAAATTAATTGTCCATGAACGTTGAGAGTCGAGAAATTGATCAATATATTCAATAGTATGCATTAATTTGTGTTGCATTTTATGAAGTTGTTCGAACTCTAGTGTCATTTTCGGTTCGGATCTCCTGTTACATTTTGGTGTTACATTTCCTGTTACAAACCGTTGGATAATTAACACATAAGATAAACTATTTTATACCCTAACAATCAACCATAAGGGAAAATATTGCGATTTTCCTCTCCTCATACGTGTCACTCATCTAACGCGTGTAACAGGAGATGTAACACCAAAATGTAACATTCGAGAGCTCATTATGAAGTGAGAATTAATTAGGTTTTAGGTTGTGGGGATGGAAGAAAGTGTTCACGTGAGGTAGTGGGGCTAAAACCAGCTTTTGTGAATTGTGACCAATTGATTCTTGATCATCAACTTGCATTTTTTCTTTTGGAGAAAGAGAGATCTAGTGTGTTGAGTTTATAGTCTATACTTTATTTTTGGGACACCGACCAAACAACTACGTACAAAATACAAATAAACAATAAATTTAGGACACATATATACATCATGTTAGGACAAACGCCAGATTCTCATTTGGATTTGTAAGAAGTGTCCATATATAACTGGCCCTAAAATATCCCAAAGGACAGTTTTTAGGGTTCCTTCTTCCATGTTTACTACCTCCGTCCGTCCGGAACAGAGTCTTTTACTTTTATGCATGTTGATTAAGAAGTAATATTATTTAATGTGTAGTGGGTAGTTGTATTAGTGGGAGTATGAACCCCATATTTGGTGTGTGTGAGTCTCATGTGTATAAAAAAGGAAATGACCCTCTTTAGGGCGGACGACCAAAATATAAAAAAGACCCTCTTTCGAGCGGACGGAGGGAGCATTATTATTAATGCTCCAGTACTTATCAACACAAAGCGAGAACACACAGAAACACCTGCGGGTGTGTGTGTGGGAAGCAGATGCCATTCATTACAACGTCATATATACAGATAACAAAATGTGGTGGATAGGAGAGAGAGAGAGAGAGAGTTGGGCATAGAATGTCAACTTCAACTTGGAACCGAGAGAGAGAGAATTTAAGAGAGAGAAAGAGGACGATCGAGTGCGGTTCTCAGCATCCCATGCAAAATCATTATCCTCTAGGGTTATGCAGAAACTCCCAGTTGCTACTTATTCCTTAATTTACACATACGTCAACTCAATAAATTATACTCCAACTATTTCATTTAGAGATTAAAAAATGAATTATGTTTTTTTACTCCATTAAAAAATGTCTCAAAATAGTTAGAACATTTATTTTCATTTCAAATATTTCACATTTGCTCTGATTTTGTCCCAAAAAAAAGATACTCCCTCCGTTCATCCTCAATGTATCTATTTGTTTTTTGCACGTGGATTAAGGAGGATTATTATTTTATGTGTAGTAGATAGTTGTATTAGTGGAGGGTGTGGATCCCATACTTTATTTGTATTAGTGGAGGGTGTGAGTCCCATAATCCCAAAAGGGAAATGGATAGATTAAGGATGGACAACCCAAAATGGTAAAATGGATAGATTAACAGTGGACGGAAGGAGTATTTGTTTACCAATTTTGTTACATAACTTTGTAAAAATACTGATTCACTCTCATCTAATTGAATTATAAAAATTGAACATTTTAAGTAAAAAAAACTATTTTAGTGATAATCTAAAAGATATGGAAGTATTTTGAAGAAATATATGTTTCTTGAAACTATTTTGAATAAAGTAAATTTGTATGGATTAGTTTTTTATTCTTTTTATTAAATATAGATTAGTTTGAATTTATGAGGGAAAACATTAAAAAAAAAATAGAGATATACAGGGCTGCATGATAGGAACATATATAGATGCCCTTAGAATTTCGTAAGAAAAAAAAATAAAAAAATTACTGGCCTATTAGCCCAAAAAAAAAGTGATATTGAAAGATAGTGTTTTGGCAAGTGGATAAAAGAGCAAAGATGTATATCAATCTAATTAGTTGGAAAAAAAAATCATAAATATATCCTTGGAAAAATGCAGTGGAAGATTTAGGTGAGTTGTGGAGTAATATATGATTCTTGAGATCAATTTTTTCAGCTTTATATCGTACTCAAGCATGCCGCATGTTGTCCTTTCGACTATTCAAGAATACCTTATCTTCCAACATCCCCCACTCATTGCCCCTTCCAAATTCCTCCGCCTCGCACGTGCTTAATTGCACGAGACCAAAATTTTGTGCGAGTCCTTCTTATAAAATGATTTGCGTGACTTGTTGTAATAGATAAAATACGATGTTAACATTTTTAATTAAAATTGATATTTGATCAATGAAATGTGAATTATTTCAAGTACAATTTTCTGAATAGATAGAAAAATGAAAACATTTTAATAAAAAGTGATACTTGAATAATAAAAAGTGAGACGTTGGTCTCCCACAATTTTTTTTTGGTCTTTTTTGAAGTCCATTACATAAAAATTCACAATCTTTTTTTTTCTTCATTTTATCAAGTTTAATTTTCTTTATTGAAATATATTACTCTTTCCGTCCCATTAAAACCCTTACCTTTAGATAGATTAAACGAAGTTTAAGATTTTTTTTTATATATCAATTTTTGAGGGTAATGTGATCCTTTTAAGTAACAAGTAAATAATAAACTATGTTATGTGTGGTCAGTGATGGTATCATTTTTAGAAATATAATATGAGTATGAAGATGTTATTTTTTTTTTTAAATTTTTACTACTTTTGAAAAGTGAATATTGTAATAAGATAAACAAATAAGGATCCATAGAGTGAAAAGTGTAATAGGAGTATAGGACGGAGGGAGTTTTCATTCTGAATCTTTGCCTCTTCTTTAATGGCATTTTGTCTTTTTAATAGCTACTTTCAAAATATGCTCGTAAAAAAAATATTAATTTCAAATTTGATCTATTTAACAGCGGTCCACATCGCACCCATATATCCTGAGAATTGGTGGAGGATGCAATCGAAGATTATGTCTTAATAACTTATAGAGATGATTCACTGTAGCTATACGCTAACTCAGTTAAAAAGTTTTTCAATCTTTCTTTACTACTTCATGAGTTATACCTTGTGCCAAATTTGATCTTTATTAATGTCCGTTAATATATCTCACTTGGTTTTTCTAGAAAATTACGAAACTCTTATAGCTTTATGATAGAGTAGAATCTGCATGCTCGCTTCTCATTGTCCTTTAGGCTTGATTTATTGGATATTTAGTGAGTTACATGAGAGAGGAAATTTTTTAATCTTTTTTCTGAAGATTTTTTTTTTCAAGGTAAAGATTCTAAATAGCTCTCACTATATTTGTTTTGGGTTTTAAAAACTTGATTTTGACTTTCAAAATTCACATCAACATTTTCAAAATCACCCCTAATACACCTACAAACTACTCTCTAATCCACCCACCTTGATATTATCTCTCATTAATTAATATTATTTTACTATTTTTCTCTTCTGATCTTATATCTTTTCTCTCACATTAATTAATATTTTTTACACATATTATTACATACTTCTTATACAATCTGACATAAAATTAAAATCTACTGTTTAAAAAATCCAAAATAAACATATACCAACCTAAAATATTTAAACAAAACAATCATAGCTATTAATGTTTTCCCAATTTAGTTTCGGAAAAGTAAAACTTTTCAATACAGTAACAAATTAAGCTAATATTATTCCTAATGATATAATTATAATTTTGCTTGTATGATTTATGTAATAATACAAATTTATGATTTATTATCTATTTTAGAGCAATGGTATAATCATTATCCTTAAGGTTTGACGCTAATTTTAAATATATAATTATAATTATATTCCTATTGTACATGTAATTATATAAAGAGTGTTTGGTTATTAAAGTTATTAAATTTGTTTAATAAAGCTAAAAAATGTCATAAACTATGAATGAATATGAGAATTGCATTAAGTTTATTAGTTTCGTATGAGATTGCAAGTCATTCCCTACGTTGTAATACACCGAATCCATTGGTTTTAATTAAAGGACTTAGAAGGAAATTAATCTATTTAAGTATAATTAGTGTGTAAACTCCCATATTTTTAGTGAATTTTTAAAGCTAAAAAGTATTATTAACTCAAATCAAACAATAATAATATTAATTCATAGGGTATGGTTTCACAATACGTTCTCTTTAAAAAAAAATAAATTCTTTTAAATATGTATATTAATTAAAAAAGTATTTACATTTATTATTAAACTATTTTTCAAAAATATTTATTTGTAATACTACTTATAATAATATTTAATTTTATTTATAGTATATATTTTTATTTATAAATGTATAAGTTTGTAAAGTGGTCCAAATATACATGATAATTTGCCTAATATCAAAGCATGAATTAATTATTATAAAGCAATTAAAAGTTGGGGCGGCTATTTACACCCCCGAAACTACTAAACGAACCCCATTAATTTTTAGACTTAAAATATGATTATGTGAAAAGACATAAATATGCTTTTATAAATAATAAAATACCAGACTACAATTAAATTTTTAAATGCACCTCAATTAGATTTCTAAATGCACCCCATCATTATAATCACTAAGCAACGATGAACTCTTTACCCTATGAATTCGGCATGAACGGAGTATCACGAATGACGGAACAAGAAAAATTATTTCAAAATAGTGAGGAAATTTAATCTATGATGAACTACTGCACCTTCCCATCTCCTTTCTTTGACGAACACTAACTTTTGCACCTTCCCTTCAACGATATCACTCCCACCACCTGTCATCATGATATTGTTGCTGCTGATCATCACCCCCAAAAGAAGTCAGCGGGACGACGAGCTAGGTGGGGGTGGGGATTGTCCCGCGGAAGAGGACGGGGAAGAAAGACCGGCACAACAAGATTTGCACGACGCAGGGGGTTAGGGATAGGAGGATGAGGCTGTCTCTACAGGTGGTTCGGAAATTCTTTGATCTTTAGGATATGTTAGGGTATGATAAAACAAGCAAGACCACAGAGTGGCTGTTCAATAAATCCAACAAGGCCATCAAGGACCTGGCAGCTGGGATTAATCATGATGCTAATAACAGTACCGAGTTTTCCTTCGGTATAAATCATGCTAAGAATGAATCTGATCAATGTGAGGTGGTATCTATGAGGTGATCACTAATGTTGAGATCAAGGAATTAGGTGTACTTGATACCAAGAAAAAACCCAACTCTAGGGAGTCGAGGGCAAGGGCGAGATCCAAATCAAGGGAGAAGATGATGATCAAGATGCTGGAATATTGGGGGAAATTATGTAACCTAATGATGATCAGAAATCAAGAAATTATATGGCATGATGATTATTGCAACCAATAATTAGATATGGGCACAATAGAGAAATTGCTGGGGAATTCCTACTTCTCTGCTGCTGTGAACAATAGTTTCATGGGATTTCTTGAAAATTGGGATATGTCAATCAATGATAGATTAAACTTAAGTCACTTTGCAATCATTAAACTCAAAATATTTTGAACATATTTTTTCTTGTTCCAAGGTACTACGCTGATACAGAATTCATAAAGTTTAGAGATTATAACGATGGGGTATGTTATTTTATTATTATTAAAAAGATATTTACGTCTTATTACATAAACATATTTAAAATCTAAAATTTAATGGGGTTCGTTTAGTAAATGCGGAGTGCAAATAACCACTCCTCAAAAGTTAAAAGCCATTTTATCTTTCACAAATAGAGTATATTTTAATTTAATTGAGAGGTTAAATTGTAAATTAAAGTATTATGAATTTTATTAAAATTTAAATTATAAATTTTATATTGGAGTGGAGTATATACTTCAAATTTTCATATTACTTTATTAAATTTTTAATAAAATTTTGTGATTATTTTTAAAATTTTTATCAGTATCATTGATTATGTTCCAATATTTGTACAAGTATCGAAATTTTAAAACTTAATTGGAGGAAAGAAAACTATATTTTTAAGAGTCGATTATTTTTTTTTTAATTAATATCGATATTTCTATTATGTATGTTCAATATTAGTACAAGTATCGACATTTTAAATCTTAATGGGTGGAAAGAACACTTTATATTTAAGAGTATTTTTTTTAGAAAAAATCAGGAATAATGCAAAACATTATAAACAAACCATTCTTACTTTTAAAAGTGTATATGATTATTGTTGTTATTATATATTTTTGATCATCAAATAATTTTTACTTTAAAAATGTATTTAAAAATATATAATTATTGTTGTTATTATATTTTTATCTTCAAACAATTTGTACTTTAAAAGTGGCAATCAAGATTATAGATTCCACATGGCAATCTTAAACGAGCAGTGTTATAGTTTCTCCACTCTTACTCTTACGTAGTACATTTGATCTCATGTAACATCTAAATATAATACATTATATAACCTATTTCTTTAACATTTTAATTATAATATTCATATAACATTTACTCCCTCCATCCCTCTAATATGTATTCGTTTACTTTATTCACGTGGATTAAGGAGTATAATAATATTTTAATGTGTAATGAGGTGAGAGAAATAATATTTTAATGTGTGGTGGGTAGTTGTATTAGTGTTGAATGTGAGTCTCTTGTGTGTCACATCAACCCAAAAAATGAAATGAATACTTTATATTGAGACGGATCAAAATGGCAAAATGGATACGTATCAACGGTACGGAGGGAGTATATGATACATTTTAATTATAATATTTAACATTGTAAGACATTTAATATGTACAGAAATATAACATTTTTAAATAAATGATATATATAACTGAGTATCGATTATATAAACACTCTGAACCATATCTAAATATAATACATTATATAACATTTTAATTATAATATTCATATAACATTTATGTAATGCTTTTTAATAATAATATTTAACATGGAATGTAACACATTTTAAAAAAAATATATATAACATTAGGTGTAATGCTTTATTTTTTATTTAATAAATATGTATTGAAATATAATATTTTTAAATAAATAAAAATTAAAGTGTACGTAACATATTAAACAAATTCCCTCGTAGACAAAATAAAATTAATTGACTTTACATGAAAAAAATTTATTATATCAAATTAATATTATATAAAATAAAAAATGGTATATATATACGCATACAAGATATTATAAATATAAAATTATATTAAACATTTTTCATTAATCTATATTACATAAAATCATAGAATATTTTAATAAATAATAAATATGTAAATTTTTTAAAAAATATATATTTTGTTAGATATTTCAAATTTTAATTTTTGCTTAAAATAAATTTAAATAAATTTTACAACTTATAAATCAATTTAAAAAGTGATAATATTATTTTACGAACAAATTATAGTATAAATGAAAAGTGATAACATTTTATTATAAAAGTGATAACGTTTTATAGCGAAAGTGATAACTATTTTAAAAAGTGTAAAATGGTCTCATTTGAAATGGTGTCACGTAAGACTTACGCATACTAAATTATCATTAGAGAATTTAAGTTGAAAAATCTATTTAAAAAAAAAGAACTTAGGTTGTGTTTGGAATTAGTCATTTCAAATCCAGTGGATTTGAAAATGAGTGAATTTTAAATTCCTTGAATTTTAAATCAATTCATTTAAATTCCACTGTTTGGATAAATTATTAATTTTTGAAAGGATTTCAAATTCATAATTCAAAATTTATTTTTAAAATAGAATTTTATATATGATAAATAAAAATAATAAAATTTTATTATATTAAATATTAAAATCTAAAATTTTATTAAAATATTTTTTAGGGAACTCTACCACCCACCTCCTACCTACCCACCCACCCCCTCCTCCTAATTTTTTTATAAAATTTTAGATTTTAATATTTAAATAATAAAAATATTACTACCCAACTCTATCCCTACCCACCCTCGTCCACCCCACCACCCCCACCCACCTCTCCCAAAAAATTTTTAACTTTAGATTTTAATATTTAAATAATAAAAATATTACTACCCAAACCTACCCCTTTCCACCCCCAAAACTTTTTTTTTAAATTAGATTTTAATATTTAAATAATTAAAAATATTACGGCTCAACCTACCTCCTACTTACTCACCCACCTCCAACCCTATCCCTTATCCCACCCACCCCTCATCTGCCACTACCCCACCCGATAGGGTAGGCTGAATGATAATATTTTTATTATTTAAATATTATGTGGTGGTAGCAGGGGTGGATAAGAGGGTAATGTTGGGTGGTAATATTTTATTATTTAAATAATAAAATTTTGGCTAGTGGCTCGGGGGTGGGGTGGATAAATGGGGTAGGATTGTGTGATAATATTTTTATTATTTAAATATTAAAATATAAATTTTGTTATAAAAAAATTTATTGGGGGTGGGTGGGGGTGGAGGTGAAGGTGGGGGTGGGGGTGGATAGAGGTAGGTTGGGTGGTAGAGTTTAAAATTAAAAAAAATAAAAATATATATATTAATTAATTTATTAATTTTATATACTACTATTTTATATTTTAATATATTAATAAATTAAAGTTAATAAATTAAAGTAACAAAATATATAACATGAATTATGAATTATCTAAGTTTGGTAGATTTTAGTTCAAATCTCAGAAAACGCATTCTTAATAAATATTTTTTTTCATAGAAAAATGTGTAACATATACCGAATGCTACTATAAATTAAAATCTTATTATAACATTATAAAAAAGTGTTACTGTGAAAAATGTGTAACATATAGTAACACTTTTTAATTATTTAAAAAAAATTATGTTTCTTTAGTAGTTGACTCTCTCATCCACCATACTCCGAGTTTCGTCAGTAATTTGCATATGTATGTTTTTGTTGGCGTTTAAAATTTTGATTTACTATTTGTTTGTTTTTGTAATTGGCCTTCAATGATTTGATTCAGTTTAGACTATGGCCTTTTTATTAGCCATGTCTTAAGTTGTGACCATTCTTTGGAACGTTGATTTGATTCAGTTTGTACTATGGCCTTTTTATTAGTCATGTCCTTTAGAAATTAGTTGATTGTCTATTATTTTGGTTTCCTTGGATCATATATTTGGTTTGGTGCATTTATATGATAAATCATTAGGTTCGTTTTCGATTTTTAATCAAATAATTAAAATTCTACAAATATTTATTAATTATATACATATATTTATATTATAAAAATGTGATTTGATTCATTTAATTTAATCGAAATGCTCAGTTTGATTCATTTGATCGATAATAATTTCGATTTTCACCTATTTCATTTACATATTCCATATCTTATTTCATTCATTAGATTCTTGGTATGTGTCATAATCAATACCCATACTATATGTCATAATCAATGTTCAAAATTCACCGCATGTCCCGAGGGTTTAATGGTCATTTATAGGATATAGTTTTTTTTATAAATCAACACTTATGTAAATCGGCACGGTGTAATCCCCCTTCTAATCCTATATTTCCTATATATAGCTAGCTAGGGTGATTAATTTAAGGGGGACCATATGATTTTCGAGGATTTATGATATAAACCCCAATTTATAAGAGGCAAATTCTTTTTTATATTGTTAAACACTGATGAAATAACAAATATGGAATAAAGGATTCAATTCGACTAAGATTGTATCACATGCGTTATTTTAATATTTGATTAAGGAATGAAATTGAGATTTTGGGTTTGAAATCTAATTAATAGTGATATACTTAATCTTGTGGATTTTGGAGTTCATTCCCAATTTTAAAAACCGAAAATAAACGTAACTTTCGACTATAATTTAGGGGTAATATATAGTATTCTCTTCCTAATGACTATTTGAATACTAGAGATGAATTTGGGGAATCACATACTCTTTCAAACTAAAAACACGTGTCTTATCTAAAGATGCTTCTACTGACACCTACATACACTTCATTTCACTGCTGTATATAAGGGTATCCCATCATGATGATAACTCCTTCAGCATATGTATGAAATTGATAATATTTTAAAAATTAAACAATTATAATTTTATTATCTTTCACTCTTCAAAATTAATTATCCAAAATAAACAATAATTTTGCATGTAAAGTAATAACTATATTAAAATGAAAATTTCAAGAGAAGAGATAATGTAAATGTGATATCTAAACCAGTTAATTATATAAAATTCATGTTTTGGATCTCTAAGATGATCCAAATGAAAATCAATGTAGATTAAAGAGTTTGTTGGTTTTTTTTTTTAACAAAAAATCTCCAAATAATTACTTTAAAAAGAAATGCCCAAAACTTGTGTCTCTAGACAGTAGACACCGCCCTCCAAACTTCATGCATTCAGAAAGTTTTACCATTTTAATATTAAATTAAATGTTATTACTCTCTAATATAAAAATTAATACTTTTAATTTTCTTAGAAATTTTTTGTTTTTAATCAAACAGTTTTACTATTCATATTTCATTTTAATTTTTTTAATAAATAAAATATATACTCTTATACAACCAAGTACACAGGGACTAATTAAAAAAAAGGAAAGATGTTTTAGGATGCTCTCATTCACTAATTTAATTCATCTCTTCATGTTGAATATATATATATATATATATATATATATATATATATATATATATATATATATATATATATTATTGAATGAAACGTAAAAAAAAATTGTTATACAAAATTTCCAATGTGAGACAAATGGTAAGACGTGTTGAAGTATAATTGTTATATAAATGAAATATGTTTATTGATACATTAAAATATAATTTTAAATGTTATAAAATTATTCATTACAAATATACTTTTAATTACCAATAAAAATACTATAATTATATAATAGATATGAGTAGATATTAGTCACACAATTCATTCCCACAATAGATTGTTACATTTTTTTAAAAAGAAACTAGTATTTACCCAGTCGCGCGTTGCGCGGATATGGATATTTTTTAAATATTTTTATATGTAAGCTTTTGTTTTTTATGAGGTTAATAATATTCCCTTGGAATTGAAGAGTAATTTATTTTAATTTAAAACCACAACGATCTCATGCATGACGCGATTGTGATTCTTAGTCTGTTGTCATTAACAACTATGAGAACTGAAATGTTTAGTTTGGGAAGAAGCATGAGAAATGTGATAGTTTTACCTGGTGATGATGATCAGATTAATGAGTACGCATTGTCGTTCTAGGTTGAATTTCCCCATTGTTGAAATTAGCATGTAATAGAGCTTAAGCATGGAACTAAATATTTGGAAGAATCTGCAAATTCATTGTCACATTAGATAGAACTTTTCATGAAAAAGATTATAGATATGTAATGATGAGAAATTTACTGTGAATAACGTGAGTATTGAATTACAACTCTGCTAAGCATGTTAAGAACTAATTATGTTTGAACTACCCGTATCTAGGAATGAAAATAGTTAGGATACCCGTTTATTTTGGGGTACCCGTACTCGTATTAGGTTAAATATTAAATACTCATACCCATCTCACTTAAAAAAATTATTATAATACATGTACCAGTCTCATACTCGTTTATCAATACTCATACTCATACTCATTTAACATAAATACTCATTTCTCAAAAGTTAGAAATTCATTTGTAATAGAAGTAAAGTTCATAATTTTCTTACAATTAATAATTCTAAATTAACATGATATAAAAAAATTAATTACTATTAATTAAATATATAAAATTTAACATAATTGTACTCAATTCATCTACCACATCCCAAACCCATTTATAATTATCATACTCTTTCCCATAGAATTCAGGTGGTGAGGATATTAAAAAATACTCATCCTAGTGTCATCACTAATAAAAAAAATCAATAAACAATATCAAATGGTTATTCATACTCATTAATTTCATATACATTATATTTGTAATGTTTAAATAATTCTTAATTCATTATAGTTAATATTAAATAAATATAATATAAACATAATGATTATTGATAAAAAAATGAAATATTAAACATAATGATGAGTAGTTAAATGAATAAATATAATGATGAGTAGAATAATCCTTTAAATTACCGGATGAAAAATGATTAGTAAACTATTAAAGATGTCATCACCTTTAAAAAAAATAAATGTTATCAATTTCATTTATATTATAAACTATTTATGAAATAATTTACAACATTGTTATAACTTTTTATCAATTGGGTATTATCATTTCTAATTTTTATCCTTTTCATGGAAGTTATTCCGTGAGACGGTCTCACACAAATCTTTGTCATTATAAATTATATTCATGATATAATTCAAATTAAAAGTTATCATTTTATTTGATCAATATCTTTTTTTATTAAAGAAAAAAATGATACTCATATTCTTTAGAAATATTATCACATTTTATAAATTTATAATATTTAAATTAAAAAATAAATTAAATAAATTATAGAATTTAAGTTATTATAATTTTTTAATAATAAAAGATATAAATTAAATAAGAAAAACATAGAAAATATACATTTAAGTAAGGGTTAATTAATTATTTTTCATAAAAAATGCAACGACTAAAAAATTATGACAAAGTCTCTTGTAAGATTGGTTACTTGTGAGATGGGTTGATTCATCACTAAAGTATGTTTATTTTATAAATAAAATATATTTTTTAAAGTATGCTTGATTATACATTATAATATGATTTTAGCGTGTTATAATATTATTTATTATTAACATATTTTAACTACAAATAAACATACTTTTGTGATGAATCGATCAGTTTCACACCCGTCTCACAAATATGAAATAACCATTTTCACAAGAAAGTGCCTCAAAAATTATATGTATTAATAAAAACAAATAAATAGAGAGATCTTAAAAAGTTACAAAGAGTGTGCATACTATGGACCACGCAAGTGCCCATAATCATTTTTGTAATTGTATCTATTTAATCGTCAATTTATTAAAGTAATTCATCTACAACATCAATTTAATTAATATATATGGTCGATACCAACAGATATGCATATATGTATTCGTATCAATAGTTTCATATAATTAATTATGGCTGTGAAAATGATACGTTTGATCAAATATAATATGCAAAAACTTGTTTGACATTGTCTCACGGATCTCATTTAGTGAGATGGAGCTACCGTGGTTGGGTCGGTTTTGATGGCTGAATGCATGCAATAGTAACATTGCGTGTTCAAACAATGTTGGCAGTAAACCTTTGTTTAGTTTTGTTAATTTTAATTAAATTATTATTTTTTAATTAAATTATTTTTAACCATTTGTAGAATTTATAAATTATTATCATTTTTAATAAAAAGTTATATAACGAAAAATTGATATCTAACAAAGAAAAAGTGATAATATTTTATCAAAAGTGATAAATGAAAATGGAAACTTATAAACATTCAATTAAACTATTTTATAAATAATTTATAGTGAGAATAAAAAGTGACAACATTTTTTATAAAAAATGACACCTCATCAATAAAAAGTGATAATCAATATTTCATGAACTTGTGCATTCCATCAATGAAAAAAATGAGAAACAGACATTATTCCCTACCGATAAAAGGTAAACTCTTGAGGTACAGTGTGCCCTAAATCACTGCATAAGAGTATACCATAAACCACACGGATAAAGTCGTAATGTCACAATTGGAACAAATATTAAACCATGCAGATAAATATTAAACCCTCAAGGGATATTATGCCCTAAACCATTGGATAAAAGTATACTATGAATACTGAAGTAAAGTCATAATTTTACCCTTGAAATAAACACTAAACCCTACCGATAAATATTAAACCCTCAGGGGACATTATGCTCTAAACCACTTGGTAAAAATATATCATAAACCATTTGGGTAAGTCGTGATTTTTGGAATAAACACTAAACTATGCTGAGAAATATTAACCCCTCAGGGTACTGTATGCCCTAAACCATTGGTTGATACTTGTACATATCTCAAACTTGTTTATCAAAATATTCTGAAGTTATACCACTAATTCTTTACATATAATATCTAGATAATTATTAATTTATCAAATAGTATTTAGGTACATGTACTTATTTAAATGTATCATACTATATTTATTTAAATATCAACTACTCATACCCGTATCCATGCCGTTTAAAAATTAGTTACAATATTTGTAACAATTTCAAAATCGTTTATCAATATTCGCAAGTTATTGGTACCCATTTAATAGTACTTTTTTTTATATATTTGTGAAAAATTATGGAGTATAAGACAACAATTTAACTTTAGTTTTAAAGTTGGTAATTTTATGAATCTTAAAAAATATATATATATATATATATACTTTTATTTGAATTATTTATTTTAATATTATACTCTTAATTATGTATATCTAAATCTCTTTATGTAATATTATAATTTGAATATCACGTAGTTTATAATTTAAATTATTTATTTAAGTTTATAATTTTATGTTAATTATATAAAATATATTTCTTATATTTTTATTTGAATTTATATATATGTTGAAGTTATATATTTAATTCCTTACATAAATTACTTTTTTAAAAAATATTTTTTTATTTTTTAACATAACATATAATTATGTTTATTAATTACATAAGAAATACTTGCTTATTTCCAAATACTCGTACTTATATGTATTTAAATATTATTCAAAAATTAATATTTTAAAAATCCATTACAATATTTGTATCCATCCCAGAGCATTTAATCAATTAAATTTTTTTATTGATTAAATTAATATTTTAAATCGACTTATACTATTACTAATTAAATATAATATAATTTCATTGCATAAATGTGACAGACAAACTTTTAATTAATACTCCCTCATTCCCAAAGAGAAGTTCACGGTTACTATAGATTCTGAATTTAAGAAAAAACTTTTAATTAATACTCCCTCCTTCTTAAAGTGTGTTGTGGGATTATGTGTGTATTTTCTTATTTGGGAGTGTGAACTTGTTTATGAAATGAATAAAAATAGAAAGTGTAAATTTATTTATGGGAAGATGTGGTAAGATATTATGTTAAAAAAATTATTCTCCAAACTTAGATGATTTGATAATTTAATATTAATAAGATTAATTTATATTTGGTATATCACATCAATTAAAGGATTATATTAAAATAAAGTTTCTTACGATTATCACAGGACCATTTTCATAATCGCATTTCTAGTTAACGAATATTTCTAAAGATATTATGTATGAATCTAAACAAATAATGATTTTAATACTATTTAAAAAAATGTAAATATACGTGAGAATTATGAAAATGTGATTTGAGTCTGACTCAAATAAAATAGCAATCGAACTTCTGTTAGATACATCACGGAGCACATTATTTTCAGAAAAGTGTTGTTGAGAATGCTCAAAACCAACCCAACCCCTGTGGCTGACTATAAACTCTTGCAAAGCGACATTCTTGGCATGGAATCAGAAAAATCTGATATCAATAAATGAGAATACATAGCAAAGCAAAAATTCAAATTTATTAGCAAGAGCAAAGACAAAAGAGCTTGGGATAATTTCAAAATCTACCATTATTAAACCTCATTATAAAACAAATATATATAAAAAAAGGTTGTTGGGTTCAAGGTGAAATCGGCAAATTGCAAGGGGATAAGAAAATTTAGGCAACAACCACAAGGAATTATCAGTCTTTCAATAAATAAAAAAAGGAAAGATGTACTCAGAATTTATGAGAAATTAATATTTATTGCGTCATGTGGCGTGTGAGGCATGGAGAAGTTGCTTGAATGTTCTTAAAATAGTTATAAACAGAAAAACTTACCAGATTATGATGGGTCAATTGTTTCAAAAAACTATTCAGTAGTTGCTGGTAAAATTTAGAATCGTCCAAAAGTTCAGGGTCATCGTTTACATAAGTCTCCTTATCATGCATTTCAAGTTCAGGTTAGACACAAACATGATAAGAAAACAACCCTCAAGACAGGCAGGAGGAGACTACCAATTATAAACCATACTTCACTCGCCAACATATGCTCACTGGATTGTTAACTTTCTAAAATTTGTGGCGATACTTTTTAGCTTACAAACATTAAAAACTTGCAGTATGGTCATTCATTCACATACTTATCAACCACATGTGAGCCATCACGAAAAATTAGTCTTTTTTATTTAATCATCACATTCTTTTTAGACCATTTATCAGCAAAGTGACATACAACAAAGATCATCTAAATGTATATTTAAAACTTTTTATTACTATTTCAACCAAGGAGAGCAATGCAAATGAATTCATAATTAGAAAATGATAACACCTCTTGCTTGGTATTCTCCATATTATACCTGGACCCTGCTGAAAAGTTAAGAAACATTAAATATAAAAACAAAAAACAAAAAACAAAAACAAAAATAAAAACAAAAACAAAAACAAAAAACAAAAAACAAAAACGTCTATAGGAAATATGATGAGTAACAAATGATCAAATTGAACCAAAATCAAGGTAAGAATTCATTTCAAACCTACTTTTCAAAATACAGCTACTGTTGATCTTTTCTACTGCATCCCCTTAATCAATTTACTTGGATCCCTCATATAAACAGTCACTTGTTCACTTATACTCTGAAAAAAAAAAGAAGAGTAAATAGCATATATTTGCAAAATCCATGCTTTAAAATTCACTTGTGTGTCTTAAAGGAAACCTGATCAAAGACATGCAATTTGTCTTTAATAGCAGCTGCACCAGTTGTCACTTGGGTACTCTTATGTCATTTATTGATTGACTCGTTTCTAAAAGAAGCCAATCTACAATATGCATCTAATGGTTAGTATCAGCTACAAATAACACCTAACATCCAAGAAAATATACGTGCATTATCTTTCAAGCATTAATTAAATCTTGACATTTGATGATTGATTCGTTCAAAAAAAAAGAAGCTATTCTTTAACAATACGCGGTTTATATATGTCACAAAAAGACATTGTATTCCAATCAAGCGTAGAATGCGACATTTGCTAAAACACATGTATCATATTTCTATAACAATAGTTAAGATTAAGCTGAAATATACGACACCGACTCAAATTTATATGATTCCAAAGGTACCTTCAACTCTTGCCAGTGAAAGCGATAAGACATTAAACCTACCAAACTCCATATGCAACAGAAAATTACGTCAAAAGAAATTTAAAATAAAATCCAAAGAATGCAAGAGACTGATCCAAAATTGTTTGTTAGTAAAAAAAATTACATTGTTGGTACTCTAATGATGGTATTTAGAAAACAATACATTACTATGATAGTGTAAAATTTAACAATAAAGTATCAGATAATGAGAGCATTTCAACATGCTTACACCAAAAGTTCTTTTTAAAGAGTACATGAAAATTATCTTTGATTTTTGAAGTGGACAACAATATTAATATTTAATATCTTCTAAATAGAAACTTAGGCTGCAAAGAATGGAAGCAAGTGTTTCCTTGTTCAAATTCAGTACATTGACAAAAATCTAATTTTTACAACCAAATAGTGCTCAATTGCCAATAAGTCTGATACATTTAAGGTATAAAATCATATTATTAAGCATTAAAAGCCTACATAATTTTCACTCGTATGTTATTCACATGCATATCAAGCAATATTAAACTTCAGAGTGAATGTGTGTGCATGTTATTCCAAATCAACATTGATATAGTTCAAGGTAGGAAATTAACTTACCAAAGCTTGAAGCATAAGTAGTCATTAATGCCTTACTGACAATAATGATCCCAACTGAAGTGACTAAATTGAACATCCATGCAAACACCAGCATCCAATGTAGCTTTCTTATCAGCTTGCTTTATGTCGTTTGGTATATCTCTTTTCTTGCAGTAATTGTCCAAGGGGTGAATGTTTACCCTGATAGAACCATACATAGACAGCGGAACCACCACATCAAATTTACAGTTTTTCAACTAAATTTCCTTTCAAGCACCATAACTGTCAGAAGGTTTAAAAGCCCACAGGTACATGCTCCATATATATTCAATAAACAGGAGATTAAATTTCAACTCATTAAATCATTTCACCAATTAAAAAAGCTGGCATGCAACTTTTTGCACCAGAAAAGGCAACTAATTTTTCATGCCACTTAAAATCAAACTATATTCTTTTAAACGAAATGGCTAAAAATTATTACACACGACATTATATAACTCCTCACAGTACCATTTGATCACATTTTGAGATCAAACTGGGAACTTATGAGTCCAATTTCAACTTTCAGTTAACATACTCATCAAAAAATTATATTACCGTATCCATACCCACCTAATTTTCCAAATTAATAGCACAGTAAAACATCCATTAAAAAAAAACTAACTTTGACTTCATCGCAGATGCCAATTTTCATATGTAAAGCACAAACCACATCTGTTTTCTGTAATTCAATATCAATTGAACCCCACCATCAGATCTAAAATCTTAAGATTCTCTAATTTTTCCGATCGTTGTCAATTCCCTCAATCCACATCAATTACTTACCAAAGCACATCTAACGACACAGTGTCATCAAATTCAACTAAAAATCGAAGCACAATTCAAGCATGCACTACTTCCAGAAATAGCCATAAAAATAAAATTCAGCATTAGGAAACGTACCACTATTAGAGTTTAAAGTTAAAACAGAATGAAAAGAGCTTTTAGCGTGGTTTTCACTTGTAGAATTTAGGGTAAAACAGAATAAAACAGAATGACACAACAACCATATCCCCCTACTCACCCTGCAGGACTTGCATCTCTTGGCGTCAAGTGGTGCCGTAGACCATTTGTTACCACTGATTCTCAATTTGTGTCTTTCATGGCAAGTGCATTCTGATTAAAAGAGATCTATTAGTTTTCTTGAAACCCCACAAAAGAATCTTTGAAAATTAACCAAAATATAGGGCTGAAGCAATAATTTTGTTAAAATCTGAAAAGAATTATATTAAAATTCTTACACTTAGCGTATACTGACGAAAGTAGATATTTTCATATACCAATTGCAACAACTATTTCTGCAACTAAAATAGAAAATCATCATAAGAAAATTACGCTGAATGTGAGGCGTGGATCTAATTTATTCTCTTAGTCCAAAATAGCTAAAATACTTCGAGTTTTTCAGATAATTTAAACAAAGCGTAAATTCTATCACAAGTTCAATTGCCAACAAAAACTCTACAATCCCAAGTATACAGAATTTTGTCAGAGATAAATTATATTAATCAACCTAATTGAGTTTCCCTTCATTAACAAAACAATTATTATCATTTTAAATACAAAATGTGAAAAGCAAACCAATCTTTTGAAAAGAAACATTGCTGGTAAACCCAACAATTCTGTCAAAAATGAAATAAGAAATTATGTTAACTCGTAACTGAATTTATATGGTAGTATGGTTCGAAAGAGATATATTACAAAAGTTAACTCGTAAATGAATTTATATTTTGTAACTCTTATATACATAGATCTTATTTGTAGTTCTCTATCATAGTGCTTTTTTATTGGAGCACTACAGTAGCTACTACTAAAGTATTTTTACGAACACATAACTGATTTGAAAGTATGTCTTTGTGGTGCAGCGATTGCATCTAATGCATAATAAATTTACACGAGTCAATCTCTCCTATCCCTTAAGGCTCAAATTTATAAAAATGAAAAATTAAAAAAAAACTTTTATGATTTTTGCAAAATAATTGGTTTTGAATACAAATAAAAAACACACTGACCTTAGATCATATAATTTGAAAGCTACCTCACAGTTTTCCACAGCAGTGGAGGCAAATCACTGCTGCTTGACCACGATGGGGACAAAACACCAAGATTTATCACTACTAACAACGAAAATATGATAGTAATACTAATTGTAAAGAAATCATTTAAGCCAAAAAATGAAACTGTAAACCAATGTAATGTAAAGTATAAGATAAGTGGTTGATTCAGTTCTCATTTGGATATAAAGCGGCAAAATAGAAGTGGAAACTTAAACCAAATTTCTTAGATAATTGCAAATGGTAATTGTAAATTGTTGAATAAATGATACAAACAATTTCACTTAATATCATCAAGCAATTACATCATATGAAATTACCTCATCAAAGTACCTCCATATATTGTCTCACAAAGAACGAAAGGCCTAATGTTTGTAAATATTCACAACGCAAAGTACTTCCTCATACAACGCATCCTTCGCTCTATTTCCTGAAAATTCACGAAATAATCAAAATCCCAAATTTTAAAATCTACAAAAGTAGAAAGAAAAATACATCCATAATTATAATAAAATTAATAAACGAAGGTTCATTTAAGAAATTTAACCTTCAGCTACATAACTACTATGTTGTTGCTGAGAAATTGAACCTCAGTTCACCATGACTGTACCAATAAGAAAATTGCATCAGGAATTTAAATTTTTCCAAAGAAATACTAACGTTGTAGTGCAATTCTTCAAATTTTCAGAATGCAACTGTAGAGGATTATGAGTCATAACTTTTAACAGTATTGGAAAGAATGATTGAGTTCATAAATATGAACAACATTCATATTATGTGATATGTGTAACAAAAAATCCCCCATTTACATAACTACCAACAATAAGCGAAATAGAAACAAACTAACAAACTCTCCAAGGAAAGAGTAAGGCAATGAACAAAACAGAATTGAAAACAAAAGCATATATTAATATACAATCATATGCATAAGAGGCTTAAAAAAAAGAAGCAGGTTCTTAAAAACTTTTTGAAAGGCTACTAAATCATTAGTTAAACAAAATGCAAAAATTTGTATATCAAATAAATGTGTTACAACCCCACATCTATAATCAATAATAAAAAATAAAATATAAAAATATATAAATAGCACAATAGTTAATCATTAATTCCAATTCAAAAGATAATGAAAATGAAATGGTAAAATTCTCAGCATTAAAAATATTAAGAATTTACCTTTAAATTGGAACTCTTCCAATAAACATGTTAATGAAGAATTCAAAGAAATGATACTAACCATTAGCAAATCTAAACCTAAAAAAGAGTATTTGTAGTATATTTATCGCAACAATCGAGTCAATAATATCTATAACCAATGCAAAAAAAATGCAGAATAAAAAAATATGAATAGCTCAAATACCCCTTTCGCTAAACCAATTGGAAACATCATTATTTAAAGTTAAATATAAGCTCACAGGCTGCAAAATAATAATCAAGGCAATAAGGAATTTGTTTCTCTATAGATAAATAAAAAAAAGATTCACAGTAGTTTGCAAGGTACCTTGCTCCATTGAAAGACCTCTCCATCATCAAATTCAACAGTAAGACTACCAACTGGATCAAGCTGAGTGGATTGACCCCAAAATTTAATTTTCAAATTGCTATCATTGAAAGACCTTGCTCCATTGAAAGACCTCTCCATTATTGAAAGGGTCCCTCATTTAAGGTGCTAAAATAGAGACATGTCATACTGAATTTTTTATTACTACTATAAAGATAAAATAGTCACTAATCTTAAAGGAAGTCAACTCACTTCATGCAAGCATTGTATAACTTCATTATGAATAGGCCACATTATCCATTGTAATTTTTAATAGTAGTTCAGTTTCTTAAATAACATGAAATTCAGATTTGTACACGAAAGCTTTGATGAGAAAGAGAATGCAACTAATTCTAAAACTCACACAAATACATGATAATTGCAAGTGTCAACAACAGACATTGATATAGAAAAAATGAGGCAAACACAAAATTCAATCAATTGCACTAACATCTCATCAAACAATACCCTACAACCACAATATTAATTAAAAACTCACTCGCAATCCGATCCCAACATGCTAAGAAGAAAATAAAAACACTTACGTGCCACATGGCAAACAACGCGTATATCTGGAGGGGGGATTTGAAGTGTATAGACCACACAAATTCATATTAAAATAGTTATTTGAATATAGTTGTTTCGCTTGTACCTCTTTCTTTTTCTTCAATAACTTGAGGCGTGATCTAGCAAGCCTTACGATGTCTTGCCGCATCAAATAATTAAAATTTTATATATTACCACACAAATTCATATTAAAACAGTTATTTGAATATAGTTGTTTCGCTTGTACCTCTTTCTTTTTCCTCAATAACTTGAGGCGTGATCTAAGCCTTACGATGTCTTGCTGCACCAAATAATAATAAAAAAAAAAAATATATATATATATATATATAATGTAAATTGCTACAATTAAATACTTAAAAGTGTAAAATCAAACTCCAAACGGTTATAAAAAAGAAAAATAATGGACAAATTACAAATTTAGCAGAATATAAGGCCGAAGAAATAATTTTTTTTAAATCTGAAAAGAGTTGTATTAAGAATCTTACAGTTTGGGTATGCTGACCAACATAGCTGTTTTCATATACCAGTTGAGGCACCTGTTTCTGCAACCTATCATTCCCTCCATCAAGAGTCTGTTCATGGCAGCAATTGAAAGAAAACATATGCAGAATTTTCATTAAACATTAAATAATGTGTGAAAAAAAAATAGAAGATTGGTGTGCAGATGAGAAAAAAAAAGAAATCATTTTTATCTAGATAACAAAAAGAGAAACATGAACCTTTTAAAACAGAGGATCGTGCTAACGAAATCTGGCGAAGACACTGGCATAAATTGGATGGAGCTGATCCCACCGCTCTCGACATTACCTCGACTTCGTGCACAGGGGTGGTCACAACAATCTCGCAGAGGATTGTGTCGGAGATTCTTTTTGGCAGGCTTCGGTGACCATAAATGACAGTTCATAAAAGGGAGACTTCCGGAATCATAAATTATTGAAAGATTGTGCCCGAATTCGGCTATGGATTTCTCCTCTTCTTCAATTATATAAAGTTTTTCAATAAACCCTAATCTCAATCAAAGAAATATTAAAGAAATCGTTGTAGATGAATGAGGATGTGGAAGGCGGAATGAAATTAACATTAGGGTTTGAATATGGGTTTTGTTCATGAAGTTTATGTAATTATAAATAAGTCCTTAAATTTTGTTCAAAATATGAAAAAGGCACCGAATCTTTTAATTAAAATGATAAAAATAAATCAATGGTGGAAATGTATTATTGATTAATTGATGGCCAAGATTAAAATTGATTTTGGTCAAAATTGGTCAAAATCAAATCAATCCATTTTGCTTTTATAATGTTATAGATAGGAATATCTCATATTGTATAATAATAGTAATTACGTGTGTAGAGTGATGAGAGTGGATTCCCTAATGCTAGATTAGAATATAATTAATGACAAGTCAATTATATATTTATCACTACAAAATATTGCTGCATATATTCATTATTCTGACTGATCATATATATTATTCAGTTCTAAATCAGCACGTGTTCTTTTCATTTCTTTCCGTACTGCAAGTATTATAATTTTAATTGCACTCATATTATATTTAAGTCAAAGATAAACCATACGTAATATGATGGTAATTATATTATCATGGAGTATGGAGTATAATAGTTACCCCTCCATTACGTGAATTAATAAAAACTACATTTTAAATGCAAAGTGTAAGATAAATTTGATACTCCAATTTTAAATAACTTTGGTTTTGAGAAGAATAAAATATATTTTAAAATTATACTAATAAAGTGTAAAATATAAATGATAATATTTATAAGTTGACGTGTTAGTGAAAATGTGGATTATCATCATAACATGAATTACTCATTTTTAAAACGTGTATAAATAATGTGACAAATGAAATGGAAAATGTCCATAAATATGGAGAGTGAGTTTGAGAGTATTAATTTAGACAGCCTACAAATGTTTTCAAATTTGTAACTAACTAACAAATCATATATATAATTAGTATTTGGCTTGTAAAATGATTAATTAAACTATAATCCAATTAATTATCAATCTATAAAAATATATAAGGGAAAGTGAAATGATAATAAATCTAGCAACACTAATCATTACAAAATCTAATGACTAGAAACTATTTATGCACATATGATTTTGAATTAATTTTTTAAAAGTCACATATAAATTAAAGTAAAATTGGTAAATATTTCAACCTATGAGACGTGTGTGTGAATTTGGACAAACTTGAGGGGAATATTGAAATTTTGCACTATATTAAAGTTACGTCACTTTTAATCTAGATGTAACGCAACATTTCTAAAAGTGGAATAACTTTTTAAGTAGAAGCTCCAATTTTGAAATCAAGACAATAATTTTTTTTTTAAGTGGTGTTTCAACCTAAATGACTAATTTTATCATGTTACATCATCCCATATAAAATTTTTATCAATCAGCATATGATAAAATTCAATAATTTTTATGATTGCTGGATCTAACAACTAATAATATCTCCATCACACTTTAAAAAAATAGTGATTACTTTTAAGTAAAGATATTATTATTTTTCATTAAAAATATTATTGTACTTTTTATTTATATTAAGAATTGTTCATGCATTAATTTTCTCAGACAATTATTACTTTTATCAATTACATATAAATTTTTATCAAAATATTATCATCACTTTCTATTCGTTTCATCATTTTGTGATATGATTTCACATATAATTTTTTACCTTAAATTAGAGGATATTTTCGTAAGATAGACAGTATTTTTCATTTTGCATAATCACATTTTTATAAATCCCCCAACAATTTTTGTTTTCTTCTAAATTGAGTAATACTTAATATTATGAAATTATAAAGAGTAATTTTATATCTTCAAGTTAATTTAAAGGTTAAATTAGAAGAAGGTGTTCCTCAAAATAAAGAGCCTATCTTATATATTTAAAGAAAATCTTCAAGATACTCTTACTTATAAGTAATAGTAACATTATATTCTTACTCATTCAAATAATAAAAAGTTAAAGTTAATTATACTCTTCAAGATTATGACACGTGGCAATCATTTAATTAGTGAAATAGGAGATGAAACATCGATCCATAATCACACCTTGATCACCAAAAAAAGCTGATCATTTGAATACACTTTATTAATTAAAAAAAAAAGAGCCCAAAAAGCCTCAGTCTATGAACTAATTCCAATCTCATGCATATTTATTCTTAAGGTGACACGTGCATGCATATAAGTGGTGGTCAGACCCAGAGGGCCCCAGCCCTTTTGAGCATGGGCTTTAAGGACCTCTTGAGATGGAGGCTCATGATCTCATTAGCGCCGCCGACGAACTCGCCACCGATGAACACTGCCGGGACAGTAGGGTTGCAGCCAAGGCGCGAGAGCGCTTGCTCGATCTCACGGCCTCGGCTGATCTCGTCGAGCTCGTAAACCGTAGGGTTTACGCCGAAGTCGCAGAAGAGGGAGCGAATGGTGTGGCTCATGCAGCATGAGCTCTTGCTGAAAACCACCACTGGCTTTTCAGACACCATCTTGCTCACTCTGTCCATTTGGAGGTAAGAGGGTTTGGGGATTGATGGGAGGAAATGTAGGGTTTTGGTTTGATGATTGATGTAGTGTTGGTTGTAGGTTTCTTGTTTTGGTGTGGGGAAAATGGAGTGGCTTGTGGGCTTATTTATATAGAAATCTTGATGGGGTGGGGTGGGGTGGGGAGGGGATCTCTTGTGAAGATAAGATTGGAGATTTTGATATGTACTCGAGGTGGCCTACTACGTACCCTCTATATGTTTCATATGTTATACTACATATTCACTTATTATTATTAATAAGGACATCACTTAATTACGTTTAAATTATTATTGGAGTATTATTATTTCTTTATCATGGGCAATGAAATATGTGTACAAAATCCCACAGCTGAGGGGCTCCTTGTGTGGAGTGGGTAATGATCTATTCTTTATTGATCAGTTGAGTTACCATAATTCATCTTTTCACCATTTTGTCGGACCAGAATATAGGGGCGCTGGAGTAGGCGATTCCACCTTTACATCAAGATGAAAAGTGATATTCTTCCATCCGCCAGAAAGGAGCTCATTTTGTCGATTTAAGTATTCGTTCTAAAATGTTTTATTTATTTGGGACTCACCCAATACCACTAAAACTACTCACTTCACATATAACATATATTACTTTATGTGTAAAAAGCAAATAATATTAAATACGGACAAATTACTCCCTCCGTCCCGGCGTAAGAGGGGGCTTTTGCTTTTTTGCACGTAGATTAAGCAGTATTATTATTTAATGTGTAGTGGATAGTTATATTAGTGGGAGTGTGGACCCCATATTTTAATTGTATTAGAGGGGGTGTGTGAGTTCCATGTGTGTAAAAAAAAGGGACCCTTTGGGTGAGACGACCAAAATGGAAAAAAAGACCATCTTTGTATGGAACAGAGAGAGTATAGTTGTTCAAATAAGGGGAAATGGTTTGATTTATTTTCCAATCTTACGTGTCAATCAATTAACATGTGACACAGAAGATGATGCACGGAAATGGCGCAGAAGATCCGGTGTGGTTCAAATTCAGTCAATCCGTGACGCAAAAAAATAAAAAAGAAAATGGAAGTACTTGAGAAGGATTAATATGGATAATATAGTGAGAGTGATAGATAGGGAAGAGCACTGTTAGGGAAGAGATGCATTGGCATTGCGCACGATAACGAATCTCTGCATATATACGGAAACTATTGCGACGTGTCCTTTGTACGGCTTTTCTCATACATTCCACACTACTATGTTATCTTTCACTTTAATTCTTTTTTTCTCTGTATATATTATATGTATATAATATATATATCGACTTATTTTGGATTATGATGGAGATAAAATTTTATTTTGTGATTCTCATACTTTTTGTTCTTAATTTAGAATATTCGAGATGATGAAGCAGGTGGGTCGATAATTTATTTCGATTTTTTTTTTACATGAGACCATCTCTTAAATTTTATGGAAATTTGTCTTTTACAAAATGAATTATTTAAGATAAATAAGAATTTAAAAAATTAATTAAAAGTTATATTTATAAAGGAGTAATATTCTTCCATCTCGCTAAATTTTTTACATTTCTTTAATTATAATTTTTTAAAAAAAATGTGAAAATATTAGTTAAAGGAGTAACTTTCTAATTAAACTATTTCATAAACAATGGTAGAATAAAAGAAAAGTGTGAAAAGTTTTTCATAAAAGTAAAAGGTCTTACTCAATCTCTCTTATTATAAATAAACATTTTCTAAGGGATATTCCCTAAACTATTACTCTAATGTAATAAATCTTTTAGTTATCTATATATAAGATAATAAAATTTTTAAAATATAACAGAATTGACAATTTATAGTGTGCACCCGGGTGTACCTAAAGATAGGGTGCACCCACATACAAATATAAACAAAAACATATACAATTAAGAGTAAAAATATATACAATTTAATTGTTAATTTTTTTAATGAAAAATTGTATATAATATTCAATAAAATATTATACACATATGGATGTTAATTTTTTTAATGAAAAATTAATGTGAAAAAAGTATACAATTATTACAAAACACGTATACAAAATAGAATAATATGTATACAAAATAGAATAAAAATGTATACAAATATGGGTGCATCCTTGCACCTGGGTGCACCCAATATGATCAACAGAATTTGAAAGGGCACGATTTTTTTTTTTCATGCTTAATAGCAAAAATTCCCTACTCTAATTCACATACTAAAAAGAAAAATTTAAGTATGTACATTCGAGTTTAAAACCAAAAATATCCAATAACTTTTTTCTTTTCTCAAAAAATCCCAAAATACTAACAAATATGAGTACTTTTAAAATAAAATACAATATCCTTTTGAATTGGATGTAGTATAGGAGATCAGCTGAATTTGTTTTATTTTAAATTTAGTGTAATTAACTTATTACAATATGAGAGGAAGATTTATTAATTTAATATATATATATATATATATATATATATATATATATATATATATATATATATATATATTCTGGAAGCCGTGAAAATAAAAAAGATGATTTAAGTTGTCTATTGAACTTTGAGGTGCAACTTTCCAGGAGGCATCTAATGAGTTGGAGAACGAAGTTGGATTTATCCAATTGGGACCTCTCTTCTTTTTATTTTCTTTTCTTTTATTCTAATTTTCTTTTTCATATTATAAATTATTCGATTCCAGTAATACTAGATAGAATTTTCTGATGGAATTAATGACATCTATATTAGAAAAAATATAAATAAATAATATGTGGATTGAGTTCACACCTACATATTAATTTAATATTTCTTTTTAGAATATAAAAGTTATCTTTATGGAGAGAAAATTACTTTTTGAATAAAATAAATACTCTTCGAATTGAAACCCTATAAACGGATTCCAAATCAATTGAAATATAATTGCGTTTATAATATAAAAATTGTTTATGAAGTATTTCACTGCATTATTATCAATTTTTATTAATTGACTTTCACTTTTTATTCCCCTCATAAAATGACTTATTTCCATAATACGATCTCAGTAAGTCTTTATTTTATATATATATATATATATATATATATATATATATATATATATATATATATATATATATATATATATATATATATATATATATAAAATAAACTTTAAAAATAAATTATAAATGCTAAGTTATAAGATTATATAGAGCAATATTACATTTATGATACGCCGAAAATACTCTGAGACTTTAACCTAAAGTAATAGGATTAGTCTTAGTTAATTCCATCTAAAAAAAAGCATACAACTTACAACACTAAAAACGTAATCCCTCCGTTCCAGGTTAAGAGATCATTTTTCAATTTTGGTTGTCCCACCCAAAGGGTCCTCTTTCCTTTTTTTACACACATGGGACCCACATACCTCCTCTAATACAATTAAAATATGGGGCTCATACTCCTACTAATACAACTACTACACATTAAATAATAATACTCCTTAATCTACGTGGCAAAAAGCAAATGACCCTTTTACGTCGGGACGGAGGGAATATATACGAGGAAGCATGGATATCCAGCGTATCCGGGTGCAAGGGTGCATTCATATGTGTATATTTTTTTCACACTCAATTTTTCATTAAAAATTAGTATCTATATGTGTATAACTTTTTATTCAATAGTGTATACATGTTTCTTAATAATTATATACTTTTTTACACTTAATTTTTTATTAAAAAAACTAACAAATAAAGTGTATACATTTTTTTTTTCATAATTATATATGTTTTTGTTCATATTTTTATACGTTTCCGAAAGTTGGTGCATCGTATTGTAGAGTGCACCCATGTGAAAAGTAATATTAGCCTATGAGGAGTATGAGGAAATATTATGAGAAACTCCCATTAATTAATCGAAGTGCGGGAATTATTATACACAATTGCCACTTAACTTTTTACTTAATTTAAAAATTAATTTTATATATTTTTCTCATTAAATTATCTAAAAAAAATTCTCATTCCTTTTTCTTTAAACATCACAAAAGTTTTTTTTTCCTCTTAAATTGGACGCATAAAAATAAGTGCAAAAATTGGTGATGGAGGGAGTATAAAGTATGAGTAATTATTGCACTTTAACATATTTAACTATATTAAATGTGAATATTTGTTTAGATGGTGTATTTGTGACCATGATCTGCATATTTAGCCGCCTCAGACACCATGCCCATCACATATAGTATGACGTTTGATAAACATTCTTTCAAAAAATATCGATGCGTAAGATATATTTTTTTTATTGTTAATGAAATTCATAAAAAAAATTAATACATTTTTATGTGCGACATACAATACAAATACAACTACTCACTATACATTAAAATATTATTTCTCTCACTTTATAACATATTAAAATAATATTATATTCTTAATCCATGTACAAAAAGTAATATCAGGCGGAATAGAGTGACTAATAGTTTGTCTCTATAAAGAGTAATTTTTAATGTATTAAACAATAATTCGTAAAACTAAGTTCATGTGTGAACTCAGTTCACACAAATATTTGCATTTTTTTAATGTCAAAGAGCAAAGAGCAATCTAATTATTTGTATAAAGTATTCTTAAAAAAAATATTTCTATAAAGTTATTCAATTAATTCCAAAAATTAGAGCGAATTTTTTAGGAGGCACCAGTTCCTTCCATGGAACTATATGTAGTACTAGTTATATTCATCTTTTCGTGAGAAGATCCCACATAAATATTTCCTTTTCTTTTCAATGTGTATTGAGTAGATATTAACTGTAATTTTATATTTTTATTTATAATATTAATTTGAATTAATGACGTATTGTGTTTTGTAAAATTTTTAAAGGTGTTAATTTTTATGTTAAATCCACCAAATATATAAACATTGAAATTAAAGGCCATACTGATAATATGTAAACTCAAAATATAAACTTTGCAAAAGTTCATGAAAAGTGATTATTAAATTAATGGATTCAACCAAAATTTAGTGATAATTCTTTATTCAAAAGATGCATTCCATTATTGATTTATTTATTCAATGTAATTGTCTACATATTGCTTCACTTTCTCTTTAAATACCACAACATGCAACGATTTCATATATCAAAATCAATCCTCACCAACAAAAAAAATAAAACACCTCCCCCAAGAAAAGATTTGTTGATGGATGTTGAGATAGAAGAAGTGTCGATGGAGAACGAAGTGTTGATCTTTACCAAGAGTACGTGTTGCATGTGTCATAGCATCAAGTCCCTATTCTACGAACTCGGGATGAACCCTAAGATCGTCGAGCTCGACAAAGATTCTAGAAGAAGGGAAATCGAGCAAGCGCTAAGGGAACTAGGGTGCAACCCTATTGTCCCTGCAGTATTCATAAGGGGGAATTTCGTGGGATCTGCTGCAACTATCATGACCCTTCATGTCAATGGTTCACTCAAAAACATGCTTACACCTTGATTGAAATTTATGACCAACTTAATTAATTAATTCTATACTATTTCGCTCTCCTTTAGCCTGCCTTTCGTAATATATCCACGCCCTCAATTGGCATGCTCATTAAACACTTGCAAGTTGTAACTTCAACTGATCTTGTTTTGTATCTTAAAAATCATGATAATCTATGTTTGTTTGAGTTTTATAAATTTTAATTTTATGTAGAATCAATTTGTAAGAGTTAATTGATGTGATAGAATAAACGAGAGAAGAGGGAGTATTAATTAAAGAGAAATAATATACTTAAATATTACTTTGAACATTATGTTTGAGAAAATCTTTTCTATAACACTTTACAATACAAGAACAGTACTAACTCTGTATTTTACTTGTTTTCACCCTTTCCATTTTATCCATTGCACAAAATTTTCACTTTTTTGAAAGATTTTTAAATTAAAAAAGAAAAAAAAAACTCTTACCTAACCTACATAACACACTATCATTTATTTAATTCCAAAAAATATCATGATACCCCTAAAAAAAATATGTGATTTTCAATTGCTAAAATATGAGGGAGTAATTGAAAAAATAATAATAAATCACATCTTTTTTTCAGCAATTTTTTTCAAAAGAGGACATGCATAAAAACATCTATAAAATTAACTTTGCAAATATCAATTTTATGGAAACGGGGTGAAACTCAGTTTGTCATAAAGGGTCTATTTTTGTGTAAAATGATGTACCAACATAAAGTTTTGATATAATCTAAATATTTGATTAGAAAAATGTCTAAGAAATCGATAACGATGTTGAAATGCCCATACTTAATTTGATAACAAAGATTAATTGAAAATATAGGAGTTATTAGAAATCAGAATGTATTGCATGTTTTTTTTACTTTTTTTTTTAACAACATTTAAGATGTTGAAAATAAAAGACAACTAAGATTAAAATGATAAAATAGAAATAGAAATATCATACAATGTCTAAAGAGTAGTTAGTTAGTTTTTTTTAAGTAAGAATGAGCGTTCGATTTTTTTTTTTTAAAGTAGGATTTATTTCGAAGTTAGAATTTGAAATATGAACTTGATAAGAGTAGATATTCACATGTTTTATAGCTATGTTTTAGCAGAGTTTTGTTGGATTTATGTTCGTATTTTCGTCGAATCTCTCATAGTTTTTTATATTCATGAGATACAACTAAGGTGTTTTTATTGAGTTTTAGGGTTAAAACAGGGATAAAAATAGTAAAATTGAGGAAAAGACAGATCCTCCCAAGAGGATAAACCAGCTCAGTTCGAGCTAGGAACCAGCAAGCATAGAAGACCAGCTCGGCATGCAACTCGAGCCAAGCCGGAGACCACTTGTTCCTTCAGCTCGATATCCAGTCAAGCCAAGCTAGGTAGCCGAGCCGAGTCGAGCCATTGCTGTAAGTGTGTGTTGGACAAAAGGGGGCCCAAAGAGACCCTAATTTGAAGATTACCTCCACGTTCAGCGTTGCCCCGGATAACAAGTAGGCCTCCCCTATCTACTTCAAGCAACCTGATTAACAAATTATACGACAATTTGAACGCAAAAATATTAAACATTTCTTCAAACAAGATGTAGTTATGAGCACTCACTTCAGAGTTGAAGTTGGGCCAGAATCGCTCGATTACACACAAAAAATGCATCACTACAGCAGTAAGCACAAGCCTCAACTCGCCCCTTTCCATTTAATTCCACCTTATGCCTTTAGAACAGGCATTCCAAAGAGTTTAATCAATTCCCAACAGAAAATAAGATAGTTTTTGTTAAATGACCACCTCGTCTAAAAGCTTAAGCCAGTAGATACTTAATCAAGTCACTCCTATTTTTGCCTCAGGCCTTGCAGGTGAAATGACCACTTCATCTAAAAGTTTAAACTGGTAGAGAGGTTAATCGTCTAACACTTAATCAAATCACTCTAACCGTTTTTATTTCTTATTACATGTTTCAATTAATCAACCAGGTCTCAATTAGCACTGAAGTAACAAATCAAACCCAACATCCAAATTAAACGTGAAACATTTTATCATCATTCAGAGCACAATACAAACTCCTTTAAGTAATCACAGAGAATGCTAGTTATATATGTCGAAAGGGTGTCCCCAAAATTCATAGCAGCTTAATATAATACAGACGTAGAATCGTAAAGCAGCAATTAGAAAATTTCAGATTTCAAGAAATTGCAGCATCAAAAACAGGGAACATCCAATCTACTTCGAAAAAAATAGGCAACACAATGGCACATCACATCAAATATACGTGAATCAAATTTCCAGCACACATACCATTCAGATTGCTCAATTCGCCACACTTTCTTCAATGAGTTCTGTAAATTCTCCATTCCTTCCCACTGAAACACCCATCTCGTCTCCTCCGCATATCTGATAAGTTGATACGGAAAGAGTCCCCTCAAGAACAACTCCAGAGATGCTCCAAATTGAGCGATCGTGGAATTAGGGTTTCCGATTTCTTGACAGTTAAGACTTCACGATCGTGGAGATGCTCCAAATCGGGCGATCGTAGAATTACGATCTTTGATTTATTTACAACTCAAGAGTTCTTTCTTATTTCTTTTCAAAAAATAAAAAAATAGTTCTTTCTTTTTGTTTACCGTTGTAAATGAATATGGGCTTTGCCGATTATTGGGCCTAATATTAGAGCTCGGCCTTGTTTTTTAACCCTATAAAATAAGGGTCTATCTAAGTCCAAAAAACTTAGTCTAGATTTTTAAGACATCTATTTAACATATTTAATATTTTATTTCAATATAATTATTATTTTTATTAGGATTAGATAAAATGGAATTAGAATATTAAATATCTGTAATATAAAATTAGATATCAAGTATAAATGAGTTGACATTGTGGTTGGATTAAATCATTTGAAATAGAGTTGGTCTTTTGTGTTTTTAGATATACAAAGTGGGTAAGAATATAACATTTTGTTCTAAAGTGTATAATTAATAAGGGTATAAATTTTTTTACTAAAAATATCAGCTGAAATATGAATAATATAAATATTTAATAAAAATGTTAATTTTTTAGAAATAAAATGCACGTTCTTATACTAAAGGTATAGTTTTAAAAAAATATAAAATTTAGAAGGCGCGATATCTCCAAGGACACTCAAGTTTTAGCCTTTGAAATATAAGAAATTTGAAAATAAAGAGATTTAAAAGTTCTTAGATTTCAAATGAACTCATTTGAATTCTTGCTTAAACGTATTACGGATTTAGGAAGGATTTTAAAATTTATTGTTCAACAAATATTTTTAAAATTTTAAAATTAAAAATTTATTTATGATAAATAAATAAATAATAAAAATTTAATATATAAAAAAAAGTTGTAATATTATTATATTTTAAAAAAATATTGCACATTTTTAGAGCTATCAAGATGAACTAGGCCCATTGAGCGAAACTGCACCCGCTGGCTGAAAATTTTACAGCCCATCTGCCCGGGGGGTCTAATAATCTAGCATTTAGTAGCCCAAATGTTTGTTCTTTCTCGCAGGAAGTTTTCAAGTCAACATTCGATTCGAACAAAGAACCGACGCCTTCAGATAAATGTTACAAAGTTCATCTAAAATCCAACTCAAAGAGTTGAAGTAAAAGTCAACTCAATAGAGAATCAACCAAATCAACGGTGTTCTTAGCAGGAAATTCTCAAGTAAGCGTTTGATTTGAACAAAGGTTAACGTCTTCAAATATACGTTACAAGCTTCATTCGAAGATCCAATTCAAAAAGTTAAAGAATTCAAAATTTTAACTCAATAGAGAAATCAGAATACATGAAGTTGTTTCTTATATTATAAAGTTTGAGATTATCGTTGTAGTAATTTTTGTTTGTTTATTATTCAATAAATATAAATTTTATTGTTACAATGTATATAAATTTTATTGTTACAATGTGTACATAAAAATTTATTATTTTATTAATAGGAGTGCAACATAAATTAATTTATAACATCTTAGTTCAACTAGATTTTTTTTAGAAAGCCCAAACCTATTTATTTATTTTATGGCCCAAAAGGCCAGCCCAATTAAGCCCAACTATATTTTTTTTAGAAAGCCCTAATTTATTTATTTATTTATTTTGTGGCCCAAAGTTTCAGCCCACTTAAATGACCTGATATATAATTATTAAGGCTAAAGTTAAAAAAAAAAAAAGAGAGAAGAACGGGAGAAGAAAAGCAAAAGAGGGGAAAGAAGAGAGGAAGAGGAGAAACCCTTGTTGATCAAATTCTCCCTTACAACCCTCATCCTAGGTGGTTTTTAAGTTGTTTTGAGGTAAGTGGTGTGTGAATTAAGCTTCCTTCTTCCATGATTTTGTAATTTTGTGGGGTTTTTCTTTTTGGTATGTGGGTAATTTGCAGACTGTTCGAACTGATTTTGACATAGCTATTGCCATCGAAACTTTGCAAACTTAATTTATGTACGTAGCTGAACTCGTTAGCTTTCCGTAGCCACTTGAAACGCCTCAATCCGATTATTCTACAATTAGTTATGATTTTTCTCGTAAACTGCCGCTAGCTGGAAAATTTCAGAATTTTTATGTCGAATTCAAACTTAATTTTTTTTATCGTTTCGTTTAGTTAATGTATTGAAACGGTTATATGGGATTGGGAACTGATGTTAAAGAGTTACATGCCATTTTTATTTAATATCGACTCGTTCGAACTCGATTAGGATTTGTTTTTAGCAATGAAAGGGATGTTAACGCTAATAGTTAGTTATATTTAATTTGTCTTTAATTGCTCATCTCCTTTCTAGGTAAAGAACCATCGACGAAGGGCAAGGGACCGACTTCAGATTTCGGAGAGAGTTAATCACTTCCTTGTGAGTTGATAATTCGGGAACGCCTTCTCTTGTGGGAAGTGTGGACCCTCAATAAATGTGCATTTATTTTAGTTTTAGTTAATTGATAAGAAAATTATTTGGTATTATGTTATGTGGTAAGAGCCTGATTGGCTCGATTGCTCTGGTTAGAGTCATGTTAGCCATTGTATGAGTTTTATTGATTTCTGGTTATTCTTGTGTGCCAATTAAGACTCTAACTTGAGTCGTTATTCATCTTATGATGCACATGCATATGTATGTCTGGTACCAAGGTTAAGTAGCCCGAATTGGTCACGGTTCGGGTGAGTTGGAGCGACATTGATTAAGTAGCCCGAATTATCGCGGTTCGGGTGAGTTAGAGTGACAACCAAGTTGCCCGTGATTGGCAAACCTGGGTGAGTTAGATCTAACGGGGCACCTGTCCATTTGTCAAATACTGATACTCTGGAGGGTGATCGTTAGATGGATCAGTCTATTATAGGCTCAGTCAACGTCACCGGTGTGGGACATGCATGTCATATATGTTTATATGTTTGATCATTTCAAGTATTCACGTCGATATTGAATTGTGAACTTTAGCACTTGGCGTATTGAGAAAGAATATTAATGTGCATTTTATCTAGAGTAACGGTGACGGGCTTGGACTGTCTCTCGACGGAGAGCTCAGTTCGAGGAGGATATTGACTACCCACGCGTCTTTTATGTGATAACATGTTGTTTGAACTAATTGTGTTATTCATAAATGTGCACTAAGGTTTTTATTTTCATTAATATGTACACTGAGTGAGAATAATTATTGTGGGACGAATTGTGGGATTTTATGTTATGAACCGCGAGTGGGAGTACATGCTTCGTATAAGGGTCGGGGTGACCGGCTTATCACCTCACTGAGCTAGTGGTTTTGCTCACCCCCATCATTCTTTCCTTTTCAGGCTGTTGATATCGTTTTGGTTGGAGGTTTGCCTATCGTTTGCTCATCATCCAATCCGTGTTTTGGGTACTTTCTCTTTTATGTAAATTGACGGATTCATTGGCGAGATTGTATAGTTTATATTTGGTGACCCCCTTGATGTTCTTTTTGTACCTTCGCGATGTTATATCGTTCATGTATATTTTCTTTAAACTAAGTTACACCGTTGTATTTTGTACCTTTGTAAATCCTTGTTGATACTTTTTGATATGATGTCCTCGGGTTGTACCCGTTGTTATCAGTTGTTCAGCTCTACAGGTACTTGATAGCAAGCCTTACGTTTTCTATAAACTTTGTGGAGTGGAGTGCACCCATTCTGCGAAATTTATGGTTAACGTGGCGGTTGTCGCGCTCTGTCTGGGGTCGGGGCGTAACATAATTAATTAAAATTATATTTAAAATATTTATTAATTTAAAGTAAAATATTCGCACTTGTCTAGACCCATAAACGGCCACCTATAACTTAAATAGCTAACTCAAAGTTTAATAAATGATAACCAACACTCAAGCATCTCCAAGAAACTTGTTAAACTAAAAAATGTTAATTTTTGAGGAATAAACAATCAAAATATCACTTAAACAAACTCTCTATTTTAACTTATAATTGTATATGAGTCATTTCACCCTTCAAATTTAGAATTTAAAGAGTCAAATCAAGTTTTTTAAAATTATGCTTTTTTTTTAAGTAATACGAATTTAAGAGTCAAATCAATTTTATATTGCATTAATAATCAAAATAAAAATGAAGGAAATGAATAAAAAATATTAAATATATGTAATTAATTAATGTTGGGAATAGAGAAAATAAAAACTAAATATAAAAGTGTTGTTGAAGGACTTTTAAAAGTATCTCTTTAAATTAACAATTCCTTTTTACTAACAATTTCTTTTTATTATATGAAAATTCTCTATAAATTTAAAAAATGTATTTGGAGTTGCTCTAAACATTCTCTGCATTTTTGAAGGTAAACATCTGTTATTAACCTCCCCAACGTTTTGGAATGTAAACATCTGTCTACTCAAATTAAATGAATACTAGCTAAAACACTTGAATTGTAAACGTCTGATAACTCAAATTTGAATGAATACTAAAGGCTGAATACTAACTAAAGGCATGTTTGGCAAAATCAATAGGAATGAGAATTGGAAAAGTGGGGTACTCTGATTTGGAATGATAAATTTCAATAAAATTAGGAATAATTTCATCAAGTGATTTCTAGGTAGGCGTTAAAGGGAGTTGGAAAGCTTTTTACGTACAAATTTAAAAATGTTGCTTACTTTATCATCATATATTGTAGTAAGAAATGGGCGTGCTCGCTATAAGAATTTTTATTTTTATTCCATTTATATGAAGAAGTAAAATACCCTTCCATTTATATGAAGAAGTAAAATACCCTAAATTATAAAGATTTTTTGACTTAATTTTTAATTCTATTAATATAAATTATTCAATTGTACAAACTCAATATATGACTATAGTAACTCACGTAAATTTTGAAATCTCAAAATTTTTTTTCTTACTTTGAGTAATAGTAATACATTCATCACTAAAAATTGAACATTGGTCACATTAAAAACATTTATTTATCACTAAACATTCAGATTTAAAGTAATTTTTAAATCTTATTTTTTGGGTTCTTTCTCCTATATTTATAGATACACCATATTTGTTGTAAATCCTTTGATGGTTCTCCTCTCACTCATCTACATCGCTCTCAGATAATTCTATATTTTTCATAGTTTAATTTCTAAAACTTTTTTTTTTCTGATTAATCAATGGTTATATGCTAATGACTAATCTCTAGAATTATCTAGCTAGTAACAATTTATTTTCATGGATTAGTGAACTTTTTTCTTTCACATTGCTTCCAGAGAGTTCTAAATATGCCACATATATTTCAATACAAAGAAATTTTTAAATGGAAAGATTTGTGCATGATCGTTTTACTATTTTTGTGAAATTGATAATAAGTGATAACTTTTATAATGAAAAAGTAATAATTAATTGATAAAAAATATGACAGCATTATTAATTATTTCTTTAACAATTTACCATAGAAATGAAAATTCATAATATATATATATATATATATATATATATATATATATATATATATATAACATTTGCTTTCATAATATTTTGAATATTTTATATTTTTATTACTGGACTTTTCTATCTGTTCGAGAGGAATAAGTACATTTATCATATCTTATTATAGGGTAAATGTAGCTATTTCTCTAAAAGAGAGAGTAATATTTTTTAATTTCAATTTTATTGAATTACCTTATCAATTAACTAATGATAATATGAATTCATATGCCAATCATCATGTTTAATTTTTTTTTAATTAAAAGTTCTATCAATATATTAATAATTGATAATGTTTATTGTAAAATGGTAATTATGTGAGACAAATATGTCATTATTAAAGTATAATTATTATATAAGTAAAATATGTTAATTTGTGGTTAAAATATGTTTTTATAGTATAATGAATAATGAATTGTGTGCTTTTAAAGTGTTATAATATGATTTAGTATATTTTAACTATATATAAGTATATTTTATTTATACGAGAACTATAGTTTAACAATGGATCGACTCGTTTCATAAAAGAGTATCTCTTAATATATATAATTATATTCAACTTTTTTAGTGATTTTTATTTACATTGTCATAGCAGTAATGAATTGTAATAGTATTACATTCTAAAATTATACTAGTTTATAGACCACCTTTCAAATTATACTTTAATACATGTCATCTTTCTACCATATATACTATTTATCTCTTAGTCTATAAAGTTGTAATCTAGTCTAGAATAAAGATAAAAGGCTTAAGTTTCTATAGATTAATCTACAATATTCTCTTTCTATCATACATATCATATGTGTATATTAATTCCATATATTGTATGTAGCATAACAACCAACTTGCTACATCTATTATTATTATCTTAGGATTTGAAATTCCTTCCTTTTTACTAATATAAGGTAAGGAAGGGAAAACTTTGCCTATTTTTATTTTAAGGCCCAAATCATGATATGAAATCAGTCGATAAAGCATAAATCGTCTTTCTCAAATTAGAAATCAAAGGGTAACTACCCATGACTGGACCAAGTCAAGAGAAGAACCTCCCCCGGACAGACAAAAAGGCTCTTTTAGCCTACTCACATTTTTTAAGGGATTCTACGATTGATGAATAGAAAATCATACAAAAAGAAAAAGGGGGTTATGAAATAACCATAACAGATCCATCAGATGGACGTCAAGTGGTTGATATTATCCCTCCAGGGCCAGAAGTCCTTGTTTCAGAAGTGAATCCATCAAATTTGATCAACCATTAATAAGTAATCCTAATGTGGGTGGATTTGGTCAGGGAGATACAGAAATAGTACTTCAAGATCCATTACGTGTCCAAGGCCTTTTGGTCTTCTTGGCATTTGTTATTTTGACCCAAATCTTTTTGGTTCTTAAAAAGAAACAGTTCGAGAAGGTTCAATTGGCCGAAATATAGTATATTTTAGAATAACTTATTTTAACTTTAAATAAATACTATACTTTATCTATAATAAATATATTTTAGTAATAGATCGACGTGACTCACAATTCGTCTCACATATACTTATGAGACAAGAGTGTCCAAAAATATTATATATTAAAAAAAAGCATTATCATATAGTGAGACCTTTTTAATTTTCTTATTTAAAATTATTTTTTATTTAAAATGTTGGAGTATTATTTTTTATTAAAAATTTTATCATTTTTTATTTATACTACGAATTGTTTATGAAATGATTTTATTGAATAATTATCATTTTTCATTATTTATTTATCAATCTTTATTAATATGATATTTAAATTTTATCCTTATTACGAAAACTCATTTTACGAAATAATTTCGTGTAAGTGTTTGTTTGTTTTTATTTATTTATTTATAAAACGTAATCTACGACAATAATAAGCTTTACGCTTCGAAAAGTAGACATGGCTTTTATTGATATAATAAAAAGTTGATTCCCAATAATGTGGAATAGATAACACTATAGGGGTGAGATGAATCACTATTCCCATGTATGAGGGAATGATGATTCCAAATAAAATCGGGATTCTCATTCCTTGAGCATAACAATCGTAGCATTAGGAATGAAATTAGGAATTGCGATTCCATTCCTATTCAATTTCAATATACCAAGTCATAAAAGTCTAATGAAATAAATTTCCACTATAGATGATAATATATTTAATTGTTGGACCACAAATTTAGTTCATGAAAACTGTAAGTCTATCGTTTAAAATTTATATTAAACTAATGTATAAAAATTTAAAATTATTTTTTATGAGAAAAAAGATTTAAAAAAAATGTGAAAAAATTGTGAGAAAATTAATTAAAACAAAAAATATATTAAACCTAAGGTAAATATTAATTAAGACAAAATAGGTCATAAAATACATAAAATAAAAAAATTAATTAAAACAAAAAATAAATTCTATACATTCTACAGTTTCATAGAATAATATACAAGATTTTAAATTTTAGATGCGATTTCAAAACCCACGACACCTAGAATAAGCTTGAAAGTCACATTAGATATTCTCATTGCTTGTCATCTCTTACTATTTATTACATGAGAGTTACGTTAAATAATAATAATAATAATAATAATATAAGGGGACGGTTATTTACACCCTCAAATTTACTACACATATGTTGGGGTTTGATCATTTTGTTAACGTGAACCGTTAAAGTTCCATGCGTTTCTAAATCAGCAGAAGCAAAAAACATAGAAATGTGATCATCTCTCCAGTGGCTTTCCAACGGTGTATCACACGTTCAGTTTGGAGTTCCTCAAGATTTTAGAAAATTCGTGGAAGTTGACGAACAGCAGCAGCAAACAACCTCTTGATCTTCTGCTGTATTCCCAAGTCCAATCTTGACTTCGTGTGGGCGACGATCCTCAAGATCTTCTCAATCTGCTGATCTCTCTACTCTACTTACAGTGTCAGGCGTGAATAATTAGGGTTTAGGACAGTTGAGATGACTTATATATGGGCTACAACAGGGACCAGGAGGAGAAATTAGAGTTAGGCCTCCATTGGGCTTAAGTATCCAAGTTTAGCCCAAAACTTATACTTAAGTCCAATAATAACAATATATACCACTAAAATATTATTACTGCACTACCGTTCTAATTCCATAATTACGTTATGAGCTCCTTATTATGAGCCCGACAGTCTCCCCATGTTTAACATATACAATGCCCATTAATTAATTAAGTTACTGACAACTCCATTAATTAATATCTCATTCGAGAGTAGTTACACTCAACCTCATTATCATGCCGGAATAAATCCACCTGCAGAGTTTACATGATAATCCTTATGAGCTCCTCAAGGGGACATCATCAACCCATAGGGACACAGATTCCTTCTACAATCAACAGCACACCATAGAGACAGCACTATTTCCCAACTCACCGAGTTTATTGATTTAATATTTAAATCTCACCCATTGAAGAATCAAAGAGATATATACTGGCTTACGTGTCGAGATTGTTGTATAGGGATTAAGAGCACGAACATCCATAATAACTGAGATCAAGTTCTTCTATATAGTCAGTATAAGTTGAACGATCTCAAGCGGTCCTGCTCAATACACACAAAGTGCACTAATGTGATTCTATAGTTAAGATAAACTAATACCAAATTACACTACAACCATCCCGATAGAAAGTCCCCGTCTATCTCGGTTGTGAGCATCTGTTTATACTTTATAAGGAAACCGATAATATGATCTTCCGCGTGTTGTCGCACAATATATTATCTACAGTATAAAGTAAGTGGACTATTGCATCGGACATATAAATAAAATATAAGACGCAACCATTTGATCAATAATTCTCATTTCAAATATTGATAAGACATTTTTCATACTAAAGTTAGGCTTTTAGTAAATAATCCAACAACATACCCATTAATAAATAAGACAATAATATCCTTAATTAATAATACATAAATGCCCTTATTAAAATTATTACTCTGTAATTTTGATTTCACATCATTCGGCTACTATGAGCGAACACATATCTACGCCTGCTCTTTTATCCGCGAACGATGAAGACCAATAATTTTTATACAGCCATAATCAAAACATTAGAGTTTCTTATTCTAGGGGCTTTGGGAAATTATACGAGTTTCTATGAATCATTTTTCAAGTTCACTCACCTCACCAGGTTGACAGCATCAACCATGTTATCACATTAGTATCATAAAAGTTGAAGCTGGACGACGCGTGGCAGATGGACGACTGATCATCGTCATTTTCATCTAGGTGTTAGTGTCTTTATTTGTGAATGTTCATATGTTTTTATCCGTATTTATTTAACTTTTGGTGGAATTTTGTGTTAATTAGGAGAGATATGTACATGTTGATAAATGTGTGAAAATGAGCTTAAATGTATATGAAACAGGTAAAAAACGGAGCAAAACGGAGTCGGGAGCTAAAACAAGCCAAAATAAAGTGCTGAAAAAACACATGTCCAACTTGTGTAATTTTTTTGTATTCATGTGGAGCACAAAACTGGAGGTGTGATATATGGTTGGAAAGCTAAGGAAGAGAGGATCGCGTGAGGGCAAGAATTATTCGAATCGGAGATTGGATATAGAAGTTATGCACGAAACGGTGAGACTGCGCTGCTGAAAACAACCCAACTCGAGTTGCAAGGTCCAATTTGACTTGCAACTCGAGTCGAGCTATGAGTCTATCAAGGTCAGCATGCATACAGTGACTCAACTCGAGTTGCAAGGTCCAACTCAACTTGCAACTCGAGTTGAGTTGAGGCCCATGAAAATTCCAGTTTCTGATCGAGCTAACACGAGTTGACAGGCAACAGCTCGAGTTACCCAACTTGAGTTGAGTTGGGTCAGGACAAGTCGAGCCGTAGGTCGTGCGGAGTAGAGAAGGTGTCCAGAGAGCCAACTCGAGTTACAAGCCCCAACTCGACTTGCAACTCGAGTCGAGCTAGGTTCGAAAAATTATCCAGTTTGCAGAGTCACGCAAGTCGACTTGACAGACGAGAGCTCGAGTTGGCTACTCGAGTTGAGCTGGGTAAAAAGCAGAAAAAAGTCAAAAAATTCCAGAAGCTTCTAGAAGATCCCAAGGGGTATAAATGCACAATTGGTGCGAAAATTAAAGGGAGAGCCTCATTTGACAGTTATTTTGGAGATCAACACACACACTTTCTCACCACCATTTCACACACTCCATCCGATTCATTCCTTCCACCCTTCAATTCATCCATCCAACCAACTTGATCTTCAAGGATCCATCCATCATTTCATCCTTCCACCACTTGAGAAGAGGAAAGCATCAATGATTGAAGAAGTTAGCATTTTGAAGAGAATGAAGGTTATCTCCACAAAAGGGAAGTCAATCTACTTTTCAATTATTGATTTTCTTCTTATTTTAGCTCAAATGGAGCAAGCCTTTGAATGTATTGATCTAAACACAATGTGTAGTGGTTAGTCCTATAGTAGGGCTAATCATATGATTGATTGAGAAGAATGCTAGATATGTAGGATTCGAGATGTTGAATTGAGTTAATTTTGGACTTCCTTTTATGATTAATGAATCATGTTTCATTTCAATACTTGTGTGATTAAATTCTCTATTTATAGTGTTAGGATGACCATTCCAATATTGTGATTAGATGTTTAATTGAATCATATATTAAGATGAGCATGCATGTTAGTGTGAGGGGAGGTAAGTCATACCCTTCTTATGCTTAGAACATTCATAGGGGGACACTTAAGAAATTGAGTGAAAAGAACCAAACTTATGATCATAGTACCTTAAGGGAATTGAGATTAAGAACAATCCTAGGAGATTTAGACTTGTAAAAGAGTCGAGAACCTAATTGCCTTAGCTATAGGGATTAGGGGTAAAAACGTGATTGCTTTTAGTTCACAAATTAATAAAGTTCACTATCAAGAGTTATGCATATCTAGCTAGATTCTTAACCATGATTATGATTAGCATTGCTCCCTTCTTAAGTGAATTCTATCCATATCCATTCATCTTATCATTTGTTCGATATTTGATACATATAGTTGTTAGTTGAATTCTTAGTTAATTGAATAAAATAATTAGTAGTCTAAATATCAAACCTTCAATCTTGTCACTCTTACAAAGCATAAATCAATGACAAATCCGGATACAATCATGAGTTTACTTTCTCTTGGGACGACATACTTATAAATTTTATTGATTGATCACACGTGTACAACAACGATAAAGCTTACTCTAAAATATTTTACTATAAATACGACTAAGAACAACGACTTGGTAATTGAGAGAGAAAATGTTCAGAACATGCAGATTCTTAAAATATTTGATCAAATTTGATAATCAAACAGAGAATGAGAAAATCTAATGAAGCCTTGTTGAATCAGAATAAAACAGTTGTATTGTCCAATCTCACAAAATTAAGGTCGGAAACCCCCCAAATAATCAGAAGACATCTTAAAAATGACGAATAGAAAAGGAATATGTATATGTCAAAGAGCAAAAAGATGTGGCCTAGGCAGATATCTCAAATTTGATTTTTAATCAAACTGGGTGCTCTTGCGTTATAAGTAAGGTGGGAGCCGATGTCTCAAGTTTGATTTCTATTCATGAATGCTTTTGCTTTTGCGTATAAGGTGAGAATGCTTGTATTGGAAATGTCTGCAATTTGAATTCCTTATGAATTATAAAAGGGTAAAAATGTCTTGAGTGGGGTGTGTGTAGTAATTTAAATATGTGTTATTAAATTATTTTGGGTACATCCAGTAATTGGGATACGTTTAGTGATTTTTGGGGTCCAAATAGCCGCTCCCTAATATAATCCTCACTTTTATGATATAATAGTATTATGTCCATGCATTGCACAGAAAAATAGTCAATTCTAAATTAAAATTAACATGATTTTTTAATTTAAAAAATATAAATATATACATGTTTAATAATAATAATAACATTAATAATAATAATTTTGACCACATATGATAATATAATAAAATTAATTAATAAATTTTATAATAATTAAATTATTTTCATAAAATAATTTTTTTTGGAACTTATCACGTGATAAATTAAATTTTATTATTTTAATATATTATTACTCTTTCTAAAATTATTATTTTGATAACAAATATTTATTCATCTTCAAATTTATTACAGGCAAAAATTTGTGTAAAACTATTCACAGAAAGATTTTTGTGAGATTAATTAAAAGTGATAATATTTTAATAAAAAATAATGTTCTAAATAATAAAAATTAATAGAGGTGACACTGATTATTTCATGAACAAATATTAAAATAAATAATGTTTATAGAATTCATAAATATAGAAATAATTAATTTATAAATTTAAATTTCTTACTTCATATATTTCCTTACCAAACTAATATAAAATTAGTCTTATTTACTTTCATAAATTTAAATATATAATCAAAGTTATATTTACGTAAGGTAAATTAATGATATTTAAAAAATTGAGTAATCAGTGATATAAATTGTTATTATTCATTTGAAAATATTAAACACAATAAATAAAAATAGCATAAATCATAATAAATAAACATTAAAAATATGATTAATGCAAAAAAGTCATTCAAATATTCAAAATTATTTTAAGAATAATATTAAAAAAAATGAAAAGCATGAAAATTAACACATAAGACGTGTTTTATGGAGAAGACGATACGTGTAAGAGAAAAACTCCTAATTAATATATTTAATATACTTTCATTTTATGCAAAAATTTAATCAAGTATTGATTTGATTTTAGGAAGAGAGATAATAAGTAAAGTAGCATTTTTAATATAAGATGTGATATCTAATAGAAAAGTGATAATTATTTTATGAGCCATTAATAAATGAGTTAATTGCGTTAAAAATCATGAACTTTTAACTGATTGTAAATTAATTCTGACTTTTTTTAAATTACAAAAAAATATGACCTTTCATATTTGTGCAATTCGCATTTCATATTTGTGCAATTCGCACCCGTCGGACAGATGAAGCATGTCCGACCGCTGACGTGGCGTTGACCTTTTTCATGTCAGCTTTAGTTTATTACAAGAAAAACTCCAACCTTTACTTAAATTGCAATTTAATCCCAACCCTTGAGATTTTGACAAAAAAGACAAATTTATATTTATATTTTTAAATTGCATCATATAATATAAAATTTTATATTTTATTTTTAAATTTAGATTCATAACTAAAGGTTATATTAAATATTTATTTTTATTTTATATTTTCATACTAAAAGTAGTACTTAAATATTAATTTTTTACAAAGTCTTTTAATTTTTTTATTAATTTTTTACTACTCTCTCTGTCCCGTAGTTATCTTCACCAACACTGTAGATATTTAGTTTAAATAAAAGTTATTTTTTGACAATTTTTTTGACTTTTTAAGGACATTGTAGTATTTTAAGACAATAAATAAAAATTTTATAATGTATAAAATATTTTAAAAATTAAAAGAATTTAAATATTTAGAGATGGTTGTATAATTTTTTTACTACTTAATAGATATAATTAATTTTATTCACATAATTTTAGTAATAATATTTTATTCATATAATAATTTTATTATTTGGAATTTTAAATTTAAAAATAAAATATAAAATTTTTATTAGATGGTTCAACTTAAAAAAAAAAAAAAAAAATTTGATGGTCTTTTTTGCCAAAATCTCAAATGTTGGGATTAAATTGCAATTTAAGTAAAGGTTGGAGTTTTTCTTGCAATAAATTAAAAGTTGACGTGGCAAAGGTCAACGCCACGTCAGTGGTCGGGCAGGGTTCAGCTGCCCGACGGGTACGAATTGCACAAATATGAAAGGTCATGATTTTTTTTTTACAATTTCCTAAAAATTGGGATTAATTTACAATCCGTTGAAACTTCATGGTTTTTAACACAACTAGCCCTTAACAAATTAATAAAATTAGCATTGATAATACATCATAAAGATCATTAATTAATCATTAAGAAGAAGTCACCGTGATTCTTATTAATAATGTTACACAAGACATGCTCTTACTTTTATAATGTAAAAATATCAAATAATAGTATGATTCAAAAATTGATGCGCTAAATAAAGAAATAAAGCTGAATATATAACACCGCTCCTTATAATTAGGCTCGTTCCGACTTCTTAGTGTCATTTTGGGACACTATTTTATAAGACGGATATATATGAAATGGATATATGTGAGCCGAATTGTGAAACAGATCAAACTATTAACAAAATATATAAGTAAAATATGCTTATTGATAGTTAATGTATGTTTACAGTAAATTATAATACTCCCTCCGTCCCACGTATTTTTACACACTTTCCATTTTGGGTTGTCCCATATATTTTTACTCATTCCATTAATGGTAAAAATATATAATATTTTATTATCTACTTTTTACAATCCCAACAACTTTAATTACTCCCTCCGTCCCCTTGAAAGGTATCCGTTAACTTTTTACACGTGGATTAAGAAGTATAATTATTTAATGTATAGTAAGGTGGGAGAAATAATATTTTAATGAGTAGTGGGTAGTTGTATTAGTGTTGAATGTGGGGTCATGTGTGGTGGTTGTAGGTCACATCAATCCAAAAAGATAAATGAATACTTTATAATGGGACAGACCAAAATTTAAAAATGGATATGTATCAAGCCCTCCCCAATGGGGAGGTTTTTTTGCTTACATGACAATTTATAAAACCTCAAAAGTATATTTTTATTGTTGGGAAGGGGGTAGGTTTTTTGTGGAGGTCTCATGCAGAGAACCTAAGTTTTTTAGTGGAGGGGAGAGTGAGGGAAGAAGAGAGTGATGTGAACTATCCAATCATAAGGAGCGTGTGCTTCACACGCTTGAAAATGAAAAATTGTGGGGCCCATGTTGTTTTGGGCTATGTTCAAAGCATAATTTTTTTTTAATAAAAGATGACATTAAAAAAGGTACACTCTCCGTCCCAAAGATATTGACACGCTTTTCTTTTTGGGTTGTCCCACATAAATTGACATATTTCCTTTTTAAAAACATGAGACCCACATCAAAATAATTTATTTATTTACATGGACCCACACATACATTACACTCACCACTAATACAACTACTTAATACACATTAAATATTATTTCTCTCGGTTCACTTTACATTAAATTATTATACTCCTTAATCTCCATGTAAAAAAAATGTGTCAATATCTTCAGGACGGAGGGAGTAGTAGGGAAAAAAGTTGTCTGCGATCTGCCTCTCCACTGGTTTACGTTAGTACTTTTTCCTTTTTATTTTTAATAAATCAACACTCAAATTTCATTGAAAAAAATATAACTGTTTCATTTTATTACTGTTGTCATTATTTATTTTTTTATTTTTTTATTTTCCCTATAAATATATCATTCACTTTATCTTTATCCTTCACTTCATTTTTATCCTATATCATATTCTGCTATCAATCTCAAAAATTCAAATCTTATACATCAAATATTTTCTTCTCATCCAAAAAAAAGGATAAATATTTGTGGATGCATTTCAGATTCAATTCTTCAAACTCCGGTGAAAATTCAACGTCTCAAAATGTGAATTTTCGTCCACGTGCCAATTTCTATTCTCAAAATCCAAATTTTCTAACTAATCCTCCAATAAATTTTCTGAATAATTTTCCACCCCAAAATTTTTCAACTAATCCTCCAATAAATTTTCCAAGTAATTTTCCACCCAAAAATTTTCCAACTACTTTTCTGAATTTTCTAGAAGGCAGTTTCTCTCAATTCAATTCTTTTAATTCATTTGGAGCACCATTTTTCATGTATCCTTATCCCTATATGTCTCCTCATCCTCAATATGGATTTCGTTCGGCAATTCCCATAAATTTATCAAATACAGATAAAGACACCGCATCTCCAAACTCTCAGCGTTCATCTTTCTCGACTCAATTCTCTCCACCAGGATTGGAGCGGATAAATCTCGCTGCTGACTTTGAGGACGCCGAAAATCCACCAATAGTTCTTAAAAAGAATTTTTATTATTTTGATGAAAATGCTCTTCTCGTGAGTTGTTGGCTCGATATTAGCACTGACCCCATTGTCGAAAATGATCAAAAGTAGAAGCAAATGTGGATTCGGATCGCCGAGGCATACAATACTAATCGTTCAGGTGACATGATATCTAGGACTCTCGATAAATTGAAGTCACATTACTATGCTCTACAGAAACAATTGAAATGGTTCAATTCTTGCTATAATCAAGAGAAAAAAGACCTGGGGAAGTGGATGCAGTGATGCTGATATTGAAGACAAAGCGAAGGTCCAATATAAATTGAAGCATGGTTCCAACTTTTTACAAATCAAAGCTTGAAAAGTATTGAAAGAAAGTCCGAAGTTCTCCGATCCAGATGGTGTTGTTTGTGGTTCAAAAAAGGTAAAAGTCTCGGCGAGTGGAGAGTATATTGTATCTTCAAACACTGAATCGGAAGTTGGAGATGAAGGTGGTGAGAAGCCCCTTCACCCTATGGGAAGAAATGCAGCAAGACGAATCGAGAAGGGTAAAGGAAAAACAACTGCATCAGTAGGAGAAAGTGACAGAGCTCTTGAAAAAAGGCTAAAGAACTTGGAAGAGCAGCTCAAGACAAAGAACAAAGGAATTGCTAAGATTGCCAGCCATAAAGATTATAAAATACTCATGAAAGATACCTCGAACGTGACAGAGGATCAACTACGTATCCATCTCCGTGATGTGGATCTAATCAAGAAAGAATGGGGGTTGTAAATTTGAAGAATTAGTTGTTGTATTTTTCAGCATTGTAATGTTAGTAAATGTATTTCGTTTCGTATAAAAACTCATCAATGAATTTATTTTCTTTTTGAAAACTAGCAGTTGTGAAACTATCCGTTGTGAAACTAGCCGTTATAAACTAGCCGTTGTGGAAGTCTACTCTATTTAAATGATGTAATTGGATTGTTGGAACTCCTACCTGAGAACAATACACTCATAGAAACTTTTTATCATTCCATTTCTTTTCTACTCTCAAACATGTCTTTTTCTTCTTCTTCTTCTGAAAATAATAGTTGTCTTGAATACATGTTTGATAACATGATAGAGGAAGAAATAATATCGGTACTTAAAAAAAATAAGAGTTACGTGGCAGTGCTGAGTCTTCTGCTGGTCGAGCCAGAAAGTGAAGAACATACGTGGACCGAAATCGTGAAGTGGGGCACGCAAGACTCTACTACGACTACTTCTTTGAAGATCCGATATACGGAAGTGAGATGTTTCGTTGTCGCTTTCATATGTCAAGAGAGTTGTTCTTGCGCATAGTTGATGCATTGGAGTCCCACAATGAGTACTTTCAGTGGAGGGTAGATGCAATTGGGAAAAAGGGTTCTCTCAACTACAAAAGTGCACGGTAGCCATTCGCCAATTGGCATATGGTGGACCTGCAGACCATTGGGATGAGTATCTACGTGTTGTCGAAACAACCGCTGTAGAATGTCTCTTTAAGTTTTATCGGTGTGTGATCGAACTTTTTGGCGGATACTACTTGAGAAAGCCTAATGCCCTGAATTGTCAAAAGTTGTTACAAATGCACAAAGAAAGACACGGATTTCCCAGAATGTTGGGGAGCCTTGATTGCATGCATTGGGAATGGAGGAACTGTCCGACAACTTAGAAAGGCCAATTCACATGCGGTGACCATGGTGTTCCAACAATCATGCTCGAAGTTGTTGCCTCTGCAGATTTATGGATATGACATGCCTATTTTAGAGTAGCAGGATCCAACAACGACATAAATGTGTTCAATCAGTCTCCGTTATTTACGGATACTCTTCAAGGACACTCTCCATCTGTTAATTTTACAAGGTAAGCAATTTGATCAAGGATATTATCTTACTGACTGAATTTATCCAGAATGGGCTGCTTTTATGAAAAGCTTTCCATGTCCTCAAGATCCAAAGAGACAGCATTTCAAACGACTGTAAGAAGCTACTAGGACGGATGTCGAACGAGTCTTTGGAGTGCTTCAAGCTCGTTGGACAATGGTTAGCGGTCCAACTCGTTTCTGGTACAAGAATAACTTGAAGGATATAATGTTAACTTGCATTATATTGCACAACATGATAATCGAAAATGAAGGAAATGCAGCGATCGATTGGTCCGACGATCCCAATGTGGCCATCCCGTCTCCACACGCAAGTCAAGGATTAACTGGATCATTCAATGACTACGTCAGGAGAGGTGTTCAACTACGAGATAAGCAGAAACATCTCCAACTTCGACAATATTTAATTGAACATGTTTGGACCCAATCCGGAGAATAATTATCTACACATTAAATTGGTCGGATCGAAATTTACTTTTTTACTTTAAGAAGTTTTACTTTTATATTTTAATGTATGTATTTTTAATTTGTATTTTATGTTTTATGTAATTAAAAAAATAAATAGTTTTTTTCTTTTTTTTTTATTTTATAAAATTTAAATAATTGGAATATATAATTATTTATAATTTATTTGAAAATTAGATGATAAATGGGAAGATTACTACTAGGTACACATAAAAATCCTTAATTACTATGAGATACAAACATACAAAAATATTACTACTAACTACAAAAATATATAGTGATATTTCAATATTACCCCTACAATGTGCTGCACATAAATGTTGTGTGCAGCAAAGTGTGTGCAGTAACAAAAGTGTGTGCAGTAAAAAGGTGTGGTGGTCCGGCGGTGGTCCCGCGGAGGTCCTGCAACTTTTCCAACTGCCGGCCGGCGGTCCGGCAGTGCTCCGGCTACCGGCCGGCGGAGCTCCGGCGAAGCAGTTTTCCAGCGGCGGCGGCGGTCCGGCGGTGGGTGGGGGTTTAGAGTTTGTGGTTTAAAAGTGTATGAGTTAAGGGTTATAGTTGATATTTTACTTTAATATTTTGTATGTGATAATAATTATTTTAAATCAATATATCTAATAGTAATTAGGGGTACAAAGTGTGTATCTAATAGTAATTTTTCCTTGATAAATTAAATGCGAATAAAATGAAATTAAGGTGAGTCCTACCAAAAAACCTACTTTTTGGTTTTATTGTTAGAAGAGTGTTTTGTTTTGGAGGTAGGATTTTTTACTTTTGAGGTGGCGCTGAGGTGGCACCAAAAAACCTACTTTTTTATTCTAACCACTGGGGAAGGTCACAAGGGGACGGAGGAAGTATTTTTTTACACTTTATTCATCATTACAAATAACTTTATTTACTTTTTTTTTTAAAATTACTAATTTATACCTACTTTTTCTTACATTATACTCCCCCCGTCCGGTTCTAAGGTTTTTATTTGCTTTTTGAACGTATATTAAGGAATATTATTATTTTATGTAAAGTGGGTAGTTGTATTAGAGGGAAGTGGTGAGTCATATTGTGTACTTTTTTTTCTAAATAGAGGAAATGAATACCTTTGAAGCGGACGCCAAAAATAGTAAAATGGATATCTTGGAAGCGGACAGAGGGAGTATATTAAAAAATAATACGTCTTAATCTCCGTGCCCGTACAAATAAGTAAAATTACCCAAGATGGAAAGAGTAATATATACTATAACACTTAAAAATTACTCATTAAAACATCATTTATCATACTTTTGGAAAATATACTTTAACCACTAATCCAACTAAAAAAAGTACTCCATGAATGCGACTATATATTCTCATTCTTTTGGGTTTTTTTTATTAAATAAATTATTTTCGTAATTTAACATTACAAAAGAGATTTTGTGTCAAGAAACTTCTATAATGACGTAGCCATTAATTAATTAATGTTAAAGCGTAATCATGACGTCATAAACCTTGATCGACGATATATACGGTCGAGACTGAAGGTCTTACAGATCCCAAAATATACCCCACACTACACAATCATTCAACCTTTTAAGTTTATTATATGACGAAATTGGATGCAGTGGCCATTCAGATTTTGCAATTTAATTTCTATCTCAATTATAAGGGTATATTTTTTATGCCCGAATAGACGAAAATACTCTTTACTCGAATACATTTGAGTAATGTAATTTTTGAGTAATATGAGTGAGTAATGTAATTTTCGAGTGATGTGAATAATGTGAGTGAGTAATGTAATTTCGAGTAACATGAGCGAGCGGATAATGCAATTTCGAGTAACATGAGCGAGCGGACAATGCAATTTCGAGTAACATGAGCGAACGAGTAATGCGATTTCGAGTAACATGAGGAGTGAGTAATGTAATTTCGAGTAACATGAGCAAGCGAGTAATGAAATTTTGAGTAACATAAGCGAGCGAGTAATGCAATTTCGAGTAACACAAGGTGCGGATAATGCAAATTCGAGTAACATGAGGGAACGGGTAATATATTCGAGTAAAAGTGTTATATTCGAGTAATATATTTCAAGTAATGTTTTTTTATATTTTTTCATTTTTATTGTTTTACTCAAATACATTACTCGAATATTCGAGTAAAGGGTATTTTGGTCAATTCGGGTATAAAAAGTGTTTATGTTATATTAAGGATAGAATAAAAAATTGGTATTTAAATTAGGATACATTGATTTTTTACCCTTATTATATTTATTTATTTTTTAAATTAAATTAAAATTTCATCTTTAAATTAAACACGTGTTAAGCAAGTGAAACTCAAATGTCCCACCTTTCACAAAATAATAATCATAAAATAAATTTAAATTCAAACACTCTTAAACTACACTTTTGCCCCTTGTAAAAGGAGTCAACTCCATTTATGCCCGAAATTTACTACAGTTTAAAGAGGAGCATTATATTTATTATTTAATTTAATTGAATATTTAATAATTTATTCAAAAGAAATGGATTCACCTAATTTCGGTTCGCTCTTGCAAAATTTAAATTTACCAAAAAAAAATAAAAAAATAAAGGATTAAAATCGTCCTTTTTTGACTTCCACCACTATCACATTTCTTTATTTCCACACACAATTCACACACAAATTAGCAGCATCAATGGATTTCCATTCTACTAATTGCATTTTCCCCCCTTTTACTTTTCTTAACCTTTTCAATTGAACAATCAAGATTTTCTTCGATTTGTTGATCTGCTTCTGTTTTGAAACGAGTGCTTTGCTGATCTCTAATCTTGAACTTTTCTTGGGATGTTTGCTGAGTTGCTTATGGTTGGAATTCTCCCCCAAAAAGCCTCAGAGATAGGATTTCATGAGATGGGCTGTTGTGGGAGGCTGAGTAGATGATGTTTGATGGTCAAATTTTATGTACATGGAAGTAAGTACAGATTTAGAGAGAGAATTTTGAGGTGGGTTAATTAATTTTTGGGTCATTTTTAGATTGAGTTGATATGGGGTGTTTTCCCTGCTTTGGATCATCGGAGAATGAAGTAAATAGTGGTAATGGAGTCAAAGAAGTGTCGAAAAAGGAGTCTTTTAAAGATGGTTCGGCAACCCAGTCTAACAGCCATGTAAATAGAGTGAGTTCAGGTAATGTAACTCAGCATTGCTCTACTTTGCTTATTTAATTATTTTGGGGGATTCATATCTGTGCTTGAATGTTAGTTGTGTAAAGCTTTAATGTAGTCTACCACTGTTAGCATGTTGAGAATCACTTTATTTGTCTTGATCTGTAGTTTTTCTATTTCTTGGTGATCTAAATGAATTTGGGTCAGAAAATGTTGCTGTGAAGCGTGGAGGAAAGAATTATGTTTCTTTATAATTGTAGCTGACTAATCCAGTGTATTGCGCGCGCAAATATGCTTTTAATTGAGGTTTTAGAGATTTGATGTATTTATTTAGCTAGTATTGAGGCTGAGAGTTTGGATTCAAAGAAATGAATGTTATTTTTTGGCATTTTAAACTCAATTGTAGTTCCCATAAATTGGTTTTTGTTTGTTTGTTCGTTATCCCTGTTAGAGAAATAAGTTAGAATGAATAGTGCCAATTATCTATTAGAGTATTGCTTAGAACACTGAAGAATTTGTTTGTTTGCAGTTGTCCCATAATATATATGTGAGTAGTTTTTCTGAAATGTACTGTAGAACTTGTGTAATGTGGTGAAGAAAAGTCTTGCACAATAATAATATAAACTAGTTTTGCAGTTGTATCGGGTGTGTTGATATACAAAACTCTAGTTCACTAGAAATTCCTTAAATCTTTCTCTCTTCTCAGTGTAATAGTCTTGAACTTTTATCTTATGTTTCCCAGATAAATCAAGGTCTCGGAATGGTACTGATTCTAAGAAGGAACCAGCCTTTCTGAAAGAACCAAATATTGCTGCACAAACATTCACATTTCGTGAACTTGCTGCAGCAACAAAGAACTTTATGCCAGAGTGCTTGCTTGGTGAAGGTGGGTTTGGGCGTGTTTACAAAGGTCGATTGGAAAGCACAGGACAGGTTGGCATAAGTTATTCTTTCAAGCTCTATGGTTATAATTGATACAATTAGCTTAGGGTCATCTTTCAATCTCAGAGTTTTATCCTGTATGCTTTATTTGCAGGTGGTTGCAGTCAAACAGCTTGATCGGAATGGTCTTCAAGGGAATCGGGAATTTTTGGTGGAGGTTCTCATGCTTAGCCTCTTACACCATCCAAATCTTGTCAACCTGATAGGGTATTGTGCTGATGGTGACCAACGTCTTCTAGTTTACGAGTACATGCCATTGGGATCTCTTGAAGATCACTTACATGGTTAGTTATTCTGGACAAAATGCTTCTCTTCATTATCTTCTATAGAATATATGTATTATGTCGGAATTATTTTGTACTATTAACTTGTTTAGTAATTATCACTGCGATACTAAATATAGGGGAATAAATTAGTGTTATACAAGTTTAAGTTTAGGTTGATCATTGATGCCCTTGTTTCATGATAGGGCCATTTATTTTTTTGAATCAGGAGTTTATTGTATGTCAAATTATCCAGTGTCTACTGACTTTCTAGGGATGGTGGATTTAGGTTTAGCCCTTGAATCCTATTATTTTCATTCTTGAGTTAGTCTAGAGTCCAGGTGTGGCATGTACATGTTGCATTATTTGTTACATGATTTTAAATCTAGTAGATTCTGGGTCTAGCTAGGCACACTAGATTGATTTTTTTCCCCCTATCTTGGGAGTTTAATTATACATTGGTTGTACTTTCCAATCACGTTGGCCAAGGTTTGTATTATAAATATACATACATACATACATACATTCAAGCCTAATAATATACTTGACTTATTATAATCGGTTCGAGTCTCCTATTCCCCAATGATATTCCACTTCGTGTTTCCTAACATGTTTTTGATATCAAAATACTCTACCCTAACAAATGACCATTAAACCCTTGCACACTTGGTGGTAATTTAGGCAATGATTGTGACACGTGGCCTATATTTAAGATATGGAATAGTAGATGGATTATAAAAGTGGAATAGGTGATCCCATTTGCTATTAAAACACTAAAATATTGTACATTGTTCCAAATATGGGATCTTGGATTATATATATACCATTTAGTTCATTTGGGAAGTTATTGTGTAGTCAATCATAAAATTATATTTTCTTCATAGCTATTCAACTATATTTACCATTTCTAGCATTTGGAATTTGCAACCAAGCTTCTTCATCCATCTTTTCTATATGGTTATTTTAAGCTACTTTTTAAATCTGTGTCTTTTGATATGTGTTTCACTTAATAATAGTTTTATCCTTCTCTAGATTGATTGTTGGCATCCTGTTCTTTACATAAAATTCTTGGTTTGGTTACAAGTCTTGATCTTGAAATGGTGTACTGACGTCGAACAACATTCATATATTGTTTTTGTTTGAAATTCAACCTATTAATTATTTTGAAAATTTTTCAAATGAGGTGTGGATGGAGATTAGTTTAGATAGATTAGAAACAGGATGTACGGTGAAGTAATTGAATCAACACTATACCGAATGTGTAATCTTCTGAATATCCAAAATCTTATATATTGTGTTTAGTTTTGTATGGTTAATGCATAAGAGTTTTGGGACTCGACATTAAAAGATAATTAGTTCTCACTTTGCTGAAGCCCAAGGCTTACACAGTTACGTTTCTCCATTGAACTATATGCTTCTTCCTCATTAGAGTAGATTTTAATCCCATCTTCAATCCAAAATCCTTCAGTCTCCTACTTCACTCCTATAACAACACAATTAAAATCAACCAGCAAAAAAAAAATAATCCCTTTAAAATATACACGTGAATCTTAGCAGGACATTTGCAATGTGAAGAAACTTATATATATATATATATATATATATATATATATATATATATATATATATATATATATATATATATACAGGTTACAAAATATTGAAATTCACCAAACTGTTAATAGATTTCCCTGAGAAATATCATTTAGTATGTTAACAGGAGGCGTTAGGGTAACAAAACAATTTATCTCAGTTATTTTGATATTACAGAAAGTCTATAAGAAGCCAAGCTTTGAGCATCTGATTTTGCAAAATGAGGGCCAGATAATTTATATTTCATTATTGATCTAGATGGCTTCTAAGCAAGCCAGTGTAGTGAATAAAGAATTAATTTTTGGATGTATCATATATGATTTTCAGATTTGCCTTGTATAAAGGGGTTTATCGGCTCTGAGGTTGGATTTTGCTTCCAATCTGACAACTGTTCATTCAGCTTATATAAATTAGTTTTATTATTGGTATAATCTTCACTGTTGGTGGCTATTGCCTGTTGTTAAATCTATTCCTTTCACAAACCCATGGGGTTGTGTACTTTTGTGGATAATGAGGGTTAAGCCTCATTAAACACTTGTAATAGGATGTCCACATTTCAGTTTAAGAATGATGGTAAACACTCGGGCTGACAACTGCCCGGGGGGGTTAAATACACTGTAGCTGGGGTTTGATGACCGGTGAAGAAGTGGTGATAATTCTCAACCTCAGGGGTTAAGTGATGGTAATTACCCCCGTATCCTTGATTTAATGTACAACATTCCCATTTGACATCTGGTTTCCAAACATAGCAAGGGAAGATCCAGCACCGGCATTACTGTGTTGGCACTCCAAATGGCAAAACCGCCTCTGGAGATCACCTCCTCCCTTGCTGAAGTCCTCCAAAACCTCCACAAAAGCCACCCTTTCCTCGCGTCCTCACTCCACTACAACCGCACCACCAAAACCTTCTCTTTCCTATAGATCCCCCACCCTACCACCACGCACTGTTACTGGAGTCGTGAAAATTAATCAAGAAGAATTAAACCCAACCATTTCATTTATAAAAAATTGGGGGGAAGGGGGATTTCTGCACCAAATTAATAAGAACCCAATTAACTACAAATCAAATAGAAAACCTTTTTTTTTTTTTCAGAATCTATCATCACAAAAGAATTAATAAGCAGCCTGCTATAGCTTTCTCTCATCATTTTTTTGGAGAATAATTACTTGTATTATTATAAAAAGAAAAATTTCCTCCATTCGTCCGTGGGTTTCCATCAGAGAAATGCCACTGAAGCACTCACAATGGGCAGGAAGGATGATAGTTATTAGGTCTGGAAAAATATATTTCATTAGGTTAATTTATTAAAAGTAAATTGATATAAACCCTCAAATTAAACACCATCTGGTAAAATGTTTTGAGTGTTAACCTTCCATCTAAGGTTATCTTAACCTTGGTCATATTAACCCTTTCTGTGAAAGTAAATGGCACCTAAAAGATGTATTGAACTGCTCATTTGAAACCTACAATGGCTTTTATCATTCATTCATTCTGCCATTTCATTTACTGCTCGATTTCACGCACTTGTTTTTACATGCAAAATATGCAGTTTCTTACCTATTTCAGTTTGAGAAACTCAATCTGTGGTTTGATTGATACGAGAAACAATGACATGATGGTTTATCCCTAATTTTAAGACAAGGGATACTACTAATGCAGAATTTAGGACTATTTACCAGCTCCAAGGCCATGAAGAGTACACATCAGCTTTTTAAGTCAATAATGTTATTAGATGTATCAAAAGTTGAGAATCTGTTGTTTCTTTATTGTTGTTTGAATTCACAGCAGAAAGAGTACTCTCCTTAATTATATGATCACATGGAGCATGATTTATGTGAAGATACACAGTGATGTTTTCTAGTGCACGAGTTAATCACTTAACTGAATTCCGAGAAAAATTGGTGGTTGCATGCTTAGGGTGGACAACTTAAGGCCAAAGTTCTGTCAATTCTGATCTCCTCCTAAAAATTTTGTAAATATGTCTCCTTTTTCAACTTTATTAGCATTTGGACATACCTAACAACATCATTTAAGTCAACTCTTCACTTCCTCTAATTGTGGACCTTATTTCCCCGGTATCTAAATTGGAAATTCATACTCATTTTTTCTGTGTTTCAAATTTTGATCTACTATCGGTGCTTCAATAACCGCCTCAAACATACTCATGAATGAGAATAAACATTCCACTATAATAGAAAATTGAATGTCATCTCCAGAAGAAGTAGGTTAGCTACTCCCTCCGTCCCACGTTAACGTTCTTTTTGCACGTAGATTAAGAGACATAATATTTTAATGTATATTGGGTTGAGGGATGTAATATTTTAATGTGTAGTGGATTATTATATTAGTGTTGTATGTGAGCTCCATATAGGAATATTAATTGTTTTGTGTGGGTCCCAATTGTCAAAAAGGGAAATATAATCTTATCTTGAGACAAACCAAAATAGTAAAATGTAAACCTTACCTTGGGATGGGGGAGTATAAAACTTGAAGTAGGTATTACTTCTCTGCTACAAAACTATCTATATGAAGGGAATAGAGCTTAGTTAAACCTGCCATGAATTTTGCTTTGTCATTTTGGAATGGCAAATGTATGCTCCACTCACAATATTCTTGTTTAATTGAAATATAGCATTTGAATGAACTGGTTGTTATCACTTTTGCTCATTAACAATGGTGGTTGGATACCTTTCTATATGCTGATCTTGTAATATGATCGATCTCTCTGCAGATTTTCCACCAGATAAAGAACCGTTGGACTGGAATTCGAGGATGAAGATTGCTGCTGGTGCAGCAAAGGGACTAGAATATTTGCATGACAAAGCCAACCCACCTGTCATATACAGAGACCTAAAATCTTCTAATATCCTTCTTGATGAGGGATATTTTCCAAAGTTGTCGGATTTTGGACTGGCTAAACTGGGTCCAGTTGGTGATAAAACTCATGTATCTACTAGGGTGATGGGGACATACGGTTATTGTGCTCCAGAATATGCTATGACTGGTCAACTTACCTTAAAATCTGATGTTTACAGTTTTGGAGTTGTCTTCCTTGAAATCATCACAGGGCGAAAGGCTATCGACAACATGAGGGGTGCAGGGGAGAATAACCTTGTTGCATGGGTATGTCGTGTTTTCTCTAATTCACACACACACACACACACACACACACACACACACACACACACACACACACACACACACACATATATATAGGTCCCTGCGCCTCCATGCATTGCTTCTTTGACTATGTATGTAATTAGACGCTTTGAAATCACGCTGTCAATATCTCCTTTCAGGCAAGGCCTCTTTTTAAGGATAGAAGAAAGTTCCCCAAAATGGCTGATCCTCTATTACAAGGCCGTTACCCAATGCGTGGACTCTATCAGGCACTGGCAGTGGCTGCCATGTGCTTACAAGAGCAAGCTGCAACGAGACCTCTAATTGGCGATGTTGTGACCGCTCTAACATATTTGGCATCACAAACGTATGACCCCAATGCTCCTTCCTCACAGAATAGCAAAGTGGGCTCATCTACTCCACGGCATAGGGACAGCCGAAGGAACACATCCGATGGAGTGGACAGCCTGGATGATCCAGGACGTGGTGGCATCCATGGTTCACCTTCCACTCACAAGAACTCACCCGACTTCAGAAAAAGAGATTCAGTCGGAGAGTTTAACCATGCAGAGTTACGAAGGATTGAAACAGGTGGTGGGTCTGGGCGTAAATGGGTTGTGGATGAGTTGGAGCGTGCTGATTCTCAACGAGACAGCCCCATGAGTGCCGGTAGATCAAGAGAAACTCCAAAGAATCGGGACCCGGACAGGGAACGGGCTGTTGCTGCAGCTAAAGTGTGGGGTGAGAATTGGAGGGAGAAGAAACGAGGAAACACCGTGGGAAGTTTTGGTGAGACGGGCGAATATACCATTCAATAACCCCTCTCAAGTTCCGTGGGGAGACACGCCTATTCGTCTTCTGATGATTGCATCCACATCTATTACCATGTTCAAGATCACCTCAAGAAAGCTCAGTAGATAGATCGCCCATCGTCGGTCATTGATATTGACATGTGTGTGCTGAGAGGTGCGGTGGCTAAGGGGAACAATGTTTGTGGATGAAGCATTTTGCAATATTCTTGTATGCAATGAGATGGAATTGCAATTGCACATGTTAATCATGTGTTTATGTATCAGTTTAGGGATTTGAGATTTCATAAGGCATGTGTAATAGAGGAGGAGAATGTTGTTTTCTGTTTCTGTATCTTCCTTCTTGGGTCTCATATGGAGTATATCACATGATGTTATGTTGCCTGAAAAGGTCCACTGGGTTCGATGATATGTAGTACGTGCTACACTTCAGATGTGTCTTATGGCCGTCATAAACTGCTGTGCACCAACCTTCATATTGTTCTTGATATTCCAAATCAACACAGCAGGGATGAGCAATTGGGCATTAAGGACTGTTTTTAATTTTTTTTCCTTGCTTTTAATTTTTTTTTCTTGTTTTTAATTATGTGTTAAAAAAAAAGTATACATTAACCTTAAGAACTACTCCATCCGTACAGAGTGCATTTTATCATTTTCGTTCGTCCCAATACAAGAAGCATTTTCCTTTTTAATAAATGAGACCCACATAAAACTATTAATATATCTACATGGGATCTACACACCATACTAATACACATACCCACTATACATTAAAATATTATTTCTCTCACCTAAACTATCCATTAAATATTATATCCCTTAATCTATGTGAATAAAAGTTTCGTCACCCTTATAGTGGGATGGAAGGAGTAATGTTAAGCCCTAATAACATGTTTGTTATAAGTTTATATAGATTGATCTATGTTTTGGGTTTTGATTTAATGAATTTTAATTTTATATCAAAAAAAAAAAAGTCACGATGCATAAAATAATATGAGTGTATATTGGGTGCACCCGGGTGCAAGTGTACCACCATGTGTATAACTTTTTATTTTATTTTGTATATATATTATTCTATTTTATATAGATATTTCGTAATAATTGTATACTTTTTTCACACTAAGTTTTTCATTAAAAAAATTAGCATCATGTGTATAACTTTTTATTCAATAGTGTATACATGTTTTTTAATAATGATATATTTTTTTACACTCAATTTTTCATTAAAAACCTAATAATTAAATTGTATATATTTTTGCTCTTAATTGTATATATTTATGTTTATATTTGTATATGGGTGCACCCTATCTTAGGGTGCACCCGAGTGCACACTATAATTAGCCAAATAATATTATCTTCATCCCAAAGAGAAGTTTACGATTACTTTTGGCTTTACTTTTAGTGTAATTTAACATTTTTAGGTAATAAATAAATTATAAAGTAAGTTGTGAATTGTAAAGAAATGACAATTTTAAAATTAAAGTGTATTTTGGAGTTATTGATTTGTGTGTATTTATTTAATTGAGGGTGTGAATTTGTTTATAGGACGAACAAAAATAAAAAATGTAAATTTATTTATGATACAGAGAGAGTACTCATTAATATGAGAGGATACGAGGGAAGATAGGAAAATGGAAAAAATTATTAATGAAAGATGACAATCATTTATCCCCAAAATATTTTCACATTTACCTAATAATCTCATAATATTTTCTCATTTACCTTATGACATAAAATAAATGTGAAAACATTTTTGAGCCAGAAGTGTATATAATAGGTCTGCATATTAAGATTTATAGAAATTTAAGTGTATATAAAAATAATTTTTAGAACATAAGAAAAGATTTTAAAGCCCTAAATCTGCTCAAAACAAACAGATGGAAAAACCATGAAACGCAAGAATAAAATAAATCATGAACTACAAAGATAAAATACACAATTAACAAAAGCAAAATTACAATTATATTAATGGAATTAATAATACACCCCAAAAATAAACATACCCAAGGACAAAACAGTACGTAAAATAATAAAATACTACACTTCACACAAACTTCAATTTCAGTGACTGACTGACAGCATCAATTTCAGTTTCATGACATGAAGAATTCCAGTGGTAGCAGTGGCTTGTTAGAAGAGAGATGTCAGCCACGGCAAGTCCCATTATCAAAAGTGGGACTTCATATATCACTCAGTTTTGTCACATAGAGCTAACCAGTGTACTCTAAATTCATACAAACTATTGCGTCTACCTATATATATTTCATCTACCTAATTACTCATCCATGCCCAACAATACAACAAAATCTGGGTACCTTGTTGCTCCATTTTGATCAAAGCTAAAACGACCAACTATTGATCCGATATCAACATGGAGTCGTGTCATTTCCTCTTCTTTCCCTGATGAAAAACCACAGTGGAAATACCGTGAGTAAATATTATGCAGTCAAAAAAAAGTAAATAGCTAAACAAATCATTAGGTCCCAATATTTTTGAGATTTTGATTATAACTACTTTACTGTTTTAAAACTCGTATATCACTATTTTATCAAGGAGATGCACCTTGATGAACTAACCAAAGTGGTTGGCATTGCCATGAAATGGGGACATAAAGATGCATTTTGCTTGTAAAATAACTAGTAAAAACATACCGAGTTGACATAGTCATCCATCAATGATTGCTTTCGCTTTTTCATAGACAATGGTGGGCTTTCTGCAGCCTGTCTAGCAGCAGCTCGCTTGGATGGTGTTGAATTCTGGTTGGAAAAAAAACATTACAAAGACGAAAATAGCCTAAAGCCTGCTGTACAAGCTTGATGGTCAAAGATAAATGTACCTTTGCTAGTTTTTTCTCTTTACGTGCCTGCCTCTCCCTCTCGTCATATTCCTGGTTTTCTCGTTCCACCAACCGAATAAGTGTATCGCACCTCCTTGCAAGCTCTTGAGTGGTACGCGATTTTATAAACCAATCAAAGCGAAACAATGGAGAAGTACGGAAAGCTGACTTCAACTCATCCCAGTTACCATATCCAAGTTTGTGAACCATGCATATCTGAAAAGTTCAATACCAACACATAATAACTTTCGTAAAAAGAGAATCAACTCCTTAAGAGAACAAAATTACTAATAAGAGGCTAACCATGAAACGATCACATTCTTCATTATACAACTTCCCTTTGTTTTGACCATACTGTATCTTTAGTTCCAGCCAAGGGTTTTCATAGCGATCTAATTTCTTACCAATAGCTTTCATGATCTCATCCTTCCGCGAGATTCGAGCCTCTCCTCTTTCAATGCTTTTGATGATCCTATCATAATCTGAAATATCATATTCCCAATTTAGCGTTTTGTTTTTAAAAATAGAGACTGAGCCAAGTGAGTATGACCGAATGACATAATCATGTTTTCTGACAAGATACCACCCAGTGCAAAAGTTGGAACACTGGCGTATTGCAATTTACACATTTTGCAACATTTGAATTTATGATATAAGGAAAACTTATCTGTTAAAAAAAAGAAGTATCTAGTACTCCAGTTTTAAAGACAGAAAATAAAGAAATGATTCCTGAATGCTTACCGTTCAGTTCTTTATATCTTTCCTTGAAGGCCTTTGCATATCTTTCAACTTCTTCCTCTGTTTTCCCTTCCATTTCAGATGCAATGCACCTGATATCATTACGACCATACTTCTCACACGCCCTAATAAAAGTATTGAAGTCTCTTCTGCTCCATGTTGAAAATCCCTATATACAACAAAAATCAGGTAATGCTCAAACAAGTAGTAATTAAGAAAATTATGGAAACGTACTTCTTCCAGCAATCGCTCCTTTTCTTCCTGCTCCTCAGCAGTCAATGGGTCTCCCACATCTGCTTACACAACAATTGATCAAGAAACTGTCCAGGGAAATGGGCTTATTCAAGATAATCTTTGAAGAAAAGAACAGACCTTCTGGTTCATCCACTTCTATTGTATCTTTCACTTGATTCCTTTGATGTGTTTGCTGAATCAAAAGAAAAAAATAAGACAGCTGCCACAAGTAGACATTGAAAATAAGTCTTAAGAGTAGCTTAGACACCCACCATAAGAAAACGGACTTCTTTTTCATACAGCTCACTTAGACGCTGTGTGTTGAAGAATTGGAAATCATGCCTACAAAAATAGAATGTATTTTCAAGATGCAGAACCCCTTTATATTATCAACAAAAAATAATAAATAACAAAAAGATTTGAAGTTTACAACTGCGGCATGCGAGGAATTCGAGGCTCCTTCGGTCTTGCAGGCCCACTTTGGCGCATTGTCTGCTTAAAGTACTCTGATTCTGAATAACTAAACGTTGTAAAGAAAAAGAGAAGAAAAGGTCAATGCAACTTGCTATAATTGACAAGTGAGGACTAAATTACAGAAATTGCAAAACATACTTGCGCTTCCTTTCTCTTTTTGGTGGTTCTATCCAGTTGTCACTGACAATTTTCTTGAAATCAAACTTATTTTCATCCTTTACCAATGAAAAAAAATGCATACCATGAGTAAAAAGATAATCTCAACATGAAGTCTCTAGGTAGCAATAAAAACAGTACCATACCTTTTCATCATCAAAATCATACAAGTCAGCAGCTGAATAAGTCCCAACAGCTTATGTTAACCACACTGATTAAAAAGGATAAATGACCATGAAATTTGGACAGGAATAAACACATACTGTCATCCATTTTGAATTTGATGGCATCTTCAGTAAATTTTTTCATCTTGGCATCAAGTTCAGCTGTAGCTTCTTCTCCCTTGGCAATAATTCTATCTATATCCTCATCTGTGATTGTGCTATCTTTGGAACTGAAAACCATTTCAGCACCAAACCTAACCATTTGCAGCAGTTCATCCTTATTAACAGCTGCATAAAGAAAATAAAAGAGGTTAACCTCCATAACTGTAAAATTAGTCAGCAAAAGGAATCAATCAATATAATTGATAAGTGAAGACTCACTCTTTTGCTCGGCAAGTCTCCCTTGTTGGATAACCAAGGCATCAAGAGCAAGCTTTTTATAAGCCCTTTCAATCACCTTTTCCTCAATTGTGTACTGGAAAAAAAAAAAACCCGGTAAATCATTCATGAGTAAATTATGCTGTCATGAGTAAATAGTATGACGACAAGACAAACCTCTGTGCAGAACCGGAACACTTGGACTTCCTTCTTTTGTCCAATCCTATGTGCTCTATCTTGGGCCTGTAAATCAACCTGCGGGTTCCTGCAAAACAAAGGAAGCAAGCATTGTAATCTTCAAATACACTTTTTCTGATGCATCCCAAAACAGTAGAAGCAGTAATCTCGCACCAATCACTGTCATAGAGAATGACCACATCTGCAGTGGCAAGGTTGATTCCAAGACCACCAGCTCTAGTTGATAGTAGAAAGACAAATTTCTCACTTCCTGGTTTGTTGAAGGCTTCAATCGAAGCATCTCGATCTTCTCCACCAGTATTTCCATCAATACGACAATACAAGTACCCACGAAACATCAGATAGTCTTCAAGAATGTCAAGTAACCTTGTCATCTGTTTTACGCAATCAAAAGGAATCCACATTGGGAAAACTTGGAACAAAAATGACAAATTCAGAAAAAAAAAAAAGTCAAGGGAAGCAAAGGCACAAACCTGGGAAAATATCAAAACCCTTGAATCCCGCTCCTTCAATTTCGGAAGCAACTTGTCAAGAAGAACCATCTTGCCTGCAATTACAAGAAAATTAAAAAAAATGAAACAGAATGGGGAAAGGAAAACAACCAAAACAAAAGGTATTAATTTTTTCCCCTTGATAATGCACAAGAGAACCATACCAGCATTTTCTATGAGATGTTCTCCAGTGGTATAAGGTGGGCCAGGTTCAGCCCCTTGAAACAAATATGGATGATTACAACATTTACGAAGCTGCATGGCTATATTAAGAAGGCGTTTACGTTCTCCACCAGCATTTACCACCTCGAGATCTTTCTGAAGCAACGCCTTATAGTATTGCTTTTGCATCTGAGACATACCAACTTTAAGTATTGTCTCTTTCTTGGGAGGCAAACCTTTTTCAACGTCAGACTTCAACCTTCTGAGAAGAAAGGGTCGAAGAACCTAGTAGGTCAACAAATGAAACACATCCAAGAATTCCATCAGCCAATAAAACATGGTGCAGCTCAAGACATTTTTAACAGATATTTAACTCCATTTTTTGTGAATAACAAGCAGAATAAAATCATAGAGCTTATTTATCTGATCAATGGATGCAGGTTGAGTTATAACTATCGTCCCAACTCGTAAGCTGTTGCATCCCACAGAATAACACAGAGAACAGGACATCATTAATGATTAACCACAAATAGTAGACATCAAACAACAATAGAAATTTCAGAATGCTAAACAGCTTCAGATCTCCAAGTGGACAAATTTATAATCTTGAAACTATCTGAATTAACATTATTACAATTCTTATGATATAGAATGGAAATTAACATTATCAAAATTCTTATGATATTATGTAGCAGTTAACACCATTCACAAATTTTAGCAACTTGGTAACAAACATATAAATAACAAGAGTCTACAAAAGTTAGTCCCACAGTAGTTTAAGACTTCTGAATACAGTTCTAACATGTAGTTGTTTGGCATGTAGCCATGACCTTAAATGAGAACGGTTTTTACCAAGAGCGAAGGAATCCTGGAATAATGGAACAATCATTACCTTGTGAAGTTGCTGAACAACCTCATGTTCATCATTTTCACCAGAAATTTGGAACCATTCATCAAAAGTCTCAGCAGAGCTAAATATCTCTGGGAGCAAGAAATTAAGAAGAGCCCAAAGTTCATGAAGATTATTCTGCAAAATAAAGAAAGAGTGTCATGACACAAACAAAGAACTTGGATAATAAAGACCTACTCATAAGATGCAAGCAAAGGACACTATAAAAAGTTAGAACTAAAAAAGAGAACTGATTAAGATATGGCAGAACATTAAAATGTGGTTAGAAATACAAATGAAAAGACAGGAATGAAATTATGACTGGAAGGAAAAATTACAAGACCTCTAATTGCTTAAGTAAAAGTCCCAAGTGGATTAGCTTAAGCTTAATCGGCAGAACTCAAAAGGACAAACACATATTTATTAATCCCGAGGCACGGAAATCCCTTTAAAGGAAAAATGAAAAAGATGTACTGATTCAAATGACATTGTAGCAGCTTCTTTATCCTTGAATTTGAAGTGCCTCAGCAAACTCAATATAAATGGAAAATGTTCACCATCAGAACACACTATAAAGTGAAAAAAAATAAAAAAAATCTACAATTAATAACACCTCATTAACTTTTGAAATTGAAAATTTTGGTCAACTAAATGCAAGATAAGGAGCAATGGAATGCTAACAACCAAACAAGCAAAGTTTTAAATGGCATCTTGGATTACAAAGTAAACCATTACTTCACCTTATTCAGAGCTCAATCACCACATAACTAAAATAACTTTCAAAAGATGGCGAAAGATCTCAAAATTATAGATTTATTACCTGAAGAGGAGTTCCAGTAATAAGAAGGCGATAATTCGTATTATACAGCCTCATTGTTTTTGAAAGAAGAGAGTTTTCATTCTTGATTCGATGAGCTTCATCAATAATGATATAACGCCAGCTAAATCGGCGCAATGCCGTCTTCTCCTTTATGGCCATCTCAAAACTTGTGACGCAAACATCAAACTTGCCAGCAACAAGCAATTCCTCACGTATATATCTCTGGAGAATATAGTATTCGTAAAATAATAAGAAACATAAGTCCTGGAATAAAACATCATAAATGGTTTCAGACTCACTCTCTCATCAGGATTTCCAAGAAACTTTACAGCACGCAGCACAGGGCAAAACCTTTTAATTTCATTCATCCAATTTCCAAGTGTAGATTTGGGAGCAACAACCATGTGAGGGCCTGTAATTCCCCTGAACTCATGCAAGTAGCCCATCAAAGAAATGGTTTGCAAGGTTTTACCAAGCCCCTGAAATAAACATAAAAGAAATAACCATCAATGAAATATTATAAGGAAAATAATAATTGTTCCAAATGCAGGTTTTTTCTCATACCATTTCATCAGCAAGTATCCCATTAATACCATTCTCATATAATCGAATAAGCCAGTTTAAACCAGCTAGTTGGTAATCCCTCATCTTTCCCTGAATACCTGCTCACCAATGAAATAGGAAAAGGTGAAAAACACCATTCAAGTTGAGATTCCATAGTAACCCAATGCTGCTTTTTTTACTCTTAGTTTTGCTATCAATGGTGCAAGCACATATAATGAGATATAAAACCAGGAACACACAATTTTAAATCTTCGCCATCAACCCCCAACAAAAAAAAAAAGGAAAAAGTATCTTACAAGATGGCTGTGCCACTAGCCTAAAAAAAGGAAAAAGTGTCTTACAAGATGGCTGTGCCACTAGCCTAGTATTTCCAGTGCCAGAGAGCCCATCTTCTTCCTCTTTGAGACACTCTTCATCTTCTTCCTCTTCAGTAATTTTTGATGCATGGCGACCCCTGCAAAGTGCAATCAAGAACCACATGCTATATTAGCTTCACTTCAGAATAGAAACTTTCTTGGCTAAAGAAGTTAGTTATTAAACATATAAATGAATCTACTTGCCCAGCACTATCATTACAGATTCCTTTACACTTCACTTTCAACAACTACCTCTACCTTTTTAACAAAATCATTCACTAAGGCTCCTTTTTCTGCCCCGCAAAGTCTAGCCCATGAAGGAATAAAAAATAGAATTACGATGAAAGATGAGATGAGGGATACAGATTCTCACAGACAAACAGTAGCATCCACTCCCTGAATCCCTCTCAGACAAGAAAACAAGAATTTTTAGAGAAGAGAAAAAAAAAAAAGTTAAGGCAGCGTACGCCACAGATTCAAGTGGTCTCCAAGGGTGGGAAGGGAAAGTAACAGTAATAGGATGAGAAGGGAAGGAATATGAACATACAAGCATATAGGATAACTGCCTTGACAGTAAATGTGCATCAATTAGATTTGCATTACAAAAAAAAAAAAAAAGCCTCGTACTAGCTTTAGGAAAATGACCAATTGACATCAAAATGCAAAGAAATCTGATTTGCAATAAAATAAGCTTCTTGAGTCTGAAAACATCCCAGGAGGAAAAAAATTATCCAAGTAATGAAAGGGGTGTTTGCAATAGCTTCTAATCAGTAAAAATCACTTATTTTACAATTCAAAACTGTGAGAATGATTCTTTCTTAAAATAAGAGATTGTGATTCTAAAGATTTGTACACCTCATGGATCATTGATTGTTTCAAGAAATAGTGAAAAATCAGAATTTATGATACAATTCACAGTAATTTAAACCTCCTAGAAATTGTATGTACCGAAGTGTTTACGGTTCAGTAAGCAGAAGGTAAGCAAATGAATGATATATCCTGCCAAAATCTAAAAACCAAATCAAACTACAATGTTGTGAACTAACAAGAGTTTTTGAGCTACTCACTTCCCTATAATGTTACTAACTTTTCCAAGAGGAACACCGCTAAATTACCAGGCAGTTAAGCCAACAGTATAAAAGACAACATAAATCTCCAAATTACCACAGGTCATTCACAAGGGGGGAAAGAAAAGAAATACTTCAAGACCCAAACTATTTCTCTGTAGGAGAAAATGAATCAAATAAAATGGGGTGGCCCACCTTCCTTTTGCCTTCTTCTGAGAGACAGACTGATCACCCTTGGCAAAATGAGCAAATAACTCTGTTTGCTGTAAGAGATAGTTCAAACGACCCTTTCCTTTGTTATTCTGCACCAAGAAAACAAATCAAATAATAAATCTTAATAGCAGATAAAAGTGCAGAAAGTGTCAAGTAAAATCCATCACACAACAAACCATGTCAGCATCAATAGCAGCATTCTGGACATCCAGTATTTCTTGTATTTTCTGCTTCTTCATCTTCTGCATTTCCTTCAGCCTTGCTCTTTCACGCTTTGCAATTCCATTTGCAATTGCATCATCTTCCTGAAATGCCAAGTAAAAACAATTAAAAAAACAACTGCAAACATTAAAATGGGAAAAGAAGCTCTACTGTAGGTAAAGCAACAAAAACACATAAAATAACTATATATGAACACTATTAAATTGAGGAAAACCAGAAATACTCGTTATATCTATCATCATGCTCAAATTAATTAAACAGTGTAGAGATTGAATTATCAAAAAAAGGAGCATGAATAAGAAACAGAAGAGGAAGGAAAACTCAAGTTTAATCTAACTTCTTCTACAATTCTTCCTCTCTTGGGGGCGTCTGGTACAATCAAAGATAATTGAAAAGGCATGGATTAGAAAGACCAAGGAATCAAGCTCGAACTTGTCAAATTGTTGTGGAATGGATAATTGCTCACTATTCCGTTTCATCCCATTCTTTAGTGCATAACAAGCATATAATTTAACTTCATACCCATTCTGCGTAACTCAAAGTGTTGAATTAAACATCCCCTTAAAGAAATTTGCTAGAATGCATGCAACAGTGAATACCGTTTTACTAAAAATAGATAAATAAATAAAAATATAACTTCACCCATCCTAAAAAAAAAAAATTAGTTCACTACGATTTACCGAGTCCTAACTTAAACCAGCGGGAAACCAATTCTTTGCTCACACAACGAAATCAGACGCAGATCTTCCATAAATTGCTAAATATTTCAAATTATAATCAAACCTACACTTCAACTGTAAGAACAAAAAATTTGAAAAAAACTAATTCAGGCTACCACACCTCAATGTCATCATCGTCTTGAGCAACGGCGTTGGATGCCTCGTCGTCTTCGTCGTCCGAATCATCAGCGGTCCGGGCGACGGCCTCCAGCTCCTCCTCGTCCTCCTCCTCGTTCAACTGATCCTTCACCGCCTCTTCCTCCGTTGAGGAACTAGACATTGAATCATCTGAAGAGTCCTTTGCCCTGGAGGGTTTCGCCATATCGAGGGTTTGGTGAATTCCTCTTCGAAGAGAAAAGAATAAGACTTCGTAAAATTAATCCAAAGTACCAAAAGTACCAACAACGTAAATAAATGAAATGAAGAGCAGCGGGTAAATTTATATTCGGGCCTAAAATCTTTGGATATTTCCCGCCTTTTGTGAAGAGAAATTTCGGAGTTCCCGCCACTGGATTGGGCCCTATTTTTGGTAGTAAATGGGCTTGGCCCTTTACAACGTGGGCCTTCTGTTTTGTTGTGAAAAATGGCCCAGTAAAATACTTAGTCACGTGAAATGCACGTGCAGCTTGGCGTATATATTTCTTAATTCTAATTCTAATCCTATTTTAATCAGGCTATCCGGCGTCTGACGTATCCGCTAATCCAAATGCTAAAATTCAACAAAATAATAAGTCCCTCAAGTTTCCTATGATTTGACGATTCTACCCAGTTAGTTCCCGAGTCCTCACAGCACAAAACCATATAATAACTACGCCGACAGCCTACTTATGTTGGGGTAGTTTCGGAATCAAAGCTTATCCAAATAATTTAATATTATATTCGTTTTTTCTTTTCTTATAAGGAATTACTATTAATTATCGCCACATATCCTTCACCGATTACATCAATAGTCGCTTTCGACGTCGTTTTGCGCAATTCCGAACCGTCGCCGGTTCACGATTATCGGAAAACGATATCAATTTCTCTAATTGGAGCCCCCAATTCAGTTCATCAAACTTTTAATTAGGTTTCTACAGTTTATTTTTTTAGTAAATTTAAGTCAAACTTAGGGCTTTAAGTTGAAATATTTAGTTTGGTTTCCCTAAATTGGGAATTTTTCTCTTTTAAGGGTATGGAAAGTAGGGGATACTTGATTACTGCAATTTTCATATGTTTGCTCGCCTTCGCATCATCCAGAGGTAATTTGTTATCTTAGTTTCAGTTGTGAGAATTTTTTTTTTCTGTTAATTAAGTACAATGGTAATGTACTTGGTTTTTTGGGAGGTGGGAATCAAATATGTTTCAATAGTTGATTCAGCTAGTTAAATGGAGTTGAAGCATTAGTTATATAGTTTCTGGATTGATTTTATTATTGTTGGCATGTCTTTTAATAATTCCTATTTTTGCTGAATTTTTGGTTTCAGAACTGAAGGTGATTGTGAAGCAAAAGCATAGTCAGCATCATCAATTGGAAACATATAATCATACCCTTGCTAGAATATTGGTGCAATATTCTTCAGCTGTAAGACTTATTTTGAATTACGTTTTGCAGCTATTAGATAGGTTGAAGGTTTTAATTTCCCTAAGACTTAGTTTTTTGAAGTAATTATTCATGGCCAAAGAACAAAAGTAGTGAACTTCTATCTGTTATCCAGTTCAGTGAATTTTGTCATGCTATATATTATCTCCTTTGAGGAGTGCAGCCTAATCATGATGAAAATGTTTTGTGGATTCAATTTTGATTTTGTATTCTGGACAAATTAAACAAATAGCTATTGCAATTGCAGGTATACATTTCAGACTTGAATGAATTGTTTACATGGACGTGCTCAAGATGTGATGGTCTGACAAAGGTTGAACTAATAATGACTGTATAAGCCTTAAAATGAGTTATATTTACCTTGCACTGAAAGTATGGTTTGCATAATTACGATTTCAGGGCTTTGAAATGATTGAGTTGCTTGTTGATGTGAAGCGGTGCCTGCAGGTTTGGAAAACGATTCCTCCCTGCTTGACATTTTCTTTAATCTTTGGTCTTAACTCTGCTTGATTGGTTTTTTTCCTTGTTTTAAAATTCATCCTTTACGTTACTCAATTTTCAGTTGTTTAAGTTCTTGTGTTGGATTGCTTATGACAGGGATTTGTTGGTTTTGCAACTGATCTCAACTCCATTGTAATTGCATTCAGGGGAACTCAGGAAAGCAGGTTTGCTCTTTACCTGGTTCTTACTTCTTAGGGTTGCGATGTGTTTAATTTCATATTTTCACTTTGGTATGAAGGGTGAAAATAAGTTGAAATTTTTGTTGAAGATATGTTCTGAGAATGAGAGTCTAATTAAATGTGTCGTGACTTTTCCAATGAGAGTATGGATAAATGTGAATTTTTGAATGAAAAGTATAGCATAATTATTTTATTATATTTTTTATTAAAATAGGGTGAAACGGATCTCTTTCAATTCGTTGTTGGATTTGAGATAAGAAGATACAATTGAATTTAAAGTTCTTTTACTTTCCTGGATAGAATGCGTCAGTTTCTCTAAAGATGAAGTAAGAAGGAAAAAAAAATGTTTTTTTAATTTTTTATTTTTAAAGTAGATTTTGTTTTTAGATTTTTGCATGCAAAGGTGGAAATTTCTTAGGCGTTGGCACATTTGCATAAAAGATTTTCGTATTTTGTATAATTTACCCAACAAAGCACCCAACGCTGGAAATCTATCAGGATTTGGTTATAATTCTCATGTGTACATTATTTCCTTCCACAGCCCACTTGAAGTATTGTATGATGCCTACTATTTGAATGCTTTAGTGTCCCCACACTGTAATTATATTGTCCAGACAATTTTGTTTTTTCCTGAGTCTCCTCACATTTATTGTGTAATATATTTTTGTTTTCAGTATTCAAAACTGGGTGGAAGATTTGTTTTGGAAGCAGCTTGACATTGATTACCCTGGATGTGATGGTGCAATGGTATGTGCCTTTTAAGTTTATTTTTTCTGTTTTTCTTTCTAAAAATTTGCACACTGCTTATATCCAAGTTGTCTGCCCCATTGATTTAGGTTCATCATGGGTTTTTTTCTGCTTACCACAACACATCATTGCGGCCTGGAGTTCTGAGTGCTGTTCAAAGAGCAAAGGATTTATATGGAGACACTAGGATTCTGTTAACTGGGCACTCAATGGGAGGAGCAATGGCTGCATTCTGTGCACTCGATCTTCATGTAATAATGCATAACCCTGATAGTTTTTTTTTATTCTGGTGATTACATAATTACATTGACATATGCTTACAAGAATTGTGAAATGTTTGTGCAAGGTCTATTGATAACACATGCATCAGTGGTTCATTTACGTGTAAAATTATTAAATTATGATGCAGACAATATCCTGTTGTTCAAATTTATGGTAAATTTAGAAGCTAGAAGTTGAACTTATGCTGTTAGAAGTTTGGGCTTCACCCAAGTGTGCAAATGTTTGTTTATCAATTGTGTTTTTACTTTTGAGGGAGTAAATATGACTTTTGAGTATATTAAAATGTCTGATGGATTAGAAAATATGCATCAAAGACGTGATGATGTTTTCTCGTGTTTATTTTGTGTTTGGGGAGAAAGAATTTGTATCAAACATTTCCTTGGCAACTCATTAAACATTTTCATTGACTTTGCTGGTTTGTGTAATATATTCAGTTCATGGAAGCTGTATTAGATGCTTGTCAGTCTGCATGTGAAGTTTTAAGGGTTATATTAAATATTTTTTGTGACTTTAAATGCTGCAATTATTATTTTCATTTCTTTTCTCTTGGAATATGCTCTGAAATTCATGTTTTTTTTTTCAGCTTAGTCTTGGAGAGCAGAATATTCAGATTATGACATTCGGGCAACCAAGGATTGGAAATGCTATTTTTGCAACCTATTATAACCAATTATTGCCAAATACCTTTCGAGTCACGAATGGACATGATATTGTGCCACATTTGCCCCCATATTACTATTATTTTCCCAGAAAAACATATCACCACTTCGCAAGAGAGGTAACGGTTTTACAGCACCAAGATATTAGTATCTGCATATAGACTATAGTTTCATGCATCATGACATAAACGTGGAATTTGTAGCTTTTTCATCATCTTGTTAGTGTCCTTGGTTGTTGTAAGTAAGGTTGATGTCAAACTTCTTCTGTGTTATGACATATGTATCTGCATTTTGGCATTTGTTGAATTTCTGGTGATCTTTCATTTTTGCATGTCAATTTGCATACACGGTGCTATAGGTCCCTTCTCCCTGGTTTTTTTTCTGATTTGTCTTATACTGAGTCATATGATCTTATATTTTAGGTCTGGATTCATACTATCGGGTTGGGAAGCTTTGTTTGTACAGTCGAGAAGGTTTGTGATGATTCTGGGGAAGACCCAACGTGTAGCAGGCAAGTATAATCTAATAATCCTTTAAACTTCATACCGAATCTTCAGGAATTTGAGTTCTGCCAGCTTTAAACACTCTTGTTTGATATCAGAAATACATTTCTTATTTATTTACATATCTTGGTTACGATTCTTGGGTTAATGAAGTAGACATCCAATTCTCTCTTGCTGATCTAAGAGAAGTCAATCCCCCCAGAAAATGTTAAGTTTGAAATATCCATGTGTAAAGATATAATACATGATGTACACACACACTTGCGTTGCATTTTGATTTCACCTCTTAAACACAAAGCACATGTTTGTCGTTTATAGAATCATAGAAGGATAATACTGGGTAATAAAGCTTCTTAAAATTTTGTGCAGGTCTGTCAGTGGAAACAGCATCTCCGATCACTTGACGTACTTTGGTGTTCAAATGGGATGCAACGAATCAAGCTCATGCAGAATTGTGATGGATCAACGGGTTGCTGTATATAGCCAAACAGATGTTGATGGGAATCTAATTTTATCCAGAGATCCATCAGCACACCGTATAAAACTGAATACTGAGAGAGATCAGCGTGAGGGTGCAATCTTGGTTTAGATACTGAACTTAAATCAACCGCGCCAGTTCTTAAAATGCCTGATGAATGAAGGAAAGCACGTAAGCAACTCGATTGTTTAGTTTCAGTTGTTATCTCAAGGGCTATGGCTTGTGACACTGTATGGCCCTGGATGCGATGAAACATTGTACATAAATTTGTTCATATGTAACATTAAATTCATCCATTTGTGAATATTATGTATTGCAAACAAAAAAAAAAAAAAAAAAAGAAAAAATCCAGCAATTGCTGGTAATTTGAATATAAACTTTTTCACATAGTGTATTTAAAATCTCTTAAGTTCCAAATTCTAAGCATTATAATTTATCGTTGAACACAACATATTTTTCTTCTTTTTTTTTTTTCTTTTTTTTTTTTTACTTCCCTTTTCTTTTATTTTCCTTTAAGTGCAGTTGAGTTTTGCTTGATTAATTTTAAAGAATTTAGATAGAACATTGCATAATTGCATGAGATCGTCAAAGGTGGTAAATTTTGGTGATACATGCGATAATAATTATGATTATCATTAATAAATATAAGTGATTCGTTTTATATTTTATTAGAATACATAATAAAAACACATATTTTCAAAAATATATGCAAATTTCTTGTCTCCAAGTAGCTAGTGATCTGAAAAAATTTAACGAGATCAGAAGAAACAAATTCGTTTTCATTAATAAATAAACAAGAGTAGTGATCTGAGATTAAGATGAATCTCTTGATAAACAAAGAAAGATTGAAGCACTGAAACACTTGGTTCTATTAATTTCTCTCTCAATTTGTCTTCTCTTCAACTGTTGCTCCTGCACCATTGTCTTTCTCCTGCAAAATCATCAAATCACGATTAAAATTCATCAATTAATTTAAAAATAATAATAATAATAGGTCACATAATCATTTATCTAAATTTTAAGAATTACATTTTGTTCAGAGGCTGTCTTTCCTTCTTCAGAAGTCTTTATTTCTTCAGAGGGTGCTAAATCTTTGCTTTCAACAACCTCTTCTGCAAACAAAAAATAATTTAAATACAAAATCATGATCAATGCTACAACATGAAATTATATCCCTAAATATATATTTTTTTAAAAACATATATAATTAAATACCAGCTTTTTCTTTGCTTTTATCATCTCCTCCTTCCTCTTTCCCTTCCAATGCATGGCTTTCTTTGGAAACGACCGGAGAATCATTCTTCTCCGATTTCTCTTCAGAAACGACCGGAGATTCATTCTTCTCCGGTTTCTCCTCAGAAACGGCCGGAGATTCATTCTTCTCCGGTTTCTCTTTAGAAACGACCGGAGAATCATTCTTCTCCGATATTTCCTTAGGAACGACCGGAGAATCATCCTTCTCCGGTTTCCCCTCAGACACGACCAGAGAATTATCATTCTTAACCTCCGGTTTCTCATCAGATACGACCGGAGAAGAATGATCATTCTCAGGTTTTCCAGAAACCTCTACCTCCGATTCCTCCTTCAAAACTTCATCTTGCTTCTCCTTCACAGCAGCAACAACAACATCTTCCTTTTTCTCTTGTCCTCCATCTCTCTCCTCTGTTTTCTTCAAACACTCCTCTGTTTCTCTCTCTGCTGCAGGCTTTGTGATGACATCAGCCACATTTTCATTCGCATTTGCATTTGCATTTGCATCAGTGGTGGGTTTGATCTCCATGGTTTTGCTCTTGCTCTTGATCAGAGTGCTTTCTGTGGCAACAGCATGCTTGGATTCTCCACAACCCATTTTTTTATTTCTTGGAAATTAAATGAGAAGGAAGAATTTGTGAAGGAAGATGAAACAAAAGAGAATGAGAGGAAAATTAAAAGAGAGTAGTTTAATTATTTTCCTCAGGTTTCTCTTCTCACCTTCTTCTCACAATTGGTTATGGTTTAAATGGAAGAAGATGCCGGGTTTTGAGGGTTGGATTTTTATTGCAAGGGAAATTGAATGGACACACAGTTGAAAATGTTATGACTAAATTATTTCTCCTTTTATATAGTAGTATACATATTTGATATTTATGGTGATTTATTTGTTATTTTGTTTAATAACAAAGCAAAGATATCACCTATTAAAAATGGGGAATGGTAAAATATTCAAAATTTAAAGTTAAAAATAATTGTCGTTCAACAAATTAACTTTTTATTATTATACTTTCTCCATCCCGCATAAATATAAATGTTTGCTTATTACATGTAGATTAGAAAATATAGTATTTTAATGTGTAATGAAGTGATAAATTAATTTTTGATGTAAAATGGATAGTTGTATTAGTGTTGTGTGTGGACCCTATTGAAATAATTAATTATTTTGTGTGAACAAACTTAATAAAACCCTAAACCCTAAAACCTTTAACTTAAGACAAACTAACACGAAAAACGTAAACATTAAGTTGGGACGGAGGGATAACACATTAATATCTAAATGGTCATTTTGGATCCAAATACCCCCACTTTTTTTTTTAGTTCTTGATGGACATAAAAATTGTTTGCATCCTATTAGTTTATATTTTATTTATTATAGGAAAATTTCCAAAAATGTCACTTTCAATACATTTTTTTAAAAAATGTCACTCACCATAATTTTTTTTGAAATGTGCCATTTTTTAAATTTTTTTGACCTAAATACCCTTTCACTCATTAAACTTCATTATATCTTCTCTCTTCTCTATGGTTTATTTTGCCCCATTCCCTCTTCTCACTCTATCATTCATTCTTCAAGGATTTTAAAGATTAGAGAAGACAACCACACGAGGGAAGCAACAATGGCACAACGCAACCCAATATGAATATAGGTTAATAAAAATTACAATTTGTTTTTCAAAAACAAAATTTAGGGTTTTGTGAAAATTAACATGTGAGTTATGTTGGGATGATGTTATTATGATGTTTGATTGGATTAATAAAAGTTTATACATCATCTGACATGTTTAGAATATTGATTAACAAATATATTGTGAATATTTTGGTAAAAATCTAAACTTTGAGATATAGAAATTACAATTTGCGCAGAGTTGCGTGCGAGGTTGCGTGACTGGTTGCATGTAAGGTCACACGAATAGTTGCGTGAACAGTCGCGTAGTTAGTTGCGTGGTTAGTCGCGTGCATGGTCACATGAATAGTCGCGTGCATGGTTGCTTGATTAGTCGCGTGAGTAGTCGCACACGTGTATAGTCGCTTAGTTAGTCACATGGTTAGTCGCGTGCATGGTCGCATGCGTAGTCGCGTGCATGGTCGCTTGATTAGTCGCGTGGGTAGTCGCACGCGTGCATGGACGCTTGGTTAGTCACGTTCATAGTTGCATATATAATAGTGTGCATAGTCGCTTGGTTATTCGCGTGAGTAGTCGCAAGCGTGCATGATTGCGAATATTAGCATTTTTGTTGAGTTGTGTACTCAAATCATTGTAAATTTAAGTATTTTTGTTTAGACTATTAACTTTCTATGTATTTGAAGTTCCTTTATAATTTTTTTTCAAGCTTTCAGATTGAGGATTGTAATATTTGTTCTTGTACGATATATTTCAACTATGTGATTATGCGCTTCTATTATAAGCAATTTAGTCGCATTTTTTGTTACACATGTAGTTGTATGAACAATCATGTAAATGCTTATGAGACTATACGCAACCCTACATGCAACCACATAAGCAACCCTACATGCGACTGTTTGTGCGACCTATTATGTGACTATACGCTTCAAGTATAAGCAACTTCTTGTGAAACCAATTATGCAACTACTTACGAGACAACACACGCGACCATCAATACGACCTTATGTGCGACCTTGCATGTGACCTCTTGTGCGATCCTGCATGCGACACTTGTGCGATTATAGACATAAATATATAGTCACATAATTGGTCACATAAAGAGTAACAAGAATGGTCGCATAATACCGTGCGACCCTGTACGCGACCTTTTGTGCGACCTTGTACGCGATTTTTGTGCGACCAACTGTACGGTCCTATACGCGATTTTTTGTGCGACCCTGCACGCGACCTTTTGTGCGACTCTATACGCGACCTTTTGTGCGACCCTGTACGTGACCTTTTATGCGACTTAGTGCGCGACCCTACATGCGATCTTTGTGCAACCAACTGTGTGATCTATTATGCGACTAACCTAAATTCATATTGAGTTGCGTTGTGCCGTTGTTGCTTCCCTTGTGTGGTTGCTTTCTCAAATCTTTAAAATCTTTGAAGAATGAATGATGGAGTGAGAAGAAAAATGGGGCAAAATGAATAATAAAGAGAGAAGAGAGTAAAGGTTTAATGAGTGAAGGGATATTTAGGTAAAAAAAAAGTGGCATATTTAAAAAAAAATTATAGTGAGTGGCATTTAAAAAAAAATGTATTGAAAGTGGCATTTTTGGAAATTTCCCTTTATTATACCATAGTTTAATTTTTATTTCAAGAATTTAATAATTATTAAAGTTAAAAGTATAATGGTAATTTTACCATTGTAGTTCATATTGATGTTTTACTGCACTACATTATATTTTATTATACCATAGTTTAATTTTTATTTTAAGAATTTAATAATTATGTTAAAAGTATAATTGTAATTTTACAATTGTAGTACATATTGATGTGTTACTGCACTTGTAGATCATGGAAATAGTATAATTGTATTTTCAACTCATAAGAGTTTACTCTATTTCACACCGAAAACAAGCTCGTAAAGAAAAACTGAATCACCTTAATCCTATTTTACCTCTCTATTCATGTAACCTTTTATTTCATGATTTATGTTAAGGAATAAAGTAAGTGTAAATGTATGTGTGTGAAATTAGGCTCCAATTTAAGCTGTCGAATTTCCTATTACATTTTAGTGTTAAATTTTCTGTTGCAAATTATTAGATGAATGATAAGTAGGAACAAGATAAAGTCTATATTCTAAAAGGAAAATATTCTGAAAAATAGATTGAGATGTCACTCATGTAACGCGTGTAATAAAATATGTAAACAAAAATGTAACAAGAGATGGAGGCCCAAATTCGAGGGGAAAAGAATCAAATTTAAACCCTAAATTAAGAAACTTGTAAAATTAAGTCTTAAATTAAGGATTAGACATTTATGTAAAATTCTTTGGAGAAAAAAAAAAAGACTATAAAAAAAATTCAACATTAATATTTAACTCTAATTAAGGATAATATATATCAAATTATAAAAGTTGCTTACTAGTAGACAAACGATTTGTGTAAACATTTTTTCTTTCTCACTAAAAACTTGTAAAATAAAATCTCAGGTGACATGCATTGTAAATATTATTATTTAGTAATACTCTTTATATAGATTTTAATAGTAGTATATATTTTTCTAATTACATAATAATAATATATTTATGTAGTTTAAAGAAGCTGCAGGCGATCGTGCATATATATAAGACAACTGTGTACATTGCATAAGTGGAGAATATACCTTTGTTGTTTCCAATAATTCAGTGTTAAGATAAGATATATTAGTACCTAAAATATATAAATATAATATAATAATAATTACTCCTCGGGCCACTTACAAAGTAACAGTTTGCTGTTTGCACGTGGACAATTCTAAGGTCTTTATATGCTTTTTGCACGTGGATTAAGGAGTACTATTATTATAGGTAAAGTAGGTAGATAAATTAGAGAGAAGAGGTGGATCATATTGTGTACTTTCTTTACTAAATAGAGGAAATTGATACCTTTGAAGCGGACGGCATGAATAGTGAAATTGATACCTTGTAAGTGGTCGAAGGTAGTATTATATTTCTTAGTATTTTACAGCTGATTTGTGCTTTGGCAGGCTGTTTGACATTTTTGCGGGGATGGACCTTCCAAAGTTTGTGGCTTTTGGCTATTTAACACAATTTTTTTTAATAAAAAAATAGATAAAAATATTTAATTTATTTTTATTTTATGATATGTTCAATTAAAAATATGTCAAGTGACATTTTGTCTTTTTTCCTTAATTCCAAAAACACAATCAAAAGCATTCATTGAGTTGTGCCTACACATTTGTAATTTTTTGTAATACTTCATAAGTACTTTCTAAATGGTTCACTACCATCAATGTTATAGGATTTGGTAAAAGAGAGTAAATCGTAGTGTGTTTCGAGTGTTTTATGACAGATGACTTATTGTTTAATTGTATTTGTAAGTGATTCAATTTTATGTGAAATATATGATTCAAACCCTACACTGAATCTCGTGTATCATTTTTATGTCTCATCTTTCCGTACATTCTTGTTTACAATATAATTTCCTTCTCTCTTCTAACTCTTAAGTGTTATTCATTAAACAATATGACACAAAAAAGTTACACTAAAATAACACATCGCAATTCAAACCTCACTTTATAACTGTCACTGTCAGTTCATATACGTTTATGAACTACTCCTTTCGACACATAAAAGCTTTTACATTTACTTTTTCATGTTATTTAAAAAAGTTGTTTTTTTATCAATTTTATTGACTTTTAAGAATATATTTAGTATTTTATGTAATAAATTAAGTGTAAGGTAATGTTATGAGTGTGAAAAAGAAGTGGTAAATTTGAAATTAAAATAAATTTTGAGGTTATTGGATAACATTTTATTTTCTTTTTTGAGGTGTGAAAATTATTTTGGAACAAACAAATGAGGAAAGTGTGAAAGCGGTTATGGGACGGAATATATTTTATTAAATGAGTAAATAAATAAATAGGTTGTCATCTAACTATTTGGATCAGCCCAACTACAGTGGGCTGAATTGAGCTGTTTCCATGGGTCCATTTTGAAATTCCGCATCACTTCGTAAGTTTATCTTGATCAACTAAATCAGAGACTTAATTCCTGCATAAGTACAATACACATGATCTACATAAATTTATGTGAAAAAAATAAAAATACATTCTTCATATATTCTTATTAGACAAATTCTTTTGTGAGACGCTATTTATGTGAGACGTGTTAAAATATGTCTATTTTTTAGATAAAGTATGTTTAATGGTTATTAAAGTATGTTTTTTTAGATAAAGTATGTTTAATGATTGTTAAAGTATGTTTTCTAAAGTATGTTGAATTATACATTAAAGTATGATTTCAACGTGTTATAATATAATTTAGGAATTTTTTCAATACAGGACCTAAAAAATAGATAAACTATCAATTAAAGACCCTGAAAATTGAATTTCGATTTTCAAATTTCACGTTCCAATTTTAAAAATCATTTTTATCGACACTTACGAATTCTATTATTTTTAATTCACCCACTGTTTATATATACTTTTTTTTCAATTAATAATCTTTCTTTCATGTTCCCTCATTTTTTTCTCTAACTTAAATTAATTCTTTATCTGTCAAACTTCTTGTTTTCGCCGATTCAAAAAAAAAAAAAAAACCTTATCAATTTCATAACCTTAAAAATCGTCTTAATTTTAAAAGTAGCACACACTTGACACAAATAAGAATATTTTATAATTTATTTATTGACTTAAAAGATACATTACTAGAGATGTTAATACGGTCCAACTCGTTTAAACTAGAAAAATCTAGATTTAGGTTTGTATAAGTAGTGACCTGTTTATATCAGGTCCTTTTTGGCCAGGGCCGATTAGCTCGTGACCCTATAGGGCTAGCCCGTAGGTTAATAGGGTTGGTCTGGTTAGCCCGATTAAATTTTTTATAATAAAAAATTAATTAATAATATACTAAAACTACCAAGATTAATAATAATTTTTTATGTTAACAAATAATTTCTATTGATAATTATATCTAATAATAATTTAATACCGTCTAATGAATCAAAAACTGAAAACCTCAATGGCAAAAGCTCCTGTGCCCCCGGGGACACGGTCCGTGTCCCCATGTGACCACAATCCTTCCCCTCCCTATTCTATTTAAACCTATGTATTGCTAGGGAGTTTAAATTGTAAAGGGGCACGGAAATTGCAAAGGGACACGAATCTAAATCAGTGTCGGGCGCACAAAAGACTCACTCAACCTTAATTAGTAAAATTAAAAGAATAGTTCTGACCTGTAAAAAGTTTGAATGCGGTAGGTACATTATGTTTCTTAATTACCCAAAAAGAGTTTAGATTTTCGCAAGCTTTAAAGGCCAGGGTCAATTATAACAGGATAAGCTCTCTGATACCTATATTACAATACAAATACAAATTGATAAGCAACAATACCATTCAAATTTGACATTAATTGATACACGGGTGACTGATTCCATTTAAAGAACTTGATTTATAATTTTATACACATTTTAAATATCTCTGAATATCAACAATCAATAAGTTGTATGTACATGCCAAATTTCTGTACAACCAGCAAATTTGAAAAGTATATAATTCCCTACACCAGGTAAAGGTAAAGCACAAGTGTTATTATTCATCACATTAGAGTGGATATAGCATCATGGGCTTGTTTCCTTGCAGAAAATAAATCTTACTTTTCAGTTCTCTCCCCCACAAATTCAAATCACCTTATGTGCTCTCTCTTACTAGTAAATCACATTAAATTTCAAAATTCGATCCAAAAAAACCCAACTTAACCAAGCATACAGTATAAGTAAATTAAGTTTCAGTTTCACGAAATGGAAATGGCAGCATATAAAAATCAAAACGAAACCAGGTTTAGAGCATAAATGAATTTCATCGTACCAACATTTTCCGAAATTATTCTTCAGCGGCCTGTCTTTCAATGGCCTCCACCTCTTCCTAGTTTAAGTACAAAAGCTATCAGCATATATTAAAAAGATGTAAAGAAAGTACTTACATCTCTAGTGTAGCAAAAAATTGGACAATGTACTTTTTGGAGTTAGGATCTATCTTCCAATTTCTAGGTCCGCTAATCTGCAATATGAATCCATAAAATAATTGTAAGAATAAGTGAAGAACTGAACCTTCTCCATACACAACTAAGAAAATTCCAAGACACTGATCATGAAACAATAAAAAGTGAAAAACATGTTCCATGATGCACTAGAAGTCAAATTTCATTGGCATGAACACATAAGTGAAGAAAAAGCAATTCAAGGATGTCCATGATCTGTCATCTCATAGCAGAACACAAAAAACAACTAAAATAGAAATCTGTAATAAAGTCAATCTTAAATGCATAGATTGCACTAGAAAAAGAATACATATGGTAGCCCAAGGTGGATACACCTACATAAAAATGCCCATTGACAGCAAAAAAAATAGTACATCACAGTTTTTCTTGTCATAAGTCAACGAACATGCATCATCAGAAATCAAAATCAATCCCCTCGCAGTTCAAGCACCCAACTCGCAAAAGTAAAAGAAATAACCAATAAAAAAAATCACCCAGATATTACGCCTGCATAAATATCACCCATAGCCTTCATGAAAACCATTACATGAACCTAAGAGTATACTAATGATCGCTATTTTCTTTCACCCTCATGTGTAAGGGATCGATTGTAGTGCACCTGACCAAGTGAATATCATTCCCACGAGATAGTTATAAACTTAATTATTAATTCTTTTAATGATAATTCGATTGCAAGACAAATTCGGGGGTTGTTGAATGGATATGATTAATTAAACTAATAAAAGTAAATTAAAATAGTTAAACTAATTATGCAATAAAATAAATCACGCAAGATAAACGATTTAAGAATTCAAAGATGGATAATTGGTAATGCTCAGACAAACAGTTTAACTATGTGACTAATTTATCTAGATCCAAATTAATTACCTGCAGACGTTTATAAAAGGATCACTAAACCTAGTTAAATCACCTTGATCGGGTAGGATCTAACACTTATGATGAGCTGCTAATCCTAGGATCGATAAGAAATTAACTCTCTCTCCCTCTATAGGTACTTCATGCTAAATTCCATTAAAAGGCTAGAGCACTGGACTTCCCTTTCTAGGTACGCGATTGTTAACCTCTTTTGTCTCTTTACCAATTACCTAATAATGATGTTTTACCAAGTAATTAATATTCCAAATTGATTGTCTAAACTCTTACGTATTATAGGCCAATCCCCTAAGACTGTCACAGGAAACAACAATCATTAGAGAATCCTATTAACTATCAATCAGTGATACCGTCAAGAATAATTAAAGGAACCAAAACCCAAAAACACAATAATATGAAATCTCAAAATATCATTTTCAATAAGGAAATAAACAATCTGCAGAGAGTAATAAAATTCAAGTATAGGGCAATCAAATCACATAATCAAAACTGTCTAAAACCCTAACATTACCACAAAGAAACTTAGCCCATGGATTTACGAGGGCAAATCACAAAGATGTAATTAACCCTAACATGTGCTAAAATAACAAAGATAAATAATTAAAAATAAAGAACTCTTTTAAAGGACTCCGTCTCTTTAAACCTTATCTCTGTCGAAATCTCCGTCTCCGGTGGGTGACTGATGAAGTGGTGGTGAATGGAGTCTGCGATTTTGGGCGAGAGGGACTGTGAAGGCGTGGAAGTGCGCTGCTCTATGAATGTGAGGGCGTCCCCCCATTTTAAACTGTTGTGGACGGGCATGTGATGAAAGAAGTGGGCAAGGAATGATAGTTGGGCCTAGAATAATTAAATCAAACACATAGCCCACTATCTAACGTTGAATAAGCCCAACAAATAACTCCCCTCTGCTTGCAGCAATTTAAATGCATTTGGCATTTGAGTATTCCAATTATGGGCCCCACCACTTATCAATAATAGCTTCTGCATGATCCTTGGTGGCAATTCACAATATCATTCCAATTCCAATTTCATACACCAATTTTAGCAATCACGTGGCTTTTAATTGGGTAACATATCATGGGCCCATCACTTGCTATTCAATGTCCAAATAATTGGAATTCAACCCCTATAATTGACGTGGCAATGGTATGCCTTTATTATGGACGAAAATTGAGGGAAATTCGAAAATCCCGTATATAACTGCGCGTACTCTCCGTTTTGATAGTAACTTCTTCGTTCGAATTCCGATCGAGGTGATTATTGTGCCCACGCGATCCTCTCTTCCTTGACTTTTCAATCATGTATCACACGATCAATTTGAACCTCCACACGAACACAGAAAAATTATAAAAAGTGATCCCCTGTTTTCTTGCATATTGCCCAAATTCACACATCATTCCAACTTTGCATTTTTTATCCCCTTTTCTTATCAAAACAAACAAAATACCTCTCAAGCACCTTTTAGTCAATAATAATTAGAAGTAATAAGATTGTGCAAATAATATCAATTACACACTCAAAGAGATATCAAATCGCATACAAAAATACATGAATTTCCACTCTCATTAACTAACATTTGGAAACAAAAGAGGCTAACTAAGTCCTGAAATAAATGGTTGTTTCTGACCCACTTAAATTCGGTATGCAAACTTCGCTTTTATTAGAAAAGCAGGCTTCAAAATAAGCTAATCAATGTGAATTTGGTTAAGTGATTAGAAGATGCTGAGTTATAAGTGTATCAACCTTAAGATTCTGCACGTGGGATGTGATTAACACCATTCTAAGATTGTTAGTTGATTATAGAACTTGACTTGCAAATGTTAATTAATTTTGTAATTTTACTTCTTGTTTGCAAGCGTCAAAATTTTATTTAATAAAGATGCAATTCTATCAAAAATGGAGAAAAGGTAGAACCAAACAATTTGATTGAGTCTCACCTCCAAGTTACAAATTTCAGAGAGGCCCTACAAGTATGTAATCTGATTTCTATCAAGATGAAGTTGCTGCAATAAAAAAGGAAAGAAAGAACCAAACAATTAGAAGTCTCTTATAAGTTAGAAATAAATAGTATATCGACTTCAGAAAATAATACATATGCTTTTCTTAATACAATAGAAATTATACGCAACTAAGTTGCCAAGACCTCAAACTCCCCATTGCCAACTACGTAGAAATAGTCACCTTCTCCCCATGAAGATTCCACTAAAACAAGTTATATTAGCATCCAAAGACTCATATGCAGCTAGACATAAAGTATAAACAATAACAACCTAGCAACACAATCAACAATGGAAGAAAAATGAACATGAATGAAGGAAGCATATGAGTAGAAAAAACACCCTTTTAGCATAGTATATAAAAGATATTACTTAATAGGAGCATGCAGCACAAATCAAAATTTAGAATCTTGAACATACAAAAAATATTTATTAGTTTTTTCATATAGCAATCCACACATTAAAATAGGACAGAATTGGATGTCTACATAGCTGACTTTACTTGGTGAGGCAAACCACATTCTCAGATGCCTTGTTCTCTAATCAAAACTACCATATCTTAATTACATTACTATAATGCTGTTTGTATTAATAAAGTAATGCATCAGGTCTGCTTCTTCATAATTATCATACCTAGAGCAATTGATGGATGCCCTTATTGATCCTTGTAGCTGAAATAAACAATTTGAGCTGTACTTGAAAGTCCATCTCTACTATGAATACTAAACTCTATGCACCAATGAAGATAATACTGCAAAAAGAAAGTGTATAATTCATTATTGTAATCAAGACATTAAAGAAGTGAAGATAAATAGGTTAAATGAAATCACAAAACTATATTGGAGATGATCGTTATATTGTTAAATTGACCACTTAATATTATATTGACAAAATTACCCAAAATTCCCTAATGCTATGAGTTATTTCATTCTAGAATGTGTGCACGAATGAGTTACATAATTATAATATATTCTACAAAAGAGGGGACTACTCCATTTAGCTTGTAATGAGCAACAATTAACTGCCCAATTGTAACTCTCTTCTAATGTTATTGAAAGCCCTTTTATCTCATTAGTATTAATATGTGCTTGAGCCAATAGGATAACTGCTAGAGATAATGGAATACAGTAGTTAGACCTTTAATACAGTAGTTTTTGCCTCATATGGATACGTAAAGTGTGTGGGAGAACCCTGAATCAAGATTAAGACATTAAGGAAGAGTTAACTTATGAAGTCATGAGATGAACTACCTACTGCATCACTTCTGCTTCTCACAGACATATGAGTTCATAGGACGATGACATTTATAAGATTTAGACAATCATACCTTATGCCTCATAACTGGCAAGAAGTCCCAAGCCTCTATCTCTGATTGAGAGTTGTTGTCCAGTCCATTTTCGTTGCGCCAGGCACACAACACCTCCATTTCTCTTACCAATAGCTTTAACTGCATCAAACTTGGCTAAGCTTAACTCGTTATCTTATGGTGTAATCGAGGATGGCTGAAATTGAATCGTATTACAAGAAGTTAAATGCAAGTTTCTCATAACAGCAAATCAATCAATTCATATATAACAAAAATATTTCATGTAACACATCCTGAATAAACATTCTCATTGATGAATTAAAAAGATATCATGAAGTTTCTTCAAGAAAGAAATGAATTCAAGCCCAATTTCAACTATTAAACACAAATCCCACAAAAAATCGTAATTTTACAGCAGCTATAGTTCAACTCTAACACATCAGCATGATTAACTAGGAAGCAACTGTAGAAACAAAACATTGCAAGCCAAATCAAAAACTGAGATGAATATCCCACGAGAAATAATGCACAAAAAAGAATGAACATAATTATCTCAGCGGGAGTGTAGATAAATCACAAAAATCCAAAAAAGACATCAAAGAAATCCACAAAGAACAATCCTCTTGCAGCTTCAATTTTCCAACTTTGTCTAATCTCAGTTAAATTTCCTAATGCCAGAATTTGTTCTAGTAGACCACGAAATTGTAATTTATTATCTTTTCAAGTGTAATTCAAATAAAGAAAGAAAGAAATGCAGTAAATCGGAGGGAAGAAAGTTAGACAGAGATACCATTCACAATGCTGATGTTCCCTTCGTCAAACAGAGTGCCATCGTTCAATTTCATAAGCCATAGCGAAATCTCGTGCGGTGGCCTTCGGTCGTTCCTTCACCGCCGTCGGTTGTCTCCGGCTAGGGAAAGAAGCAATATCCCGTCGGCCGTCTCTAGAAGCAAGGAGAGTTTACGTCGTCTCTGCTAGGGTCGTTCGATTGGAAACCCAAAGCAACACACGGTGGCCGTCAGTCGTCACTCAGTGCCGTCGGTCGTCTCCGGTCGCCGCAGTCTCGTAGTACGGGGTTCACGTCGGGTTGCTAGGGCTTGGGAGAGAGAAAAAATTTTAACTCCTAAATTTATACCCCATCAATTTTTGAATTAAATTTAATTAAAAATAAAATAATAATCACATTAACAACGGGTTTACAACAACATAAAGAAATACCCGTTGTTACTGCGCGCTTTTTTTAAGCTGTAACAATGGAATTTCATTTTTAGCCCAATTTTACCTTTATAACAATGGATTTTAAATTCTCCGTTGTTATTCCAACGTTGTCAATCACAGTTTGGCATAGTGCGAATTTGGTAATTCTGAATAACTCATCATTGATCTTACCATTTCCATAAGAGTTCTATTCCTTCTTTCCGCTACACCATTCTACTGGGTGTGCCCGGTGCAGACAATTGAGAATTAATTCCGGCCTCTGATAAATAATTCCTAAACTCTCCCAATAGGTATTCACCACCACGATCAGATCGTAGTGTCTTGATATATTTTCCAAGTTGCTTCTCCACATCAGCCTTGTACTCTTTGAATTTATCAAAACACTCAGACTTGCGGCGCATCAAATAAATGTATCCGTATCTAGAATAATCGTCAATAAAGGTGACGAAATATAGGGGTGGCAATTCGTGCTAATGAGTTGAGTTTCGTATCGACACGATATTGACACGACACGATAAGGGCAAACCTGAACACGACACGAACACGAAAAATAACGGGTTGACACGACACAACATGAAAACAACACGATAAGAAAATAAAAAATAAAAAATACTAATTAAAATAAATAAAAATTTTAAATTAATATATTTTAAAATTATTATTAAGTATTTTTATCATATTTTTCTAATTTTATATTTATATTGAGTTGTTAACAGGTTACTGGGTTGTTAACGGGTTAATGAGTCATCTGTTAATATTAATCGTGTTTAACGGGTTGACACGAACCTGACACGAACACGACACGAAATTTTCGTGTCCTTATTGGGTTGACACGATAATGACACGAACCCAATAAGGCCAAACACTAACCCGCAATTATCGTGTCGTGTCGGGAATTGCCACCCCTAACGAAATATTCATAACCACCTCTTGTCTGGACAGACATAGGACCACATAAATTAGAATGAACAAATTTCAATAGATCCTTGGCTCCATACCCCTTCGCCTTGAAAGACCTTTTTGTTATTTTTCCTTCCAAGCAAGATTGCAAGTTGGATAATTTTCCACGACTAATGAACTCAGAGATCCATCAGCTTAAAACAATGTCCATGTTTCATTTCCAGTTAACATAATTTGTGCCAACAAGTTTGTGTTCTTTAAGTATGACAGAAAGTGAATTGAGTGTCATTTGAAAATCCTGAGAATTATAAATAAATAAACAAATCCAACACTTCGAATTTATCAATTTATATTGATTCCCTCAAAACAATATAAAATAAAATTCACCAATATCTCAAGCACCGTGAATTTGCATGCCACGATAGTATGGACGTATACAAATCTGAACATTTACAAGAGAAGGTTTTACCGATTAATTTCATTCGTCAACCTAACTTTATGACAAAATAATTAATCATCGGTTCCTTTTTGCCATGCAAATAAAAGTAGTGACTCCGAAGGATACTTATTATTTATGCCTAAGTGTTCACCATTATCTGATTCCAAGTCCATTACGTAAGCTTATGTCCCTTCAGATGGAGAAGATCACACGAGCTCGGGTAACTTTCTACAATCATCATAAAGAAATTTGTACCAGTGATTCATGAATAAACTCATCCAATGGGGAGAAAGACACTATAGCCAACACACAAGTTTACTCGCATCACTTACAAACCAATAATGGAGGTCGCGGGAATTTTTAACCAATCCTCTCTCCCACTTAGTTAGTTAACACCGAGGGGTTTTACATGCATATAATATTCAACAATAAAATATATAACTTAGCATGCTCTTATTACATTAATTTAAAGCAGTAAATCACTTAGAACATGCATGACATATATAACAATAATCAGATAATTAAATCAAATTATGACAATCACATATCACAAAATAAACGCAGTAAATCACTCGATGAACGAAAAACGAAATTGCTGCTCAGCAAACACGTCGGCACGACTCATGCCGTCCAGTTGCATGGTCGTGCCGCTACCGTGTGCCAGTATCCACGCCTGCGCCCCACGCATCCGCCGATCGTGCCGCTCGCCGGCATGACTCGTGTTGTCCATGCCCGTCGCTCGTTCCGCCCACGTCTGACATGCTGGAAATTACTCGCAGTCGTGCCAGCCGTCGGCACGACTCATGCGGCACAACGTCCCTCGTCATGCTGCAACCTCCACACATCTGTCATACAGAGCAATGTGCATGCCGCCTATCGTCACCAGTCGTGCAGCCCTTCGGCACGACTCATGTGCTAGTGTCGCATGCCGAGATTAAGCACCATGCCCCATCACCACGATACTTCCCCACCAGTACTGCTCACGCCGGTTGATGCTGGCACGACTTGTGCCATCCACTAGCATGAGACGTGTCTGCCGCCAGTGCTACCCGCCTTGTGCGCCAAGACACAGCCCGTCAGCGCCGCACGTCTCCCTCACGCTCGATGCACCTCCGCTGCTATTCTGCAGGCACGACTCATGCTGTCGTGTCCCGTCGCCTATGCCGTCGTGCGTTGCGCCCTGTCCAGCCTCCGTTCGCCATCACCGTGTCTAATCATCAAATGCATAAGGTATCCAAATAGGGCATACAAATAAAATTCCAAATATCTTAAACCCTAATTCAGGTTTGACATATATAAACCCTAGCCTAACATTACACACTTAGCCATAAAAACAAAACTCTGATACCAATTGTTGGCGTTTGATCATATGGTTAACGTGAATCGTTAGGTTTCCATACAAAACTATATCAGCGGAAGCAAAAATACAAGTTTGCATTACCTTTTACCAGGGTATGTTGAAGAAGAACAGCTGCAGAAAACAACCTCTTGATCTTCTGATGTATTTCCAAGTCTAATTTTGACGTCGTGTGGGCAACGATCTTCAAGATTCACTCAATCTGCTTCTCTCCCTTGTATTACATGTGAATGAGGTGTGAATTAGGGTTTCGGATAAGTTGAGGTGACTTATTTATAGGCTACAGCAAGGACCAGGAGGAGAAATTAGAGTTGGGCCTCCATTGGGCTTAAGTATCAAAGTTTAGCCCAAAACTTATATTTAAGTCTAATAATAATAATATAGTCCACTAAAATATTATTACTGCACTGCTGCTCTAATCTCATATTACTTTATGGGCTTCTTCTTATTATGAGCCCGTTAGTATCCCCATATTTAAGATATATAATGCCCATTGATTAATTAAGTTACTGAAAACTCCATTAATTAATATCTCATCCGAGAGTAGTACCACTCAACCTTGTTATCATGTCGGAATAAATCTTCCTACAGGGTTTACATGATAATCCTTATGAGCTACTCAAGGGGACATCATCAACCTATTTAATAGGACGCAGATTCCTTCTACAATCAATAACACACCATAAAGACAGCACTATTTTCCAACTCACCGAGTTTATTGATTTAATAAATAAGTCTCACACATTGATGAATCAAAGAGATATATACTGGCTTACGTGTCGAGGTTATTGTATAGGGACTAAGAGCATGAACATCCATAATAACTGAAATCAAGTTCTCCTATATAGTTAGTATAAGTTGAACGGTATCAAGCGGTCCTACTCAATACACACAAAGTATACTAATGTGATTTTATAATCAAGACAAACTAATTCCAAATCATACTACAACCATCCCAATTCTTGATTGAGAGCATCTATTTATACTTTATAAGGAGTCGATAATATGATCTTCTGTGTGACGCCGCACACCATATCATCTACAGTATAAAGTAAGTGGAATTTTGCAATAACATATAAAAAGATTATATCATGCAAAACATTTTATCATATGATTCTCATTTCAAAAAATTGTTAAAATATTGTTTATAAAAAAGATAGACTTTTAATATACAATCTAACAGGTCAACATATAAGTTGTTGCTCACACACGTTCATCCACCACAAAAGGCCTAGAAAATTTGGCAGTCAGCTTATTATGGGGCTGTTGGGATATGGAAGACTGTCAGTAAAGGCGAACCTTCAAGAAGACATGATCTCCTACCTGATACTGTTCAGCACGAAAATTCGCATTTTTCATAAGCCGTTTCCATATGATTATTGTATTATTTTAATATTATTTGTGAATTTTACAGCTTATTTTCATAATTTCTATGATTTCACGGGTATTGTTAAAATTTTGTAGATTTTAATAATAAATCTGCATAAAATTGATGAAATAGGAGAAGAGGCATTCTGGCCTTTACTTAACTAAGCAGCCGTGATTACTTGTGAGTTTGCTGTCGAGGCACAAGTATTCAAATTGGGCCACCACTCATATTAATGTCACATCAGCTACATGCTTGAATAATAGGTTGGTCGTGAGTATTGCAATTCATGCAAACTTATCAAAGGTGGGCCATCGACTATGGAAATTGTGAAGGCATGAAAGTGGGGCCATACATGTTTAATTCACTCAATGAACATGTAAATTAGTTCGTGGGTTATCAGAAGCCATGGGTGTATTGCCAAAATTTTGAACATGTAAGGCCCATCCTAGAATGAAGCACACTAAAATTTGAAGCCCATGCATACTACCGTGTGATCCAACTACTCCACACACTACTTGCACTATATTAAATCTCGCTGCTTTCGACGATCACAGAACCGAGAGAAAAACTCACGCCCATCGACCATTCGGCCACCTTTCTCACCACTACCCTTCACCCGCCTTTCATCCATCATCCCTACATACTCAGTCACGGTGTTTGCTACTTGAGAAGGAGAACGAAGGAGAATCATAAAGATGAAAGAGAAGACGAAGAATTACACGACAAGGGTTTTTCTTCTTTCTTTTATTTCTTATTGTTGATTCATAGACTCATGGGTAAGAACAATTTTATCATGGTTGTTGCTGTAACACCATGTGCTAGTTTACTCTTGATAGTTTTAGGTTTTGAAAGTTTATCATGTTTATTTGAGATTTTAGACATTGTAAAAATTATTTTTGCAGAACATTTATTCTTATTGAAGTTTTATTTTAAACTTATATTATCATGTTTCTTAATTCTTATGATATTACCATTGATTGATGTATGATTGAGTTTGAATGTGTTGCTTGATCATATTTGTTATTTCATGGCATTTAAAGGAGATTGACCAATATATAGCCTTTAATTGTTTTACCATCAATATAAGATACCTTATTATCTTTACATGACCATTACTAAAGAGAAATATCGTAAGGAACCCTAATTCCTTTAGTACATATACAGGATAGCTTTCTTGTACTAGCCTATATGAAATTTTGCATGTGAATCACCTAAACAGCAAATAAGGGGTTCTGGGTATTTAATTTCTTTAGTACTTAAAAAGTGAATAATTATCTTATTAATTTAGTTCTAAGAATTTATGTTCTTTAAAATTGTTAAATTTCGCTTGTCCATGAGTGGTTTAGCATGCTTAAGTGATCATTCTTATAAAATTCTGCATAATTTGATTCACTTGTCTATTTGTCTTATTTCATGCTCCCTCCGTCTCAGGCTAAGAGTGTCATTTTTCTATTTTGGTCGTTCTATCCAAAAAGCTTCATTTCTTTTTTTTACACACAATGGACCCACACACCCCTTCTAATACAATTAAAATATGGACTCACACTCCCACTCATACAACTACCCACTACACATTATATAATAATACTCCTTAATCTACGTGCAAAAAAGTAAATGACCCTCTTACACCGGGACGGAGGGAGTATGATAAACTGGATTTTCCTAGAACTATCTTGTTCTTCTCTCTTGAAACACATGTGATAAAGCGTGGCTTCTATTTATTTTATTTTATTTTCTATTTACTTTTCTGCAATATTAGTTATAATTTCCAAATCAAAAAGATTATTTTGTCTTAATTATTAGTGGTGCATATTATTTAGTGCGTATATTACTTAACTCTAATCCCATGGATACGATAATTTAACTTGATCACGCGTGTGCTACAGTTGATCCCTTACACTTGAGGGTAATCATTCTTGTGAGTGAAGAAAAAGAGTAAACAGATACTCAACCTCACGGCGATTTATTAGCCTGTTTAATCATGAGCTACTGAGCCCTCTCCAAACTCTCCTTCAAGCGATTCATTATTACATCTCGGCTACCCCAAACATTTGCCACTGCAGCTACGCGATACTCCCCTTGTAAGAATCGCCTAATGGAAGGAAGCGCCCTTCTGTACACCACTTCAAACGGTGTCATCTGGGAAGCTGTTTGATAAGCCGTACAATGAAGGTAAGTCTCTACAACATGATTCAATACCTCTGTCTGGCCATCTGTCTCTGGACGGTAAGACGAGCTGAATTTCAATTGAGTCCCCGATAATGCGAACAATTCCTTCCAAAAGACACTCACGAAGAGGGAATCCCAATCACCAACAATGAATCTTGGAACCCTATGTAATCTCACAATATCACGAATGAACACCTCTGCCACCGAACAGATCGTTATCAGTTGCTTCAATGCCAAAAAATGCCCATATTTTGATAATATATCCACTACCACCATTATTGAAATGTAACCCCGAGACTTTGGCGAACAAGTAATAAAATCTATCGAAATATCCTTCCAAATCAGATTTGAAATTAGTAATGGTGTAGAAACTAGACCGGTGACATAGCTTCATTCTTGGCTTTTTGAGAAACCAAACATTATGATACGTAACTCTGCACACACACAGAACATCCCCCTTCAATAAACATTCATGGCTAACCTTTGGTATGTGCGAAATGCCCCTACGTGTCCACCAGATGGAGTGTCATGGAACTCGTGCGATAACCTTGGAATCTACTTAAAGTCAGAGGCTAGAACCAATTGCTCTTTAAAAAAATAGCCGTTCACCATGCAACTCAAATTCCGGTTTACTACCTGGCTATCCAACCACTGCATTCATAATTTCTCGGATATATGCATACTATTGTTGTTTTTTCCCCACGTCTACCATACCCAACAACTCGGATCCACTGATTGCAGTCATAGACAAACTATCTCTACGGTGAGATAAGACATTCGTAGCAACATTTGAAGGACCTATTTTGTACTCAATTAAAAAGTCGTAGCCTAACAATTTGGCTATCCAAATTTTCTGTGATGGATTCATGATTTTCTATGTAAGGAGATGCTTAAGACTACGATGATCCATTCGCACCACAAATCTTCGCCCTACCGAATATGGTCTCCAAAGTTGAATTGCCAGGGTAAGCCCTATCATCTCACGCTCATAAGCCAACTTGGTAAGGGTGCGATCTAGGGATGCCAATGAGTCGGGTCTAGGGCGGGTACCTCAGTACTCTAACCCGACCCATTTTGAAAGTGTCTACCCCGGACCCACACGGGTCCTATTATGCAGCCCCAAACCTAGACCCAAACGGGGGCGGGTCCACCCCGCCCCGACCCTCTCTTTTTTTATTATTTTTTTATTTTATTTTTTTTTAAAAATATTTTTAAGACTTATGTGATACTCATAAATCACTAACTCCCTCATTTAATCATTCTCCATTGGTTCAAGTAATAATTATGTAACAAAAATAAAAATAAAATTCATATAATAGTAATAATCATAAAATTAGTTATAATATATAGAATTTTAAATGATTATAAAAATAAAAAAATAATATTTATATATAATACGGGCGAGGCCGGATCCGGTACTCGTGGGTTTGAAGTAATACCTAGATCCGCCCAGTTTCAAAATGGGTTCGGGATGGGCCCGCTCTATTTTCAGTTCGGGATGGGTCTGGGGCGGCCCAATTCGTGCGGCCCTGGTTGGTACCTGTGGGTCCGGGCCAAATTGACACCCCTAGTGTGATCCGCCAGTAACTTGCTGAAATAGGCAATGGGCCGCCTCTCTTGCATTAGAACAACACCCACATCAGTTTCTGATGGGACTCTACAACAAATTGACGATCAAATTGTGACATAGCAAGTACTAGAGAGTCTGTCAATGCTCACTTGAATTTCTCAAATGCAGTCTCCGCTTTTGGAGGTCATTCAAAGGTTGTTGGGGTTGTCTTCTTCAACAATGTTGTTAGCGGTCTTGCAATGAGGCCATACTCCCTCAAAAATCTCAGATGGTAGCCGGTCAAGCCAATAATGCACGCACCTCACGAACGGAATGAGGTCGGAGCCAGTCCATCACGGTGCTAATCTTAGTTGGATCCATAGGCACCCCTTCAGCGAAAATTACATGGCCAAGATACTCTACTTTTAAATTCCCAAACGAACATTTGTTTTGATTCGCTTTAAACTGAAGTTCCTTTACAATTTGCAAGACCTGTTTTAAGTGTTTCTAATGTTCCTCCCATGTCCAGCTGTAGACAAATATATCATAAAAAAACTAAGATAAATTTTCTTAGAAATGGTCGGAACAAGTCATATATAATTGATTGGAAGATAGCAGGTGTATTAGTCAACCCGAACGGCATCACCAGGAACTCATAATGCCCGCTATGAGTTCAAAAAGTAGATTTTTGCATGTCAGATGACGCCACTCGAATCTGGTGATACCCTACGCATAGATCAATCCTTGAGAAGATAACTGCGTCTGCCAACTCATCAGCATCTCTTAAATCACTAGAATTAGGTACTTTTTTGGAAAAATCACCTTATTCAACTATCTGTAGTTTACACAAAATCGCCAACTACCGTCTATCTTTTTCACCAGCAAGATCGGGCTAGAAAAAAGGCTCAAGCTCGGTTGAATAATACCAGTCAATAACATGTCACTCACTAGCTTCTCTATCTCATCCTTCTGAACATGACCATATATGTACGAATGGATGGATACTAGCTTTGATCTTGAAGTAAGTTCTATACGATGATCTATCGCCCTCTACGGTTGTAGGCCTTGTGGCTCCCCGAAAACGTCAGTGAATTCTTGCAGAACACCCTCAAAGATGTCTCATATCTGATCCGGTGACCTTCTTTGGCTCTTTCTCCCATACTATCTCCCAAAAATCAGCATCTCGAATACTACATAAAGTCTTTAAACTGACTGTAGGCTACAACAAAGAGTCGGATCTCCTTTCAACATTACATGATTGCCTTGTTATTCAAAGGACATAGTCAAAGTTTCCTAGTTTGTTCGGACCTCCCCCAAAGTGTCTAGCCAAGCTATTCCTAAAATAATATCGACACCTCCTAGGGGAAACACAAAATAATACACTATTACCTTGCATCTTGATAACAATACGTCGATGTCCCGACAAACTCCTTTCTGATTCCTGTATCCGCCCATCTCCTAAGTAAACTGATCGTCGTCATTTTCACCTAAATTTTAGTGTCTTTATTTGTGAATTTTTGGATGCTTTTATCCGTATTTATGTAACTTTTGGTGGAGTTTTATGTTAATTAGGAGAAGTGTGATATAGATAGATAAAAGTGTGAAAATAAGCTTAAATGTATGTAAAACAGGTAAAAAATGGAGCAAAATGGAGTCGGGAGCTGAAACGAAGAAGTTGGACAGGACTCGACCATGCTCGAGTCGAGCTGAGTGCTCGAGCATGGGTCGTGTGTTTCACACAGGCCTGTTCGAAGTGGTCGTGCGCGAGCAGCAGAACCAGCTACACGCCCATGACCGAGGCTGTGCATAGAACTCGAGTCGTGCTCCATCACACGCAGAAACACACCGAGAAAGGTGCAGCTACTCGAGTCGAGCTCCTCAGCTCGAGTCGAGTTGTGTAAGAATCCAGCATCAGTTTTGCACGTGTTCTAGAAGATTTCAAGGGGTATATGTATACCTAGTTATATAATATTTATATATTCATAAGAAACAATATATATATATATATATATATATATATATATATATATATTATTTTATTCAATAAGAACACATGTTTATTTTAGTGGATAAGGTAAGTGAGTTGGATATTTACTATTGTGAACTTGATCCCCAAATTTAACTTCCATTTATACTAACAAACCAAAATAGAGAAAACGGAAGACTAACTGATTCACTACACTACATGTTCATCTTCTACTTTTTTTTTTTCAAATGATTTTTTTATGAAAATATACTTAATTTCTCTCTTTCCTCACACACTCACGTATGCATACTTATAAATAAATAAATATATATATATATATATATATATATATATATATATATATATATATATATATATATATATACTTTATTTTTTATTTTTCTCATTCTGTTGCTATGTAAGTTAATCATTTTGTGAATTATTCTTATCATGTTATATACGAAAATAATCGTCTCGGTACGTATATTCCAAATATATAACTCTTTTGTGAAATAGATTTCGTATGTGTTAGAAAAGCTCCATCGAAGCTTTTAACCCTTTAATAGCATATTTTGTTTTGGTGTGACATAGCTTTGATATTATAGGATATTTTGAAGCCCTCCTCACGAGGATCACAAACATATATTTAGTTTTGAATTTAGAAGTGAAATGAAGAAGATGGGAAGAGACCCACTTCGTGTTAAAATTTTGTCCCTTTTAAACTTCGTTATTTTCATGAAAAATTAGTATGCATGTGATCCTCACCTTGCAAGGACTCCATACGTGCTTTCGGATTTTCAAACAGAGTTGTATAACTCAAGTTGAGTCATTTTGTAATAAGGTTAAAGTTTAGGGTAAGTTTAAATATGAATTTAATATAATGCATGGACTTGATTGTAATTTATAAAAAAAAAATATTAATAATAATAATAATAAAATTAATTTGAAAATTGAGTACTTACTGAACATAAGTATGCTGTATATATAATATATATTGAAAACACGCATGTGCATGCTTAATATAATAATTAGTACTATTATTTTTAGGGTCACTTACTATTGGATACATAAAATAATATATAATTGTTATAAACTACATGACTCAAAACACTAATACTCATAACTACACAATCATGATTGTGATACCATAAAACCCCTATGTGTTTGCACAAATTTGTTTTTGCACATTTTGTTTGCACATTTTAAGTTCCGGCGGCCGTCGGAGGTCCGGAGGTGGGTGGGTGGGTGAGGGGTAGGGTTTACACAATTTTGTTTTGCACATTTTACTTTTCACATTTTTTTGCACAATTTTATTTTGCACAATTTTCTACACAAAATTTAAAGTATTTTGTTTTGCATAATTTCTTTTGCACTTTTTTTCAAAGTTGGTTTGTTTTGCTTCAGGTTGTGCTTCAACCCTGACATTAACAATAATTCAAGACGTCTATAATCGATTGAAATTCTAATCTCTATTTTCCACATATATCACAGGAAAATTTCTTCACAACCAAGGAAAGTAGGCCAATAAGTGTTGTACTATTAAAAGTAAATAAAAATAAATAAAAGAATAGGGAGAGAAAAGCTTATGCTAAAAATGTCCCCAAAATGAAAGTCAAGAAATAATAGAGTAAGAAATTAAAAATGGCTAACAAGTGCCATGAAAAATGTCTAAATAGTGCCATACAAACGCTTGAAGCCTGTATGATATGCAATAGGCTCTTTCACAACTGATTCAACCAAGTATAGAACAAAGCCTACCAATCCTCAATCAAAGGAACCAATAAAAATCTCATCACAAATTGAACCCCACAATACTCCATCTTGGTGATCATCTAATACCAACACATTGATAATGCAATGCCAAGAGTAACGTCCAGAGATTGATAATTCCTGTCCAAAAAATTCAAGGCAACAGTCTAGATACATTGAGAGCACAACCTTTGTGGAAGTTTGAAAATTAAAAAATTTGAGTGCGAAAGTAATCCCTCCGATTCACATGTGAAAACCATAACTCGAAAACCTAAATCAGAAAGAGGCCAGAGCCCTGTTCACTAGACTGCCCCAGAAACCAGCACTTTGAGGTGATTATGTGGAAAATGCATGATCACTTTATTATCTTGTGTCTTCCCCCTTGTAACGTTGCACCAAATAAGCTGCGCCAATGCATTTATTCAAACAATAAATGAAACTGATGTATCTTCAAAGGTACAAAAACTTAAAACACATGAAAAGCAATAACCTTTCGTCCAAATTCTTTTAGTTGGGGAGATGCTCTTATAAAAAAAGTGGCTACAATAATACTTTGTTCACCATATGCACACATACTTATGTTTAACTTCTTCAATTTAAGCAGTTGAGATAACTCCCGAGGCTCACCAATTTCCTGTGGAAACAAAACAGAAGAGTTTATTACAACACACACTAAAAATAAACAGCAATAACTTGGAAACCAAATTACCTCCACCCTGAGAAGTTTAAGGGTAAGAATCTCCAACTGGGAAATGCAGCAAGCTAGTGCATGAAATGATTTGTCGATATAAATATCAAAATACCCACAGGGTAGACCAATCTCCACCAGCTTTGGAACATTCTCAAGCCAGAGTCCTTGTAAGTGACCTCCAAGTATTTCAACATGAGGGATGAACCACAAACTTAAAAAGAAGCCAATATCATCATCGCTAACATTAACAACTTTCAAACACAAAGCTTTGAGGGGCTTCAACTCTAAAAGCGAAGCTCCACTGCTTGGGAAGTCATACGTATCGAAAGAACGTCTTAAAAAACACCCTACTCCAATCATCCAAAGATAGGAGTACCACTTTGTCAAAAAACTAAAGTTCAAAGCTATTCTAAACATGATTTTGCACCAAACAAGCATATCTTTAGATTACACATACTGACTTAGATCAGTAGAAATAAAAAAATAATTAATTACAGTCTCTAATAATTTCTCACAATGAAGATGATTTGCCATTACGGTTCACTACCCATCACTCAAAAGTATAAGAAATGGATACCCATATTAGTTCAATAATCAGCTTAAATAAACAGCCAAAAAATTCTCAACAAGCATCCACAAGGATCACTAGAATTGAAAATTATGAATGAATTAAGCAATTCCGAATGTAATTAATTCACTCTCGAATTTTTCTCCCCCGACCCAGTTTAAAACATTAAAACAAACCACGAAAGCCAAATTTTGCAATACGATTTTACAACAGCATCAGAATGCTGCCACTGATTGAAAAATCCCGGACAATCGGTCGCTGGGCAACTGACGAAACAGACATGGGCCTAAAATTGAAGCCAGGGATGGCGACGCAAGTTGACAGCGGCTGAGAGGCAGGGCCATCGGTAGCCGATCAACAACAACCCCTCCAGAATCAGCCGAGACGCCGCCACGAAGAGAGTGCCGATTTTAGGTAGAACCTTCTTCATCGCCACCATGCCATCTCTCAGTGCCGAAAGCTTGCTGCCAACGTCGAAACAGGTTGTTCATCAGAAATGGAAAAGAACCCGATGAGCAAAGGGCCACTGTCGGCAGAAAACTTTTAACCAATATTGATTTAATGGATTGGATTTGCCATCTGATGTATTGCGAGGCGCCACGAAGAGAGGTCGAAGCCCCTTGACGGGAAGAAGAACCAGAGTAATCTGATGGCTGCTGGATGATTATTACGATAAGAGACAATGACGAAATGATAGGGTAGGAAACTGCAGCACTGGATATGCGGCGGCGCAAAGCCGCTGGCTGGAAAATTAGTGACAGCGAAGAAGGGGACTGCCCTAAGCAGGCCAATGGAAAATCAAATCAAATGGCTGCAATCTAGGGCAGCGAACAAATCTGCACTGGCAGGATCGTCGACTAAGTCACCGAATGATGCGATGACGAAATCGAAGACGACGACGGAGAAATTATATTTCAAAGAAGAAAATTTCAGGAGAATTTGGATTTGAGAGTTGGAAGATAGAGCTCCTAACCAACATCGAAGAAAACGATGGAGTGGGGAGGGAGAGATCGTTGAAGGGTAATCTGGTCCACTTGCGGTTGATTCGTGTACCTATTAGTATTTATTTTTTCTCTTTGTATCTAGCCGCAAATAAGCTACAAAACGTGTATATGTAGGTAATAAACCCATAATCTTTTACGCATATAATAATTATTTAAAAGTTTTCATCTTCGATTGGACACAAAAATTAATAAAAGTGTAATTTTTGAGGGTGTTATGTTTTTTTAAATAATGTATGATAGATATATTAGGTAGGGGTATTTTTTTAAAATAAAATACTCTACGGACGGAGGGAGTATATTAAAGAGGGTAGTTATTTGACTTTTACATGAAATTATTTGTGAAATATACCAAAATATAAAAGATGAAAACTCTTAAATTAAAAGAAAGTATTATTGTAAACTTGTAATATTAGGAGTGATGGGGCCATTACTAATATAACTAGTAATATACCCGTACGTTGCACGGAAAATAATAAAAATTAAACTAAATTATTATAAAAGTATCATAAATAAATAAAGGGAAGTTAAAATATAAATATATGAAATTTAAAAATAAAAATTAAAATGTGACAATGATTATAGAATACACCTAATAAATAAATTATAGCATTCATCAATAATGAATTGAGAATAAAAATATAATATTAAAGAGCAATATACAATTAATTTTGTATTAAAATTTAATTTATTCAAAATAATATTCTCATAATTTTTAAATTTTCACCTAAATAACTATTTTCACTTAAAATGTCTAATTTTTTAATTTCATATGACTAAACTATGAGATTAAATTGGTGCTTTATAAAAGTTATGAAAAAAAAAGATGCAAATTTAGATTCAGCATATTTTGAAAAAAATACAGAGAAATTTTTTTTTATTGAAAATTACAATAATAAAAAAAACAAATAAAGAGTCAGATCGGATTATTTTAAATAATTCAAGATAGGTTTTACTAACAAAATTATGTGTAATTTATATATATAGATTACTATGAAAAAAAACAAAGAAAATTTATTGAAAATATTTGCAAAATAAAATAAAGTAAAGAGTCAAACTTTATTTATCTAAAGTGGTACAGTAATGGATTCTACTAACAAACAATATACTAGAGATCATAAATAAACGAGTGATTTCAGAAATTTGAGTAATGCAAAATTTAACTATATTAAAAGGGTGGTGAATATATTTGAAGCAGCAGATAAATAGTTATACGATTTTTATTTATCTCATAATAATATACTACATTATATTCAACTTTCTATGAGAAAGCTGCATGGTTACTATAATGAGTTTTAAAAAAAAAATTATCCATCAATTTTATTAATTTTTTAAGATGATATAATATTTTTAGATAATACATATCTATATGTATATATATAAAAAGCAGAAAAGCTATATATAGTAAGTCAGATTTTCCTGCCCAAAACCTATTACTACTAATTATAGAACATAATTAAAATAATAATTTATTTATTGAATGGTAAAGACAAATATGATAGCGTGAAAGAGGGCAGATTTTTTGAAGAGATGAATTATTGAAGAGTTTGAATTAGTATTTTTTATTTTGTTGCAGTGGAAAAAGATGAAATGTAGAAAGTCAGTGAGCTGAAGTTTATAGACATTATTAACGAAGTGAATATCATCCATAAATATGGTATTATTGCTCTCACATTGTGTAATTGTGTGATAGCATCCATCAAGATGGTATTATTTCTCTCACTTTGTACATCCATCTAATGGATTATTGTTTCATATCTAACTGTATTAGTTTTTTTCCCTCAAGTTAGTGTTTCAAATAAAGGTGTTTCTTGCTAATGAACGAACTTTCTGAGGTAGTATATGTGATTGTTTCAAACTTCTTTTTTTACCCACTTTTCATTTTAGTTTGGTCATTATATGTCTTGGTGTAAGCTGCAGAGAATGCTTCGCTAAAACACTACTATTTCCAAATTTATAGTGATGCAATTTCGATAGTGGAGTAAACATATGGTGGACACTTTTTACTCTTTTATAGTCTTATTGTAGAAGCAGTAATTCGGCCATGTTGATGCAGTTTGTTTGTGCTGTGTTGCTGCTGGTGCTGTGCAGAGACTTCAAGAGAAGGTCTTCTTTTCCTTTATTCTTTGTTTTATTAACCCTTTGAAATGTAAATTCATGCATGTGTATCATGTGTAACTCTTATTGGGTGTTGCAGATTTTGAATTATATAATACGTTGATGTATGTCTGAAAGTATTTTAGCACTTCATGTCAGCTAACATAACAACCGAAATATGCAGGAGGATCCGGGATTTATGAATTTTTGAAATGGACGATGATGTATTATAATCACTAATGCTCATTTCCTATTATTTTAGGAGACTGAATATTTTGGTGCGAAGCAATCCGAGATGGGGCAAAATTTGGAGCAGTTCCCTCTCTTATGAGGGCTTTTTGCCATTAAATTCATTAAGTGAGTTTAGTAAGTTTTAAATAAATTGAAAATTTGCAGCTGCTAAATAATTACTAATTAGATTTGGCATTTTTTCCTCTTAATAATGGGCTTAATTTGTACTTCAAACTTCTTTCCAGAGAGCAAAATAACCCATCAGGATTTGATTACTCAATTTTTCTGTATTTTCATTTATTCTAATTTGTTCAACTCTGCTTTGTTTTATTTGTTTGTTCAAAAAGATCGTGTGCTGTAATAAATGTATGAGAATGTTGGTTAATGATACAAGTAGATTGAAAAGAAGTTGATGCGTTACATGTGCTATAATAATCTATTTAAGTAATTTCCTTTGACTGCTTTGACTGTAGTATTTGTATGATTATTGATTAATGCAATGGGATTAATGGTTTTTTTGATGCTCCTGGAATAGATATAGAGGCAGAAAAGGGAAAAGATGGTTTTAGAAAGGAAAACCAAACAATAATCATCGGTGGGAATTTTTTGCTTTTAATTAAACCAAATTTATAGAGGTTCTTTTCTTCTTCCATTGTTCTTCATAAGTAATAAGGATAAGATTCAAAAGGTTATTGTTGATTTTTTTTTTATGATAGGATTTTAAATACTCCAATTTCATTTGATATTTCTTTATGAAAGGAACTCAAATAATTTTAGTATGTTGATTGATGTGTCCATATTATAATCTTATTATTATTCGTTCATTTCACAATGCATCTCACATGTAAACTCATGAACTATATAAAAACTATAAATAACATATTTTATGGCTATATAAAAGCAGTATTTATATTTTAAAAAAATATTTATATGCACTATGTTTTTAACAATTTTAAAATATCATTTTAATAGATCATAATCACCTTAAAATAATAACTTTTAATTAATAATTAATTATACTTTAATCCATCATACTTTAACAATTTAAGAACTATATATATAAACTACCAAAAATATGTACTAAGTAACAATAATATTTAAATCCATCTCACATATGCATGATCCTATAAAAGACTTTATTATTATTATTATTATTATTAATTTTTATACAATAATTTACATACATTTTTTTCGTGAAATTTTTTCGTGCATCGTGCGGGTATATTACTAGTTACTATTTATAATAAGTTAGTTTTGGCGGGAAGTTTCCTAAAATAGCACTATTGTTATATATATATATATATATATATATATATATATATATATATATATATACTAGAAACTTACCCGTGCGTTGCACATAAATTAATTTTTACAATGCTACTTATATTTAATATAAATTATTAATATTTTAATAGTATTATTTTTAATAATCATTTAGAACTTGAATTAATAAAACACAATTTTATTCTTGAATCATACTATTTGAAATTTATATGGGTATTATATTTCTTAACCTTATTATTTTTAAAATAACCGTTCATGAATAAACCTTAAACCCTAAAGCCTCCCTAAACCTTAAGCCCTAAACCTTATATCCAAAAAAAAAGAAGATAAATATAGATAAAATATGCTCAAAAAATGTGTATCAAGTGGTATACTAAACCCTAAACCCAAAAAAAAATATTGATAATAATTTAATATATTAAAAATATATATAATAAAATAAAATAAAGCCCTGAACCCTAAACACTAAACACTAAACCCCCAAACCTAAAGACTAACTAAATGTTACCATGTTAAAAAAAAAACCTATTAATAGTATATTGTAATAAGATACTATTAATTTAATAGATATTATACATTGATTACATTTTTATATAATTTATATGTAAATAAATAGTACTCCCTCCATCACAAGTATTTTTACACACTTTTCATTTCGGGCTGTCCCACGTATTTTTACTCATTTCATTAATGGTTAAAATACATACTAATATTTTATTGCATACTTTTTACACTTTATTCATCAATCCCAATAAATTTACTTACTTTTTATACTTTATTCATCATTTTCAACAACTTTATTTACTTTTTTTAATTACTAATTTATCTCATATTTTTTCTTACATTATATTTTAATGGGTAAAAATACCCGAGACTGAAAAACCTGAAAGAATAAATAAAATAGATAAAAAAAACCTCTATAATATGAATGAATATGCAAAGTTTATATAAATGTTAAATGGTTAATGAATTAAATCAATATCATAAAAGTGTATTTATAAAAAAATAGACTAATTGTGTTGTTGCATTAAATAAATACTCCTCCGTCCCAAGCTAAGATGACCATTTTTTTATTTTGGTCGTTCCACCCAAAGAGTCTCATTTCCTTTTTTACACACATGAGACTCATACACCCCCTCTAATACAATTAAATGTTGGGACTCATACTCTTACTAATACAACTACTCACTACACATTAAATAATAATACTCCTTAATCTACGTACCAAAGCAAATGACCCTCTTAATGAGGGACGGAGGGAGTACAAATTTTCATTATCTATATTTTTTTATTTAATGGCCAAAATTAATTATAAATAAATTAAAGGTTGTGATGAATTTTAAAACTTATCAAAATTTACTAAATAAATAGGCGGAATATATTAAATAGGGGTGCCATTTAATGAGCCATTAAAACTCCATCGTTCCACGTATTTTTACTCACTTTCTATTTCGTGCTGTCCAATGTATTTTTATTCATTTCATTCATGGTAAAATACATAATATTTTATTACATATTTTTTACACTTTATTCATCAATTCCAATAAATTTACTTACTTTTTACACTTTATTTATTCATCATTCCCAACAACTTTATTTATTTATTTTAATTACTAATTTATCCTAACTTTTTCTTACATTATATATTAATGGGTAAAAATGGGTAAAAATACCCGAGATCGTACAAATAGGTAAAAATACCCGAGGCGGAGGGATTAAAGTAAGCAGCAGGATCTAGACTTTTCATATACTCCATGTAATTAAAGTATCTCATTCGTACATGATTTCTCCATAATGGCCATGAACAGTTGCTCCCGGCATGGCCAAATAGGGCTTAGCCGATCGTATTACTACAAAGTCAACTTGAATAAGTATAACTTGACCTGATTTTAGGCGTGGTGCGTTTTTGCTATACATATATTTTCACAAATAAACTGCCCAAGACTCATTATTGTAGATGTTTATTGACAATAATTAGGATAGAGAAAATACCAATTCAAATTGAAAATAATATTACTGCATGGATCGGGGTTATAAATTTTCTCATTTTCATTGATTAAATAATATTTCAATTTAATTACTTGAAAAGTCTGTTTTAAATAAAGAGCATATATTTATTTTAAATTTTATTTTGTTAATACCTTCCAACATACTCTTTAAATTTCATTATTTATTGGATTAATTTCCCATATGTATTTATTAATATATATGTGAGACGGATAAAAAGTTATAGTATAATTAACGAAAAATGATACTTAATCGATGAAAAGTGATAATGATGCATTGAACTATTTCATGAACAATTTATAGTATATATATATAAAAAAAGTGATAACAATTTTTAGCGAAAGCAATAGTAGTGTTATAACTTTTTATCCATTTCACGTACGTGAGACGGTCTCTTACAAGTTTTTGTCATTTATTAATTGCACATTTCATAGATTCTCAGTACTGGAAATTGTATATCAATTAATGAATTTAATTTTAAAGAGTTTTGTTTGCTTTCTAAATTTAAAGATTGAAACAAAAAAGTCAAACTCGAGTAATAAAGAGTCTTTTGAATTAAATTTTTTGTGATTTACTCTTTAAATTAATTAAAATTTTATATTTAAAGAGCTGGTTGGAGATGATGTTATGCTTCAAGCTAGATTTGCAAGTGAAAAGGAATCCTTCATCCAAACAAAGTTCAAGTTATATTTCAGTATGATGTGAAACCAAACAAGGCCCAACAAGTTTTCTTCCTTGCAAGAACATGTCAATAAAATGAAACATGTTAGTTTGAGAAACTAGTTACATGAAGACAAGAAATATCTTTTCAATCTTCATCTTTCTTTTCAACATTACCTAACATATTAAATTTCACATTGCTATCACAAGATTCCTGCATTAAATTAAATTAAATTATATTTCAAGTCATACACTTTATCTACTGTTCTTGCCAATCAGGGTGAAAATATTTCACTCTTTTTTTAATAACTTGAATCAGGGTGAAAATATATACTACCGTAGATGGAAAGCGCACTATGCAAAATCATCATGTAATAATAATAAAAAAAACTCTTTTAGCAACATAATGTACTAATGAAATTCAATTCGTTGTTAATTAGTAACGAGTTATCAACAAAATTATTTATAAATATAATTGAATATTCATTCCTAAAAATTTACCAACGAAAAATTAGTAATGTATTCCGTTAGTAAAGAATAATTTTTTAGAGTGAAATCAATCATAAATAATAATAATAATAATTTAAAAAGAAAACACCAGTAGAATTTAATCCCAAATTGCACAAACACATGTGCTGCCAAGAATTCAGACAGCTACACAGCAGAACCAAACAAACATGGGGGCTAAAAATATCTCCAATTTCCAACACAAAATCTCACTCCAATCAAAATAAACTGCACTCTCTTGTTTTAAATTCCATTGTCACTGAGTTTTGAGTTTTCTATGAGTTTATGAAAAATAATTGTTTTTTAACTATTTTATTGATTGTTTTAAGGGTAATCTAAGTTTTTTCAGATAATAATATTCCTGTAAATTATGTTTGGTGGCGTAACAATTTAAATTAAAAATTTTTATTTTTAACTTATAGAACTGTGTTATGTTTTAATTGTTGGATGGTGAAATTTATCATAGAGTAGAAAAAAAAGGAAAAATATGAAAAATTATTATGGTATGAAGTGAGTATTTTCTACCACATGTGATTGTAAAAATGAAATTTTCTACAAGAATTCAACAATACTTGAATACATGCTTGGACAAATTAAGTATATGAAAATACAACGCATCACTCAATTGTACCCTCAATTCTATTGAAAAACCAAACCAAATTCTAAATACTCGATAAAATGTTCGACTTGACTCAATTCGATTCGTCCTGACCGGCTAGCACTAGAGCCATAGAAAAATGTAGTGGGGGTGTTACACAGTTGGAGAAATACAAGAAAAACAAATTTTAGAGAAGACAAAAATGCAATTTTTTGACTATTTAAGTATTGCTTAGTTTGCATCAATACACAAGTGATAATATATATACACAGATATATCATATATATGTATACATATATTCTGAAGAGTAAAGCAAACAAATAAGAGAAGCTGAACACCTGCATACAATTGCTGCAGAAATTAACTTTCTTCATTCATCTGTCATCATCCTTTGATGGGTGGGGTCTTTTCTGTTGCACAAAAATGGATTTTAAAAAAAGAAATCATATTTTTTTTATATTATTTTCAGTGATTTGGTTCAATAATTATGCTCTCAAGTGTCTGAAGAATAGAAGTCAACATCATGATCACTGCCTACAAATTTACATGCTTTGTAAAAAAATCCCACCCTTTTTACTGTGTAAATAAATTATTTACTGCAAAGCATCTCATTTGCAAGTGACCAAAGATCATTAGTACAATGTTACTAACAAATTTTTTTTCAACCATCACCATAATTTAATTGTCAACTTACCATGAGAAGAGTCATATCCTAAGTGCTATAAATTATAAAACACTGTCATGCATAAAATTATCGAGTTTCGTCGAAAAAATCCCGACTCCCACGAGAACACGAGTTCAGGATACTCGTGTTCCCACACGAGCCAATGCATTTGTCAGTGGCATGGCAAATGACATCAGCTTGAGTACATAATCTCTAGCTCATTGGCTGATTCCACCTCACTTATCTGTAATCCCATTGGATTATATATCCCTCCAAACAACAACCAATGAGAAAGTGACATGCTCAGCAGCCAGAGACATGTTTTTTTATTTTTTATTCTAGGAATGTTTTGTGAGCAGAAAAGAATGTCACAACTACAACATTATTAGCCTTCTACACTTCATCTTTTGATAGGTTGCAGTCTTGACAGCAGAGTGGGGCACCATTTGAAATCAAATAAAAATAAAAAAGCAGAAAAAGCCATTGAATACTTGAAAAGACTTTCATCAAAGAGGGATTTGATTAGAATTCTTAATTATGCAACTTATTTTAATGTCAACTTGTTCCTAAATTAACAACATAAGTACTGCTACCTCCATCTAATTTTTTTTATTCACTTATATCCGATCCGTAGACCGACTAATTTGGGGAGACTATAACCCACCGTCCACTAGCGGGGACTCCAATTTTAAGTCAGAGCTTTGGGTTCTGTAAGGACTGACCCACAGTTGTTGATCACACCCGCGGATTTCGAACCTAAGAAACACCTTACATACTCACCGCTAGGCCAACCCTTGGTTAATTTCTTGTCTTTTTATGTTGCAGATGATCAATGTTCAAACCTGGTAGACATGGGTCTATCATTTGCAGCTGTACTAGGTTCCATAGGAGAAGCAGTGACACTGTTAATCCTACTCACTCTGTTGCTGTTTATGATCTTCATGTTTCACTTCAGAAAGTTGCCAAGCAAAGATTCAGAAACAGCCTCATCTGATCTCCCTTCAGCAGGTAATCATAACTCCCTCGGATTCATCGAAACCCCACGTGTGTTCGTTGTCCTAATACTATGATGTATCATGACAGTGGAGATGAAAGGAGGTGGTGCAGTTACTCAAGAAGCAAGACAGTTCACAATGGAGGAATTGGAGCAAGCTAGTAAACAGTTCAATGGGAGCAACCTCATTAGGAGTGGCTCTTTTGGCCTGGTATTCAAAGGGTTGCTCCGCGATGGAACCGTCGTCGCCATCAAAAGGAGAACAGGGCGTTCTCGGCTGGAATTCACTGATGAGGTGATTATGCAATCCACAGGACATTAATCATACAACAGTTTTTCCATCATGTTCTTGTGAAATCAGTCTATTAATTCAACTGCTTGATTAAATTTCTAGATGTGTTCGTTTCGCAGGTGGCTCGTCTCTCCGCCGTCCAGCACCGGAATTTGGTTACACTGTTAGGCTACTGTCAAGAAAGAGAACACAGATGCTAGTTTTTGAGTACTTACCAAATGGCAGCATTTGTAGTCATTTATATGGTAATTTAATTAAGTAGTACTAATGCAAACTGACATATATGTATGTTCAAGAATCATGATTACAACGCGTTGTTTGTCGATAGATACTGGCGAAGAGTCACCCACGAAGCTCGAATTCAAGCAGAGGTTGTCAATAGCTATAGGTGCAGCTAAAGGTATATATATAAACACTAAAGAAAGTTGCAAAGATATATAGTTGAGTAATGAAGTAATATATATGATGTTTTTACTACAACAGCTTTATCCCATTTGCATGGCCTACAACCTCCATTAGTACACAGTAACTTAAAGACATCCAATGTCTTGGTTGATGAGGATTTCATTGCAAAAGTTTCAGATGTAGGATTGTTGAAACTGCTTGAGATAATCAAAGATGCAAGTTCATCTAGCTCAACTACTCCCTTCAATGCTTTCAGGGATCCAGAGTAAATTAACATCACCTGCATTTTCTCATACAACTACCTTCATTCAATGTACTTACACCATTACACGTCGTTTATAGGTTGGGAAAGCATGACACGCCCCAAGAAACGAGCGACGTTTACAGCTTTGGAGTGTTCCTTTTGGAGCTCATATCAGGCAAGGAAGCTACATCCAAACAGGCACTCAGACAAAACTACACCATACTTCAGTGGGTATGTAAGATTCAGATTTGAGCAACCTTAATTAAACACCATGTAATTCTACAATGTTATAAGTTGTAACAACTAGAACTGATCACAAACAGGTTCAAGATCATCTAAGTTTGAATGTGTTGATTGATCATCGACTCGAGGGGAGTTTCACAGAAGAAGGGATGAGGGATCTCATCAAGTTAATGCTCAAGTGTACTAGGTTTCCAGGGACAGAGAGAGCAAGAATGGAAAATGTGGTAATTGAGCTCGATCAGATACTCGAAAACGAGATCACACGAACGACGGTGATGGGAGAAGGCAATGCAACTGTTATACTAGGGAGTAAGCTGTTCATGAAACGAGATCACACGAACGACGGTGATGGGAGAAGGCAATGCAACTGTTATACTAGGGAGTAAGCTGTTCATGAACTAAAGTCATAGGTGATAGCAAAAACAGGATTGGAGATAGCAAAAACACTACTTCCAATCTCTGTGATTTCAATCAAAAAGATCATTTATTTTCTATTGTCTTGACATAAATGAAGTGTTAAAAAACATACATGTGGGATTATAGTAGAGTTGATTTGCAAGCCTCATTTAGCAAAGAAAATACACATCCAAATATAAGTGTACTAGATTAGTAATAAACATGAAAATGAAGGACTTGAAAATTCTAATCCAAAGAGAAAATATAGAGTGCAATTTTCAAGATACATAGAGTTGATTTGCAAGCTTCATTTAGCAAAGAAAATACACATCCAAATATAAGTGTACTAGATTAGTAATAAACACACAGACACACAGCTCCGCTTATCCTCGTATAGTCTCCTTATAATTCCCTCTCCTTTTCGTTCTCAATGGGAATCGAACTCGGGTCACTCACTTGTGTGAGAAGCCCGGACATTAATGGCTCTAAATATTCCATTATGTACTATTTGTGGAATAAATTTTTTTATTTTTATACAGGAATTGTTATAATTTCTCTAACGAAAGAATAGATTTTTTTTTCTACTTTTTTTTTAAAAAATTTATTTATATAAAGTTGGTATTTACTAATTCCCAATTCCTTTAATATTTACATAAATATAATACTATAATTTCAACAATATAAATAAGTTTAATTTATAGATATAATTATAATTGAAATATAATTAAAATATAATATTAAAATAGTAAGTTTTTGCATGATTATAATTAATCAAATAGATTTAATAAATAATAATAAAATTACCAATACAAAAAGTTCATGTTCTTTTTAATAAATTGTTTTTTTTCTTTATTTAATTTTTTAAAACTTAATTATATTAATTTTTGATTAATTTTCATTTAAAAAAATAATTAAATACATTTATTCTTTATAAGTATATATATTTTTAATATACTACATTTTGCAAAGAAATCAATTTAAATGAAAAATATCCATAATTGATTGGATATAAAATTATGTTTAATATTAAATATATAAAAAATGACACATAAACAAACATTTTAGATTCATTTAACAAAAACAATAATTTGATATGATATTGTCTTATTTTTAATATTGACGTGGATTGTGTATAAAATTATGTTTAGTATTAAATACATAAAAAATGACACCATTTGACAAAAAATTCATTTCACAAAAATAAACATTTGATATGATATAATATTGCATGAAGGTAGCATGACTAAGTAGTCTAGTTCCTTCTTCTTCGCCAGCGACCACAATTTCCACGGTGCAGACATACTTGTGTTTGTCCTTCAAAGAGTCAATAATTTTGAGATCATTCTCAGATCTACATTGTATCAGGATGAGACTTGCGGTGGTAAACGATATGTTTAATTTTACGAAAAATGTAAATGAAAAGTGTAGTAGCGCTTCATATTTGGCAACATAGCTATTTCCCAGAAAATCTTCCCAGGACACATTTTAAGTAACATGCTATTTCCCAGAAAATCTTCTCAGGATACCTCGAAATATCCACTTAACATATATAGTCTCCTCTGCGAATGCAGTAGCCTCACTTTCTCTCCTCACCTTGCCACCTCCTATCAAAATGAGTTTAACATTTGTTGTCATATTTATAAATAAGCAGCAAAGCAACTTTAATATCATTTTTAAGAGTTAAAAAAAAACTCTTTAACTCATACTACTTTTTTTCAAAATTGGCTGTTTTTATTAATACTAGATTTTATCCCAAGAATTATATTACCATTATTATTTTTTATATTTTTATGTTAATCACATTTTATATATATATATATATATATATATATATATATATATATATATATAGATTTTGCGTATTATAGTTTGTTTTAATTTTTGGAAAATTATCAATATTATTTTGCATAATTTGTGTTTTAAATTTATAATTATCACATTTTTTTTTACTCATGATGTCATAATTTGTGTTTTATAGTTTGTTTTAAATTTGAAAGCATTATTGGTAAAATTTGAGCACAAAAGAAAATTATTGAAGTTCACATGGCACTGTTACTCTTGACTCTTATTAGCCTTCTACACTTCATCTTTTTAGAGGTTGCAGTCTTGACAGCAGAGTGGGTGAACCATTGGAAAATAATAATAATAATAATAATAATAATAATAATTTTAAAAAAAAGCAGCAAATACATGAAAAGATTTTCATGAAAAGGGATTTGATTAGAATTCTTAAATGTAATGAACAAGTTTTCTACCCCATGGAATCTCTTGTCCTTTTATGTTGCAGATGATCAATATTCAAAGTTGGTAGACGTGGCTATATCATTTGCAGTTGTACTAGGTCCATAAAAGGAGCACTAACACTGTTAATCCAACTCACATTGTTGCTGTTTATGAACTTCATGTTTCACTTTAGAAAGTTGCCAAGCAAAGATTCAGAAACAGCCTCATCTGATCATAACTTCATCGGATTCATCGAAACCCTACGTGTGTTCGTTGTCCTAATACTATGATGTATCATGACAGTGGAGATGAAAGGAGGTGGTGCAGTTACTCAAGAAGCAAGGCAGTTCACAATGGAGGAATTGTAGCAAGCTAGTAAACAATGGAGGAATTGTAGCAAGCTAGTAAACAGTTCAATGTGAGCAACCTCATTGGGAGTAGCTCTTTTGGCCTGGTTTTCAAAGGGTTGCTTTGGGATGGAACCTTCGTCGCCATCAAAAGGTGAACGAGGAGTCCTCGACTAGAATTCACTGATGTGTTGATTATGCAATCCACAGGACATTAATCATACAAAAGATTTTCATCATGTTCTTGTGAATTCAGTGCATTGAAGTACTACTTGATTAGAATTTCTTGTTTTCCGTTCGCAGGTGGCTCGTCTCTCCGCCGTCCAGCACCGGAATTCGGTTACACTATTAGGCTACTGTCAAGAAAGAGAACACCAGATGCTGGGTTTTGAGTACTTACCCAATGGCAGCATTTATAGTCATTTATATGGTAATTCAACTATGTAATAATGCAAAGTGATATATATGTTCAAGAATCATGATAACAACGCGTTGTTTGTCTATAGATGCAGGCGAAGATTCAGCCACAGAGCTCGAATTCAAGCAAAGGCTGTCAATAGCTATAGGTGCAGCCAAAGGCATACATATATAAACACATCATCAAAGATATATATCTAAGAAAGTTGCAAAGATATATAGTTGAGTAATAATATGTATGATGTTTTTACTACAGGTTTATCCCATTTGCATGGCCTACAACCTCCATAAGTACACAGTAACTTTAAGACATCCAATGTCTTGGTTGATGAGAATTTCATTGCAAAAGTTGCAGATGTAGGATTGTTGAAACTACTTGAGAAAATCATAGATGTAGGTTCATCTAGCTCAACTACTCCCTTCAATGCTTTCAGGGATCCAAGATTAAATTAACATCACCTGGATTTTCCCATTCAACTAACTTCTTTCAATGTACTTACACTGTTACACGTCGTATATAGGTTGGAAAAGCACGACATGCCCCAAGAAACGAGCGACATTTATAGTTTTGGAGTGTTCCTTTTGGAGCTCATATCAGGCAAGGAAGCTAGATCCAAACAGGCACTCAGACCAAACTACACCATACTTCAGTGGGTATGTAAGAATCAGATTTGAACAACCTTAATTAAACACCATGTAATCATACAATGTTACAAGTTGTAACAACCAGATCACTGATCAAAAACAGGTTCAAGATCATCTAAGTTTGAATGTGTTGATTGATCATCGACTCGAGGGGATCTTCACAGAAGAAGGGATGAGGGATCTAATCAGGTTAATGCTCAAGTGTACTAGGTTTCCAGGGACAGAGAGACCAAGAATGGAAAATGTGGTAATGAAGCTCGATCAGATACTCGAAAAGGAGATCACACGAACGACGGTGGTGATGGGAGAAGGCAATGCAACTGTACACTAGGGAGTAAGCTGTTAATGAACTAAGATCATAGATGATAGCAAAAACAGGATTGGAGATAGCAAAAACACTACTTCCAATCTGTGTGATTTCAATCAACAAGATCATTAATTTTCTGTTGTGTTTGATCTTTTCTGACATAAAAGAAGAGTTTAAAAACATGGATTAAACTAACATGCATGTGGGATTATTGTAGAGTTGATTTGCAAGCCTCATTTAGCAGAAGAAAATACACATCCAAATAAAACTGTACTGGATTAGTAATAAACATGAAAATGAAGGACTTGAAAATAAAATATAAATATAGAGAGAACGTAGATAAGAGTTCAATTTTCAAGGTCCATAGCACAGCTCCGGTCATCTCCTCTTGTCTCTCAATCCAAATACTGTTCTTGCTTTTCCATAATCACCTCTGATAATCGAAGCTCGAAATATTGGCATTAATGGCATTTTCAGCTGTATTTTCGGGAACCATTATGCATTTCAAACTGGTTTCCTCATCTCGCCCCCAAACCAATTCAAATAAACAACGAATCTCTACAAACAACTCGAAAGCCCGGAAGCAAAAGTCCCGGAATAATCCGGCGCGGCGGCCGCCGCCGCTGGTAGAAGGAGGGGAAGCCACCACCTTCACCCGCTTACCTCCAAAAGATGACTTTGGTTTCGATAATTTAGCTTCGCAGTCACTCGGTGAAGAAATCAAGCTTGCTGATTCTAAACCTTCGGCTACTAAAACCGAGAAATTTGAACAAACGATTGGGGAAAAATATGCGTTTGCTTCGAGAATTGGTGTTAGTGAGGAATTATCGGATTTTGATAATGAGGTTGATGATATTTTTGATGATGCTGATGATGATGATGATGAGGGAGAAGATGAGAATGGCAGAGGAAGGGAGTATGATTATGGAAGATTTGAACTCTATGAAGTGGGGTCAGATGATGAGGGCGATTTTGATGATGATGAAGGAGTTGATGAAGAGGGTGGGATTAAAGAGAAAGAGAAAGGGGTACCAGCAGTGATGCGATGTTTTGATAGAGCAAAAATATTTGTTAAAGCAGGGGATGGGGGGAATGGAGTGGTAGCATTTAGAAGAGAGAAGTTTGTCCCATTGGGGGGGCCATCAGGTGGGGATGGTGGGAGGGGAGGGAATGTGTACATGGAGGTTGATAAGGCTTTAAATTCATTGCTGCCCTTTAGGAAAAGCATACATTTTCGAGCTGGGAGGGGTGGGCATGGGCAGGGCCAGCAGAAGTATGGTGCAAAGGGTGAGAATGTGGTGATCAAGGTGCCACCAGGGACTGTTGTGAGAGAGGCTGGTGGAGATGTGCTACTTGAGTTGTTGCATCCAGGGCAGAGGGCATTGCTACTGCCTGGAGGGAGAGGTGGTAGGGGCAATGCAGCGTTTAAGTCAGGAACGAATAAGGTGCCCAAGATTGCTGAGAATGGGGAAGAGGGCCCTGAAATGTTGGTATCTTGCTTTCTACTTGCTAGTAGTGTTATGTTTTAATACATGTTTTGTAGTACTTAGCATATGTTTGTGCTTTTAAGGGCAGTGGCTGCTAGTGTTTTTAATGACTGATCCTGTTTATGTGTTTGTTTTCTGTCATAGTAAGCAATTAAATGGATTATGGCGTTATCAATTTAGAGTATTTGTTGGAAATATGTACCCAAAGAGTCATATTTAGGATACTACTCTATAGTTGATCAAAAGTGTTATACACTGAGTTAATCTGCTCCTTTAAAGGGTCATCGGCTGCTGCAAAGCAATCTAAGTTCTCGTAGAACTTATATCTGAAACTATAAATGTGTGTGTGTCTTTAATGTTTGTTCAACAGGCTAAATACTTAAACTAGCAGTTCTGTAAATCTCTGTAATTAGTTTGTGTTTTTTCACTTTGATGTTTATGTGGTTGTGGCTAGTATGTTTTTTGGGGCCTTAACTTTAGTATTAATGAGAAACAAATAGGATTACCTCTTATAGTTTCTATCACATTTCATTTTCCGGTTATTCACGCTGTTATTGCTATGGAATCCATATCACATTTCATTTACCAATTATTCACGCTGTTATTGCTATGGAATCCTGTGGATTCCTGTTTTGTGACAGTCGAATTTGTCTTGAACAGGTGGCTTGATTTGGAACTAAAATTGGTGGCAGATGTTGGAATTGTCGGAGCTCCAAATGCTGGGAAAAGCACATTTCTCAGTGTCATCAGTGCTGCCCAACCAGCCATTGCAAATTATCCCTTCACAACATTGCTTCCAAACCTTGGTGTTGTTTCATTTGGTTATGATGCTACAATGGTAGTTGCAGATTTGCCTGGACTTCTAGAAGGAGCGCACCGAGGTTTTGGTTTAGGGCATGAATTTCTTCGACACACTGAGAGATGTTCTGTTCTGGTACAATATTGTCCGGATGATTTCATATTCTTCTTTTTTCCCTTTAAATATGATCTTTAAATTTGTCTCATCATGCTTGCTTGCTTCATTTCTCAGTTGTAAAATTTAGGTTTGGATGCAATCTTGTGATTATCATTATTACTAGCAAATATTTTTTTCTATTATGAAAATTTGAAGTTTGTTTTGACTCATTAAAGTTCAAAACACACTTGCACACACATGCCCTTTTTTCTTTTTTTTTTTGTGAAGAAATGGGTTTATAGAGTTGTCTATAAATTTAGAAACTAATTTAAAAACTTACCTGGAAAAATAGGTGCTCATAGTTGATGGGTCATCAGAGCAGCCTGAATATGAATTTGATGCTGTACGCCTCGAGCTGGAGATGTTTAGCCCGGATCTTGCTGAAAAACCTTATATAGTAGCATTTAACAAAATGGATCTACCCGAGGCTGCTGAAAAATGGCCATCATTCCAAGAAGCACTACAAGCACGCGGAATCGAGCCTTTTTGCATGAGTGCAGCTACAAGAAGTGGCACCCAGGGGGTTGTAAATTCTGCATATGAGCTTGTACAGAAAAATTCAACCGATAAAGATGAAGGTGAAAATACCATTTACAATTTTCTTTTGTTTAACTTATCTTTTTCCTGCACCTTTGTTTAATTTTATGTGATGAATGAATTAATGTTTTCAACTTTTTGTTTAGTTATATACATTAGTCTCTTCAATATGAATTCAGAGAATCTTTATGTTCAACCCTGACGATGTCAAGTTAATCTATTGATTTCTCATTTTATGTCATTAGATATAGCCTTTTTCTTCAACTTTATATGAATATTGCTTTGCTTACATATAGCATTGTTGTTTTTTATGTTATTACAGGTATGGTGAGTCCAAATAGTTTGAATTATGTGGCTGATATGTTGCAGAAGCAGAGGGCAGCTCCTATAAATGAGTTTGAGATCTCACACGACAGCAGCATCCGAACATGGCATGTGGAGGGAGCGGGCTTGCAGCGTTTTGTACAAATGACCAATTGGAGGTATAAGATTCTTGACATTGTAACTTCAACCTTAGACTCTATCTCTCTCTCTCACTCGTATCAGTGGCACTGCATATGTATATTTGTACTCACGGTGTTTGACGTCTGCTTCCTATTGTTATATTCATGTTTACATTTTCTCATATGTTACTAATGGAGCAGATATAAAGACTCAGACCCAAGATTTCAACGTGTTCTGGAGGTGTGCGGTGTTAATAAATCTCTCATTAAGCAGGGAGTTAAGGAGGGTGATACCGTCGTTGTTGGAGGGGTATTTTCTCAAAACCTCGTGTTTGTTTCTTGACGTATCACATTCCACCATTCTTCCCTATGGTTGACAAAACTTAGTCTGATAATGATCATGCATGATGCATGTATGAAATGTTTAAACATGAAATCGTACTCATTCTCATCTTTGTTTCTTCTAGATGGAGCTGGTGTGGTACGACTCTTCCAACAGTTCAGACGCCACAAGCAGGCTGAAATCATCAGCTGAATCGGTTGAATGAAATCACACATTCTTTCAGGTAGTCTCTCCAAAGTCGAAACATCAAAGTTAAAATATAGTAGCTACATTTGTTTTCTTGATTAGTCATATGAGCTATTATCAAATGAAGTAGTCATTCATGGTTGTTCTTATAACTTGCAATAGAATTTCAACCCTATTATGAAGATCTTTGGTCTCTTTGCAATGCAAACTATGTATGCAAAACAACAGCATTGTAATGCTGCTTGGGAAGCAGCACAGCGCTCAGCAGGGATCACAATATCGTCGTGTAAGTCCCTCTACAAACATCTAGGATAATCGCGCTCTCATCCTGCCATTTCATTGCATTCATATGCATTCTTTTCTTTTCATGAAGTGCTGCAGGTTTTTTTTTCCAGGTACGACGTAGGAACGAGCAACTTACCGTGTTCCATCGCTACAAATTCTCAAACATGTTGATATATAGTGATTATATGAGATCATTTGTATGCCTATAATGTAACAAGCATTTATCTCCAATGCAATTCCAATCTCCAATTCACCTCAGTAACACTTGCCTCTTTCCCTCCATCCCTGAAAAAAAAGTTAACTTTTTAATATGATATTTAAGGTAGATTCATAGCTCAACAAGAGTTAACTTTTTGGGATAAACAAATTGTGAAGTGCATGACAATGAAGTACTCCAGAGTCATCACAAATTGTAAAGGTAGTTTAATTTTTACAGTAAAAAGTAACTTCATTGATAGGGAGAGTATCACATTATATCTCTATTTGGATTACAATGATGCATAGTATGTACTTCCTAGTTTTCGTTTTCATTATAATCTTAATAATTAATACCAAAGAAAAAAAAATCATATCGATCACATAATCTCAAAACGCATCTACATTTTACCCCATCAACAAACTTCTAATAATTTATGGGTTGATTCTTAACTGGTGCATTCTCAATAATTATAAGTTAAAGTAAGATAATGAGTAGTTATTTTGTAAAAAAATATTAATTATATTAATTCATTTAATGGTGAAGATTAAATTAAAATAATCTAAGGTTAAAATCGTGCATTAAGTGCACTGCAATTGAATTATTACTTAAAAAACTAAATTATTCCTTAAAATCAGCAAACTTAGTTTAAAAAAAAATTTTTTTTTCTTAAAATACATATATACATTGTTGGTTTAATTAATTCCAAGATATGGAGGGAGTAATAATTATTTCTGATATTAATATATTAAATAATTTAAATTAATTGATTAGATCAGTCCGTAGTTTGTACGACCATATGACCATTACCATATAGAAAAACAAAGCGTATTGAAGATAAAAATAATGTGAAATTTCAATTATGTCCTCACCTATATTTTTAAACCCTTATTCATTTATTACACAAAAGCACATTTTACTTTATACCCCATTAAAACACACCGAAAAACACCACACCTAAAACATACTATATTCACCCACACAAACCATTCGCACTGCACCAAATAGAGAGAAAAGAAGAGAAAAGAGAAGAGAGGAGAGGAGAGGAGAGGAGAGGAGAGGAGAGGAGAACCTTAATTTCACATTCAAAACATTTTTCTTTAGGAAATAAGCCAAAAATTTGATCAAAAGTAATTTTACACTACATTCTTTTTAGAGTTTGTGGATTAGTAAAATAGTGTAGTTAATTGAAAACTATTGGTGAGTTAGTAAAATTATAGGTTTAATTTGAGTTTAAAATATAATAACAACATAAATTAAAATTGTATATTGTTTAAGTGTTGAAATTGGAGCTTTAAAATTTCATAATTTGTCCACCAAAAATAATGTTAAATTTCGGCCAGAGGTTATTGAAAATTTGAAAAACTTCATTTATGTGATGCCCAAATTTTTGTTAAGAAGTTAATGGAATGTTTTTGAAATTTTTTATGGAGTTTAGTGGGTCTTAATAAAGCCTAGAAATGATTAGTTCAAACTAAATTAATATAGTAACATTGGGCTTATTTAATCAGAATTAAATTGAGCCCTCTAAGTCCAAATATGATCAAACAGTAAATTTTCTATAATTATTATACAACTAAATGACTTGTAAATTTCTCAAAAAAATTGCCGAATTTTTCACCAAAATTTTCGGCTACAACCTGTAGAAAGTCATGAGGTTTTTCAACAAACCAGACATGAGATTTTCTTCGCAATTTTCTACAATTTTAACGAAAAAAATAAAATAAAAATCACATAATACACAAAATTTTAGGTAAAAATAATAAAAAATTTATCTTTTTAACTAGGTGATCATCTTTATACTCTATAATACTCCCTTTTTCTGTGTCATTTGCTTTTTAGCACGTGAATTATGGAGTATTATTATTTAATGTGTAATGGATAATTGTATTAATTGAGGTATGAGTCTCTTTTTTAGTTGTATTAGTGGGTGTGTGGGTCCCATATGTATAAAAAGGAAATGAGACCCTTGCGAGCGGACGCCCAAAATGGTTGGAGCGGACGGAGGGAGTAAAGAGTTGATATACTGTGCAATTGGTGTACACTATTCACATCCCCATATATAGAAGATGGGTCAAGTATAAAACTTTAAAAAATCCAATCGGGTCATTTATTTCTCACGTACAAATTTTAGATTTGACCCTTCTAGCGCCTCTCGTTAGCTTTCTTCCATTGGCGCTTTTCTTCCATCCGGCTGCTCCACCTCTCATCCGCCGCCTGCTCCACCTCCATCCGCCTCCTATCCGCTGCTCTGTCTGCAATATCTTTATACTCACGGCGCTCCGCCTCCTCTCAGATCTAAGTTTCTCACCTCCCTCACTCAATTGTCTCCCTTCGTCCACCGCTCCTCCCTCACTCTGCTTTAAACAATGCTGCAGTTCCACTGATGTACATTCACCCTCACGCATGACTCGCTCTGCTACCTCCGTGTTTGCATTCCACCACTCCCAACTCTGTTATCTGTTTTAGAACTTTTTTCATTCTCGACTCTATTCTCTATTTTAGGACTATTTTTCTTCTTTAAAATTGGGTGAAATTAGAGATGTAAATAGTTTTTATAATGGAGGTAGGATTGGAGATTACAACGGAGGTTGATGAGGAAAAGAATGATGTGACTGTAGAAGAATTGATAAAATATGAGATAATACATTTATGAAGAATAACATGTACATTATTGAATTGCATCTATTACAATTAGTTATCATAATGTATTAAATACATTTAGAAAATAAAAATAATACATTTTTTTTATATAATGTATACACTTGTTAATTAAAACTTATATGGTCATTAACAAAGAACTAAAAAATGCTTGATACATATATATTCAAAATTTAAAAAATACATTAAAGAATTAAAAAGAATACATCTATTTTAAATAAAATATACACTTTGAAAATAACTCAAACAAGCTTTATACATTTATATCAAAAATTGAAAAATACATTAAAGAATAAAAAGTAATACATTTATTTTCAATAAAATATACAACACTTCAAGTGTGAACTTTAAGAAGCTTGATACATGTTTAATTTTCTCTTTAGCTTCTATCACATTGAACGAAACTCAAATTGTAGCTTCATCTTGAATGTCTTCTCAAACTCGAACACTTCTTTCTAGAAAGAACTCTTCATTTGCCCATAAATCTCCTTTGCCCTATAAGAACATAAAATACAAATCTCAAAATTAGAGCTGTCAAAATGGGTTGGTAGGGCGGTTTTTCCCATAATCCACCACAACCCACCTTTTGATAGGCTCAAGTGGGGCGGGCGAATTGATGGAGCGGGCTATGGTGGGGCGGGCTGCAGGTTAGCCCACCACTTTACCCCCTATCCACCTATGACTTATCCACATCCTCCCCCAATTTTTTTTAAATTATCACCCAACTCTACCACACCCCCGCACCCCCAAAAATTTTTTTTTAAAAAAAAATTTAAATTTTAATATTTAAATAATAAAAATATTTCACTCTGCCCTATCCCTCACCTACCACCACCCTTCAACCCCCAGCCCCCACCATGCAATTTTTTTTAAAAAAAACTTTAAATTTTAATATTTAAATAATAAAAATATTACCACCCAATCCTAAACCCCACCTAGACATGCACCTCGGTAGGGTGATAATATTTTTATTATTAAAATATTAAAATATTAAAATTTAAAATTGAAAAAAATATATTTTGGGGGGAGGGGGTGGTGGGGTGGGGGGTGGTTTTGAGTTAGGTGGTAGGATTGAGTGAAATATTTTTATTATTTAAATATTAAAATCTAAAGTTTTTTTGAAAAAAAAGAATTTTTGGGGGGAGGGGGGCTGGGATGGTGGTGTTGGGCTGGAGTAGGTAGGGTGTAGGGTTGAGTGGTAATATTTTTATTATTTAAATATTAAAATATTGAAATTTTTAAAATTTTTTAATTTATAAAGGTGGGTTGATGTTAGGTTGGTGGGGCGGTACGAGTTAGCCCACACTTTAGTGGGTTTGAGTGGGGCGGGTTAATTTTGGGCTAGGTAATTGGTGGGTTTAGATGGGTTGGGGCAGGTTGAGCCTACCGATCTCAACCTATTTTGACAGCTCTACTTAAAATGAAATCACCAACAATAACAACAATAATAGGTTAAATCTCAAACACATATTTCAATATATCAATGAATAAATTTAAGCATAATTACATTAATTTTAATCTTAAGAAAAGTATAATCACAATTTTAAACAATCTTTTTTTCACACAACTAAAACTGGAATTTTGAAAAGAAGAATTAAAGTTAAGAATAAAATTTAGAATCCAGACATTTGAGAAGAAATTAGTGAAGGCATAAGAATATAAACTCTAAAATCTCTAAAATAATGCATTGAGAAACGATTAGTACAATCAATTCCTACAACGTCAGTAAAATTAATTTCTTAAATCAAGATGAATAAAAAGAGAAGAAATTAAGGAGGAGAGACATCGTCATTCTTCGTTGCCGCCTTCTTCTGATCGACAACGACGGCGAAGGCACGGTGGGCTGGTGGCGTAGATAGAGAAAATGAACACCGGAAGGAGAAAGAGAAAAGGGAAATAGAGAAGTCGGAGAGAAATCGCTCCCTTAGTAGAGAGAGAAAGAGAGAAGTGGGTAGAGATGAGCAAAGAGAAGTGGGTAGAGAGGAGCAATGATCCAAATAAAATTTTCTAGGGTCATTCGTATTTATATAGCGGGTCAAATGAGTTTGGGTCAATTGGTGTATGCTAATAAGTACAATAATAATTGCCATACTAAAATAATCTCTTTCAAACCCTAAACCATAAATTAGGATTTTAAAATTTTAAGGTATGAATCACATTATTTTTTGTTGGAAGAAAAAATCTTTTGAGAATTAAAATATTTTTATATAAATTTACTAAATTTGCAAGGATTATAGAGGATGAGTGAGGTTTAGCATTAATTCTTTCAAAACTTTTCTTTCTTCTTCTTTTTTCTTTCTTCTTGTATCACTTATATGTGTGTGTGATTAATATGTTTTTTGTGAGAGTATGTATTTTTAGTACGTATTTTAGGTGTATTGCTGGGTAGGTGTGCAAAGAAAAATGTTTTTTTTTTTAATGTAATAAATGGGTAAGGGTTAAAAAAAGTAAATGAGGGCATAATTGAATTTTTATATATATTTTATCTTCGAATAACTTCAACAAAAATATCGGGTGACACCATATCCATAAACTACCTTAAGACCCAACCCCAACCACATCACCAGCCCAATAACAAGGGATAGACGTACAAGAGTTGACAACATTAACTAATTTGTACTAGTTGTTATTACTACAATTTAATTTTATTCTTTCCCTTTTCTTTTAGAGAGAACAATGGGCCATGTTGAAGCTAAGGATAGAAGATGTACTCTATATGCAAGGAAGGGGTTACCAAAGAAATTACAAAATTAATTTCCAAGGTAATTATCCACCTAGGCAAGGAGGGTTCAACAATCAAAGTGGTGATAGTTCGTACCCACAACAAATGAGGCAAGACAACTTTTCCTACTCTAACTCGAACAATGCCGTTATTTATCCTCTGGGATACCATCCGGGGACTAAGACACCAAACAATGAGGGAAAGACATCGATTGATAAGTTACTTGAGCAATTGATAGCATCGAACCAAGCTAGAGATGAAGCGATGAAAAATGCTGAGGAAGCAAATGAAAAAAGGCTCAAAGCTTTGGAGTATAATGTTGGACAAATTGCAAGTTCCTTGAGTGCTCAACAAAAAGAAAAGTTTCCGACCACAATGAGGTTAATTCGAAAGCTCAATGTTTGCTTGTTGATATGACAGAGGAACGAAATGATGAAGAAGGGTTGTGGAATGCAAGGTTGTTGGAGAAATAGAAAAGATAAATAAAAAAGAAGAGAAATGACCTAAATGGATACCAAAGTGGAAAAAGGTGCAAGAGGAAAAGAAAGTGGAGAAGAAGGTCAAGGAAGAGGAGTACAAATATGATTATTGAGGTATTCCGATCACTCCATTCCCTATTCCCTATCCACAAATGTTTGTAAAGGAGGAGAAGAAAAAAGAGTTTGAGGAGTATGTCAAATCGCTCAAGAAGAAGTATGAGAAGAAAAAGAAAGAAGAGCTACCCAAAGCAAGTGAATCAGTGCAAAAAGGGGGGACCTACTAAATTTGGTGATCTGAAAAAGTTCATAATTTCTTGTGATTTTGAAGGAAAAGACATTATTGATGCATTGTGTGACTTGGGGGCGAGCGTCAATGTGATGTCGCATGCTACTTTCAAGCAACTTGAAATTGGAGAGCTAAAGCCTACGACTATCCGTCTTGAAGTGGTAAATGGTGAGGTTGTGAAGCCATTAGGAATTGTTGAAGATGTGGAGGTGAAAGTGAAGGGGCTAGCTTTTCCGGTCGACTTCATGGTGTTAGAAGTAAAGGCGGATCCTCGAGTTCCACTCATTTTGGGAAGACCATTTCTAGCTACGGGAAGAGCTAAAATTGATGTTGGTAGAGAAGAGTTATCATTGAGCTTACAAGGAAAGTGTGTCATATTTTTATACAACAAAGAAAAAAGAACCAAGCCTCCGAATGTGCCTCCGGATGATTTTATGGATCATGACTCTATTCTCTTTGACAATTTAAATTCATTTCTTCGTGATTATATAAAAATGTCAAACTCTAACTTGTCTTCTTTTGATGTTGATAGGAAGAAAGCTCCAAATCTTGATTGAAAATTAGATAAAGGAGAAAGAGAAAGTCCACTAGAATCACTTCTTGATGATGATTTGATGCTTGTAAGCAAGAATTGAGAAGTTGAGTTAGTGAACAAGAAGAGGACTAAACAAAATTTTAAAGTTAGGATGCGAGGAGAGAGTGTGATAGACCATCCTTTGGTCCAATGAGCGTAAAATTCCGACAGGCTTGAAGACGTTAAACTTAGCGCTAAATGGGAGGTAACTCATTCTTTATATCTTTTAATACTTTTTGTTTGAATTTTGGTCTTGTAGGTGGATCGAGTTTGTGAGAAAATGCATATTGAAGAAAAGAGAAGTGCTTCACAGATTCGAGTAGACATGTCACACCACTTGTTGCAAACTTAATTCTCGACTCTTGTCTCGAGTTAAGCTTGGGGGGCTAGTGCGTGGTGGACATAGCTCAATTCGTTGGATGCATTTACTTATCCACACAAGTGCGTGGTGGACATAGCTCAATTTTTTGGATGAATTTACTTCTCCACAAGAAGATCATCAATGGAAACTACAAGGGTAAGTCCCACCACTTTTTGCAAACTTAATTTTCAACTTGTTTCGATTTAAGTTTGGAGGGAGAGTGTGTGGTGTGACTCACCACTTGAGTGTGCTTGATATTATGATGATGAGAGAACTTCTTGTAAAATTGGGTCAATTTTAAAAATTTCTCATGAGTTTTTGTTGGATTTTGGTCCGTTTGGTGGTGTTGAAATGTATGATAGTCCATATTTTTAATGAAATTGTTGAGCTAATGATGTTTGATGAGTTTTTGAGCATGAATGAAGGGTATTGGAAGCATGAATGGAGCTTGAAGCTAAAGCTTTCCTTACCAAATGCCTATTGAGGAGGTACTCTACACTTTATCATTTCTAGTTGCTTGACATGTTTTGATTTGGATTTGGCTTGATGTGATTAGAATGCTATTTCATTGTTATATTTTTGGGATGTCTACTTTCGTAATTTAGGATTTCCTTTTCAATCAAGGTTGGGATGTTGTGAGCCTAATTGATCATGGATGTTATGAATGTGTACTTTATTGTCTATTGATGGATGAACAATCCTCTCTTCGTTATATTTCTATCCATATATAGAACTCACAGAAAATCCAAGATTTGAAAGTGTAACAGGTCATCCAAAAGTGCACAATCGTGCAGCGCAGGAACAGCTTGCGTGACGTCACCGTTTTAATCATAACTTTCTCGTTTCAAATCTAATCTAGGTGTTCTTTGAGCCAAAATGATCTTCTATTCCGTAGCTTTCCAAAAATATATCACATGACCAATTTGGATCTTTACAACAATATAAAAAAATTATGAAAATTGGACGTCTGTTTGATTGCAATTAGCACAAGTTCACCCTTCATTTCAACTTTGCATTTTTTATCTCTTTTCCTATCAAAATACAACAAAATACCTCTTAAGCACATTTTAGTCAATAATAATTCATAGTATTAATATTTGTACAAATAATAGCAATTAAAACACTCAAAGAGGTATCCAATTGGACCCGAAAATACATGAATTTTCAGTCTCATCAAACCCCCCAAACTTAAGGTGTTGTTCGTCCTCGAACAACGAAACGACAAACCAAGAGAATAATGAGATGGAAAGTCATGTTTCAAGGGACAAATCAAAACATCAACCAAGCTTTAAAAAGATGTAATCAATCTCAACTTGGTTCACATAACTTCAAATTCAAAAACATCAATTCATTCAAAATATGTAAATTAAGATATTTACTTTATCAAGTGCTCAATTCACCTATACTCACAAGATATATATATAATGTAACTCTCACGCTCAAAGTGTATAAAGTGTACACCTCTTTGGGTTATATATATGTATTGTCATCAAGTGCATGTGTTACCATAAGCTTGCCTATTATCTCAACTTTCCTTTTACTTCTAGCTAGCAAATCATGAATCAAGAAGGACTTTTATTTGGTCGTAACGTAGGCTCTTTGGATAAGGCAGAAAATATATATGGATAAGTGACTTAAACTCGGATCAATCAAGTGGCCATCTATCTTGATCTTTCATTCTTCCTCACCACATTCTTTACACCACCACTTCTCCTCATCTATGTAGGAAAAACAACCATCTTCTTTTTAATTCTTTCACTTTTAAACTCCATCATTTTTCTTTCCTTCACTTTTTTGAATTGGGTACCAATTTTAGGCACAACCCCAATGGATCCTCCATAGGGTACTAAATGTAAGCATTACCCTAGGGTGTCTGTTTCATAGAGTACTAGATTGAAGCACTACTCCATGAATTTTATCTTTTGATCCTTTCTTCATCATCCTTTTCACTTCCAACTTATTCACATTCTTCTTCTAACCTCCTCAACAATTACTCAATTGATCCAAGTAAAATAAGGAAAAATCAAATACTGATTAAGCTCAAACGGTTTATTCAAAGAATGGATTTTTAAGGCTCAATGGACTGACTAAGGATTTAATGAATACAGGTAAAGTGTATGAAAAAGATGAGCTAAAAATCAAAGATGATCTAATATCATTTCCATAATTCACTAGACTATTCTCAAATATTCAAGAAGACTCAAGGCAAGTTCTAGAATACACACACAAGACCGATACGCTCAAGAATAAAAATATCATGCATCAATGTAACATGATTTAAAGGCTCAAATCTCACTTGGCTTTTTCATAGTATGAACGAGCACTCTCCAAGGCTAAGCATACATCATAACAAGCACATCAAGAATTTCAAGTACTTAAGAATTAAAGCATGTTCCTCTTATCAATCATAATCAACATCTTATCAAAGGCATCATAAAAGCTCATAGATCCCCATTAAATTCGGGTCATAGAATTTAAAGCTCATGCTCCTCACTCATAAGACTTCAAAACTCATATAAAATTTTAGAATAAGGAACGAAGTAACCTGATTTTAATTTCCTTCACATCTTCCAAGTTCCTCAAGTTTTTCAACTCGGTCGGTCGTAGGCCTTAGATAGAACTCACTTTTGCCACTCCAATACCCTTCTCAATCATAAATGCTCAACACAAAGCTCATCATCACAGGAGAAATAAAATATTGAAAAGACAAAAATCAATGATAGAGCACCAAGGGACACACAAAACGAACAAAAATACACAAGACACCTGGATAGTCGCAAAAAAATTTCGAAAGATCGAATAAAATTTTCTTATATTTAATTAAGTTTTAGCATTCATATTTTATTGATTTTGTTAATTACATCTATTTTGTTTTTTATTTTAATAATAATCAATCATGACATTATAATTTAAAAAAAAAAAAGAAAGAAGGAAAGGAAAAAGACTTGCAGTGATAATATAAAAATAAGAGAAGAATTAAAAGAAAGTGATGAGTGAGAGTTGAGAATTAATGAGAATAAAGATGAGTTAAATGAGAAAGATCGAAATTTACTGAAATACTTTTCAATGAGGAAGTTTGCAAATGAAGATTATTAGAGATGATCTTTTAGACACTTTTTATATGAGAATTAGGATAGATTATGGCTCGTGTACTACAAAGTGTATATCACAGTTATTAAGTTTTATGTACATATAATTTTTCAAAAATAATTGTATCCTTTTTTTATGTTTCCCCCAGGCCTCCAAAATACCATCTGATCATATCCTATCTTTGAGTGTTTGCGGGTAGTAGCAGCGATGGTGGCGGATGGATGGCGTGGAATGTTCGACTATATATGTTGAAGTGCTGGTTAATTTCTTCCATTTAGAAACTTCTCAAACGCCTTAGGAGTGATGTGTTTAAAGACAATCGAAATTAATTGCATATCGAGACTAGATGGCCAAGATAATCCATTGTATGCTGCTATCATTTTATGGTTGGCCCGGATTCTACTTGAGAGGGCGACTGCCTTGGAAACGATGTGGATTGTGGTCAATCATAGAGGTGACTATTCTGAGTTCGTTGAAATACTTGATCAACTGAATACTTACCCGAAATCATCTAAATAATCTCAAATCCTCATCCTCCCTAATCCACCTCTCCCTTGATGTTTATTTCATGGTATCTATCTTTCAATATCTATTTTATTCTACTGGATTTGAAGTTTACAGGATGTTATTATTTATTCGTTAACCCTATAATAGCTTGCTTTTGAGAATGAATGGTGATTGTTCTGAGTTCTTGAACTAGTGAATAATTTATCGTTTAAAATGACTTTAAGCTCTATCTTTCAATATCTGTTTTATTCTAGTGGATTTGAAGTTTACTTGTGTAATTTTTTTCTTTGTTGGACCTATAATAACTTTTGAGAATGAATGTACCATTGGCTATTACTTGTACCTCTTTTGTTATTACCAGAATGTTGTAACTAGTACCAAAAAGCAACCATATGGGAGAAAAAAGTGTATAAAGAGATTTAGTTTCTCATATGGGTGTATAAAGAGGTTTAGTTAGTCTGATCAGTATATTTTTTTTTTCACGCTAAATGTTGCAAGTAGAGCTGTATTTGTCTTGTCATCTGAATGGATTCTCACATTGTTCTACTTAAATGTTTCTGGTTTGCATCTCCTTCCACTCCACTCTTTCAGATCTTGTGTTTTATTCAATATGTGTTACGATTTAAGAATACTAACTATGATATTATTTCTTCTCTTCTATGGATTTGGCTATCATGTTTATTTTTTTGACGGCTCCTACTTCACATATGAGATTTTCTTTTCTGATTAATCTTCCTCTGTATTTTTCTTTAAGTTGTGTGATTTTTACACTATTCATCCACTTTCTTTCTCTGCATTTTGCTTTGAAGTGTGTGATTTTATACTTTATTCATTCTCTTTCTTTCCACACTTTATTGTATGTGATCAATGTGTTAGTTATCATGGTTCTATGAAAAATAATTCTCTCATAGAATGTATTTAATTTAGGGTGGATTTAGATATGGAATTATAATGGTATTCTCACTATGTTTTTTTTTTTTTTTAATTATTTAGTGGATTTAGATATGGAGTTACAATGGTCTTCTCACTATATTTTTTTTAATTATCTGGTGGCCTTAGTAAAACATCGATTGACCACCCTTTTATGATTTCAACAAGTAAATGAATGGACAAATTTGAAATATAAGGTAACTATTTAATTAATAGGAAAAAGTATTTTAGTTGATACTTGTGCATTTGAACATACGAAGTTAATTTCCGTGGACTTCATCTTAGGGATAAGTCTCTCATCACCGTCATTGTTGGAGGGGTATTTGCTCAAAACCTCGTTTGTTTCTTGACATATCACATTCCACCATTCTTCCCTATGGTTGACAAACTAAACTACTTTGTAATACTTGCACAAAATAAATAAGTCTGATAATCATCATGCATGCATGAAATGTTTAAACTCAATTCTCATCTTTGTTTCTTCTAGATGGAGCTGGTGTGGTACGACTCTTCCAACAGTTCAGGCACCACAAGCAAGCTGAAGTCATCAGCAGAATCGGTTGAATGAAATCGCACATTCTTTCAGGTAGTCGAAACAGCACACTAAAAATAAAGTTTCTTGATTAGTCATATGAGCAATGATCAAATAAAGTAGTCATTCATGGTGGTTCCTTTAATTTCCATTAGAATTTCAACCCTATTATGAAGATCTTTGGTCTCTTTGCAATCAAACCGCTAAACGCTAAACAACAGCATCGTAATGCTGCTTGGGCAGCAACGCAACGCTCAGCAGGGATCACAAGATCGTCGTGTAATTATATTGCCCCACAAACATCTAGGAAAATCGCCCTCTCATTCTGCCATTTCATTGCATTGCATTCATATCATTCTTTTCTTTTCAATGAAGTGCTGCAGGTTTTTTCTTTTCCAGAACTAGCCACGTACCATGGTCCATCTCTACAAATTCTCAAACATGTTAATATAGCGAGTGTATGAGATCATTTGTATGCCTATAATGTAATAAGTATTTATGATGGGTGGGTAATGGCACAATGCAATTCTAATCTTCAATTCACCTCAATAACACTTCCCTCCCTCCATCCCTGAAAGAATTGTTTATGTAGATGCAAAGTTTAAGAAAATTTTAACTTTTTATGTGATATTTAGTTAGATTCTGAGTTTAAGAAAATTTCACTTTTTGGGATGAACAAATTGTGAAGTGAAATGACAATGAAGTAACACTTATCAAAAATTGTAAAGGTAGTTTAATTTTTACATTAAAAGCTTACTCCATTGATAGAGAGAATATCACTTTAAAATTATAGTTTTGTCACATTATATCTCTATTTGAATTGCAATGATGCCATATCATATGCTCTTACTTTATACTTTTCGTTTTCATCATCTTCTTAATAATTTATACCAAAAAAAAAAATCACATCGATCACATAATTTTGAAACACATCTTCATTTTAGAATTGTCATTCCCAATTAATAAACGTAACTTAAAAAACTACATTATCCCTTAAAATCAGAACTTAATAAAAAAAAACAAAATTTCTTGAAATACAGATATTGTTGGTGCAATTAATCCCAACATATGGAGTGAGTAATATAGTATAATTAATTCTTATAAAATACTACATATCTACATTGTTGGGGCAATTAATCCCAAGATATGGAGTGAGTAATATAGTATAATTAATTCTTATATTAATATATTAATTAATCCCAAGATATGGAGTGAGTAATATAGTATAATTAATTCTTATATTAATATATTAAATAAATTAATTATTTCAGTCTGTAGTTTGTACGGCCATATGACCATTACCAGTAGGAAAACAAAGTGAAACAACTAAAACACTACAAATTGGGCTGGACCCTTACCATAAGACATATCCATAAACTACCTTAAAACCCAACCCCAACCACATCACTTCCCATAGAAAAAAAATATGACAATGATTTGTATACAACTCCGATACAACCTCTTTCCTTCATCTTTATTGTGTGTTTTCCTCCTTTTTGTTTTTAATTTAGTGATATGATTACAATTTTACCCTTATAGTTTAGGGTATAATTTATTCCTAGGGTTTAGGGTATAATTATAATTTTACACTTGTGGTTTAAGGTATAATTTATCCCCTAGGGTTTAGGATTTAGGATATAATTGTAATTTTACCCCTGTGATTTAGGGTATAATTGTAATTTTGCCCTTATGGTTTAGGGTATAATTTATCCCTAAGGTTTAAGGTATAATAATTATTTAAATAAAATAAATTTAAAAATAAAATAAAAAACAAAATTAATGAGAGCGCATGAATTAGTTAAGAAGGGTTGAGACCAAGGTTTCACCAAGTCCCTCCCAAAAAAAATATATATGTCCAAACATTCCAATAACATCAAAATAAAATTTAATTTCAAATGTGTTGTTCTACCTGAAACAGATAATACAATTTTCAATTTATTTATTCTTAAAAAATATTAAATTATCCTAAAAAAATATTTATAAATTGGTTTTAAAAAATCCTTAAACAATGAAACAATAAGGATATTCTTTTATTTAAGTTTGATCATACAAATTTAGATTTAATAAATCTCTTACATATACACCTACAAATTTTATTAATTTTACCTCACTCCTACCATACATCATCATACATTATTTTGTCCTCAATTAATACTTTTTTTTCATTTCTTCAATAAGGCTACTTTTTTCATTAATCTTTCTCTTCTTTTTCTTTTTTTTACCTCAATTAATATTTTATATGATATAAGTTTGAATTTATTATACCAAAAATCAAAATAAACATGTCACTCCATCCGTTACATCTATAAATCTCATTTGTTTTTTTACTTGAATTAAGGAGTATTATTATTTGATATATAGTGATTAGTTGTATTAGTAGTAAGTGATGAATGTCATTTTACTAAAAAAGAAAAATTATAACCTTTGAATGACACACCTAAACGTGAAAGGTGATCCAAATGAATTGAGTAATTCACAACTAGAACAAAATTATAAAGAATTTCAACCACTGAAGTATGAAATGAATCACATGATGATGAGGTGAAATTCCACAATGCTTTAGCCATTCAGATTTCTTATGACAATTGTTTAGTTATTTATTGTAATGCACGTTGGATGATTAACAAAGAAAATAATAGCACAACTGCCTTCAAAGATAATACACATAAATAATTAACATAGAAAATTCTCATATTGGATTTCCTATATTATTTTCGTGTATCATCTCGGTGCTATTTTACACTACACCTTCGTCTTACAGAGAAGTAATTAACATCGAATTTCTCATATTGGATTTTCTATACTCCCTCCGGCCACTTGAAAGGTAATTGTTTGTTGTTTGCACGTGGACAATTCTAAGATCTTTATTTGCTTTTTGCACGTGGATTAAGAAGTATTATTATTATAGGTAAAATGGGTAGTTATATTAGAGGGAAGTGGTGGGTCATATTGGGTACTTTCTTTACTAAATAGAGGAAATTAATACATTTGAAGCGGACGCCATGAATAATGAAATAGATACATTTTAGTATATCATTATATTATTTTTTGTATCATTTTCAATGCTACTTTGCATGATTTGCCTTCGCTTCTTACGTTTCATTAATTCAATAATATAAAAAATGTTAAACCAAAATAGCTCATAAATTTGGATTGTAAAATTCCATACAGTGTTCTTGAGTCAAAGAACATCCCAAAATGCTCTCTCTCCTCTTTCTCTCACTGACACAGTAACACAAGGGGCGAAAAGCTCCTAGGTTAATCCAAAATCTGATTCTTCATTCCCTCAATTTTATTTTCTTGGATTAAAAATTATTGTCAAATAGTGGCACTAAAAGCTATTAATACCAAACCCTAAATCCCGCTTTGATTTGCCATTTTTCATTCCCTCATTTTATTTTCAATATTTAATTTCCTTTTCTTTTTTCTTTTCTTAAAAAAAAAACATCTTGTCAAATAGTAGTACTAAAAGGGAAATACCTAATCCCAAATCTCGGTTTGATTTGCCATTCTTCATTCCCTCAATTCCTGTTCTGAGATTTTAACATCTTGTCACTACTAAAGGGGGGAGAAAATAATTAATGCCTCACATTTTCATACTATTTTCTAATCATTATTAGCATCTTTGTAATAATACAAATTAATTACCAAGTCGTTTTTTCACAACACTTTAATCACACTTGTTAATCATTTCAAAATGTTTATTCAACCTAGAATGCCTCAAAATCATCATTACAATAATCCTCAAATTCTCTTGTCCACTATCTATAACTCATACATATTCAATATCATTTCTTTTAGGGTGATTTTTGACACATCGATTCATCCCCTTGTTTATAGTTTAAATTGTATTAGTGAATAGTTATTTTAAATAAAAAATAATAATTATATTATTATATTTAATGGTGTAGATTATATAAAAAATTAATTTAATGATTAAAATTGTTCCGTGCATCGGTGATGCACTAAGTGCACCATTCTCAAACTATTTCTTTTAATCAACTTTAATTATTTCTTGAAATTGATTTCACATTAAGAATAGTCATAATTTTGTAAGATAAACTATTATTTTTTATGTCATGAATTAATACTATTTTTAAAATTTGCAATATTATTAAAAAAATGATAAATTTTCTTGTGAGACGTTATTTCTGTGAGACGGTGTGTGAGACGTGTTAAAGTATATCTATTATTTAGATAAAGTACGTTTAATGATTGTTAAAGTATGTTTTCTAAAGTATGTTTAATTGTGCATTAAAGTATGATTTTAGTGTGTTATAATATAATTTATTATTGACATAATTTAATTATAAATAAACATATTTTATCTATACAATAAACATACTTTAATGATGGGTCAACTTGTCTTACACTCGTCTCACAAATAACCCATCTCATAAGAGAGTCACTAAAAAAATCTACATTTGTAACTAGTAACATTTTGTCATACTGTATAATGGTAACAAATTTATAATTAGAAGTGTGATATTTTTTTTATTCAACTCCATAAAAGAGAAAACCTTAGAATAAAATCGTTTCTACTTTTTTTTTTAATTTTATATTAATCAAACATAAAATTGTCTTGGTAATGGGTTCCATATGAGTAATGATAAAATTTTAAGAATAAAATAGTATATACGTGTACATGAGAAAATATTAATTTTCATCCTATGGTTTTGGTTGTCTTATGTTCTTATTTTTTTCAATTTTAATCTTTTATATATGCCAATTTAATTCCATAACTTTTAAATTTTTATATATGCCTATTTTAATTCCAAAATTTTTAAAATTTTCAATTTTAATACTTTTGCAATCTTAATTTTCAAATTTATGGAAGTCCTATAAGTTTTGCAATTTTTTTGCAAAAGAACTAAAATTAAAAAAATTGAAGTTACAGGACTATAATCAATATAATAAAGACTAAAATTGAAAAAGTAATATAAAAAAATTAAAATTGAAAAAGTAAAAAGTTATAAGGTAAAAATTAAATCCAACTAAAATTATAGTAACAATATTAATATTTTTCCTTTTGAACCAATCATGTAATTATATTTCAAGATTAGCACTAAACCTAAACCTATAGATAAACTTAAAAGTTAAAAGTAAAATAGTATTATTAATCACAAAATTCTATAGAATATTACCGTTAAATGATTCCATATAATCACTTTTCATATTTATTATGCTGCTGTCTTTGATTACCCTATTCTTAAGAGCTTATAATAATTTAGGAAATATAGTAATTATAATAAGGAAGCGGATAATAAGTGATGAGTGTATATTGGGTGCACTAATAGACCTTTTTATTCTATTTTATATATATATTATTTTATTTTGTATACGTGTTTTGTAATAATTGTATACTTTTTTCACATTAAGTTTTCATTAAAAAAACTAACATCCATATGTGTATAACTTTTTATTGAATATTATATACAAATTTTCATTAAAAAAATTAACAATTAAATTGTATACATTTTTACTCTTAATTGTATATGTTTTTGTTTATATTTGTATATGGGTGCACCCTATCTTTAGGTGCACCCGGATGCACACTATAAATTTTCATAAGTGATAATGAAAAGTGGTGTAATGAATTATTTTAAGAATAGTATAAATAAATAAAAAGTGATATATTTTTTTAAAAAAATAAATAACATCTTTAATAAAAAGTAATAACTGATTGAAAAGTGTAGAATGATCCTATCGCGCGATTTCTTCTGTAATAATTGTCCGCCTCATTCATTCATTTATATATGAGTGCCATAGAAAATATTATTTGCAACATTTTGTAATAAAACATGATTAATTAAAAAAAAGAGAGTTATGCATGCTTTCTTCGTTCGTCAAAATAAAATCATTTTTTCGCATAAATTAAGACACCACATTTATTTTATATCTAAGTAATTTCCTTCCTAATTTGTCCTTAATTCTATTTTTTTTATCAATTATTTTGTTGTGACTTTAATTACTGTCATTCCATTTTTCACTTTAAAAAATCAGTTAATATATTAGTCAAAAATAAAAATATTAAATATAATTATTTTAGCTTATTTTCATCAATTTAATATGTTGAATAAAAAAACATCATATAATATTATGGAATTGTCAAAAAAAAGTGTATAATAGCACAAAGTGTACATACATATACCAAAGTGGATTATTTATTTTTTTACTCTTAGAATTTAGAATGGGATTTGTGAGCAATGTCCTTGTTGTAATTAATAAATTAATTATCAATTAAATAATAATTAAAGTGAGTGAAATTATTTTGGAGAGAATTAAATTAAATATAATAAATTGGGATTCTATCCAACAGATACGACATGTAATACATTGTATCTGGTTGACAGTTTTGTGTGTGAACGCAGATTTGTGTGTGTGAATGCAGATTTGGGTGTATGAACATATATATGTGCAAATCCTACCATACGTGGAGTGGTCCCTGGCACCTATAAATAGGGTCATTTGCATTCATTCTAAACGCACCAAAAACACAAAGCATCTGCATTCAAAAAGCATTTGCATCTAGTAGCGATCTAGTTCTTCATTCTCCTTAGTTCGCCAGAGTTCCTGCGATAGCGGTGCTGCTTCCCAAGAAATGAGAAGTCGTTTCACATTTGGGGAAGATCCGCCAAGACCAGAGCACTACCAGGGCATGTTTCTTCTTGCGGGAAGAGTTCTACTCGACTCGACTTCGCCCATCTCTCAAGACGTTCAAGATCCAAGATCCAAGACTTAGATCTCTAAGTAGAGATAGAAGATTCTCTGCTTCTACTCTCTTTGATTATTGTAATTTCAATTTAGTATCTCCCTTCTACATTTCTACCCAATTATTGTAATAGTGATTGATTGGTGTATTTATAAACCAACAATCGCAAGAAGAAACACCTAGCCTCCACACCTTTCAATCACTATGTCAAATCCAATGGATATTGATGGGGTTGAAACTTCCAATGCTAATAACTCCCAAAGAGTTAATGCTAAGATTCCTATTGGGACTGATTCCCAAAGAATGTATCCTCCAATGGGGATGTCGAGACCATTCATGGTTCCGGCTCCAGTGGAGAAGCCTGAGAAGTTTGGGGGTGCAAACTTCAAGAGATGGCAGCAAAAGATGCTTTTCTACCTCACCACGCTGAATCTGATGAACTTCTTAAAAGAGTCTGCACCAGTGGTGGATAAGAATGAGACTAATACGCAAAAGCGTATAGCTCTGGATCAGTGGACCTCCGTGATTACTTGTGCAAGAACTATATCCTGAGTGGACTTAGTGATGCACTCTTCAACGTGTATGTGAACACGAAGACATCCAAAGAATTGTGGGAACCTTTGGAGAAGAAGTACAAGACAGAAGATGCCGGTACCAAAAAGTTTGTGGTAGCCAAGTTCTTAGATTTTAAAATGTGTAAATGATGGGACAATAGACAAATATAAAGCCCGGTTGGTGGCGAAAGGCTTTAGACAAAAGGAAGTGTATGATTTCTTCGATACCTACTCACCAGTACACGAATCACATCTATTCATGTGTTTATAGCGATTGCTGCATTGCACAATCTAGAAATACATACCAGAAGGCTTTATAGCACCTGGTAATGAGAAAAAGGTGTGCTAACTCATGCATCATTGTATGGACTTAAATAAACTCCAAAACAATGGCGTGTGAAATTTGACAACACAATAATGTCAAATAGTTTCCGAATCAACGAGTGTGACAAATGCATGTATATGAAAAATACACCCAAGGGATTTGTCATTGTCTGCCTCTTATGCAAGAGTTATAGGGAGCATAATGTACATAACCAATTGTACGCGTCCTAACATAGCGTGTTCAGTTAACAAACTGAGTAGATACACGGGTAATCCAAGCAATGAGCACTGGAAAGCATTAAGAAGAGTGTTGAGATACTTGAAATACACTCTTGATGTGAGGCTACACTACTCTAAGTATCCAGCAGTACTTGAAGGGTATAGTGATGCCAACTGAATATCTGACACAAAAGACTCCTTCTCCACGAATGGTTACGTATTCACTATCGGAGGCGGAACTGTGTCATGGTGTCTATAAAACAGACCTGTATAGCCCGTTCCACAATGAAATCTGAGTTTATAGCTCTAGATAAATCCGGGAAAGAAGCAGAATGGCTTCGTAATTTCCTTGAGGACATTCCATATTGGAACAAATCGGTTCCTACGGTGATGGTACATTATGACAGTCAAGCCACAATTGTAAGAGCTCTTAATAAAATGTACAACGGAAAGTCAAGACATATCCGTAGGCGACACAAAACGGTGAGACAATTGATTTAGAGTGGTGTAATGTCAATTGACTACGTGAAGTCAAAAGACAACATAGCGGATCCGCTTACAAAAGCAGTTAATCGAGATCAAATGAATAAATTGCTAGAAGGAATGTGATTAAAATCCACAAAGAAAAGAGCTGAAACAGTGGAAACCCAACCTTGATGACAGGAGATTCTAAGAACTTGGTTCAAAGGGACAACGAAACTGTAGAGGTTCAAGTGAAACTTGGTACCTACCATTCCTTAGTAGAGCAATTCTACTAAGTATAGAAACCGTATTGTGGTGAGGTTACGTCTTTTGACGTTTAATGATTCCTAAAAAGCCAAGTAATGGCTGGTTGAGTATAACTGAGTACTCAAGATAGGAGAGATGAAGTGAGTGGCCGCTTCAAAGTAAATACTTATGAATCCAAAGGGGATCCATGGCGAAACGGATCAAAACGTGAGAACAAGGAGAATGCGAGACGACATTGATGCGTTCACACTATTGTCTAAGTATACGCTAAGAAGGAGTAGTTCAAAGGCATCACGTCTACTAAGCCACCGGTATACTCGATAGTGTTGGACTACGGAAGGTTCAAAGTCCCAAGCTATCTATCCGGATACATTACTGTTTCACGAGAATTGGATTGTGTGTGCATTATATAGGCGCCGAATTCCACTCATATGGGGGATTGTTGGGGAATTTAATTGGTTAGTAAGAATTAATTAATAAATTAATCATCAATTAAATAATAATTAAAGTGAGTGAATTCTCACATGTGAAGAGACTTAAATTTAATAAATTGGGATTTTCTCCAACAATTTTTGACTCAATTTAAAAAAAATTAGTGGTACTTTCTATTACGTACATTAAGTTATGGAGTATTATTTAAGTATTTTACTTGCGGAGAATTCACCAGCTATGTGACATCTATAATACATATATATTTTTTAATGATACTTTTAGTTATAACTGGAATTACAACAAGAAGTTTGTATCTTGCGTATTCATCGGGTGATAAAATCTAATGGTAAATTTTTAATTTTTATCACATATGTATATGTAGAAAAATAATTACTTTATTTAATTTGTAAGCATAATAAAGAAAGTGGCAATAGTTAGAATTAGCCAAAATAATAGGAGGGGAGTTATAAAGTGGCTTGAAGAATAAGAGTGTATGGGTGTTTGGTGAACTAACTACTAATTATACTAAAACTAACTTTGTTCGATAAAAAAAAAATAAAAAATCAATGTCATCCATTAATTAAATTGTACAATTTCCATACTTAATTATTCATTTTTGACCAAAATACTCTCATCCTTTATTTTTTTATTATATTTATATTATTCAGTGTCTGTTATGGTGTTGGAGTCCCAACACAAGATACGGACATCATCGTAGCACCAAATGTAGGATTTGTTGTCAATCCTGTGTTAGAATGGTATGTCGAGGATTCAACACCGAATTCGACATCCGATGTTATGATAATGATGTCGGAATATGATGTCAATATCATATGTCGGGTATCCGACATCAATTCCGACACTGAGTAATTAAATAATAAAAAAAAGGATTGAAGGTATTTTGATAAAAAAAATGAATAATTATGTAGAAATGTTATACAATTTAATTGATGATTGACAATGATTATCATGTATTTGGGCCAACTTAACCATAAAAATATTTTAATGGTGAGTGAATTTATAGTATCAATAACTAATAGTATGTCTCAATTATATAGCATTTTGTTTCTTTGCAAGATTAGACCCTGTATTGTGCTACGTAAAAAAGCTTTAGCTATTAGACTATATATAATTATTCTATATATAATTATTCCATTTAACTTCACCATAATTATGTATAGATATGTTTTGTTTTCAAAATAAAAACTATTTTATATAATATTATTATAATTTTTAATAATAATTTTTAAATAATATATTTTTTAATATGTATTACGGAGTAATTATTTTTGTTAAATAGATATCATATCGTCATATGTGATTTTTTTAGCAACACATAAATTTTGTGTAGCTAAATATGTGTGGGTATCTTGGTATTCTTAATATCTAAAATAATTTATAAAATAAAATTGTTATTATTGATTTCTACAGACACATTTTAAATATTATAATTAAGTAATTTAAACTTGTTAAATTACCACACATAAAAATATTATGTGTCACAATTTAATTATATATTTTATGTGTGGGTATTTGTTAAATTTTTTTAGTGGATATCTTTATATGTAATACTAATATATTATAATATTTTAAAGAATATTTTTAATCCAAGACATGTAAAATAGGTTAACTATCACTTTGTAATTTGAAATTTTTTTTCTATCGAATAAAAACCTTAAATGAAGTATATAGAACTATCAATTTGGATAATGATCATATCAGTTTACCACATAATTGAAATGTTATTTTAATGCTAACAGAAATTATAAAATATAATAGTAAAAGACATAGTATGTGAAATTTAATAAACTTGTAATTATATTTTTTTAAGTGTTGTAATGATTTCAAATCCTAAATTAATAATTTTATATTTTTCATGTTCTTAAATGATAGAGAAAAATTTTCTAAGTCCTCAATGTATAGTTAACAATTTTTTCTGGTTTTTTAATCTAATATTAAAATACTCCTATAATTAAACTTCATGATGCCTTTTACAAATTTTTGGATAATACTTTTAGTTATACATGTAATAATATATATTTTATAATACCTCTTAAGTTTTTGGGTCGAGTATATGAGTGTGTTGAAGTGATATCTAGCAAATTCCAATTAGGTTTGAATTGGATTTGGGCCAATTACACATACATAAAAATCTGTATAATCAGTGTAGGATTTAATAATAGTCATTCTTATTATTAGTATTATTTTTTTCCACTCTCTTATATCACGGATATTTGTGAGATAAATTGTAAAATAGATCAACTCATTATTAAAATATGTTTATTATATCAGTAAAATATGTTTTTATAGTTAAAGTATATTATAGTAAATTATTTTATGACATTTTAAAATCATATACTCTCTCCGTCCCGGAGAAGATGACACATTTTTTTTGGCACAGAGATTAAGGAGTATAATAATTTAATGTAAAGTGAAGTAAAGTGGAGTGAGATAAATAATATTTAATGTGTAGTGGGAGTTGTATTAGAGGTGATATGTGGGCAACATGAGAATAGATTAATTGTTTTTGTGTGGGTCTCATGTATTAAAAAGGAAATGTGTCAACTTTAGTGGGACAAATAAAAAAGGAAAGTGTGTCAACTTTTCTGGGACGGAGGGAATATATTTTAATGATTATTTATCATATACTTTAAAAAACATACACTACTTAATATCTTAACAATTCTCACAAACCGTCTCACATAAATATAGTCTCATAGGAAACTTTGTATTTTTCTTTTTTAAGTTTTACTAAATTGCACCTGGTACGTTTGTAAAATCTAAATCATTAAATTTTATAATAATTAATTTCTACCCTTAAATTTTAATTAATACTCCCTCCGTCCCATAGTTGACACACTTTTCTTTTTGGTTTGTCTCACTAAAGTTGGCACAATTCCTTTTTAATACATGGACCCACATAAAAATAATTAATCTATTCTCATGGGTCCCACATATCACCTCTAATACAACTACCCACTATACATTAAATATTATTTCTCTCACTTCACTTTACTTCACTTTATATTAAATTATTATATTCCTTAATCTCCGTGCCCAAAAAAAATTATACCAACTTTAATGGGACGGAAGGAGTATTAACTTTTTAAATTATATAATTACTAGTATACCCTAAATTAAACTATTAAATATTATTTCTCTCACTTCACTTTACATCACTTTACATTAAATTATTATATTCCTTAATTTTCGTACCCAAAAAAAATTATAACAACTTTAATGGGACGGAGGAAGTATTAACTTTTTAAATTATATAATTACTAGTATACCATAAATTAAACTATTAAATACTAGGATGCACCACAAATTCACTTCTTTCGTTTTTTTTTTTTAAATGTGCTTTATTTAGTCGTCTTTAGTGTTTAAACTTTATTTTTAAAATTTAATATTAATTCCTAAAAAATTTAATACCCTTTCATATTTACATTGTACAAAACCCATCTCCATCTACGACGTAAACAATATTTAACTCATTTCCTAATTATGGATATGAACTGTTCTAAATCATGCTTTGGTCAAAAGACTTCCATCTCACCATCCTATTGCAGTTTTCGACTCAATGATTGACACTCACTCCAACAATCATCATTGGCAATGTTATTTTTTTATTTACTACAAATTCTATACTACCAATATACACATTCATATCCCATTTTTTCACATAGAAAAACAAAACCCATTTTGAATTAATTATAAAAGAAAAAAAAAGTATTTTCAAGAATGGGTCAAAATCTTGATTCTAAAATATGGTCAAAGTCATGGTCTTTACTCTCCTTAGATGTCATAATCTTTTTCCCTAAATTCCGGATGGCCTTAAATATTTTTAGACAAAAGTATATGTCCAATTTTTTGGAGATTGTGCAAAATTCTAATCTCACCAAAACCAGTTTCTCTTGTCACCATTTGAAAATTGACAGGCCCCATTAACCCCCCACTTATTATTATTATTTTTTAAAATATTATTATGAAAATATGAGTAGTATTTGATAATATTGAAAAATAATAATGTAATCACAATTATCCTAATTGGCTCGAGAGATGATAATTACATGATTAATATGTTTGTTTATGAGGATAACATATTTTGGTTGAGCTGGATTTTTGACTGATCAAAATTCAACTTTTTACCAAGTGATATAAAAGTTTTCATAAATGCCAAATAGCAAATAATACCCCACAAAGTAAAGACAATTTTTTGTGCCAAAAGTATGAAAATTTAATGGTGAATTAGTTACACCCATGTGAAAGAGTATAGATTGTTCCTATATTCAGACTTTTTAAATAGTTATTTTTAATTATCTCATTTTTTTATATGATGGTACTTTTGGAAATTTAAGATCGAATGAAAGAATTGTTTTTAACTTGATGCATTTTTTAGATTAAAGCATGTATATGAAGTGGTGAGATTATAGATTTATATTGTTAACTAAATCATGTATCAAGAGATACTTTGATTAGATTTAAAATTAATTGTATTGTTTTTATGAAAAACGCTTTAACATCTATTTGTAGACGCTCATTTCCCATAATCTAGCTCACTTGAACATACTTTCAAAAAACACAATTAAAACATATTATTATTTAATGGGTAGTAGATAATTGTAGTTGTGAAGTATATGAGTCTCATATTTTAATTTTATTAGTGATTCGTGTGAGTCTTATATGTCTAAAAATATAAATGAAACTCTTTGAGGCGGACGCCTGAATCGGAAAAAATAAAATCCTTATTGGCGGACAGGGAGTATAAGTCTTGAATGTTCAATTCAAGTCTAATTGTTCTAAACAATTTATTTTGTACTCCTAAATCTCCAAATTTTAAAGTAAATTTAAAATACATTTTGGTTCGCTGTAATATTTAGTGCTACTATTAATTACTCCATCTATCCCATTAAAATATTTAAATGTGTATTGATGTGAGAAATATAATATTTTAATATATAATGAATAGTTGTGTTAGTGTAGTAACGTGAGCCTCATGAAAATATTTAAATATTTTGTGTGAGTCTCATTCACTATAAAAATAAATGTATGTGACATCCAAAATAAAAACACGTAAATATTATTATAAGATGATGGATTACTAAGTATTGTACATAATAAAAAAACATTATATCTTTGATGAAGATTATCATAAAACCATTTAACACAAGAGCGATACAGTTTCAACTTAAAAAATATTATTTACTAGCTATTGCAGTTTCATCTTAAAAAATGGTATTATCAACTAGCTATTGCTTCGAAATTATAATACAGTTTCATCTTAAAGAATATATTATTGACTAGCCATTGCTTCGACTCAAATCCTTTTCAATAATTATAATTGGACAAATCAAATCCTTTTCTATAATTCTAATTGGACAAATCGAATTTTTCTAATTAACATATTATATTGAAATGAAATATACCAACCGACGGAGTATAAGTCTTTGAATGTTAAGTGAAGTTTATGTTCCAAACAATTTATTATGATTTGCTTGTCACGAAAACTTATATGCAAGTTGCAACTTACGATTCCACGTGATGATATTCGAGAAAATTAAATAAGACTCCCTCAATTATTATTTTTAGAACAATTTCATATTTATCCATTTCACAATAGTCTAAATATTTCTTTTTTAAATCATTCAATACAAAAATATTAACTCTTAGTTAACTTTTAATTTAAAATTAGTATAACAATCCAAGACATATAACATATTCTATCCTACATTTTATTTATTGTTTAAAATCATTAAATAACCCTCACAAAGTTAAAAATAAAATAAAATAGAAAAAAAGAAAAAAAAATAGGTGACTACTTAATTTATGTATTTAGCAAAGTTTTGCGTTTGCTTTTTTATACAAATATCAGAAGATATATTTCCTCATCCCTCGTATTTTATTTTGAATTATTCCACATATTTTTCTAAAGATATATTATATATTTTATCTATTTTTATATTTTATTTATTAATTCAATAACTTTATTTATTTTATCTTAAAATTATCAATTTATTCATAATTTTTCTTAATTTTTCGTGTCCGTATAAATGAGTAAAAATACCAGAAACAGAAGGAGTAATAATTTTAATGTGAAATAAATTAAGAGATATAATATTTTAATATATAATAATTAATAAATAGTTGTATTAACCCTATATAAAAAATGTTACTTATTTTGTATGGATCCCTCCAAGAACAGATGATAGTAAAGCATCATCCAGAAAATTATTAAGTTCACCTAAAACAAGTTTAATAAAAAAAGTTTATAGTAAAAATAAATTTTTGCTTATGACTAATTGAATATAAAATATGTTTTTGCTATGTATGTCTCTGTTTTGGGAAGAATTTTATACTTTTTTTATTCATCTAAATAATATTAACTTTTTACATATATCCAAACAACTTTTATATATTTTTAATTAAATTATTTAAAACACCAACTTTAATTTTTACACATATCCCACAACTTTACATGCATTTATTCATAAAACAAATCATTTTAATATACTCCGCCTACAAAAATACATGCATTGCTTCGTGTTGCACGAAGATAGTATGCTTTCTCATAAGCATCTAATACTTACTTTTTAAGTAGCTCGCCATTATCAATTTTTGGATTTGCTATTGGATTCCACCAATAAAAAAAGAAATTGTAAATCTTATCATGAAACAAATTAACAAATTAATGTGACAAAATATAAACTTGGAGGAAAAGAGTATTAAATTAAAGGAAAAAGTTTGTGTCTCTGCGCGTACAAATCGAGATTTGTGCTCTAAAGTCGACTTTAAATATCATTGTAAATTAAGTGTATAACTTTTAGTATGTATAAAAATTAATAAATTTGAATTTTTTTTAAATGATATAATTTTTTTTTAAATCAAACATTAATATCTCTAATATTTGAATTAAAACAATATAATATTTTTATTAATTAAAATATAATATCTTTTATTAATTTAAATAAATACCCGTTAAATGATCAAATGAAATACTTTGAACAAGGCATCCAAGTGCACATCAATTCTTAATTAAATTTTTGCAAAGTTTTTTTTTAAAACAGTAATTATATATATGAGATGGATCATGAGACTGGTCGACCAATTATTGAAGTATATTGTTATATAGGTAAAGTATGTTTATTGTTAGTTAGAGTATATTTTTTTAAAATATGATGAATAATTAATTAAAGTATATATTTTTAGAGTGTTATTGTATAATCCATTACAAACATACTTTAACTATATTTTAGTTATAAAATAACTATACTTTAACAATTGGTTAATCTATATATACCCGTCTCATAAAAAAAGTAATTCTTAAATTTTTAATTTGCTGATTAATAAGTGATTATTTATAGGCAATTTATTCATTAATTTCCTCGGGTGTATATACACCTGATCGAATATACAGCATATTTACTCCATAAATAAATAAATTTAGAATTCGACGGCATTCGTGTTATCTTTATGGTGTATGTAACTCTGGAAAACATTAGTGGAGGAGTCAAGCTAAGGGTCATAGATTTTGTCCACGACATTAAAATTAAAATAAATAAATAATAAAAAACCACTTCTAATGAATTAATAAAACACATCCCATCATTTTTCAACCGTCTAAAATTTCTTTTAAGTAATTAAATTCTGTGGGATCATCATACAAAATTTACTTGTGCATAGTAAAAGTATATAAAAAACATTATTTTCAAATTAAATAATGCTATAAATAATGTTTTGGACATTACTATTGAAACTTTTAATCCACAAAGTCCTCCATTGATTATGAAAATTATCGTGGTGTTAGTTTTGGGGTTTTATAGAGTTTAAAAATCATGAATATAATGATTATATGTTTATTTTGGATTTTTAATAGAGTATGTTGTACTCAATTAACATGATTTTCAAACACTAATTATAATTATTATGACATAATTTCTCATGATTAAAATTAGAAATTTCTTACTTAAAATTTATTTCATGTTTTCTTAATAAAAGTTCATTTGATGTCTTTATTGTAGATGAATTCTTATTCGAAATAACGCGATATTGAATACACACTATACTCTTATAAAATATACTACATCTTATCCATGTATTATTTTTGTCTATTTAATTGATAGATTTTAACTACTTTACTAAGTGAGTTAATTTGGGATAATTTAAATTGTAAAGTGGGTGTAAAGGGGGTTGAAAGAGAGTGGCAAGCATCATGAAATTTTGAAATGGAATAGACAAAAAAGGGGTTGACCCCCTTCCCTTTTATTATAACTTGCTTATGTTGTTTCCAATGCCATTTTAGCATGTGAACGCTTAATCAACATTCATTTTTAAACTATATTAATAATTAATCTTCCAACATCTAACTTATATATTTTCTTTTAATTAAGTGGCCCACTAAATATTACTCCCTACATCTCATAGAAGTTGACACACTTTCTTTTTTGGTTTGTCCCACTAAAGTTAACACATTTCCTTTTTAATACATGAAACACACACAAAAACAATTAATCTATTTTCATGGAGCCCACATATCACCTCTAATACAACTACTCACTACACATTAAATATTATTTCTCTCACTCCACTTTACTTCATTTTACATTAAATTATTATACTCCTTAATTTCCGTGCAAAAAAAATGTGTCATCTTCTCCGGAACGGATGGAGTAGTTATTTTATGTAAGTTTTTCTTAAAAATTAAAAACTAATTAATTAATTAATTAACGTTTGATTGGCCTTTTGACTACAAAGCCTATTCAAGTCACTTTTAGACAAGGCACCGCTCCATGACACACCAAATTGGTTTTTTCTTAGTAATATTTTATTTAGGAGAACAAGACGTCATCACGTAAAAATATCTTTACATTTTTTTTAATATAGTAATTACATATAAATATATTATTATTTTTTATTAAAAGTATCACCTTTTATTTATATTTTTTTAAAATAATTTACTATAATATTATTATTATTTATTACTCCCTCCGTCCCATAGAAGTTGACACACTTTACTTTTTGGTTTGTCCCACTAAAGTTGACACATTTCCTTTTTAATACATAAGACTCACACAAAAATAATTAATCTATTCTCATGGGCCACACATATCACCTCTAATACAACTACCCACTACACATTAAATATTATTTCTCTCACTTCACTTTACTTCACTTTACATTAAATTATTATACTTCTTAATCTCCGTGCCCAAAAAAAATTATATTAATTTCTATAGAACGGAGGGAAGTATTAATTTGAGTATAAATTTTTATTAAATTAATATTTTTTTCTTATTTATTTCATGAAAATTTTCTCAATCTAACACAAATATTTGTCTTTATTTAAATTCATAGCATAATTAATGATAATGCTCGATCATTAATATTGCATTTCCATCTACGTACTATTTTACTTTTCAAAATCCCACTTTTCGAATTTTTACTATGATTAATTGGTTGGATCGTACGAGCTTCAAAACAGTCATTTTTAATATGTGGGTTTGTTAAGTAACTTCCTATGTTCTCAATTAACATATACTCCCCCTCTCTTTTCATTGTTTACCTACGCGTTTTATTTTAATATTTACGTTTTTCTTTTTAAAATATGGGACTCACCTAAAACAATTAATATATCATCCAACATTAAACACCTACCCACTTTACATTAAATATTATATTTTTTCACCCACTATCTATTAAAATATTATACTTCTTAATCAACGTGCAAAAAACAAACGTAAATATTGAAACGGGACGGAAGGAGTATAAATAACTAAAAACATTACTTAATAGCTATGATCGACTTCAATTAAAAGAAAATTAAGAAGTAAACATGGGATCAGTCATACAGACAATAACACTTAAAAGTTGATAACCATCCAAGTGATTCAAGCCTTGCGCTTAAAATTTATGTAATGTAAAACTTTGGTTGATTGTAAATTTGTAACATGATTTATGTCATTTATTTGTAAATTCGCACTTGACAAAGAGAAGAAATCTAATATTGATTTTTCTAGAGTTTATACATTAACTACCTATCCGGATAATAAGTGTTAAAATTATATATATATATATATATATATATATATATATATATATATATATATATATATATATATATATACTCCCTCCATTCATAGAAAGAGTGTTTTTTTGTTTTTTTCATGTGAATTATGGAGTATTATTATTTAATGTGTAGTGAGTAGGGTTTAGCCCCAAATTAATTGTATTAGTGAGTGTGTTTGGGTCTCATATGTTAAAAAAAAAGCTCTTTTGATTGGCACATTTAAAATGAAAAAAAAAAACCTCAAAGAGGGAGTTTGGAGTATTTTTTTTCTCTCAAGTAAACAGTAATTTCCAGGAATGCACACATTTATCATACAATTTGACTCTAGTGGTACAAATGGCTAGAAAGTACAAGTTTATTAATGGCATCGAGGAGATCTAACATGCAAGGGGTGATGTCTCAATGTGTTATAATCGATATATCCAAATACAATTAATATTATTAACAATAATTTAATAATAATGGATTAATGATTTTGGTAAGTGAAGATCCCCAACTGCCCCCCTTTGAAAAATTAAGAACAAGACAGAATAATAACGCGGATTAACACATGTGACCATCTCAATATTACTACATTAATTAATGTTTTTTTTTTAATCTTAATTCTTTCATTTTTCAAATTCTTTAGTTTCTCAAGAAATATGCAGACAAAACCACCCTTATTCTTTGTGATTATCTTTCCGTTTTCCTAATTTATTTATTTTTAATCCAACATCGTACTTATAATTATAAATTTATAATGTTAATTATTTACTACTAATAATATTGTGATATTGTGTTGAACCACAACTTCAATTAAATGTTAATCCTGTATTAATATATGATGATTTTAACTCCAATCTAAATTTAATCACGATATTCATTATTACCTAAATATTTAAACTGCAAATAAAGAATCCATTGATTTATTTTTTCCCACTAAAATGTTTTGCTATATATCAATTGTTGAAGAATGGTGTGTAAATCTTGATCCATTATGTGAACATAAGGTGTTGCTGTGAAGCTGAGGGAGTGAAGAACGTAATGGACGTAATGCATGAGTCATACACGTAGCATTAAATTAATTTTATCAGCTGCAAGTGTTTATATATCAGTTTGTGATCACATGGGAGGTTGGATCAGTTTGTTTGTTAGCTGAGCTGTTATGAGGTTGTTAGTGAACATGTGCTCTTCAGCTGGTTAGTTATTGAGCACATGAGGTGTGATCATTCCATTGGTGCACGTGGCAATCAGTTATTGGTGGGAAGATACATAAAAGTTCACACAAGCATTCACAGCTAGAGAGTTAGTGAGCTGCATTCATTCATCTTCATCCAGTTAGCATTGCAGTTAGTTTTAGAGCTAGATTTGGGTCTTTATAGCTCTGTTCTTCATCTTGTATTTCATCAGTCAATAAGAAAGTTATCTTTCCCTCACAGTGGACGTAGATCTTGAAGATCGAACCACTATAATTCTCTTGTGCAATCTTCTTCCTTTATTTTGGGGTTTTGCTGGTTTTTTTCATTGTGTGTGTGTGTTAATCAACTCTTCAACGTGCAAGCATCGAGTGTGATCTTCGTATGTGATCAAGTATCTTGTGGAGAATCAAGATAACCTGTTAGCATCACAACAAGTGGCACCGTCTGTGGGAAACAAACCATCAAACAAAGCTGAACACAAGAAGATTAACACCACCCGATTTGATATTGAGAAGCTCTCTGAAAAAACGGATTTCAGTCTCTGGAAACTCAAGATGAAGGCGATCTTGACACAGCAAGGGCTCATTGATGCATTGAAGCCACCTCTACCAGTCAAGACAGAGATCATAAAAGATCTATCAGCAGCAGGACCTCCAAGAATACAAGTAGATGATGAGGTACTTCGTAAAGCTCATTCTATAATCATTTTATGTTTGGGGGATAAGGCACTACGGGAAGTAGCTAGGGAGACTACTGCAATTGGAGTCTGGGAAAAGCTAGATTCAATGTTTATGGTCAAGACTTTGGCAAATCGACTTCACATCAGGCAGAAACTGAATGCATACAAAATGACTGATGAAAAGCCTATTTTGGATCAAGTTGATGAGTTTGTCAAGACCATGGATGACTTTGAAAGTGTTGATTCAAAGATATCAGAAGAAGAGAAGGTTCTCATGTTGATGACAGCACTTCCAAGATCTTTCCAAAGCTTCAAAGATACCATGTTATATGGAAATCAAAGCTCCATCAAGTTTGATAATGTTTTACTAGCACTCAAGTCTAGAGAATTACAACTAGTAACTGATAGTACTTTAAGTTTTGGAGGAGAAGGTTTGGTTGTCAAGAAGAACAATCAAGCTAAAAGAAATAACAAGAAGAAAAAGGGTTCTAAAGGAAATAAACAAGACAGGAAAGAAGGAGAGCATGCTAAAGAAGGTGAAGTAAGGAAATGCTATCACTGTAACCAACCTGGCCATATGAGAAGAAACTGTTACAAGTGGAAAGCTAGCAAAGGCAAAGGCATTGAAAAGGGGAAAGAAACAGATCAACAAAACCAAGTAAATCAAACTGCTCCTGCACAAGAAGATGCTACAAAATATGTTGAAGTATTGACAGTCACTGCATTTGAGATCTCCTCTGAGTGGGTAATTGATTCTGGCTGCACCTTCCATATGACACCTGTCAAGCATTGGTTGATAGGGTTTAAACATCATAATGAAGGCTCTGTACTTCTTGGAAACAATCAAACATGCAAAATCATGGGAAGAGGATCTGTCAAGCTTGAAATGTCTGATGGTACAATAAGAATGTTTCATGATGTAAGGTATGTCCCTGATCTAAGAAATCTTATTTTTCTTGGTAATCTTGATTCCATGGGATATAGTTTCCAGTCAACAGATTGTCTTTTGACTGTCACAAAGGAAAATGATGTGTTTTTGAAAGGTATAAGGAAACATGATCTATATTTCTTGTGTGGCAGTACTGTCACTGCTCAAGCTTATAGCACTAGTACAATAGACAATTCTATCATATGGCATGGAAGGCTAGGTCATATAAGTGAGAGGGGTCTGCAAGAATTGGCTAAACAGAAGTTATTATGTGGCCACACTTCCATTACTTTAAATCAGTGTGAACATTGTGTGATGGGCAAGGCAAAGAGATTAAAATTTGGTATTGGAGAACATAAATCCTCATCTGTGTTGGATTATGTCCATTCTAACCTGTGGGGACCTGCCAAGAACATCACAAAGGGGGTGGAAAATATTTCATCTCCTTCATAGATGATTATTCAAGAAAAGTATGAATTCATATATTGAAATCCAAGGATGAAGCCTTCACTAAGTTCAAAGAACGGTTGGTTGAGGTTGAAAACCAAACTGATAAGAAATTGAAGTACTTAAGGACTGACAATGGCTTGGAATATTTGTCAGATGAATTCAATCAGTTTTGTAAGGATAGAGGAATTAAAAGACATAAGATTGTTCCATTAACTCCACAACAAAATGGAACAGCAGAAAGGATGAATCAGACTATTCTGGAAAGAGTTAGGTGTATGATTAGTAGTGGAGGATTTCCAAAGAGTATTTGGGGAGAATTAGCTACTACAGCAGTATTTCTCATAAATAGATGTCCATCCTCACCACTGAACTTCAAAACTCCAGAAGAAGTTTGGAGTGGTAAACCTGCAGATTACAGTAGGCTGAAGGTAATAGGATGTCTTGCTTATGCTCATATAAAGCAAGGAAAGCTGGAACCAAGAGCTTTGAAATGTGTACTAGTTGGTTATCCATCTGGAGTAAAGGGTTATAAATTGTGGTGTCCAGAACAACAGAAGATTCTAATCAGCAGGGATGTATCCTTTGATGAAGGAAAAATGCCACTATTGGAAAAGGTCAAAGCTACAGCAAGCTCTGATCAAGATGTTGAGCCTCAGGTGGAGCCTTACAAGTCAACTAGTGGTGACGACAGCAATTTGGAAGAGCAAAACACATATCATCTTGCCAGAGATAGACAAAGAAGAGAAATTATACCACCTGCAAGATACATCCAAGCTGATCTTGTTTCCTATGCTTTGTATACTGCTTCTGAAGTTGAATCACTTGAACCTAGGAATTACAATGAAGCTGTAAATAGTGTTGATAGTGATCAGTGGATAATGCCTATACAAGAAGAGCTCTTTCCCTGAATAAAAATCACACATGGGATATAGTGGAGAAGCCAAAACAGTAGAAGTTAGTAAGTTGTAAATGGATTTTCAGAAAGAAACCATCCACAGTTGAAGGAGGAAAACCTAGATTCAAGGCAAGATTAGTAGCAAGAGGATTTTCACATAAGGAATGTATTGACTACAATGAGATATTCTCACCCGTAGTTAAACATTATTCTATAAGGATCATTCTCTCATTAGTCACACAATGGAATCTTGAGCTTCATCAAATGGATGTTACTACAACTTTTCTACATGGAGAGTTAGAAGAGCAGATATACATGACCATACCAGAAGGCATTGAACTTCAGAGCTCAAGTTCCAAAGCTTGTTTGCTTAAAAGATCTCTCTATGGTCTTAAGCAAAGTCCAAGACAATGGTACTTGAGATTTGATGAGTATATAGTCAAGTGTGGGTTCCAGAGAAGTCTACATGATAGTTGTGTATACTATATGGAGGAAGGTGGTCTATTTACATACCTTTTATTGTATGTTGATGATATGCTATTGGCTAGTCATACAATAGATGGTATTCTGAAGGTGAAAATAATGTTGGAAGCTGAATTTGACATGAAGGATCTTGGAGAAGCCAAGATGATCTTAGGAATGTCAATTGATAGAAACATGATCAGTGGAACTTTATTGCTAAACCAAGAGGCTTATATGCTAAAGGTCATAAAGAGGTATAATATGGATGAGTGTAAGACAGTCACTACTCCATTTAAATAAGGTGCAAAGTTGACTCTACAGCAGGGACCAAAGTCTACAACATAAGTTATTGAAATGGACAAGACTCCCTATGCTAGTGCAGTAGGAAGTCTAATGTATTGTATGGTTTGCTGTAGGCCAGACATGGCTTTTACACTCAGTGTTTTAAGTAGATTTATGGGATCTCCTGGTAAACCACAATGGGAAGCAGCAAAGTGGGCTATGAAGTATATAAAAGGCACTGTCAGTAGGGGATTGAAGTTTCAGAAAAACAATCAAGACAGTAAAGTACTGTGTGGATATGTTGATGCAGATTTTGCTGCAAATATGGATACTAGAAAGTCTTTAACAGGTTATATTTTCACTCTTTATGGAACTGCTATAAGTTGGAAGGCTAGTCATCAATCCATAGTAGCCTTGTCCACAACTGAAGCTGAATTTGTGGCATTGACTGAAGCTATTAAGGAAGGTATATGGATTAGTGGTATGCTTGAAGAGCTTGGTGTGAAGCAAGAAACAGTGAAAGTGTTCTGTGACAATTAGAGTGCTATTCATTTAGCAAAACATCAGGGTTATCATGAAAGAACAAAGCACATTGATGTCAAGATGTATTTTGTGAGGGATCTTGTTGAAAGTGGAATTGTTAAGGTGTGTAAAATTGACATCTCAGTCAATCCTGCTGATTGTCTAACTAAGGTCTTGCCTAGTTCTAAATTTGAACTAAGCTTAGGCTTAGTTGGGATGTGTAATGATGCCTGAAGTACTGCTCAATAAGAGCAGTAAAAGGAGGGAATGCAGCAATCTTAGTTGAAGATGGATACTTGGTTTAAGGTGGAGTATGTTGAAGAATGGTGTGTAAATCTTGATCTATCATGTGAATATAAGGTGTTGCTGTGAAGCTGAGGGAGTGAAGAACGTAATGGACGTAATGCATGAGTCATACACGTAGCATTAAATTCATTTTATCAGCTGCAAGTGTATATATATCAGTTTGTGATCACATGAGAGGTTGGATCAGTTTGTTTGTTAGCTGAGCTGTTATGAGGTTGTTAGTGAACATGTGCTCTTCAGCTGGTTAGTTATTGAGCACATGATGTGTGATTATTCCATTGGTGCACGTGGCAATCAGTTATTGGTGGGAAGATACATAAAAGTTCACACAAGCATTCACAGCTAGAGAGTTAGTGAGCTGCATTCATTCATCTTCATCCAGTTAGCATTGCAATTAGTTTTAGAGCTAGATTTGAGTCTCTATAGCTCTGTTCTTCATCTTGTATTTCATCAGTCAATAAGAAAGTTATCTTTCCCTCACAGTAGATGTAGATCTTGAATATCGAACCACTATAATTCTCTTGGGCAATCTTCTTCCTTTATTTTGGGATTTTGCTGGTTTTTTTCATTGTGTGTGTGTGTGTTAATCAACTCTACAACGTGCAAGCATCGAGTGTGATCTTCGTATGTGGTCAAGTATCTTGTGGAGAATCAAGATAACCTGTTAGCATCACGACATCAATTTCGCTCTTCACTAGCTAAATACTAAGCCACGAGAGTAATACTCTAAAAATTAATATTAAATTTTAAAAATAGATATTAAATCTTAGAATTAAAGAGATCATAAATTGATAAAATTAATTTTATGATTAATTTCTTTACTCAATTTTTTTTAAAGTTCTCCATTTTTATATGATGATATTGTTTTTTAACTTTTGGGCTTGATTAGCAACAATTACCTATAATTAAAAAAAAAGTGCATTAATTTTCAACAACTTAAAAAATAGTTCGTTTGTATAGCAATATTATTTAAATTATTGAGTAAATTAGAATTTCAAGATCATAAATTAATTAATCCTTAATTAAACATCATTATTGTCATGGAAATTTTTGTATACCTCGATCTAGCTTTAGCAAATATAAGTATTTGTCTATATTAGGTAGGTATGTAAACCACGTGGATTGGAAGTCTCGAATTAATTTTTTTATTATAGTATATTTTTCTTCTTATCTATTTTATACACACATAATGATAAAATTAGTATACGTAGTTTGGATGTTATCAATTGTAGCATGATTAAGTAATTTTAACGCGTAGCGGGAATAAAAATATGGTGTATTCATCGTAAAAGAGCCCATCCTTCGTGTCTAGAGGATATCTATACCAAAAAAAAAGTAATATTTTTAATTTAAGAAAATTATAATGTCTTATAAAAAGTAATAACTTCAACTGAATTAATATAAATTAAAAGTGATTATATTTTTTAAAGAAAAATAATTGGAGTAACTAATAAAAAAAATGTGAAATGGTTTCAACATGACACTACTTCACACAAGACTTGCTTTCTTCTATACTTCCTTCATCTCATAATAATGGAGTAAATATTTTTAATTTGAGTGTCTCATAATAATAGTTACATTTTTGTTTTTGTTAAATGAAATACACACAAAATAATTAATATTTCATGAGGCTAACACCTAATACTAATACAATTGTCCATCATATATTAAAATAATATATTTCGTTAGCTACTAAATTTTAAAGTATTATACTTTTTAACTTCACTGGAAAAAACAAGGTTAATTATTATTATGAAATAGAGGGAGTAATAGTATGGAGTAGTAGTTTAAAATTTTCAAAATAATTTTTATATGGGATCATGTTAACTTAATAATAACTAGTACATCATACTATATACTCATGGAGGTAATTGACTTCTTGAGATAGTATTCTTGCACCATGGAGTTAATTTTAATGCTTACTAGTTTAAGTCACTTATATTGAGTGTTTTTTTATGAATGTATTATTTTTTATATTTAGTTTTTTATTAAAAAAATAATTGGAAATTTGTTAAAATTTTATTAACAAATAATATATTTTTTTATTTATGAGTATATAAGTATGCTTTTTTATGAGTATATAAGTATGCTTTTATTAATAAGAGTATGTATTTTGAATTTGAGCTTATGATCCACCTGAACAAGATATTTTGTCAAACTTGTTTTAGTCTTGCCAAGTAATTTATTAGTAATTAATAGTGTACTCATCCATGCAATTAAACTTTTTGCCACACTATATAACATTTTTATTAACTTTTTGTAAGAGATGGAATCTTGAAATCCTAGTCAATATCAAAAATCTGATACTCCGGAAAGGCCACTCTTCCTTTTTCTTATTTTCTGCTACTTAAAAGAAATAATAATTTAATATCATAAATAAAACAAATTTGAAATGCTACTAATCTTTCTTTCTTTATATAAGCAGCAGCTACTACTAGTGCTGCAATGTAAGTTGTACCTTGCAGTACAGTGAGATACTGCCTGTCACCTTTCTCTCTCCACACTGCCTTTAAAAGACGCACCAAATCCACACACACTCCCCACCAAAAAAGACAACACACTCTCAACACTTTCTTACAACAAAACAATCCATCAACCAACCATGTCATCACCCCAAAAACCATCTTTGGACTCCAATAAACCCTTCACCCTCTTCGAGCCCATCCTCACCGACACCGGCTTCACATTGCTCCAACGCAACACCGCCGCCGCATCCCAGCCGGGCGAGCGGCGGGGCCGGAAGAAGCAAGCGGAGCCGGGCCGGTTCTTGGGGGTTCGAAGGAGGCCATGGGGTCGCTACGCGGCGGAAATACGCGACCCCACGACTAAGGAGCGGCATTGGCTGGGCACGTTCGACACGGCCCAGGAAGCCGCCCTGGCTTACGACAGGGCGGCTCTGTCCATCAAAGGGACACAAGCAAGAACCAACTTCATCTACTCTGATCAATCATCTTTCCACTCTCTCTTCACTCAACCCAACTCTTTCCAGATCCAATCCTTCATGCAGCCAAAGACCACTACTACTGTTCTCTCTCATCAACACCACCCCCCTCGAAAGATGGACATTCTTCCCCCCCAATCAGAGAGTGACACGTACACCTCTCTCTCTCATGAATCTTCCTATGATTCACCACCAACTGATGATAATGACAGCTTCTTCAACCTCTGCAAGGCTGACACCAACTCTGGCTACCTGGACTGCATAGTGCCAAACAGCTACCTCAACCCTTCCAAGAAAGTGGACGGCCATGATCATCTCTCATCCAACGGTGATGATCACACCACCAATGGCCCATGGAATCTTGATCATGGGGTCCTCTCACCTTGTTCTTCCTATGATCAACTGGGGTATGGATTCTGGGAGGGCCCACAATCATGGGAGTTGAGTTCTTGTGAGCTTTCAGCAATGATCAACAACCCTTTCATGGCTGAAGACAACATGAATCAAACCTCAACCATGGCTTCTGCCTCATCTTTCTTCCCTTGTTCTGAGGATTCACTTGACTTGGACCAATCTTTATTTTAAATTTTCTTGTATTAATTAATATATTAAATATTATTAGTTTATCATCTTTTGTCAGCTGTAACTGCATGCTCTTTTTCCTGGTGACTTGTATTTACTTTAGGGTTTAATTTCTTCAAGATTTTTAGAGTGAGTGTTTTAAATCTAATATTTATATATTTAGCACATGGTAGGGTCAATCTTGTAACATGATTAAAACATGGTACTGGCACTAGAAAGTTGGGTTGTTTTTAGGTTTAATTAATAAGGATATAGTATGAGATTAGGATAAAACTTTTCCTATTTGAAACAAATGTAGGAAAGAAAGAGCCCATATGCAGTTAATGATTGTACTTTTCATATGTACAACCACATAAAGAGAAAAAAAGATAAATGAATTTTCCTACAGTGAGCAATTCAAGTGGAGATTTGTTAAGACATAGGTACACTGTCTAGTTTCCTGCTGGTGTTGAAAGATATATAGCCATCAAATCACAAAGATATCCTCAATTTAAATGCAAACGAACAAAATAATAGTTGCAAGATTTTCTCTAAATTCTTTTGATGTATTTGGGATAAATATATGGAGAAGAATAATTCAAGCAATTCAGTAGCAACATAACTACATATAACTTACATACAGAAGGAGCATCAAATTGCTTTCAGTATTTTCGAGCACGAAGTTTATAGTTGCCTCCCGAATAAATCCCCAAACAAAAAAGGGGAAGAACCACAACATTCATCCCATAATCAAGTACTGGTGATGCTCTTCAGATAAAGAGGCCTATAAAGACAGTTAAAATCCAGATTGAGATCGAATGGTTACAACTCGGCTATCTTTCCCGTTCCGAGAAAGATAGCATGAATCGACAGCTCAAAAATGTGAGCTGAGCAGTGATGCAGATTACCTAAATGGGAGGTTGAATTTGGTGTTTTGTTCTTTTTTCATTATTGGAAGACTAGCTGAGAAGCTAAAATGTGGTTTTCAAGAAACTTTCAAGGGTATGTGTGGCTTATTAGAAATGGAAAATGTGATGGTGATATTTATGAACACTGATGGAAGTAGCTACATTGTGTGCTTGATCTGAGAGGATGAAGATTGCACCGGAAACTTGGGGTTTTTTCTGTGTGGATGTTGTTCTATAGAGATGGCACGAACGAAAGGATCCTTGTGATTAGCTTGATGTGTGTGTCTCACCGCCGTGACTGGTGCTACTTCCACCGGTGGATGAGATAGAACCCTGTCCTGATTGCTGAACTCCCTCACTTCTTAAGAAGATTGAACCAACCGAAGCACTTGGACAGCTCACGGTGGACATTTGTGATGACAAGGCATCTTTGCTGAATCCTGAAAGAAGCTCAGGTTTCAAATCTGATGACGAGGACGATGGAGCCAAAGTTGCATTCGTTGATCCCACTGGGTGAGGAGCAACTGGCATATCAGTCAGAGACGATGCAGAAGAGCTGTAACTCAGAGTTCTCATCGGGTGATCAAATCTGCACGAGAGCCCAAATCTGCATACTCCGTTTTGAGCATAGTGAGAACAGATTGGCAAACCCTGAAAAAACAATTCCCAACTTTGAGAAACACAGTGCACGATTTCTCAGCTATACACAACATAGAGGAGGATAGAGCATAATGCAATGATTAAAAACTGAATATGCATGACATTAAACCAAAGATATTTGTGTGTAAGTGAATGGACATCGGACAGGTCATTTCAAGCATGTATAGGAAGCATAAGTCTCATCGTGAAGGGAATTCTGCGAGCTGGGGACCTACAAGTCTACCAAAATCTTATAATTCATAATCTTAAAGTTAATCATGGAGAGAAAAGTTTTGAAATGGGAGCATCAATCCAATGTTAAAATTATCACGTATGAGTAGAACAACTGAGTAAAATAGAATAACACGTATGTCTAACAGAGGGAATTTATAATGGTTTTATCACAACTTAAAGAGGAAATAAAAGGATAAAATTATTGATGTAGCAGAAACGGAGGATATAGCATTGCATCTCCTGTTTTAGGAATTTAGGTGTAAAAATACTTTATTAAACAGAAAATTAAATGACTGTGAGACAGTGGCATTTCACTCAAATGGCAGGTATTAAAGCATCTCCAAGAAAAATGAATTCATATATTGATCACGAGTGCAAGGAAAAGGATTTAAACTCCATGTAACAGATCTGCCCTCTACAACTAGTTCAAAATGTTTCAAAACTTCAAAAAGGGAACTGAGTTGCTTACTGGACGTAATGGCAGACCCATAGGACTAAGCACAAAACTGGCCTTCGAAGCACTCCGCTCTGGTGGGTGATTATATTTACATGTAGCTCCGAATTTACAATCCCCAGTTCTTAAATAATACTGACATTCTGGTTGACCAGGTCTTTGTGGAAATGCATGTTCTATTTGACTGATACTTGATGGACCAGCAGAAGAAGTAATGGAAAGGTATGGTCCTGTATAGGCAGTAGCCGAAGGAGACAACTGCGTAATCCCATAAACTGGAGCTGCGCCTACAGTTGCCTGTGTACTAGGCGATGCAGCGGGACTAACAGGTGCCTGTAGTTGCACCTCAAGAATTCAACATAGAGTGGGGATATCTAAACGGATTGTCAGATCAAAAAAACATTTTGTGAAGTACCTACCGGATATGGAGTCCAACCAGGAACTGGAACAACTCCTGGAGGAAGAAGCATTGGGCCATAACTTCCAGGAACGTAAGTGCCTGGAAGCATAGTAGGTCTAGCAACAGGCCAGTTTCCTTGGATTACCCCGTATTGTTGAGAAGAATGAATAGAAGGAGATGGCCCAGTAGGATAAACACCTGGTGCAGGCACAGCTCCTGAAGCAGTCAATGACCCAGGACCAGGGGCCTGAACCACTTGTATCCCTGCTGGCTGTGGATGATGAAATTTACATGTTATACCAAACTTGCACTGCCCCGTCTTTGCATAATATGAGCATTCCTTTTCTCCCTGAAATGAGGAGATTATGAGAAAACTGGAAAGAGTTATCTTATGAAGTGCAATCATAGATAGTGCTACAGAAAGTAAAAGAAATAATCAAGAGTTTCAGAGATCAGACCAGTCGCAAAGGATATCCAAAATAGTTCAATGTCACTGGGGCAGAAGATCCAACTCCATGCTTTGGATGGTTGTACTTGCAGGAAGTACCAAATTTGCACATTCCTGTCCGCATATAGTACTACAAATCCAGCCCAATTAGCATGATTTGATCAAAATGCATACCATAACAAGAATTAATGCAAATCAAAAAGAAAACAAAGTGAGAACCATAAGTAGGATAATTCTTCAAAGAAATAATTAAGGAGAAAGCAAAATGTATAAAATATCATAAAGATTACAGGATTAATTATAATGCTAAATGACAAGTCCTTTTTTTTTTTTTAAATATTTCAGAGGGTATAAAAACTTTGGTAGAGTTCCAAAATTGTTAAAATGATAAATCAACTTCCTTCGATTGTATTTTATTTAGCAAAATACTACATATTAATTTTATGAAAACAAGAATACAGATACAAACTTAAAAGCACAGTTGTTAACCTTTCCTCACTGAATTATAAACCATAATACTATTAATCTACTTAATGAAAAGGGAGCAAAATTTGCTTTTCTAATATATCAAAACATATTCAGCAGCAATTAAATACCCGCAGGGAGATAATCCCATTAAAAAATAACTTTAGCTGACAAATATAAACCGGTTACAAAAAAAATACTCTCCATGATCTGATACTAATCAGTGAGAGAAACTGTTATTGATATGAATCTACAAAAATCATTAGAAGTTGCAAGCATGAGAAACCCAAATAGTCTCTTCTTTTAGAACTCATTTGATCCAAGAGAAGGAAAAAGACGAAACTGCAACCAAGAAGTTTTGTATCTTTCAACTGACATGACAACATAAAGACGAATAGAGTAACTTCTGATTTGTTTGTTCCAGATGTTTTCTGATTTTCAAATCAGAAACTGCCTTAAAGGACTTATAAAAACTACAAGAGTTTGCAAACAGGGAACCAGTCAGAAATAGAAAGAACTAAACAAGAAAACGTTAGTATTCAACACTTCATTAAAGGAACACAACAAGAAAAGGACGAAACCATGGTCAAGAACATAGAATTTAGTAAGTCAAGGAAAAGTAACAAAGAAATTGGCAGTATGTAGAAGGTACATAATTCATATTCGTGGCACTTAATACAGCTTGCAAATAAAAACATGCATGAGTCAAATAATGGACATGTATCAGACAATAACCAGACAAAAAACAGAGTAAGGCACACTCTCCCAAGATACAGAGGTACCAGAGAAACTACATAGGCGTCTAACAGATGTATCTCTGCCAATATCAATAAGTAACCAAGTAACATATAAAAATTTAAAAATAAATAAATAAATAATGAGCAAATGTTTTGTAGGATTTTAGCCAATATCAAAGATTCAAAATTATCTTGTGGGTCAGCTCAAAAAGCACGAAACAGACAGTGAGCAGCTTAGTTAAAAAATTAGAAAGATGTAGCATTAACACTTCGAATATAAAAAATTCAGCCAACATGGATTTTTGCAAGTAATAAACAACTAGACATAATAGAAACAAGCATTTGGTTCTATTTATGCATATAAGCACTATGCAAAGTATACAGATAAATGACAGTGACTAACATGAATTCACTCTAATCCAATAATCAGATGAACAAATATAAGGTCACACATTGTCAGAAATGCATGTTCCCTCAACATCAAGCAATCCACCATGCTTAACAAAAAAAAAAATTAATACAGAACACTTAGATTTAAATGTCAAACATATAATGTGCAACATTGAGGCAATACGATTCTAAAATTCCCAAACAAAATTTACATTCAATCAGATACCTGACAGATAGGCTGGCCAACACATTCAGGATACTCACCTCCACCGGTTCTTTGAGTTCCCATTGCCTATGAGAATGGACATGTATAGTCAAATCAGTATTTGCATGTTCATCAAACTAGAGTTTCAGTGACAATCAATGTTTTCTACCATTTGTTTCTCACAAAAAGCAATGATAAATATCAGTAATAACTAATGCAATACACGCTCAATTTTACTGGAATCACACCACACCATTAAAAACAATTACTATACTTAAGTAAAAGCTCCACTCTTACTGGATTCATCATCACATCATATGAAACATAACCAGTTTTGTTCAATGCACGTGCACTAGATTGATGTGATCCGCTATACCAACACCATAACACACTCAACTCAGGAATCAGTCTCTACCCAAAATAAAATCCATATTTCTCCCAACTATTTCAGCCCATTTAAAGCTTACCAAATTCGCACAACCATTCAAAATGTAAATTTTCCCCAATCAAGTTAACTGATATATCACAGATGCCAGCATAGATCCCCCACCTAAACATGGAATGATCAAGTTTCCCAGATCAGAATCAAATCTACACAACAAGGCACTAGCACACACTATTCAGCAAATGATCAAACCAACACGAACCAAAGAATCAATCCCTGTAAACCACAGCTTGAAAGGTAAGAAACTTTACCGTGCCACGATCACGAGGATGATTGAAACGGCAGCGATTGCCGTAGCCACAGAATCCAGTCCTCAAATAATAGATACAATCGGGCTCATCGGGCCGCTCGGGGTACGACCCGGTACCACCACCAAGGCCCAATTGCCACATAGGCTCTGCACGCGAGAAATCGAACCTCACATCAACCAACATTACAGAAATTCAAGCTCAATTCAGTAAATGCAACCGAAATTCAAGTGAAATTCAGATGAAATTCAAATGCAACTGACCTTCAAGCCCGGTTTCGCCACCGGGCGCCGCCCATTCCGCCACCGGATTCACCGGAAAAGCCTCCATTGCCTGGGACCCACTATACCTCTCCATATTTTATACACACACGCACTGTCTCTCTCTACACACAAAAATATGTATGGTACAGTATAGATAAATATACAACACGAGTATGTTAAAAATATGTACAGACGAGTCTGTATGCGTGTGTAGATACAAGAAACACGCAGCAGTGTGTGACTGTGTGAGAGATGGAGAGAGTGAGGATGGTTTGATCGAAAGGGGGCTTTGGTGGTTTGAGAGAGAGAGAGAGAGAGTTTCTGCTTTCATGTGGTCTTTCTAACACACACTCCTTTTTATACGTGTCACGCTCAGTGTGTGTGAAATTTATTTTATTTTAAATTCTATTTCTTTATTTGGCCTTTTTGGTGGGGTTTGTTTATTCTATGGAGGTTGGATTTTCTGAGATTTTTTTATTTACTTTTTTTAAAAATAATAATATTATTATTATTTTTCCCCTATTTTGACAGTTTTATTACACGCCAGCCTTACCTAACATGAAATCGCATAAGCAGGTTTATTACATGGGGTAATGTAAATGGCCTTTTTGCCCTCAAGAGTGGAGTCTTCTACTCATGTCAAAATTGGGTGACCATTCGGGCTATTTTGGTAATTTCACCAAAAATAAAACTGTATTTTGATGAAATTCATGAATTTTTTGCTATCCTTCTCCATTCTCAAATAATTAAGATAATTTAAAAAGGTTAATGTTAAACATCCAAAATAGACAAAATATTAATTACATGTAAATTGCTAATATATCCTTAATAAAAACCATAAAGCTCTAAATCTTAAAATTATTGAATAAACTCAACTTCTAAAATCATAAATCTCAAAATTAATTTATTTTTAATAAACAAAATCTTAAGAAATGTTAGAATATAATTGTTATATACATAAAGTATATTTATGGCTAGTTAAAATATTTATTTTAAGTACGATTTTTAGAATGTTATAATACTATAATTTATTACAAATATAATTTAGCTATTAAAATATATATATATATATATATATATATATATATATATTTTACTTAAATAATAAACATATTTTAATAATGGATTGGTTCATCTCACAATCCGTCTCACAAGAGTGTGTCTTCTTTTGATGTATTAATATAAATATTTTTGGGCAAGTCTTGTGTGATCATGATAGTCTCACGATGAGACAATTTTACGCTTTCGTAATTAGTTATCACTTTTGCTATAAAATATAATTACTTTTTAATTAAAATATAAATTGTTCATGAAATAGTTCATCGCACTATCATCACTTTTCATTGATTGAATATCACTTTTTATTAATAATATTATCATTTTTTTATCTAATTCACATGTAAATATATAGAATATGAACAAACATCTTTATTCAAAAATACCCTAACAATAACTTCCCATGCCATTTTTTTTTATACACCAACAAATTTCAAAGAGATCAGAACTCACATCCATTGGCGGGGATATTTATCTAATAAATTGAATAATTACTATCCAAACAAAAATATATAAAATAAAATTATATTTGATTATGAGCAATATTTGTGTAACATTAGATATTGATGACATTGACATCACTCCTAAAATAAGAATTTTCATTTGGCGCTATCTCAAAAGAATTCCATCTGTTAGCATAAACCTTATGGGCAGATGTGTTGATGTTGATCCCATATGTACTAGGTGTGGTGTTGACATTGAGACAAGGGAGCATGCGTTGAGAGATTGCCATTGGAATCGATCTTTCTGGACCCAATCTCCATTAAAGATGGTCTTTGAGAATGAAACGGCTCTTCCAACGCTATCAAAATGGATCAAAGCTATCGCAAATGGTGAGTAATCTGAATTTCAATGTACTTTTGTCACGCTTCTTTGAAGTGTTAGATTCGTTAGGAATCAACTATACTTTCAAAGAAAAAATTTAGATCCAGTGCATTGTTATTCTTTTGTTTTAAGCCATCTGCAGGAATACATAAAATAAAAAATGCCTCAAAGAAACTTCTCGCCCAGTGTGCAACATAGTTTGCAACCCTTTCTAGACGATTCCATCAAAATCAACACTGATGCCTCTATGATCGTGGTGTAGATTCATTTGGAGCTTTACTGAGATGAGAAATGCATGCTACACAGTAAATATTGGTGAAGCCCTTGCCGCTCAGAAGGGGTTAGAGATCGCCTACGAACAGAGAATGAAGAATGTCATCTTTTAAGTACATTCACAAGTCTTATTTCTAGCTCTTACAAAGCCAAACCCCGCTCTTGTCCTACTTTGGTGGTATTAATTTGAAAAAATCATATCTTTTGGTTCCAAATTCGAACGTGTCCTTTTCTTGGGGGGAGGGGGGTTGAAGTCTAACCCAGTAGCACATAGTCTTGCTTCATATACTTTTTTCAATCGGCTCATTTTATTTTGTTTCATCACTTCCTTCATCTATTGTGATTAATGATGTTGTCACCGATCAGTTGATATATTAGTGAATGCAATTTTGTGTTTTCAAAAACATTAGATAGTGTTATTTTTATTATTAATTATCACTTATATTATTAAAATTTTATCACTTTTTACCGTAATTAACCGAGTGTTAACGATTGCTTATTTCAGGTCAAATAAATAAATAAAATGATCCCATAAATTAATTACATGAAATTTTATCACGCGATGTTGATACTTAACTATACATCAGTTATTTCGAGAGTCAAAAGCTCGTTTACATCTTTAATTTCCAACGAAGATTTTTTAATTAATTAAATAATTTGGACATGAATAAATTAAGATAATATAATAGCAAAGTGAGTTTGACAAATTTCAAATAATTTCAATTTGAGGTGATTTTTAGACACCCCACTTAATTCAAAGTAATTAATGTAAACCCTATTGTATCCAAGAAAGTGTTTATATTAAATATTTGGTTGGTTTATCTTACCTTAAATATGAATAAGTATGAAAGTGGGCCTTGTATGCTGAAACTATCCCTTTATAGCTAAAATTTTAATTATATATACTATACATAAATCATTCTTGATAATTGTTGGTGTCTTTTTTCTAAATTTCTTATATTATAATGAAATTGAATGTATATATCTCATTTATTTTCTAGAATTTTGAGTGTTACTCTTATAGAAATAGTTGTAATTTATGATGAATGAGAGTAATACTCTATTTTTTGTACTAAATATTATTCATTATAAAAAAGAGTAAACCTTTATATTTTGTAATAAAGAGTATAAAAAAGGTTGCATAGCAACTTAACAGCCCATGCATGAATATATATATATTTGCGTAAATAAAATATCAGTATGCTCTTATTTACATTTGTTTACTTCTGGGAATTTAAAGAGAAAAGGGGGGGGGGGGGGGGGAGAATATTTTTTGAAAGAATAAAATATGAAGGAAATGGAAATTAATTTATTACTTAATAATCCTTGTTATCGCATGTGCACAAATAATTTACAATAAAATGATTTCAACGTTTTTGATATTAGATATTTTTCTCTGGCTCATGATGGGAGCTTTTCAAAGCTAATTTCTTCTGTGATTAATTAGATAAAAAAAAAAGAGAGGTTATTTTAGACTATATTTCTTTCCTTTCTTTAATGCTTTGACTGAAAATAAAATAAAATTGTAAAAAATAGAATTTGATAAATACGAGGGAGTAGAGTTATTAACCAATAAGAAAGAACCACGTACCATGCAAGCCCATAACTTAAACTAACCCATGACGTGCTGTTCGAGCGTGCGTAGCACGTGGTTTTGATCTCAGAAACTTCTATGATTAAATAGTACTCCCATGTATAATTTTGTTATTTTGGACGTTTGCACCTTTTTAAACATATTGAATCCATACACATCATTAATACATTTAATATATGGATTCACACACATCACTAATATACATACCTACTACCCATTAAATAATAATATTTCTTAATTCACGTGCAAAAAGTAAATGTATACATTCCAGACTGATGGAGGAAGTAGTACTACTAATATCACCCACAATTAATTAAAATCAATTAAATAGCTAGTTGTTTAAGAAAAATTACATTTTTTTAAGAAACTTTGTTGACTTGTCCTTATAGTATTTTTAGATAATAAAAAAATATAAAGTGATAACATGTTAAGAAAAATTGAATAATAAATTTGAAATTAAAGTAATTTTTGAGGTTGTTGGATGAAGTGTTTTTTTTGTGAAGAGTTTTATAGGACAAACAAATAAGGAAAGTGTTAAAGGTTTTGTGGGACGAAGAGTGTACTACTCAAAGTTGATCTCTTGTGTCCTCGGGTGTACAAGGTGCAAAAGGTACTCCCTCCGTTCCAGGCAAAGGTGATTGTTTACTTCTTGCACGTAGATTAAAACGTATTATTATTGGCAAAAGCTCCTGCTCCCCTGGGGACACGGAGGGATACTCCGTGTCCCCATGTGAATACAACCATTCCCCCTCCAATTCTATTTAAACCTATGTATTGCTAGGGGTTTAAATTGTAAAGGAGCATGAAAATTGTAAAGGCACACGGAATGTACTCCGTGCACCCGGGTGCACAGGAGCCTCACTCTTTATTATTTTATTAAAAGTATAAAGTTTTTATACTAAAGAGTATGACATTTAATACTAAAGAGTACAACTTTTGGGAATAATCAAATTTATGGCCACGGTATTTCCTGGACATGCAAGACTTTGCCTTAGCCTAGAGTAGATATCTTGTACTCACGAATGCACGTTAAGAGTATAACATTTATTTTAAATAGTATATATATTTTTTAATTCATAAATATATTATTTTTTTAATAAAAAATCAGTTAAAATATGAATGTATAAATATTTGAATAATAAAATACAATTATAGTGTGCACCCGGGTGCACCTAAAGATAGGGTGCACCCATATACAAATATAAACAAAAACATATATAATTAAGAGTAAAAATGTATACAATTTAATTGTTAAAATTTTTAATGAAAATTTGTATATAATATTCAATAAAAAGTTATACACATATGAATGTTAGTTTTTTTAATAAAAATTTAATGTGAAAAAAGTATACAATTATTACAAAACACGTATACAAAATAGATAATATGTATACAAAATAGAATAAAAAAACATATACATATGAATGCACCCTTGTACCCGGGTGCAGCCAATATACACTCATAAGAAAATTATTTTTTTCCCAAATAATTAAAAATATAAATTTTTATATTAAAATTTAATAAAATACTAAATTTAATACTAAAGGTTACAATACAATTTTGTGAGTCCGTTGAATTCAGTGCACGGTACTCTTATACATAAAAGTTTTATCCTTTTGTTTAACCAATTCACTCCTATTTTACTTTCGTTTTACCTATTCACTCCAATTTTTAATGCATGAATGGTTTACACACGCCAAAAATATAGGGTGGGGATTGCTTTTACAGTTAAGAAAATTTAACTAATGTTTAATTTTACTAGTTAATCTCACCGCTAGTGATTGATCTTAAAAAAATGGACGGCTGGGATTTTGTGAGTGTCGCTGTCTATTCTTATTTACAATAATAAAATGTCATTGTTTTTATTGTTAAAACTTTATGACTTTTTGTCCATATTAGGGGTAGGTGTATTTTCAATAAATGCATATATAATTACGTGTTTTTATTATTAAGATGAATTAATTAGAGCAACGTGTTGGTTACCGGCAACCGTTTTGATCAATTGGTTTAATGTTTAAAAAATGACAGTCTTCTGCGCCAATGTGCACTCAGACCCTACCCGACTTGTAAGAAAATACAGATTGTCGTCAAGCTTCAATTTCCTTTTCCATTCCGGCAAATAGGGGTGTCAATGGGTACCCGGCCAGGCCCGTACGTTTTGGGGCAGCCCAGACCGAGCCCGTACGAGAAACGGGGCGGTCCGGCCCGGACCCGCACATATACAGGGTGGGTCCGAGTATTAATTTAGGACCGACCCGCCCGGACCCGACCCGAATATAATATATTAAAAATTATTTTATATTATATATATATAATTATATTTTATGTTAATATATATAAATATATATAGATATTATACAATTATTTTATATTTTATACATATAAATTATTTATAACTATATGATATATATATATATATAATTTATTAAATTATAATTATATTTAATATTCTTATGGTTTATTTATTTAAATATATGAATATTTTTTATATGATTTAAATTTTTTTTGGATTAATAAAAAAAAGGGACGTGGGCGGGGCAGACCCGCCCCGTATGGGTCTGGGCACGAGTCCTATGATATAGGACCCGTACGGGTCCGGGGCAGATCTTTCAGAAACGGACCGGGTCCAAATAGTTAACTACCCGGCCCGTTGACACCTCTACTGGCAAATAATCTTAAGAACATCTAACAAAATGAGTTTTTTTAAAGTTGAGACGACCAAGAAGTCATGATATATTTAGGTCAATATTTGAATAATACTGTCATTTAACACTATTTTTATAATATTATCTTAAATAGTTATCATATTTTTTTTAATAGAACTATTATCTATTTTTATTTGAATATTATCATTTTATATTAAAATTTATAAAATAATTTTCCACAATCACTTTTTCAATAATTCGAGTATTATTATTTTTAAATATTATCAATTCTTATCTGTTTTATGAGATCTTTATGTAGGAATTAATTTAATTAATTAATTAAATTAATTGGATTTAATTGGTTAGTAAGGGTTAATTGTTAAATTAATCACCAATTAAATTAGTATAGTGGGTGAGTGTAATTTGACTCATCTACTGGAGAGGTTATGTGAGTCGTAATGGAATTTAATACGAAATTATTATTCCACGTGGGAGAAAAATCCTCAAAAATCGGATCAAGCCGGAAGATGAATAATTTTATATGGAAAGATTTGTTGATCTTGAAGTAGGTTCATTGAATCTGAACGCAATAACCCTCCATAATTGCTGATTATAGGAAATCATGATATCAAAAATCAAATCATCATAATTGCTGATTAGAGGACACGCAATTGCCGTTATAGCTGAGTGGTATGGTGCACCTATAATTAGGGTCATTCACCATTCATTCAAACACACCACAATCAACAAGCATTTGCATCACAAAGCATTTGCATCTTAGTTAACAATCTAGTTCTCCATCTTCTTTCGTTCATCGGAGTTCCATATATTGCGGTGCTGCCTCGCCGGAAAGGAAAAGTCATTTTATCTTTGGGAAAGATCCGCCAAGATCGGAGTACTACCGGTGCGTGTTTCTTCTTGCGGGAAGAGGTTCTACCTTGATTCGCCTTCTACACGTTGTTCTTTTGAAGATTTTGTACAAAGGTATAAGAAAATCCTCTACTTCTTCTCATTTAATTTCATTTGTAATCTTGTTAGTACTATATTTAGTACATTCTCCCTTCTACATTTCTATCCATAATATTGTAAAGTGATTGGTTGGTGCACATATAAACCAACAATCACAAGAAGAAACATGTAGCCTCTGCACCCATCAATCACCATGACAACTGATATGGATATTGACGAAGCATCGATCCCAAAAGTGGGTGAAATCTCCAACGTCAATAGGGACTCTGTTGGGACTGATTCCCAAAGAGTAACTGTGAATCCTGTTGGGTTTGAATCCTATTAGATGTATCCTCAAATGGGGATGCCGAGACCATTCGTGACTCCGGCTCCAGCGGAGAAGTCCGAGAAGTTCACGAGTGTTTACTTCAAGAGGTGGCAGCAAAAGATGCTGGTCTACCTCACCACACTGTATCTGGTGAGTTTCCTGAAAGAGACTACACTAGTGGTAGATGAGAATGAGACTGATACGCAAAAGCATATAGCTCTTAATCAGTGGACCTCCGTTGATTACTTGTACAAGAACTATATCCTCAGTGGACTTAGTGATGCAGTACAACGTGTATCTAAACACAAAGATATCTAAAAAGTTGTGAAAATCTTTGGAGAAGAAGTACAAGACGGAAGATGCTGATATGAAGAAGTACGTGATAGCCAAGTACTTAGAGTTCATGATGGTGGACTCTAAATCTGTGGTTGAACAAGTGCAACAGTTCCAACTGATTGTGCATGAAATCCTTTCTGAGTTGATGTTGCTTCTAGAAGCATTCGTTGTTGGGTCTGTTATTGAGAAGCTACCTCCAATGTGGAAGGACTTCAAATGCTATCTCAAACACAAGCGAAAGGAGATGTATCTAGATGACTTAATCGTCAAATTGAGAATCGAAGAGGACAACAGAAAGATGAATGAAAAGTTTGGCCAATCCTCAATGGAGGCAAAGACAAACTTAACTGAACATCGTGCGGGACCCTCCAAAAAGAGGAAGATGTCCGACGACAAGGGCAAGAAGCCAGTGCAAAAGCCCAAGTTCAATGGAGATTTTTACAATTGTGGTAAGCCCAACCACAAGGCCAAAGATTGTCGTCAGCCTAAGAAGAACAAAGGCAAAAACCACAATGCCAACGTGATTGAACGGGCTCTAACCGATGATGACTTGGCTGCTATGGTCTTTGAAGCCAATTTGGTGGCAAATCCAAAGGAGTGTTTCGTGGACACTGGCGTCATCTGCCACGTCTGCACGAAGAAAAGTGCATTCTCTACTTATGCGCCCGTTGAAAGGAGGAAGCTGCACATGGGGAATCAAGCCTCATCTGATGTATCCGGTGTTGAGAACGTAACTCTGAAGCTCACATCCGGGAAAGAACTGAAGCTGAAGGATGTGCTGCATGTCCCAGACATCCGTAAGAACCTAATCTCAGGCTCCTTGCTAGTTAGTCATCAGTTCAAGCTTGTATTTGAGTCTGATAAACTAGTGCTTAGCAAGTTTGGCCAATTCTTGGACCGTGGTTATCTTGATAATGGACTTTTTAAGCTCAATGCTATGGTTGTAAGCTGTGAAGGCAAGAAAGTTATGAATAAACATGCTTCTACTTCTGCTTATATCATTGAGTGCTCCTCAATATGACATTTAAGAATGGGACATATAAATCTTAAATTGATTAAAAGATTAAATAATCTTCATTTGCTTAAAGTAGCAAATGTTGAGAATTCAAATAAATGTGAAGTGTGTGTAGAAGCAAAAATGACAAAGCAACCATTTCCAACAACGGAAATGAACACTAAGCCTCTAGAGTTAATCCACACTGATACGTGTGATTTAAATTTTTTGCAAACTAGAGGGGGGGAAAAGTATTTCATTACTTTTATTGATGACTGCACAAAGTTTTGCTATGTATATCTCTTGAGAAGTAAAGATGAAGCTTTAGAAGCATTCAAACTCTACAAGAATGAAGTTGAGAACCAACTTAACACTCAGATTAAAATAATTCGAAGTGATAGAGGTGGCGAATACATAGCACCGTTTGAACAAATATGTGCCGAATGCGGTATCATACATCAAACAACGGCTCCTTATTCACCTCAATCAAATGGCATTGCTGAACACAAGAATAGAACTCTGAAAGAAATGATGAACGCAATGTTAATCAGTTCAGAGTTGCCTCAGAACTTGTGGGGGGAAGCTATCCTATCAGCTAACCACATTCTAAATAAGATTCCACACAAATCTAAGGATCAAACTCCTTACGAAATGTGGAAGGGACGTAAATCGTTATACAAATACCTTAAAGTGTAGGGTGTTTGGCCAAGGTTGAAGTGTCACTGCCTAAACAAGTTAGAATTGGACTTAAAACGGTTGATTGCATATTTTTTGGATATGCACTTAACAGTAGTGCCTACAGATTTCTGATTCACAAATCAGAGATACCTGGCATGACTGAAGGCACCATGATAGAGTCAAGGAATACAATATTCTTTGAAAATACATTTCCTAGTAAAGGAAATAAACAAGTGAGTTCTAGCAAAAGACCACTTGAAGATAATACTACTGTTCAGTCTACCCAAGAAATTGTAGAACCAATACGTAGTAAAAGAGCTAGAGTAGAAAAGGACTTTGGTCAAGATTTCTTCACATATATGGTTGAAGATGAGCCCAAATCTATAACTGAAGCTCTATCTCGTCCAGATGCACCGTTCTGGAAAGAAGCTATAAACAGTGAAATTGACTCCATTATGCAAAACTACACGTGGGAAATGGTAGATCTACCAAAGGATTGTAAGACCTTGGGATGCAAATGGATCCTAAAAAGAAAGTATAAAACTGATAGGTCAATAGATAAATATAAAGCCAGATTGGTGGGGCTAAAGGCTTCAGGCAAAAGGAAATGTATGATTTCTTTGATACCTACTCACCAGTGACACGAATTACGTCTATTTATATACTTATAGAGATTGCTGCATTGCACAATCTAGAGATCTATCAAATGGATGTGAAGACAGCCTTCTTAAATGGTGAGTTGGAGGAATAAATATACATGGACCAAACAGAAGGCATTATAGCACCTGGAAATGAGAAAAAGGTGTGCAAACTTGTGCGTTTATTCTGTGGACTTAAACAAGCTCCAAACAATGGCATGTGAAGTTTGACAACATAATAATGTCAAACAGTTTTCGAATCAATGAGTGTGACAAGTGCGTATATGTGAAAACTACATCAAAGGGATTTGTCGTTGTCTGTCTCTACGTAGATGATATGCTTATCATTGGAAGCACTCATGATATAATCGTTGACACTAAAGTCAAAATTTTGACATGAAGGACATGGGTATAGCGGATGTGATACTTGGAATTAAAATTCAAAAGACATCTGATGGAATTGCATTGTCACAATCTCATTATGTTGAGAAAGTATTGAAGAAGTTCAATGCATTCGACGATCCACCGGCTAAGATACCCATGGATCTAAACGTGCACCTTAGAAAAAATTAAGGTGAACCAGTAGTTCAATCTGAGTGTGCAAGGGTTATAAGAAGTATAGTGTACATAACAAATTGTATGCGTCCTGACATAGTGTGTTCAGTTAACAAACTGAGTAGATACACGAGTAACCCAAGCAATGAGCACTGGAAAACATTGAGAAGAGTGTTGAGATACTTGAAATACACTCTTGATGTGGGGCTACACTATTCTAACTATCCAACAGTATTTGAATGCAAACTGGATATCTGATACAAAAGACTCATTCTCCACAAGTGGATACGTATTAATTATTGGAGGTGGAGCAGTGTCTAAGAGGTCTACAAAACAGACCTGTATAGCCCGTTCCACAATGGAATCTAAGTTTATAGCTTTAGACAAAATTGGGGAAGAAGTCTAATGGCTTAGAAACCTCCTAGAGGACATTTCATGTTGGAACAAACCAGTCCCTACGGTGATGGTACATTGTGACAGTAAAGCCACAATTGGAAAAGCTCTTAGTGATATGTACAATGGAAAGTCTAGACATATCCGTAGGCGACACAACATGGTGAGACAATTGATCTCAAGTGGTGTAATGTCAATAACTACGTGAGGTCAAAAGATAATATAGCGGATCTGCTCACGAAAGCAATTAATCGAGATCAAATGAATAAATTGCTAGAAGGAATGTGATTAAAATCCACAAAGAAAAGAGCTGAAACAGTGAAAAACCAACCTTGATGACTGGAGATTCTAAGAACTTGGTTCAATGGGAAAACGAAACTGTGGAGGTTCAAGTGAAACTTGGTACCTACCATTCCTTAGTAGAGCAATATTACCAATTATGGAACCTATATTGTGGTGAGGTTAAGTCTCTAACTTTTAATGATTCTTAAAAGGCCTAGTAGAGGTTGATTGAGTATAACAGGGTACCTAAGATAGGAGATCACCTATGTAAGTGTGAAGTGAGTGGCCGCTTCAAGTGAAACACTTTTGAATTCAAAGGGGGTCCATGGTCGAAACGGATCAAAATATGAGAACAAGGATGATAAGAGGCATTGATGCGTTCACGCTGTTTTCTCAGTATATGCTAAGAAGGAGTAGTTCAAAGACCTTGTGTCTACTAAGCCACCGGTATACTCGATAGTGCTGGATTACGGAAGGTTCAAAGTCTCAAGCTACCTGTCCGGATACATTAGTGTCTCACGAGGGCTGGATTGTGTGTCTGCATTTCATGTAGGTTCTCCAAATTCCACTCATGTGGGGGATTGTATGAATTAATTTAATTAATTAATTAAATTAATTGAATTTAATTGGTTAGTAAGGGTTAATTGTTAAATTAATCACCAATTAAATGAGTATAGTGGGTGAGTGTAATTTGACTCATCTACTGGAGATGTTATGTGAGGCGTAATTAAATTAATACGAAATTATTGTTCCACGTGGGAGGAAAATCCTCAAAAATCGGATCAAAATGGAAGACGAATCCTTTCGTATGGAAAGATTTGTTGATCTTGAAGTAGGTTCATTGAATCAGGACGCAATAACCCTCCATAATAGCTGATTAGAGAAAATCACGCAATCAGCAATTAAATCGTCATAATTGTTGATTAGAGGAAATCACACAATCAGCAATTAATAAGTCGTAGATCACCAATCGCCATTATGGCTGAGTGATATGATGCACCTATAAATAGGGTCATTCACCATTCATTCAAACACACCACAATCAACAAGCATTTGCATCACAAAGCATTTGCATCTTAGTTAACGATCCAGTTCTCCATCTTCTTTCGTTCGTCGGAGTTCCAACGATTGCGGTGCTGCCTCACCGGAAAGGAAAAACCGTTTTACCTTTAGAGAAGATCCGCCAAGACAGAAGCACTACCGGGGCGTGTTTCTTCTTGTGGGAAGAGGTTCTACCTTGACTCGACTTCTACACGTTATTCTCTTAAAGATTTTATACAAAGGTGTAAGAAGATCCTCTGCTTCTTCTCCTTTAATTTCATTTGTAATCTTGTTAGTACTATATTTAGTACATTCTCCCTTCTACATTTCTATCCATAATATTGTATAACGATTGGTTGGTGCACATATAAACCAACACTTTCTTGAGATAATCTCCCACAATTATTTCTCTAAATATTACTTAATAAAACTTAAAGGTACTATGAGACGGGATTATATGAGACAGATAGTGAGATGAGTCGATTCGTTGTTAAAGTATAATTGTTATATAGGTAAAATATATTTATTAGTATTTAAAATATATTTGTAAGACGGGATTATACGAGACGAATAGTGAGATGAGTCGATTCATTGTTAAAGTATAATTTTTATATAGGTAAAATATGTTTATTAGTAGTTAAAATGTTTGTAGTATATTATAACACTTTAAAAATATACTTTAATTAATTGTTTATCTTACTTTAAAAAAAATATAGTACTTTAACTACAAATTAATATAATTACCTATATAGCAAGCATACTATAACAATGAGTTTATCCGTTTCACAACCAGATTCATGTAATTACTGTCTCACAAGAGACTTTATTTAAAAATTAATGCAGTATTTGATTGATGAAAATTGATGACCGTATAAAAGGTGAAAAATATTTTAACAAAAAATGGCAGTGTTAAACTTTAATAAAAATAATAATATTTTCAATAAAAAATTATAACAATAAATAAATAAATAAAAGACAACTGGTAATACATGAAAGGTCTTCCAGGAGTATTAAGAAAGGAAACTGGGAGAGGAGGTGTGGCGGTGAAAAGCGTGTAGTATGACATACGTGGCGTTCCGACAATGGGAAGTTTCAGTAATAAAAGATTTAGGTGCTCGCATTCAATCCCTACCCTTTTCAGCCGTCGGCGCTTTTTTTAAATTATTATTTTTAATTAATCTTTTAAGTTCTCTCCACGTGTTTTTTTTTCCAATATTTTTATTTTAATTTATATTCATATCATTTATTAGTGAACTATTTGTACGTGTAACGAGTGAAGTGTTTGTTGGGTGGTCGATTCTTCACCGAAGAAACAGCTGCACAAAATGTGATTTACAAAGAACTGATGAACACACATAAATAAAAATGTTTAAAATTAATCCATTAATAAATGATAAAATTGGAATAGGGTACAAAACTTTAGATGAAATGGCATCAGAAATATATAAAGATCAAATATTGAATATAAATGACTTTGAGTACTACCACTAGGTTGTGTGATTCCTTTAATTTAATAATAATTTTTTAATTAACAACTTTGTGGAAATAATTGAAGTTAGGATGAGTTCACGTTACACTATTTTTACGTTTTCTTGAATAAGTATTATTTTTTTGAAAAAATATAATTATTTTTAATTAAAATTATTATTACTTTTTATTTATATTATAAAATGTTCATGAGTTCGCTGCACCACCATTGATTCATTAGACCATCACTTTTATTAATTTAAATATTATTTTCATATTAAAATGTTAGTGTCATGAAGTGTTTGGCTTGAATTAATGACCTATATATTAATGAGCTGTAGTAATATTTTTAAAATAAGCGTATATATAAACGTAAGACATCTAATAGTATTCATTTTTAATTTTTTTTTATTTTTTTAAACGCAACATAAATATATTAGGCAACTGATTTGAACTTTTTTACATCAAATAAGACAAAAGGATCACACTAAATGCACACCCCTTTTTATTAAATACACACCCTATTATAATATAATTAAAATATATTTTTAAAAAGTCTGAACTACCCTTAATTTATTAGATACACACACCTTAATTTAATAAAAACAAACCTAATAAAAAAGAAAAAAATTTTACCTTAATTATCTCCTTATTATCGACAACTCAATATCTTAAAAATTAAAGATTGAATTAGATAAAATCTTACATTAATTATCTCCTTATTATCGTTCTCTGCAACTCAATATCTTGTAAACTCAAGATTGAACATTTAACAGTTCTAATCTTCGTTAAGCACACTTCGTTTCCCAATTTTAATTAATGCACAATTTTTTTTTAAATTTCAATTTATTTTATGCAAATAGTGCATAATTAAGAAAAAAATATAACCAATGTGATCTCGTTGTTTAAGCTTTTCTCACAATCATTTTTTATTGTTTAATCCAGGTTTTGTTTTCACCACTGTCATTCAATATTTTTATTTCATGATTTTTTTTAATCAATGAAAGATGAAGTCTTTACCTTTAGTTGGAACTTGGAAATGATAAGAAGAGTGAATATAGTTTCTTCTTCTATAAGACAAAGAAGAATACCAATAAAATTTAAAAAAAAATAAAAAAAAAAGAAAAAAGACAAGGAAGAATAGTGGCATGAGAACATGAGTGAAGAAGAGAAATGAAAAAAATAGGGAAATAGAGAAGGAATCGATTTAAATAAAATTAAAAGAACATGAAAATAGCTAAATTGAAATCAGATTGAAAGTAAATAGGTTGAACGGAGAAGATAAAGTATTTATTTAACTTATAGAGTGTTTATTTAGTTTTAATGTTAAAGGGGTAATTTTGAAATTTTAGAGAGTGTGTATATAATAAAATTCAAAAATTAAAAATTAAAAATTAAAAGGGGTGTGTATTCAATAAAGGGTGTGTACTCAATAAAAAAGGGTGTCTATTTAACAACACTACAAATTGACTAGCCTCACGTGACACATCTCTAATCCAATTTTTGCTTGATTTTAGAACTAAATTAAAATAAGCTACTGTACGAGCAACTTTGTTTGCTGATCTTACAATAAAATTAAATCATGTGCATCCAATATCTCGATTTAAGCTGATAATATCTCTTGCCATCACTTCTCAATCTGCATCCCAAAGTACTTCAACCAAATTTTTGTTATCAGATTGAACGTTTGAAAAATTGAACTCTTGCATTTTAAAATTTTTGCTATCAAATTTGAATTTTTAAATCTTATTACATGGCTCAATAATAATCTGTTTAGGTAAAAATTTATTTTGCTCAAAATCGTTAAGGTTGTGTTTGGATGGGGGGACTTAAGGAGAATTTATATATATTTGGCTGCTAAATCAAATTAACGGGTTCATTAATTTATGATTTTAAATTAATAAATTTCAAATTCTAGATTTGAAATTGATTTTTTAATTACTTTGAAAGAATTTACAAATCTTTAGTGATACATTGTCATTTGAACAGAAAGACATTTTTTTTAAAATATTTATAAAAAATAAATTAATAAAAAAGGCTAAACAAAAATAAATAAATACACCCACCCGCCCAACTAGCGGCAACCTCACCTCTCATTTTTTCCTTTAATAAGTGTGTTATTCCACTTGCAATGCATTTGAAAATCTTTTCAAAAATTCATAATACATTTTCAAAAATTCATAATACACCCAAACAACATAATTTAAATATATATTAATTTTAATTGGGTTAATTCCTAAAAAATTCACCATCTTATTAAGGGTTTTTAAATCTATTACGGTCTTTTATTTTTGTTAATTTAATACACAATCTATTTAATATTTTCAATTTTATCACAACCTTTTATTTTTGTCAATTCAATACACGATCTATTTAATATTTTCAATTCTATCACAATTTTTTTTCAATTTGATACACCACTTATTTTATATTTTCCATTCAATTCATTACTTATTATTATTATTATTATTATTATTATTATTATTATTATTTAACAAATGGAGGCAACAATATTGAAATAAACACCTCAAAAATTAAAATGAAGAAAATAAGAAATATTAGAAAGATAAAATTTCATGGGAGAACTATTTAATTATCTGAAACAATAATTAATTATATATTTGATTAAAAATCTAAATTAAAAATTACGGTAAAAGGAGAAAAAAAATTATTTCAAGATCACAAAATTTTAGAATAAAATAATCAGAGAAAAATGACTGATTTTTATCAAATTCTAAAGCATATAAACTGATCAACTTCATTATTATCATAAAATCCAAAAGGAATAAAAGATTAAAAAGAAGTATAATATTACGTGAATGGTGATTCGAAGAATTCATGCATATTGTTTGCAAAATAAATAAATAATAATAATAATAATAATAATAATAAGTAATGAATTGAATTGAAAATATAAAATAAGTGGTGCATCAAATTGCAAAATATAATAGTTTTGATATAATTGAAAATATTTAATAGATCGTGTATTTAATTAATAAAAATAAAAGGTTATGATAGAATTGAAAATATTAAACAAATTGTGTATTAAATTGACAAGAATAAAAGGTCGTGATAGATTTGAAAACCTCCAAGTTGGTGAATTTTTTAGGAATTAACCCATTTAAATTTCATAAAATTTAAAATTCATTTATTTTCAAATCCTTAAATTTGAAATAACTCAATACAAACATAATCTAAGATTATGATTTGATTACAATTTTAATATTTATTTAAATAAAATATATTAAAAAGAAGTTCATTAGATCTAGCTCTACTAATTAGAATTAGCCCGTTTAATATCGAAAAATTTTAGAATGGGAGAAGATTAATTAGGATTCCAACACCAAGGAGATAATATAAATGAGTGGGGAGGATCATATCCCTGGAAGTGGGCCAGCCCAAAACAAAGGGAAAAGCAGTGGGCCATCAGATTGGGCCACAAAAATCCAATGGGCCCAAAATTCTTTATATTGGTCCAATCTCATTACTGTATTTATTTATTTATGCCAGCCCAAAACAAAGTGAAAAGCAGTGGGCCATCGGATTGGGCCACAAAATATCCAATGGACCCAACAATTCTTTATATTGGTCCAATCTCAATACTGTATTCATTTATTTAATAATAATGGAATTCCATCGTAGTTCTTTTTATTGGCAAAATAAATAATATCTCCGTCCCGCAAATTGGTAAAAGCAAATGAATTAACGAGTATAATAATTTAATATATAGTGGATTACGAGATATAATATTTTAATATGTAGTAGGTAATTGTATATGAGCCAATTTGTGGGTTACATCAACTCAAAAAGAAAATGAATACTCCCTCCATCCTGAGTAAAAGGTCTCTATTTGCTTTTTACATGTTGATTAATGAGTAATATTATTTTATATGTAGTGCGTAGTTGTATTAATACTGAATGAGTGAGCTATATGTGGAGCCCTTTCGCTAAATGAGGAAATTGGGGATCTTTAAGTGGGACGCCAAAAATAATAAAATGAGGACATTTCGGTGAGACAAAAAGAGTATTTTATATTGAAACAAATCAACATAACAAAATGGACACGTATAAGAGGGACGGTCCAAAATTACACGAAAATGATAAACATATTGATTCCATCATAGTAACTCACCATTCTCCACGCAAAGTATACCAATTAATTGCTTTTTTATAACACAAAACAAGCCAAAAACTGATGCATAGTCAAAGAAAAATTGTAACAAAGGTGATTGACACAAAGTTGAGAGTATCATAAAACCTAAGTGAAAAGTAAAGATCATAAACACAAACTTCAGGGAGTATTCACCAAAATTTTAACACAAAATTCATATAAATAAATAAATATATATATATATATATATATATATATATATATATATATATATATATATATATATATTGACAAGTGAATCCAAAGTTTAATCACAAAGAACACTGCAGCATTCAAAGATGCAAAGTCACTCCACAAATAAATTAAGTTTAATTAAAAAAAAAACAAGGCAGAAAACATATTTTAAAGAACTTACAGCACCGCAAAATTGTAACAATTTTAAAAACTTTCCACACACAAAGAAAACATATAATTTCAAAGAGAAATAGAACTAATAATGTAAAATAATTTTTGGGTAATTTTGGGTGCACCGGTGCACCCCATATTTAGTGTAAAATGTGTTAGTGGATAGTATTTTTTTAAAATTAATTGTGTTATTATATTTAATGGTGTAGATTATATTAAAAATTAATTTAACGGTTAAGATTGTCCAGACACACCAGGTGCATTACAGTCGGACTCATAATTTATTAACAAACTTCAAAATTTACAAGCCAGTTTAAAATACGTTATTTTAAAGAGAGAAATAAATTCACATATTCATAAATCTATAACACCATTATTACTTGCATATTCAAATACAATATTTGCTTGAAACATACAAATAATTGTTTTATTGAAAATTTAAACTAATAAAACTTGAGGAACATATATAGCAAAATCTTACATTAAATTTAAATATGGATTGAATAAGTATTTAATATTATACTCGAAGAACTAGTCCAACACATGATAAATCAGAGTATGCATTTGGACTGGTACCCCCACGTTTATAATATTTTGTGCGCTGGAGCATTAATATTCTTATAGCATATAATAGATTATTATTGTTATGACAAGAGAAATATCGAGACATTTTATAAAAAAATAACACTGATAAATTATTATTTTTAAAATATATGTTTGATTATGTTTAAAGTACTTTTTCATATTCATAGTATTCATATTTTTTTTATTTAAAAAAAATCACGAATTTTACTTTTATTACAAATTAATTTCTACTTTTGAGAAAGTGAAGAAAAGAATATTACATTTAAGTATTTTATTGCAAAACACACCCAATGTGATTAAAAGTGTAATTTATATATATTTTTTTAAAAAATTAGATGCATTTTGCAACAATACCTATAGTTTGTGGTCATTTTTGCAGTTTCTCAAATTTGAGAATCAATTTGCTATAGAAGTAAAGTCGTAATTTTTTTACAATCAATCTTTTTTCTTTTATAACATTTAAACATTTGAGATTTTAGTTAATAATTTCAGATTATTCAAACTTTAAATTGATAAAATTAATCTTAAAATCCTTATATGAATTGTTCCCTTTATTTCGTGGATATGATTAAATAAATTATTAATATATATATATAGAAATGATTCCTGTATATATTTCACATAAACGCGAAATCAAAATAGGCGATAAAGTAGCTGGAAAACACGGAAATAAAGGTATCATTTCGATAATTTTATTATAATTGGTCTCTTGTGTCCCCAGTACACAAAGTGTGTAAGTGTACACAATTTCGTTCTAAAGGGTAATATTTTAATTAATAAGGATATATCATTTTGTTTTAAAGGATATACACTTTTCATTAATATTTTTTATTTTTTTTAAAAAATAAAGAGTATATGTCTTTAAAAATGATATACAATTTAATAATAAAGGGCATGAGTGCACTCGTGTTCCGGGGACACACAAGTTTTTGCCATATATTGAGGCAGTACCTTTACTTGTCCCAAATTTTAATGGGATTTTATTTAACTATATGTACCCATCCAAAATTAATTTAGAACTATTCGTACTCATCTTATTAGGTTTTTGGTGGATCATGCATCCGGAATTATCCGTTCCATTGTCATCCATGCTCTCAAATTCTAAATAATGTATGAATTAATTTTAAATTTGTTGTATTATTTTGTAAAAATTTTAAATTTATAATTTTTTCAATATTTTTTTTTATCGTAAAGCCTACAGGCCGGCCCATTTAGTTAAAGCCCATTAATATTAGATAGATCCGATTAAGTAAAGCCCAATTAGACCAAAACCCGTTTGGGACTGTCGGGCTGCCCGTTTTTCAATTACTCGTACAGAATTAGACACTTAGACGAGATGGAGGGATAATTATCTGCTTTCAATTTCAATCCTCAATCTCCAACCCTAATTCAATTTTCGATGAAGGAGTGCGAGAGAATCGAAACCCCTAATGGCGAATTTAATCTCCCCGAAGCCATAATTCAACACATACAATCTTTTCTGAAAGGAAGAAAAGCAGCCCAAACAAGCGTACTATCCAGATCCTGGTACACCGCCTGGTCCACCCGCCCCAACTTAGATTTCGATGAAGCACACTTTTCTCCACAAGATTTAGATAAGTTTTGGGATATGACGAGGAAGACAATGCAAAGATATGAAGAATTGAAAGTTAATATTGAGAGTTTCAGGTTGTCTATTACCGGTGGATATGCAGGGGATTTGTGTGAGGAAGACATGACTACTATGATTGAGGAAGTAATTGTGAAAGCGATAGATATGGGAACTTTAGATTTCGAATTTGATTTGCATGCTTATGATTATGAATTCGTTTTACCACGTGAGGTGTTTGCATCCAAAACCCTAATCAGATTGTCTGTATCTGGGTGTGAAATTGATCTAGGAAAAGAAAGAAAGGTTTGTTGTTCAGGACTTAAATCTCTTGAATTACCACATGACATAGGGAACGATGTTCTAGGGGATATACTATCCAGCTGCCCTTCAATTGAGAATCTTATTTTAAGGCAAGCATATATGGTTGTTGATTATTCTCCCGTCAATCTTCACCAGTTGCATAAGCTCAAATCTTTGTGGTTGGAAAGGGTTGATGTTGATAACTCGTTTTCCACTGACCTGTCGTCTAAATTCCCTTTATTGAAGGATTTATCCCTTATTCGTTGCTGTGGAGACATACAACTTTCTAGCCGTTCCCTTGAGTGCATAAGCTTTATTGGGTGCGATCACCAGTTGCAGGTTAAATGCGATATCTTCGTAAGTTAGGAATTCTAAGTTTAATGCCTTCACTGTCCATTAAAACAGCTCCAGGAGGGGAATGGGAGTCGGATATTTCCATAAGATGCCAACATCATGATAGTGTTGAATGGTTCCTTAAGTTGAATAAATTGCTGGATTGTTTGAGCTTGTCCAGAATTACACTTTTTCTCTCCTTTGGGGACGGCTTGGAGAAAGACATGGTGGAATTTCGAGGTTCTGGTAAAACAGTGGTGGAGAGTTTGAAAATCAAAGCACCGCCCACTGATTTTTTACTCCTCCTAAAGTGTATATTTCAGAGTTGTCGTCCTAAGATCATTACTGAGTATTGGTATTATGGTAGCATTAATTTCCTAAGGAGTCTTTCTAATATACTTATACCGGGAGAGAGCGGGAGTGGGTCGAGTGTCTTTGTTGTGCAGGGTCTCAAGGGAGTAAATGTAGAAGTTTTCGAAAAAAGTCTTGCAGAGTGGCGTCCTCTACCTTGGGAGAAATTGTTGGATGACTCATTTACACCAAAAACTGTGAAAAAAGTTCGATTCCTATTGAGCTGGCTGCCGGAGCTTTCACATTCAGGTGATGTACATGTAATATAATTTTGTGTTCTTTGTGGTGATAAGAAACCACTTTTAGGGAAATAAGTTTGAGTGCTCTCTGGTGAAAAGAAAGCACTCCAATGATAAATTTACTTGAATTAATATATCTTTTCCACTCTATGCATTATCAGACCTGCTATATTGTGTACACTAATGATGTTAATACTTTTTTCATCCTAGTAAGATATGCTTATATAATCTTTATCTTTTCTTTTGAAAGAATATAGGAAAATAGATAGAATAGCACAGAAATATACTGTTGAGATAGCATGAGAATGAACATTATACTGAAATCTTATTCATCCCCTGCTTGTAAAGAAATGAATAACTGATATTGTAAGAGAGGGGTAAATAGGAAACCTATAGAAAGAAGTGATGTTTTGTTCACACCTATCTGATATTGAGTACTCATTCATTTCAGCGTTTGTCATACCAAGTGATTAGTGTTGGAGATAAGAAAGGAAAGAAGAAAATGTGACCTGTGGAATTTCTAACACTGTGTTATATAGGTTACTTTAACTTAATTAGATTTGGATGTTTGGAGCAATATGACTCTGATTTTGCTGTGATTGTGTTTGTTGTTGATGAACAATGGCTATTTTGTTGGGTTGATGAATTGTAGTACCATACTATGTTGCGATTAAGTTATTAGATGGTTGCTCTCTGATTTTTTTTATTATTTTTTTTTCATGAAATGGAATTTTGAGCAACTGAGGGCTGATCATTTGAGGATATTCCAATATCAATCTATTTTAGAAACATATAAACAAAACTACATCATATTACATTGTCAAATTAGATTACAAAAAAGCACAAAATTAGATTACATTGTACTTCTCTTCCAGTAACACCTGCCTCGAACTCTTCCCCTTAGATTGTGCAAAGATTGCATGTCAACTTTCTGTATATTATTGAGCAGATTTCGCATTTGATTGATTGAAATGTCTTATTTTAGATACAGGTTCTGAGGTAGAACAACATAAGTAATTATTTATCAATTTTATTTCTTATCTTGATCAAACATCTAATATTTTGTTTTCTCTGCATGTCCGCTTCTTGACCATGTATGTGTCTAAAATCAGATGCCTCACTTTGTCTATACATTACCATTTTTCTTTTACCAGTCTGGTTTTAGTTTCATTTTATGCTTCGTGTTGTAATATTCACAGTCGTGTAACTTCCGAACATACAGAATAAGTTTTGTTCAAATTTAGATTCTTATTGGCAGTCGGGGCATGGGATGTGTTCAAGTTAGTAAAAAAATAATTTTTCTTAAACTTCATGTTTATAATAACGGTGAAGTTTAGGGTGAAGTTTATTATGAGATGGAAAGAGTAATTCTTATAAGTAACCCCGCACATCTTGAAAAATACTATTTTCATTTCACCAAAATGTCTCATTTTACTATATTAGGCGTCCTATTTAAAGGTTCCAATTTTACTTTTTAATAAAAGGGCCCCACATGTGGCCCACAACTACCTACTGCACATAAAATAATACTCCCTCCGTCCCATAACAAGGTACGCGTTTCACTATTCTCGACATCCGTTAAAATGCATTAATTTCCTCTATTTAATAAAGAAAGTACACAATATGACTCACCACTTTCCTCTAATACAATTACCTAACTTATCTATAATAATAATGCTCCTTAATTTACGTTCAAAAAGCAAATAAAGACCCTAGAACCGTCTACGTGCAAACAGCAAACGCGTACCTTGTTATGGGAGGAGGGAGTACTCTTTAAGGGTGGGGGTTCGAATCCTGCCTTTGGCATGGATTTGGCCCATTGCAAACACAAGTTTAACAGTGAGCCCTCTCTATAAGCCACTTGAGGCACATCATGCGATTTACCTCCTCCACCAATCCCCAGGGCATGGGCGGTGGGGGCCCCTAATGGTGGGGTACACCATTTTCAATAATACTCTTTAATCCATGTGCAAAAAGCAAATGGGGACCTATAGCGGTACAAAGGGAGTAGCAATTTCAGGTAAGAGGGGGAACTACACCCTTTACCACATAATACAATCTCTAAACACCACATAGTATGATCACTTCAATTTTTCCCAAATGAATTGCTTAAATTGCTCTCCGTCCTGTTATAAGAGTTACATTTTACTAATTAGGGCGTCTTGCTACAAGAGTTACTCCCTCCGTCCCAGTTGAAGAGGGTCTTTTTTTTCATTTTGGTCGTCCCACCCAAAGGGATCTCTTTCATTTTTTTATACACATGAGACCCACACACCCCCTCTAATACAATTAAAATATGGAGCCCACACTCTCACTAATACAACTACCCACTACACATTAAATAATAATATTCCTTAATTTAGGTGCAAAAAAGCAAAAGATCCTCTTTTGACGGGATGGAGAGAGTACATTTTTTTAGTAGATGAGACTCACATAAATTAATCACTTTAACTTTATGGGATCACACACAATATTAATATAACTATCCACTATACATTAAATTATTATATCTCTCAACCCACTACACATTAAATATAGTATAATATTTCTTAATTTTCGTATAAACAATAAACGTAACTCTTTTCATGGATGGAGGGAGTAATGTTTTGTGGGGAATAAAAGTAGTGTTGATATCTTATATGTTTACATTTATTTCTTATATGGATATTAAAAATATTAATATTTTAATATATAGTGAGTTGAAAGATAATATTCCTTCCGTCTCGTAAAAAGAGTTACGTTTACTGTTTGCGCGGAGATTAAGAAATATAGTATTTTAATGTGTAGTGGGTTGAGAGATATAATAATTTAATGTATAGTGGGTAGTTGTATTAGTGTTGTGTGTGGCCCCTAGAAGATAAAATGATTGATTTTTGTGGATTTTATCTACTAAAAAAAGAAATGTAATTCTTATAGCGGGTGGAGTAAAATGTATACCAACTCTTATTTGTAAATTCTATATAAAAGTATACTAAGCTGTATAAATGTATACTAACCCGTCCCATACTTGTATGAAAATATTTTAATATATAGTGAGTTGAAAGATAATATTCCTTCTGTCCCGTAAAAAGAGTTACTTTTACTGTTTGTACGGAGATTAAGAAATATAGTACTTCCTCCGTCCCAAAATTTTTTATACACTTCTTTTGTAAAAAATTACAAAGGAAGTGTCCAGAGTGCAAAAAATTCTGGGACGGAGGGAGTATTTTAATATGTAGTGGGTTGAGAGATATAATAATTTAATATACAGTGTGTAATTGTATTAGTGTTGTGTGTGGCCCCTAAAAGATAAAATGATTGATTTTTGTGGGTCCTATTTACTAAAAAAGAAATGTAACTCTTATAACGGGACGTCCTAATTAGTGGAGTAAAATGTATACTAACTCTTATTTGTAAATTCTATATAAAAGTATACTAAGCTGTATAAATGTATATTAACCCGTTCTATATGTGAATAACTTTTTATTCTATTTTGTATATAAGTTAATATTATACTTGTATATGTGTTTTTAAATAATTGTATATTTTTTCACATTAAGTTTTATTATAAAAAAACTAGCATCCATATGTGTATAATTTTTTATTCAATAGTGTATATACATTTTTTTTAATAATTTTATTTTTTTATACTTAATTTTTCATTAAAAATACTAACAATTATATTGTATATTTTTTTGTTTATAATTATATATGTTTTTGTTTATATTTATATGCATTTTTTAAAGTTCAGGCACCCTATATTAGAGTGCACTCCACAATATATTTAGCTCAAAATAGATAAGTTTTTATTCGTTGTCGTGTGTATATATTCATTAATGTACATCAATCCACGAATTTAAATTCATGCGGCAGGGGAATTTGCATAAAAGTATACTAACCTGTATTTATTTGTAAATTCTATATAAAAGTATACTAAACTGTTATTTATTTGTAAATTCTATTATAATCTGTTAAATCCCATTATTTTCTCCCTTTAGACATTAAAACAGAGGAATTATGAGAAAATAACTTCTAAAATCATAAAAATATGTTTGATTATGTTTAAATACTTTTTCTATTCTTTGAATTTATATTTTTTCCGGGTTGAGCGTAAGAAAAATTACGAATTTATTGTTGCAAAATGCACCCAATTGGAGCAGGTATTAAGACACTGAGATTTTTTATTTAATTAAAGTACCCATTCTAAATCAATTTAGAACTATTCGTCCTAATAGGGTATGGGTAGATTAGTACCCATTGCCATCCCTTCTCCCAAATTCTAAATAATGTACATGTTAATTTTAAATTTATTATATTATTTATAACAAATTTAAATTTATATTTTTTAATAGATTTTTTTTTTTAATCTTAAAGCCTGCAGGCCTAGTCTATTTAATTCAAAGCCCATTAGTTTTAGGATTTAAGTTCACTTTTTAATACTTCGTTTAAATAGATCCGATTAATGTAAAGCCCAATTAGTCCGAACCCGTTATGACTAGTTCTAATCGGGCTGCCCGTTTTTCAATTACTCTTGCAGACACACAGACGAGATGGAGGGATAAGTATTTGCTTTCAATTTCAATCCTCAATCTCCAACCCTAATTCAATTTTCGATGAAGATCGAAACCCCTAATGGTGAATTTCCTCTTCCCGAAGCCATAATTCAACACATACAATATTTTCTGGATGGAAGAAAAGCAGTCCAAACAAGCATACTATCCAAATCCTGGTACACCGCCTGGTACACCCGCCCCAACTTAGAATTCGATGAATTCTACTTTCTTCGAGAAGATTTAGGTAGTTTTTGGGATATGACGAGGAAGACAATGCAAAGATATGAAGAAATGAAAATTAATATTGAGAGTTTCAAGTTGTTTGTTACCCGTGGACGTGTAGGGGATTTGATTGAGGAAGTAATTGTGAAAGCTATAAAATGGGTGCTTTAGATTTCGAATTTAAATTCTCTTGCTATGATGATAAATTTGTTTTACCATGTGAGGTGTTTGCATCCGAAACCCCAATCAGATTGTCTGTATTTGGGTGTGAAATTGATCTAGGGAAAGAAAGAAAGGTTTTTTGTTCACGACTTAAATCTCTTGAATTACCACATGACATAGGGAACGATGTTCTAGGGGATATACTATCCAGCTGCCCTTCAATTGAGAATCTTATTTTAAAGCAACCATTTATGGTTGTTGATTGTCCTCCAGTCAATCTTCACCAGTTGCATAAGCTCAATTCTTTGTTGTTGGAAAGGATTGATGTTGATAATTTGTTTTCCAGTGACTTGTCGTCGAAATTCCCTTTATTGAAGGATTTATCCCTTATTAATTGTCTTGGATACATACAACTTTCTAGCCGTTCCCTTGAGTGCATTAGGTTTACCGACTGCGATCACCAGTTGCGGGTTAAATGCGATGTTCCAAATATTCGTAAGTTAAGAATTCAAGGTTTAATGCCTTCACTGTCCTTTGAAACAGCTTCGTCAGTGGAATGGGAGTCTGATATTTCCATAAGATGCCAACATCGTGGTAGTGTTGAATGGTTCCTTAAGTTGAATAAATTGCTGGATTGTCTGAGCTTGTCAAGAATTACTCTTTTTCTCTCCTTTTGGGACGGCTTGGAGAAAGGCATGGTGGAATTTCAAGGTTCAGGTAAAACTGTGGTAGAGAGGTTGCAAATCGATGCATGGCCCACTGATTATTTACTCCTTCTAAAGTGTATATTTCAGAGTTGTCGTCCTAAGATCATTACTGAGAATTGGTATTGTGATGGTGGCCGCAATAATTTACTACAGAATCTTTTCAGTATACTTATACCGGAAGTGAGAGGGAGTGGGTCGAGTGTCTTTGTTGTGCAGGGTCTCAAGGGAGTAATTGTGGAATTTTTTGAAGAAAGTCTTGCAGAGTGGCGGCTTCTACCTTGGAAGAAAGTGTTGTATGGCTCATATACACCAGAAACTTTGAAAAAAGTTCGATTCCTATTGACATGGTTGCCGGAGCTTTCACATTCAGGTGATGCACATATGAGATAATTTTGTGTTGTGATAAAAAACCACTTTTAGGGAAATAAATTTTGAGTGCTTTCTGGTGAAAAGAAAGCACTCCAGGGGAAATATGTTTTGAGATGTGAAAATTAGGAATGGATGATAAATTGACTTGAATTAATATATCTTTTCCACTGTAAGCGTTATAAGACCTGCTATATTGTGTACAATAATGATGGTTATACTTTTTTATCCTAGTAAGACATGCTTATAGAATCTTTTATCTTTTCTTTTGAAAGAATATAGGAAAATAGATAGAATAGCACAGAAATATACTATTGAGATAGCATGAGAATGAACATTATTCCCAAATCTTATTCATCCCCTACTTGTATTGATATGAATAACTGATATTTGTAAGAGAGGGGTAAATAGGAAAACTTATAGAAAAAAGTGAGGTTTGGTTCATGATAATGTTTTGGAGCAAGACACGTTTGTTTAATTTTCTTATATAGACTAAATTTCATCATAATTCACAGCTATCTGAAATTCAATTTCTGATTGAGTACTCATACATTTCAGCGTTTGTCAAGCCAAGCGAGTAGTGTTGGAGATAAGAAAGGCAAGAAGAAAATGTGACCTGTGGATTTTCTTACTCTATGTTATATTGGTTAGATTTGGATGTTTAAGTCAATATGACTCTTATTTTTCTGTGATTGTGTATGGAGAACATGTGAGTTGTGTTTATTGTTGATGAAAAATGGCTATTTTGATGGGTTGATGTAATTTAGTACAATACCTTTTTATCTATGTTGTGATTAAGTTATTAGATGGTTGCTCTCTGATTTTTTTTTCCTGTAATGAAATATTGAGCAACTGATGGCTAATGGAATATTGATCATTTGAGGATATTCCAATATCAATATATTATAGAAACATATAAACAAAACTACATCATATTACATTGTCAAATTAGATTAAAAAAAAAAGAAGTGCCACCACAAAATTAGATTACGTTGTACTTCTCTTCCAATAGTGCAACATAAACTATTCTCTTCCAATAGTGCAACATAAACTATTCTCAGAAAGAATTGGAACTAGTTTAATGGTAATGCGGATGATTTGAATTCTCAGTTAAATAGAACTTGAAATTCTGTAAACTTATAATAATAATTAATCCTGCTCTGAATAAAATTGCTAACATTCCAATTTTGAAATCATTTGGTGATGATGGTTTACATTTCTTGAAATTTTATCAACAAATAATAATAATTGATGAAACTTTCTCTCTCCTGAGTAAACGTTTCAATTTATTTTCTTAAAGGTATATTTTAATATAGAAGGTATTAATAGATATCATATTTTTTTAATGAGTAGTAAATACTTTCCTTTTGTCCCATATCACCCTTCACATTTTCCTTGTTCGTTTATTCCATAATACCCTTCAAACTTAAAATGAAAGAAAATTATTTTATCCAATAATCTTTTAAAAAAAGTAAACATCACTTTATCCCATAACCTCAAAAGTTACTTTAATTTCAATTTTGCCACACATTTTTCATACACATACCATTACGTAATATTTTATTATCTAAAAGTACTAGAATATCCTCTAAAATAAATAAAATTAGTAAAAAAATACAGCTTTTCTTAATTAACGTGGTTTAGTAAACGGGAAGAGAGTGGTCCAAAATGAAGGAAATATTTTAATATTGTGGAACGTGTTAAAATATAATTATTATATGGTGCTTAATGATTGTTAATATTTTTTTTTAAAAGTATGACAAAATTATATGTAACTGATAGTACAAGATACTTTTAACTTACTGTATAACGAGATTAATGGATCGACCGTTTATCTGAGAGTGGCCCTACTGATGAGTGTAGAAATCTCGTGAATTTAGGGTCCATTTATAGCATGGTTCCATACAATTATGCTTAGTTTGAGTGTTTAAGTGCCATACATTGCTCGATATTTGTAAATATTTGGAGAATTTGTACTTTGGTGGAATTTGTGTGATTTTCTGGTATAAATGGATTCTAGAAGTGTAGAGGAAGATGTAGGAAAAAGCGGATCTCAATTCGAAGTTAAAACAGTGAAGCAATGTTGAGCTGTTACAAAAACTCAACCGAAGCATAAAAATTCAGTCGAATTTTTGAGCATTTTTCTAAATAATAGGCGCGAAACAGAGCATCAAAAGCTAGGCGTGATGTAAGAAAAATTCGACCGAAGCATGAAAATTCCGTCGAATTTTCATGCAAAATTCTTGCTATCAACTTTGAAATTAGGGCTTTCCAAGGGGGTATAAATACCTCAAATCTCACTCCTCCAAAACCAGAACCAAGGACGAAAATATCCCGATATATCCACGATATATCTATTTTTTAGAGTACCGATATCGATATGAGGAAAAATGATACTCCCTCCGTCCCATAGAAGTCGGTATAATTTTTTTTTACACGGAGATTAAGGAGTATAATAATTTAATATAAAGTGAAGTAAAGTGAAGTGAGAGAAATAATATTTAATATGTAGTGGGTAGTTGTATTAGAGGTGATATGTGTGGTCCATGAGAATAGATAAATTTTTTTGTGTATGTCCCATGTATTAAAAAGAAAATGTGTCAACTTTAGTGGGACAAACCAAAAAAGAAAGTGTGTCAACTTCTATGGGATGGAGGGAGTTATTTTTTCTAATATCAAGGATATATTGGAAAATACCAGTAATAATATCGATATCGAATTGCCACAGTTCAAATTTTCCCAGATATCGAGATATATCGAGGAAATATCAATACAATATCGACAAAATATCGAGGATATATCGAAAATATCGAAAAATTATCTATAATTTTAAAAAAATAAAATAATATTTTATTTTACCAACTAAATATTTTTTGTTATTAATATGTTTAATTTAAAAAATAAAATAAAAAATAAAGTAAAACTTACGTGAAACCATCTCATGGTGTTATTGTTTTACTTTTGATTAATTAATTATCACTTTTATTGAAATTGTTATCACTTTTAATTAACATTATTATGACTAAGTAAATCAAAAGGGTTCAATCATTGTTCAATCATGCCTCAACAACATGGTGATTGGATTAACTTACACTATCCAATCCATAGTCAAACAATTAGACAAGATAGAACGACGTACTATTGACACTTTCAGAACTATATTCAAAATTTTTCTAATTTGATGAGCTGGTACTACCAATATTGTTTATAGATTTAGACGACATGACATGTTTTACATTTGGTATTAGTTATTATGCATTAAACAACAAGTAGTAATTATTGTATGACTCCAAACTATTTAAATATGTTGTTGATTTGTTTATTATGTGTTATGAGTTTTATTGAGATTTTAAAGTGTATTTATATATTAAAATTAGTTATAATATATTGAAAAGTTAATAACTTAATTTTTTTCTATTTTTTTCAAATTTTCGTGATTTTTAAAATTTTTACTGATATCGATGTCGATATTCGATATATCCATAAATTTAAAGTATCGATATTTTAACCGATATCGATATTTTCATCCTTGATTCCATCTACCCATCACAAATTTAAGGAGTATTGAGGCTTGAAGAGTGAGATTTGCAACTTGAGGGAAAATTCAACCCAAATCCAAATATGGAAGAAATTTACATTTATTTTGTATTTTTTTTATTTTGTTTGTAACAATGGATATTTGTAAGCATTGTAATGATGTTTTCATGATACTTCTTGTTGGCTAGACCTCTTGTGAGGCTAGCCATATGATGGATTAGGGATTTTATGGATTTGTTGGATTTTTAATGGTTTAATTTATGTGATTTTTGGGATTTCCTACATGATCTATTATTTACTTAATTTGTATCATGATGTGTGTGATCAAATTCTCCATTTATAATATTAGGATGACCATTTCAATATTGTGTTTAGGGATTTGATTGAATCATGTTATAATATGAATTTTGTATGTTAGTATGTGAAGTATGTGGTAGCATCTTTGTATACTTAGAACACTCATGTTGTGACACTTAATTGATTTATCACATTTGGTTGATTAATTGAGTGAGAAGGCTATTCTTATGATTATAGTATCTTTTATGGGAATTGAGAGTGAGATACAATCTTATGTGCTTGAAACTTGTAATGAGTTGAGCCTAATTACCTTGGCCAAAGGGATTAGGATATTATTTGTGATTGCTTTTATTCCAATTGTCATTGATGTTAGCCATTTGAATTTAACAAGTCCATGTTGTGTCCTAAATCGTAATTGTGGTTAGCCTTACTCCTCTTAGATTGTCACTTCATCCATCTCACCTTTATCCATTATCTATCTCATTTGTACATATTCTATCTTTAATTGCTTTCTTAGGTAGTTTGTAGTGTTAATTACTCTCCCCCTTTATTGATTAGTCTTTTTAGAGTGAAACATCTTTCGAATACGGATACATACACTTTATCCTTTGGATTCGATATTATAAATTTTGTACTTGGTCACCACGTTCTACATAATGATAGAGTATGCTTACTCTTATCAATTTGTACCAAAATTGAGACTAAGTTCATGGCGCCGTTGCCGGGGAGAAAGGCTTCGATGTAACGTGTTTGAATTTGTTAGCTCTACTTAGGACATTTTTTTTTATTTTTTCATATATATTTGCTTTGAAAAATCTTGTTCTAACTTGTTCTTCTTGATAGGTACACCAACATTGATAGAAGAGAAGAAGGAGCAACCAAAAATAGAAAGTGAAGGAAGTTGTAGCAAGTCTTGAAAAGAAGAGTATAAACATGGATGATTGGAAACAACACTTGGCAAGAAATTATAGAAATTTATTTGGTTTGGTTCCACCACAACAATCAATTGGCACATGAATGAGAGCAACTACGGGTATAATTGCCAAATGAGTCAAGCAAGCTCTCAATGCTACAACAATGGGAGTTATGAGGAATGACAAAGTTCTTACAATAGAAATACGTTCCAACCTCATCAAGCATACGCTTATTCCATACCAAGTTTCAATAACCAATTTTCTCTTGTTACATCTTTATCCGAAAATAATGCTTTAATAGAGTTGTTTAGAAGATATGCTAGTGGAAGTGATACAAGTCAATGTTTTCAACCATGTCTTCCTAGTTATGGGACTCAAGATCTTCAAAGTATGTCAACTTCATATCCTATGGTGCAACAAGAGTGGATGATGCCAAGTTCTCAAGTAGAGGATATATTTTATATGCAAGGGAGTAATTTCCAAAATCAAGGAAATTATCTCCAAGAACAAAGTTGACAACCACCGAGTGAAGATATAAAGCCATCCGTAGAAGATCGAATTGGACAACTTATAGAAATGATGTATGAGATGATTGAAGAAAGAAGAGAAGAAAGAAAGAAAGAAGATGAGGAAAATGAGAGGAGATTTGAGGCCCTTGAACGTCAAATGAGTCAAATGATAAGTGAACGGAACACTCTTCAAGAAATGAAGAATTTTGATCAAAAGATTGAAGAAGAGTTGGAGGTAGAAGAGTATTCGAGGGATGAAGACTCAAGAGATGTTGAGCTTATTGAGGATAAGGAAAATAAGGTTGAAGAAAATTTGGGGGAAGAAGAATCAAAAGAGGTGCTTGAAGAGCCTATTGAGGCAAATGATGTTGATGAAGAGGAACAAAGTCTAGAAGCAAGTGATGATGACTTGAAGAGTGAAATGAGCATTTCTAAACCTTTAAACTCTTTAAGTTGCTTTGAATTTTAGAATATTATTTTTATAGACTTTGTCTTACCTATTGATTCTTCTCATATTCTTAAGGACAAAAGGGAACTTGAAGACATGCTAGAACTCTATGTGGAGAGAAGGAATAAGTGGTGCTCAAGAATGGAAAGATTGATGGAATGTAAGCTCAAAAAAGTAGAATATTTAAAGTCAATCTCGAAGGATGCAACTGAGGTTGTTACTTGCCACAAATGTTTAATAGAGGAAGAAGCACAAAGATTAAAATTTGATGGAAAGAACGAACGATATCCTTGGCCATTCCGATGAGTTCTCCAAGTTTCGTCTGGCTTGAAGACGTTAAACTTAGCGCTAGATGGAAGGCAACTCATCATTATTTTTATTTATTTCATTTAATTGCTTTCTTAGTAGTTTTTAGTTTTATCTTGTTTCTTTTTTTTTAGGTACAAAAGGAGCTTTCCGACAATGGTCTTGAAGTTAAGAAAGAAACACAACAAAATTGGTAACAAAATTCTTTATAAACTAAAATTCAACTCTTAATTAAATTTAAGTTTGGGGGAATGGTTCGTTTTGTTACATGTTCATATTGGAATTAGTTGTACATTTTGCACCGGCGCACATTCTGTTCCTCTTGTTTTTGTGAGTCTTTCCTTGATTTCTTATTATTGAATCTTCTCTTGTGGAGCTAATTTGATGACTGTTTGAGACTATGAGATTGAGTTAGATCATATGGTTGAATAAATATGAGCTTGTGTACTTGTTATGGTTGGAAATTTGCTTGTGTGATGCTTATTTTTCACCATTGTTGAGCCGTGAAATTTTGAGGCTCAAATTCATATGTTATGCGATTCATTTCTTTCATGTGTGTATTGTTCATGTGCATGTGTTCTATAACTTACCATTTGTCTTGCTTGAGGCTACATTGTGTGGAGATTGTTGAAAATGATTTTAGGTCATCCTTGAAAATTGAAGTCACTAGTCAAATCATATCCTTACCATAACATTGTACCCTTGTAAGCCATTTTAGGCCTTTGGAGCTTTTTCTTTGATTATTAGCTCATTATAATCCAATAAAACCCATCTAAGCCTTTACATAAAACCTTTTGTGTGGATGATTGTTGGAGATGGTTATTAAAGGAGGTTATGAAGAGAAAAGCAAAAATTGTGCTTGAAAAGTTAATTAAGAATTTTGTACTTGAAATGCAATGAGAGCTAGTGAATTATGATGTATAAGCAAGAAAATAAAATGAATGAAGCTCTAAAAAAATAGAGCATAAGAGCTAAAAAAAAGAAAGAAAAGCTCAAATGTGTATTGCAAAAGGTATGGAGAAAAAGAGCTACAAAAGAAATGCTTAAATTCAAGAGTTATGAAAGGAAGGGATGATGAAGTACATGAAAAGTGAATAAAAAAGTAAATTTATGATTAAGGAGTAGTGCTTGACGAGAAGGGAGATGTCTCTTCTAATCATCCACACATATATATGAGTCACTTTTATCCATATATTCCTACCCTTACCAAAGTGCCTTTATTACATCCACATATGAAGTCCTATTTGATTCAATGATTAAACCACTTCAATAGTGGTGTAGAGTTTGAGACTTGTGGTAAGCCTATGGTAATGCATGCATGTGAATCGATTACGAGTGTAAACACGTTCACAATTTTCACTATGAGTGTGAGTGCATAGACTACCTTGAGAGGATTAGTGAGAATGAGTATTGTACTTGCATTATTCCCATCATGGTTTGCGCATAGGTTTATTGATGTTTAAGTTATGTGGTTTGATTTGATTGATTAGTTGAAAATTATTATACTCTCTCTTTGATCCATGCTCCAATTCACTCAATATCTACCCTCATGTTCTTTTTCTTCCTTCGTTGTTCAGGACAAACAACATTTTAAGTTTGAGAAGCTAGTGGGGGAGGATCTTGTGGAGCTAGAGGGGCATTAGGAGCTGGTGGATTAGGAACATGTGGAGCTGGAGGAGGTGCATGATCATCTCGTGCATTACGTGTTCGATTTGGGCGCCTTCCACGAGTGGTCATGTCCCTGGAGCATGAGCAACTATGTCTTTAAGAGATGTATAAACATCAAGACATCGCGTAGAAATAATAAAATAATATAATGATCATCATAAGTATCGAGCAATGTCAATGGAATAAAGCTTCTATGGAGAAAATATAATGTTTGTTATACATATATGTTCATAGGACTAAAGGGCATGCATGTATCACAATTTATAAATGAGATAAATTTCATAAAAAATTTCCTGTGAACATATCTGTGACAATGAAATTGTAAATTACCTCTTGGAGTCTATGTGGTATGACAGGAGGAGTAGATACTCAAAACTTTTAAATAAATTTATTTGAAAATAAAATATTTTACATTAAAAGACAAGTCTACATAATCATAGACCTGCTCTGATACCACTTATGTAACAACCCAAATTATGTTCTATTTAATACTCATTCCATAAAATAAATAAATAAATTATGAATATCTTTATTTAATTTTATGATAAAAACAAAGAATTAAAGGTTTACTGTTAATGTCATTAAATCCAATTTACAGTACTATTCTGTTTGAATATCAAACAACACAACTATTGTATTAATTAAAACTTTCCCAATGTTAAAAGTATCAATACAAATGCCAATTTAATTTGTATTAAAAAAAACTACCGTATCATCTCACCTACAATTTTGAAAAAAAAGAAAAAGAAAAAGTAGTATAATGGGCAGTTAACCCGTGAACTAAACTTCCACTCCTGCTGTGTCAACCAACAGAGATAAATAAATTCCATGAGATGCTATCCACTTTAAAATTCAAAAGAAAACCAAATCCCCAATTGTTAAATCAAAACAGAGCTTATCCAAACAATTAAAGATGATAGTCATAAAGGTAGTTCAAATATTAGTTTACGAATAATCTTAAATAAAATATTTTGGCTTATTTCATAAAAAGAAAATAGCATTTGGATACCACCGGTCATACCTCGTCTTGCTTCTCAACCTGTGAAAATAATTTATTGAAAGGGGTGAGTAAACAATGACTCGGTGGGCAAAATACTTGTCCACCATAATATGCAAACATATTCACATAAACGTAATCATACACCATGAAATTTTCTGTGACTGTGATGATCGATCATGTAACCTTGTGGGCGTTACCCGAGGATCACTTAAGAATCCCGACACCTGAAAGTGCCCTGATTTGTAACTGTGATAGTACTACAAGAGTACTCTATGACTGTGAGACTGTAAAATAATTCAATAAATACAAACACGTAAGCACATACAGTAGACAAAAGATTTTAGAATTTTTCCACCTGAAAGTTTCGCAAACGCTGGATAGGTATGATGCACGCCCTAATCCTACTCCTCATAATATTTGTCACCTAGCCATAACAATTAAAATACGTACATAAATAATAAGATAATAATTGAAAATAAAATAAGATACTTATAGTATCATTAAAAGCTTAACGGAAAATTAAGAGATGGCTGATGATTATGATCTACAAGGAAGAGAGAGAAAATTTCAGAACTGTGAAACGTGATTGAAAGAGGCTTAAGGTGGAAACGAGGCTTAAGGTGGAAACGAGTTCTACAAATTCTTACAATATAGGTATAAGAAGGAATATGTTTTCAATGATGGATGTATATGGATATCTCTACCAGCAACTCCAATCAAAACTGTTCAATAGTCCCATGCTATATAACCAACCCCAAGTGATGGGGTACTAATGACGTTAAACTCTCAAACTAACATTTCACCCACTAACAAAATCACCCCCATTAAAGTATACTGGACGCATCATGAAAACATAATACATGTTTGACAGGGAAATGCTTAAGAGTTTAACTAACAAAACTAAACTTTCACTAGCAGGTAACCTTAATTTCTATGAAGTGAAATGGTGAGTAAGTTGAATGTATCCTAGGCATTATTCAACAATTTTGACAGACGCTGATACGTGGTCCCCCTTTTCCTTTTAATGAAATAATCTTTTCTAATTTATGAAAAAGTGTTCAACATAAATTATGCAACACATATACATACATGCTCTACTCAGAAATTGTTAGCTATGATTTCTTACATGAATCTAGTGATAAAATTTAATTAACAGAAAACTTTTAAAATCAACGATGTATTCCCACGAAATCTTAACCTACACCTTCATACCATCTCTACATCGTTAAATAAAAGTAATGAGTATTGTACCCATGTGACCACTGTGAAAAGTAGACAGTACGTCAACACATCCGTAGGAAAGCGAGTTGGTTTCAATGTAAGTCCCACGGCAAATGAGAATTTGAGGCGAAGACGAATAGTGTGCTCCCTTTTATCTTACTTTTTCTTTTCTAAGTAGTGTGGTTTGAAATGAACGTGAGAGAACATAATGAATAGAGAGTAAAAATATTTAACTTGACAATGCACGTTCTGCAATCAGTTGAGAGGATTATGGAACAGAAAGGGATTTAACGGGAGGTGCAGTAACCTGCGACTGTTGGAGATATTTTTGGGAATGTGAGATTTGTTTTTTTAAACATATAATCCAATTTGAATTGGACTCATCAACAAACCTAACGATAGTATACTTAAGTTATAATTAATATAAAAAAATGAATATTTTAAATATACATATACATATGGTTATTACACTTAAAGGGAGGTATCGAATAGAGGAAGTCGAGACAGATATTTTGAATTGGGGGAGAAGGAGAGCAATATATCAAATTGTGAAAACTGAGCTTGGACCTTATAATCAAGGGTACGATGTCTTTTTTGTTTATTTTTTATTTGTTTATGAACATTACATATTAGATACCTAATGATTCTATCTACTTGCTTGCTCGTTGAATAAGGAACACTGAGAGCAAGGATGAAAATATCGATATCGGTAAAAATATATGTACCTCAAATTTACGAATATATCGAATATCGATATCGATATAGGTAAAAATTTTAAAAATCACGGAAACTTGAAAAAAAATAGAGAAAATTAATTAATTAACTTTTCAATATATTATAACTAATTTTAATATATAAATACACTTTAAAATCTCAATAAAACTCATAATAAATGATAAACTTTCCTTGATAAATACACTATTATATAAGAGAAAATGAGACTGAACGCTAGAGAGGTTCATATGAGGCGACAATCAAATTTGCGTATGAATTCGAGACATCAATGTTGAGTTGGATCATTACAAAGTCACATGGTTTACCACTGAGTTTGAAGCCATGCACTCTGGCATTTCCAAAGTTTTTACCTATTGTAGAGTTTATCATGATGAATATTACAGGATTTGAGTCCTTGGATGATGTCAAAAAATTCAGAGTGGAAGTTAAGAATGCTTTAACAGGATTGAAGGTCAAAGTTAATCATCGTACAACCAACAACGAGTACACCATTGGAAGGTAAGTTGATGAGATGCTCATGAGACTACTTTTGACTATGGAGGTGAGAAAGTATACTTCATTTCCTATTTCTTGAATAACTGAAAACACTCATTGCGTGTATATATCGAATATCGATATCGGTAAAAATTAAAAAAATCATGAAAATTTGAAAAAAATAGAGAAACTTAATTAATTTACTTTTCAATATATTATAACTAATTTTAATATATAAATACACTTTAAAATCTCAATAAAACACGTAACATATGATAAACTTTTCGTGATAAATACACTAATATATTGGAGAAAATGAGATAAACTTTTCGTGATAAATACACTAATATATAGGAGAATATGAGACTGAACGCTTGAAAGGTTTATATGAGGCAACAATCAAATTTGCGTATGAAGTCGAGACATCAATGTTTAGTTTGATCAGTACAAATTCACAGGGTTTACCACTGAATATGAAGTCATGCACTCTGGCATTTCCAAGGTTTTTACCTGTTATAGAGTTTATCATGATGAATATTACTGAATTTGAAGGTCAGAGTTAATCACCGTACAACCAACAACGAGTACACCGTTGAAGGGTTTGTTGATGAAGATGCTCATGAGACTACTTTTGATTCTGGAGCTGAGAAAGTAGACCTCATTTCCTATTTATTGACTAACTGGAAACACTCCTTGCTTGGAACATGAAACTATACATGAACCTAACAAGGTTCTTATCGAGTTCTGTAAGTTGCTAAAGGGAGGTATCGAATAGAGGAAGTTCGAAACAGATATTTGGAATTGGGGGAGAAGTAGAGCAACCTATCAAATTGTGAAAGCTGAGTTTAGACCTTATAATCAAGGGTACGATGTCATTTTTGTTTATTTCTTATTTGTTTATGAACATTACATATTGGATATCTAATGATTATATCTATTTTCTTGCTCGTTGAATTAGGAACATTGAGAGCAAAGATGAAAATATCGATATCGATAAAAATATCGGTACCTCAAATTTACAGATACATCAATGGATATATCGAATATCAATATCGATATTGGTAAAAATATAAAAAAACATGGAAACTTGAAAAAAATTAGACAAAATTAATTGATTAACTTTTCAATATATTATAACTAATTTTAATATATAAATACTCCCTTCGTTCCCCAAAGTATTTCACACTTTCCTTTTTCATCCGTCCATCAAAGTATTTCACACTTTACTTTTACTAAATTTGGTAAAAATACATTACAATAATACACACTTTTTACACACATCTCAATATAATACTTACTTTTTCACATCTCCGAATAACTTTACACATCTTTTTCATAACTTTACACACCTTTTTCATTAAATCAAGTAAAATATATATTCTTACTTTTTCACATCTCCGAATAACTTTACACATCTTTTTCATAACTTTACACACCTTTTTCATTAAATCAAGTAAAATATATATTCTCTTTCTTACTTTATACATAAAAATACAAAATTTTCTTAAACTCCGTGCACACCAATACGTGAAATACTTATTGGGACGGAGGGAATACACTTTAAAATCTTAATAAAACTCATAACACATGATAAACTTTCCATGATAAATACACTAATATATAAAAGAAAATGAGACTGAACGCTTGAAAGGTTCATATGAGGCGATAATCAAATTTGCGTATGAAGTCGAGACATTAATGTTGAGTTGGATCAGTACAAAGTCACAAGGTTTACCACTGAGTTTGACACCATGCACTCTGACATTTCTAAGGTTTTTACATGTTGTAGAGTTTATCATGATGAATATTACTGAATTTGAGTCCTTGGATGATGTCAAAGAATTCAGAGTGGAAGTTAAGGATGCTTTAATAGGATTGAATGTCAGTGTTAATCACCATACAACCAACAACGAGTACACCATTGCAGGGTTAATTAATGAAGATGCTCATGAGACTACATTTGACTCTGGAAGTAGAAAGTAGACCTCATTTCCTATTTCTTGAATAACTAGAAACACTCCTTGCTTGGAATTTGGAACCATACATGAACCTAAAAAGGTTCCTATGGAGTTATGTGAGTTGCTTAAAAGGAAGTATCAAATAGAGAAAGTCGAGACAGATATTTGGAATTGGGGGAGAAGGAGAGAAACCTATCAAATTGTGAAATCTGAGTTTGGACCTTATAATCAAGGGTAAGATGTCTTTTTTGTTTATTTCTTACTTGTTCATGAATATTATGTATTGGATACCTAATGATTTTATCTACTTGCTTGCTCGTTAAATTTGGAACATTGAGAGCAAGGATGAAAATATCGAAATCGATAAAAATATCGTTACCTCAAATTTACGGATACATCGATGGATATATTGAATATCGATATCAATAAAAAATTTAAAAATCATGAAAACTTGAAAAAAATATACAAAATTAATTAATTAACTCTTCAATATATTATAACTAATTTTAATATATATATATACACTTTAAAATCTTATTAAAACTCATAACACATGATAAACTTTCCGTAAAAAATACACTAATATATAGGAGTAAAAGAGATAAACTTTTCGTGATAAATACACTAATATATAGGACAAAATGAGTCTGAACGCTTGAAAGGTTCATATGAGGCGACAATCAAATTTACGAATGAAGTCAAGACATCAATGTTGAGTTGAATCAGTACAAAGTCACGGGGTTTGCCACTGAGTTTGAAGTCATGCACTATGGCATTTTCAAGGTTTTTACATGTTGTAGAGTTTATCATGATGAATATTAATGGATTTGAGTCCTCGGATGATGTCAAAAAATTCAGAGTGGAAGTTAAGGATGCTTTAACAGGATTGAATGTCAGAGTTAATCACCGTACAACCAACAATGAGAACACCATTGCAGGGTTTTAGTTGATGAAGATGCTCATGGGACTCCTTTTAACTCTTGAGGTGAGAAAGTAGACCTCATTTCATATTTCTTGAATAACTGGAAACACTCCTTGCTTGAAACTTGGAACTATACATGAACCTAACAAGGTTCCTATGGAGTTCTGTAAGTTGCTAAAGGGAGGTATCGAATAGAGGAAGTCGAGACAGATATTTAGAATTGAGGGAGAAGGAAAGCAACCTATCAAATTGTGAAAGCTGAGTTTGGACCTTATAATCAAGAGTACGATATCTTTTTTGTTTATTTCTAACTTCTTTATGAACATTACATATTGGATACCTAATGATTATATCTACTTGCTTGCTCGTTGAATTAAAAACATTGAAAGGAAGGATGAAAATATTGATATCGGTAAAAATATAGATACCTCAAATTTTTGGATACATCGATGGATATATCGAATATCGATATCGATATTGGTGAAATTTTAAAAATCACATAAACTTTAAAAAAAATAGAGAAACTTAATTAATTAACTTTTAAATATATTATAACTGATCTTAATATATAAATACACTTTAAAATCTCAATAAAACACGTAACACATGATAAACTTTCCGTGATAAATACACTAATATATAGGAGAAAATGAGACTGAACGCTTGAAAGGTTCATATGAAGCGACAATCAAATTTGGGTATATGCTATTTTAAAAAAATTTAAATTATATATTTAAAATTATAATAATTTCATATTTTAAAAATATTTTAATTCTGCAATTATAATAAAAAAATTATTTTAAAAACATACTAAAAATAACATACTAACATAATAAAATGAAATTGACATAAAATAGACAATTTTTATAATGATATACAAAACATATTAATATTATATTCTATAAAAGAGAAAAAGATAGGAATTGATATAAATCTTTCCCTCCAATTTTAATCGTTTTGAAAAATGAACAATTACCCATTGATTTTCCACACTCTATCTTTGCCTAACATTAAATTACTACTCCTCAGTTTAAGTTAAAGAACTCATTGGATGACTCCAAAATTGATGCACAAAATTTATTACCACTTCATCCACCCACCTGCATCATAAACCATCCCAGCTAACCGTCTTACCGTCTTGTCCATAGAAAAGGAGTCGAGATAAATCTAAATATCTCGCTTTCTCGAATAATTAAAAATTAAAAAATATAATCACCCACTACACTTCTAATCTAAATTTATTAAGTCACCCAAAAGTTGTTTTTTTTTTCATAATTTTCTTCTTCATTAATTATTACATGACAATATTAATAATTTTGTAGGTAACTTAAAGTGTAATATTTTATTTTTAACTACAATTTGAATAAATTAAAAGCATAAAATTTCAATCACTTATTTTAAGAACCAATTAATATAAAAAATAATATATACATAATTGTTATTCAAATATTCCCTATTTAAAATAATACTCCATTAAACTATGAATTAATTAATTGATTTAAAAAATCACAATAAAATATCATTATTTATTAACGAAATATTTCATTAATAAAAGTCCTATTCTATTGCTAAATCGAATTACCAGCCAATTAGTAACAAAATATTTTATTTACTAAAGTAGTGGTTGGTTGCGGATAAATATCACATTTTTATCCGATTATAAGTATTAAGTTGGTAAAATAAATATTTCATTGTTAATCAATTACAAATGGAGTAGTTCTTTATAAATAAATATATGAAAAAAAAAATCTCCCTCTAACTTATAAGAATAAATACCCTAAAAATATAACATATAACGAAGATATACTCATATAGAGTATATTACAAAACCCTAATTTATATTGGAACACCACACATTCAAATATCCAAATAAAAATTAGTATAACCTATAGAGATTAACACTACAGAGAAACTATGACCAACCTAAAAGAAGTTTTACAGTCTAAAAGAAGTTTGTATGCACTCTTAAAATCAATCAATCCCAAATCTCTATGATTTACTATTGTCAAAAACTAAAAGTACTCAAATAACGACTTTTATTTACAGCTGTGTAACATTTTGCCATCAATTTTATACACTCAGATCCACTGGTGGATAATAAATGAATCAGTAAACGTACAAAAATGCCATTTTTTTTCTTTCATGACCATGTTAAATCTATTATGCCTGTTCCAAAATTCTTCAGGTTGATTTCTCCCAAACCCCGCATCTTCTCCCTCTTCGCTGCCCTCGTCGCCGCTAACCTCCAATTTTCACATCTCAGCTTAGCCATATGCTCGGCAAGCAATTTGTCTTCTTCTTGTCTGAGAAAATGTTGTCAATGAGAACATAATTAAATATGGTAAAAATCAGAACTAAATAACAAGTTATATTAGAAAAATGTAGGTAATAAAAATTTTGACAATTTTATACAGCTCTTGGTGCCTCCTTAACAATAAGTTTTCCCTTGTGACGTTCAATTTCTTCCGTGCAAGCTTCAATTGCCTTGTTTAGGACTACAACGCTTTGTTCCTGCATTATATAAAAAATCTATTACGATGGTTCAAGGAGAACAGAATTCAAAAGAAGGCTTACGACACGAAAGGACTGCGATGAATATTGTAATCTATCATCAGTAAAACACATCAGCTTTGGAAATAAAATTTAGATCTGGTCAGCATATACAAGGTCTTTGCTTAACATTGTCAGAGACAGGCAACATTATAAGCTGGCAGCATTAATAAAAAAAGAATTTCCAAAAGTAATTGATCTACCACATACTCTCAGTTAAACATAAAGCTTAATGTCCCATGTTGATATTGAGCATAATACACCATCGTGTAAATTGTCAATCTCCACTCTCTAGTGGACCAAAACCCAAAACCAAATGTTCATCAATTTGAAACAAACTTACCTAGAAAGAACGGTTCAACTTCTGCACATGCATACAAGTATTAATTTGATAGAAAATGATAAGAGTCGAGTATAATGAAATAGACTATATATATATGAGGAATTTATTTTAAAATAATAGAAAGTTAAATACTATGTACCAAATCCTGCTGAGGCAAGCACCAATTATCATTTACCAATACTTAATCATGACAATTGGAATTGTCCTAAGAACTTAATTAGAAAAATCCCTACCCAAGCAATAATGATAACTATTAGACAAATCATGCAATGAACAACTGTATCAGTAAAGAACAAGACAGATGAATATACAACATCAATGGGTAAATCAAGAAACTGGATTTCAGCCTTGGACCTGGTCAGTTGCAAGAATAAAGAATTTGAACTGAGGAGATAAAAGAAAGCAGCTAGACTTTTGGATAACAGAATTGATATAAATTAAAACAGAACAGACAGAAATTGCAAAACAAATGACGCACATATGATTTAGACTGCAGTCCAAGGATATCTTGTGGCACTTCTTTCTCTTATTAATGATACAAATAACTTTATATATGAGAAGATAACTTTATAGATAATTGGATTCAGTAGTAAAGAAAATGCTCATGAATATAGAATAGTGACAAAGTTAACGCAGCATTTGCATCCAATAAATGCTGTCTATGGATGATAAACTCTGGCAGCCTTCTTGAAGGGCTTTTTTTCTCTTGAAGGTAGTATTGACACAGCAAGCTAATATACATTTAGGATCCATAAGGCATATAAAAAAAGACTTGAAAGTATTTGACTCTAATCTTACTGTTTTACAAACAGAGTGGCATGAGGATCACTAGTGAGTAACACTTTGTGCTGTTACTACACAGGGCAAAGCGATGTATATATTTCTTTCAATAGAAATCTCTGCTTTTTTTAGAAACTGACTCAATCTATATGATTATTAAACCTATTGCACAAGGTCACGGAATGTGCTCTTAATTACATAACCCGAAACCATAAGCAGCAGCATTCATGCATACAATACCAGTCCTCAATTGCATGCGTACATATTAGACATTTTCTCCTCGCATGATCATTGAAAATATGACTGAAAAGATGATAAAATGTATTGGCTCGATCTATAGGATTATTGAACCTATGACAGAATATTATCTCTACAACACAACCACAAACTGCTAATATACATCAGCATCAACAGCAAGCATACTTCCCAGTTTCTCAATTGCATGATTAACAAATTAGACAATATCTCCCAGCATCTCATGAAAATAAAGCTGAAAAGATGATACAAGTATAAACAACAAGGTAGATAACAACCTCAAGATGTTGAATAAAAAAGCATATAGTAGTTTTCTTATCAACAGTCCGAGTGTTGAGGACATACGCCAGTGGAGCAGCGAGTTTTATTTTAACAGGGCAATCCTTATTTTCCAGCATATTCAGCTTTACGCATAGCTTCCTTCACAAATACATCAATTATACATTTAAGAAATATCACTTGAGGTAGGATATGGAAGTCTGGAAAAATAATTAAGTCATATTATTAGTTAAAAAAAAATCAGAATTTTATGTGCAGAACACTATCAAACTGAAAACACTTCACCTATCTGCTCAAATCTTTCAAGGTTGTGGTGCCGTTCTTCTCTTTATATTTTTAAATAAAGCATCTTGTACTTCCTCTGAGATTGCAAGAACCAACTTTGTCACCAAAGGGAACCAGCTCCAAACGGTAATGTCAATATAATGATATACAATATTAAGCAATAAAAATAAACAAATTCTCCATTAGGACCGGTTTCCGAAACTTCGCGAGTAAGGGAATCAAGCATTGAATCAGGATCATATACCATTACGTTGAATGCCTGCAACATATTAGACAAATGAATACACGTAAAAATTCATATTATCTCACCTCAAAGGCATGTCCATATTTCCTATATAGAGGCCAGCCGACATGGATAAATCCTGCCACAGGCAATTTAGTGTTGTTAAAGCTAAAAAGACTCTAGGTAGCAAAATGCCCAAACATTTTTCAATGAGCACACAATTCTCATCGAGCAAGACAATCATCTGACATGTGTTCTATTCATCCATGCTAATTTATTTCCAAAAAAAATTATTACAAAAACCAAGAAGCAATTTTTACCTTAGCTCTATGAATCAATCCACACAGATCTTCTGGGGAAGTTTGGCATTTGTTTACCTTAATTATTGTTAGTAGAACTACATCTTAGTTCGAACAATCACCGCTTTTAGTTTTGTATATACGCCAAGTTCATGGTGGAGAAATCTGTGTCTGTGCTCTCTAAATCAGGAATGGGACTATTCAGCCCGTTCATGTAGTCATGTTTCATTCTTTTGATCTATTGTAGCTATCTAAAGAAGAATTATCTCTTTTTCCAGAAAATTGATCTGAAGAATCAATCATAAATGGGGTAAATTTTTTATCTAAATAATCACCCCTTAGACAGTTAGTTTAGCATCAATAACATTGCCAAAAAATAAAGATAAAAAGCAATTAGCATCCCAAGTAGCACTAAATAGTGAAGAATGGGGGAGTTCATACACACAAAGGAGGAATAATACCAAGTAAATCGTCCCAAATCCAAATTCATTTTGAAATTGGCATGGCAGTTTTTTGATTAAAACACTAAATACTGAACATCGTGTTCTAAGATTTATTAGACCACAAGCTCCAACGAGACATACTAGTTGACTCATTATCCTCAGTAGCACCTCAAAAGGCTGTCATAGGCACTGCTCCACAAAATATCCCAGACATCATACCTTAAATGGGTGGAAATCTAAGAATAGGCAAGGGTTGTTCAATAAAGTTGAAGAAAAGATGAATACAATGGCTGTATCTATCTAACTTCACATCTAATTACTATATTGGATCCTTTCTCCATGTTAGTGCAACCACCTCTGTATGAAAGGCATCAGTTGTACCTACTTTCTTCAGATCTAACAAATGCGTCATCTCCTGCAAATCAAATTCATCGACATCAATTTTAGAGCAAAGTTTGACCATTTGTTATTATGAAAATGAACTTGAGAGATAAAATGCAAGCTCACAGGTAAATGTTTCAACTACTTACAGTAGTTAAAATATCAATGTAGTATTGCTTCATGGACGTCGCCTTTTGACGAAGAACCTGAAAAAATGGCTCTAATTATCAATTAAAGAAAAAGAGCTTCAGCAGTAATGAACAAAAGAGCTGCTAGGTTACAGAAATTAAGTGAAACTATGCACAATTTGAAATATATAAATATAAATGAATGCAATCTACATAAATATCAGAAGATGTATCAACCTTGACAACAACTTCAAAATTCAGATTTTGTCTCTTTGAATAGTTTATCACTGCAAAAGTTCAATGAAGACAACAAATGGTTAAATTTAAAAAAAAAAATTTACTTTAAAAGTACAATTAGAACATATTCACTTTATCCATGATGAAGTAGGGGAAAATTGAACTACATTACTACACAAGTCACAGAAAAAACATATAAGAACAAAAAAGCTCTTATTTTATTGAAAGAGAAAATTGTAATAACCTCTTTATTAGATTATGATCCTTTCTTAAATTAACAAAGTATAAGAGTGCAAAAAGAAATGCAAGTGCCTAGAATTCTTTCACAATTCCAGATGGCCATGGACCTTGGCTTTATCTTTAGCAACCTCAACATAATCATCGAGGGAGATATTTCCAATTTGTAGTAGATTACCGTTTTAGTTTTTGATAGGACAACAACTTAAATAACTACTGATTACTAAAATTCATTTTCAAATCAAACAGCAAAACACCATAAACCAAAACTTAATGAACAACTAAAATAATAATAACTCAATGAAAATGAAATAATCAAATTCAAACATGTATTGGGCCCTTCTAATTCGTATGCACAAACAAATCAATATTTGTTTTTTTATTTTTAAAAAAAATCTAATATAAAGAAAAGCACAGGCAGAAGCACATTCTGCTATATTTAGAAATACCTACTTTTTCTTATGAACACACCTAAACAAAAATTTAAGCCTGCAAGATTAAATAATTAAGGTAGCGCACATCCCCTATTCAATCTACAATAATTCCAAGGAGACATGAAAAACAAATACAATTAACAGACCCATGAAAATAAAAGACATTGCACTTCCTTATGAGATGGCTTAACTCACACACATAATCATTTGACATTTCCAAATGCATAATGCAAGCCGCGTCAGCGTGGAGATTTTTCTCGGAGTTAATACTCTTTCGTTTTGGGAATTGTAATTCTTGATAATGTAGTCCCTTCTAAGGGGTTTGCCATACCATATTCTAAAGTAGTTCAGCCATACGCATAATGCAATCCAAATTATTTTACCTAGAACTAAAGATTTACAGCTAGTACAAATCTAGTTTGTCAAAGCAGATTAGATTAAACAGAGAAGAAAAATTAAGCTCATCTTAAAGAAATATATCTTTTCCAATAAAGGATCATCTAGCAGAAATGAAGCTTGACAGAGCATAGCCTGACTCAAATGTATCTCATAGTAAGCAAACCAAAGCAGCAAAAGATGACAGATGGAAAGATATGTAGAAATCTTAAGTGCATTTCCAAACCTGGCGAGGAATGTCAAAGGTTTCTGTTCAAGAGCATGAGAATTTCTGACATTTGCAACGATGATCTGCCAGCAATAACAAAGAAAAAATTAGGAATTGGAAAATGAAAGCATGTACTATTATAGATAATTGTTCAGAAGTATGATTTTAAGGAACAGGCATGCGGAAAAAAAAATAACAAAAGCTAAAATTGTACAATTAAAACTACAATAGCTTGAGAAGGCATGCAAGAATTTGTTGCAATAGCCAATCATCAAGCCAACATACAGAAACAGTAGACTATTTCATTAAAAAATTGTAAAAAGAAGAAATTGCAGTTGACATGATCTTCTAAAACTTACATCATAAAGAAGCAATAGCTCCAGTTACAATGTGTACCAACACAACATAAGTGACACCATGTTTAAATAGTATTCTAGAATTAATGCCAATTTGCATAGACATATTTAACGGTAGTGCTTTGCGAATGAATGTTTTATAAGGCAAACACTTGTGTAAACCCTGTGATCCCCCTTCTAATCTTACTGTACCCTATGAATGGCTAGAGTTTAAATTAAAGGGGGACCACAAGGTTTACACTATAAACCCAGTTCACAGGAAACTAACTCGTTTTATAATTGCCATTCACCCCGACACTACATCTTTGTTATCTCTAGAAGAATTAATGACAAAACTCCTTTCTGTAACACGTAAATATTTACACAAGTATTGACACCATTTCAGCCATCATCCAAGAACCTATGGTTTTTTTTCAATTAAATCTTATACAACTAAATAAAAATTTACTTCTTCCGTCCCAAATATATTGATACACTTTCCTTTTTGGGTTGCCCCACAGAAATTGACATATTTCCTTTAAAGAATATGGACTCACACAAAAAGAATTTATTTATTTACATGGGCCCACACACACATCACACTCACTACTAATACAACTACCCACTACACATTAAATATTATTTTTCTCACTTCACTATACATTAAATTATTATACTCCTTAATCTCCGTGCCCAAAAAAAATATTTCAATATCTCCAGGAAGGAGGGAGTAATTCTTTGACTAAACTTACACATATCTTCTCTGTAACAACAACATGAATGGAAATTAATAATAGCCAATATATCATTGAAAAACTTCATTCATGAAGAGGCCCTGAAACCGACTTACTCATTCGTACTGCTATTCCTTTTAGCTCTGCAATCTGTACACACATCTTTCGGAAAGATATCTCTCTGCATACAAGAAATTGTTAACCAAGTGGAAACCTATTTAACGGGTAAACAATGAAGGTAGGTTTTTCATATAGCAAGACCAATGCTTGATAATCATAATTAGAACATGAAATTAACCTCAAATGTATACATATCACGCAAAACTCAGCATCAATACACAATTTTGTAGACATCAAATCCTAGGTTGCAAAAAGGTCCTAGTACTATATATATCAGGATAGAAACTAGTGATAGAATTCCGAAAGCTAAAGACTCTCAACCAGCATCATATTCAAGATTCATGCTTTCGATTTAGGAAATAGTTCGTTATACAGACTAAAGATCCCGGGATCTTTTCTCGCATTGTGTTTTATATATATATGAAAGAACAGCCTATTCGGACATGTCAGCAGGTGGATGATGCTGCAGTTCTTCTTGATGAGTCCTTTTGACTTCAAAGCTTGATAACATGCACATCTAGGTGCAATGGTTTCCTGAAAGCTGAATAAGAATATATCCGGCATTGCGACGAGGAGGGAAAGATGAAAGCCCATTTTGTTGATGAGATGATCGTGGATTTTAGTGATTTTATCTTTAGATGCTGCCATGATCCGAGGATTATTCCTAATAGCATCCCTCAACTGTTTCTCTGACCAACCCCAACTTTCATAAAGGATGGTCTTTTCTTTCCAAAGGGAAATGTTTACTTCACTCATCACAATGATTCCTGTGATGAAATTCTTATTGCAAGGATCAAGATCAAAATTTTCTACTTCCTTCACAATTGCTCTGAAACTTTTAGGATCAACAGATAATGCAAAAGGACTAATTTTCAGAATTTCAGCAATATGAGATTCAGGAACACCCAATTCTCTCATAAAGCCAACATTAGGCAATAAAATATCCTGCAAATTAACCTCCAAAATTCTAGGACACCGCAAAATCGAATACCTCAAAACTGAATCAGGGGATAGGAAACTCTTGAGGAAATCAACACAAGGCATTATTTGGTCCTCCAAGCTACTGCCCAGCAAATTTGGAGCCAAAGTCACAATCTTAACTATGTCTGAATTTGAAAAACCCAAATGATTGAAGAATTCAAACTTCGGCAGAAAACTAGTTTCAGTGACGTATTGAAAGACCATTGGCCATTTCCTAACAATAACAGAGATTCTGGAATCACTAAAATGATGTTCCTTCAAAAATGCGATAATAGAGTCAGGTTTCTCACTGGAGCATTTATTCGAACACCAAGACCATTTATTTGAAAATGCATATCCACTTTTTGCATGAACCTCAACAGATGAATCTTTGTTATTTGAATTTTCGGAGTTGGGATTTAGGGCATTTGCAGATGAAGAAGAGGTTAACTGGTTGAGTTGTAGTAGAAAAGATTTGGGCGCCGAAGAAGATGGACAAAATCTCACGCCGTAATATTTGAGTTTGACAGTCAGATTGAACATATCTACAATCGGAGAGTGAAACAATGAATTACATCTAATTTTCAGTTCCAGAATCATGCATTTTCAAGTTCAAAACGCTCCTTTTCAACACCAATACTTTCTTCTCCCAGTTGGAATGGATGGCTTCCAACCAACTCAGAAATCACTACTTCGCCGCACCAGAAACAGGGTCTGACATTGCCCTTCTCACCAACCGAACCGCGGCGGCGATAGTCAATCAGTTCCACTCTCAGGCGAAGTTCTTCAAGCAGTTCGCGAAGTCCATGGTGAAGATGGGAGGGATTCAGGTATTGTTTGGACTTTGGAGCTGCAGGGCAGATTAGAAGGAATTGCAGCAAAATTAATTAATGGCAAATGCTAATGTACACCCGTTTTCAAGGTACAACAATAATTTAAATTAAATAATTGGGTTGATCCAAATCGTATGACCCGACATATTTAAATCAAATCTAACCCTAATTCATTTGGGTTCTACATTTGCTATGACTTTTCTCTCTCTGTTCTCCCTTTCTCCTTTCTCCTTTTTCTTAAATTTTTTCTATTTTATCTCTTCAATTAAAGTTATCTACTCCTCCGAATTTCTCAATTCTGAATCTAATCTTTTTCATTGCTCTCAAATTGGTGAATAATTGAACCAATGCAATGGAGATGAAGGTGGTTGAAGAAGGAAAACAGAGCTCACTTTCTGCGAGAATGGACTACGGTCGAGCGACGTTCAATGGATGTAGATCTAATTTCTTCTGCCTGATAAAGGAGAAGCGGCGGAGCGTGGATTCTAAAACCGATTACACATCAACTTCTAAAACCAATTGAAAGAGGGGAAAAGGAGGAGACGAGGAGTTCGCTGTTAATCTCTATAACTGATTAAGTTTCATTGTTGGAAAAATTCGTTAATCTCGAACTGATTACGGATTTCGTGATTTTTTTTGTTATTGTTAAGAAAATTTAAAGACTGTTGAAGAATGAGAAATGGAGAATGATGGTTGGAGGAGGAAAAGAGGTGGTGGTTCGATGCAGATATGGTGGAAAGAGGAAAAATAGAACTTACCTTTTACATACCTTTTTGCAGAAAAGAACGACTGAAGAGTTTGAGTAGGCGATAAATGGGTTCCAAAGCAAAGAGTTTTACCATAAATGTATATCTTTTTTTATTTATTAGTGTATATGTTATTTAAAATAATTGTATAGATTTTTATTCTTTAATGTATTAATTTTAGATATAAATGCATCAATTTTTTTAAAAATTTTTATTTGTATTAGTTTTAACTAACTAGTGTATGTACATCATATAAAATAGATGTATTAATTATATTCTTGAGTGTATGATAATTTTGATAACTAATTGTATTAGTTATAATTCAATAATGTATATGTTATTTTTAATAAATGTATTACTTTTTTTAAATTTTTAAAATTTATCGATATTTTATTTTAATAACTAACTGTATTACTTGTAATTAAGTAATGTACATATTATTTTTAATAACTGAATCAAACAAAATAAAAAAACATATCATTTATTAAAATAAAATCTCAATCAGAATACTTTAAATTAAAAACAAAATCTCAAATCAAAATCAATTCCACTTGAATTACATATTGATAAATGCAGATCTGCAAGAATTGATACACGCAAAATAGACGTAGATCTGCAAAATAAATACACAAAATCTGTAGATCTGCAAAAATAGATACACACAAAAAAAATCTGTAAGAATAGAGACGTAGAGTCAGAGCGTAGTGTGATTGTGTGAGCACGAAGACGGAATAGAACGAGAGGCGGAAGATGAGGAGGCGGCGCAGAAGATTCAACAAAGGAGGTGCGGTAAGAAGGCGGCGTGGTAGAGCTCGTAGACTGTAGAAGACAGTGGAAGACGACGGAGCGGAGAGGCTCACCGAAGGAGGCAGGATGTGGAAGGAGACGGTAGGAAGAGGATTGACAGCGGTGGGCGGTGGAAGAAGGATTGAGAGCGATATATGGGGTGGGAGTAAAATGACCCAATTTAGTTATTTGGCCTTATATACTTGATCCATTTATGAATATGGATCATGTTATTAGTGTACATCAATGGTACAATAGATCAACTCTTAATTAATATACGATGGGATAATAAAATCTCGGACTCTTATGTGTTGTGTTGTTTGGTTGCATGTATTGTGTCTAGGATTTTAAGGGTTGGGCCAAAATAGGCCCAACACTTGGGATTTTAATAAGTAGAATGGTCTTGTCTATGGAGCTCCTTTGATATGCACTTGAATATTTAAATTTAAATTAAATAATATTAATACAATAATTACAATAAGACAAATTCTCTTATGAGACGTTACATATATGAGACGGATTGTGAGACGCTTTAAAGTATGTCTATTATATAGATAAAATATGTTTAATAATTGTTAAAGTATTTTTTTAAAATATAATAAATGATAAATTAAAGTATGATTTTAGGGTGTTATAATATAATTCATTATTGACATACTTTAATTACAAATAAGTATAAATTACCTATATAATAGGCATACTTTAGTAATGGGTCGACCCGTCTCACAAGAGAGTTTCTCTTAAAATAATAAATCTTGACAAATTATTCTATGGAGCTCTTTCTTTTCTTTTCTTTTTTCTTTTTTTTTTTTTAAATTCTATTGTATATGATCGATTTTTCTTAGATTTAATACTTACATTATGGTTTTTTCTGGTTCTATATTCAATTTTAGGAATGTGAAATCTCTTCGATATCAGAATCTGAGTTGTATTATCTAAATCAATGTTGCTGGAACCGGACCGGGCCGATCGGTTAGACCGGTTGGATCGGGAACCGGTCCGGTATTTTTTCCAACTACACCCTAGTAACCGCTTTTGAGGGAAAATCGATCAAAACTGGTCAGAACCGGATAGAATCGGTAAAATCGATAAAATCGGATGAACCGAAAACCGTCGGTTTTTACTTTTTTTTTACATGTTGACCAATTTTTAAATTTTGACTCAATTTCAAAATTCTAAATTTCTAAAATGTTGTCTTGCTTAGTTTATTTTCTTGTGTTAGATTATGCATTGGTTGGTATTCAAGATTTTAAGTCTTAAGTATTTATGTTGGATGATGAATGGTATTTCACTATTTTGTTGTTTCTTTGTCACTTTGTTGTCGATATTTTAATGCTTACAGGTGTCTACTGCTCATATATGATGCATTTTTTATTTTTGATTGTGAAAGTGCTATTAGTATTGATGTAGATAAATGATTTTATTTTTTAAGTGATGAATTTCATATATAAATTAAAATGTTAAATAATTAATATATTAATATAAATAGTAAAATTATATATAAAAATAATTAAATATTATTAAAAATAGTGAATTTTCAATTTTTTCTGGTTGAACCGTCGGTCCAACCGGTCCGACCGTGAACCGTTGGGCTCTCCGGTTTGACCTCCGGTTCGGTTATAAAAACACTGATCTAAATTTTACACTCCCTCCGTCCTATACTTATCTTCACACTTCCTTTGTATTTACAAAGGAAGTGTGAAGATAAGTATAGGACGGAGGGAGTATATCTTTTACACATATTGCATCCTACCTTCCTTACACATGCATTACCCCCACACCATAATGATTTAACATAAAAATTATATTTACTGATTGCACGAATAATAAGAAATGTATATAAATTTTAATGTACAATATAATAAGAGATATAAATTTTTAATATGAGTAATTGTATTAGTGTTATGTGTGGGCTTATTAAGATACATGAATGATTTTGTATGGGTCACATCTAACAAAAAAGTAAATAAAACTCATGTTGTGGAACGTTCAAAATGGATAAATGTAACTCTTGTGGTGAGACGAATGGAGTATGTAAAAAGAATGTCTATTACTTCATTCGTCTTCTTGAAAGGTAACCGTTTACTTTTTGCATGTGGATTAAGTAGTACAATAATATAATGTGTAATGAATTGAGAAATATAATTGTTTACCTTTTACATGTGGATTAAGAAGTACAATAATATAATGTGTAATAGATTGAGAACTATAATATTCAAAACCTAATGCTGCCAATTTCTTGAGTTGATATTAGGGGCAAGGTGCACACCTGTGTATAACTTTTTATTATATGTTATTTTATTTTGTATACGTGTTTCTTAATAATTGTATATTTTTTTCACACTAAGTTTTTCATTAAAAAAAAACTAGCATCCATATGTGAATAACTTTTTATTCAATAGCGTATAGAACATGTTTTTTAATAATTGTATATTTTTTTACACTCAATTTTTCATTAGAAAAACTAACACTTAGGAATAAATTGTATACATTTTTGTTCATAATTGTATATATTTTTGTTTATATTTGTGTCCGCTTTTTTAAGTGTGTGCACCCTATCTTAGGGTGCACCGGGTGCACATCATAATTAGCCCAATTTCTTTACAGTCTTTGTATTTGCCACCTGTAAAACACCACTGTATATTATAATAATAATAATAATAATGGAGTAATATATTTCTAATATTAATATGTTGGTATTGTGTGGAGTATATAAATTATATATAAAATATTACTCTATTATTTTATTAAAAAAACACGAGTACTCGGGCCGAGCTGAGCTCGGCTCGTGAATGAATCGAGTTTTTAAGGGGTTCTAACTCAAGCTCGAGTACATACGAGCCGAGTCGAACTGACGAGCAGCTTTATATTTTTAACCAAATATTCTGTCTTCCATGAAGCACTTTAATATTTATATTAGTATATGGGTGCAACTAGTTTACTTACAGCTTTAACACTGTGTGCTGCTCACTACTAAAAAAAGGGCTTTTAGTATCCGTAAATTTCTTATATTAAAAGCTTAATAATTGATACCAATGATCTTTAGTATCAAAAATTCCCTCCGTTGTTATTCCGATACTTATACGGGCGTTGCTAAAAACATAGTAGCAAAAAAATTATTTGATACCAAAACTATAAGCTTTAGTATCAGAACTTCCTTAGTATTAGAATTTTATATCAAAAGCTTGCGACACTAATAACTATCCATTCTTATCAGAATACGAATACTATTGATGTATAACTTATAGTATCAAGTATGTTCCGATGCAAAAATGCATGTATCCTATTGAAATGAAATACTTACCTTTATTAATACAAGCATTTATAAGAAAGTATCTAAAAATTACTTTTTAAATATACAAAAATACAAATGGAAGATTACAACATACATCATAGATTAGTTGTTCATAAAAAAAATATACTCCAATAATGGAAGAGTGAATGCATAAATTCCATATAATATATATTACAAATAAGATTCTCACATACAATGTCTTATCTACAACTAACTTTTCTTGGATATCTTACGGCTTGCGCAGCTCAATGACCTGAAATGGAAGTAGAAAATGTGTCACATTAATTTTTGAGATTTTAAACAAGATTTTAGTCATCTAAAGCAATGTTAACCACGTCTTTATGGAAATGTAATTAGTTTGAAGGATGGTGCATTAATAAAGAACATGTTGATGTAAATGGATCCAAGAGCCAGTTGATCAGCATATATATCAGAACATGTGATCACATTTAAAATGATTATATCAAGTTAATAAATTATTACTTACTTGTGTGATATCTTTACCCTACACTTTTTGGTTGGATCTCCACTGTCCACTGTACAGAGGAGCTAATTAGCATATGTAACTTAGCTTTCCAGAATGAAAGGAAATAACTTGTCTTGATTATCAATCTGAGCTGATCAAAGAGTTCATGTGGATTGTATTTTACCTGAACCTGAATGAAAGGAAATAACTTGTCTTGGTTTCAATTTGAGCTGACCAAAGAGTTCAATTGGATTGTATTGTGCCTGAACGTGCTGATATAAGGATCCATATCAAGTTAAACTTCATTTCCGCTTATGATATAAAGAACAAGATAATTTGGAATCAATAGTATGGCAGCATGGTCTAGACTTTGTCATTCTAGTGAATATATCATAAACTATTAACTTGAGAAATTTATTGAGAAGTACCTTCTGATCTTCTCTAGAGTTGTTATGTATACATTCTCTGAAATCTGAATCTACAAAAAGGGAAAACTCTGTAACTTGAAATTGAATTCTTAAATGAATAGATAGGACCTGATTCTTCAGATAGAATGCATGATTATTTTTTTCTGTAAAGAGTTCAATGATGCTTCACTTATCTGTACCTTTACTCCCCGAACAATCTTCTGAACTCCTTCAAGTTCCTAACTGATTCCTAGAACTCTCACAGACACTAGGAGCTCGTGCTGAAAAGCAAGGATCATCACACATATCATAACCATATGAAAGTACAGGCTGAGGATTCACTTTAAGATGGTTACCGTGAGATTAAGTGCTCCACTTTTCAACCTAACAATTCCCAAAATTGTTCGTACTCTACAACCTTTATATATCTAAAGTGGATCTCAGGCTGCAAATACAAATGGTAATAATTAAATGACAAGTAGTGTAGAATCAGCTCATGAGTAACAATAGTCCACTCAACATCTTACAATACCTCAAATTCTTTTTTTATAATATGAAGAAATATTACATATTGTCAGATAATCAACATATGCATGCAGAATTTCTAAATGATGCTCCTTGAAATAATATCAAATGCGTGAATATACTGCAGCCTGCAAACATGTATTTGGTTTCAAAGTGAATCATCAAACAATTGATCCATCACACAGATTTATTAATCATGAGTTGGAATGGAATGCAATAGTTGAAGCATGACTTACTTGTGAGGGAGTGGGAGTTTGAGAGTCTCACAGTATATTCAAAAGAGATAGACTTGAGGCAACAATCTTGGCAATGAGAGACTGTCTTAAACCCAAATTCTCAAGTGATTAAAGCCTTGATTTCAAAACACCATAATCGTACCTAAACACCTCTGTAACTTCTAAAAAATCTTTCCTATTCTATTCTATTATATTATATTCGATATTATATGTACACAAATCATAATTCTCATCATCAGCTAAAAACATCAAATCCACTTTCTTCAACACTTTATCAAAAAATATATGAGCATTCTTACTCATATTCTCAGCATCCATTATACAAAGACTCCTAATTAAGTGGAAATACTCTATTAAAGCAGCTTGAACTCGTTTTCTAACCGAAGTGTTATTTTCACAAACTCACCACTTCACTACTTCTCACACTAACAGAGAGAGAGGGCCAATGGAACATACCATCAATTAAATTCAAGTTTAAATTAAACTTGTATTCATTTTTTGGTGGGAGGATGATGCCACATACAACAGGTGGGATAATGGAGACGAGGTCAATGCCTTTTTCTTTGGCGGAGACTCAAGCAGCCCTCTCTGCCAAGGTCTTTGAAAGCAAGTATCATATCTGCCAGCTCAGCATATAGTGGTTGATCTAGCAATTTTATACATTCAAAACATTGAAATATGAAACTACAATTAATACTTCAATCTAACAATGAAATTAAAATGGACCTGCTTATTTCTGCAATAATCTGAGTCACTCCACCATATCTCACCAACTACTGTTTCAGCTGTTTTAGGAATCATGTTGTTGGCAATTGCTGCTTCTGAAGATGTCAAAACCACCCTCCTCACGAATAGCATTTTTGTGACCGATCTAAGCACACATTGATTGTGCCGTTACAGCAGATCAATCAAATCCTTTTGAGAAATCACGAAAGCAACCTCAATTGAGTCATAAAATCTATACAACACAAACATGTGCAGAAGAGAGAGGTATACCTGTGAACTTGGTTTCAATTTTGGTATAAATTGATTAGAGCAAGCATACTCTATCGCGTAGTAGATCGTAGTAACCAAGTGCAAAATTTAGATTTATCGAACCCAAGGGCGAAAGTGGGTAGCCGTATTTGAAAGATGTTTCACTCTAGCAGGACTAATCGATAACGAATGGGGTTATTTAACACTACAAACTAGCAACTAAGAAAGCAATTAATGATAGAAAGATACAACGGACATGGAAGATGGATGAGTGGATGAATGTGAGATGGATGGAGTAACAATCTAAAGAGGAGCAATGCTAACCACATTTAAGATCAAGGACACAACATGACTTGTTAAATTCAAATGGCAAATATCAATAATCATTGGAATAGAAGCAATCACATATATACCCTAATCCCTAGGCCAAAGTAATTAGGTTCTCAACTCATTACAAGTTTCAAGCACAAAAGATTGAATCTCACTCTCAATTCTCTCAAGGTACTATGATAACAAGATTAGTCTACTCACTCAATTAATCAACCAAATATGATAAACCAATTAAGTGTTCTCACATGAATGTTCTAAGCATATCAAGATGTTACCACATACTTCACATACTAACATACAAAATTCATATTATAATATGATTAAATCAAAACTCTAATCACAATATTAGATTGGCCCTCCTAATACTATAGCTAGAGAATTCAACCACACACATCATAATACAAATTAAGTAATCATAAATCATGTAAGAAATTCCAAAAATCACATCAATTAAACCATTAAAAATTCAACAAATTCATAGATCCTTAATCCATCAAGTGGCTAGCCTCACAAGAGGTCTAGCCAACAACAAACATCATGAAAACATTCTCAAAATGCTTACACAAATTCATTGTTGCAAACAAAATAAAGAAATTATAAATTAAAGTCAAAATATCTTCCCTTCTTGAGTTGGGTTGAATTTCTCCCTTCAAGATGCTTTCATCTCTCCTTGAGCCTCAATTCTCCATAGATATGTGATGGGTTGATGGAAAGTGTGAAGATCCATGGAATTTGAAGAGAGATTGAGTGAAAATTGGGTGGATAATGGATGGAAGATGGTAGTGTGTGTGGAAAGTGGTGTGTTAGTGTGTGTAGACGATTTTGGGTCTCCCCAACTCTCCCTCAATCAAAATTGGGGAAAAAATCTCCAAAATGGGAATTAAAACTGATGTTCTGGACAGGTGGCAAAGTTCACAAAAATTCGATCGAATTTTCGTGATGGACGTCGAATTTTTCTGCACAGCTGCATAAAATCGATCGAATTTTTATGCATTTGGTCAAATTTTTATGTCTGTGTGCTCAACCTCCAATGCTCTGTTTCGCCCCTGTTTTTCCTAAAAATTCACAAAATTCGCCCGAATTTTTGTGCAAGGGTCGAATTTTTATGACAACTTCGTGCTGCTTCAATGTTTTGGCTCATTCTCCCTCGTTTTAACTCCGAATTGAGATCCGCTTTTTTCTACATCTTCCTCTTCACTTCTAGAATCCATTTATACCTGAAAATCACACAAATTCTATCAAAGTATAAATTCTCCAAATATTTACAAATATCAAGCAATATAGGGCACTTAAACACTCAAACCAAGTGTAATTGCATGAAAGCATGCTATAAATGGACCATAAATTTATGAGATTTATACACTCATCAACCTGAAACGATGTGTTTGTGCATATTTTAGTTGAATATATACCTGAACAATAGAGTCCGAATTCTGAGACATAGAAGAATGGAAGAAAGTAAGTGTCGACTCCAATCTTAAAACTTGGATCTATAGATTTCGAGTGATCTACGTATGTCAGAACATATCACATTCTTCGTGATCGAAGAAAGAATGGAGAGGATTTGAATCATTTACTTAAAATTGAGGAAATTAGGGCAAGAGTTGGACGTTTTATCCAATAATTCCTATAGATAGTCACCGACGGTAATGACAGGAGTTATTGAATTGGGATGAACGGAAGACGGCGGTGGGCGGTGGTGGCAGGCGGTGGCGGCAGGCGGTGGCGGAAAGAGATTGTCAAATGAGTTCACTGAACGTCTTACGTCTGAAATGAGTGGATGGGTAAGATAAGAGAACTTAATTTTAATTCAGTGAAAATTTTACATTGGTATCGAAAAGAAATGATACTAATGTAAATTTTCATTGGTGGCGGTAATAATAGTTACTACAATAAAATAATAAAATGATTAATAATTTAAGTTCACTAATATCCGTAAATAATAGATACTAAAGGGAAGGAACAAATAAGTCACAAAGCATTAAGCTCTTGTAGTATCGAACAATTGTTACTAATAAAAAAAAGTTGTGTCGGTTAAAACTTTTTGATACAAAAGTTAAATTCACATCAGTAACTAATTGATATTAAAAATAAAATAGTATCATTAAGATAATATTGATAGTGAATATATAAATATAGTACTGAAAATGAATATTGGACATCAATAACTAGATTAGGTATCGTTAATTATTTTGATACTAAATTTTTTGATGCTATAAAGCATTTTTTTTAGTAGTGGCTGAGAGCGATGAACATGTTTGTTTTTGGTTTCCTTGTATGTTACTAACATATTTAAACTCTTCTTTTTTGCAGCAATACTCGAGACAGCTTGAGGAAACCATGGAAAGTTTTGCACAGGGACATATTTAAGATTTTAATATGCACAATGCTTGATATTCAAGATGCAAACACCATTGCAGGTTACAAGTCTTGCTCCACTGATTGTTGGTACTTCACTAATTTATATAATGCAAATTGGGTATGTTAGCTTGTGCTTCTAAATTGTTTCTTATGCCGTGCACACTAGACATGAATGTTAAGATATGAATGTTATTATGTCCTTTCTGCATTATATGCTGATCCGAGCAAGTGCTTGTTGGAAAATGGGTAGCAGTAATTGTCTTGTAGTTTTACGATGTATTTGGTAGTAGTGTAGATTAATTTCTATTCTCTTTAATTTAAAATTTTGGGTAATCCTCATATCTTAAAGGCAATAATATTCCTTTTAAAAAAATATATACTCCATATATGTTGATCCTATCATGCTTACATTTGATTTATCTATGGTAAACCTACAAGCAACATTCAACTGATCTGTTTGTTGTAAGATATGGATTATCTCATTTTATTCGAATCCGTTTGTTGTAAGATGAATCGCCTTTATATGCTGTCGTGGATTTATTGTTTTTATTAATTTAACTTCGGTTTGGTACTAATGAAGCTTACGGTGTAATGCTTAGAAACTTGTAAGGTGAATTTCCTGTTATTTCTTGAATTTATTTTTTTAGTACGACAACTTCTTTTTTTTTCTTTGTAGTCCATTGATTGAATTTTTAATCATGTTTACTACGTTGGCTTGAATATTAGTATATTTCAGTTTTCAATCTTCAGGTTGTAAAAATGGGTTATAATATATTTTTAAAAAATTGTTAAGGTTGTAAGAATAGGAGTCACTACAAAAAAAAATTTTTTTTAGCAACCAAATTTATCAATGAAATTCAATCAATTGGTAATTACCAATTGATTAACAACAAAAATGAAAATTTTGTTTTACCAACGGAATACCAATGGATTTATTCTTTATTTTAGCAACGGAATTTAATTCTCTTGTAATTACCAATGGATTACCAAAGGAATCATTATATAAATTACCAACGGAATTATTAGCAATGGATTACCAATGGAATTGATTTTTCGTTGCTAAAAATTTACCAACCACCACTTTACTAACAGAATTTTACCAACAAATTCCGTTGATAAGCCAATTTAACAATGGAATTAAGACTTTTACCAATGGAATATTCCGTTGGTAAAAAATAGTTTTTTTTTGTAGTGAGTGGCTAATAAGTTAGCAAGAAATTATTGAGATATAAAGTTTTTGGTGTTGATGACATATATTATGCTTGCAGTACTATTGTTCTTGGTAGATGATACACATACAATACATTTTTTCAATAGAGGTGTCATTAGATTTCAAGTGGAGGGGTATGTTATGGTTTTTTAAGTCTATATCTAGGTGAATGGTACCCCACATTAATTATAGTGTATATTGAGCAACTATGAAGGCATGCGCTTTGGGTCTTTTAGCTATAGGGACACTTGAGGAATTCTTCATTCTTTCTGTTTCGTTTGGAATATGACTATGAGATGTTATTTAATTGTTTTTATGACTACTCGATTTGAATTTATTTTGTGAAAAACATGAGGTCATGTTAGAGAGGAAATTAAAAAACTGCTTCTCTTCAAGATGGGTTTTTTTTTTTTTTTGCAATCAACATACTTGATGTATTCTTCATTCTTTAAGTTTTCGTCTAGAATTATGATATGCCTTCTATTAAAATAGATAATTATATATTCCGATCATTCCATTTCCAATTAAAGTTATGGCCTATAGTTTTTTTTTTCCCACTCAATTTCTAGTGAGATGTGATACCAGAACGTGGTCTACTTGAACTCTTATTGTTTGATTCAAGATGGAATTGATATGCTTGGCTTAATTTTTGGAGAAATATTATGCCAACGAGTGAAATTTTTATTAATAATGTGTATGACATGGTACTTGGTTGCCCCTACTATTAAGTTGGCTAGAGTTGAATTCACAATTCCTAAGACGTATTATCCCAAATTCTCAAAGGGAATAAACTTTATGTTTCTACTCTCGAATATGATATGTGATACTTACTAGCAGTAATGATGAATATTGAAACAATTATTGTATCCCTTAAGTCACTTAGAGCTATTTTTAACGTCAAATTGACCAAGTAAGTTGTTAGGTCAAAAAATAAAAAAATTGTATCTAATTTTATGTTGCTGAAATTAATCAAAAATACGGAGCCCCAATCCTAATATGCGATTTTTTAATTGATTTTTATTTCTTCTCCTAATCCAGATATTAATTTTAATCAACCCAAATTAAATTTAATTGGAAAAGTTTATTGTTGGATAGCATAATTTTTTTCTTTGAGTTTTCTATCAATCCAACTGGAAATATATATATATATATATATATATATATATATATATATATGATCACGGATGTTTGAGATATTTATTCAAATGTGAGCATTATCTTTCATAATACCGTACCATTTGCGAAAATATATACTATAGAACTTATGGAGGATTGAAAAAAAAAGTGATATAATTGTGGCAGTATGCAACTAATAGCTATAACATCTTCACTCCTAATGATTAATAATATCTAAAACTTAATGGACTTGTAAGAATTTTTTAATTTATGCACAATATATAATAAAATAGTAAAATGACAAATGTTTATGGACTAATTTAATTTAAGTTTAAATAATATTTGCTTAATTGAGTATTATAGACAATTAAACATATATTTGTGTGTAGCCCGTGCCTCTCTCTCCCTTGGTGATAATGGCACATTCTCCTCTCTTTTCTCTCACTTAGCATCAACATTGAACGATTTAATTTCTACTCTTCAATATTTATTTATTATTATTTCAGTCTTAATTTTTCATTATGATACTAATATATTATTAATAATAAAATCAATTTTTATTAGAATTAAAAGAAAAAATGGATTGGTCGTCTGCCATAGTCCGCAGACCTAGAGGCGGACGCAGAATAGGGTACAGTTGTACCCCAAATTAAAAAATAATAGGTATATATGTAGCATTTAATAAGCAAAATTTAGTTATAGTTTAGTGGTTAGCGTCCTTTTTTTTATTGTGAGAGATCTGAAGTTCGAGTTTTCATGTATCATTTTTGTTATAATTATAATTATTTTTGTCATTCTTCTCTTTCAACCATTATTATTTTACAATTTCAACTCCCCTACTTTTTAATTTTCTTCTTTTGAACCCAACAATTTTTCATTTTATAACCTACCAGTCCACCCCTTCCCCTCCTACCTTTTCATTTTCTTCTTTTTAACCCACTATTTTTTATTTATCACTCCATTGCCCATTAGTCATTCTTCTCATGTTTTTGTCACTTAAATTATTAATTAATTAATTTCAACATAAATTTATATTCAATCCATTTAAATATGTTATAAATTCATAATAGTAATATCTTAAATTATTTTTTAGTTAAACATATCAATAGTAATTACTCCTCCGTCTCCTTGATACGTATTCATTTTTTCATTTTGGTGTGTCCCATTACAAAGTATCTATTTCCCTTTATTGATTAATGTGACCTACAACCACTACACATGACCACACACTCGACACTAATACAACTACCACTACATATTAAAATATTATTTCTTTTACCTTATTATACATTAAATTATTATACTCATTAATCCACGTGTAAAAAATCAATGGATACCTTTCAAGGGGACGGAGGGAGTATAATTTTTTCGTTTTTATTTATTTATTATATTATTTTGAATATAAAATAAATAATATTTTTAAAATTACATGTCGTACCCCTATTTTTTTTTCCTGGATCCGCCCCTGCACCATATGAATGGGATAAGCATATACACAGCCTGTCTTGAGTCTGTCCATCTAAACCCACCAAAATATGGGTTGGGAGCCAATCCCGCCTATTCGTTTTAACAACTCTATATAAGATTAATGAATTTTGTAAGATAGGTCGACCCATCACTAAAGTATGTTTATTGTATAGATAAAGTATGCTTATTTGCAGTTAAAGTATGCCAATAATAAATCAAATTATAACACAGATATTTAATGCATAATCTACATATTTTAACAACTATTAAATATACTTTATCTAAATAATAGAGGCATACTTTAACACGTCTCACAAATCATTTCACATAAGTAACATCTCACAAGAGACTTTGTCAAGATTAATTGGTTAAGAAATATTTTGCAACTAATAGTAATTTAGATTTAATTCATAATTAGATCTCACTTAAAAAAAGATTATACAACATCATAATACCTTTATTAAGTGCAACACACATGTTCGAACGCTAGTATATACTAAAAGTAATTTCGGTAACATAATAAATTAGATTCACATAACAAAGACTCATTATAAACTCTCTTTAAAAAAAAACAACTCAAATGGTTATTTATTTGATTTAATAATCTAATTATTTAAATATTATATTTTTAAATTTCAAACTAAAAGATAAATTATTAATTAAAAATATATATAAAATTTATTAAATATTTAACATACCATTATATCAGTTATTCATTTTGTTATTATATTTTTTATTTTAAGAGTGAAGTAGTATTATTGTTATTATTATCTCTTCATTATATGACTATAAATATAAAATATGATACTAATTAAATTTTTTAACTAAGCAAAATATTGTTTCAATTTTTTTTTAAATTATTTAATTACTTCATTATTATATTCCTGATGATTTGATTAAAAAGTATATTTTAATTATTCAGCTCATTAAAAATATAGATCGATTATATATATTTTCAAATTTAAATTTTAGTTAGTGGTATATATTTTAAGAGAGACTCTCTTGTGAGAAATGGTTTCACATAAATAGCGTCACTTTGTCATATTTTAATAGTTTAATGAGTATTTTTCTTTCTAATATATTAATAACATTCAATTATTAAAATTAATTAAAATACTTTAATTTATAATAAATGATTTATTTAACATAAAATAAGTGCTATAGTTAATATGAATGTCAAATTAAATTTTTTTAAGAAGACAAATAATTCAATGTTTTTATTTATTAATAACATATTTATAAAAAATTTAATAAACATTTGGTTTTTTTTTTCTGAAAAGTAAATATATAAATGAGACAAAATGAAAAGAAACATAATTAATTGGATGAAGAAAAGAGTTAAATAAGATGCTCATGCTTTTCTTAAATAATTAAATGTATTCAAATAATTAAATAATTGATTAATTAAATAGATATAATCTATTGAATATGGATCCTAAATAACCCTCTAAATTTTATTAAAAATAATAATAAAAATTGGCAATTTATAATGTGCACCGGGTGCACCCACATACAAATATAAACAAAAACATATACAATTAAGAGTAAAAATGTATACAATTTTATTGTTAATTTTTTTAATGAAAAATTGTATATAATATTCAATAAAATATTATACACATATTAATGTTAATTTTTTTAATGAAAAATTAATGTGAAAAAAGTATGCAATTATTATAAAACACGTATACAACATAAAATAATATATATACAAAATAAAATAAAAAGATATACACATATGGGTGCACCCTTGCACCGGGTGCACCCAATATACACTCATAAAAATTTAAAAACATATCGAAATACATTTTGATTGTTTAGTTACCTTTAGGCCCTCCCAATGGGACGTTTTTTGGTGGGGTGGAACTTCAAAAAACCTTGAGGGAGAGGTTTTTTCCATTGGGGAGTGACTTGGGTACATGTTTTATGGATGAAACCTGGGTTTTTTTAGAATTGGAAGAGTGGGAGAAGAGAGAGTGTGGTCCACCTCTTCAAAGCATTGCGCGTGAGGGACACTGGTGGGTGGAATAGAATTTTGCGTGGGTCTCACTCTATCCCCCACCACTTTTACTTTTGTTTTTCATTTTTTTTAATTTTTCGAACATATTAATTAAATATCAACTAAAAAATAAAATGAAAAAATGGTATTATTGCCAGGCTTTGAAAACACACCGGTGTGTTTTAGAAGAAATTTAAAATGACATCTCATCTTTGACATTAAAATACTAAAACACACTGGTGTGTTTTAATGAAAATAAATATATTTTTTTTCTTTTTTTTATTTTATAAATTTTAAATAATTGAAATATATAATTATTTATAATTTATTTGAAAATTAGATATATGTAGTTGATAAATTAAATAAGAATAAAAGTAAATTAAGGTGGATTCTACCAAAAAACCTACTTTTTTGTTTTATTGTTGGGAAAAATTTTTGTTTTAAAGATATGATTTTTTGCTTTTGACACAAAAAAAAAAACCTGTTTTTTTATTCTAACCACTGAGGATGGCCTTATTATGCCTAAAACAGACACGTATGCCTCAAATTGGTGCACTAACATTGGATTCAAAAGTAGTGTGGTACAAAGTACAAAAAGTGGATAGTTTAGGGGGCGGTTTTGGAATTAAATAGCCTTTTAAAAACAAATTCTGAACGCAAAATACAAATATGAAGAGTTGAGTTTCGCGGTTATTACCTTCACAAAATAAAATAAATTAAAAGCATAAATTCATTCTTCTATAGCACTAACTTTCTCTCTCTATAGCACTAACTTTCTCTCTCTAAAGTCTCACTATCGCACAAAATTCGTAATCCCATCTCCTCTGCCAACAATTGTCAATTGATATCAAATCTGGAGCTTCTTCTCAAATGCGCTGAATTGAATTTATTGCAAAGGTAAAGCGGAAGAACGGAGTGTTTTTCTCTTTTTTGTCTTCTTTTCCTTTTGTTTTTGGCTGATCTTTTGTTTTTAATTTCGTTTTTGAGTTTTTAAATTTGAGTTATCTGTGGGCAGGGTTTTAAGTGGCTAATTTTTTATTTGTTTTCTGGCGGTTTTAGCTGATTATCAGTGATCAATGGTGTTTTCTTTGAATTTATATTGAATTTCCTGCTCGGAATTCGCTACCTTTTTGCATCTGATTGTAAACCAGTTGATATCTTCGAGATTTCACCCATTTTCCGCAGATTTTTCTGTAACGGTTCTCAAGATCGTTAATTTTAGTATTTGAAGTGTGTTTAATTTTGAATTTTTGAACTCTTTCAGCTGCTTGGTTTTGAATAAACTGTATGCGCTATGCGCGTTGGGGTTAAAATGTATCATGTGAGTGGATTTTGTGAAATCTGTGTTGAACGTGATGTTTGAGCTATCATTACATCGATATTGAATATGTGGTAAATATTAATTAATTCATTTTAAATTATTCTCATTCAAAAAATATAATTCTTGGAATAATATTCAAAATTATCTTGTTTTGGCATTCCTATGATTAATTTAGATTATGTTCCTTTTCTTGTAAATGTTACTCTGACTTTATCTCAAGATAAATTTTAAAATTTGAAATGGATTTACCCAACTTGTATTTGCCTTCTCTTTTGGGGTTGATTTCTTTTTGCACTTTCATTTTGCTTCTGATAGTGTGTTTTTGCTTAACTCGACCTCTTGAATAATCATCGAATGAGCATGGGCTCTAATTTCTTTCTGAATGGAAGATAAAAGTTTCTTCTTTGGAATTATAAATACATATGGTTCAATGAATGATATAAGAATCTCCTGTTTTGTTGTGGTGGCTGATTTTTGTAACTTTGTGCAATTTTCTTTGTGTGTAGGTATTAATTAGTAGAATATGGGACCCACAAGAAAGTCTAGAAGTATTAATAAGCGCAATTCTCATATCCACGAGGTATCTCCTAGCAAGGATGGAGAGAGTGGTAAAAAAAGTAACAGCCGGGTGAGTTTCTGGTTATCTGTACAGTTTCCTTTTCTATATTACTTACTTACTTTTACACTGCACTGCTTGCTTAAGCTGCATGTGTCATTAACTGCAACATTGGCGTAACTTTTGGCATGATTCTCTTTTTCTCAAAGTAGGTTCCATGGTATAACAAGGAAACATTTATCTTCATGTCTTTTTTTTTTGTAAAAAAAGTATCGGAGTACTGTTAAATAAATTTCTGTCAGTTTGCTTTATAAAGTTTTTACTTGTTGATGTTGTAGAGTTTCATTGTGTTTATGTTTCGTGTTACTAATGTTCCATTTTGTCCATGTACACATAATCAGTTGTAATTTCCATTTCATCTGTTGTGCATGTTTATAATGACAAGTGAACAGCTGTTCACTGTTGTTGGAATATTTTGTTGGCATATGAGTTGGTATTTAAGTCATTTTTATGGCCTGAATTTTTATAACAAGCAGGTGTAATCCAGCACAATGTCCCACGTAGAATTTTTTATATCAATTGCGCTTCTACACGATGACCATTCCCTTTTATATTTATAATTAGAAAAGGAAGTGGACCGATATGCTTGGGCCTCGTTGGACCATGGAAGAACTAACTCGTTTTTATGACGCTTACCGCAAGTATGGCAAAGATTGGAAAAAGGTCAGTTCCAATTTATAGCTTTACAGTTTACCTTTATCTGCATAAATTTCGCTTGAATAAACAATATCTTATTTATAACTATCTTGTCTTTGCAATATAAATGATCATCAAGAGTTGATGACAATACCATTGCCAGCAAGGATCTGTTTGGCATGATCATTCATGTGTTAATCACTGTTTTCCGTCTTCCACTTTGAACTAATCTGTAATTGCTAATTTCTTGTTTTTCTCTTCATTCCATTGATACAGGTGGCTGGTGCTGTCCGTAACCGATCTTCAGAAATGGCAGAGTCCCTTTACACAATGAATAGGGTAAATCTGATTTGTGTCTTCTACAATAGTAACTACATCATTTCAGTCTTCTTGCTACAATCTGCCTTGCCTCATGATTCAAAGTTCATCTATCAGACTTTTTCTTTTAGTTTGGATGCTGGCTTCAATGCAAATTTAGGCCTGAGAAGCTATATGGTCTTTGGTAGGTTGTAGTATGATCCATGCTTTTAAAATTTAAAGATCCTTTGGTTAAGAATCATTATAGGCCAAAGAAATTTGAACTATCATCATCAGATATGTGTGTGTGTTTATATACATACATACATACATATGTATGTATGTATGTATGTATGTATGTATGTGTTTATATACTCCTTAACTACAATAATAGTTTGCAGTAATTGTAACAGACATTGCCATTTTAGTGTCATAGTGGAATGAATAAGACTGTAAGTTATCATACCATTATGCATAGTTGCAAGACCATAATAGTTTATTAGAGAACAATCAAATGAGACATTCATGTGGATGGAGAAAGCCATGTCATTTATGTCTTCTTATTAAATGAATAACTAAATTTCTACTGAATTTTTCCTTAGTGCAATAATAAGATTATTGAACCTGTACAAAATATGGGGCTCTGTTAGACCAACATTGACTTGACTTTTAAAGTGTGGATGTTTTTTGAACATGCGGCCGGATTTAGTTTTTCAATGACAAATATTGAATGTGACTACTGATTTGCATGTATCTTTAATTTCAGGCATACTTATCCCTTCCACATGGAACTGCTTCTGCAGCTGGGTTGATTGCTATGATGACTGATCACTATAGCAATTTGGTGAGACAATAATTTAATTGAACTCATCTAACCTGAAAATATGTGAGGTCTTTCATTTTGTGAGGTGCTCAGATAATCTCAACATTAGTGAAATATCAGGCAATCCCCAAAAACTTATTTGTATTCCCATGTATGCGTAGAATAGACTCGATAAGTCATTACTCTTTAAGACTTGTGGGGATGGAAAAATGTCTATCAAGTAATTAAGTAAAGTAGTATATGTCAAGTATTCACTGAATTTTCCAAATCTTAGTTGTAGTTTGTCAATCTATTCATGTCAATCACAGGCAGGAAGTGACAGTGACCAAGAAAGCAATGATGGAGTGGGATCATCTCGAAAGACACAGAAGCGCGCTCGTGGGAAAGTACAGCTGCCTCCTACCACTAAAACATCAGACGAGCAATATGTTTCACATTCCCCGATCATTGGGTCAAATTATGGATGCTTATCCTTGTTAAAAAAGAAACGTTCTGGTGGTATGTTGGAATCTATAGAAATCAATTCTTGGTATATGCACAACTGTGATTACCCTTGATGGGTCTGTTTGCCTCTGCCGCATAACTTCTGAATAATCTATGATTGAGACTCCATTTTTTTGAACTTTCAAAAGTTTTGGGCGTGTATATTGTTTAACACTTACATGTATTCTCTAGAGTACAAATTTGTACCCAGGTGAGCTGTGCATCACAATGTCCTACTTTTCTTCCCTGGCTCACTCCCTCAGTTCTCTTTGCCTAATTGTCTTTGGTGCCTCAGAATGATGCACAACTTTGATCCTTCATTTACCAACCATATTGGGGGCATTTTTTTATGACAAATTTTATGTTTTCAATTGCTTGATTTTTATTTTATTTATTATTATTGTTTTTATTTATATCATGATATTTTACAACATTTCTTCCTCTTTAGTTTTGCCCCCCTCCTCACTACTTGTTTAATGTTTACAATCTGATACACTTCTGAAATTAATGTATGCTGTTTTCTTCAGGAAGCAGACCTCGTCCTGTTGGGAAACGGACACCACGGTTCCCTGTTTCCTTTTCATATGAAAATGTCAACGGGGAGAAATACTTTTCTCCAACCAGGCAAGGCCTGAAATTAAAGGCTAATGCTGATGATGATGAAGTAGCTCATGAAATAGCCATAGCTTTGGCAGAGGCATCACAAAGGGGTGTTTCGCCACAGGTTTCTGGAACGCCGAATAAAAGAGCTGAAAGTGTCATGTCATCACCTTTTAAGCGTGCTCAAAGAAAGGTAATGATTTGAACTGCTGTACTGAAAAAACATGTCTTTCCATCTTACAGAACTGCTATTTGTACAGCAATCTGCAGCAGAAATGTCAAGTGCCAAGCTCATGGCAACTGACTCGGATGAAGAAGATTTAGAAGGAAGCACAGAAGCTGACACTGGTGAGTTGCCTAGATACAAGTCCCTGGGGACTGGTCCACTGAGGGAGAAGGGGAAAAAACTTGATGGGAGAAAAACTGAAGTTGATGATAAAATTGAGAGTCATTTGGACGACATTAAGGAAGAATGCAGTGGAACAGAGGAAGGTCAACGGTTAGGTGCAATGAGAGGCAAGTTTGATGTGGAGGTTAATGATAACAAGATATCTAGATCCCCCATGCAAAGAAAGAAGAGCAAAAAGGTTCTTTTTAGAAAAGGTGTGGTGCATCTTTGCATATTTCTATAATTGGCTTCAAGTCTTTATTTGTCTATTGGATTGTTTATTTATTCATATGCTATTATGCTGGCTAATTAACTATAATGACGCTCCATTTTCCTTTATCTTTTAAGATGACTACCATAATCTGCCATAATTAATTGCTAATTAGAAATTAGCTTTTATAGAAAAGCAAGTGATACCTGGGAGAACTTGCTTGCTTTCATTATTAAGTTACATAGTGTATGTGATGTTCTCCAACTCTTTTTGCTGGTAATTTCCTTCAATCTTTATAAAACTTGATACATTTCGCTTAGTGATTTTCAAGTTGAATAGATATTGATCAGATACCATGTTTAGTATCTGATCAATGTGTAGATGTTTCATCTGAGTACACTAATGTCTTGGTTGGCACTAGGGAGGTTTAACATTTGTGCTATGGTTCTGTTCCTTGTGATGATTTCTTTGGTAATATTGTAGTATAAGAAGTGGCATCATAATTAACATATACGATTTACAATTCTGATTTCTGTGTACTCTTGTAGTTCAAGATTAAGATATATTGTATCTTTGTAGATGAAGGCCCTGCATTTGATGCGCTGCAAACTCTTGCTGATTTGTCATTGATGATGCCAACAGAAAATGAAGATGGTAATGTGATCTAGATTTTGTCTTTCAGATAAATTGTTAAGGCTAAGTTTTGCTGCCATATTGCAATTTGGTTCCTTGGCTGCCTTTGCATGCAATTAAATAAGTGCAACTATTTACTTTCTTAGCCTGCCATTCTTGTATTGATAATATTTGTCCTATAAATCTATAATACTCAATCTAAATAACACAATTGACCAAGAATTACGAAATCTTAAGATTTTTATTAGTCAGAGTGCATAAAAAGACAAGTTTTACCAAAGGTAAAATTCTGGCAGTCTTCAATTTTCTAAATTCACATCTGGTGTTTGTTTGTTCTATTAATAAGCATTCAATAAAAAGACAAGTTTTACCAAAGGTAAAATTCTGGCAGTCTTCAATTTTCTAAATTCACATCTGGTGTATGTTTGTTCTATTAATAAGCATTCAATGTTTTGGAATTTTCAAGTTCTTTTTTTTTTGGGAAAAGATATTTTGGATTTTTTTTTCTAATTGGATGATGTTATGCTTCTCATCTCATGAACTTCCACTTTTTCATTTTATTTTTGGCCTCACTTGACCTTGAAGTATTTTTGGATAAGGATTTAGAAAGAGCAAGGGGGTGTTTGGTATAATGGAAGGGAATGGGAAGGGGAATAGGTATTGAAAGGGTGTTGATTTGAGAGGGTCCCATTCCTTGGTTGAAAGTACTCAACCAAACATCCCTTAAACTCCGAGTATTTTTATTATATCATATTGCTCTTCAAAAAGCTGGTTTAGAGTCGTATTAAAGGAATTTTCATCATGAAAAAATGTCTTATCTTGGAACATTGAACAAGAGTAATGATTGCAGTTAATTTGGGACCGGGGGAATACCTGCAAAAAAAATTGTTATTTGACATCTCCGTCATCATATTCTCATTATGAATAACATTTAATGGTTCTTTGTTGTTTCAACTATTTTGTCCGATCAGAATCAAGGGTGCAGTTTAAAGATGAACACGATGATCATTTTGATGAGTCTGAACCACTAGATGCTCTGCCAGCTAACCAATCAAGAGAAAAACGTAGATCCTCGGGTGTTAGAATGAAAGGTCATCTAATATCAAGTTCTGACATTGTGACCGGCAAAACATTGAAACCTGGAAAAGGTTCTGCTTTATATGTTAGTTCTGTTCCTGAAGAAAACCAGGAGGTCTATCGATTTCCCAAAATAACAAGAAAAAAACAGAAGATGCAAGTGTCGAAAGTAAGAAGGCTTGTACTTTCTCTTTCATTGTTATCATTATTTTGATTAAAAATCTTCGCATGGTTAGTTTACACTTGTATATATCTGCAGAATCAGAAAACTGAAGTTCATACGGATATTCATTTGATTAAATCTCCAGGCATTGAGGTACTTTACATTTTGCATTATCATATTTGTTTCTAACATTTATTTGAGCAGTGTAACTAGTGGGGCTTTTAAATCTCTCATTTTGACAACCTCATTTTTTATTCTCAATTTTCAAATTTCTGAAATTTTAGAAACTCGAGATTAAATACTCATTCTGTTTTTGTTGATTTTTTGTAATGTTCTACTTGCAGTCTTGCCCTGCTATTAGTTTAAACTACTCTCTTCCCTTTTGCTTTTTATTTTTTTTTCTTTTATTGTACACAATGTACACTTTCTTTTTCTAAATTATGAAATAGGATAATAGTTTCCCAAGTGGTGTCCTCCTCTAGTTGAGAGCTCATTGAATTATAATTTTACTTACCTTAGACAGGAGATGTAGGAAAGAAATCAACTACCAAGATCAAGAAATCTTCCCAAGGCAGTCCGCCAAAGCTGATGAAAATGTCCGATAATTCTTCCAGTGCTGATCTACGGAAAGAAGGGAGTGATTCGGCCCAATCAGCCGTACAGGTTCCTGGGACTAACCAGGTTAATTTACCTACTAAAGTAAGGAGCCGGCGTAAGATGAATATAAAAAAACCACAGTTTCAGAAAGATTCGAAATTTCTTGAAAGAGTCTCTAGTGATGAGAGTAAACCTTCTTTTGGTTCAGTCACAGATGCAGCATTCAAATTTAAGGTGGTTATCTTCAATTCTTTTTATCCAGTAGTTTGGTAATTGAAATGTTAATTTCTTTTATCATTTTTGTTGAATAGGAACTTTCTGCATGTTTGTCTAACCAGCTTCTAAGGAGATGGTGCACTTATGAGTGGTTCTACAGTGCCATTGATTATCCATGGTTTGCAAAGAGGGAGTTTATTGAGTATCTTTATCATGTTGGACTGGGTCATGTTCCGAGATTAACTCGTGTTGAGTGGGGTGTGATAAGAAGGTATATTATATGTTTTTATCTCTTAATAGTTCAAATTTTGTGCTGTTGATATCTAAACCATGCACCAGCTTGACAATGATTACTGGTTTTCTGTAATGTTCAAACAGTTCACTTGGTAAACCGCGGCGATTTTCAGAGCAGTTCCTGAAGGAAGAAAAGGAGAAGCTCAATCAATATCGAGATTCTGTTAGAAAACATTACACTGAGCTCCGTGAAGGTTTTAGAGATGGACTGCCAACTGACCTTGCAAGGCCTTTATCAGTTGGACAGCGTGTCATCGCCATTCATCCAAAAACAAGAGAGATTCATGATGGAAGTGTGCTAACTGTTGATCACTCCAAGTGTCGTGTTCAATTTGACCGTCACGAGTTGGGGGTTGAATTTGTCATGGTTAGTATGTTATGCTATTAAGCCTTCTTATAAGTTGCATTTTGGATCTCACTTGATTCAGGTTCTTCGTTGTATCAGCAATATTTTTTTATAAATTGTGCAATTGCATGTCTTCATCTTACTTCTTTAGCATATCAAATGCCATTTATCTGCTTGGTCATATTCTAGTGTTACCTTATGTCTGGCTAGAGACTGTTATTTGGTCTACAATATTTAGTGAGAAAGAATATAAAGAAACATCCATCTATTCTAGCTGCTGTTTTAGTGTTTAAAGTTGTATCCAAATAACTCATGTCTGTTTCTTTTTTCTCATGGACTTTCTTTAAGCCATCATTTCCTTGGCAGGACATTGACTGCATGCCAGTGAATCCTTATGAGAATATGCCTACGTTGCTTGGGAGGCACACTGTTCCAGTTGATAAGTTTTTTGAGAATTTCAATGAACTTAAAGATATTGGACATGCTAAAGATTACATTAAGCTTTCTCCTAGTGACAATCTGGATGGTGTTGATGGTATTCCTCAATTCTCATCATTTGCTAATTCTGCCGGTTTGCTGAACCAGACAAAGGTATGATTCACTCTCACTGGTTTAATGTTCATTTTTACTGCATACGTTTTAAATCCTTAGGCATTCCACCCTGCCAACATTTTGATATTAATTCTACTGGAGTGTTTTTAAACTATTGTTAATTGTCATTTGCTGGCTGGATCACATTGTTCTAAAGATGATGATGCATTAAGATTTTGATAATTTTATATACCTATATCCGGAGTTATGTATTGACTCTCTGTAGCTATTGATTGAGCGCATCATTTGCTAATTATTGCATCCTCTACATGTCTTGTTATATATTTGGGGCCAATGTTTTCGTCCTCCCTAGTAGAAGCTATAAATTATTTTTGAACAGTAGTATCTCATGATTCTCTTCACCAGGTTTCTTCTAATGTGCCAACAAGGATGGGATCTGCTGATTCTGCAACCTACCAGCAGGCATCATATACTCAGCCTAGTGCACGAGCTCAGGTCCAGGCAAAAGAAGCTGACATTCAAGCTCTAGCGCAGCTGACCCGTGCTCTTTATAAAAAGGTATACCAGCCTGACAACCTGTTCAGTTTATTGTTTACCTCAGTCAGCACCTTTTACTTAGATTGTATGTCTGCATACCAATTTTATGAAAATATCTAAATTTATAATTAATGTTAAAGAAATTTATTAGGGGATGTTTTGAATATCGGATGGATAATGTATTGAACATTAAGAAATTTGCAGTAGGTTTGAGAGGCTTTTGAAAATCTAGGAAATAGATTACCCTGGAGAAACAGCTGAATATTTTATGCGAGAAAGATGGTTATTAACATCCTATTTATAGTGGGGATGATTAAGGTGTTAATCTAGGAGACTTAAGTGGTGAATATACCATAAGGTGAGTTATAATTCTCTTTGAGAAGGAAATGATTTATTACCTTAAATATGATATCTGATTTAGAAAGTCAGCTCAAGAATGAAATTATTTTAAATTAAGGGAGGAGTGTTGCTCTCATAGGCTTCCTTTTGATCAAGATTCTAGAATCAAATATTGGGTTATGTTCATGAACTGATGAGAAATTTAAATGTGCTCAAAATATTATATGATGATTAATAATTAAAATGAGTATATATATTTCAAAGAATTAAATTAAAAAAAAAAACATGGGTGTTAAAGTATTATGGCTTGTTCATTGATCTACAAATAGATTATTGAACTGTTCTTTGTTGCTTTGGCAAATGCTGCTCGTTTATTTTATCGGACATTAATTATGGAAACTGGAATCTTTCTTTATATGTCTCAGCAATTGGATTATAACTGTGGGCCAATGTCGTATTATTACTTATTGCTTGCAGGAGGCTGTTGTTCTCGAGTTGAAGCGCATGAATGATGATGTGTTGGAAAATCAGGATGGGGATTATCCTTTGAAGGATTCAGAGTCATTTAAAAAGCAATATGCTGCTGTACTCATACAATTGAATGAAGCCAATGAACACGTATACAAGAGAACTGAATTAAACATTAGTTTATTTGAGCTAAATTTTGTTGTATTAGAAAATGTCTTCAAACATAATCTCTGTTGGCAGGTTTCTTTGGCTTTACACAGCTTGAGAGAACGGAACACTTATCAAGGAAAGTATCCTCTCACAAGGCCAGTGACAAATCTTGCTGATCCAGGTAGCACATTGAGTTCTTTTGATCACCCTGTATGTCAAACTCAGGAAGTTGGATCACATGTCAATGAAATCATGGATAGTTCTAGAACAAAAGCTCGAACGATGGTGGATGCAGCTATGCAGGTAAACATTTCAATTTGTGGGTTTAAGTCACCCCATTTGTGTGATTCATTTTAATTACTGACTTCACCAATTTAATCATCTTTGAGCATTACAAATAACTGAAGAAGTACTGAATTCTATCTCATCTTTTTCTTGTGCAAGTATATCAACTTTCTGTGATTTTTAAGGAATCTTATCATACCTTTATAGGCAATATCGTCACTCAAAAGTAGGGAGGATACCATTGAGAAGGAGGAAGCTATAGACTATGTAAACGAACGGCTGGATGATGCAAGTGTGCCAGTGGTGAGTCTTCTACACCAGCTTCATATCTCATGCCTTTTCATTCTGTCATGATCCATTAAAATATTCTTTTGTGATCTGAAAATCCTTGCAGAGAACTGATCCTAAATCAGCAAATGCATCCGACATTGAGGCACAAATTCCATCAGAGCTGATCACAAAATGCGTAGCAACTTTGCTTATGATTCAGGTGAAGTATAAAAAGAAAGCAAAACAAGTCATATATATATATATATATATATATATATATATATATATATATATATATATATATATATATATATATATATATATATATATATACACACTATATTTTCCTTGTCTTCTGACTCAAAATATTTTTACAATCACAGAAGTGTACAGAACGGCAGTTCCCTCCCGCTGAGGTGGCACAGATACTCGACTCTGCAGTTACAAATTTACAGCCACGCAGTTCTCAGAACCTTCCCGTCTATACTGAAATACAGAAGTGTGTAGGCATCATCAAGAACCAAATATTGGCACTCATACCTACTTAATCATCGAATCAGGTTCCCTCTATGCTGACCCTGTGTATGTATCTGCATAGTTGATAATTAAGAGTTATTAGAATCGACTCTCATCACGAGGAGCTAGTTTTCTTATTGTGGTGGGTGAGTGATGAGGTTGGCATAAACCTATGTAAGCCGAGCAGATCGGCCGCGTTTGAGCATTGAGATGGAGTAGGGGATGCCATTGACAGATTGTAAATCCGATTAGACAGACAAAAGAGGATGAATGAATTAGCAGTAAGTTAGTTAATTTCGCTCTCCATTATCATCACAATCCATATAATAATAATAATAATAATAATACCTTATGAGCAACTTTGGTTCTTCTTTCTTTGGTGTTGTGTTTTACTTGATCCTCACCATTTATGTTTTCTTGAAAACAACTTTAAGATTATCTGATATATACACATATATAACTGTGTGTAATTGATGAAACTCTAAAGAGTTATTCTCTCATGCGTTCAAATGTACGGATTATGGATACATATTGGGTTGATCAATATAATTAGGATGTATCAAAGATTAAAAAAAATATATATATATTCCTAAAGAAAAATGTCTTAAATTTTATGAGTATCTACCCGAGGATCAAATGGTACTCATTCCATTACAAGATTGGGTTTACCTTTACTGCTCTAAATTGTTTAAGAAAAATTATTATCATTTTCCATTTAAAAAACTTTGTGGATTATTTTAGTATTTTTAGGTAATAAATAAAGTGAAAAGTTAAGATAGTTTTATTAGATGGGAGTGATAAATTTGAAATTAAAGTATGTTTTGAGATTATTAGATAAATGTGTTATTAATTTTTTTTATTATTTTTTTGGAATGTAAAGGTATGAAATGAGAAAAGTGTGAACCTACAGATTAATGTTTTACAGCCATCGGAAGTGTTTGCAAACACTAAAATGGCATAGGCAGTATCTGACCAATTCCTATAATTTGTCTTCTGCATAGATGATTTCTTAACCGACTCCAATCTCATTAAACACGATCCCATACGTTTATTTATTTGCATTTCTGCAGAACAACTGCCAACTTTATGGATTACAAATTAAGCTTGCTGTTACGGATAGTGTGCATAATTATAATTTTAAGGGTATATTGGGGTATTTGAGGGTGTATATTTAATATAAAATGTGAAAAAGAAGAGGATAAGTATAATTTTAATGGTGTTTTGAGTGCTATAAGTTTCGTGATTTTTTAATTTTTTTAAAAACTAAAATTAAAAAAAAAATGTGAAAAATTATAGGATTGAAATTTACACTACAAAAGAAAATTAAAAATAAGTAGATCAATACACAGCCAAATTTGATTCAACAAAAATGACATGATCAAAATTGATATTCCTTTTCTCCCATAAAATATTTCAGACTTTTATTTTCTAAAAATGGTAAAAAACACACACACACACACAATTCAATAATACTAATTTTTTATGCACATCTCAATATAATACTATTTTTTATCCACATCTCACAAATTTACACACTTTTTCATTATATTAACTAAAATATTCCACTTTTTTTGTACTTTATATATTAAAAAAATATATAAATCTTAAACCTCATGTACAAAAGTACACTAAATATTTCCCAAGAGTATTATTTATATGGTCATATATAATTGTTAAAAGCGCGCCTCATGCGCTCAGGCTCAGGGTTTGCACCTAATTTTCTCGATTTTTTGCTATTCCATGCGTTTCTATCAAAGGCGAGCACATTTGTGTGCCTATGTTGTCACATTTTTGCCTTTTTTTAAACATGCCTACTTTTATCTTTGAAAAAATAAATTTGAAGTTGCTATTCTAATATTAATATATTGTCACGTTTTTGTCTTTAAAATGGAGTGGGCCTTATAAAATGTAATAAATAAACAATTAGGGTTAGGCTTTGGACTTTGAACTTTCAAAATAAACATTGGAGAAAAAGTCCAAAATCCTACTTAGTCAACTTCAAGTGATACACCAAGTGCTTTCAAAAAAAAATTCAAGTGATACACCAACAAGTACTAAAAGAAATAATCAAATAGATAAAGGAAAGTGGGTAAGAGCTTCATCTTTAAGACTTGTAGATAAAGATGATGATGAAGATATTGAAGTCGATCTTGAGTGTGATGTGAATAAAGAGAAAGAATTTAATGAGAAAGTTAATCAATTTGAGGAGGATGAGGAATGAGAACTAATTAGTTTGCTAGTAGCTAATTTATTGAAACTTTCATTAACTTACTTTATTTGTATGAAAGATTTTAATTTTGAATTTATTTGTGTTATAATACTATTATGAGATATTATGCATCATTATGCGATGTTATGTGATTTTTATCTTTATTTAGTTCGGTAATATTATTGTAAGTAAAATATATTTGTGTATATTTGTTGTAAAATCATATTTTGACACAATGTACAAGAGCGCGCCTAAAGGTCTTTGCGCCTCTCGCCTTTAACAACTTTGCAGCCTTTAACAACTACGCATAGAGCTGTTATTCGAGCCGAGCTCGAGCTTGACTCGTTTAGTAAACGAGCTCAAGCTCGATTTGGCTCTTTAAGCGGATCGAGTCGAGTTCATTGAGCTTATCGAACCAATTTTAATAAATATATCTTATAATTTATTATTTTATTTACTATTTATTATATTATTATTATTATTAATTATAATTATTATTAAAATAATCGAGCCTTGTCGACTCAGCTTGTTAAGGAAACCAACATAAGGAGAGCTCGAACTCGAGCTCGAGTAGTCACGAGTCAAGCCGAGCCGAGCTTTCGGGTAGCTTGTTTCATTTAACAGCTCTAAGTCTATGCATATGGCGTGTACTTATCATTCAATCGCATGCTTTGGTATAATGATCAATTTGTTCCAATGTTCTTATTCCTTTTTTTCTTGATCATGACAGATTTCTTGAATGGTGTACCCACAATTAGGGCCCCACCGCCCCTGCCCTGTGGATTGGTGGAGGAGGTAAACATTTAACATAACTAAAATTACATACTTCATTATTAGAGAATAGACATCGTCATAAGAAACCAGTCTAGTTCAGAAATGCAGAAAAGGTGTTTTAAAAATTACAATGATTTAGGTTCTCAGAATTGATTGGCATTTCTCGAATGCAATAACAAAAACATAACTTCATTGACTATATTGAACTTTGAAGTAACCAATCTTACTATTAAAAAAAAAGAAGAAGAAATTCCTATCCAATCAGGAAAAGAAAGTCAGCCAAAACCAGATTAACAGAGTTCCTAACTCAAGGTACAACAACAAAAAAACGACAACACTTCATCACTTCATCCGTCTGAACACTACAACCACCATATAAGTGACAAGAGAGAATCTGATGAGAATTTTATGACTTGAAACCTAGCTCATCAATCATCATATGACAAAAAAACCAAGACAAACCTCAAGATCTGGAAGACGCGGCTGCATACGTTGAATCACTCGAAGCAAGCTTGGTTGCCATTATCATCAAGGTGGCATCATTCGACCAAAGTCAGCAAATGGTTCTACACAAAAATTAGGAAGATCTTAAGCTTACATAATGTGAAGCAGTTTTTTCTCCGGAGAGAAAACACCTCTTCAAATGATGATCAGAACAAGAAATTCAAAGCATCCTCCAATCATGAGAGGACGAGGGAAGAAGTGAAAACTGAAGACTACTCAAGTGGAGAGATTTTAGGAACAGGAGATTATTTTTACTGCAGAAGACAAAATCAAATCATTTGGAGGTATAAATGAAAGTATAATTTTAGGGAATGACCAAAATACAGAATTTTTTTTTTGATCATTTCAGAAATGAACTCTGGAATGGCTTCATAGCTCAAAGAAAATAAAAATGCAATGAAAACTAAAGAACACTTAAGTACTATCAATCCTAACAAATCTTCGTTATAATCTATAGATGCTATTCAGCAAAAGAATCAGCTCTCTTTTATTTGAGCAGATGTAACTCCAAGACTTGAGATCCGAAATTCAATGGTGACGGTTTCAGCCTCCCATGCAGCGTCAAGATAAAGTAGAAGCAAAAATCCTAGTCAATCATAATTTCAGTTTCTTTTTTGGTCTTTTAGATGACTCGGCAGTGGAGTTCTCCAATTTCTGAAAAAAACAATAGTGTTTACTGTTCGAGCAAAAATCAGAACCTTTTGAATATGAGAACGAAACAACCGCCTATAAACAAGCATACCTTCTTTTTTTTCTTTTGATTTTTTTGTTTATTTCTCTTTTTCTTCTGTTTATGTTTCATCGTAACAGAGGTTTCTGTCATCTCTTCTTCATTCAAGTCCTAATAATGTCACAACAAGAATTGAGAACAGTGCGTTTAGAAGAAAGGATTTATTCACAATAAAATCCAGATATATGATATATTTCAATGCAAATGCACCTCATCATCTCCAAAAGTATTGACATGATGAATAATTCTTCCTGATGTTGAAGTACCACCTGAATAATAACCTCAGCGAGGATAAGCAAGATATCTTAATATGCAAAGAGGAACTTGACACAATCACATTGGCATGCCACGATGTTTATTGCTCTAATTATTAGCATGAGGAAACAGTAAAGAGAACAAGAACATCAACAGTATTTTGTTACTCCATATAAAAACCAGTGGACCAAACAACAATGAACAAATATCAATATGGTGTTGTTCTAGATTATTATATGAATTAATGTCAGAGACTCAGAATTTAGGTTAGCAGCAGCATGATTATTCACATTTTTAATATTTTATATGAATCAATATACAATGATGATATTGTATTGACATAGCAGAAAGAAATATTAAATTGGTGACACAACTGCGCTCTCATCTACGCACAAGTAGCGAATGGCTGTTTCTTAAGATCAGTAATAAACTAACTTTATGTTTTCTCTTTCAACAATTCAAAATTTTAATGGATTCTGAAATTTTTCATTACAAAAGATCTCTATTTAACGTTTACTTATAAATTCATTTCATTTCTGCACGTATAATTAAGAGAGTTTCAAACCAAAGGTATGAAAACATAATTCACCAGAGAAGCTCCAAGTGATGAAGTGAAATTTATTCTTTAAAAATCATAAGTAGTGGATTGCTCAACAAAAGAAATGGGAAATTAGTCAAATACAAGAAAAGACACAACGCCCTCAAATTCAGGTTCAATTTCCTAGCAAGTTGTGAAACATACATCTAAAGGAGAGAGCAGAACTGTAAAAAGTGAATTCAGATATTTACACTAGATCTTCTGTAGAACATTTCTGGATCCCTACTTCTTGCTTCCAATGACACACACATCCACACACCAAAGTCCTCAAATTCCAGAACCAATAATTCCATCACAAAAAAGTAATATTTGCTAAGAGAAATAGGCTCAATAGCACCCAGAAAAAGAAAACTAACTGCATTGAACTGTTTGTTTGGCATTTTTCACTGCTAATTCGACGAGCTTGGGATCTATGGAAGACAGCCCATTTGATTCCTGAAGCTTCCTTTCAAGAAATTTAGCCAGAGCAGCCGCCTTGTTGGTCTTCATTGCTCCCCCAGGATGTGCCTGCCTACACATAAAAAAAGCCTTGCTAATTACACTTGCAATGAACACGATAATCAAAACATCCCATCACGATTTCCACCATACAACTCGTATACAATTATAGAAACTACTCATTTGGAAGTAATTAGTGCATATTACTCTCGCCCAAGATATCAATTGCTTCTAAATCATGGCATGACTATCCCATTCCAAGCTAAGTACTGAACTCCTCTACCTTGGTAGGTGCAATTTCAATTAGATCTATACATACATATAAAGTGTAGATACAGAAAACCCTAATAAATAATACATAAGGGGATAAAGCACGAATTCAAAATTGAAGTTCACACGAACACTGTGTGAAGCTTAAAAACCTGGGTTGGGATTGGGTTTGTTTTGTTGCAGATGGAAGAGGAGCAAATTTGCTTACTCTCAGAGCTTTCTTCTCCTCTTCCGTCAGTTCTTCCATCTCCTCCCTCTCTCTCGCTCTCTCTCTCTCTGTCCCCCTCTTTATTGAAACTCGGTACCTGTATTCGTATGTATGTATAATTCGACTACGGAGTTTTCTTTCTTTCTTTCTTTCAATAATCCTGTTAATTTTTATTTGGCCCCTATACTTGCTATAAATTTAATAAGGGCCCCCCATTTCCAGATATTTATTCATATAGTTCTAAACTTACATCTTCTATCACGTCATCATCAAAACCTAATTACTATAAATTATTTTTCACTATCTTTATATGAATTATTATTACATTAAATATAGTCGATAAATTAGTTAGAACTGTTACATTGTTGAACATTACATTTTATTTTTTTTTAAATTTATGATCTTTTCTGTCACTTGTGTTTAATATTTATTGTTTGATTTACATTGAGTTAATACTCTCTCCATTCTACGTATTTATATTTATGCATATTTATACGGATACAAAGATTAAGAATGTTTTATTATTATTATTATTATTATTATTATGTAAAATAAAAAGTATTGATGTTTTTATAATGTAAGAAAAAGTAGCATTAAGTTGGTAATTTAAAGAGAAAAAGTATATGAAGTTGTTAAGAACGATGAATAAAGTGTAAAAAATTGATGAATAAATTGTAAAAAATATATGTAAGATGTATAATGTGTTTTTACTATTAATTAATAGAATGTGTATAAATATTTGAGACAACTCAAAATGAAAATGTACATAAATACATGAGACGGAGGTAATATTATTCAATGAGTCCTCAAAAATTACTAAACATAAGAAAGTTTGCACATTAATTGCAGTGCCTGTCTATTTTCTAAATTCGTTAATGAAAACGGTGGAATGAAACCTAAGAGTAGGTTATGAGTTATCATATCTCTTGAAACTAATAAAAAATAATAGACTATTTTATTGGAAGAAATCCATGAGATGAATAAAAATTAATAATATTTCAATAAAAAATAATGCTCAAATTAATGAAAAGTGATAGTAGTGCAGTGAATTATTTTATAAACAATTTGTAGTATAAATAAAAATGATAAGTAATATCTTTCATAAAAAGTAATAATTATTTTAGAAAATGTAATATGGTCTCACATTAGATGATACTCACACAAGTGTTGCCCAAAAAAATTAAGCTGATATTTGATTTGGGTTTAAGCATATTTAATAAACTAGCGTTTCGACCCGTGCGATGCACGAGATTGTGTTTAACATTTATAAAATTTTTTATGTTTAATTTTAATTCTCTAAAGATGAATAAAGTTATAAGAAGATTCTAAAAAATCCATAATCGTTAAAACTTGCTGATTATCTACATTTGCTTATTTTAAGTTTGAGCTTTTTGAAACGAAATTATTGTTATGTTTTTTTGGGATGGAAGTTATTGTTATATTTTAATAAAGGTATGAAATAAGAAAATTGTGAACTTACAATACAGAGTAATATTTTACAGCCATTGGAAGTGTTTGCCAACACTAAAATGGCATGGGCAGTATCTGACCAATTCCTATAATTTGTCTTCTGCATAAATGATTTCTTAATCAACTCCAATCTCATTAAACACGATCCCATACGTTTATTTATTTGCATTTCTGCAGAACAACTGCCAACTTTATGGATTACAATTTAAGCTTGCTGTTACGGATAGTGTGCATAATTATAATTTTGAGGGTACATTGGGGTATTTGAGGGTGTATATTTAATATAAAATGTGAAAAAGAAGAGGATAAGTATAATTTTAAGGTAAAAACTTGTGTGCAACCCGGGTTTATGGGGCTTATGTTAAATTGTATATAATTTAGTATAAAGATGTGTATCATTTATTTTCTGAAGAAAAATAAAATTATTAATAAAAAGTGTATACCCTTCAGAACAAAATGGTGTACCTTTACTAATTAAAGTGTATACCATTTAGAACAAAACGATGTACCCTTACCCATAATATTAAATTCTAAAAGCGCATGTTGTGTCGTCGGGTGCACACATGCCTCACTCATAATTGAATGAAAAATTTAAATAAAATACAAAATTTCAAAAATAAATTTCATACATTAATCTAAAATATTAAATAAAAAATGAGTGTATATTGGGTGCACCCATATGTTATTCTATTTTGTATACATTTTATTCTATTTTGTATACGAGTTTTGTAATAATTGTATACTTTTTTCACACTAAATTTTTCATTAAAAAACTAACATGTATATGTGTATAACTTTTTATTCAATAGTATATACATATTTTTTTAATAATTGTATATTTTTTACACTCAATTTTTCATTAAAAAAAATAACAATTAAATTGTATACATTTTTGCTCTTAATTGTATATATTTTTGTGTATATTTATATGTGGGTGCACCCTATCTTTAGGTACACACCGGTGCACACTATAATTAGCCATAAAAAAATATATTTGACCTGTACTTTGAATGATTTGAAAGAATGAACTATCGTAATTTAAAACAATCAATAAAGTAAAAAATTACCAAAGGTATCGTTGAAAGATTATATATATATATATATATATATATATATATATATATATATATATATATATATATATATATATATATATATATATATATATTACTTGGTATATATTGATTTAAAACTAGTATATTGACTGATAATTAGCAGAATATATGCCAAAAATATTTTTCATATTACTAAATTTATATATGCAAATTTATATTTTTTGGTTAATTATACTGTGCACTCGGGTGCACCCTAAGATACGGTGCACCCACTTTAAAAAATGTATATAAATATAAACAAAAACATATCCAGTTATAAACAAAAATGTATATAATTTAATTGTTAGTTTTTTAATGAAAAATTGAGTGTAAAAAATATACAATTATTAAAAAACATGTATACACTATTAAATAAAAAGTTATATACATATGGATGCTAGTTTTTTTAATAAAAAACTTAGTGTGAAAAAATTATACAATTATTAAGAAACACGTATACAAAATAGAATAAATGTATACAAAATAGAATAAAAAGTTATATACGTAAGGGTAAACCCTTATACTATTGTGATTCATTGACTAGTCAATCAAACAGGATCTTGATTATAAATACATAATTTTTTGCAAAAGGTTGAATATGCTCTTGATAAATTCAGGGATTAAAAGGAGATATGTCAATATATGTTAAATGTTCAAGAGTTCTGGGGTACATCGAGCTTGTTGAGTTTCTTTGATAAACTGGTTGAGTTGCTATATATCTCTAACAAGTGTATAGCGATTAAAACTCATATCTCGTGGGTCACACGATGTATTAATCTAAGCGAGAATATGATTCATGAAGAAAATAAGTAAGGCGACTTTTGACTTCATATGTGAGTGAGAGATGTAAATAATAATTAATAATATTTAATTATTATATTCCACATATGATTGTGGATAAGAGAGAGAGGGAGTTAATGAAACAGTTGATTAACTCATGTCTCCTTGGATTAAAACTACTGTCTGGAGGCAGTTTTACGAAAGTTTTTGAAACGCGTTACATAACACGCAGAACGTAAAAGCATAGAGGCTTTGCATTTTCTATCTCGGTTCTGCTCTCCTGAAATCACAACGCAAACTCAGTTTTTCATATTCCAGATTAATAAATATTCGTGGAAATAATCTTTCAACCCCGTGTTGAAGGATTGATCCAGAGATCACAGTTCAACGTGAGTACCAACAGGTTCATAGATATTCTTCCACTGCAACACAATCTTACGGTAAAAGGTATGAGATTCCTCTCTAAGCATAACTAGGTTGTGTGCTCTTAGGAACGTGAGTTTTCCACCAGTACTTAACTTGGAAAAGAGAATTGAGGGAAGGAAATAGGAATTCTCTTAACGAACTTTTGTCTATCTTAAATAAGTACCATATGGAGCAAGAAGGTGAAGACATTTAGAGATGAATACATGCTGCCAATAGTGTGTACTTGACAAGCTTAGCCTACAAGACTGTTGTGGAGAGCGTAGATACAGAAGAGGCTTCCTTTGATGCAGAGGCTTGCAAGAATTTGTGGAAAAGTTATGCACTGAATAGAGTAAAAACAATTGTGTGGAAAGTCATTAAACAACGACTACCAACAAAAATAAATCTACAAAGACGCGGTGCTCTATAGGTAAATATGGATACAATTTGTGATCTTTGTAGAGAGGAGGACGAAGATATTTCACATGTATTCTTTAGATGCAAAGTAGCTCAAAGTTTGTGGAATTACTGCTACGAATGGACAAAGATGATTATGGTGCCTCATATTGATCCCTCTCGACATCTCTTGCAACATAGCAACCTGCTTGGGGACCACAGGAACTCCAACATCTCCACAATAATTTCGGCTGCTATCATATGGACGATATGGAAAGAGATAAATGAGTTAGTATTTCAAGAAAAAGAGTTTAAAGCCTCGAAAATTTTCCTTGAGATCAAAGCAAGGTATGGTCATGGTTAGTCGTAAATGGAAATCTTAAAAATAAAAATTCTTTTGTTGATTGGAATGTAGATCGAAAATGTTTGGAGTTGAATTGATTGAATATTTATTTTAGAATATTCAGACACTTCAAATTCTTATTATAAAATTTCTTTACCAATAAAAAAATGCATACTCCCTTCATCCATCTCTCCCCCGACAGAAACGCTGCCGCTGTCGATGACGTCTTCTTTCACCACCAAATCCCCTCCTACCACCTCTACTACCCCCGGGCTCAAAAAAAAATTATAAAATTTAAAATTTTAAAATTTAAATAATAAAAATATTACCACCAAACCTACCCCTACCAACCACCCCCACCCCATAAAATTTTTTTTTATAAAATTTTAAATTTTAATATTTAAATAATAAAAATATTATCACCCAATCCTACCCACTCCCAGCCACCACCCGCACTCCACCCCCACCCAAAAAATATTAATAAAATTTTAAAATTTATTTTTTAAATATTAAATCTAATATTTAAAAAAAATTGGTGGGTAGGGGGTTGGTGAGTGGGGGTGGTGTGAGGTGGGTGGATGGATGGATGGATGGATAGGGTGGTAAAATTAAGTGGTAATATTTTTATTATTTAAATATTAAAATCTAAAGTTTTATAAAAAAAATTGGGGCGTGGGTGGGGGGATTGGTGTTGGGTGGGGTGGGTGGGTGGATGCTTAGGGGGTAGGGCTGGATGATAATATTTTTATTATTCAAATATTAAAAATCTAAAATTTTATTAAAAAGTTTTTTTTGGGTAGGGTGGAGGGGGTGGGTGGGGGATAGGTTGGGTGGTAGAGTTCCCTCCCAAAAAAATTATTTTTACTAAAATTTAATATTTTAATATTTAATATAATAAATTTCATTATTTTTATTTATCATATACTCTCTCCATCCATCCCAAAGAGGGACATTTACTTTTGTGCACGTTGATTAAGGAGTATTATTATTTAATATGTAGTGGGTAGTTGTATTAGTGAGAGTGTGGACCCCATATTTTAGTTATATTATTGGGTGTGTGTGGGTCCCATGTGTATTGATCGCTATTTTCTTCCACCCTCAAGTGTAAGGGATCGATTGTAGTGCGCATGACTAAGTGAATATCGTTCCCACAAGATAGTTATAAACTTAATAAGTAATTCTATTAATGATAATTCAATTGCAAGATAAATTCGGGGGTTTTTAAAGCAATGATTAATTAATCTAATAAAATTGAATTAAAATAATTAAACTAATCAAATAAAATAAATTACGTAGTGAAAACGATTGAGAATTCAAGATTGGAGAATTGGTAATGATCGGGCAAACAGCTTAACTATGTGACTAATTTATCTAGTCCCGAATTAATTACCTGCAGACGTTTATAAGAGGATCACTAAGCCTAGTTAAATCACCATGATCGGGTAGGATCTAACATTTATAATGAGCTGAAAATCCTATGATCAATAAGAAATTAACTCCCTCTCCCTCCATAGGTACTTCATGCTAAATTCCATTAAAGGTAAGAGCACTAGACTTCCCTTTCTAGGTACGCGATTTTTAACCCCTTTTGTCTCTTTACCAATTACCTAATAATGATATTTTACCAAGTAATTAATATTCCAAATTGATTGTCTAACACTCTTATGTATTATAGGCCAATCCCCTAAGACTGTCACAGGAAATATCAATTATTATACGGAAATAGAGAATCCTATTAACTATCAATCAGTGATACCGTCAAGAATAATTAAAGGAATCAAAACCCAAAAACAGAATAATATGAAGTTTCAAAATTTCCTCTTCAATAAGGAAATAAACAATCTGAAGAATAATAAATCCAAGTCTAAGGCAGTCAAATCACATAGTCAAATCTGTTTTAGCGCCTTAACATTACCAACAAAGAAACTTAGCTCATGGATTTACTAGGGCAAATCACAAAGATGCAATAAACCCTAACCATTGTTCTAAAATAACAAAGATAAATAACTGAAAAATAAAAAACCCTTATGAAGGACTCCGATTCTTCAATCACGATCTCCGTCGAAATCTCCGTCTCCGATCCAAGTAGCAACTCCGATCGTCTCTCCGGTGGAAGGATGGAAGGTGGTGAGTGATGGATGAATTAGGGCACTGCATTCCGCTGATTGTGGCGCATATGGTCTGTTCTGTGAAACTCAGCTTTTATACTTACGTTATTGGGCTGGGCCAAAAATATGCTAAAAATAGAATTGGGACTTCGCACGGCTTCGTACTTCAACACTCGATCTCATGAGGCGTAACATTCCCTCGCACGGCCTTCCCCGTACGCCATTTCTTCATGCACGGCGTCGTGATTCTCTTGTACGACATCGTGTTCCATGCTCTCGGCAGCTAAAACTTGAAGAATTCCTCGCATGGTCTCATCATTTGGCACACGGTAGCAATCGTGTGACAAAATCTCACACACAGCTGCTAGAAGTCTCGCACGGCTATGAACAACCACACACGGCTGCGGCCATGCGACAGCCGTGCAACCTTCTTCTTCGATCTCTCCAACTCCATTTTACTCACACTCAATCCTTGATCACTTTATTCCTCTTTTCTTGTGAAAAATACGACAAAATACCTCTCGAGCACCTTTTAATGGTAACAACAAGAGCATTACCTTTTTGTGCAAATATAACATCAAAATACATCAAAGAGGTATCAAATCAAACCTAGAATATCATGAATTTCCACTCTTTTCAAAATCCCCAAACTTAAGGTGTTGTTCGTCCTCGAACAACGAAACGACAAATCAAGAGAAATAATGAGATGGAAAGTCATGTCCCAAGGAAAATAAAAATACCCATTAAACCTTCAAAAGATGTAATCAATCTCAACTTGGTTCACATAACTTCAAATTCAAAAGTACTCATTCATTCAAAACGTACAAGTTAAGACCATTACTTCACCAATCAAGTGCTCAATTCTCCTATGCTCACAGGATATATATAACTTAACTCTCATGCTCATGGTGTATAAAGTGTACACCTATTAGGTTTATATATATAAGTGTTCTTAAATTCAATTCAAATGCATGCGTAACCATAAGCTTGCCTATTGTCTCAATTATCCTTTTACTTGTAGCTAGCAAATCATGAATTAAAAAGGTTTTTTTTTATTTGGTTGTAACGTAGGCTCTTTGGACAAGGTAGGAAATTTATGGATAAATGACTCAAACTTGGATCAATCGACCACGCGTTCCCTCTTAATCTTCATTTTTTCATCACTTTCTTTTCAAGTACAACTCCTCCTCAACTCCAAACTATTTATTTCTTTCTTCAAGCACAACCTTTTCACTTCTTTTAACTCTTATACTTTTCAACTCCATCATTTTTCTTTCCTAACCCTTTTTATTTTCTCGAGGTACCAGTTTCTGGCACTACCTCTCTCATCCTCCATAGGGTACTAGATTCAAGCACTACCCTAGTGTGTTTGTTTCCGTGGAGTACTAGATTTAAGCACTACTCCCGGAATTTTCCTTTTCTTCCTTAAAGTTCTTTCTTCATCACCCTTATCAACTCTCAATTCACCACTCTCTTCAATTTAACTTTATTGGCTATCAAAATAATGGATTTTAAAAGGGCTCAATAGGCTGACTATGGATTTTATTAATTCAGGTAAAGTATATGGGAAAAAATGGGCTAAAATCAGAGATGGCCTAATATCATTTTCATAATCTACTAGACTATTCTCGAATATTCAAGGAGACTCAAGGCAAGTTCTAGAATACACGCACAAGAACGATATACTCAAGAATAAAAATATCATGTATCAATGTATCATGATTTAAAGGCTCAAATCACACTTGGCTTTTTCATAGAATGAACTAGCACTCTTCAAGGCTAAGCATACATCATAACAAGCACATCAACAACTTCAAGCACTTAAGAATTAAAATCATGTTCCCCTTGTTAATCATAATCAACATCATACGCAGAAAAATAACAACTCAAAGATTCCCATGAAATTCAGGTCATAGAATTTAAAGCTCATACTCCTCACTTACAAGAATTCAAAACTCACATAAAAATTTAGAATAAGGAATGAAGAAACCTGATTTCAATTTCCTTCACATCTTGCAAGTTCACTTCATCACCTTTAATACCTTCTCAATCATAAAAGCTCAAACACCAAACTCATCATCACATGAGAGATAAAAATATCGAAAGATAAAAATCAATGACATAATAACAAAAGACATACAAGATACTTGGATAGTCGCAAAAAAATTCGAAAGATCGAATAAAATTCGAAAATTCTAAAAAAAATTAACTTCCAAGCACACAGACACTAAACAATACAGAGTACACATACCTAGGTGTGGATGGAACAAGGGAAGAACATCACACCCCTCCCTCCAAACTTAGATGAAAACGTGAGTTGAATCTAAGTTTAAAAGGATGTTATTACCTTAAGTGTAAGCACGCACCTTGATTATAATTCACCTAGCACAAGATGCAACAAACAAAACAAAATAAAAATAATAAAATGGTGGGGTGCCTCCCACCAAGCGCTCTTGTTTAACGTCGAGGAGCTTGACGGAATGCAGACTCAAAGATGTTCGGAGTCATGCATCAACACTTCTTCTTCATCTTTCATCTTCACTTTGAAGTGTTGTTTCGCCCTCTTTCGATCCATCCAAACCATCTCCCACTTCTTACTTTCAAGGATCAAATTATCTGGATCTCTATCTTTATATATTTCCTTCCTATCAACAACAAGATCAGACAAATAAGAGCCACATTTATCCAGAGGGACTGGTGGAATTTGTTTCCATGTCCTCCTTCAATCCATGACACTTCTCTTTTCTCCTTCCTGCAAGCATTCACAACACTAAAAAAAATCTGTTAGTTCATTAGATAAAATATCAGATGAAAAATCAGATTCAACATTAGTAGCAGGAGTAAATAAAGAAGGACTTTTGTTGATACAGGTTTCCAATTGATCTTTAGACGAAATCAATGGCGGCTTCTCCTCTACACTCTCATCAACATCAATAGACTTGCAGCTGGACTCTTCAGAACAATGCTTCAAAGCATCAAGTGAGAACATGATCTCCTCGTCCCCCACTCTAAGCTTCAACTTTCCATCTTCAACATCAATCAATGCTCTAGCAGTGGCTAAAAATGGTCTACCCAAAATCAGAGGCACATTGCTGTGCACTTCCATATCAAGCAATAGAAAATCAACAGGGAAGAAGAACTTATCCACCTTCACAAGTACATCGTCAACAACTCCTCAAGGGTGCGTAATAGACTTGTCAGCTAACTGCAGTATAACCGAAGTAGGCTTCAACTCCCCAAAACCAAGACTCTTGAACATACTTAAGGGCATAAGATTTACACTAGCCCCCAAATCACACAAAGCTTTGCAAGTAGCATTCTTTCCAATTTGAATTGGGATGGTGAACCTTCCCGGATCTTTTACTTTGGCTGGCAACTTTCTCTGAATTATGGCACTATACTCTTCAGTCAAATTCACTGTCTTTTTGTCCACTAAACTCCGCTTCTTGGACATGACACCCTTTAGAAACTTCACATAATATGACATCTGCTCAAGTACTTCAAAAAAAGGCATGTTGATCTGGATCTGCTTGAAGATATTTACGAACTTCTTAAACTTCTCATCAAGACCCTTTTTCAACTGCACAGAGGAAAAATGAATAGGATATTTTGTCTTTGGAATTCCCAAGCTGTTTTTTTCTAGTTCATCCTTTTGTTCCTTTCTCTCTTAGCTCTTTCCCACTTCTTTTCATTGACAACAGGCTACTCAGTATCCTTTTGGAAGACCACATTATCACGATTTTGAGGTAGAGAATCAACTGGAGCAGAAACAGAATCACATGGCAGTGAACGCTCAAAGTCGCCATTCGCACGCATGATGCCGTGCGAACTACCATGTGCGGTGCACGGTTCGGGCGAAGTCGCACGGTGTTGGTCTTGTGAGCACCTGGATGTGTCTCCATCAATACCTTGCGAGGGGTGTGTTGGTGATGCAACACATGGCGTCGTGCATTATCGCACGGTTTTGGCCCGGCGCCCACTCAGCGGCTTGCGGGTACACACAATTGTACTTGTGTGTGCCCCCAGACCACTCTCCATTGTACTCTACATCTGGCATTCTGGTTCCTTCATACTGTGTGTCACTTTTCAAAGTAATAGCATAGCATTGATGTTTTTTGGGATTCAACTCAATCTGAGCAGGAACTTTTCTTTGTTATTGCAACTTACCAACTGCAGCTTTCAATTGACTGATAGCAAGGTCTGTTTCTTTCTGTTTCCTTTCTGCTTCCTTGTACCTTGCTTCAGCATCCTTATGTCTTACTTCAGCTGTTTCTTTATTTGTGACTATTAACTTGAGCATCAAATCCATCTTATCTTCCATTGATGATTTCTCTTCAGCAGGTTTCTGAGCTAGCTCATATCCCGGAGGTGGTGCAACTGCGCTATTAGGATTTGAGTAAGACAGATTCTCATCCCTTCTCTGATTGTTGAAGTTTGAATTTCCTTGGTTCCAACCTTGCTGAAATTGATGGTTGTTCCCTTGTTCGTTTCTCCACCCAAACTGATCATTCGGTCTAAAATTCTATCTATTTCTGTATTCCCCTTGAAGCTCTGTCCCATAGCGTAGTTTGCATCCTCAAATTGCTCCTCATCTCTAGCCATCATTACTTCCTCTCTGTTTTCTTTGGTGAGGCGGTCCAACTTTTTATATAGTTCATCAAGTCGATCATGGATAGCTGACACTTCATTCTTTCCGGCTTGTATCTCTATCTTCGCCACTTTATCAAAAGAAGCATCTTCATCTGCTCTCTTTGCCGACCAATCATAAGTGTTTGATGCCATCTCCTCGAATATCTCTTCTGCTGCCTCTGAGCTTAAATATAGATCCACCCGCTGTTGCGTCCACCAACACTCTTGAATCTCTTCTTAGGCCTTGATAGAAAAAACCTAAGTAAGTATCCTTTGAAAATCCATGTTTGGGACAGCTCCGCAACAGCTCTTTGAATCTCTCTCATGCCTTATAGAAACTCTCCAAGGATCCTTGTTTGAATTGTGTGATCCTTTTCTTAATCAAGAAACTCTTGGATGGAGGGAAGTACTTATTCAGAAATATGTCTGCCAATTGCTCCCAAGTTGTACAGCATCCTTGAGGAAGGTTGTTGTACCATTCCTTGGCTTTCCCCATAAGTGAGAATGGGAAAAGCCGCATCCTGATAACATCCTCCGGAACATTCCTATATTTCTGCATCCTTGCATACTCATCAAATAACTGCAAATGCTCACTAGGATTCTCCAAAGGATTCCTACTGAACTGTTGTCTCTATACCATTCGGATCAATCCAAAAGGTAACTCAAAACTCACTGCAGTGATCGCAGATCTATTCAACCCAGCATTAGTGGTGTGCTTCAGTTTATATTGGTTCCTCATAGGGGTTGGGGCCTGATCATTAGCCATCTTTCTAGTCTCAGTCTCCTCAGCTAAATCAACTCCGTCAAATTTCTGCAAAAACGTTTCTACTTCCTCTTTTTCTGACGAATAAAAACTCTCCGAATCTGAGCTAGGAATAGGTGTAGCTGGCTGCTTCATTTTCTTTCTGTTCTCTCTAACAAGTGCTTCAAGCTCTAGTTTTAATGGTTCGATTGCTCATCCACTCGACCTGGTGATCATACATTTATTCTCACTCAAAATATCAGAATTGTTTGGATCACAAATAAAATAAAATAAAGCAAGTAAGTTTGACATCCTACAAGGAAATAAATCATAATAGAATTAAATTTAAATCTATAAACTATCCCCGGCAGGCATCGCCAAGAACTTGTTCGTTATTTTCTTTCACCCTCAAGTGTAAGGGATCGATTGTAGTGCACATGACCAAGTAAATATCGTTCTCACAAGATAGTTATAAACTTAACAAGTATTTCTATTAATGATAATTCAATTGTAAGGCAAATTCGGGGATTTTTGAAGGAATGATTAATTAAACTAATAAAACTGAATTAAAATAATTAAACTAATTAAATAAAATAAATTACGTAGAGAAAATGATTGAGAATTCAAGAATGGAGAATTGGTAATGCTCAGGCAAACAGCTTAACTATGTGACTAATTTATCTAGACCCAAATTAATTACCTGCAAACGTTTATAAGAGGATCAATAAGCCTAGTTAAATCACCTTGATCGGGTAGGATCTAACACTTATAATGAGCTGAAATCCTAGGATCAATAAGAAATTAACTCTCTCTCCCTCTATAGGTACTTTATGCTAAATTTCATTAAAAGATATAGCACTAGACTTCCCTTTCTAAGTACGCGATTGATAACCCCTTTTGTCTCTTTAATAATTACCTAATAATGATGTTTTACCAAGTAACTAATATTTCAAATTGATTGTCTAAAACTCTTATGTATTATAAGTCAATACCCTAAGACTGTCACAGGAAACAGATATTATTATGCAGAAATAGAGAATCCTATTAACTATCAATCAGTGATACCATCAAGAATAATTAAAGGAATCAAAACCCAAAAACACAATAATATGAAGTCTCAAAATATCCTCTTCAATAAGGAAATAAACAATCTGCAGAATAATAAATTCAAGTCTAGGGCAATCAAATCACATAGTCAAATCTGTTTTAGCACCCTAACATTACCAACAAAGAAACTTAGCCCATGGATTTACGAGGGCAAATCACAAAGATGCAATAAACTCTAACCATTATTCTAAAATAACAAAGATAAATAACTAAAAAATAAAGAACCCTTATGAAGGACTCTGATTCTTCAATCACGATCTCCATCGGAATCTCCGTCTCCGATCCAAGTAGCAACTCCGATCGTCTCTCGGTGGAATTATAGAAGGTGGTGAGTGATGGATGAATTAGGGCATTGTGTTCCGCTGATTGTGGCGTGTATGGTCTGTTTTGTGAAACTCAGCTTTTATACTTACGTTATTGGGCTGGGCCAAAAATAGAACTGGACTTCGCACGGCATACGCACGGTACACGCACGGCATCCGCACGGCTTCGTGCTTCAACACTCGATCTCATGAGGCGCAACATTCCCTCACACGGCCTTCCCCGTGCGCCATTTCTTCATGCACGGCGTCGTGATCCTCTTGCACGGCATCGTGTTCCATGCTCTTGGCAGCTACAACTTGAAGAATTCCTCGCACGGTCTTATCATTTGGCGCACGATAGCAACCGTGTGATAAAATCTCACACACGGCTGCTAGAAGTCTCGCACGGCTATGAACAACCACGCATGGCTGCGGCCGTGCGACCTTCTTCTTCGACCTCTCCAACTCCATTTTACTCACACTCAATCCTTGATCACTTTATTCCTCTTTTCCTGTGAAAAACACGATAAAATACCTCTCGAGCACCTTTTAATGGTAACAACAAGAGCATTACCTTTTTGTGCAAATATAACATCAAAATACATCAAAGAGGTATCAAATCAAACCTAGAACATCATGAATTTTCAATTTCATCATGTGTAAAAAATGAAATGACCCTCTTTGGAGCAGATGACCAAAATGGAAAAAAGACTCTCTTTCGAGCAGACGGAGGGAGTATAAAATTCTTTTTAAAAATAATTTTTGAATTATGGATTTGAAATCCTTTCAAATATTCATAATTTATCCATAGAGTGGAATTCAAATGAATTGATTTAAAATTCAAGGAATTCAAATCCACTCATTTTCAAATCAATTGAATTTGAAATGATTCAATCCAAACACAACCTTAGTAAATTTGGGTTTGTGCAAATTGTCACTCCATTCTTATTGTTACATTAAATTTTAAATATAGTCGATAAATTATTTATAAAACTGTTACATTGTTGAACATTACTCCCTCCGTCCCATAATACTTTTCACGTTCAGTTCCATGTTGTTTAAAAAAGTTGCACTTTTTGACCAACTTTATTCATTTTGGAGGATATTATAGTATTTTAGATAATAAAAAAGTATAAAGTAATTATATGTGTGTGAAAATGAGTGGCAAATTTGAAATTAAATAAACTTTTGAGGTTGTTAGATAAAGTTATATTTCCTTTTTTGGGGTATGAAAGGTTTTGTGGGACAAACAAATGAGGAAAATATGAAATGTATTATGGGACGGAGGAAGTACATTTTATTTTTTTTTAAGTTTATGGTCTTTTCTGTCACTTGTGTTTAATATACTCCCTCCTTCCCGTCCTAATAGTTACGTTTGCTTTTTGCACGGGGATTAAGGAGTATAATATTTTAATGTGTATTGAGGTGAGAGAAATGATATTTTAATGTAAAGTTGGTAGTTGTATTAATGTGATGTGTGAGTCCATGGAGAGAAATAATTGATTTGTGTGGGTCCTATATACCAAAAAGGATAATGTAACCATTAGGATGAGACGCCCAAAAAGGTAATATGTACTAACTATTAGGATGGGACGAGGGAGTATATTGTTTGATTTACATTGAGTTAATATTCTCTCTATTCCACGTATTTGTATTTATGCTTATTTGTACGAATATAGAGATTAAGAATGCTGTTTTTTTATTATATATAAGAAAAAAGTATCGATTGTTTTTTATTATTATTATAACGTACTCCCTCCGTCCGCTCTCAAGGGTTCCATTTTTCCATTTTGGGCGTCCGCCCCCAAGAGTTTCATTTCATTTTTTATACATATGAGAGACTATACACACCACTCACTAATACAATTAAAAAATGAGACTCACCCCTCCACTTATACAACTACATACTACATATTCAATAACAATACTCCTTAATCTCCATGCCCAAAAACAAATGGCACCCTTGAATCCGGATGGAGGGAGTAAGAAAAAGTAACGTTAAATCGATAATTTAAAGAGAAAAAGTATATAAAGTTGTTAAGAACGATAAATAATGTATAAAAAAATTGATAAAAGAAGTGTAAAAATATGTAAGATGTATAATATATTTTTATTATTAATAGAACGCGTATAAATGCATGGAACACTTTAAAATGAAAGTGTGCATAAATACATGGAATGGGGGTAATATTATTCAATGAGTCCTAAAAAATTACTAAATACTACAAAGAGTTTGCACATTAATTCTAGTGCCCGTCTATTTTTTAAATCCGGTAATGAAAAAGGTGGAATGAAACCTAAGAGTAGGTTGTGAGTTATCTTATCTATCGAAACTAATAAAAAATGACATACTATTTTATTGGAAGAAACCAGGGATAAAAATACTCCTATTTCAACTGCTCAAATTAATGAGAAGTGATAGTAGTGCAATGAATTATTTTATTAACAATTTGAAGTATAAGATACACAAATTCAACTCATCAGTTGGTCTACGATCGTGAAAACGACTCCACTTCAACTCGATCTATTGAAAAAGCATCAACACATGAAGAGGGCGACAAATCAAGAACACGACTAAACTAGAGAACCCAAGAAATGAGTAGAAATAAACAAGTCAAGAAGACGTGATTCTTCGTCATCAAATGAGACGTCTCTCATTAGTTACCCACCTTCTACAGCAGAAATAGGTATAGGTTAGCACCTCTATAACTTTTTCCAGCTGATTTGGGTGAACCCCAATATGAACCAAGCCACCTTTCTTTCTGCCAACTGATTGGAACCAGGCCACGAACGAGAGGGTGGGTAATACACGAAGAGCATCATTCCGATTTTTTCCTTATCATTTAAATACCCAAGAGAAACCGGAAAACATCACTCAGTGAAATTATGCCTTCTACTCTCTTGCTTCCAGCTTCAACAATTACAAGGCGTCTAACCCCTGAAGTATAAGCAAGTGAAGAGCTATTTATGGGAGCTCCAAGATATACAAACTTCAATATCAACGGAATGTATCCATATGCATTATCGAAGGAACACCACATTGGCTGAGAGACGAAATGAGGGTAAGAAAGTGGGTAACCTGGCTGGGATAATTTCTCCAAGACTTTATGAAGTGGGTCAGACCGCAAACACATATGGCATCTTTGAGTGTTGTAACCATACACCGAAAAGGGGTCATCTCTGTACTGCAATGCCTGTGCTCGAGAAAAATGGCCATACCATGAGAAAACCAATAACAGGACATTCATTTGCAGGTAACAGAATAAATACAGTTACCTGTTGAATAGTTGTGTCTTCAAGGTTAATGTGTGTATAAATTTTATCCTTAGCTAAACTAGTTATATCACTGCAAAAAAAAAAAAAAAAAAAAAAAAAAAAAAAAAAAAAAAACTAAAATACATTACTTTCAGGTATTAAAAATAAAAAATACTCCATAAATCTGCTTAATAAACGCACCAATAAGAGTCATATTACTAACCTTCGAGAATATATATCCAATAAAGAGTCATTATCATCAACAACTGGGATTGAACTAACTTGAGCTGTGAAAGGGTTCAGCATAAAGCATATCAGTGATCGTTATGCAAAATAAAATGACTATATAGTACCTAAAGTTCCATTAAATACTTTGTATGATAGACATTGATTAGGTAACTCAAGTCCGCACAAATCAAAACTTCCGATACTCCATAAGAAAATTGCCTCTTAACATTCAATAACTCTTTGAAACAAATTAAGTACCATTTAGTTATGGTCTAGAAAAAACCATCCAATTAATCTCAATGAGAAAAGAGTATCGAAGTGAAAGGAAAGAACAACCCATCATTTAAAAAAAAAAGTTGGTAGTTCTATAAATGCACAAGGGTAATATAGAAATGGAACTGTTTTGTAAATGTACTCCAATTCTTGCAGCAGCATAGTAGATACCTTGAAGTAATAAATTTAGTGCTGCACTAAGTGAAGCATTAGGTCTCAACATTGCCAATGGCCTCCGATTAGGTTCACCAATTTTCGGAACCCAGGTTCCAATAGGGATTGCACCAATTGGGAATTGAAGAACCGGTAATGAGGTCGGTGAGTGCTTAAAAAAACGGCAAATACCTAAAAAGAAACAGGATGTTCGCTTATCAATATATGAGCGTTTTCGTGATCCTCACGTCATGATCCACAAACATGCATAACTAAATATAGAAGCATCTCATTAATTTTCCTCACACTTTAATAACCCAGAAAGAGACGCAAGATGCAACAAATGCGGGTTTGAGGAATCCACTGACAAAGAATGAAGAATGGGAACAGTAGCAACACCATTCTGCAGAATCTTCAGTGCAACTTCCTTCAAATTGTCATCTGGCCCAGCCTGAGTTCTCACCAGGTTAACATGACATAAATGACCACATGCCAGTTATAAAATATGAAAGAACACTACTGCTTTGGACAGAACCAAAAACTTCACAAATAAAGGGTATCATAAATTAACTAATAAGTGCACATCAGAGCATTTACACAGAAGCTTTGCACGTGTAACCATACACATTATGTACCTGATCTTTCTTTGGCAAGAAACTTGATCTTTTAACAACTTAAAGACTCCACAAATCAACATATGACATGATCAGAAATCATGGCAATACAAACTTCAAGAAGTAAGCTAATGATGGTCTAGGATCATTCCAGTCATTATAATGCTTCTAACCAGATTATTATTAGTATAATTTCATAGTTACAATAAACCCACTCTGATCATATTTCACAAAAATTTTAACCAGTCCCGGTTGCATAATTTACTCACATGCAGCATATATCCATAAAAAAATCTCACTTGTACAAGTTTTTTTGAAGTAGAACTCCCTGCCCCACTAACTTGACCATTCAGGTATAGTTTTGCTTCTTTCCATGCAGATATGGTATGCGTCTCAAGTTCTTCCTCAGTCAAATTGGACCCATGCCTGCCAAGCTGCCACTCATCGAAAACAAGAAAAAATAAAATCAAATCAAGGCTTCAGAAGTATACATAATAGTACCAAAACAAAAATAATAATAACTACAGAAAAAAAGGACTCAAATATCAATTAATTAAAAAACCAGAAGTATTTTCTGGTAGGACTTCAGGTAACTGATGATCCAATATATATTAATAATACACAACTTGTTATATGCTGAAAAATCTGACTAACTGTACCAGTGTGGAAACGATCCTAAAAAACAAAAAATACGACTATCATGCAAAAATAATAATGGTTCGTCTTGGAAAGAAAGATGTGGGAAACAGAAAAGAGACCTAGTAAAAAGTGGGGATACAATCTGTAACAAGTTATATTTTGCACCTCATAATAAGACAGCTGAATACTCAATTTATACCTCTTTCAAAATCAAAATGAAATCCAGCGCGCTGAGAACTCCAACAAATCTACACTTGGAGAAATCCCATAAAGGTGCCATAGAGATTCCCTATAAAGAATTTGCTTGTTGGAAGAATGACGCTGAAAATAAAATAGATGACAGAGCAGAGGGGGGCCCAGGAGAATGTGCAGAGGAAAAATGGAGTATACACGTCATGCTAGAGTAAAGTTGGCCACCAACTGATTTATATTAGATTCTTCAAAGAACATGAGATTAGATTAATTACCAAAAGGTACTTACACAGTAGCATCGCAAATTAAATAAACATAAAATGAGTCCTGCTATAGGCAAGGTGATAACCCATTACTGCATTTTAAAGAATATTAGATGAGGTCATGAGACTAATTATCAAAAGACGCACAACAAAAAAGAAAGATGGTATTCTATGTTTCAAGTTGTACCAGAAATGGAAAAGTTGACCAACAAATTAACAACCCAGATACAATTCCTGATCCATGTAAGGACTAAGGGTTCAACTACACACTTCAGGGACTCAGACAATTTAAAAGTCGATCCATATTACATATGTCATCCCAATATTGTTATCAGTTGCTTATCTAATATATTAATGTTAGGTCATACAATAGCAATATTGGCTGACATATACACAAGAGGACAATGGAAGGCACACAAATACATTATAAAGATACCTGCTCATGCAGAATATGAAATGCTTGCTTTACGGGTAGGTCTATGTCCAATGCAATTACCTGCAAGAAATGCAACTATGCAAAAGATTAACACATCAAATTACAGACAGGAAATCAATGCAAAAAGCCAATAGAACAAGAAGTAGTCACACTAACTTTCCCTGAATCTGGAATCATTTCATAGGCCATGTGTGTTGACATAAAAACAGCAATACGATGCCGAGAAATCTCTAAGTCTGATTCGGATATCATAGGAAACGACTCAGGTGAATTGCAATCTGACAAGCGAACCTAAGATCAAGACGACTAGAGGGTGAGGAAAAACAAAACATTTTCCCATGATTCATAATGAGAGGAACAATCCTGTATTAGCATATTTGAAAAGGATAATGACTGTAACTTAAATTACTTGAAGTTAAATGACATCCTCTGAGTGAGAAACCATAAGTTCCTTTCTGTCCAAACAGACAATTTCAAAATTTTCCAAATTCTGTACGCAGAATATAAAAATCAATCTGAGATTGTTGATTGGTACCTTTGAGAAAACCTCTTCAAAATTCCTGATTTACTACGTCAATTTGCAAATGGCAGTATTTTAGTTAAAAAGGCTAAATTAAGAAGCTAAGAGGAACATACATTAAGGGAAAATCAATACCTACATGCATATACAACATACACGGAGAAATGAGAGAAAAGAACAAAGGCATGGACTGGGAAACCAATAAAGCATGTGCATTTCAAAATAGATGAACATGAAACTTAAATAAAATAGGTTATTTCTAAAGCCGTTTGGCACCTTTGGTTGCCAAGAAGTGATGTAGCAGAAAACATTTTTCTAAGCTAAACACGAGTGCTGTAACACCATACCACACGCTGAAAGGTATCATTATCTACATCCATGCTGGACCCAGGACCTGCTGAAGGCACTTGTGGGCTCAGAAGTGTGGAACGACAGTTTGATTCCCTAGTTAAGAGAATAGTGTTAACTGTCCCAAGGTTACTATTGATAGAAGGCTGACGATCGTCGTGTCTCCATTCACCATCAACGACAAATTTGTACTGCAAATGAATGGTCATTGTAAATAAAACGTATGTGAAACCCAAAATCCAGGATATATATGCAATTAAATTTCAATAAAGATTTTAAATTGCATATCCTTTACAAGTAAATTCATTGGCGAGTCTCCCAGTTAAGAATCCTAGTTTAAAGATGCAGATTATTTAGATCGCCCAGAAACATTACATTCTTAAACTGCCTCCTCCATCTTATATGCCATTTAGAAGAGTCACAGAAACTTTTAAGTATTGATTTGTCCGAATTTGGGTATATTTTTTTCAAAATGCAGTCTACCAGATACCACTTTGTTAAAAATGTAAAATTGGAAAGGAGATTCAGCATTCAAACCCTAATATATACCATTGTACCTGGATTAACTGGGCAATCCAAGATGGACTGACAGAATAATTGTTTCTGTCAAGTGAACATGACTTAAGAGTGGGAAACAGCATATTTACCAAGATATAGAATACAGATGAGGTCTGCATGATATGATCCTCTAGTTATTTACTTTAAAACATACATATATTCCATTTTATAAGTGTATGCATCCACTTTTAATTATAATCCTACATATCCCATCGCCAAACACTTTCTCTAGTCTTGACTTACTTCATAACATTCCAAAAATTCAATGACCTACCATTTCCTATTTGCACACAATACTATTGACTATATAAAATGATAATTGTATATCAAAAACACAATCAAAGAAATTGTTGAAGAATACTTACTGACAATTTCCTATTTGCACACAACCGTATATACAAAATTATGGAATGAAGTCTCCAATGGTTATGAACGCAATGGAAGAACCATAAAGAGAGGAAACAAAAGTAATAGGACAATAATGAATAAACAAAGCAATAATAAAGACCCATCCAACGACAATATAAATCCACAACAAGATAATGATCAGATGCAAAATACACCAAATGCCACCTTCAAACACACAGCAGGGAAAATGCATTTCTATGACCACAAGTTTCTTGTCGCTACTACCAAAACTCAGATAACATACATACAAGTGAACATTCAATTTTCTTTTGATTAGCACACCACTCATAAACAATTAGCGTACTCACATACTCAACCGGTCACGAACGACAAAATATGATACCAACCTCGTGATAACCGGGAGGGAGGCTACAAATTGTTTGAAACACAGTCGGGCAACCCTCAACAGGTGTCATTGGCCACTGCGTCCACCTTTTTCAATTAAAAATAAAAAAACAGAAACAAAAAACTCAGCATGCAAGCACTACTACACCTATACAAAAATCATAACAAAACAATAAAAGCAAAAATAGGTTTGTAGCAAGACTAATTAAAAAAAAAAAATTCTAATGCTAACTAACTCTCACCCTGTAAAGGAGCCACTGATATACACAACTCTCCCACCATAAGGCCATACAAAACGGGTGAACACCAGGCCACTGTCGCGTGAATAATCCATAGCAAGAGGATGCATTCTCTTTTACTATCTCCAATGCTAAATTACCCAAAAGAACAGTTCCCCAACAGAAAGCCCTAGCATTTACGCAGAGCAACAATTCATTAGAAAAAATAAATTGAAGCAACAATAGCAGAACCCCAGAAACTCACTAAGCTGAACACGGAACATCAAGTATGGCTTCTCAGACTACAAATTGAAAAACTCCCTTTCCTGAATCTGCAAAAAAATATAATAATCCAAAAACAATACTCAGAAACAGAATAAAGTAATTACAAGCCCAAAAAGACGACAGAAATGTGTACCAAATGCAAAGGTAACAGCATAAAAATTTGAAACTTTTCACAATTGGAATCGAATTAAGGTCAATTAGAAATGAAATTCCATGGGAATATTGGTAGATTATTAAAAAAAATCTAGCCCTAACACCAAATATTCCCGTTTTTTAAAGACTTAAATTGGGGGAAAATGAAATTTTGGTGTATATATTGGAGAGGATTTATTAAGTGGGTCCACTACATTTTGTAAAGATTCCTTTTGAGTCACCATTTTCTTGAATGTATATTTCTCAAGTAGACATTTTCTTTGATAAAAGAATACCTACACTAATTCCTAAAGAATAATTATTTAATTTCTCTTTTATGAAAATAATTGTATAAATTTTAGTGTAATTAGAATCCGAGTCTTCAAATTTTAATTGTTATAGGTTTAAACATTTGAGTATACTATAAGCAACTTTCAAAGGAAAGCATTTAGTATATGGCAATATCTGTTGTAAAGAATAAGAAGATAGAATATTTTAATAAAAGTTTTTATTTAATTAATGAAAAATGTGATGTTAATGTTAAATATATCATGAATAATTCGTCATATATAAATAAAAGGATTAATTGCGATAAAATATACGATCTTTCTTTTTTTTTTCAATTTAATCCCAAACTATTTTTTAAAAAAATACATGATATTTTTCTTTTTTCTCAATTTAATCACTAATTTTCCTTTTATCAATTAAATACACGATTTTATTTCATTTTCTCAATTTTATCACAATTTTTTTAATTAAATACTCCATGTGATTTTTTATGTTTTACAATTTAATTTAATTAAAATTATTCTATAAATAAAAATCAATATACAATAAGTAATTAAAATATTTTAATGTAAAAATTACATATTAAATATAAAAAATTTAAAATTAATTCATATAATATATCTCAAATTTAAAATTAATGTTATTCTGTGGTGCACCCGGTGTACCGGTGCACCTGAGAGTTTATAGGGTTAATGATAGGGTGGGTCGGTAGTTATTGTATTTATATTTAATTATTTTATTTTATTTAGTGGTTATAATTAAATAAAATTATGATCCAACGGTTTAAATTATTTAAGTGCATCAGTGCATCAGATGCACTGCAGTCAAAACTCTAAAATTAATTATCTTTTTAGATAATTCAAGAATTAAAAAAATCAAAATCACTTACTGTGTTTAGTGTGAATATATTCTGAACTTTGACGATGCAAATAATATACATGCCTAACGAAAATATTCTTTTTTATTTAAATTTATCAATTCTTTAATTATCTAAACAATTAATTAATTTTGAATTGAGTTAATTTACATAAAATTATATGTATATATTTAGGCAAAAATTCCTGTGCACTTAAGGCACGGACCACATTCCGTGCGTCTTTAGAATTTTGTGTTAAATTGTATACCCTTTAGTATACAGATGTGTACCATTTATTTTCTAAATAAAATTAGTGTGTGTATCTGGGCGCATGAACAACGCATTTAGAATTTTGTGTTAAATTATATACCCTTTAGTATAAAAATTGTATTTTTATTTTCTAAAGAAAAAAATATTAATAAAAAGTGTATACCCTTTAGAACAAAATAGTGTACCTTTTATTAATTAAAGTGTATATCCTTTTTAACCAAAACAATGTACCCTTACCCATAGTAATAAATTTCTAAAGGCGCACGGAATGTGTTCCCGTGCGCCCGGGTGCACGCAAGCCTCACTCTATATTTATGATCTTTTAATTTTTAATATGTAATTTGTACTACATTATATTCAAATATTTATGTGTATAGAATTTTAATTATAGAAGAATTTTAATAAAAAAACATAAAAGGCAAAGACTTGTGTGAGATCGTCTCGATAACGTTCTATAACGAAAGTGATAACTATTTTAAAAAGTGTAAAATGATCTCACGTGATATGGTCTCACGCAAGACCTATCCAACATAAAAAGGAAAAAGGTCGTGTATTTTTCTAATTAAAAAATAGTTCGTGATTAAATTGAAAAAAGAGAAAAACGTAGTATATTTTATCGCAATTAACCCCTGAATAAAAATTGATCTTTAACAATTTATAGTATAATTCTATTTCTTTCCATTGATTCTGAGTATTCCTCTTTATTAAAATGATATCGACTCTTATACCATTTCTTTTCACACAATTACTTGTGTTTTAAAATAAAAATAAACGGTAAACACATAAAATCAACAAAACAAGAAAATCAACACAGTACACTATGAAGAAGCAATTACATGCATTAAATAAAATGATATTAAATGCATTATCAACTTATATTAAACAACTAGAAGAATTAGATAAGTATCTCAACAAAATATCAAGATTTGATATCTTGATTTATGAACAAAGAGATTTAAAAAAAAACATATACTAAAATTAAAGAGTATAATATATTTAATAAGTAGTAGATTGAGAATGAGATATATGATATTTTAATGTATAGTATGAGAATGAGATATATAATATTTTAATGTATAGTATGTAGTTGTATTGATGTTATGTTTGGACTCCATGTAAATATATTAATTGTAAGGATTTTATGTATCAAAAAGGAAAATGTAATAATAATTGGTAATATGTCCTGCTTAATAAAATGTAACAATATTTGTAAGATGTGTGAAAGTACTCCATAAATAATCACTCAGGATCCCCTGTTACAGGATTGTGTTTAATCTAATGTTTCACTTAATGGATTAACGCCACGTGTAAATTTTTCCAAATATAAAAATAAGAGATTAACTACTATTTTCACGGGAGTTTAAACCAACGTTCATCCCATAAAGAAATCATAAACCGCAGTTTGTAACCTAAGAAAATATTAATCACACAAAAAAGGAAATATGATTCTTAATATATTTAGTTGACAATGGAAATCATATTCAGTATTATTATGTCTCGTGTGTTGGATGGGAACATTCATTTTAAATTAAATAAATAGTATATATTTTATAATTTAAAAAAGTAGAAAAAATATACTCTCTCCGTCTCATTTTAAGATGGTCTTTTTTCATTTTTGGCGTCCCATCTAAAGAGTCTCCTTTCATTTTTTACACACATGAGACCCACACTGTGACACCCTCTCTAATACAATTAAAATATGGAACTCACACTCCCACTAATACCACTACCCACTACACATTAATTAATACTCCCTCCGTCCCACGTATTTTTACCCACTTTCCATTTTGGGGTGTCTCACGTATTTTTACCCATTTCATTTTTGGCAAAAATACATAATATTTTATTAACTATTTTTTACAATTCCAACAACTTTAATTATTTTTTTACACTTTATTCATCATTCTCAATAACTTTATTCACTTTTTCTTTTAAATTACTAATTTATCCCTAATTTCTCTTACATTATATATTAAAAAATAAAACATCTTAATCTCCGTGCCCGTACAAATGGGTAAAAATACCCGGGACGGAGGGAGTAATACTTCTTAATCTACGTGCAAAAAAGCAAAAGCCCTCTTTAGAGGGGACAGAGGGAGTATATAGTAAAATAAAAGTTTAAAGTGCAATTACTTGTAAATAAATTAATCTTTTAATTTTGAAATAAAATTTTCTATAATCTTTTAAAATTTTAAAATTAATCATTTAAAATAATATAAATTTTTCAATATATATTTTTCAAATTTACTTTTAGTATTCATGTGATTATAGTCAAATTTAGTCAAAATATAAAAAAAAAGTTAGAAGGAGAATTTTTATATTATATTATATTATATATATACACTTTAAATTTTATAATTTATTTATTTTACTTTTAATATAAATCCAATTTGTGGGTATATCGGTGCATTAGATGCACTACAATTATACTCTTAATTTATATATTAGTATTTTACTTAAAATAAATATATGACTAGCACATTTATTTTTTCTTCATTAATATATATTAGTTTTAAGATAATTTTAATTTAAATGAGATACTTTTTTGAAAAGTATAAAATAAAAATTAATTAACATATTTTCTTTACTTATATAGATATTCATTTATAAAATTTATAAGCTCACATGACATATTTACTTACGTTCCTATGATTTTTCTACAATATATTAGAAAGCTGGGATTTTACAATATATTTACGTTCCTATAAAATTTAATATAGTATTTCCTTTTTTTTTATTAATATTTCCTTATGGGTTACATGCAGTGATTTATGATTTTTTTAGATGAACATTTGTTTAAACTCCTGTTAAGAATAACAGTTAATATCTTATTTCTATGTTTGGAAAAATATAACGTTTATCCAAGAAATGAAAATTAGATGAAACACAATTCCGATTTGCATAAATAAAGGTTGAATACAGCTAAAGAAGGCAATATGTTTAAAAGCTTAGAGAAATCCAATTTTAGCCACCTTCAACACTCACAAGAATTAATTAATCTTAACTAAGAAATAAATTTATGTTGAAGTTGTTACAACTTGTGTTAAGAAACTAACCTTATTCAAACATTTACAATTTAGGAGTGAAGATGCCTAAGTTATTAGGGGGAGTATAAATTTTAGCTTTGAAACTTGTTTTTACTATTTAGTAGTAAGATATAGAATAGGCTCATAGGAAATAGGGGAACCTCCTAAAGTAAACAATATAGTGTTTTAATTTTACGGATATACCCTTCTAGGAAAAGAGATGATCAAGAAAATTTTCAAACTCCTTCAAACATCCATAATTCTTTGTGTATGAATTTTATAGCTCCGTCCATCCCGATGTATTCAGTATTACTATTTTATATTTAATAAATAGTTGTGTTAGAGGAGGGTGTGAGTCGTCCTATATGCCTAAAAAGAGAAATAAATAAATGAACGGTGAATATCTCAAAATAGTAAAATAGATAAATTAAAAATGAATGAAGAGGTACTTTCACACATCAATTCACAGTTGAAAACTCAAAAAATCTATGTTTATTTCTGGTTTTGAAAAATGAGTTTTGAGCCTAAGTTTTTAAAATAACCTTATGTAGAATTACGTACTTCACTAATCCTTAACTCAACCTACTTACCTACCCATCTTTTGAACATTATCTCCCTTTAATTAATTTTTTTTCTTTTTTCTCTCACACTATAAAAAAAATATTTTTTACTAATGAAATACGATAAAAACTTTAATTTCATTGTTAAATTGATTTACTAACGGATTAACAACGAAATTCATTGGTAAAGTGATGGTTGATAAATAATTTCGTTGGTATTCCATTGGTAAGAAGAAACAAATTTTATTATGCATGTAAATATTCCCTCCGTCCCGTTACAACGTATGTGTTTACTTTTTGCACGTTGATTAAGGAGTATAATATTTTAATGTGTAGTGAGGTGAGAGAAATAATATATTAATATAAAGTGGGTAGGTGTATTAATATGACATTTGCGCCCATAGAGAGATAAGTACTACCTCCGTCCCATTAAAAGGTACGCGCTTCTTTTGTGATTCAAAAAGGAAGCGAGTACCTTTCAATGGGACGGATGAAGTAATTAATATGTGTGGGTCCTCTTTACCAAAAAGGGAAATGCACACTTTGTATTGGGATGAACCAAATTAAAATACGCGTATGTTTCAATGGGACGGAGGGAGTATATAATAAATCTAGTGGCATTCTGTTGCTTAAAAAATGTAATTTTTGTTGGCAATGAATTGGTATTTCCATTGGTATGGCTAAAAATGAGTAGTTTTTTTAGGGCAGTGGATCACATCAATCAATATTTTTTACATATTTTCATACACCTCTTACACATTAATTTGAGATAAAGTTAAAACAAATGCATCCGGCTGATTTTTGTAGACTCAAGATTTTCACTAACGTTCTAATTATAACACCCCAAGTGCTAGTGTGAATTGCAAACTCTTAAGTTTTAGCATCACTATTATACAAGTATACAATGTAGCTAAGAAAGTCCACTACATATCAAATATCAATGAAATCCTTTTAAGTTAATCTTAGCGATTCACTAGAGAAAAATGTTGCTTCAGTGATACGAAAGTTTATTAAAGTACTAGTACTTTGAAATTTTGTAGGCAGAAATATGTTTCATGCCAAGTGTGTTAAGATGATTAATTTGATTCAATAAAAGTATGCATGGGTGCTTTCTTGTTGAATACTACCCCATAAACACTTGGAAAAAGTTTATGTGGTGAAACCCCCTGTCGATTGGATATAGATGCATAGTGAAGGTAATAATATATTAAGAAAGATTGGTGTGGGATCGTTTCATTTAAATTTTTACATAACATATAAAAAATAATAATATTCATCTCACGTAAGCTTTTACATAGCGGGATGACATCATTAAATGATACTCAATCGAGAAAAAGTGATAATACTGCAGTAAACTATTTCATTAACAATTTATAATATAAATAATAATTGATAATACTTTATAGTGAAAATGATAACATTTTACAACGAAAGTAATAACTAATCACACAAGTATAAAATGGTTTTATCGTAAAACCATCTCATTGCTAGTATAAATGAAGTGTAACTAAAGAATGAAATTTGGAAAGAAGATACCACGAATCCCCCCGTTTATTGCAATAACTTTTAGGATATGTTTGATTGATATATTATAAGTATATATTATTATTATTATTAATTTGTAATGTTTTTCTAAACATATTTTTATTTTGTATGAAAAATTGGATGATCCTTTAAATAAAAAAAAAAGAACAATTATTGGGTGGTCAAATAAAAGTGCGAAATTAATTGTTCGTTTAACAATTGAGTGATCTTTTGTAAGGTATAATAATAATAATAAAATAATAAAAAAAATCTCCCAATAAAAATTTTAGAATTACCTTCATCCCATGACCGTCTAGACTCCTCCGGGTCAATCTTCCACTTGAATTCCGAATTACCTGTCTGGTCTTTTTTCATTGTCACCAAGATAAGCATACTTCAAGTGTTCCGGTAACGGTTTCAGCTCCTCTTTCTTTTCTTCCATCGGAGTGCTCTCTCTATCCAATGACAAGTACTTTCTAGTCCACTTCACTTCTTCAACCTTAGCTTTCTCCTAGATTATCTATAAAGACTAATCGAAAAACATTGATCTAGAATTCACAAAAATTAGTTGTTTTTTAAATTATACACGGTGGGTTATTAATGGGGCAAACTTACATAAGAAGTTATAATGGCGTGAGTTATTTGCGGATTGAGCTATTGATTAAATCATCTTTAAATGAGCTTGTTGTTGGTTAAAGCAGGCTTAGATATAGCTCTTTGCCCCTAATTCATCACCCAAAGCAAGTAAGTTCTCAAGATATTCAATACATTCCTCATTAGAAAGATCATCAAGCTCCGTAGTGGGATAAGTAGGAGACTCCATCAAGTATGTCTCAAGAGGGTCCTTAGACAGGATCAATGACATATCTTCCTTCACAATCTCCTCCACCACATCAATACTATGACATTGCGACTCCATAGGTATCTTCATTGCTTTGTCAAGGTTGAATAGAACCTCTTCTTTATCCATCCGCAACCTTAACTCCCCCTTTCGAACATCAATCATGACCCTAGCAGTAGCAAGGAAAGGTCACCCCAAGATAAGAGGGATATTATCCTTGTCATCTTCCATATCAAGTACAAGAAAATCCACAGGAAAGACTAGTTTCTCTACTTTAACAAGAACGTCTTCAATGATACCTTTCGGAAACGTCATCGATCTGTTCACCAATTATAGAGCAATTGTTGTAGGAGATAACTCCCTCAAACCAAGCCTTTGAAAGATAGACAATAGCATCAAATTGATGATGCCCCAAGATCGCACAAGGCTCGTCGTGCCCGCCCTATTCCAATCTCACACAAGATAGTGAAGCTTCCCGGATCCTTCATCTTCTGTGGCAGCTTCCTTTGAATGATCGAGCTGCAATTTTCAGACAAGTTCACCGTCTCAATTCCGTTCAAGCTTTTCTTCTTCAGCAATATATCCTTAAGGAATCGGGCATAGTATGTCATCTTAATTATCGCCTCAGAGAAAGGAATACTCAAGCTTATCTTATTCATGATATCTGAAAACCTCTTGATCTTTTCTTCCAATCCCTTCTTCACCAGCCTATAAGGAAACGGCGGAGGTATCTTTGTTTTGAGAATACCCCATTCATCACGCTCGACCTTCTCCGCTTTATCCTTCTCTGCTCTCAACCTCTTGGCTCTTTCTCACTTTTTCTATGCTATAATCTCGGTATTTTGCTCATTTGGAACCAAGAAAGTAATGTTCTCATCACGAGGAGTGTTCGGTGAAGAAACAAGTGCAGTACGGGGCAATTCGACCTGGATTCGACCTGAAAATTTGGTAGAATCGGACACATAGTGGTCAAATTGATCTTCTGGAATACGATTCTCCCTCTGTCTCTCCGATTCAACCTGGATTCGACCTGAAGGTCTGGTCGAATCAAAGTTCCCCTAGTCGAATCGACTCACTGTATGATTTCTGCCCTCCGATTCGACCTGGATTCGACCTGAAGGTCTGGTCGAATCAATAGGCTGCTGGTCGAATCGGGCTTCTGATAAAACAAAGTGCTCTGGACGGGTGGATTCGACCTGGATTCAACCTGAGGGCCAGGTCGAATCATCTTGATGTTGGTCGAATCGTGTTTCTGATAGAACAGAGTGTTTTGGATGGGTTGATTCGACCTGGATTCAACCTGAGGGCCAGGTCGAATCAAGTTGATGTTGGTCGAATCGTGCTTCTAATAGAATAGAGTATTCCGAATAGGTTGATTTGACCTGAATTTGACATAAGTGCCAGGTCGAATCGACTGGACGTTGGTCGAATCGAGGCTCTTTTGCTTCCAGATCACATCCAGTAGGCCAATTCGACCTCCCCTGTTGGATTTGACCTGTAGTGTAGGTTGAATCGGGGTCGAATTGAGCTCTTGATGTCCCCAATTTCAATTTTGGCCTCATCGGTCCCTCGTACTGTGTTCCAGAATTGCAGGACTTTGGATTCTCAATACTTTGAGACGAGAGCTTCCCTTTCTCAATAGTTTGAGAGAGCTTGTTAATGCTTCCTGCCATCTGCCCCATCAACAATGTATGGTCCTTCACTTGCTTAAATAAATTCTCATAGTTTGCATCAATCTTCTTCTCTAATTTGGCCTCAAGACGATCCAATCTAGTATCATTCCTAGTCATGTACCTGTTCACCGTATCCTCGAAACCAGACTTTCATTTTTCCACTTTCGCACCCGGATCGACACCTATGGGAGATTGAATTGCATTGTTAGGATTGCTCCATGAAAACTCCGGCCTCCTAGGCTGTTGATAATTACCCGGGGTCCACGGTTGTTGTAGTTCCCTTGGTAATTCTGGTTGTCTTGATTTTGATACCTTGTCCCTTGAATACTTTGCCCCATAGCATAGTTTGCTTCTTCCATATCCTCTTGGATCGTTCCATCATTCATAACTTCCTGCTGCATGATTGGTACGCGTTGAGATATATCGTTGATTTGATTTTGTTGAGACTCTAGTAGCTTGTTGATATTCGACAAGATAGAGATGATCTCAATTTCTCTACTTGTTTTCACCATAGCATGTTCAACCTTAGCCACTTTTCCAAAGATGTAAGTACCTCTAACTCTATCAGTTGGCCAATCTCTCGAGTTCATCTAAATATCTTCAAAAAGTTTCTCGGCCTTTACGGATGACTTAGTAAGCAATGCCCCATTAGAAGAAGCATCCAATAACACACGTGAATCACAGTCCAATCCATTGTAGAATATGCTGATATACTGAGCTTTAGATAGCCCATGTTGAGGACACTTACGAAGCATGTCCTTGAATCTGCCCCACGCTTCATGAAACTTCTCTCCACCACCGATAGCAAATTGGTTAATGTCTTGCTTCATCTTGAACACCTTTGAAGGTGGCATGTATCTCTCCAAGAACTTCAACTTCAATTGCTCCCAAGTAGTGCATTCAACTGCATTGATAGTGCCGTACCAATTTCTTGTCCTTTCAGTAAGCGAGAATTTAAACAAGAGGATCTTCCTAGAATCTTCATGTTCTCCTGCGTCTTTTTGAGTACTTGCATTGCCCAAGAACTTGTTTAGATGCTGCTGCGGATCCTCGAAAGACCCTCCTGAAAAGAAGTTCCTTTCTATCATGCTAATAAGAGTGGGGTAAAGATCGAAATTCGCATTAGCCCCCCTCGCTCCTAGAAGCCCAAAGCGTCCAGCCCCATTATTCTTGAAGACTTCACTGATGGCCAGATTATCCGGATTGACCCTTTCGTTGGCCATGTCGACTTTCTCTGCTTTGACTGTCAAATCAACTACAGTTTCAGTTGCTTCCGAGTTCGGTTCGTCCACTTCAACTCCAAAATTCAGAGCTGTAGTTGGTTCTTCTTTATTCTTACTCTTCTTCTTCTTCCTCGATGATGCTCTGATCTCAGGATTATATGGTTCTAATTCACCTTTCTTTGATCTCGTGAGCATACACCTGAAAAGAATAAGAGTTAAAACAGTAAAACAAGAAAAATAGTCCTAAAAAACTAGAAATAACAAAAAGATATTTTAAGCCGTGACCGGCAACAGCGCCAGAAACTTGATATGCGTTTTCTCAACACACAATTTAATCCCCAAGTATGAAGCATATCAATTGTAGTTTCGAAGGTGACCAAGTTATATATCGAACCCAAGAGATGGATAAATATCAATTTAATTATGTTTTAGTAAATTATGACTATGTTGGAAAATATAATGGTTGTGATATTAAGTAACAACTAATAATTAAAATAACAAGTAAAAATAACAAGAAGAAGAGATAGTAGGTTGTGATCAAGTAAGATGATAGGTAGTTCGTCAGGTCATCCAGTTCCACTTATTAATTCATACTTTTGTGTGACGCATCACTAGCAAATCTACTCTATAGACACAAGTAAATATGCGTATGACACGTGTGAATATTCTTGGAGCAAGATGTATATTTTACCCCCCTTTCTAGGTACTATCATAATCAATTATTTTCCGTGCACTTAGTACTCTAACCCGATTTGATCTCCCTTTATAGGTACTTTAAAATTATACTATTTATCCTACTTATTAAACCGAATATGATTCAGTTAACAAGTATTCATATAAGATAGTTCTAATAAGACTTCGGAATCCCTTCACTTAGAATTATAACAGGAAACCCTGCTCAGCAATGAACGCACTCAACCAATAACTGAGTTATATATTCAGACTCTGCACAACAATTATTGATGCACAAAATGACTGTGAGTATGGATTAAAAACACGCAATCTTATATAAAATAAACTATAAGTAGTGTTGTACGGCGTTTACACACGAAAGATAAATTAACTCATGAACCCTTTATAACCCTAGAACTACCGAAGCGACTCTAGCCCATAATTGATCTAAGAACAATCATGGTTAGTTGGACCGATCTTACTTGAATCTCCAGCGGAACTCTGTCACAGCCACTCCAGATGATGGAATCGCTCTCCTCCCAACTCTACGTCTCCACGTCTTGGTTCTTCAATGTATCTAGATCCTTGAATTCCCCTATTGCATAAGCCTTCTTTTACACTTGTAATCATGTCTTCTGGGCTTGGAATGGGCTTTTTAAGTTACCACACGCATTGACGGTGTAAAAATACGGATATGGTAAGTTTTCGAGCTTCGATTCGACCTCAACAACAGGTCGAATTGACCACCACAAGTCGAATCGGAAGTCGAATCAGCCTACTGTAAGTCCTAGGCATTCGATTCGACTAACTGACCAGGTCAAATCAACGCGACGAGGTCGAATCGGCATCCCAGCCAATCGATTCGACCTTGATTCGACCTGATGCCCAGGTCGAATCCTTCAGTCGTGGTAGAATCCACCTTCTGTACAAGTTGTGTCACCAATTCGACCTGAAGGGCAGGTCGAATTGACCTCCTTCAGGTCGAATCAAACTCCTGCTTCGCCCAAACGGATGACTTCGACTTTCTTTCTTCCGTATTCAACACTTCCACTCTGATTTCCTTTGAAAAATCACTCAAATAGCTCAATCAACACCCGATTCATGTTTTTTCACAATATTTATTGGTTTTCAACCGATTTCATCTTTCAAACACTCCATAATAGCACAAATCCAGGCGCAAGATTCTTGAATTTACACACTCATCATGCCTCTTGACACAGTGTTTATTTGCAATTCTCATGCCCCTTTACAATTTAAACATCTATCAATGCATAGAGTTAAATAAAATATGAAGGATGAGGACTGTGTTCTCATATGGGCACGATGACACAAGTTTTTTGTCAAATAGGTTACCTCCCCATTGGCCACAACCATTAGAGTTGTTAAAAAAGACTAAAATGCATAAGGTTGACCCGATTAATTCTAAAAAAATAAAAATAAAATAAAAATTTTAAGATTTTAATTTTGCATTCTGTTTTAAAACTGAACTTTTTGGCCATGATTAACTTGGGGGCTAATCAGCTGAGAGTTATTATTATTATTATTATTATTATTATTAATTTACTTAAATACTCATCACCTACAACACATCAATTATCCCCTCATATTCTACCCTCACCTCAGTTCATTGTGTGACAAAATTCCTTCGTCCTTTTAATTTTCATTTCATTCTCATTATTTCTCTCACTCTAATTCACTATTTTCTCTAATAAATAAAATAATACTTAGGTAAATATATGAGAATTAATATAATTATCATAAATAAATTCTATTTAATTATATGATTTAACAATATTTTGCATGTATTAATTTTAATTCTCTAAAATTCTAAATAATATATTAGTTAATTTTGAATTTATTTTATTATTTATAATAAATTTATATTTATAAAATTTCAATATTTTTTATTGTGTAGCCCGAAGGGCCGACTTATTCAACCCGAAGCCCGTCAGAGTTAAGTTCACATTTTAGTAGACACAAGTTTGAAAATCAGTTCTTTTGGCCCGAATCGATTAGCCCGAAGCCCGTTTAACATCCCTAACAACAATCACTTGAGGGGCTTAGGAAGAATACGTGTCTTCTATCCGCAAAGAATTGTCGCCACTTAGTGAACAATTGGCTCATACACAACAATGATAGGATCACCAGACACGTGAAAGATGCTTGCTAAACCATAAAACAGTCATGCCATATAAATATATTGAGACTCAACTTGTAACATTCATTCCATTACTTCATAATCTTCTATACTATAAATTAAGGGTTATGAGTAGAAGATGGAGATGTTCTATTTCCCAATTTCTTGATTACTTTGATTTTTGTTATATAATCTCTCATTCCATGTCTGATTAATTGATTTTTGTATAATTTCTCATTTGTACTAGATAAACTTCACGAAATCACCCAATCAACATAATCATTACCCATTAAGCATTTAAGATTAAATTAAATGTAATATATTAGTAATACTATTTTTTAGTTGATAATAAAATTTTATTCTTAGTTTATGTTATAGTTTAATACTATAAAAGTTTATACATTATAAATTAAAATTAGAAATAAATATTTAACAAGTTTTATGAAAATCAAGTTATAGAATAGAACTCTTAAATACTACACTCGATTCCAAAAAATTCGTACTCTTTTAATTCTTAGGTGAGTGGATGGGTCAAAATGTTGAGAATAAGAATAATTGACTCTTGAAAATTCTCATTATTATATTTGATACAAAAATTTATTACTCTTAGATAAATAATTTAGAGCATATTTGCTTTAGAATACAAAGGAAAAAAAGAATTACCATCAGTTACAAAAATTAGTTGCAATGAGACTAAATTAACTTTTATTGAACAAGGAAATAAACAATTGAGATTTACCGAAATTTCCTAATGTTCATCCTTTTTGTGCTTTGTATGTGGTGGTTAAAAATATCGATTAAGAGTGATTCAGAGTGCTACCGAGGATCAGGTCGTACACGGCGTTTTGTAGCGCCGTTAGCCTCGCCAGATCTGATTACCAAGCCGGAATCTCTAACTCTGGTCCAGTTTCAAGCGCAGACACCGAGGATCAGTCCGTACACGGTGTTTTATGGCACCGTCAGCCTCGCTAGATCCGATTACCAAGCCGGAATCTCCAACTCGGGTCTAGTTTCAAGTGCAGATGCGGATCCAGATTCCTCCTCATTCTCCACCGATGATGGCATGTAGTTCTATAAATTAAAACCTTCTTCGTTCGCTCAATCAAGGAATAAAGATGATTCCACCGCCACAGCTGTGAGGTAGTTGCCTCGGGTGGTAGGATTAACGATCGAGAGGAGTCGATCCAACGAAGGGCGCAGATTCTCAATCTGATAGGTAAAAACTTTGTGTTGCTTATTCCTTTGATTCTCAATTGTTAAAAGTTTATTCTTATGGGTATTTTGATTTTATATGTTCTCTTTGATTCTCTGAAGTGGAAGTGAACAAGAAAAGAAAGAAGCTTACCTGAAACTAATATTCGTCATCTCTAGCTGAATTCCTTGAGGTTAGGTTATGATTTTAGATAATTCTCTTGTTTGTTCTACATTGTTGGATATTAGGTTTGCTTATTGTTCCATAAAAGTCTCTATGAGCGTCCCTTGATTAATACTCGATTCTTTAGGTTTAAGGCATCTACACTTTGCTGATTATGATCAAGTCATCAACTCTACAATTGTTGTAACATGAATTCTCTTATGAAACTTAAGCAAACACTCGATGAAGAACACTCACGAGCTTGCACTCACTTAAACGTTTGATCACTCATGTTTCACTCACAAATCGATTGATGAACGAAGAATGAAATAAAAGAGATCAACACGAAGATGTATAGTGGTTCGGCGTAAGCCTACATCCACTTTCCTAAGAGAAGAATTCACTAAATAATGATGAAGGTTACAAGCTTATAAGCACACTCACAAGCCCTAATTCTTAATGCTTGTTCTTAAACTGATGAGTGAAGAAGATGTGATGAAGATGATGATCTCCACAACTGACAGTTTCTTCAACTTATATAGATGTGTGTCCAACGTTTAGATTCCCTTCCATCCAATCAAAATGCACGCACATTAATCAGTTGTAACCAACTGATGGTTCAATTTCAATTGCCTGATCTTTGCAGCTTCAACCGTGGCTTCTTGCTGCTGCTATGCCTCCACTGATCATCTAGCTCCAAGACTAATCTAACAGTCTACACATGCAATCCTTTAATCACTTAATCAACCAATGCACGAACTCCACGTGGCATGTTCTTAGTTCCCATTCAACATACACACATATGCTCATACAACATATATACATGCATGGTCTATACTTTCACAAATCTCCACCTTAGACCTTGCATCTCCATGTTAGCTTCATCTTCTCCACCTTGCTGCATTTTAAGGCTGCAGCCACCTTTCCTTTCTTGCTCAATTCAACTGAATTAATTGCTTACACAGCTCATACTTATGAACTGGTAAGGCTTTAGTAAATATATCAGCTGGATTGTCATCTATTTTGATCTTCTTGACACTTACTACCCCCTTGTCTATCATGTCCCTTATGAAATATAACCTTACATCAATGTGCTTGGTCCTTTCATGGTACCCTTGATGCTTGGAGAGATGCACTGCACTCTGATTATCACAATGCACTTCAACTGAATCTTGCTCAATCCCAAACTCACTCAGTATACCAGTCAGCCACACCCCCTCTTTGATTGCTTCTATGAGTGCAACAAATTCTGCCTCTGTAGTTGATAGAGCCATTATATGTTAATAAGTTGCTTTCCAGCTTACTGCAGTACCAAATAGATTGAATACATAACCAGTAAGTGACTTCCTAGTATCAAGATTTGCTGCATAATCAGCATCAACATATCCAACTACTGACTTATCCCATGTTGCCATTTTCTGAAACTTCAAACCTGTTGTGATGGTTCCTTTCACATACCTGAGAGCCCACTTCACTGAACTCCAATGTAGCAACATGGATTACTCATAAATATACTAATCATGCTCATCACATAAGCTAAATCTGGCCTGCAACATACCATTGCATATATTAAACTGCCAACAGCACTAGCATAGGGTATATTGCTCATTTCAGCTTTCTCTTGATCTGTCTGAGGAGCTTGGAGTAATGACAGTTCACTTCTTGTTTTGCTGGTGTAGATACTGTTTTGCTGAGATTCATATTGTATCTCTTCAACACTTTGTCTAAGTATGATTCTTGGAACAACTTCAGCTCACCAGCTGGCCTATTTCTCTCAATCTGCATACAAAGAATCACCTTTGCTTCTCCTAGATCCTTCATATCAAACACCTGCTTAAGTATCTCCTTTACTTCATCTATACCAGTTTGATCTTTACAAGCTATACGGATATCATCTACATACAAAAGTAAGTATGTATAACACCCTTCCTTGAACCTAACATAAACGCAATTCTCATGTAAGCTCATGCTGAATCCATTTGATGTAATGTAATCATTAAACTTCAAATACCACTGTCTTGAACTTTGTTTCAGACCATACAAAGATTTCAACAGTAAGCAAGCCTTATTCTCACCCACTTCAATACTTACACCATCAGGAATCTTCATGTAGATATCATCTTCTAAATTTCCATGCAAGAATGTCGTAGTGACATCCATCTGATGTAACTCAAGATCAAACTGAGTCACTAATGCCAGTAGAATTCTGATAGAACAATGCTTAACAATAGGTGAGAATATCTCATTATAATCAACACCTTCTTTCTGTGAGAAACCTCTTGCTACAAGTCTTGTCTTGTACCTAACACTCCTTCTTTGCTTGTAACAGGCTTCTTCTTGTAGATCCATTTACAGCTTACTAACTTCTTATTCTTTGATCTGTCAACAATCTGTCAAGTCTTGTTCTTATGTAATGATAGCAACTCTTCTTCCATAGCAACTATCCATTTGTTATTGTCATTTCCTGATATAGCTTCATCATATGTTCTTGGCTTATAATTTTCTATATCAGATGCAACATACAGTGCATATGATACTATATCAGCTTCCATATATCTTACTGGAGCTTTAATTTGTCTTCTTAACCTATTCCTAACAAGTTGATAGGAACTTAAATCATACCTTGAGCTAGATGAACTAGGAGAGCTATCTTTCTTATTCTGATCAGCACTATTATTCTCTTCATTACATTGCTGTACTTCCTTCCTAGCTTGCTCCATCTGAGGCTCATCAAAGTCTGTAGTAATAGATACTACAGAATTTCTTTCAACCAATGGCATCTTCCTTTCACTGAATGTGACATCTCTGCTAACAATAAACTTGTTAGCTTCATAACACCACAGTCTATATCCTTTTACTTCTTTAGGGTATCCAATCATTACACATTTTAGTGCTCTTGGTTCCAACTTATCTTGCTTCACATGGGAGTAAGCCTGACATCCTATTACTCTCAAATGACTGTAACTAGGAGCCTTTCCAGACCACACTTCTTCAGGTGGTTTGAATTTCAAAGCTGCTGATGGACATAGATTGATCAGATAGGCTGTTGTAGTCACAAGTTCACCCCAAAACCCTTTTGTAAATCCTCCACTACTTAACATACACCTTACTCTTTCTAACAATGTCTGATTCATCCTTTCTGCAACACCATTTTGTTGTGGAGTTCCAGGTGTAGTCTTGTGCCTCTTAATTCCCTTTTCTCTGCAGAAAGCATTGAATTCTTCTGAAACAAACTCAAGCCTATTATCTGATCTCAAACATTTCAACTTCTTTCCTGTCTGATTCTCCACCTCAGCAAGCAATTCCTTAAATGCAGTAAATGCTTGATCCTTTGTTTTAAAGATCTTAACCCATAGCTTCCTAGAGTAGTCATCTATGAAGGATATAAAATATCTTCCACCTCCAATAGTTGGATTTCTTGATGGTCCCCATAGATCTGTATGAACATACTAAAGCTTCTCTGATGAAATATGTTTTCCTGAACCAAATTTCAACCTCTTTGCCTTGCTTAGAATGCAATCTTCACATTGATCCATCTTACTGGTTGAACTTATATCTAGTAGCTTATGTCTTGCGAGCTCTTGTAACCCTCTCTCACTTACATGAGCTAGTCTTCCTTGCCATAAATGAACATCTTCTTGAACTTGAGAAGTGTTCAACTGTCCAGAGACAACTGATCCTTCAAGAAAATAAAGATCAAAGCTCTTAACACCTTTCATTACAACTGACTTATCATTTATGATGGTGAGTACACCTTTCTTCATATAATACTCATATCCCAAGGAGTCTAACATTCCTAATGATATCAAATTTCTTCTCAATCCTGGTACATACCTCACATTTGTGAGCAACTTAATGGATCCATCAAACATTCTGAATTTGACAGAGCCAATACCCTCAATCTTGATGGCTTGATAATTGCCTAACAAGACTGATCCCTCATGATATGGTTTTAAATCAGTAAACCAATCCTTAACTGATGTCATATGAAAAATGCAACCTGAATCTACACCCACTGACCTGACACTTGACCAGAAACAACAACCAAAGCTTCAATGTAATCTTGATCCTTGTTACCTCTATTTTCAGTCACCTGATTGGCATGGATTCTTTGATTTCCACCTTTTTCAGCAATCTTCCTGACCACCATTGCTTTCCACTTATGACATTGCTTCTTGAAATGACCAGGCTTGTTGCAGTGGAAACAGTTATTGTTTTCTTCATCTGCTGATATACCTTGATTACTTCTTTCATGTTTCTTCTTATTAGCACCAGCCTTCTTATCATTCTTGTTCCACTTGTTCTGTTTGTTGGCAACAAGACCTTCTCCAGCAACTGCATTATCTGATGTCTTATGGAGCACCTTTGCTTTGATTGCTAGAATCACTTGCTCCAGGGAGATTGATTCAACATTTCCATACAACAATGTGTCTCTCAACCCTTCAAAAGATTTAGGAAGAGCTGACATCAATATGACAACCTTATCTTCACTTGACAGTGCTACATCAATGTTCTCTAAATCATCTATGATCTTATTGAAATTATCTAGTTGGCTTAGAATATATTTATCTTCTGATACTTTGAAAGAATAGAGCTTTTGCTTGGTGTACAACCGATTTGCCAATGTCTTCACCATGTAGAGATCAGCAAGCTTCTTCCACATATCTCTTGCAGATGCTTCCTTTGAAACTTCCCTTAAAGCTTTATCACCTAAGTATAGAATGATTGCACTTCTAGCCTTTGATTGTTGATCTTGATTTGCAGCTAATGCAACTGCATCCACAACAGCTTCTTGATCTTCTGGTAGTGGTTTGATTGCATCAGCCAGCCCTTGTTGGACCAGTACAGCCTCCATCTTCATCCTCCACAAACTGAAATCAACTTTCTCTGTAAACTTCTCCACATCAAACTTGGTTGTAACCATGATTCTTCCCTTCTGATCTTTTTACTTGTGGCTGCTGCTTCTTCTTCCCACAGACGACGCCACTTCTTATGAAACTTAAGCAAACACTCGATGAAGAACACTCATGAGCTTGCACTCACTTAAACATTTGATCACTCATGTTTCACTCACGAATCGATTGATGAACGAAGAATGAAATGAAAGAGATCAACACGAAATGTATAGTGGTTCGGCGTAACCTACATCCACTTTCCTAAGAGAAGAATTCACTAAATAATGGTGAAGGTTACAAGCTTACAAGCACACTCACAAACCCTAATTCTTAATGCTTGTTCCTAAACTGATGAGTGAAGAAGATGTGATGAAGATGATGATCTCCACAGCTGACAGTTTCTTCAACTTATATAGATGTGTGTCCAACGTTTAGATTCCCTTCCATCCAATCAAAATGCATGCACATTAATCAGTTGTAACCAACTGATGGTTCAGTTTCAACTGCCTGATCTTTGCAGCTTCAACCGTGGCTTCTTGCTGCTACTATGCCTCCACTGATCATCTAGCTCCAACACTAATCTAACGGTCTACACATGCAATCCTTTAATCACTTAACCAACCAATGCATGAACTCCACGTGGCATGTTCTTAGTTCCCATTCAACATACACACATATGCTCATGCAGCATACATACATGCATGGTCTATACTTTCACAAATTCATTATGCTACTAAGTTCATTATTCTTCCTCCAGATGCACTCGACTGTAAATAATCATCTGGGTAATATAGCTTGCATTATAGATGCATCTTCAAATTAAGTTCCCAATGGTGTAGTGTTTGTAAGCATGAGAGATTCTACATATATATAAAGTAGAGAATTTTTTACTTCATAAGGAACCAATAGTTGGGTTTGATTTCAAAACTCTACAAGCACACTGAGATGGTAACAGTTACAGACATAAGGCGGGTCGTGTTGAATATGTACGTCTGCTGCTCATGCCTCGACTGAAGAAATTGACAACCATAGGGTCCCCATTTTTGAAAGCCTTGCCAACTCGCCTTGTACGTAAGGCCTCCTTATTAGCCAAGCTCAACATAGTCAACTGTCTAAAGCTACAACACTTTTCTACCACTGCTTAAACTTCAGGGTAACTCTATTTCAATCTTTCTGCAACACAACTACTCTTCATTTCGATTTCCAACCTATGTAAATGTATGTTACTATTGTCCATGTTGCAGCAGTGTCAACCAGATTTATTGAGACTATGACAAATGAAGGATGACAGCATAACATCCTGAATTGTGCAGTCTATCATTCTGTAGACGTTTGCACTTCATCTTCTGTTCAATCAAAGTTTCATCTCATATCTATTTCTTTCTCATTTCTTGGAACCAATACTCACCCAAAGAATACCCACACCGTATCATATTACATCATATGGGTTGACTGCGTTTGGACTTTGGAAGCAGTGTATTGTTTGTCTGTGCTACAATGCTCTTACGTGGGCTTCTGCTTGTTTCAACTCCTCCAAACTTAATTTGGTCTTCATGCAAAACTACTTCTCTTCATATGCAACTGTTTTTCATTTCCCAATAAATATAACTAATTTCATGCATGTATTGTTTTCCCTTTTTCTTTGGACTGTGAACTTATGACTACATACGTATTGTGTAGTTGGTGTGGTTTAACTGATTGTTCAGCTTCTATTGTGAAATGTTTACTATTCATATTTCTCCCCATGTTATTTAGCTAGTTAATGCATGATGGTTGTTTTTAAATCCTAGATGAATAAAATTTCCAATTGATAAGTGTAAATTCCAATGTCAAATCACTTTTTTTATTTAATTAAATATTATTCCAAGGAATATTATAGTTAAATTTTTAAAACACTTCCATTATTTCCACGTCCCTACAATTTTGCAATTTGGACATTGGTGTTGCCTCATCATAAGTGCCCCTTTTTTTAATTTTATTTTGCACGCAGAAAAAAATGTGTAAAAATAAATTTGCAAAACAAAATGTGCAAAAGAAATTGTGCAAAATATTAGAATAAAATATCAAATATAACCTTATAATTCTATACACTTTTAAACCACAAACCCTACCCCTCACCCACCGGACCACTGCCGGACCTCCGCCGGCGGTCGCCGGACCGCCGCCGCCGGTTGCCAACCTCCGCCGGAATTTAAAATGTGCAAAAATAAAATTGTGCAAAACAAAATTATGCAAAACAAATTTGTGCAACCAAATTGTGCAAACACATAGATGTATTTATGATATCACAATCATAATTGTATAGTTATGAATAATAGTGCTTTAAGTTATGTAGTTTATAACAATTATGCATTATTTTATGTATCTGACCCAAAAATATTTAATCAACTTTGCTAAAATAAATTTTAAAGATACACAAAATGTTTAGCCAGATATGGTTAAAAATATAAAAGAAAGTTACTGTTTAATAAAATAAAATAAAATATTAATATTAATTATTGTGAAAAAGAAATGGAAAATTTATGTGGAAAAAAAACTATTAATAAAGAAAAAACAAATGCCCCTATGGAAGAGGAAAAAAAAAGAGAGAAGAAAGCAAGGGAAAGAAAAACAAGACTCTCACCCCACCCCACCCTACCCACCCCCCTTCACCCCCCTCCTTCCCCCTCCATATTGTGTTTGTATGCATCAAGAGACAATACACACACATATACATACACTTCAATAATTAAAAACAGCAAATAAGAATCAGTACATTGAGAATCGCTTCGATCGTTACTCGCTGTTTGCAAGATTGTTTCTCTCGGATTACATTTACTCGTTTTCCAGGAGTTTGCACGAATAAATTTGCTCCACGTGTCTCTTCTGTATACGGTGGTGATCAACTGGAGTTTGAATTAGGGTTTTTAATATTTTAGAATTGGGAAGAATTTGGGGGGACTTAATTAGTGGGTTCTTGTGGGTTTTGGAGCAATCTGTTGGTTTTAAGGTTGGATTTTTATTTTTTAAAATTGAATTTAAATTCGAATTTGATATGTTGGATTTCAGGATAGAGGTTGCATTGGGGTTTCTGGGAATTTAAGTAATTTGGGGGGAGGTTTAGGGTTAGGGTTTGGATTTTTTTTAGTGTTGGTGGTTGTGGAAGTGGGTTAAAGATGGTTCAGGAGCCTGAGCTTGAAGAAGGAGAGACTTGCTATTACAAGGATGATGCAAGCATTGATCCTGATATAGCTCTATCTTACATTGTATGAGTTTCTTTACTGTTTATTGGCATTTTTGCTGTCTATTCAACTTAATTTGAATCTTTGTTTCTTCCGAAGTGAATTCAATAATGTATATCAAACTTAATGTGATTCACTAACTGAGAAAGAGAGAGAGATAGAGAGTCAGTTTTACTTTCACTAACAAATTGGGACACAATTGATGGATGATCAATGATCCTCATGTGGAGAATGGAATTATTATCAAATGTGCATTGGCTTATCTTTAAAACGAAACGTGATTGATGTAATGAACTGATAATATAATTGGGCCTGCAACGATAAGATGCTGCATCTTATTTCAATTAAATTGCACTTTATCATGTTTGAGATATCCATCGAATGTTTGATGGGATATTTCTAGGAATTAAACCTTCTATTCTCTTGTTGCTTCTGTAAAACATCAATGATAATTTCAACAGTCTTCAAACTTTATGTCAATATTGTTTACCGGATATCTAATCATAATGCAGTTAGACTGAGATTTTTTATTGCAGCTTTTTTCATATCTTTCACAGAAGTTTGTCCATTCATATGATGTACTAAACAATTAATTTAAATAACATCTGTTGTAATATTTCATCTGCCAGACTTTCAATTTTTCATCCTCATATAATCCACATACGTTTCCATATACATTTTGTACTTTTAACTATATTAAATGCTATTTGAATTTTGTTTCTGAAAGGGAGACAAGGTACAAAGTATATTGGGTCATTTGCAGAAAGATTTTGAAGGTGGGGTTTCGGCTGAAAACCTGGGTAAGTGGATGGAGAAACAATAATGCTTCGCTTTTTTCTTCCATGCTAGAAATAGCCTCAAACATTTTGGTGGTTTCCAGGGGCAAAATTTGGTGGATATGGCTCATTTTTACCAACGTATCAACGATCTCCTTCAATTTGGTTGCAGCCAAAATCTCCACCAAGAGTTCAAAATCCCCACTTTCCTAAATCTCCTAATGTCTGTCCACAGGTATGTGGAACAAGTCATTAATTTTTAGTTTAAGTATGTGTGAGACGCCTTTGTTTACTAAACTTCATGGACTATGTTACCGTTCAGGGTTGTGGTCCTAATCCTGTCACGACCTCAACTCCGACGGAGGATTCTTATTCTTCCCCTAGTATACGTGCATCACAGACCTTGCAAATCTCCTCTGATGGTGCTTCAGTAAGAGAAAAGGCAGCCGTTTCTTCTGGTAAAGTTTCTGAGGCTTTTCCCAGAAAAGTTAAACCTCCTTCAAGTAAATCAGGCAATCCACCCGATCACAAGTCACTAAAGGTTCGTATCAAGGTGGGACCTGAAAGGGTGGCCCAATATAATGCTCAAATATACAGTCTGGGGCTTACATCCCCATCTTCGTCAGAGGGAAATAGTCATGATGAAAGTGATGGATTATTGCTTGATTCCCATGAGACAACGAATGAATCTCCTGCATACATGCTTAAGGTATTAGTCTTCCTAACTATGTATATATTAGTGGATCATTCTGGTTCTCACTTTCTTTTTGCATTTTGGCTGTTAACTAGTCTAAGATTTTTTCAATAGATGAACTTTTGACACCTGCATTATAATTTCTGGACTCTCAGGAGACGACCTATTGTGCTTATCCTTATTCTTTCTTTTTTTTTTTTTTTTTTTTTGGGCGAGCATGAGAACGGGAGTTGAGAATTCAATTCTCCAACTGATACTGATATTTCTAGATAGCTTTGGAAGGCACATGGGGTTTTTGTTATAGTGCTCTCACCCTAGTATATTTTTCCTCTTGAATTACCAATTATTTATGTAACGTCTACCTGCATTGAATTTTTGTTTCTTAAAGAACCATGACTTCTTTTAATTCTGAAGCTTCTTTCTGATAATTGCAGAGTTATTTCTAAGTCACATGGACCTGGTTGGTTTATTTTGTTAATTTTTTTAATACATTATATTTTTTGGTACAGATAATGACATCTTCTCCAGTGCCCAATGGGTCGCTTCTTTCACCTCTCTGTGATGATTTGCTGAACTTAGTCAGAGAAACAGAAAATTCAGTAGAAAGCAAGCATGACGGTTCCCCCAAGAATTCTTCTGTTAAGATCTTGAATAATGATGTTATCAGGAGAAATAAAACAAAATCTGTTGATAATAGGGGAAATCTTGAGAAATCAGAAGATAATTTTATCCATGATCTTAATGATTGTGACCATAAAACTTTAAGTGGTGATAATCTGGAGAGCAGCATTCAGCCATTCCTTGACTTGAATTGCAATTCTTTACCTGAAGTGCTAAGGGATTCGGATAAGGATGTCTCAATTGAAAGGAGAAGTGGAAGTAAGGATAGGGGCAAAAAACAGTCCGTTTCTGTTGATTCAGTTAAGAATGCTTCTTTAGAACATACTTCTGATCAAAGTTATGGCAAGTATGAGCAACTGGACTCCAGAGAAAGGTCTGTAGAGAAGATAGAGGATCGCAAAGAAATAATGTCTCAGAAAGATGTTTTAGTTGATAACGAGCAGGATAGCAGGATTGCAGGTAAAGGAAGTCGTCAGTCACTCAAAGCTTATTCACATCATTCTGAAAGTGAAGGGGTTAAAAAAGCTTTTGATGACTATATTTTAAAAACTGGTTTGAATTCTGCATCTAATGGGCATAACGTGTTTGATGTCCATGCTGCAGGAAAGATATCAATTGAAGGAGGAAAAAAGATAAAAGGAAGTCAAAGTGGTGGAAAGAAAGCAAAAAATGCAGAAAAATTGAAGGATGGTGATTGTGCTGCACCTAAAATCAAATTTAGTGGTAGGAATAATGCTCACAGGCTTAATCAGAGCCAGAAAGATGTGGTTAATTCAAGTTTAGAGCATAATGAGAATCCAAATCTTTTATTGGAGAGGCCTTCTAGTGACATGCCGAAGGGCTTTAATCATGATGATGTTAAAGAAAATTTTGCACATACTGATAAGATGAAGGAGAGATCAAGAAATAAGAAATACTTAGACATGCTGTCATCTGAGACACACATAGTAGAGCCTCCAACTGCAGTAGTGCATTCTAAGGAGGGAGTGGTCGCTGCATCAGAGCATGCAGTGGCTGCTCCCGTGTTAATACAGGAAGAGTGGGTTGGCTGTGACCGTTGTGAGAAGTGGCGTCTTCTTCCGTATGGCACAAAGTCTGAGCAACTGCCTGAGAAGTGGGTTTGCAGCATGTTAGACTGGCTGTAAGTTTTTTCATTTTGCATTTCATCATCTTGCCTTTTGTCATTAAGTTTTTCTGGTGGATGGTTAAATCTCATTAGTGAAGGATGTATGGTCCTGTCATGAAATGTACAGTCAAATAATTAAAATGATCTTTTCTCTGTTGGTAGCTCGTATAACTTTATCTATATTTAAATACGGAGAGTGAATCATCATGATGTTTAAAATATATCAGTTGTTTCAGTTATGGAACTAATTAGATCAGTGCAATGTGTCCATTTAAAATATAATTGCTTGCTTTTTGGATGGAGTTGTATGTTCTTTATAAAGTGTATATATGCTGTCTGTGCTGTTGCTCTTGCTTATCTCTGTATATGCCATAATGTTGAACTGCAATGAATCCTGATCCTGATCATATTTTTTTCAATCTTCAGTCCTGGAATGAATCATTGCGATATTGGTGAAGATGAAACTACAGCGGCTATTCGTGCATCGTATCTTGTGCCTGTTCCTGAAAATCAACATAATTTTCAACCTCATGCTAATGGAACCATTGCTGGAGGAACTTTAGCTAATGCACATGTTTTCAGTCACAACACCCAGATCTGTGCTTCTGATCAAACAAAGCAGCAGAGACTTAATGAAAAACAGAATACCATGAACATGAATCATGCACTTTCTTCAAATGGTAAAAAGCAAATGCCAGAGCTTGCTATGAAAAATGGGAGGTCAAAGGCTGTGAAACAATGTCTTCCAGGAGTAAATGCTTCAATCAAATCTGATATGCAGCATCAGAATACAACCGTTTCTGCAAATTTAAAAAAACGGAGTGCCGAGCATGCGATAGTGGGTAAGACATCATGAATAGATATAATATCCTTTATGCTTGTATGATTTTGAGTTATGTTTAATTTATGTATTATAATATCCTACAGATGATGTATATCCGAGGAAAAAAACCAAGGAGTCTGATGAGTACATAGATGGGAAGAGGGAGATGAAAAGGATAAAATCTAGTGATGTGCTTACGATGGAACCCTTAAAGACTTCTGGTGGAAATAGTGTGAAATATGGTTTGCCCTGTAAGACAGCCTTGAAGCATGGGAAGAAAAAGAGTGCACAAAGAGATGGGACATATGGAGGACCAGTCAATATCCAAATTCATGTGAAGAAACATGATGATAGCTATCAGGAATTACTTGGGAATGGGCCTTTGGATATGGAGACATATAATGGTACAGAAGTAACTAAGAAGAAGATAAGGTTAAAGGATAAAGCGTGTAGCCAGCGTCAAGTGGAGACAGGGGCAAATAATGTGAGCACTCACCTAGACAGAAAAGTTTTCCTCAATGAGGAAAGTAATGATGGTGAGATTTTTAGAGTCAAGAGGCCTCGGGTATCTCAAGTTGAAGATGAGGTCAAAAGACGTCAGGGTGATGATATATTATTAAAAAGGAAAAGCCTAGAGGCTAGGGTTCGGTCATCGGGGAGTAAAGAGCATCCAAGGGGCAGTTTTGAGACAGAACAACTGGTAAAGAAACCAAAATCAAATCCCCATATCACCGTTGAAGATTTAGACAAATTGAGAAAGGATTTGGGGTGTGATATGCCGACAACTGCCACTTCAAGCTCCTCTAAGGTTTCTGGATCCCGTAAAAAAAGGCTTAGCCACATGGAAAAGGAAGGCTCACCTGTGGATTCGGTTTCATCATCTCCCATGCGGATGCTTCATTCGAATCAGATATCGCCAATGATGATGGAGACTGCAGGGAAAGTTGACTTTCGATCCAACAATGTTGGTGTAGCATGTGCTAAGAAATTTCAAGTAATGAAGGAGAGTTCAGAGTTGGGGGCAGCAAGTAAGGGGACTTCGGGTCTTACTGTTGATAATGGTTCAGAAATCATGGATTCAAAGAATAAATTGAAAAAAGAGACAGCTGTTGATGACAACTGTCATGCTCCTAAACATGAAGTATTGAGTCAGCAGAGACAACCTCTCTCCCATGATTCTAAACTCAAGTCTGCTAAAAACAGTGCAAGTGTTGGCAAGAACAATCTTAGAAAATCTAGCGATAGCAGAAGTGAGAAGCAATCATCGAAGAGAGAGCATGATAAGAAAGATGTCAAATCAAGTTATCTTTGCAGTAGGGATATCACGCAACAGAACATTAAGCAGGATCTTCCAAGAAGCTCTATAGAGCAAGCCCAGAAGCCTCAATGGAGCAGAAAGGTGCGCATTGACCTGCGTCGAGGAGATAAACAAGATGTACTGTGTTCTAACAAACCTGCATCAGGATCCTTGGTATCCTTGAAAATAAGTCCTGTGGATTTAAGACCTGATTCTGCTTCTGTAATTGGTGATACATCGAAGGCTATTAAAAGCTCTGCTATTGCTTTTCTTCCTGATGTGACTGAAAACTACATCAGTACTGAGGCAGGGAAATCTGCGGCTCCAGATGCAAGCCTTGGAAACCAGATTGTGTCTAGTGTTACTGCATCTGCTGCTTTGAAAGCAGCTGAAAATGTCTTGAAAGAAGCTGAAGAACTTAGAACCCATGCTGATTTAATCAAGGTCTTTTTGGGTTTTCTATTCACATGCTTATATTACCTTCTGAAGTGTTCTCAGACTCATAATCTATTTCCACCATCTTATTTTTCTGCATAAATTTTTGCAGAACTCTGGTTTTAGTTCTGAAAGTAATTATGAATACTTTAAAGCTGCCTTAAAGTTTCTTCATGGTGCTTCACTTCTTGAAGCCTGTAATGTAGAACCTAGCAAACATCTGGAAACGAGAGCTATGCAAATGTATGGTGCTGCTGCCCAACTATGGAAGTGAGTAAACACTTGGAATCTGAGTGTTTATGCTGCTTCTCATTCTGTTACAAACTTTCTTTTTTTTTACATCTTATTAAGAGTGGCACCTGTGGAAAAACGAGTGTCTTATTCCAAACCTGCTCCCACTCTCTTTTAAGTGTATTGCTAATTATTTTACATGTATATTGCTAATCTTGTTTTATAGTATCAGGAAGTTGGTTTATATATTATGTTTGAGATCAAAGTTTATACATATCTATATAAAGGTTATTTATAAGATTTGTGTGTGTGTGTGTTGGGGGGGGGGGGGGGGGGCGGGGGTGCGCTAGTACGAGCAGCATCGCAAGACAGGATGCAACATTCAATTTCTTATGCAGTGAAATGCTACATATACAAGCTATTGAGTTGAAATACTTGTTAAGACTCAAATTTCCACTTGTGGGAAATTTAAACTTATGTCACATGTATTAGGGATTTGTGGATTCGGTCTGAAAAGTTTCCTTATGTGTGAGGCTTCTTCATGTAATCATTACTTATTTTGTTGTTCACATTAGCTTCATGTGATTTGCAGAATATGTGCAAGTGAATATGAAAAATGTGATGAGTTGGGTGCTGCTGCTTTGGCCTACAAATGTTTGGAGTCTACTTACATGAGGTTGGTTTATATCAAAAGTTCAACTACATGCAGAGTTTGGCAAGATTTACAATCAAGTCTGCATATGGCTCCACTAGGTATGATAATTCTTTTTCTTAAATTTAAATAAACCGCCTAATGGGCGGATATGTGCTTTTTATATGTGCCTAAATATTGTACTTAATGTTGCTAACAGTGAATGGTAGATATTTTATATGTCTTGACAATTTCCCTCGTGTCTGCTTAATTTACCCTATATGGCTAACTTAAACTTGTCAGGGTAAGTCATGACCATAAATTATATGGTCGATGGAATTTTATTGTAGCTAAGTTGAGGCCTGGTTTATTAAGGCCCTCTTTCATTTCTTGACCTGTCTGCACTAAATGCTCTTTTACGCGATTGAACTCAATTTCTGTATATCTGCTCTTGGTGGATTTTGTTACTGATGCGTATTGCTCTCTGTTTAGGTGAATCTCCGTCATCTTCTGCTTCTGATGTTGATAACTTAAACAATTTAGCGATTGCGGATAAAGCAACTTTGCCTAAAGGCAATGGTTCTCATGCTGGGAATCATGTTATAGTGCCTCGCAACCGCCCTAACCTTATTAGGCTGCTTGATTTTGTAAGTTGATTTACCAGAGTAATGCTATTTGCCTCACGTTTTCTGTACTGATTTTGATTTCGTATGTTTGGTTTCACATGGTATAAAAAAATTGAGTTAGGCTGCTACTTACAACTTTCTTATACCTTTAAATATTGGCTACATAATTTGGTCCCCTGGCAATCTGCAGCACTTATCTGATATTGCATATCATTTTAACCCATATATGATATATGTGAAAATGGTGAACCAATTTTCTTATCTCAGTGAAAGGGATGGGGAACAGCATAACTTAGGAGCTATTTGTATTATAAATATATCGTTTTTTGACCCATCTTTTAAAGTCTTCATGCATTCTTGGTCTTGTATTAGTACTGTACTTCTGGATGATAACTTGATAAAATATTCTCTCTTTTGAAATTAGGTACGTGTTTTCCTTAAATTATTGCATTTATGTAATGTCATTCCATATGCGTTATTCAAACATACTATCTGAATCTACCTCTTCTTAAGTGCCACACAAACTGCGGTTTGTTTCACAAGCTGGATCTTGGTATCTATGAATAAAATAAGATTTCCTCAAATTTGTTTACAACTTCACAGTAGGTAGGACAATGAAAAACTTTAATTCCTTTGGAAATATGTTGACCCTATGTTTTAAATACTTGTGGAGTGGCTGAAAAAATTATTTTTAGTTTACTGTTGCATCATATTTGAACTGTGCATGATATTACCCTGTGATAACTCAATTCAACTGCTTCATTTCAAGTCAATTGTAACTAGTAGCTTTGTGTGTGTGGTAACCAGGGTTGCAGAAAGATTTTAATTTCTCTCCTTTAGCATTTGTATTTTAATTCAAAAGCACCATCACTAACTATTCTGTTTGTATATTTCTGGGATTCACATTTATGTCTTAATATTACCTTTTTCTCAGACAAAAGATATAAATTCTGCTGTGGAAGCTACAAAAAAATCACGGGACACATTTCTAGTTGCTTGTGTAGAACTAGAAGAGTCACAGAACAAAGACACCATTGTTTCCATTAAGAGGGTTATTGACTTCAGTTTTCAGGATGTAGAGGAACTCGTACGTTTGATATGGCTTGCGTTTAATAACATTTACCACCAGGGTCTCGGTGGTAGTCGAGAGTAGTCAACTGTACATACTTTGGTTTCAGTCAGTTTATTCCCCCTGATCATGGGCCATAGAAGGCATATTGGCTCCGCACTTCACAGTCTGGTGAAGAATACAAGAGTCTCAAAACAAGAAATCTGGTGTAGAAAAAGGCTATCAGGTGGCATATCAGCTCACGATACCGAATTTATTGAGGGCAACGAGCTGTAAGAGGAGATACACTTTGCGGATCTGATGAAGAATAAATACATAACAGCTAATTATAGTTCTGTACATTTGTACAAAATGGGATTACTAGCCCGTCTTGTAAAATCATTTTTGATTGCTCTGTTTCACAAGATAAGGGCATACGCCCAAAACTCTTGATTCAACGTCGTATGGATGGCAAACGAGAAACGGGTTTTGTGCATGTTGTAGCACAAGGTTTAGAGCTCACATATGAGTGCAGTTTTGGTCTTTATAGGTTATAGATACTTATAGTTGAAGAGACTGTTAATAGAGATTTAGATTACATTAGTCATTTCATCAGGCTTCACTTTCAACATTCATTGGTGATTTTGCAGATTGGTGAGTCAACATTTTGGAGGCATTTATGACTTGAGAGAGAGAGAGAGAGAGAGAGAGAGAGAGAGAGAGAGAGAGAGAGAGAGAGAGAAGGGAGCAATATGAGCATGGAAACACTATGATTTGGGATTTCTCCATTTTCAATTTTAGGAGATACTGATAGATTTTTTGTGCCTATATATATATCTTATAAGAGATGAAACACTTACTTTGGCTCATAGAATCATATTGTTAGTGACTTAGTATTATGTTTTGAAATCTTGATGCAAGTTAATTAGATTTATAATATTATATGCATTTTCTAATCAGAATGCGGATATAGTTCCAAAATTTCTCAGTCATCTGTATTTTAAGTTATTGTTTCTCTTAAAAAATCCAAAATTTTATAAGAGGTGTTGTCTACCAATTTATAGAGTCTCGATTAACCCGTAAACCGATGTAAGGTTAGGGTAAAGACAATGATTGTGGTTAGGGTCCCTATTTTTTTTTCCGATGGATCAATTTATTATTAAAGTTAGAATAGGTAAAGTATAATTATTTGGTAGTTAAAGTATGATTTTTATTAAAGTACAGTGAGTGATAGATTAAAATATAATTTTAAGGTGTTATAACATTATTTACTATTTCAATATACTTTAATTAGTGAATTATACTTATCTTCATAAAATCATACTTTAAATCATATTTTACTACGTTATGCATGAATGAATTCATGCTTGTTACGTCAAATGTTGGAGGAAAAACTATAGAATTCATTATATACATGGAACCACATGTTAGGGGAATTCATGCACACCCCACCAAATTAGTTTGGGTTGGTCAATTTCCAAAGAAGTTAGTTTTTCATGAAGCCTAACATTGAGCACTATCAAAGGACACCAAAGGACTTTTATGGGCCAACTCATATGGGTCATGCTCCCATTCTTTTTCAGTTATTGTTCAATAATGTACATTCTCTATCTTAAACACCCCTCATGCTTACTGTTATCACGTAAATTATATATACTACCTCCATTCTATTTTAATAGTTATATTTACTTTTTACGCGGGAATTAGGGATGTAAGCGAATCTAACCATTCGTGAACTATTCGGATCTCGATTCGATAAAGTGTTCGTTCGAGCTCGTTCGTTAACCTTAATAAACCAAACCAAACTTAAATTTTGAGCTCGAATAGTCTATCAAACCAAACTCAAGCCTAACGGTGTTCGGCTCGAAAGCTCACAAACATATTCGTTAATGAGTTCTTTAATGGCTTGCAAACGTGTTCGTAAATTTTATAAATATTTTTTAGTATTACATATTATTATTTATTTATTAATATTCAATAATTAAATATTTTATATTAAACCACACATATATGATAATAACTTAAGTCATTATTTAAATATTTAAATATTTTTGTAACGTTTATTATTATATTTTGTTAGTTTGTTTATTTAATTCTATGAATAACATTAGATATTTATAAACCAAACGTTCTTTTAATATTTACGGAAAAAATATTTAAATGTTCATGAAAAATGTTACTTTATGTGTTCGTGAACACGTTCATGAGCCTTAACAACACAGTTTGAGTTCGAGTTCAAGTTCGATTTTTTTTTCTTGATTTGTTTGAGCTCGGGCTCGAGTTCGATAATTCCTTATCAAACGATACTCAAACCTAGTAGTGTTTGATTCGATTCGGTTCGATTACATCCCTAGCGAAAATTAAAAAATATAGTATTTTCATGTGACTTTACATGCAACTACGTATTGATTATACTTTTCCAAATATATATTGTAGGTGATAATTTTCAAAATCAACGAGAGATTTTTAACAATTTCTCTAAAAGAAACACTGAACGCTATTCATGTAGGATAAAATAATCTATACCCTAACAATCAATTCTAATGAAAAAATATTGAGATTTTTCTCTCCGCATACGTGTTACTCATCTAACTCGTGTAACAGGAGATGTAACACCAAATGTAACAGAACATCCAAAATCAGGTATAGTCACATGAAAAACTGTACTTGAAGCTACAGATTTAGTTGCAAGTATAGTCGTTAGATGTTGTATGAAAATTGTATAGAATCACAGACATAAGTGCACGTGTAATCGTAGGAGAGATAGCAGATTATGAGTAATTTTATTCAAAATTTAAAAAGATAAACTTTTTCTAAAAAATTATAGGAGTATGACCCAGTGTTGTCGGAACCGAACCGAACCGGACCGGCCGGTTCGATCGGAAACTGGTCCGGAGTCCGGTCCAACTACACCCCAGAAATCGCTTTTGGGTCAAAACCGGTCAAAACCAGGAAGAAGCGGTCAGAACCGGTAAAACCGGACGAACCGGTAACCGCCGGTTCTTGCTTTTTTTTTAATTTAATTACAGCCTGCTGTTGAAAGTTGACCAATTTTAAAACTTTGACTTAATTTAAAAATTCTAAATTTCTAATTTATTAAAATATCACTTGCACTTCTCACTTTACCAACATGAGTTTGAGTGAGAAAGGAGATTAGGGCTGCCAATTCCTTTCCTCTCTTCCATTTCAGCCGCTGAGCTCCGACTCCTCCGACCAAACATCATTCCGTTTGCGCCTCTCTACGGTGAAGCAGTGGGAGGTACGTGATAAAATTAAACTCTTCATTTCCAAATAGGTATTTGAAATTTAAAGATTTTATGTTTTAAATGTATATTTAGATGGTTTATATTTTGTAAATTTTGTAGTTGATTCTTCCACATATTTGAGTTAATATGTTGCTTGAGTCTTGAACTTGGAGTAGTGAGTCTGAGTTTATGGGTTATTGGATGAAATTGGATTGATTGTTTACACTTTACATTTTATAGTTTTTCATGCCTATAAGGTGTTTGATGAAATGTTTCTACCAAAATTTTTGTATTAGTTATACTTATTATTTATGTAATTTTATTTAGTATTTTCAAATTTCAACCCTTAAGTTTTGTGTTTCCACTATATATTCGATTATATGTCTTAATCCTTTAGATAGGCTATTTGGAAAAGCCAAACAAGATAAGAATTTAAGAACTAAGAAAGCAAGAACTAAGAAGTATTAAAAGTTTAGTTTTTCATTTATTATTTTTTTGGGCAACAGCAACAATCTGCTCCACCTAATTAGCTTTACAGCTTAATATAAATAGTAAAATTATATATAAAATAATTAAATATTATTAAAAATAGTGAATTTTCGGTTTTTCCGGTTGAATCGTCGGTCCAACCCGTCCGACCGTGAACCGTTGGGCTCTTCGGTTTGACCTCCGGTTCGGTTATGAAAACACTGGTATGACCCATATGATTGAGATAAAATTAAAAGATATTCCTTTTTTTTCATATATATATATATATATATATATATATATATATATATATATATATATATATATATATATATATATATATATATATATATATATGTATATATATATATATTATTATTATGTATAGATGATAATTTTTGAAATTAAGATATATTTTAAGCTGATGAATTCAATGAATTGCATTTTTTTTCTTTTGGCGTGAAGAATGTGGTGAATCAAATATGATACTCCCTCCTTCTACAAAAGGTATGATAACTTTTTTTTTTACACTATGAAAATTGACGTATTTTCTTTTTAAGTATATATGTATCACACAAAACAATTATAGTAATATATTTACATGAGCCTATATGCACCTCATACACCACTAATATATTTATTCACTACACATTAAAATATTATATTTTTAATTCACTAACTATTATATTATTATATTTTTTAATCTCCGTGTCCAAAAAAAATATTACTCCCTCTATCCCATTTTATATTGCATATTTTCTTTGTAAATTATAAAAAAGAGGTACAATTTTAAATGGGACGGAGTAAGTACTTTAATTTTTAACTTTTCAATTTCAATAATTTTGTATCAATTTCAGTCTTTTAACTTTTTATTTTTTTCAATTTCACTTATTTTGCAAAATTTCAAGTGCTTGGAAGTTAAGTTTATAAGTTTGAATTTTCTTTTGACAAAGGATTACAATTGAAAATATTAGTTAGACAAAGTTTATGAGACAAAAATTATGTAAGAGGTTTTAAAAGAATAAAATTAAAAAAGAAAGTTAAGAGAGGAAAATTGAATTTAATTGGTTAAAGATCAAAATTGAAATTTATTCCTAAAACCACGTTTGGAGGAGGCAAGTTCAAAAGGAGGGATTAAGTGGTCAAAAAGTAATTCAGGTATTCATAATTGGGTATGGTTCTATCTGCGATTTGACGTCGTATTTTCGCTTCGAATCATCACACTTCACCAATAATTTTGTTATATTCCGTCGCGTTGCGATATGCTTCGTTCACATTTTCATGTAGATTAAGAAATAATATAATATTTTAATACTTTCTCAATTGATTTTTAAAATATTTATTTTATTATTTTTAGTGTTCGATTCAAATGTATTATTTTTTTATTTAGTAAAAAAGTACATAATATGGCCCACAACTTCCCTCTAATACAACTACTCACTTTACATATAATAATAACACTCTTTAATCCACGTTCAAAAAGCAAACGGACACCTTATATTCGGACTGAGGGAGTATATAATTTCGCATTAATGATTAAGGATCGAAACTCATCCGGAGCAACCTCTTATAAATTAAGGGACTCCTTGTGTTATGGGTTAAAAGATCTAACTCTTGTTTGTCAGTTGAGTTATCATGATTTACTTTCCTCACAAATTGGGGGCGCATTTGGTGGACGAAACCACTTTTTGCACCAATATTTTAATATATAATAAAATAAAAAAATAATATTTAATATAAAAGTGGGTAAGTGTATTAATAAGATGTGTGAGCCTATAAAAAGAAAAGTAACTAATTTGTAGGCCCTTTTACCAAAAAAAAAAAAAAGAAAAAGGAAATTAACAATTCATATTGGGAAAGATTGAAATGACTAAACATGTAGTATGTTTCAAGGGGACGGAGTTAGTATTATTTTTGTTTTTAATATGTAGATTTAGAAGTATTATTATTTAATATATGGTGGATAGTTATATTAGCGTCGGGATGTGTGAGTCTCATATTTAGTTGTATTAGTAATGCGTGTGAGTCTCATATGTCTAAAAAAAATACTACAGTAATATCTTTTAGGACGGACGTCCAAAATGATAAAATAATACATTTGCTAGTATCAAATAGAGTATACTTACTTTTCTACATCATTAAGGAAAGTTTTTCTATCCTTTTTACCTTGTTCCATACACTTTATTTGTGGTAATACTGTTCTAGGGTTTGGAATCGAGTTTTTTCACGTAAGAGGGAGTCTTGTGGGGTGGTTAGATTTTGTTAAAGTCGTACATAACTAAGTAAAGTGATTCTGTTTCAAGTGATTTGTGTCTAAGTAAAATATAATGGGAGTAGAATTGAGTGTTATAATCCTTTTACTGCTTTTTCAATATGTTTTCGATCATCAATTGAAATATCAAGGATATTATGTTTGATATATTTTATTTTTTACTCCCTCTAGCTAACTTATCCTTTATCGTTATTATAAATATGAAGTTTAAGAAAATTTATTTTTAACTAATTTTATTGGTTGTTGGAGAGTAATATTGTATTTATAGGTAGTAAATAAATTGTAAAAAATATTATATGTGTTAGTTGGGAGTGATAAATCCATAATTAAGATGTACTTTTGGGTTGAGAATTAAAGTGATATTTCATTCTTTCTTTTTATGATAAAATTTAGTGTGAGACCGAAAATAAAAAATGTGAAATTTAACTTTGGATAAAGAAAGTATTTTTTTTTCCCAAAAAATTAAAAGTAAAAATTTTTATTACTAAAGATATAACAAATATTTTCGAATCGGATCGAACGTATACGCATGCGCACTCGAGATTTAGGCAACTAAAAAAAATACTCCATATAAAGGGGTTCTCCTTTAATAACTTTAATGGGTTTGTGTGAATTTAGAAATAAATAAGATGATGGAATCAATCACTTGAGTTGGTCTGTTTAAATGGAGACAAATGCAATATAGTTGGGAATGGAGAATTTAGGCCCCTACTACCACCACTTGCTCAATTATATATACATACACATTTTATTCATATATTTGCATTTGTTACAATGTTTCTAGCCATCATATTGTAGATTCTAAGAAATTACTTGATTCCCCATTTTTCATCACTCAACCTCTACTCACCATTCATTTTACTTTTTACTCAATGCACAAAATCATGTTTTAATCTGATAATAATTACTGCAAAATCTTAAAAAAAAAAAACACTTTTTGGGAAAGTTGTTTTGATTTGTTTTGATTGGCAAAATTTTTTATGCACAAAGATTCGACTCAATCCAATATAAAAACTATTACTTTTAATTTTTTAGTTTAAAATTTTAACTAGTAGCTAACGAGTGCGTTGCACGGTATGTGTTAGTTTTAAGGCAATAACTTTGGTTAATTTTTTTTATTTTTGACCGAATAATATTTATTTGAATTATATGATTTGTTTGAGAAATAGATGGCTAGGATTTGATTATTATAGAAATAATTATTTAATTATTTTAATGGGTAGTTGAGAGGTGACTGAGATTTGTTTAAAAAATGGATGGTCAAGATTTGATTTATTCTAGACTAAATTATTTTCTAATTTGAAAAAATTATAATTACAATTATTAATCCCAGCAATAAGCTCTGCTCCCCCGGTTTAACAACAACCAGAGCTCCAACCTTTTGCTGAGTCATCGACTTCACAGCATCATACCAGTGTGTTGCACGGGGTATGTCATTTTTAGGGCAACAACAATTTCACTTAATTTTATGATGTTTGAATAGAAAAATATTTATTTGAATATGAAGTGAGAATATTCATAATTACAATTATTTAATAATTTTAATGAGTTGCTAAGATTTGTTTTAGAAATAGATGGTCAGGATTTTACCCTCTGTAAACATTATGCCATAAATCGTAGAACCTAAATCCTAAACCCTAAAACTCTAAACTCTAAAACCCCAAATCCTAAACCCTTTGATGGTTAGGATTGGATTTATATTTAATATTATTAATTTTTTAATAAATAATATTTTATTTTTTAATTTAAAAAATCATAATTATAATTATTTAATTATTTTAATGGTGGCTGAGATTTGTTTTAAAATCATAATTATAATTATTTATATTTTAATGAGTGTCTGAAATTTATTTAAGAAATGGATGATTAGGATTGAATTTATTCAGCTTTAATAATACTCCCTCCGATCCAAGAATACATTCGCGTATTCTTGGGCACGGAGCTTAAGAAAAATAACTTTTTGGTGGTGTGATGTAAGAAAAAGAATGAGTATTTTGGGTAATTGAGTAGAATAAAGTGTATGCTATAGTTGACTTTGACTAAATTGTGTGTAAAAAGAAGGTGACATTTTTGTAATATTGTAGTATTGTAAGGTTATTGATATTGTGTATTATTTTCATGTTTAAGAGGTTAATGTATTCTTGGGACGGACCAAAATGGAAAGAGCGAATATATTCTTGGGATAGAGGGAGTATCTTATTTCCTAATTTGAAAAAGTCATAATTATAATCATTTAATTATTTTAATGGGTGACCCTAAATTCATAATTGTAATTATATAATTATTTTATTGAGTGACTGATATTTGTTTAAGAAATATATGGTCAGTTATTCGGCTTTAATAATATCTTATTTCCTAATTTGAAAAAGTTATAATTATAATTATTTAATTATTTTAATGGGTGATTGAGATTTTTTGAGCTTCTTTCATCCGGTTTTGGTGTGGTTTGAATCTTGTTGTCGTATTATTTCTTTATTTATTTATTTTAATTATCTCATAATATGACAAATTAAAATGCAACAATAAAATTTTCATTTTTCTAAATAATAGGATCAGATTCTATATTACTAATTTACATAATTCAAAACCATTTATTGTTTATACATCTTAGTGAATTAACGAACCCATTCAATCGCAATATTGGTTACAATATAAATAAAAGAATGTTTCATCTAAAACATGTAGATATTCGATGTTTATTGCAAAATAAATTGTTTTAAAAATTAATACTCCCTCTATCTCATTCAAATAGTCTATTTTTTCCATTTTGGTCGTACAACCCAAAGAGTTCACTTTTCTTTTTTACACACATAGGACCCACACACACCCACTAATACAATTAAAATATGGAACTCACACTCCCACTAATACAACTACTTACTAGACATTAAATAATAATACTCCTTAATTTACGTGTCAAAAAATAAAAACTACCCTTAGTGTGGGACGGGGGAGTATATAATTGAGTTCAACTTAAAAAATGCATACCTTTTTTTGTGGACAAACATTGTGGGTGGCTGAGATTTGTTTAAGAAATAGATGGTCATGATTGACTTAATATTATTAATTTTTTTAATAAATAATATTTTATTTTCTAATTTACTATTAATATATTAATAAATAATATCTTATTTCTTAATTTGAAAAAGTCATAATTATAATTATTTAATTATTTTAATGGGTGTCTGAGATTTGTTTGAGAAATAGATAACCATCATTGGATTTATTTTGGGTGACTGAGATTTGTTAAAGAAATAACATTTAGAAATATTATGCCACAAATCCTAAAACCCTAGAAGCCTAAACCCTAAATCCCTAAAATCAACCCTAAAATCCTGAACCCTAAACCTTTTAAAAACATTAATTAAATAATTATTTTAATGGATAATTTGATCAGGATTGAATTAATATTATTAGTTTTTAATACATAATATCTTATTTCTTAATTTTGAAAAGTCATAATTATAATTATTTTTTTAAGAACTAAACCGTAAACCACATAAAAACATTAAATTAAATAATTATTTTAATAGATGGATTGGTCAGGATTTGATTAATATTATCAATTTTTTAATAAATAATATCTTATGTCCTAATTTGAAAAAGTCATAATTATAATTATTTAATTATTTTGGTCAGGGCCAGGGTCAGGGTTGGATTTATTATAAATATTTAATTATTTTCTAATTTGAAAAAGTTATAATTACAATTATTTAATTTAATTATTTCAATGGGTGGCTGAGATTTATTTGAGAAATAGATGGTCAAGCCAAAATTGGATTTATTTGGGCGGTTTAGAACCTAAATCCCAGATGTATTCCGTTCTTGACTTGATTCTCGTTAAAGAATTCGAAAAACTATTCAGACAAGTCTTTGATCTTGTTCTCGGTGTATCTAGAATGAATGGAGGAGTGCTCCTTATATAGGTAATGGATGAGGAAGCCTTATATATAACTCGCAATTTGATTGGTGAATGAATGATTTGACATAATTCAGTGGGCTTGGGCATTTCCATTCCTGAAATTTGATTGATCAATATTTGATTTGACATATATTCTGCATGCTTTAACCTTTCCACACTTTTTTTACTTGAGCTTGTTTGACTTGGATCAGACTACATTTGAATTGGGCTTATTTGATTTGGGTCAGACCTCATTTAATGTAAGTCTCATTTAATTTATTGGGCTTAAATTAATTATCAATTATTTAGAATTTTACTAAATTATTTCCTAATTTGAAAATGTCATAATTATAATTATTTAATTATTTAAATGGGTGGTTGAGATTTATTTTAGAAATAGATTGTTATGATTTTGACTAAATTATTTCCTGATTTGAAAGGGTCAAAACCCTAAACCTTTTGGAAACATTAAATTATTTTCTAATTTGAAAAAGTTATAATTACTATTATTTAACTATTTTAATAGGTGGTTGAGATTTGATTGAAAAATAGATGGTTAGAATTGAATTTATATTTAATATTATTAATTTTTTAATAAATAATCTTATTTTTCAATTTGAAAAAGTCATAATTATAATTATTTAATTATTTTAATGTGTAGTTGAGATTTGTTTAAAATAACCCCTAAAACCCTAAACCCTAAAACCCTAAACTCTAAAACCCTAAACCCTTTGAAAATAATACATTATTTCCTAATTTGAAAAAGTTGTAATTACGATTATTTAATTATTTTAATAGATGGTTGAGATTTATTTGAAAAATAGATGGTTAGGATTTGATTTATATTTAATGTATTATTAATTTTTTAATAAATAATATATTATTTTTTAATTTGAAAAAGTCATAATTATAATTATTTAATTATTTATTGGGTGTCTAAGATTTGTTTGAAATATAAATGACCAGAATTGGATTTATTATAATTATTTAATTATTTTAATGGGGGCTGAGGTGCTGAGATTTGTTTAATAAATAAATGACCAAAATTGGATTTATTCTAGATTAGAATAAATTATTTCCTAATTTGAAAAAGTTATAATTACAATTATTTAATTTAATTATTTTATTGAATGACTAAAATTTGTTTGAGAAATAGATGGTCAAGGTAAGGATTGGATTTATTATAATTATTTAATTATTTCTTAATTTGAAAAGGTTATAATTATAATTATTTATTTTAATTATTTCAATGGCTGAGTGAAATTTGTTTAAGAAATAGGTGGCCTGGATTTTTTTTGTTGAGATTTGTTTTGAAAAATAGATGGCTAGGATTGAATTTATATTTAATATTATTAATTTTTTAATAAATAATATCTTTTTTTTCATATTTGAAAAAGTTATAATTATAATTATTTAATTATTTTAATGGGTGCTCGACTTAAAAATACTTAAAAAATTCAGGCGGTTTAGCACCTGAATCCTATATTATAGGAAAAACTTTAACTTAATCAGGCTTAAATTTGAGAAATTTAGCACCTGAATATCAGATTATAGGAAAAAATTTAACTTAATTAGGCTTAAATCCTAGAAGTTTAGCACCTGAATCCCAAATTATAGGCCGTTCAAAATTTTTACTGTAATTTTTTTACTGTAGAACGCTTGATCCGGGCGGTTTAGAGCCTGAATCCCAATTGTATTTCGTTCTTGAATTGATTCTCGTTGAAGAATTTGAATAACTATTCAGACAATTCTGAAGTCTTTGATCTTCTTAGAGAATCGTTCTCAATGTGTTTGAAATGAATGGAGGAGTGCTTCTTATATAGTTGAAGGAAGAGGAAGCTCCATATGTAACTAGCAATTTGATTGGTCAATGGATGACCAAATATGGCTGGCTTAGGTCTTTCCATCCCTGCAATTTGATTAGTCTATATAATATTATTAATTTTTTGATAAATAAAATCTTATTTCCCAATTTGAAAAGATCATAATTATAATTATTTAATTATTTTAGATACTAAATTATTTCCTAATTTGAAAATATTATAATTATAAATAAATATTTAATTATTTTAATAGATGACTGAGATTTGTTTTAAAAATAGATGGCCAGAATTGAATTTATTCTGCTTTTATATATATAGATTTTCTTAGTCAATAATATCTTTAACATATTTTCAATAAAAATAATGATATTCTTAATAATTAAAATAAGAGTTAGTCTCTTGTAAATTGAGTTTATATTATAAACCCTTGTAAACCTTGTGGTCCCCTAATTTAATTACTCTTTAAATATATAGATTATGTAGGATTAGAAGGAGATTATAGAATTTACATCAGTTTATTTGTGTTAAAATAAATATATTTAAAATATAATAAACTTGAATACTCCCTCTGTCCGCCTTTAAGGGTGACATTTGCTTTTTGCATGTGGATTAAGGAGTATTATTATTTAATGTATAGTGGATAGTTGTATTAGTGAAAGTTTAGTTGTATTAGTGGGTGTGTGTGTGAGTCCTATATATATGTATAAAAAAGGAAATGAGACCCTTGGAGGCGGACGTCCAAAATGAAAAAAATTATACTTGAAAGAGGACGGTGGGAGTATTAAATTAATTTTGTCAATTGATGCACAAACCCCATAATCCATAAAATCCGAGTGGCAAATTAACCAACTACTCCATATTTTTCAATAAATTTTGACACGAGTTCAAACAATTAGACTATTTTTGTTTTGAATTTTAATAAAATAAATAAGTCAATAAATAATGTTTAGGAATTTGATTGCATAAATTTAAATTTAAACGAGATATCTTTCGTATATTTGAAAGTTCAAGAGAATTAACAATTTACATTTTTATGTTAAATGTGTAAAGAGATGAAAGATGATTGAAAGATAATATTAATTAAAAAAAATAATATATGATAAATGGAATATAATTAATAGGATTTACTAGTGCGTATAAAAAGAAAATTACTACAGCTTGATCCTCCCAGTAAAAATGAGTGGGGATTCATGGAAGAACTGACATGGATTGCGTCATATGACAAATTCTCTTGTGAGACGCTACTTATGTGAGATAGTTTGTAAGACTTGTTAAAGTATGTCTATTATTTAGATAAAATATGTTTGATAGTCGTTGAAGTATGTTTTCAAAAGTATGCTGAATTATGCATTAAAATATGATTTTAATGTATTATAATTTGATTTATTATTGACATAATTTAATAGCAAAGAAACATATTTTATCTATACAATAAGCATACTTTAGTGATGGATCGACCCGTCTCACACCCGTCTCACAAATAACCCGTCTCACAAGAGATTTTCTCCACACATATTTGTAGTTTGACCACCACATGATTATTTAATTCATTATTATTATAAAAAGTGAGTTCGATATAAGTTCGATTTATCCTGCACCAAATTTTGAAGGAAATATATGTTAGCACATAAAAAATTACTCTAAAAAGATAAATTATTATTATTTTGAGTAAAAATATTACTCCTTAAATTTTGCTTAACAAAAGTATAAAAAAACACAATTTAAAAACTAATATTTTTCGTTCAGAAAATCAATAATAATTCATTTCTAAAGAATAATTTTGGGTTAGTAATTAGTAGGTACAAAGCGTTTTTAAGTATTACTCCCTCAGTCCGCTTTCAAGAGTACCATTTTTTCATTTTGAGTGTCCGCTTCTAAGGGTCTCATTTCATTTTTTATACATATGAAACTCACCCACACCCACTAATACAACTAAAAATGAGACACACACATCCACTAATATAATTACTCACTACACATTAAATAATAATACTCCTTAATCCACTTGCAAAAAGCAAATGTCACGCTTAAATGTGGACGGAGGGAGTACTAAACGATACATTCGCTTTAAAAAATTACTCACAAATATAAAATTTTATTTTGTTTTACCCATAATACCTATATTCATCCGAACATCAATGTGTTTCGTTAAAAGAAAATAAAAAAAGAACGATTAAATAATTATACTAATATGCATGGGTGTGCATCCTTATGGGATAAATAAATTTGTGAGAGAGAAATAAATAATAAACTATTAAAATCGTCATTGAAGAGTTAACGCTATGTATATCAGTGTGCAATATTCTTTCCAAGGAAAAAACACGACATTAAATTCCCAAAAAAAAAATCTCATTAAACTTTCACTTTATTATACATTAGCGTGCAATTCAGAGAGAGAAATAGAAGATATAAATCGCGATTGAAGAGTACAAGCTAATATATATTAGTGTGAACTTTTAACAGAGGAAAGAATACGTCATTGAATTCCAAAAAAAATAAGAAACACTTTAAATTTTTACTTTATTGTACATTAGTGTGCAATTTGGAAAGAGAAATAAAAGATAGAGTAGTTTCATAAATCTCTCCTTAAAATGCGATTGAAGAGTATATTATAATTGTAATGTACATCACCATGCAATTATTGCGAGAGGAAATTACGTGATTAAATTGAAAAAAAATTGGGGTACTTACTATTAGATACATTATACTATAGGATACAAACATACAAAATTATTACTACTAACTATAAAAATATATAGTGATATTTTAATATTACCCTTACAATGTGCTGCACATAAATATTTGTGTGCAGCATTAAAATTCGTGTGCAGCAAAAGTGTGCAGTAAAAAAAGTGTGTGCAGCAAAAAAAGTGTATATCCGGCGGCGGTCCGGCGATCAGCCAACGGTCCGACGGAGGTTCGGCGACCGACCGGCGACGACAATGGGTTGGTGAGGGCTTTAGAGTTTGTGGTTTAAAAGTGTATGTGTTTAGACTTATATTTGGTAATTTACTTTAATATTTTGTATGTGCGAGTAATTTTTTTAAATTAGTGTATCTCACAGTAATTATAAGTACAAAGTATGTATCTATGAGTAATTTTTCCAAAAAATATTGTTCCTGATATGTCTCCTTAAATTTCTAACCCACTATCTTTCTATCAAACTGAAGAAAACAAGCATAATTTTTTATGTATAAAACAATAATAAATCAAGGTGCAACAATCGAAGAAAAACAATTTTCAATAAGAAAAATAATAGTTTAATTTTTTTTAAATAATTTTTAATTGGTAAATCAAGGTTTCACACTTGTTTACGTTATTCTAAATATATTTATCCCTTATAACACGATTTTGGATATTCTATTATATTTGAGTGTTACATTTCCTATATGAGCGCACGTATGTGAAGAAGAAAATTTCAACCATTGCCCTTAACAATTTAAGCTTTCCTTTTAGGGTATACTCCATCCATCTCGCATTAATGTTGACTTTTGCTTTTTGCAAGGAGATTAAGAAAAATATTATTTTAATGTGTCGGGAGGTGAGAGAAAGAGAGAAATAATATTTAAGGTGATATGGGTAGTTAATTTGTGTGGTGTGTGGGTCTATGTGGAATAAATAATTGTTTTATGTGAGCCCAACTTCACAAAAAATGAAATGTAACCTTTAGCTTGGGACAAATCAAAATGGAAAATGTAAATCTTAAGGCGGGACGGAGAGAATATATTTTATTATATTAGGTGTCACTCATCCAACCGTACTCTGAAGATCCAACGCCAAAATATAAAAGAATAACTGAACCGCTATAACACCACACCTCCAAAACTGTGCACATGATTACTCAGAGAGAGTTGATTATTTTCTCTTATCATTATAACATCATGAATATATATTTCCGAGGATAATATTAAGTTTAGCATAACCCTTAAAGATTAATGACCTCTTTAAGTATCCAATTAATTAGATGGTTAATCATCAAAAATATCCTTTGTTTAGTAATCAAGAACTAAAATATCAGCACTATTTCTGCATGCCCTGCTTTTCCCCCTATAAATACACACACCTCTCCCAACTTAATAGCTACAAAACTAGCTCCACTTTCTCATATTAATCAATTCTCATCTCCAATGTCTCCAGTTCCAATCTCTGAAATCAAAGTTGGCCACATTGATGATGTTCAAGAGCTCAAAAAAGCTAAACCATCACACATCCCTGACAGATTCATCAGGGATGCGACGGAGCGGCCAAACAGGGCCGCTCCGTGTTTAGACAGCATTCCCATAGTGGATCTGTCCAAACTGAGCGAAGGGAGCCCCGATGATTTCGACCACGAAATCATCAAACTTGCCACTTCTTGCAAGGAATGGGGATTTTTCCAGGTGATGGAAATTTTCTTGATTATTAATTCGAAGAAAATCATGATCATAATTCGACATGATTTATTAATGGTGCAGGTTGTGAATCATGGGGTTGATTTGGAGTTGATGGAGAAGATAGAAGAAGTGGCTATGGAGTTCTTCATGATGCCATTGGAAGAGAAACAAAAGTATCCCATGAATCCAGGAAGTGTGCAAGGTTATGGTCAGGCCTTTGTGTTCACAGAAGATCAGAAGTTGGATTGGTGCAACATGTTTGCTCTTGGAGTTGAACCCAACTTCATTAGAAATCCCAATCTCTGGCCTTCCAAACCAGAGCACTTCTGGTAAAGGGCTTCCTTGTCTTTTCACCTCTATTTTTTCTCGATTATTCTATTAATTTCGAGTTTAAGTTTAGTTATATTGTCTTTTCACGTTTATATTCTTTAATGAGTGGGTCTTTGACATCTATTAACTCTGTTTTTGCAAAACTGCTCTTTAGAGCATAAGAAATTATTGATGGAATATTACTTTTTTAAATAAAAAAAATACTCCTCAAATTTTGCTAAAAAATCACAACATAATAACAATATTTGAAGAATAATATTTTCCATTCAAAATAATAACAGTTCATCTATTTCAATAGTATTTTTTCATGTAATAAAGAGTGATAAAAATAATCTCTACTTTTTATGTCATAAGGTATAATCGATAAATTATGTTTTACGGTTAGCAAAAGTATTTGTCTTTTTTAATTACCTCAACTCTACCCCTTCTCTCATCCAATTACTAATTTATTGGCAGTGAAACCCTAGAGAGATACTCAAGAGAGATAAGGGAGCTATGCAAGAATCTTCTCAAGTACATAGCCACCACTCTAAAGCTAAAAGATGATGCATTTGAGGAGATGTTTGGTGTGGCTGTCCAAGCAGTTAGGATGAACTATTATCCACCCTGTCCAAGACCAGATCTTGTCTATAGTTTAAGCCCACATTCTGATGGAAGTGCTCTCACTGTTCTTCAACAAGGGAAGAAGGCTTCCTCTGTTGGCCTTCAAATACTCAAAGACCAAAAATGGATCTCTATTCACCCCATTCCCAATGCTCTAGTCATCAATCTTGGGGACACAATTGAGGTATGTATACATGCATGGATCGCTCGAAAAAAGAGCTCCCTTCGTTTGACTCATGAAATAGTTCAATTGATCAGGTTCTGACGAACGGGTTGTACAAGAGCGTGGAGCATAGAGACGTGACTCACAGGGAGAAGGATCGGTTGTCCATAGTCACGTTCTACGCCCCGAGTTATGATGTGAAACTCGGCCCGAGGCCCGAGTTCGTGGATGATGAGAATCCATGCAAGTATAGAAGGTACAACCATGGTGTGTATAGCAAGCACTATGTGACCAACAAGCTACAAGGGAAGAAAGCTTTGGAATTTGTTAAGATTATAAACTAATTATTATTGAATTGATTTAGACTTGATTAGTACATACTCTTATGTATAAATTATTAGTCAGTTAATTAGGTGACTGTTTGTGGACATTGATGTAACATAATCTCTAGGTTCCTATGATGTAATATGTAGTTTGAAAATAGTTTGTAATAACGTTTTCTTATTGGAGTTTAATAATTATTGGAAGCATGTGGGGTTTGGCTATATTGTTGTTATTATTAGGGCCCAAATTTTCAAAATCCACTTTGCTACATTTAACTCTCTTTTGTTCACTTCTTTAAGAAAATAGTTTTTTATCCACAATTTACATTAATTAAAATTTTAATATATAGGAGGATCCAAAATATTTATTCTCATGTATTTACCTCTAACACCCCAATATGGAATGGGTGTTTAATGTACTACAATATGTGTAAATTTATACATGCACGTACTTTGAAATTAAAGTTTAAGCATGATCAACTAGATCTGTACTTTTTGGGGGAGTGGGTGGAGAATCTAACACTGTTTTCATCACTTTATTGCATGGGCAAAAGTGTTTTTAAAAAAAAGGGTGGGGCTAGGGTTGAACAAAATAACTAAATTAGACATAAAAATGACTAATCATGTGGACAAACTCTCCTCCTTCACGAAATGAGTTAGTTATGTAAGTCAATAAAAACAAATGGAGTACTTAATTTTTAAAAAGTAATGATAGTCCAAGTGAATTATTTTATAAATAATTCATATTATAAGTTAAAGTAATAACTAACTAATTAAAAAAAAAATCACCCAAGTGTTGTACCTCTAATTATATGTTAAAAATATGATTATATTTTATAAATTGGCATTATATTCTCTATATCCTAAACCTAAGACAAAATAGGTTATCAAACACAAGTAGTATATTAGAGGAATTCTAGTGTGAATGAGTTGTCAAAGCAGATTTTTTTCAAGCGAGACTTAAACCCACTTCAACTCCCTATTTCAAGGTTGTGGGTTTGAAATACTAGCCTCAACTCAACACCTACAAAAGTGGGTTGCGGGCTATGGTGAACCAATTCGATCACCTTTTTTTTAAAAAAAAATTAGAAATGGTATTATTAAAATTATAATTACATGATGAAAATAAAATATCAACATGATGAAAACTTTTGCAAAATACTAAAATATCAATTAAAACATAAATATAAATGTGCCAACAGGCAGAAATGCCCAATACCACAAATCAAATATTAATTCTAACACTCCAAAAATATACTTTCTTTTTTAACCTTTTTACCCCTACCCCAAAATTAAAATAATTTTCACTGCCCACACTTAAACGAGCTGAGCGAGCCCAAGTAGTGTATACTCGAACTCGAGCTCAACTCGAGTAATTGTCGAGTTCGAGCTCGGCTCGATTTGAAATTAAGCCTACGAGCGGCTTGAGCTCGACTCGAAATTACTCAATCGAGCTCGAGCTCAACTCGGCTCATTAAGCAAAACGAGTCGAGCTTTCGAGCCTAATCGAGCCGAATTTTAATTAATATATTTAATATTATATTTAATATTCCCTCCGTCACACACTTATGTTCACACTTTCTTTCGTCTGTCCCACACTTATGTTCACTACCCAAAAAAAGAAACTTCACATTAACCAACAACCTCAAAAGTTATCTTAATTTCAAAAATATCACTCTTACCTAACACACATAACATACTTTATAATTTATTTATTATCTAAAAATATCACAATACCCCTAAAAAGTCAATAAAATTGATCAAAAAGTAACTTTTCTTAAACTCCGTATTTACAGTATCGGTGAACTTAACTATGGGACGGAGGGAGTAATTATTATATTAATATATATCAATATCAATATATATTATTTATGTTAATATTATTATTATCGAGTCTTATCGAGTCGAGTCGAGCTCGGCTCGATAACGTAACGAGTATTTAGATGAACTCAAGCTCGAGTAGTCACTAGTCAAGTCGAGTTCGAGTCTTAACAAGACAAGTCGAGTCGAGTCGAGTCGAGTCGAGCTTTCAAGCAGCTTGTTTAATTTAACAGCTCGACTCCTAGCTACTACCGCCCGCCGCCACCACCGACCGTCTCTGGCCACCATCTCCAGCCGTCACCAGTTGCCACACAGATATGGTATCCGAAATGGGTTCTACCCACATCGGTACCGACACGAGTCCATAGTAACATCCTAACCTACATCGAAACTGATGTCGGTTACTGGGAACACATTGGGTATAGAGTTTTAATAGTAAAGGCAAAGGTGTCCTAAAAAGTGCATTTGTTTAAAAAAAGATAACAAACAAAAATAAGTGTTGGTAAAGATTTTGAATATTGAATTTTAGTAATTCCTCCATCCGCTGAAAAGGTATACATTTTGCTATTTTGAGCATCCACACCAAAGATATACATTTCCCCTTTTTTAAACACATGGGACCCACACATCACTAATATATTTAATATATGGGACCCACACACTCCACTAATACAACTATCTATTACACATTAAATAGTAAAACTTCTTAATCCATGTGCAAAAAGCAAATGTATACGTTTGTGGTGGACGGAGGGAGTATTTATTATTTAATTCTCCCAATATAAATCCTACAAATTACGATCCCATAAACGAAGTGATAATAATTAACAAAACAAATATCACAAATTAAATAGCATAAGTTACTAATTATACTTCTCATAGATATTAAATATTAAAACAACATAAGTCTAATAATTTTCAAATACCACAATTTAAATCACAAAGGTCTACTAGCTCTAAAGCACAAAATATAATTATAAGGCCTCTTCAAAACACATTCATTATAACATCATCATAATATAACCATTTTTATCTTCATATTGCTTAATTTTATCCTTGATAATGTTCAAAAGATTAGATGCGGTAGAGATTTATCGTTTGCATTTACTCCTAATATATATATATATATATATATATATATATATATATATATATAGTACAAAATGCTTAGCATATTTATTTTATGATTTAATCCACTAATTTAAAAAATAATTTTGAAAAAAGGAAAAACAAATATTTGGGCTATTAAACACTAGTCCATTACGCCCGTTAGTTTGGACCAACTTGTTTAGACTCGTTCCTATACAAGTTGTAAAATTTTCAACCCAACCCACAAAATTTTTGTATAGATGGGGCACTTCGGCCTGACTAGCCTAGGCCATTTTAATAGCTCAGTAAAATCACAATTATGTTATGAGAATTTAATCTAAATCATAAAGATAAGTTCTAAAATAATACTATGAACCATAAATTTAAAAAATCTAAGGTCCACATCGAATGCATTGTGTTATTATTTTTTTCAAAATATATGAGTGTTTTATTACATAATCAAGGGTTCATATATGTAAGATTCCAATAGAATTAATTAATCACTTTTTACTGTTAATTAGTACCATAACCAGATTCTTCCAATATTTTAGTTGTAGAATTCAAATATATGTAATAATGATTGGAAATTAAGTTTCATTAAAAAATAAAAAACAATGGCTTCCACTGATATTATTATGTGGAGATCTCTTTTGTGAGTGGAAAGAGAGGGAGAGCTGCAACTTGCTCTATCATTCAACCAGCTTGTCATGATGGGACTTTCAATGTGTCTTCTAAATATGTTTTGAATCTAATTTTAATAATTTTTGGTCATTTTTATGATTCTAAAAAATTTTTATTATTTTTTTTTTTTAGATATATGTTACTAAGCTTTAGAATTTGGAGTAATGGTAGAAATTTAAAGAATCCAGAATTAGATATTATACCATGTTAGAATAAGCTCTGAAACGAAGGATATTTCATTTATCTTTCAATTAAATCTAATAAATATATATTAATGGCGATTAGCATATCACCATTTATTTTTTATATCACTTTTTTTTTGTATGATATGCTGTTTCTATTTATGGAATAATGAAGCAATGGGACGAGTTATAATGAAAAGGTACACGGTGGTGGTTCGATCAAGATCACCGGTTGAGATGCTTTGTTAGAGGTGCAAATGAACGGCCTAGATCAATTCGATATGCCACACTCTTCATTTCACTACTCTTCTAAAACCCTTATTATTTTTAAAAAGTTTTTAATACTCATTCTTCCGATGATTGTTATAGCTTATAATCACTCAAGTATGATAAATGGAAAGAGCGTAACTCTCTATTCAATTAATATTTATTAAAAAAAATTATTTAGGTTGTTTTAAGTACTAATATATGTACCAACACAACTTTATATACGTAATATGCGTTCGTTGATAAAACACGAAATTTACGTATATTAGAAGAATCAGAATATTATTAGTTCTTGTCTTTTCTCCTATCACTTGACGTGTTATTCTTTAAGAATAAGATATTTTATCAAATACTCTCTCCATTCCCAAATATATTTCACGTAAATTTAAGAAAATTTTATTTTTTTAATGTAATAAAGAAAAAAAAAATTATTTAACTTAATAAAAAAAGCGTGTAAAATTGCTTCAATGCATGAAAAATTAATATTATATTGGGTTGTGTATAAAGAGGGAATATTATTATATAATATCTTTTACTCCCTCCATCCATTTTGATTGATTGCCTAAAGAGTTTTATTTATCCTTTTTTTTAATCGGGCAAAGTTAATTATTAGTATAGTTAGTTCACCAAGTCTTCATACGCTCTTATCCTTCATGCCTCCATATAACTCCCTCTTATTCGTTCCCAATGGGAATCGAACCCGAGTCACTCACTTATGTGAGGAGCCCGATGGCCAAGTGGGCTAGTCCACCTAATTTTTATTTATCCTAATTTGAGTTAGTCTCTAGTGTCCTTGTGACACACTGTACGCTCGTACTTTAGTATTAAATTATCTTTATCTTTTTAGACATATGAGACTCATACATAACCATTAATACAATTAAAATATGAGGTCCTCATATCTACTAATACAACTATCAACTACACATAATAATATAATAATATTCTTTAATGCACGTGGAAAAATCAAAAGAATCCCTTTAAACTGGACGACGGTGTACCACTTTTCGTAAAAAGAAAGTTATGAAATAGATAATTATGAAATATTTTTCGTAAAAAGAAATTTAATTACTAATATTAAAAATAAGTGTTTTTGAACCGATCGATGCATTGTAGTGGGATTCAAAGAGGTCAGAAATTTTACTTCTCTTCTCCAATATAAGGTGGTGCCAAATTTTCAACAAGAAATTAAAAATACCCTTTTATTAAGATAGTATAAATGACTTAATAAGTCATTTTTAAAAAATAACAAAGAATGATCTATAACAATTGAGAATTATAAATCGATAGCTTATCTATTTCTGTTTTCAAGTAAAATACAGATTAAGAAAAAACTTGTTTTATGTAAATTCATGGTAAAGTTATAAGGTTATCTTACACTCGATTTGAAAAATATTAGTTTCTGAAATGATGAACTATAAATATTTAAATGATAAATTATTAGTACTACTTATTTCAATTAAAGTTTAAATTCTTATCGACATAACAGAATTTGAACATGATCGTGTAATAGTTTGTTAGTTAGAAGAATAATTATTCTTCAATCTGAAAATTAATAATGGAGTAATTCATTATTTAAAGAGTAATCCTGAAATATGTTATCGTACATACAATGGATAAAATGAAGGCAAACATTTGTATAAATTAAAATGTATATTAAGCGAAAACATTTTAATAAAAATTAATAATTTATCAATCAAATGTGATAATTGGGGTTGGATTCTGATACCATTGTTGGGTTTATCAGTCTATTGAGAGTCAGACACACTCAATCCAATAGCATGATATTATCTGTTTTGGGCCGCCTACAGACCCGCACGGTTTTATAAACTCATCGTCATCCCCACTTCTAATCAGTGGCGGATTCAGAAAACCGTAGTGGGGTGAGCTAAGTTTATTAAAATAAATAAATAATAATAATTATTATTATTAAAAATAATATATACTCTCTCTGTCCTATTAAAATGTACGCGTTTTCCATTTTGGTCCGTCCCAATACAAAGTGTGTATTTCCCCTTTTGGTAAAGATGACCCACACATATTAATTATTTCTCTCTCTATGGACTCACATGTCATACTAATACACCTACTCGCTTTACATTAATATATTATTTCTCTCACTTCACTACACATTAAAATATTATACTCTTTAATCAACATGCAAAAAGCAAACGCGTACGTTGTAACGGGACATGGGGAGTATATATATATATACAAGTATATATATACACACACACAAATCACCTTCTTAAAAGTGGACGAAGAATGAACTAAATTTTAATATTTATTATAATGGGCTCCTAGAATATACATATAATTTGAGAGGATATATTTATTTTTTGTCTTCATTTGGGTGGACTTAAAATTTTTTTAGAGTGGGCTAAACTTTAAAATACAGATTATTTACATATAATATAATAGGCTTTTGGTGGGCAGCGCCTAGATCAGCCCCCGCGTCTAATCGATGTGTAATTTAGTTCACACCTAACCAATATTTTTTCTTGCACGTGTCAACTAACCCTCACAGTTAAGCATGTTCGTATATTTCAATTTTAACATTTGAGACATTATTATAGTTTACATAAGAGAAGCTGTCACATGTGAAATATAACAAATCACTAATTAAAGTTGCAAAATTATAGAACATACTCATTATGACAGATTTTATTCTCTATAAATGATTGTTGTTGAATTGAATGCGTCACACTTTAATCAGAAAATATAGTAAAATTAAAAAAAAAAAATGAACCAGTAAAATATTAATTAAAAATTAATGTATTCGTCAATTTGGTGAAATTCATATTGCATTGAACAGATCAAATTTAACAATAAATAAATTTATCATAAATATTTTTTTTATACATATGCATTTTATTAAGTGAAAATCCATAATTTTTGAGGGAAGAAAATAAAAGACAAAACGTGATGTTTGAGCCAACCAAACGTGATGTTTGAGCCAACCCACTAATTAAAGTGAAACCAAAATATATAGTGTGAAGATTGACATCTTCCATTACCAATTCTTCTGGTGGAAACTTCACTAAACTAAAATACTTTTGTCTCCAATTTTTTCACTCCAATTTTTCATTTTATCAATGCATGCTTATACAACATTTACATAAATTAGGATAGTTACTTTTCCAAATTAGGTAAATGTGTCGTTTTAATTTTTTTAAAAAAATATTTAAAATTTGTGTACGGATGTTATTTGTGTTGAGTGCTTTATAATTTTTTAGGTGTGAAAAGTTAAAAAAGAAACAAATGAGAAATTGTATAATATGATGTAGGGAGTAAGACTTATCTGAATTTGATTTTTTTTTTTTCAGATGTTTTGAAACCTAATGTCACATGTTCTGTACGTATGCCAAATGCATATATGATCATCTCAATCTTGGTCTTTTAGGTTGGAAAATTTTAAATATCATCTTAATTTTCAATTTTGACACTTTATGTTTTAAATCATTTGGGAATATTTGAAAATTTCGCACTAAATTTTTAAAGTTTGCATTAAATAATTGTGTAACATGATATATATATATATATAAATTCAGTATAAACCGACACATATGACATATGTTGCTGCACACATGCGTATATCTGTATGAAGAATAACTTAATAGTCGAGAGAAAAGTCTTTTTAATAATTAAAATTTTAAAGAAGTGACATTATTCCAAAAAAATAAAATTTATGAGTAAAACTTCTATAAAATGACGTATTAAAATTAATATTTGTATTACCGCTTTACTTTGAATGTAGAAAATATATTATGGATATTTTTCTTGCATAATGGAACTAAACCACATCTACTCCAATTTTTATCACTTTTGGGCATTTCTAATTTATAAAATTTTCCTAATGAATATAAGAACGTATATTGTGTATAACAAATTGTACGTATAACCTTCAACTCTATCAATTATGAATGGAAAAAATAATTATACTCAACAAATTAATATTATATCCTAAAAAACCTTGGCAAAATAAACCACAAAAACATAAGTATAACATAAACCACAAATATATTCTTTAAAAATAAGTCATTAACCACGAGAATAAAATAAGACATTAGCGTAACATAAACCACAAATATATTCTTTAAAAATAAGTCATTAACCACGAGAATAATATAAGACATTAGCGTAACATAAACCACAAATATACTCTTAAAAATAAGTAATGAACCACGAGAAAAAAATAAGAGACGTGCAAATTAAGCTATTAATCACGAGATAGAAGTGCATACAAACGCTTGTAACTATGCCTGAATACTCAATACCTAAATACTAATTTTCCAGAAAATAAACAACAAAGAACAAAAAAACACAATCAAAATAATTTTGAAATTACAAGGAACAAATACTAGAAAATATTAGTGCAAGGCAGAAACCCAAAAAAATTGAAAGCTTTAGATAAGACATGATCTAATTACAATCTTAATTTTTTTTGTGGACTACAAAGAAAATGCATACCAGTTTAACATATACAAATTCTATACAACATAGCTATTTAAGTTTTTAAACATTGGTTCACATATAAGCATATTGACAATTCCTAAAATAACATTTAATTACTCCCAATTGGAGTCCTACAAAACCACAAGTAATAAACATCTTTTATCATATTCAATCACTATAAAACCTAAAACAGCTGACACAGTGTCACAGGCATTATATACCGTACAGGCGCATAACCGGACAAACAGACAACTCAATAACAACGGCATGAAATGCAGATTATACACACTGAAAATCAACAGAAACTGAGTCTGATATTAAGGTTTCATAATTGAATACAAAATCGTAAAGAGGGCTCCAAAATCAAAAAGGACAAGAGAGCTTCAATGACTAGAGATTGCATTTACTAAATCTTTACATTCATTCATTAAGGAAAACCACCAACTTTAATAGAACTCCAAATAACAAATGGCATACATGGCCTGGCCACAAAAGGAAATATGGAGGGAGCTTCATTTGCCTCGCTGCTCACAACTAACAACTAAGCTTTTGTTTTTCAATGAACCAATCGGTAGGGACAGCGGGTCACTGCCTGATTTTACGGCAAAATATACAAGAATACTCATCACCAGAAGTCATGAAAACATACCGGCAGAATGTACAGTTCTTTGAGCTCCATAGCAGTCCACATCAGTAGCCATGCAATTGCGAGTTTCATTACCAACTGGCTCTGATCATGCCAAGTATTTGAATAGGTTGGGGTTATCCTTGTCTCTTTCCAAGTAGTCCCTAGTGATCAAATCTTCAATTCTCTTCTTGATTGCTTTGACATCAGGCTGAAGATCACAAAGGTAACATTCCGTTAGTGTTGAGTAGGATAGAAAAATGCTGAAAAGAAGAATCTTATGCATCCACCAAAAGGTACCTTGAACATGCGACCTAACTGCTCAACGCACTCCATAACCAACTGCTGGTAGCCAAGGACTTTCCTGCTCTTCATGATACGCACAATTGAAGCGTCAATGGCATATCGTCTGTCCTTGTCAACATCCTCAATAACCTTCTTTTTCTCATCAACTGGGGGAAGTGGTATCTGCATAACAAGAAAAGAACAGTTCGTGACATAACTGACTTAGATACAAGAGAGTACTCCAGTAATATCATGGTCAATTCAACATCTCTCTCTCTCTCTACAGAGAACACCCATGTACCTTTATTCTTCTCATCTTGTCAGTGAACTTTGAATTAAATTCAAAAACATCAGTTGGAGAAATTATTTTAGTGTTTGGCTCCTTGTTCAGGATCTTATACTTGGCGCATGAGAGTGAATGTAGCAGTCTGACAACATCGTCATCTGAAAGATTCAACTGAGCCATGATTTCTTGATAACTCAATCTATCTGATGCATTGAACAGCAGCAGGGCAGCAGCCTAAATATGAAATTCGAAGATATCACAATAATATCAGCAATAGACTAAAGTTATAGGGAACAGGCATAAATATACATATCTTGAAAAAGCACCTGATACGTAGTAACAATCAATTCTATTGTTTTTTGTTCAAACTTTCCATTGATGTTGCAAGTGCCCAATGAATATATCCATGTCAACTTTCTATGCTTTGTTTTTGTTTGATAGAACTCTCTGAACACCTCAACGCACCTCACCTATAATGGAAGTTCATACCAAATGAAAAAAAATAAGTGACAAGGTGTTTTAAGGGTTTGGAGGTTGCTAAGGGAGTAGAAGAAGATGAAGAAGAAGATTCCAGATCTATGCATACCATCTCAGCAGGAAGGTTAAGATCAAAGGACTTGTAACTTGGCCAGAAACCTGTTGTGAGGACAGTCACTGTCAAGTCGATCCCTGGATTAGCATTTGGAGTATTGCCGAGATATTCCTCAAAGCTGGTTTGGTTTTCCCTAGCTAGAGTCAAATCGGTGACCTGGTTGAAAAATGATACAAATTATAAAACACTGCCACTATGATGATTTTGAACAAGTAGACATTATGAAACTACATATTTTCAATGACTGGTGGTCAGAATAAGTAGATATTATTAACTAACCATCCCCTCCATTTTAGAGGTAAATTGACCACCACATTGCTGCTTTAATTTTGTCAAAATACTTCTCTCATGCTCATCGTTTGCACTTTTATCAAACAACAAGCGCCGAGCAAGCTTTTTCCTGTCAACATAACAACAGAAAAAGTGTTAAGGCAAAAGTGATCTTGAATAACCAAACTTAAAAATATCAACCAATACTAACTCAAGAACCTCACCGATAAAATTCAGCAAATAAATCCTTGTCACTGATGTAAGCAAGCAGTTTAACCACCTGAACATTAATTAGAAACTTGATCAGATCTTTCAAAAAGCAACAAGCAATATTCATTAAGAACAAAATATATATCAAATACACACACCTTCTCTAAGGTTTCTTCAATAGCTTCATCACTCAATTTCTCACTTCCACCCTTTTTGAGAATGTTATCACAAAATGTGGCAAGAAGTTCTGCACTAGAGCTTCCAGCAACTCCTTTATTACAGAAAACTTCAAAAGCCTCCTTTAGAGCCTATTTAATGAGAAGGAATGAAAACTGGTGAAGTCCATTATTGCTTTTATAAGAAGCGATTGCGAAAGAAAAGGCAAATTTCATTATTCTAACCTTGTGGAAAAGCGTGTGATTTAGGAAACAGTCATTCACATATGCCATGAATTTGTCATGGAGCTCGATCACTTTTCTCACAAATACCTGGATTACAAAAATGAATGTCTCAATCTCATAATATGAAACTGGCTGAAAGATGGCAACCAAGAAATTAAAAAAGAAAATACCTGCTCCTGTATTCCAACTACATCTTTCTTTTCAGCCTGAAACAATAATTTTGAAGATTAGAAAGATGCATAAACAGTTAAACACTGCAGTCTGAGCTTAGAAAATAACAAGGAACAAAACACAATGAAGAGGTTCTGTCAATGGCCACCTCCATCTACACCACCCCACCCCACCCAATGCCTTAAGAGGAATGAAGGCGAAGAATGTTCAGGTAAAATAGCAGTTTCAAAAATGGGACAGACTTATCTGCACACTGGTCCCAACTTATTAAGATGAACAATCATTTTCCCAATATAGAAGCAGTACTCTAAGGGTTGGCCAATAAACAGATTACAGATATAGCTCGCAGTGGAAAACCATAAATAATTTATGGCCTGATTAACAAGGTATGCAATGTAAAGCTGATGGGACACAATGAATCACAAGACTAACAATTTTCGTCAGATAGGTGATTATGACAGGAAGTACCGAACCAATTGATAAGTGTATATGAAGCACAATATTTTTCTTCACATGAGAATAAATATTTATTGCTATTTGCTACCATGAATAGGGAATGAGAAATACCCCAAGGGGCTGGATATGGAAACACAATATTACCAATAATTTTCCAATGAATCAATAACTCATACGCAACAAATTTATACACACAAAAAGCAAAAAAAAAAAAAAAAATTCGACAATATAAACTCGCATTGCTTGCACAAAAATATACAAGGTCATCTGGAAAAACAAAAATTATTGGATAACAAACCTTCTTGTTGCTTGCAGCATCTTCAGCTTGTTTAACCAAAGCAGTACCTTCAGCAGTTACATGCTGTGGTTGAGAAAACATCACATTAGCTTTACATCCTTAAACAACTAGGTGAATGTATGCACAGTATTATAGTCAAACTGGAACTCTGTTTTCCCAAATAAGAGCAAGAGCATAAGCAGAAGCACCACAAACCTGCTTAAAAATATTTGCGACTGGCTCCAGACCACGGGGAATTTTAGAGAAGAGCCTATACATCCTTGATAAATCCTCTACCTGACAGATCAAAAATGATGTGATAAACATCAACCAAAGCAATTCAAATAAACATTCAACCCATAAGAATGATTGACATCAGAGGCTTAATGTACCTTGTCATCTCTAAGTAATGCATGACAACCTGAATGTTCCTTCTCTAGTAATTGGGTGGCATACACGGTCAACAGCTCATGTTGAACTTTCTGTCAAGGAAATAAATTAATTTATTAAAAATGGAAACCAAACACAACCACACGATTGGTATATGAATAAAATCCTTCTGCATTAACAATGTGTGATGTAACAAAATTCAATTTCTATATGCTAATGTGTCTAGAACTGATCGAGTAGCAAGACAAACCTCGAGCAACTTTGATTCACTGCTTGAATGAAGATAATTAGCAACCCTATCCTTTTCTCGTTTCAAACACTCTTCAGCCTGGATTTGAAGAAGATAGTTAGAAACCAAGTAGAAAATGGCTTTACGGAACCTTTAGCCTCATCTTTTTCTTGAACTATAGGTATTGATGAGATTGTATGGATGTCCTAAGCAGCTGGTACATGAATAAAAAAAGAAGCTTACTTTTAACATATAGTCGGGACAAGAATCATCTAAGATCCAATTTGAAGCCTTCCGAGAATAGTAAGCAGCTGTGTCCTTCAGCATTGCTGCCTCAAAGTCATTCTCATACTGATCCATCTGCCCCATTCCAATTTCAACAAATATATCTAATACATTCTTTAATAGAGCTCGATCTATTTGCTCTCCCTCCCGCTCTTGATCAATCTATCAAAATAAATGTATAAGTAGACAGAAGGGAAAGTTATACTGTGCAATGGTAAGTATTTATATTACATACCAGAGATATTACAGCCTCCCTGACCTTTCCATTTATTTCCTGATACACCTGAAATCAGAAGAAGAGTTCCACTATTTCAAAACTGAATAGAAAAAGATAAACAGAAGGATGATATGAAAGCCAGAAGGAGGGGAATCATAAACAAGCTTGAGTTATAAAATACACACATTCTTTATTGATCTTTTCTCTTTTCTAAAAGAGATTAGTTGAATTCAAGGTAGGAAAAAATCAAATTACCAGGTCTCGGAAGCAAGTCAGACCAACTTCTTTAAGTGCAGGAAGTGACCTTCTAGCTATGAAGTACCGATCGAGATAATAGAAGAACCTTGAAAGCCATCGCACCATGATCTTATGATTCAACCACCTTTTCACGAGCTCCCTCAGCATGAACTCATCATGCTTCTCCCGCAAGGAAGGCAGAACCTTAGTGGTAAATCAAAACAAAAATAAATGAATTTTTTTAAGAAACTAATTAGATAAAAGGCCAAGAGAAAACAGTATTTAAAGTTTAATTAGCTCCAAAGTGAATTTCAGGATATCAGAATCCTGATTTTCAGTTGAGTCCCTGAAAATCTTGTTTAAAAATTAAAATAAGATCTAAGAAACTTCAGAAACAGTTGTTTACATTAGACAGGATCACCTTCCAAGATTGAATTATATTTTTTTGTACAATATCATGGAAATATACAAATAAACTGGCACCCCCTTACCGTGGAGGTAATGTACTCTTCAAAGGACTCCCGGTATTTGTCGTACAATTGTTGAGAATAATCATGGGGGGGCTTTTGAGTGCACATGTTGTATATTGTCCTGCATATAAAATTAAGTGGACTCATAAAAAAACTTAAAACATAATAACCTATAATCCACTTATAACATAGAGTGCTGAATAATACGTGTAAAGCATCATGTAGTCCTCTGAGCTGAACTGAGGTTCGGGCAGTCCTTCTAGAATGTTTTTCAGTTTTGTAATTCCTTTTTGCATAAAATCCCATCCCTGTTCTAAATCAATGGTATTACGCTGATTCATCGTCATCTTCTGTAACAGCCAAGACCAACAACAAGCAAGCACTAAGACAAGTGCTAAAGCTGCCACATAGACACAAAAAAGTACTTGGTTAAGAGCATTACAGAACCTGCAGCCAACTAAAGCCTGAAATGTAAAAAGAATAAAAGGTACAAAAATAAAATATTAAATGAACGGGATTAATTAAGAGCACACTAATAGTATTGTGTTTCAAACAGATATATTTGCTAATAAGATCATGAATTATCACGTCTATCTTCATATATGTACCAAGAACGATAGTGATTTATAATACAAAATAGGTAAATCTATTGAAGTTTTAACAATCAAACAGAAAGATAAAAATGTCTTTGCACAAAGAAGAATGATAAACTAAACAAAAGAGTATCATGGATTCATGGTAAACCTCAATAAGCAACCTACAGTTATCCAACAGCAACATACAACAAACCAAACAATCGACAAAAGAAGAAAATACAACTTGAAAAGGCATCATCCATCAATATTAATGGACTCCACTTTACGACCTAATATTTTCCGATCTAAATCTTCAAAACCCGCTAGCTGTTAAACCTCCTGAGATGGAACTAACAAATAATTCAAGAATAGAACAATGCATAGAAGATGATTTACAATATTAACACGCAGGTGATGTGTCAACGAACGAAGCACTCACGCCTAAAATTCGCTTGAACTCCAAAACCATAACAATCGAAAATACAAAACCCTAAACACAAACAGAAAGCAGAAAGCGGCAACTCAGGAGAACCCTAACCAATCCCCGAAATTCCAATCCAAATAAATATAAACCGAACGCTTCAAATCCAAAATCAAATAGCACGCAACCAGTCCAACAACAATCGAATACAACAACATACAGCGAATTCTCACGAATGAACCGACCAAAAATTAACCCACAACGGATACACTTCGACTACATAGGCATAGAGAGTACGCATATGCATATATAGAGAGAGAGAGAAAATACCTGAGGAGCTGAGGAGGAGAGAGAATTTGATGAGATGTGAATCCCTCTCTCGCGATCTTTTTTCGTGTTTTTCTCAGCTTTTTTCTTTTTCAATTTGTTCGTCATATGCGCCTTATATACTGATTTAGGTTTTCGTAATTCCAATTTTGTCCCAAAACTGCGAGCTTCTGATTCCACCGGACCACCGCTATACGATGACGAGCTCTTTCCTACTCCTTTATTTATAAGAAATAATAAAGGATAATTATTTAAGCCCTATTTTAATTGGAGGCTTTCATTTCATTTTTATCCAAAATTATAAGAATATTATATATTTTTAGAGAGTAAATCTAGCATAAAAATATTTGAGAATATCATATTTTATCCTAAAATATATTTATTTTAATTAATGAGAGTATTATTATTTTTATTAAAAGATGTATTTCATTGATGATTGAGTCTCTTTATCTCAGGTGCACAAGACATATAGGGTATAACAATTTAGACATAATTTGTCTAAAGAGTATATATTTTAATTAATAACGGTATAATTTTTTCATGAAAAAAACTAACTGAAATATGAATACTATAAATTTTGATTAAAAATTTTAAGTTTTTTTCTTTGAAAATTAAGAGTATAATTTTTTATATTTGAGAATATCATATATGTAATGGAGTAGTATTTTGTTTGAAGTTTCACAAGCTCAAATTAATTTGGGCATGACTTAGTGGAAGCTAACTCATTTATTAGCCCAAAAATATTACATTGATGGCCGCTTCTCCCTCGCCTCATTACTTCTTTGCTTTTCAATCTTGGTGATAAACAAAAATGACTTGATCAAGCATGAGTAGACTAATTAAGCAAGACAAGTTTAGCTTTTGTCAAATCTAATAATAATCAATATATTTAATTTAGCAAAGACTTGAGCTTACGTAAGTATTTGCGTAAGATGGATAAAAAGTAATAACTACATAAATTTTTATCACTTTTTATCTGTGTCTCACGGAAGAGCCAGCTCATGTGAGACAGTCTCATATAAGACATACCTATTTTATTTTTGTTATTATATTATAAATAATTATTTTATTAAAGTTAAAAATTTACATTACATAAAATTAAATTATAAAATTAAAGCTAAAGCGAATTAAGTTAAGGTATAAATACACATAATTTTTTTTAAAAAATCTTATATGCTATTGATATGAACAACTGGAAAACCTTATTTATAAGGGGATTCAAACTACAAACGAAATAATGAATAATTAAAAATGTTATTATCTTTATTTATAAGTGTGGATTCAAACTAGAAACGATTAATGAATAATTAAAAAAATTATTTATATTTTATGATTTCTTTTTGGCAAAGACTCGTCTCACATTACGTGAGATGGATAAAAAGTGATAACATTAAACATTATTATCACTCTTATTATAAAATGTTATCACTTTTTATTTATAATATAAATTGTTTATTGTTCACAGCATTATTATTACTTCTCGTCGATAGAATATCACTTTGTAAAATGTTCATAAAATAATTCACTGCATCATTATTACTTTTCATTCATTAAATATCACTTTTATCACTCTTTAATAATAATAATATCATTTTTTATCAGTCTCACGGGATGATTTCTTAAAAAATTCGTCCTTTCTTTAAACATTTATTTTTAGTTGTAGATTAGAGATATGAAATTTCAAAATAATCATATCAAACCATTAAGATAAATATCAAATATTTTAAAGATTTATTTTTATATGTAGATTTGTAAATAATATTTCAATATAATTAAATTAATTTAAATAAATAATTAAATTAAATTAACCACGATTTGATATATACGCTTTTTATTGTGAGGATTTATTTTCCTGCTTGATTAAGTAATTTCCTTGATTATTTGATATCTGAACCCGTTTTGTTTTTCGGCAATTTTTTTCGACGTCGAGGCGGAGGTTCCCCAACATATCTATTCTGTTAATAAAATTAATTACTTTTATTTAAAAAACGAAAAATGTTAATTATTAGGGTTTATTGCTACGCGTATATATAGTATAATTATTAATAAATACATTGATCTAATATAATAATTATTGATGAATAAACAACTTCGTTTTCATTTTCTAGCATTGCCGTTATTTACAATGATTAATATTCAACATTTGTACTTAACACTAGTTTCATTGAACACTAATGTGCACTAAATTGGATAAAAACAATGCGTGAGAGATTTAATGATAATTATAACAACTATTTCTTCAATTTGATCATGTATTTTCTGTTTTCTCTCAGTGATGCACATCACTGTACATTCGTAGGGTTCTTAAATTTAATCGCATAGTTTTTATTTCTCTCTCAAGAATGCATATTATTGTACTTAACAATAGTTTCATTGAACATTAATGTGCACTAAATTAGATAAAAATAATGGGTGAGAAATTTAAGGATAATTATAACAACCAATTTCTTCAATTTAATCATGTATTTTTTGTTTCCCTCTCAAGGATGTACACTAATGTACTTCAATTTTATCGCGTATTTCTGTTTCTCTCTCAAAAATGAATGTACATTCGTATAAATATTATATTTAATCACGTATTTTTGTTTCTATCATGCAAACTAATGTATGGATGAGTATGTGTATTATGGGTAAAACAAAATATAATTTTGTATTTATCAGTAATTTTTTTAATCGAATGTATCGTTTAGTAATACTTAAATACAGTATCTACTAATTACTGACCCTTATTATTATGATAAAAATATTTTATTTAAGTAACAAATTATATTACTTTTGAGTTGAGTACTATAAACAAACACGTGTGTGAATTCTTATTTTGCACCCTATTGATTCATGTCTTATTATACCCTTATAATTTAGCTAAACACTGAATTGAGTATTATAACCCATGGAGGCAAATACTTGTGTGAACCGAACTTACTTTAAACCCTGTTGATTCATGTCCTATTATACCCTTAATGTCCGTTTGCATGGGGTTATAAGGCCTTAATAAACTATTTAACCCACCTAATAGTTTGTTTGGTTGTAAAAGTTTGGGCCATGTTTTACTTTTGAGCTCGGTAGTTAAATCCTTCAGCCCGGTGGATTGAAACTCAACTCCTTGATAGGTTTAATTAGACTGGAATGCGGAGATGTATTGTTTTTTTTTTTACAATTTTACCCTTTAGATATATATGTAAAAATAAGCCTAATTTCACAGATCTGTTTGTTCTCTCCTCCCTCAATCCCAATCGGCTGCTGCTTCACATCTCTTATGAAACTTAAGCAAGATCCTGATGAAGCTCTCAAGAACTCACACACTTGATTGGTTAATCACCCACGTTTCACTCCGAATTGATTAATAAAATGAAAATGAAATAAAAACGATCAACACAAAGATGTATAGTGGTTCAGCGTAAGCCTACATCCACTTTCCTAAGAGAAGAATTCACTATGATGATAATGAAGGTTACAAAATTTACAAGCACACTTATCAAACCCTAACTCTTAATGCTTGAAACTGATATGTGAAGATGGTGTGATGAAGATGATAAAACCAAATGATCTTTCTTCAACTTATATGGATGATTAATCAACGTTTTGATCCTCTTTCATCCAATCAACCGCATGCACACTGAATCAGTTGTAACCAACTGATCTTACAACCGTTTGATACTTCCAGCTGATGTTTCTAGATGCTTCCAGCTGTCATGCCATCAGACTGATCTCCTCAACTCCAAACTTGATCCAACGGCTCATGCATGCAATCCTCTTGTCACTTGATCAACCAATGAATGATCTCCACGCGTGGCATTTGCTTATTCTCATGCAATATATACACATGCAAGTCTACACCTTCACAAATCTCCACCTTAGACCTTGCATCACCATACTAGCTTCATCTTCTCCACCTTGCTGCTCTTAAAGGTTGCAGCCACCTTTCTTCCTTGCTTAATTCAATTGAATCAATTGCTTACACAGTTCATACTTCTGAACTGGCAAGGCTTTAGTGAACATGTCAGCCGGATTTTCAGTAGTCTTGATCTTCTTGACACTAACTACTTTCTTGTCTATCATGTCCCTTATGAAATATAATCTCACATCAATGTGTTTGGTCCTTTCATGGTATCCCTAATGCTTGGAGAGATGCACTGCACTCTAATTGTCACAATACACCTCAATCCCTTCTTGCTGAACATCAAACTCATTCAGTATTCCAGTCAGCCAAACTCTCTCTTTGATTGCTTTAGTGAGAGCAACAAATTCTGCTTCTGTAGTTGATAGAGCCACTATATGTTGATGTGTTGCCTTCCAGCTTACTGCAGTACCAAACAAGTTAAAAACATAACCAGTAAGTGACATCCTAGTATCAAGATTTGCTGCATAATCAGCATCAACATATCCAACTACTGCCTTATCCAATGAAGCCCTTTTCTAAAACTTCAAGCCTGTTGTGATGGTACCTTTCACATATCTAAGTGCCCACTTCACTGAGTCCCAATGTAGTAGACCCGAATTGCTCATAAATCTACTAATCATGCTTATCACATAAGCTAAGTCTGACCTGCAACATACCATTGCATACATCAAACTGCCAACATCACTTGCATAAGGTATATTGTTCATCTCAATTTTCTCTTGATCTGTCTGAGACTCACTCCTTGCTTTGCTGGTGTTGTTACTGATTTACAGAGATTCAAATTGTATCTCTTCAACACTTTGTCCAAGTATGATTCTTGGAACAACTTTAACTCACCAGCTGACCTATTTCTCTCAATCTGCATACCAAGAATCACATTTGCTTCTCCTAGATCCTTCATATCAAACACCTGCTTAAGTAAAGCTTTTACTTCATCTATACCAACTTAATCCTTACAAGCTATAAGGATATCATCTACATACAAAAATAAGTATGTATAACATCCTTCCTTGAACCTAACATAGACACAGCTGTCATGTAAGCTCCTGCTGAATCCATTTAATGTAATGTAATCATCAAACTTCAAATACCACTGCCTTGGACTCTGCTTCAGACCATTTCAAAGACTTCAAGAGTAAACAAGTCTTACTGTCAACGCCTTCTATACTTACACTATCTGGAATTTTCATGTAAATGTCTTCTTTTAAGTCTCCATGCAAGAAAAATGTAGTAACATCCATCTGATGTAACTCAAGGTCAAACTGAGTCACTAATCCCAAAAGAATTCTAATAGAACAATGCTTAACAACAGGTGAGAATATTTCATTATAATCAACACCTTCTTTCTGTGAAAAACCTCTTGTCACAAGCCTTGCCTTGTACCTAACACCTCCTTCTTTGCTTGTAACAGGTTTCTTCTTGTAAATCCATTTACAACTTACTAACTTCTTGTTCTTTGGACTTTCAACAATCTGCCAAGTCTTGTTCTTATGCAAAGATAGTAACTCTTCTTCCATAGCAACTATCCACTTGTTATTCACACTTCCTGATATAGCTTCATCATATGTTCTTGGCTCATAATTTTCTATATCAGATGCAACATACAATGCATATGATACTACATCAGCTTCCATGTATCTTACTGGAGCCTTGATCTGTCTTCTTAACCTATCTCTGACAAGCTGATAAGTGCTCAAGTCATATCTTGAACTTGATGAACCAGGTGAGCTCTCTTCACTACTCTGATCAGGAATCTTGTTGTCCTGTTGTGAATCTTTTCTTGCTTGCTCCACCTGAGGCTCATCAATATCTGTAGTGATAGATACTACATATTTCTTTCAACTAATGACATCTTTTTCTCATTGAATGTGACATCTCTGCTAACAATAAACTTGTTAGCTTCATAACACCATAGCCTGTATGCTTTAACTTCCTTGGGATATCCAACCATTACACATTTTACTGCTCTTGTTTCCAATTTATCCTGCTTCACATGAGAGTATACTTGACAGCCTATTACTCTCAAATGACTATAACTAGGAGCCTTTCCTGACCACACTTCTTTAGGTGGTTTGAACTTCAAAGCTGCTGATGGGCATAGGTTGATCAAATAAGCTGCTGTAGTCACAAGTTCACCCCAAAACCCTTTTGTAAATCCTCCACTGCTCAGCATACACCTAACACTTTCAAGCAGAGTTTGATTCATTCTTTCTGCAACTCCATTCTGTTGAAAAGTTCCAGGTGTAGTCTTGTGCCTCTTAATTCCTCTTTCTCTGCAGAAACTACTGAACTCCTCTGAAACAAACTCAAGTCTATTGTCTGATCTTAAGCATTTCAGTTTACTCCCTGTTTGATTCTCCACTTCAGCAAGCCAATCTTTAAATGCAGTGAATGTTTGATCCTTTGATTTTAGGATTTTCACCCATAGCTTCCTAGAGTAATCATCTATGAAAGATATGAAATATTTTTCTCCTCCCATAGTTGGATTTCTTGATGGTCCCCATAGGTCTGTATTGACATATTGAAGTCTTTCTGATGAAGAATGTTCTCATGAACCAAATTTCAACCTCTTTGACTTACTTAGAATGCAGTCTTCACATTGATCCAACTTGCAGGTTGAACTTATGTCTAGTAGCTTCTGTCTTGCTAGCTCATGTAACCCCATCTCACTTACATGAGCTAATCTACCATGCCACAGATGAACATCTTCTTGATCTTGTGAAGTGTTCAACTGGCCAGAGACAACTGATCCTTCAAGGAAGTAAAGATCAGAGCTCTTAACACCCCTCATTACTACTGACTTTCCTTTCATGATGGTGAGTACACCTTTCTTCACATAGTACTCACATCCCAGAGAGTTTAACATTCCTAATGATATCATGTTTCTTCTTAATCCTGGTACATATCACACATTTGTGAGCAGCTTTATGGTACCATCAAACATTTTAAATTTAACAGAGTCAATACACTCAATTTTGATGGCTTGATAATTGCCTAACAAGACTGATCCCTCATGATATGGTTTTAATTCAGTAAACCAATCCTTAACTGATGTCATATGGAAGGTGCAACCTGAATCTAACACCCACCGATCTGACACTTGACCAGAAACAACCAAAGCTTCAATGTAATCTTGATCCTTATTACCTTTATTTTCAGTTACCTGATTTGCATGAATCCTTTGATTACCACCCTTTTCTGCAATCTTTCTTGCCACCATAGCTTTTCACTTATGACATTGCTTCTTGAAATGACCAGGTTTTTTACAGTGAAAGCAGTTATTGTTATCTTCATCTGCTGATGAACTCTGATTCCCCTTTTCTTGTTTCTTCTTATCAGAGCCACCTTTCTTATCATTCTTGTTCCACTTGTTCTGTTTGTTGGCCACAAGACCTTCCCTTGCAACTGTATTATCTGATGTCTTATGGAGCACCTTTGCTTTGATTGCAAGGATCACTTGCTCCAGGGAAATTGATTCAACATTCCCATACAATAGTGTATCTCTCAATCCTTCAAAAGATTTAGGAATAGCCGACATTAGTATGATAGCCTTATCTTCTCTTGACAGTGGTACATCAATATTTTCTAAATCATCTATGATCTTATTGAAATCATCTAGTTGATTTAAAATAGACTTATCTTCTGATACTTTGAAGGAGTAGAGTTTCTGCTTTGTATACAGCCTATTTGCCAAAGTCTTCACCATGTAAAGATCAGTAAGCTTCTTCCACATATCTCTTGAAGTTACTTCTTTTGAAACTCTCTTAAAGTTTTGTCACCTAGGCATAGAATGATTGCACTTCTGGCCTTTGATTCTTGATCTTGATCTGCAGCTTGTGCAACTGCATCCACAGCAACTGCTTGATTTTCTGGAAGCGGTTTGATAGCATCATCCAAACCTTGTTGGATCAATATGGCCTCCATCTTCATCCTCCACAAACTGAAATCAACTTTCTCTGAAAACTTCTCCATATCAAACTTGGTTGTAACCATGATTCTTCCCCTCTGATCTGATTACTTGTGGCTGCTTCTCCTTCCCACAGACGGCGCCACTTCTTATGAAACTTAAGCAAGATCTTGATGAAGCTCTCAAGAACTCACACACTTGATTGGTTAATCACTCACGTTTCACTCCGAATTGATTGATAAAATGAAAATGAAATGAAAACGATCAACACAAAGATGTATAGTGGTTCGGCGTAAGCCTACATCCACTTTCCTAAGAGAAGAATTCACTATGATGATGATGAAGGTTATAAAACTTACAAGCACACTTATCAAACTCTAACTCTTAATGCTTGAAACTGATATGTGAAGATGGTGTGATGAAGATGATGAAACCAACTGATCTTTCTTCAACTTATATGGATGATTAATCAACGTTTTGATCCTCTTTCATCCAATCAACTGCATGTACACTGAATCAGTTGTAACCAACTGATCTTGCAACCGTTTGATACTTCCAGCTGATGCTTCTAGATGCTTCCAGCTGTCATGCCATCAGGCTGATCTCCTCAACTCCAAACTTGATCCAACGGCTCATGCATGCAATCCTCTTGTCACTTGATCAACCAATGAATGATCTCCACGTGTGGCATTTGCTTATTCTCATGCAATATACACACATGCAAGTCTACACCTTCACATCATCGAAATCCGATTACTCTCGCCACCACAGAACCTCTCATCATCTCCGCTGGATTCCATCTTTCTCTGCAATTCCGTCTTTCCATCATGTGCTTCGAGAGGTCTCTGTGGCACTGCTCGTACGCCACGTAGTTCAGCAGGAACACGCTTGATAGATCATCGATCGTGATCATCAATATCTCGATCACGCAGCACCGGCGCCGAAATTTGATGACCAGGAAGGTGTCCTCGTTGCTCGGTTGGAGATTAATTCCAGCGCGGCGAAGCTTCGAGATGCAGTGGATCACGCGTGTTGCTGAATTTGGCGTCTTGTGGCTCTTCGTATCCTTCCGAGATGAAGCTCGATCGGAGAAGATCGAGAATGTGTTTTCCGGTGAGGTTTTTGGATTTTTCGACATAGTCGTCGAATCTCTGGAAGGCGTTGTTGTAGAACTGGAGCGTGTGAGTGGATAGCGACGGACCCAATTCGTCTTCGTCGAGTAATCGGGTCAAATCGAACAAACACTAGGATTCAAAGATTAATTATTGGGTAAATATTCATAATTTGATTAGAATTATGAGGGAACATACATATAAAAAATTATAAATTATAAATTTTAAGGATAATAATGTAAATTTACATTTTTATCATCTCCTAATTCTTAACTTCATTAACCCAAAAAAATATAATAAACATAATATTAGTTAACCTAAGTTGTATAATAATACATATTTATTCACTAACCCATAGTATATGGTTAGTGAACCAAACACACCCTTAGGGCATGATTGATATGATGGAATGGGGTGAGAATGGAATTGTAATTCTTAATCTCATTCTCATTCCTGCGATTGGTATATTTTTTTATGAATAGGAATACCGATTTCAAAGGAATGGGTATTACCTTATATGTGGGAATGAGGGTGGGAGTTTTTATGAATAGGAATACCGATTTCAAATGAATGAGTATTACCTTATATGAGGGAATGAGATTATGGAATTCCTCTCATCCTCATGGTATTGCCCACCCCACCCCACTCCACCCCACCCCACCCCATCCCATCCCATCCCATCCCATCCCATATATATATTTATTTATTTATTTTTAATTTATACAACATCTATTTATATAATTATAAAAATTATAAAAATGTTATTATTTTTTTACTTAACATGTAATATAAATATAAATATAATTTTATATACATAGTCTAATATTTTTTAATATATATAAATTTTTTTATTTGTATTTTAAATTTTATTTATATTTTAAAATATTAATATTTTATTTTATTTTTAATTTAATATTTTTTTATAATTATTAAAATATATAAAATCTTCACTAAAACTTTAAATGTAATATTATATAAAAAATTTATTAATAAGATTGAATTAATTAAGGAATACAAATTCTATTACTTGAGTTATTCCTGAACGATACCAATCATAATAAAAATAATTTTTAATCATTCAATTATCATTCCATTCATGAATTCATTCCATTTCACTGTTATTCCATTCAGTCGTACCAATATAGTTGTTACAGTTTAACTAAACACTGAGGTTAGCTCTAATACCATTTAAGGATGGAATAATTCTCTAATATTTATTCAACATGAGTAAAGCAATATATATTTACAAGAATAGCTTAATCTACAACTAAATATTTAAGAATGTTATTATCTTTTCAACCCAAAGAGGATCTTAGAATTTATTCTCCAGAATTCGATTCACATGAGTCACTCATACATGAAACTTTGCAATTTTTAAACTAGCCAATAGCTAAAACAAGCCTAATGGGGATTTATCTGTGGTTCAAAAGAACTAGAACAAAATAATAATAATAATAATAATAATAAATAAATAAATAAGGAACACTCCGTATACATGGAGATTGGAGTTTGGCAACACAAGTGGAGTTTTTAATTCAGTTTGTAACATTTTTTCCAAACGGAACTTTAATGTTATAGGAGTAGTTGTTTTTATTATAATGATAATAATTCCAACCCCAAAAAGATTATAGATAATCCTGTATGTGATTCAATGTCTTACGGTAAACAGTTGTGTAAAAAATTCTAATGGAATTATATAATGAGTTTCTTTAAATGGATAAGAATTAAGAAGTGACATCATTTTAATAAAAAATAATACCCAAATTCTGAATTATGGAATGAGTTTCGTGAGATAAGTAAGAAAGAATATTGTTATTTTAATAAAAATTGATACTGAATTGATAAAAATTGATATTAGTGATATAATTTTAATAAAAAAGTGATGGCTAATTCATAAAAAGTGACAATAATGTAGTGAATTATTTCATGTGAGCTAGGTATGAATAAGTTTTTTTATAATTTAAGTGTATTGTGAGTCGATTCGCATTCCCTATTCCATTTTATTAGTGTAACATCATGTATCACACCGTTGGATGGATGAGAATAGGGGAGAGAGAAATTATACCCTAAAAAAGAAAATATCAACACTATGGGTAATGATTGGATTTTCTTTCCTGATTACGTGTCAATCATACAATTAGTAGTGACATTCTGTGTCTCACGTTGGATGAATATTCATAGGAGAGAGAGAAATTATACCCTAAAAGAAAAATATCTACACTATGATAACGATTGGATTTTTTTTTCCTGATTACGTGTTAATCATACAATTAGTAGTAGAAATTATATTCGAAATGACACAGCGGATCCTACAATTAGCTACAATTAGTATTACAAATGATATACAAAATGACACAAAGAATCTATGTAATTGTGAGGTTATTGGGTTGGGTGATTTTGATTGTGGGTTATTGGGTTGAGTGATTTTACCATTTTTAGATTGTTCACGGTATGCTGGAACGGATGTAAATAGATATTATTTGCTTGCTCTGAAATGTAATAAGTATATTTTTAAAGATTAGTGAAAACTGTTTTTATAAAAATGATATAATTAAGAAAACGTAAAATAGTCTCACCGTTTTTTTATGTCGTCTTTGAAATCTAAATTAATAGGTGAAACATCTTTTTTCAAATCCTAAAGTGTAAAAAAGTCATTGTAAATACATATGCTTATTCTTAAAGCGTAAAAACAAATGTATATATACATCCGATTTATCATTTAGTTACCCGAAATTGAATATTAAGTTGTCACAAATCGCAAAAAGTGATGACTAATTAATGTCGTAAAAATTTTGCAAGATTAATTGAAAACCAAGTTGTTGCAAAATGCAAAAATTGGCGATCGATGGTTTAATTTACTCGAATTATAGTTGGGTCCAAACTTTACATCCCAAGTCAGAAAACTTAAACACAACATCACCAATTCATTTTTTTTTTCAAATTTCATTTTAACATAATGATAATAATATCTAAAATACAGAAAACAGAGAAGAAATGTGACCTAGGAAATGGGACCAAGATGATCACCCTCCAAGCTCACAACGGCTCGAAAATCTTTCTCCGCCTCGTCGTACTTCTCAGCAAGCACCACGAATCGCACCAACGTGCCTTTCTCGATTTTTGATGCATTGTCGTTCCTGAAATACGGGCTCTCCCCGGGAACATATTGATAGTCGACCATTTTGTGGAGAGACATGTACACTTTATCAGCAGGGCCACATCTTAGGAAGACGCCATGCTTCAGTATTTTGTGAACAACGCCCTCCAAGATCTCTCCGGGGAACATCTTGAAAGTGATGCAACTGAAATCAACGGGAAAGAGTAGGTCAGCTGAGTGCTGCCTAACTATTCCCTGCCTGATGTGGTCTAGAGTTGTTACCGCGATGAAGTAGCCTATATCTCTGGCGGCTTTTTTCAAGGCGAAGTCGTCTAGAAGGCGAACCAAAATCGCCTTTTGAAGAATCAATCCTTCAGCATCGAGGTTCTCAGCAGGAATCTCCACATTCCACGACAACTGTGTTTGAAGAAACATTTTGCCTGGTGGAACCTGTCATGAATAGAGTTCATGTTGGATGATAGTTAGAATCATATAATGTATGAAATTTAAATCTAGCACTTGGACATGTAATGACACATTATTATAACACTGTCAGCATTCAATGAGAAGACTAGGAAACAAGTAACAACAGCATGAATTTGCTGATGACAACCGACTATATGATCATGGAAGCAGAAATCATATTGTGATGTAAATGAAAAATGATGTCAGGAGCTAACAAAAGACTAAATATACCCAAAAAAAGGCACCACAATGAGAAAACAAGTCATCACAGTTAATCGCAATTAATTCTTGGAAGGAAAAGATAATCAAACTCTTTTAACTGATTGATAAGAAGTCAAATGAGAAAATGGAGATTCTAGGCATTGATTGGGCACATAAGTGTTGATATAGTTCAGTTACTAATTGGATTCTGGTCTTAGCAACTTCAATGATCATCTAATTTTAACCTCATTGACTGTGAAGTATTGTGACCAAAATATCTCAATCCCTCTCTCTCCATGGAATAAAATTGTGATTTCTCTCTTTAGAAGAATGGCCAAGTTATGGAGGTAGACGAGAGAGACCGTATATTATACAGCATTAATTAATGCAGTCCTGAGAATTCATCTATATTCAATATGCAAAAAGAGGGTCCCTTTAAGATCTTACAAGAAACCAAATTAATATTTCTCAAGTGATTTGTCGATTTCTCTTCTATAGACTCAACTGGAAATAAGTCATCAGAATAAAATGTTGTACAATCATAATCAAAGGCAACAAGAACTAGCTCTCCTCAAATCAGTAACAGCAAAGAGCCAACAGAGAAAGCTATAAATTCAGGAATCAAATCATTATCCTCCCTCACAAGACATAAAGTGAATTTCTCGTTTTTCCCATCAAAATGTGATATTACAAACACTTACACAAAAGAGAGATACCTTAAAACAGTTTAAAAACTTGAGTAAAATACAGTAATTCGAGAGACCACAACATGCATTACTAAGCAATAAAGAAGTTAATAAACACTTGAGATGAATAAATTCAATGAAGAAACCTGATGAAGATTGAAGATATCCCTCACACCTCGGAACCTCCTCTGGGCGTCTAAAGAAAACACAATAGAGAGATAAAAAATTTCAGATATTCACATGAAAAAACAGGGTCTCCAATCCCCAAATAATATAATCCAGCTCAGAGGACAAAATAAGCAAATTCATTGAAGCATGAATTACACAAACCAAAAACTCCACAAAGTTAAACCCTCATAAACATAATCACAACTCTGCATTGCTACGAATAAATAGAGCATAATCGTACACGAAAATTACCAGCAGTGATAAAAAGGGAAAGAGCATAAACTGACCAAGAGTAGAGAAAGTAACTCACCAGGAGATTATATATATATGATATATATATCTCACCTTCAGTCTCCTCCTCCTCCTATCCGGTCTCTCTCTCACACACAGGTGTAGTGTAGAGAGAGAGAGAGAGAGTGTGTGTGTGTGTGTGTGTGAGAGAGAGAAGGCCCAACAGATATCAGTGAAGCCCATTCTATATGGGAATTTTCCATTTGGACTATATGTCCAAATAAGTTAAGGCCTACTTCCACGGAAAGCCCAATTAAAATATTATTTTTTAATGATATAAAAATAAGGTAAAACTCTTATACAATATGGAAATTTTGAATATATTTTTTTTTAAAAAATTAAGTCGATTATTATTTATTCTAAATTAAAATATTATAAAAGATTGAATGAATTTTGATTTGTATGAATATAGATTAAACATTTTAAATAATTGATGATCTCCTATATTTGAAAATCTTAAATACGGGAACTGCTTTTTTTTTTCTCCCAATGAATTAATTGATTAATATTTAATTTTCTTATTAAATAAAACTGTATTTTTTGTTTTAAAAAATTAATCAATAAATATTTAATATTTTAGTTTAAATGGGCAAAATGAAAAGAAGTTCTCATATTTGAAAAACACTAAACCAAATGCTATAGAAAAGACATTATCACAAATAATTACCCATCAAAATTTTAACTTATTGCGTCTTATTAATAAAACTAAATCAAGTAATTCAATTTGGTAAAGACTTGTGTGGATAATATTATAATGGAAAGTGATACACCATTCATAAAAAGTGATAATGATGCGGTAATTGTTTCATAAATAATTTATAGTATAAATAAAAGTAATAATAACAATATTTTAAAAAAAAGTGATAATATTTTTTTTAAGTGATTGATGCGAAATTCTCTCATTGTGATGCCACATTCAAATGAATTTCTCTCACTTTGAATTTTGTGGAATAATTTCAATTTTTAAAATGAATTTACTTCAATGATGTAATTTTTTCTTTAAAAAAGATGATGTAAATGGAGCCAAAGTCACTTGAAAGTTGTAGAATAAAATACTTAGATTATCATTTTTGCCCAAAATGAATATGATGAGTGAGTTCATCTGGACCCAAAAAAAGGGTAAGAGGTGAAGGGAATGAAAGGGAGGGTTTTAGTTTCATCATAGATTGGGAGAGAAAGCCATCACATAGTTTGTCTTGCCCATGGCCACATGCATAGTAACGTCCTCGGCATCGCCTAAATAAAGCCTGGTTGGAATTTGAGGCATCGGAGAAAGAAGACGTACACATATATGCAAGTATCTCCGCGATCTCAGCATTCACAGTAGCTGGAAAAATTTAACAGAACTAAAGTGAAAAAGTTATCCATAGCTACCATAAGAGAACCGAACGAAAAGCATTATCAAAGAAAATACGAATCAAGTTCACTCACCATATAGCTTCTAAAAATCATCTTTGTGTAGCTCATAACCCTACTAAAACTCACTTCACTCACCATATGTCTCTTCTAAAATGTTGGGATAATTAAGTTCAAAATCTAAGTTATTTATTCTATTTAGAACCACATTAAAACACACACCCACACACACTCTCTACTAACCACTTCTAATAATTTTTACTTTTTTTTTTTTTTTGGATAGATGAGAATACAAAATACTCATTTATAGAGCAGCTTGATGAAGTACTAAGTAACTTGATAAGGCATAAATTACACCAACTATATCCAAATCAATAAATGGAAAATGAAGTTTTTCTTTAAACTTATGACAATGCTAGGTGCAACATCTTATAATACACGATTATTTTAATTTGTTACTCTTACATACCTACAAATATGTAATAGAAATTTAATCCTGGTCTTGCATATCTACTTAAATTCAGCACAAAAGCTGCCATTCCATGGGTGCAAAAGCAGAATGCAAGCAAAAATAATGCGAGTTTTTGATCCTAGTCTCAGGTTTCTACATATCTAAGAAAAATTGAAAGATAGGCTCGTTACAAAGAAGGCAACGCACCTAGCATTGTGTCATCACAGAAGAAGACGCCCTTGGGAGAGTCAAAAGCCTCCTCAACCACCAAGTCAAGTCAAGATAGAAGCCCATATCTATACGCAAAATACACCAACAAAAAGAAAAAATACAAAAGACAGAAAATTTTTAGCACATATTCAAAGGTCGCAGTCATGAATGTCTTTTGTCAAGAAAACTACCCATATCAAACAACCGCATCAACAAAGGAATCCTTAATAGAAATTTTTGGTTCACGGCATGTCCAAATCTTAAACACATAACACTTCTTTACCAATGAGGATGGGCAAGTCCCCAACACTTCTTTGTCTCTTGACCATTTCCACTATATTTATGCGTGTATATCAATCTCAGGAAACAAAAAAAGGAGACACGGATAAGCCAGCTTGAATACATGAGTTACATATAGTTGCATACCTTGATCGACAATATTCCAGCTCACGTCTCCAGGAGTACATTAAAGCATTAAAAAAATAATAAGAAGTTGAACCTTGAAATATCTATACGAACACACATAACAGAAACCATATACGACAATTTCTCAGTCATCGCAATTCACACACACACACACACACACATTTATAGTTATCTACATTCATTTCAGTCAAGAACCCGTTAAAGCATCATCATCAATGACCAAATCTCAAGAAAATTTACAGAAAAGATCAGCAGATACATTCAAGTAACTTGAATTTTACAGAAAGATCAGCAGATACATTCAAGTAACTTGAAAACCAAAGTCTTTCTAAATGATACATTGCTCATATTGAGTATCACACTTATGATCGACAAAAATTCTAGCTTGCATCTCTAACTTGCACCATGAAACAGAGGAGCAAAGTAATAGCTTAAATCAGAAATACATTCAATCTCAATATAAAGTTCATAGCTGTTTAGTCAAGCATACTGTGATCTGACTTCTTGCATCTCACATTAGATCATGAAATAAAATACAGTTCTCAAGGAATCTCACATTAGATCATGAAATAAAATGCAGTTGTCAAATTAGGAAATTTGAAATTCTGAATAAACAATATATAGCTCGAATTGATATGCATACTGTGAGCAACATAATTCAAAGCTTGCATCTCAAATGAAAATTTAAACGAAGTGTATAATAATCGCAGACTTCCATAAATCAAAACATCTACAATTAGAACCAATTGCAACAGTAAGCATCAAATGCAATTCGTAACTACAATTGAAACCAAAATCTCCCAATCAATCGAAAACCCTAGAAGAATCAATCCTTTTTTTTTTTTCAGACGCTAGCATATTCTCCCATCGGGCTATCGGCGACATTAAGCAGCGACCCATACGGCGAATCCTCCAAAGAATCCTCCGGCGCCCTCAGAACGCCATGAACAAACACGATCAAAGCCCCAATAAGCAGAGAAAGAAAGAGCTTCGACCAAACATGGGTCCAGAAAAGAGCGCCAAAAATAATCACAGCGAGAAATCCCATAATTATCTTCTGATCAATATCATAATCTAGGACAGTCAATGGTTCGTCGCGGAGTAAGAGGAAGTATATGCATGCGGCGAAAATACAGAGGAAGAAAATTAAGGAGAGGGGGCGGGTGATTAGGGTTAGGAGGAAGATGAGGAGAGTGAGAAGGACGTAGTTTGGGAGGAAATAGCGAAGGTTTTGGGTGAGGCGGTAGGTGGTATCGGAGAGAGAGATTGGGAGACTGACTGCAGAAAGGTCAAGAAACTGCTGCCATGGCCGGAGCACGGCTGAGTTGATGGTGGTTCCCGGTTGTACAGCTGGCGAAGACATTTTCTTGGGTCACTGATTACAATGTCTCAAAAATAAGGTTTCAACTTATTTATATACATAAGACTAGCATAATTTTGAAAAGAATTTTAACCCTTTTTTTCTTTTTCTTTTTCTTTTTTTTTCACGAAAAAATATCTACTTCATTTTTTAAAGTATGAATTCTACATTTCATAATATAATCTAAAAATTATTTAAAATTACACAATATATCATACTTTCAAATGGAGGTAATAAAATCAAAAGTATTAAAAAATTCATTCACTATTATATTCATTAATCAGTGAAAAAAAAAATTTTAATAGAGTGGACGGAGTTTATTAAGTCCACAAAAGCATGTGCATACTAGCTACATGAAGTTAGTGAGTATGCAATCGAATCGTACTCAATTAGCATTCGATAGAATTCAAACCAATTAGGTGAAGCCCGAATGTATTAATAATAATGCCATTATTAAATATATTACATACAGGATAAAGTATTATACTTATATAAATGTAAGTTAAAATAAGATTTAGTCTCGTATTAATTGATAATAGGATGTTTACACTCTGCCTTAAAAGTATTAACTCTACAAATATATCAATATTACTATGGTAAAATATCAAACAAACATAGAATTAAATATTATACTCCCTCCTGATCAAACAGCACCATTTTCTTTTTGCACGTAGATTAATGAGTATTATTATTTTATGTAAAGTGAGTAGGTATGTGATGGGTAGTGGTAGATCATTGGTGAGTCCTTTCTAAAAGATGACAATGTTGCAATTTAGATGAGACGCCCAGTATATTAAAACGATGTTATTTGGCAGGATGGAGTACTATAAAAGTTTATAATTTAGTTTATTTAAGTTTTGATTTAATAGATTTCAACAAACATAGAATAAAATATTATTATTCTTCAAAAGTGATAATTTAAGTTTATTTTGATTTTTGATTTAATAGATTTTAATTTTACACAGAATCAATGTGTAAGAATTGATAGTTAATTTAAGTAAAAAAAAGTATTAATCAGGGGGTGTTTGGTATTTTAAAATGAATGAAAATGATAATGAGAATAATAGTGTTAAGGAATGGATATAATGCTTATAAGTATATTGTTTGATTGATGATAAGAATTACTATCATAGTCTTTGATTTTGTTTGATTGTTGTGGAATTGGAATCAATTATATTTTTATAATTTATATTCAGTTTATATTATTATTAAATGGAGTAGTATTTAAAAATCAATAATAAAAAAATGTGTATAAAAATATCGCTTTCAAGGGAATGATTCCCATAGACACCAAAAAGAGAGGGAATGGGAGATTCCTTATTTCCACAAACATCTAATCTTTTCTATCATTCCAATTCCACACCCTCCACAAACCAAATAGCCCCTTAATGTAAACGAAAAGAGAGAAAAAATATTAGTTGAAAAGGTAAGCAAGAGTATATAGAGATGGTTATTATCAAGCTGTTCAGTAAAAACAAATTAGATCAAATTGAATCAATTCATTGCACCACCTGCTAAAACTTCAACATAAAAATGCATCATTACAAATTACAAATTAGAACAGCGTATTGCCCAGAATGCAGAAGCAACTGAAGAGAGATTGTTGAAACAAAGACTTTGGCAATACGTTCTTTAAATATCATCGTCTATCGATAGTGAAAATACTATACAATGAGGGAAGGGTCAGAGGCCTGCAGTAAAATATGATATGGAAACGAAGAAAAACAAGACATGTACACGCAAGCTTATCCAAGGAATAAATAAGTTGGAAATAGAGGATGTGGAAGCAACTATATAAGCTACATACACCAGTATTTTCGATTCAGGATTCTCCAAACTGCTTCTCCATGATGATCTGACCGAGTTTTCTGTACAGAGCACGTTGTTCTTCAAATGTCAGGTTTATCACAATCTGCACCACAGAATGAATTCACTTAAGAGTGTTATTAGGAGCAGATAATTCTTTTTCTACAGATATTATTACAGAGAATCTATCTATCTACCTGGTCCATAATCATCTCAATCGACAAGCTCTGTGCTACAACAAATGACTGGTGGTAAATATAAGCAAAAACTGCCATCACCATCTGCACATTTATAACTGTTGGTTAACAATGGGTTCTCAGCAACCATGAAATGCATGTATTAATAATTAGAAGTTTGCTCAGGCATCGGAGTTGGAAATTAACACAGGTTACTGTATATAATCATGCTCAAATCTACTACTCTTTGCAATATTATCCTTATCTTTCCACTTAAAAAGAAATATTAGATGACATTGCATGAAATACCTATACATCCTCCAATTGACAAACAATAACAAGATATAATATTAAGAAGCGAGTGAAGTTTTCCCTACAAGATTAAGATGAAAAGAGATCAATAAAATAGAAAGAATAAAATGAACTGATGTGTAAATATCAAATTTTTCTCATGAATTTTCCGTCATATGATATTTTGCTATGTATTTCTTTCAGCAATATTTCGGCTTTATTAGTTATTAACTTCAAATAGATCTTAAATTAATTTTAGACAAGATCTTGTCAACCTTCTATGGGGGGGAGAGAGAGAGAGAGAGCACAGAAGGAAGTGGTAATAACTTATACTAGTGTAACCATACATATCATATTATAATCCACACGAAAGCTTTCAGATTCACCTGACAATCCATTCTATCTGTAATCCCACCGTGTCCAGGAATACTGTCACCAAAATCCTGGAAGAAACCACAGGATAACAAAAGAATGTAAACATTTGATTTTTCATCAGAAGTAATTCAATTTCATTCAAATTTGGCCAATAATAATGATGTCGAAACCTTGATCTTGAAAGCTCGTTTAAAGCCACTGGCAAAAAAGCCTCCAAAAGGTGCTATAATTGATGCAAAGAGACCAAGCCACAACGCATGCCACTGCACAGGTAAAATAGAAATCTCTCTCCAAGGAAACTGCAGTGGTATAGAGTGCAGCTCATGATTAGCCAAATTTAGATATGATAATAGATGAAAAGGGTAAGCGAAGGACTGACAGTTTTCAATCTACAATCAAGTTTTATAAAGCCATTTAACAACAAATGGGAAAATTTACAGTTGCAATTTTTTTAGAACATGTCTAAGGATTTTCCAGAGCTTGTTGGTAAGACTGACGTAGTATCATCTAAAAAAGGGTTTAGTACATATTGAGTTAACATTATACAATAGAACTTAAAAATTGTTAATAAGGGAGTTTACACACTAATTGCACTTACGCGGGTTTATTTTTCTTCCAAGCATGCAAGGGGCCATACGGAATAGGGCCTAAAGGGGGGGTGAGTAACAATATCATATGGAATTAATGAAAAATTAAGGTAAAATTCATGCTCGTACCTTTTTAATACAGTTTTAAGCTTTATTAACCCACATATCAACTTTTATGAACCAAACACTCCAGGCGTATTGTTTCATGAACGAAGAGTATCACTCACAGAAAATAAAGAAATTTTGTGAACTAATACTTCTGGGGGCTAATGGAAATTTTTTAAAGTAGGTCATCAACCTGCTTAGCTGTGATCTCAAGATTCAAATAACAAGCAACATTGAACCATCCAAATAAACTTTCAAGACTACTAAAGAGGAAGGAGAACAATAAATTGATGCACTTAAAACGATCACACCTTCAAAATGTGAGAGAGTGACATGCACATGCCAGTCCTCCATTTGTACCTTCCCCTCATCTAGTTTCCTCCAGTCTCACGACATATTCTTATCACAGGGATCAAGTGGTGACTGGGATGAGTGGATTAGTTTTTTAGTGTTTAAGATATACAAAAGTTAAAATAAGGCTGAATAGTGAAGCAGTAAATAGTGTGATGGTAGAATTGATTTAGGATCAGATACTTGGGCCACCATAAAGACACTTGGAAGTGTTGCCCATTAGGTTCACCAGACACTGTTCAGATGGTCTAACTCCAGAACTTTAATGGTAACGATAGTACCAGAAAGAAAGAGCTGAGGTGCAAGGAAAGTAGAATGCTTTAGATTTACTATTTGTTTGTTAAGAAGATTATAGAAATCTCTGAATTATCCCAGGCATAAATTGGCATCTCTACATTTTCTGTCATAACTTAAAGTGTTATCAGGTTTTTCCTATCCAACCATTTTTTTTTTTTCAATAATTTAAAAACCAATATAAGTCATTTTCCCTATCCATAAAATGCAATGAAGGAACCCGAGTTATCTTGTAGGATCTAAAATGGTAAAATGGGTAGAAGGAATACAAAGATTAATATTTCAGGATAACCCCTGACAGCTCACCCTGAGCCGTCGAGATACAAATTGATAGATTGGCAATGGTCTGTAAATTACTACTCAGTTGATAAAACAGGCAACTTCCGAGTCATTAAAATATTTCCAAGCATATAAACTTCAATTTAGTCAAAAGTAAATATAAAGAGATCTATTTGACCCTTGAACAGATAGCCAAACCACTTACCCATACAGGAAACCACTCTGGCACAGGATAATATTCTGGCTTAAACAATGGACCAGGATCACACTGAAGCCAACCGGTTGACAAATCCTATAATAACATAGTCAAAAGAAAGTTTAAATTTTCCCAAAAAACAGACACAAAAAACTACGTAAGCTCACAGTATTTGGCATAAGCCATAAATTACCTTCCTTGGACATGTCAACCACTGAAAGTGACCAAGTATATTTGCCAGCTGAAAAACAATTGAGGAATAAAATCACTAACAAAAAGTAAGGACACACTAATACTAGCTCTATAGGTTAATCATTAGTCTTATATGCTTCAATGCTTGGGAACATTCCACTTACATCATCCAAGAAATAATACATGATTTTGAAGGACATAACTTAAGACTTTAATAGCAAAATATAAAACCTCCATCATTGAAATAAAGATTGTCCATTGTTTCAGATTTATTTATCAGCACGGGAAAACTTACTCACCACAAAAGCAGAGACCATAGTAGCAACAGAAGCCCCAATAAAGCCTTCCCATGTTTTCTTTGGTGAGAGCTTTATCAAAGGAGTTTTCCCAAAGAAAAATCCAAAAATGTAAGCGGCAATATCATTGATGACAATAAGTGATGCTGGAAGAAGGAACCTGCAATGTTGTAATCTGTACTTGAAGTTGTTTATAGAAGTTCAATGCTATATGGATGCAAGCAGCAGATATCTTGACATGTCATCAATTTATGGTTGCAGGCATGAGTATCAGAGCAATAAAAATGAAGTTTCCAACATATCAAAATCATACAGTAAATTCCAGAGGAAAAAACTACCCACAGTATCTCAAACTCAAAAAACTTTTAGAAATTCTTTGTCATCATGAACGAAAAAACATAATAATACTCCCTCTGTCCCACAGAAGTTGACACATTTTCCTTTCTGGGTTGTGCCACAGAAGTTGACACATTTCCTTTTTAAGTATATGGGACCTACACAAAACAATTACTATATTCTCATGGGGCCCTCACACACCACTAATACAATTACACACTACACATTAAAATATTATATCCTCAACCCGCTACATATTAAATTATTATACTTCTTAATCTTTGTGCCCAAAAAAAAGGAGATAACTTTTCCGGGGCAGAGGGAGTAATATTTAGCAATCAAATGCAATTAATAATAATAGACAGGGAAACAAAAGTTGTATTACCAGAAAATTCCTTCAAAAATGTTCGCCACTGTAAATGATGATTGCGTAAACACCACAATCAAAATCATATGCGTCCATGCATACTGGCTAAACTGATACTTGTACATCTTTTTCTTTAGTGTAAGAATAAACCACATAAAACCTGAATTCAGCAAAAGAAGCAATAATCAGTTTCTTATTCAAACTATGAAGAACCAGAAAAAAAATCATAAATATAATGTACTTTATCAAGCATGAAGAGAAAAGACAACAGAGAAAGTTCTACGAAAACGAAATGTAAATGTCACTCCACCAAATAAAAGTATAACATTCTGGAAGAGGCAATTCGACAGTTCAGAATCTAAGGGCAAAATAAATAAGTAACGAAATAGTAAGCCAACTGTTTTACCAACCTGCAATATACAAGAAATAACAGGTAACCATATGATACTTGATGATTCTGCCCACCATCTTATACAAAAATTTGTCCATAGTAACAGTATTCACAAGTCTCTGACTTAGAATCCGACCATACACAAATAGCATCACCGTGAAGAAAAAGTGCCTGAAAACATTAAGAGGTTGAGTTACAGAGAAAAAAAGAGGAAGACAAAGAAGAAGAAGAAGAAGAAAACGATATTATCCAGGGTAAACCTTTAAGAGAGATGAGATAAAAAACACCCAGAAAAACTCCAATAACATAGAAAGAATTAAGAAACTAAACCCAATCCAACCAAAATCAAGGGTTGATGCACCACTGTAATGCTAGCTTGCAGATTAAGGTTAGATCTTCAAATGTAGAAAGCTAAACTGGACAGAGTGTCAGTATTTTCAGCCTCTCAAAAAAGTAAAAAATATACCGGTTTTCTATTGATTTCAATGGATGAAACAGAAACTATAGAATGAAATCCTCTCTCAAGTCATATCCTATATAATCTTTAATGTGACATGGCAACTCAAAATCTGCTCTTGTGCGACCACCGAGCTGCTGGAAGCAGCATGGTGAATGGCCAAAGAAAACAATATGCTATATCTTAAGGATATGAGATCCATTACATACTTAAGAAGCATGGCTCACTAAAAGATTATGGTCGTTTGAGTAAAACATAAGTGAAGGAGGAACTTACAAAGGTAGATGTAAATGATTCTACCCAATTGTAAATGACGAGATAGAAATAGTGCATTTCAGAGGGTTCACAAAAAACCTACCAGATTACAATTGTTTCTGATTCAAGATGGGAGGTAAAAAATGCATAACCTCAAAACCCACAAATAAAGAGAAATTCAACTGTTGCGTCGTCGGCAATAGTCAAAAACTACAGTCCCTTGAAAGGCTGTAGGTTCATTGAACAGACTAACAGCTAAATCTGTTTTCTTCTTTTTCAGGCACTGGCAGACAGTTTGCACAAAAGAATTTTAAATTGAATTGACAAAACAATGTACATTAGACAGACATGGCAATATGAGACTAGTTTCTAACAAATTCGACATACACAAACAACTGCAGAATAAACTATGAGAAACCACAGATTGCCCTATAAACTATAAACCCAATCAAATTAGGTACTGGATTATACATGCCAGGAAATAACAAAAGCTTAAATCCAGCAATTGGTACAGCTTTACTAGTACTGCTCTATGATATCCAAAGGGCATAACAGAGAGTGCAGTTAACATAAACACAGGAGTGCTGAAAACTAGATGAGTCACTCACCAATTTAAGAGCCTAAAACCAGGGAGGTGACTGTCTTCATGTGCCTTCCTAAGCAAATTGAACAACTCCTTAGCCATAAAAATTTGAATGACAACCACCATGGCCCAGATATAGAGGTGGCCCATGTAAATTGTCAAGGCAAATCCTCCAATCATCCATACAGTTGAATATGTGCGGATTAACATTGACTTGTACTTGTTAGTGTCATTAACAAGTAAATGGTCACTATTTGTTTTATCAACTTCTGGTGCGACCTGGAGTCATAAATTAAAAGGTAAAGATATGAAAATAATGAAAACAACAAATTCAGCGAGTACAGTCAAAATGTATCTGAATGAGATGGTGAACCTCATTTGAACCTCTGCGTCGACGTAACCGTCCAGTAGGACCACCAGGCGTTGATGGTCCAACAGAACCAGTATCCTTTTCCATTGTTTCTCTATGTCTTGAATACACTAAAATACATTCACTTTAGAATATTATTTTCTTATGCCACCTGAGCAACCAATAGTCAGCGTTGAAATGCTAAAGCCCCACTTTCTTCAAGTACCTGAGATAACCAAAAACAAAGTCAAATAAGAACATAGAATTATTAGATTCGTGCCGTTAAAACCACATATCAAAAGCTTGAACATAACAAAAAGGGATAAATGATGTTCAAATTCTTAATCTAAAGCTATTCTGGGTTTCATTTTCATCATCATTATCCTTCCATAGCAAATACGTGCCTGCGCAGTTAATATCTTTTAGGAATGATATTTTCTATTAATCCTAATATGCTAATCACTAATCATAACATCTAAGTAATTCTACATCCCAGAAACTCCCATCTATTACTAGAAACGCAGACAAGATATCTACTATAATCATATCATTTTGTATTTTTTTCCAATTATAAATTTTCAATAATCATATCTTTAAATACATATTCTGATTTTCTTTTCACTCACAGCCCCATCTTTCTTGACCTTCCTATCATATTAATAAAGCAAACGAAACACAGAAAACACCATACGTTTACTAAAAATAGAAAGAGAACAGAGAAAGGCTAAATCAACCTAGAAACTGCAAAAAGAATTTACATCCCCCAATAAATACACTTCCATAACCAGAAAACGAAAAGCCATATTACTCAATTTGTTTGATTATAGATTTCACCGTTAAAGAAGTGCAGCAAAACAAAAGTACAATTTTAGTCAACAGAAAGTACACAAAGAAAAAAGCAGAAGTTACAGAAACCAAAACACTACAAAATTTCCAAATATCTTCACGTGTTACACATGATTGAAGTATACAACAACTGAGTAACCACAAATAAAATCGAGTCATTGAAGCACAGTTATACAAGCAAACACAGAGTCCAACCGCCAGATAATACACCAGAGAATGAAAACGGACTTAAAAAACAAATAAATAGTAAATTCATTGAAGCATCAATTTCACAAACCAAAACTCCACAGAATTTAATCCCCATTAACAGAAGAAACTCTGCATTGCTTCAACGAAGAAGAGCATAATCGTACCCGAAAATTACCAGCAGTGGTGAAAAAGGAAAGGCCAAGCTTACGGTATCACGTTACTTCAGCCGAAACCAGGAGATTAAGAAAGCGACAGAGATCTAACCTTTGCCTACTCTCTCTCTCTCTTCTCTCTCTCGTAGTCTGCGGGCTGTAACCTGTAAGCAATTGCGAGGATTGGAGAATAAAACTTTAGTGGGCTCGGAGAGAAGATTGGGGCGAATATGTAAATTAAGTTTAAATATGGGGCCATTGCATAATTTTGCTCATATTAATTGCCAGGTTGTTCTTCTGCTTCACATGTTTGTTTTATGTAAATGTTTGTTTTATGTAAAAAAAGCAAAATCTGAAAAACTAAATAAATGAACAAAAGTAGTTAACTGCACTTTAGTCCCTTGATTCCTCTTATTTTCATTAATCACCTTAATTTATTAGGATTTTAATGTGGCTTCAATTAATCATCATTGTAAATTAAATATATTATCACTATTTAAATATTTTTTATTAATTTTGGGATGGTAAATTGGTATGTGTTATGTGTTGGAATGATTATAAGATCTTAAATTTGTGTTTTGACTCAATTTTGATTTGTTCTTTTTATTTATATTTTTTTAGGTTAGGTGAGTTTCCTAGTTTGCATAGGATTTATAGCCCACATTCCTTCTTCCATAAGGTTTTGAATTGAGATTTTATGTATAATAATTGTTGACATTTCATAATATTACTCAAAATATTTTTTCTTTCATTTTACTTTATACTATCAAATCAATTTTTTTATAAAATATAATATTATTTTCAAATAGATGAATTATTATTATTTTAAGAGTAAAGCTCTTAATAATTTAGTTTCATTCCGACCCTAAAAAAGTATAATATCTTTATTGTACGCAGGGCATAGCTCAAGTGGTAGAGGAAATGGTGGAAAGACCTTCCAACTGAGCTTGGTTGCTGCAGGGTGGGGGTTCGAATCTTGCATTTGGCATGGATTTGGCCCCTTGCAAGCACAAGTTAAACGGTACACTATATAATATCCTTTATTAATTAAGTAGAGGAAATGGTGGAAAGACCTTCCAACTGAGCTTGGTTGCTGCAGGGTGGGAGTTCGAATCTTGCATTTGGCATGGATTAATTAAGTAGAGGAAATGGTGGAAAGACCTTCCAACTGAGCTTGGTTGCTGCAGGGTGGGAGTTCGAATCTTGCATTTGGCATGGATTTGGCCCCTTGCAAGCACAAGTTAAACGGTACACTATATAATATCCTTTATTAATTAAATATAGGCAAAAACTTGTGTGAGACCGTCTCACGTAAATCCTATTTTAAGAGTAAAGCTTTTAATTTAGTTTCATGCATCACTCCGACCCTAATAAAGTATAATATCCTTTATTAATTCACGTAAGGATTTACGTGAGACGGCCAGAAAGTGAATCTTGCATTTGGCATAGATTTGGCCCCTTGCAAGCACAAGTTAAACGGTACACTATATAATATCCTTTATTAATTAAATATAGGCAAAAACTTGTGTGAGACCGTCTCACGTAAATCCTATTTTAAGAGTAAAGCTCTTAATTTAGTTTCATGCATCACTCCGACCCTAATAAAGTATAATATCCTTTATTAATTCACGTAAGGATTTACGTGAGACGGCCAGAAAGTGATAACTTTTATGTAGGAAAGTAATAATAAATTAATGAAAAGTGATAATGCTATTTCATGAACAATTTATAATGTAAATAAAAAGTGGTAACATTTTAAGTGTATATTGGGTGCACCCATATATGTGTATACCTTTTTATTCTATTTTGTATACATAGTATTCTATTTTGTATACGTATTTTGTAATAATTGTATACTTTTTTCACATTAATTTTTCATTAAAAAATTAACATCCATATGTTGTGTATAACATTTTATTGAATATTATATACAATTTTTCATTAAAAAAATTAACAATTAAATTGTATACATTTTTTACTCTTAATTGTATATGTTTTTGTTTATATTTGTATGTGGGTGCACCAGGGTGCACACTATAAATTGCATAACATTTTATAGCGAAAGTGATAACGATTTATAGCGAAAGTGATAACTATTTTAAAAAGTGAAAAATGATCTCACGTGAGACGGTCTAACGCAAGACCTACCCTTACATTTAAGTATATTTTAGCATAAAAACTAATATATTTAAATTTTCAAATTGAAGAATTTATATTTTAATTAAATATTAATATCATTATATTTGAATCGACATTTTAATTGAAAAAATAATATTTTATTAATTAAAATTAATATATTTAAGAATAAAAATTTTACAATTGAAAATAAATGTGCAAATGAGTATATAATTGACCAACTTTTATTTTAATTTTATAATGAATGGGTCTCTTGCTTTCTCAGTGCACAAGGTGTAAGTGTAGAATATTTTGTTTTAAGAATATCACTTTAATTAATTAATACGAGTACGACATTTTATTTTAAAGGGTATACATTTTCATTATTTTTTTCAAGAAATAAGGGGTACTCGTCCTTATACTAACATGATATACCATTTAATACTAAAGGGTATGTGGACACAGTGGCGGATCCAAAACAATATGATGGGTGGGCTGGTTAAAAATGAAGGACTTCAATAGTTTATGAAAAATATATACTCCCTTCGTCCCACGAAGTATTGCACATATTTTGTGCGTAGAGCTTAATAAAAAATATTTTTTTTATGTATAAATGTATGTAAAGTTGTTGGGATAGACATAAAAAGTTGATATTTTAAAAAAATTACTTTTGTAAAATTGTTGGGATGTACGTAAAAAGTGAATATTATTAAAATATGGGGTATATTTTTTTCATTTTAGAAACATGCACAAGTGTGGGGATGAAAAATTCATTTTTATTATAATTGGGCTAAGAGGGGTATATAAATGGGAAGACTTGACTTATTGTTAACTTTTTTTCGAGTGGGCTTAACAATTTTTAGGACCAGACTTCATTAAAAAAATTAAAGCTACACATATATATATTATAATAATGGGCAATACAGGGCTTAAGCCCAGTGCTACCATTGAGATGATCCGTCCCTGTGTGAATGCACAATGTCCCTAGGACAATAAGTTTCAGCCTTTTATATGGCTGTATGAGTACACCAATATGTTCATATGTGTATAATTTTTATTCTATTTTGTACACATGTTATTCTATTTTGTATATATGTTTCTTAATAATTGTATACTTTTTTCACTTAATTTTTCATTAAAAAAACTAACATATATATATATATAAAACTTTTTATTCAATAGTGTATACATATTTTTTAATAATTTTATATTTTTTTACACTCAAATTTTCTTTTAAAAAAAACAAACAAATTGTATAAATTTTTGTTCATAATTGTATATTTTTTTGTTCATAATTGTATATATTTCTGAAAATGGGTGCACCGTATCATGGGGTGCAAGTGTACAGTAGTATTAGCCATTTTTATAATAAGAAGTTTAAATTTTATAATTGATGAATGGATTTTTAATTGAAATCGTTTATTTATATATGAAAAAAAATGAAGCAGAACGGATCTCTCCTTTATAGGACCAACACGGCATGGATCTTGAAATCAAGACCTGCAACGAAAAGTAGGATCATTGCCATCCCTAATTTATTTTTGGGCAAAGAGTACGAAATATTTATATGAGATTAAATAAGTTCTCAAAATACTTTTGATACAAATGAATCCTTTAGTTTTGTGTAATAGAACAATTATATCCCACTTTCATAATTATTTGTGAAGCATTTTATGAATTAATAAATTTTAAAATGATCCTACCGTTAAAAAAATTTCTAAATAACCTTTCATTCCGTCCAAAAGTTTACATTTGATTTTATATACTCTTACATTCCATTCGAAAGTTTACATTTGATTTTACCACGAGAATTAAGAAATATAGCATTTTAATGTGTAGTGAAATGAAAGATATATTATTTTAATGTATAGTTGAAAGTTGTATTAGTATTGTGTTTGAGCCCCATAAAAATATATTAATGATTTTGTTTGAATCTCATTTACTATCAAAAGAAATGTAAACCTTACTATGGTCCAGTAATTCTTATAGCATTTTAATGTGTAGTGAAATGAAATATATATTATTTTAATGTATATTTGAAAATTGTATTAGTATTGTGTTTGAGCCCCATAAAAATATATTAATGATTTTGTTTGAGTCTCATTTACTATAAAGAGAAATGTAAACCTTATGATGGTCTAGTATTAAATTGCGTAAACGTTATGGTGGAGCGGATGGAATATTAAAATGAACATCTTCTTACTAACTTTTGACACAAAATGATTAACCTATTGATATTGGATTTAAAATCCAAAACCATAGACGAAAATCTCATAAGAAGAGTTTGTTTTAACATTAAGTTTGTAAAATTTTAAAAGTTGGATTGGTTGGAAATTAATTTAGAATAAGCTTGAATTATCTAGTTGTGAAAATTTTCCAACAATAATGTAAAGTTTGAACACATGGATAAAAATATAAATATAATAAGGATAAAAATGGGATTGAACACATGGATGCACAACTAGGTGTGATGAGCTGTTCACATGCAATCTTTATACTTTGATCAGAATCTGGAAAAAACTAAAGTAGAAAGCAGACAAGAGTTGAAGTGAAGATTCTTCATTCAAAAGTAAATATGACTCAATTCCATCACTCAAGATTGCCTTTCAAGCTTTTATAACAATTAATTAATAATACTCCATATCTAAAATGTCGACCATTTTGTGGAAAGAAGAGGCTGCATTCCTAACGCCTTCCAAGATCTCTCCGGGGCCATCTTGAAGGTGATGGAACTAAAATCAACGGGAAAGAGGCGGTTGCCAAGTGCTGCTAAACTCTTCCCTTGGTCTTGAGCTGTTACCGTGACGAAACAACCTATATCTTTGGCTTCAATGCAAAGTTGTGCAGAAGGCGAACCAAGAACGAGAGTGTGTGAAGAAACATTTCACCAGCTGGATCAAATTTAGAACCATAATCTATTAACTTCAAACCCAACAACACTAGGACATGTAAGAAAGAGATGACACTTTATTATAACTGTGTATGGAATTCACTGAAGAAAATAGGAAACAATAGCGTAAATTTGTTGATGACAACCAGCAGAATGATCACAGTAATAGGAAATCATGCATCAAATTGGGACGAAAAAGACAATAATGGTAACCAGAAAAGGCAGCACAACAAGAAAAACAAAATATTCAGTGTTGATCATAATTCTTAAACCTGCTTGCAGGGGCTACTAAAAAGAATGTAAGAAAATGAGATCAATAATCAGAATACCAACCAACGCAACCATCAATCAGTACAGGAATACAAACCATAACTGAATAGCAATGACAAACACTCACCAAGTCTGCAACAAATTCAAGGAATTTGGCTGACAGTTGCATTTAGATTGAGACATAATGCTTAAAAGTGTAAAAATGAAATAACATTACTAAACAAAAAAAATGATGAAAGGATGGAATAATACCGTCTGAATTTGCTCTGTATGACGATCTTCAAGGAAATCTGCAAGCAAAGGGGGAAGGCTTGGGATTGAGAATCATAATTAATAACCAACTTATTACTCTCAGATTGCCTAATCTAATTGCATAATAAACTAAACATAGCAACAATAGTTCAAGAGACAATGCCAAAAGCAAAAAATCTACTGACAAGTTCTTATAACAAATAAAAGCATCAAACACTAAATAATCATTCTGACGGTATAAAAGAGAATAACACTAAGAGGATAATAAAGAACCCAAAAAATCACCTATATAAGAAACAATTTATTCTCATAAATTAAACAAGTCAGATATGACAGATTCAACTCGAATAATGTGTAAGAAATTAAGCTCCAACGAATAATTCATCACTTCACTGATTCATCCTATCAACTTAAATAATCAAAAACTGTTTATAAATCACAATGAAAGCACTTGTAGAAGTCTATTAGATGAGAAACTTATCTTTATTAAAAGATATATTATCTTCTCTCTTCTTATAAATTAGAATAGTATGGATAGTAGATAGTAGTATTCAAAAAATACAATATTAGCTCTCTATTTAATCTGTTTAAACCTATGGAAAAGACACATACTGTATAACGGTCAAATTTAGGCCAAACCAGTTAAAACTTCTCAATGCATAGTCTGATTTGACTTATTTCCATCATTCTACAAGAATAATCAACCGAAAACCAAATGTAATAAATTGTACAAACCAAGCCGAATAAAAATTAATTAACCGAATAACATCGATTTTCTTGAATTTAGTTTTTCCATATTTTGCTCAACCCCGGAACAAGTCCTCATAGGTGATACATAAGCGACGACTAATGATTTCAATCCAGAATTGCAGATTATGGTAGACAAAGATAGCTAAGTTTCATGCATAAATAGCATTTCACCACCCCTCCTTCACTTTCATACGTATCTGATGTATTTCCAGTGGAACTTCAGCAATTTACTAAACAAACCTCCAAAACCTGTCCCACTTGATTATTCACAATCACTGGATGGCTTTATGTCCAGCTCCAGCTCCAGTTCCTATTCGTATCCTTCTCTCAAGCAACAACCCTTGTTCAATGTTGCACTTCACCTAGATCTCCTTTCTTTATCTCTCACTTCATTATTCTCCAACCACCAGAGAATGGCTAAAAGGTCCACAGTGAACTGCATGAAATTTTAGAGCTGGTCAACATTACTAGAATGCAATCATGCATATGAATACTAGAAGAATCACAACATCACCTCCTGTACCTGGAGACAGTTTATAAAGACACTTTCCTTGTTGACAAGGGCTGACAATGATTCAATCCCGGATAAAACTAATAGCATTACAAAGCTATGCCATCCAATCCATTCAATGAAACTGGGCCAAGGCCATCAGCATCTATACTTGCCAGGACTCTAAACTCCCTCCATTTGTCTTCAACCCATTTAACACCAAACACTGTGAAACGGACCACGACACCCATCTCAATCCTGGACAGGTCATCCAGTATGAACCTCCGGTTTTCCCCTGGCTCATATCGGTAATCCGGCATCAACCGGGATGATAAGTAAACCATGTTCATTGGTCCAGACTTAAGAAATACGCCACGGTCATTGATTCTATGCACAGTCCCAGTCAATATCTCCCCAATTACGGGTGTAAAGATTTGGCAGCAGAAATCTACGGGAAAAAGAATGTGCTGTGGACTGAACTTATCATCTCCTCGCCCTATGCTAATCAATTTGGTTACTGCTAACAAGTAACCATATTCACAAGCTTTCATATTTGATAGCTGCTTCAAGAGGCGGTTTGCTACAACACTTGCTAGAACCTCTTTGTTTTTATCCAGGTTATTTAGAGGAATCCCCACTCTCAAGGTCAAAATCATTTCAGGTGGCATGATAGTGACCTGCGTAAGACAAGGAAACAATTTCTTTCAAACTGTGGGCTCGGACGTAATTACAGGGCTATAGTGTCATAAAGCAGCATTTTCATGATTCATGTGAGAATCCAAAATTAGATACAACAAATTGAACATGACCCCGCAAAAAACCTTAAGGTTCTTAAAGTAACAAGTCACATTGCACACATGCAGGCGAATCAAAACCATTCTTTAATGAGAGCATATGAAGGTTGCTCTAATATTACATTCAAGCAAAAATATGAATGCTCTACATTCGTATTAGTAGTTCATCAAATTTCTGCATTCTTAGAAAAACAAGTGTCGAATCATAGCTTATAGCTACTGCTCTTAAACATATCATAACACATAAAAAAACTCAATTCAAAGCCTTCTCAAGCGATGCAACTTAAATGACATTCCCACTCTACTTTTCCAGACCTTCTAGGGCAGAACAACTTCCCACTATTTAGTTGTTAGTATTACAAAAAATTGGAATTTACCAAAGATGGTGTTTAAAAATGCATATTAGTACCAACACATCCATACACCTCACCCTGGGAATTGGTTTTTCCAAAACCATTATTTAAGCATTGTGGTATTATGTATATTAATCAGAGTCTCCATAATTTAGTTCATGTTTTAGGACTAGTACACAAATCACATATACGCTCATTAACATCTCCATGCTGTTCATTCAACCATTAGTAAACATTTTCATAGAATTGGGGGAAATTTTCAGGCTCATACCATGAAACAAAAAACTTCCAAAAAAAAATTTACAAATCATGGAAATAAGCTAAAAGTCGGAATCGAAATCCACATAAACGCACACGCAAATAAAAAACAAAAAGGAAATTTGCTTACTGAGAAACTCAATTCGAAATTGTAAGTTGAATGCGGAAAAAACCTGGAAAATTCGGAAAGAGGTAGGATGGGGAAGGGGGAGATTTGGGTGTACAGTTAATTTTGTTGATGATTTGAGTGAATTCGAAAAAGATGAAGAATGATTTGGATCTCTGAATTCTGAGTAAATGACAAAAGTGTGAACTGGTTATTCCCTTTTCTTTATTTATTACTTCTCCGTTTTCATTTAATTATCGTTGAAGGGGTGGCTGCGGCCAGCATGACACGTTTTCAAACGAAGAAGTTTCCGTTGGGATCGTTTCATGTGAATTCTTTGGTTCTCTCCATTTTTGCAGTAGGTGCATTTCATCAATTTCTTCCCCCATGACCTTTTTAAGGTTAAAAGATGTCTTCAGGCATTCAGAATTTTAAGAAAATTTCGTACTATCCATTTATATATACTTCCTCCGACCCTTGAAACGTAACCGTTTGTTTTTTCACGTGAATTAAGGCGTATAATAATTTAATGTATTTTGAGGTGAGAGAAATAATATTTTAAAGTGTAGTGGGTAGTTGTATTAGTGTTGAGGTCATGTGTGGTCACATCAATCTAAAAAAGAAAATGGATACTTTGTAATGGGACTGACCAAAATGGCAAAATGGATACGTATCGTCCCCCGATAAAGAGGGTCTTTTTTCCATTTTGGGAGTCCCACCTAAAGAGTCTTCTTTCCTTTTTTACACACATGTGACCCCCACACACTAATACAATTAAAATATGGGGCTCACACTCCCACTAATACAACTACCTATTACACATTAAATAATAATATTCCTTAGTGCGTGCTAAAAAACAAAAGACCCTCTTAGTGAGGGATGGAGAGAGTATATATACATATAGTTATGTGAATTAGGGTATAATGATTTAAGATTTATAATTTTAAGGATTAGGGTTTACTTCCTCTATCCCAAACAAAGTACTCCCTCCGTCCCACAAAAGATTGCACCCACAATTCCGGCACGAAAATTAAATAAGTGATAACTTTTAGGGGGTATAATGATATATTTTTTATAATAAATAAATAATAAAGTATGTTAGGTAGAGATGATTTTTTTGTAAGGCAAAAGCTCCAGTGCCCCCGGGGACACACCGTGTCCCCATGTAAACACAACTCTCCCCTCCATATTTTATTTAAATCTATGTATTGTTGGGGGTTTAAATTACAAAGAGGCACGGTGTCCCGGGGGTACAAGAGCATCACTCTCCTTTTGTAAATAAAGTGTATGAGAAATGGTGGTTGTTTTTTACTTTTTGCTTTTTTTTTGGAAATGTGCAAACTTTTGTGGGGATAAAATAATTTTTTGCCCCGTGAGTTTGACCATGTACAATTTTTGTCCCAAAAAAGATAAGATTTGGACATTTGTCCCATTAACTTTATAATTGCACCAATGTTGCCCTGTTTTCGCCGGAATTCGACATTTTCACCGAAATTGATCACGTGCATGTCACGTGATCCTCGAATTTGGCATTTCTGGCGGGATAAAGTATTTTTTTGCCCCGTAAGTTTTGTCATGTACAATTTTTGCCCCAAAAAAGATAAAATTTGGGCATTTATCCCAATATCTTTATAATTGCGCCAATTTTACCTTGTTTTTTCAGAATTTGATATTTCATTGGAATCGATCACGTACATGTCACGTTATCATCGGATTTGGCATTTTTCGGTGAATTTGGTGATCTGGCGACATAGTGGCATTCCCGTCAACAATAATAATAATAATAATAATAATAATAATTTATTGATAATTTAATTAAAAAAATACCCTAAATCGATGAACTCAGTTCTCACGTGCACTCCACGTGCTTCCACCATTTTCGTAAACTCTCTCTTTTTATCAATCAGGGGATCCTCCGTGTACCCTCTCACCATCATGGGCGACAACTGTTGGATCTTCCTCTCCGGAGGCCTACCCTAACGAATAGATCACAATATACATTCCCTCTATCTGCACCCTCTTGCAATACGAGTAACCACAGGATATCAGAGTCATACAGAGGGAGGATATATAGAGTCGTTGGCGTTTTTAGCTCTGATTCAATCCTTCGCATCCCACTGAAGAACGACTAGTTCATTATTAGTCTCGCGATTCTAATTGGCTGGAGATCGATATCCAGTGTGCGCATCCCCACGCGATAGACCATGATGCCGCTGATGCTACTTTCCATTATGAAAATCCTAGAGAAATCGGTGAATTCTTTGGATCCAAGGGTTGGCGTCGTGGCCCGCGAGTGCTTGGGTTTTAGCCAACTGCACTGCGTCCATGAGCTCGTCGTACTCCTCCGAAAGACGATTCTCACGTGCTAGGTGTTACTCGAAGGAAGCAATGAGAGAAGGAATGTGAGCAACCATACGATTGCATGACTCAAGGAAGAATGTAACAATGGCGCTCAAGAACACAAATCATTCATCGTGGAAGTAGATGATGAGGGGGAGCTTGGCGGGGGAGCGAAAGATTCGATGGCTGCTGCCCATTGTGGTGAGAGGGTACACGGGGATCCCCTAATTGACAAGAAGATGAAGTTTGCGAAGATGGTGGAAACATGTTGAGGGCACGTGAGAACTAAGTGCATCGATGGAGGGTATTTTTTTAATTAAATTATCATTAAAATATTATTATTGTTGTTGATGTGGATGCCACTCCATGTCAGTAAATTCATCGAAAAATGTCAAATCAGATAATCACGTGACATGCACGTGATCAATTCCTGTGAAAATATCAAATTCCAGGAAAACGGGGCAACATTGGCGCAATTATAAAGATATTGGGACAAATGCTCAAATCTTATCTTTTTTGGGACAAAAATTGTACATGGCAAAACTTATGGGGCAAAAAAATATTTTATCCCGCCAGAAAATACCAAATTCGATGATCACGTGATATGCACATGATCAATTCCGGCGAAAATATTGAATTTCGGCGAAAATGGGGCAACATTGGTGTAATTATAAAGTTAATGGGAAAAATGCCCAAATCCTATATTTTTTGGGGCAAAAATTTTACATGACCAAACTTATGGAGCAAAAAAATATTTTATCCCAATTTTTGTGGGATAACCCAAAATGAAAAGTGTGTCATCTAAAATGGGATCGAGGGAGTATATGTTTGTTTATTATACGTAGATTAAAGAGTATAAGGAGTATAATATTTTAATGTGTAGAGAAGTGAGAGAAATATTCACTCCTTCCCACACCACCCTTCACACTTTCCTTATTCACCCGTCCCACATCACCCTTCACACCAAAAAAAAAAGGAAATATCACTTTATCAAACAATCTCAAAAGTTACTTTAATTTCAAATTTGTCACTCATTTTTCACACACATACCATTACTTTATAATATTTTATTACCTAAAAATACTATAATGCCATCAAAAGTCAACAAATTTGGTCAAAAAGTACAACTTTTCTTAAACAACGTGGTACAGTAAACGGGAAGCGTGGTGTGAGACGGAGGGAGTGATATTTTAATGTATGGTGGGTAATTGTATTAATGTAGTGTGTGGGCCCATGTCTACCGAAAAGGGAAATATATACTTTGTTTTTGGACAGACCAAACTAAAAAAACGAATACCTAGTTTTGGGATGAATGGAGTATAATTTTAGAGTTTAGAGTTTATTTATTAAAGGGTAAATTAGTAAATGCTCTCTCTGTCAGCTCAATAGGTATACATTTATTTTTTGCATGTAAATTAAGGAGTATTATTTAATTTGTAGTAGGTAGTTGTATTAGTGAGGTGTGTGAGACCCATATATTAAATGTATTAGTGATGTGTGTGGGTCTCATGTATTTAAAAAGAAAAATGTATACATTTGGTGCGAACGCCCAAAATAGCAAAATGTATATATTTTCGGCGGATGGAGGGAGTATGTAATTTATATGGCATATGGATTCACCCTTCTATAAATTACTTAATTTAAGGATCAATTTTTTCATTTTAATTTAGAGTGACTCGTAAATCGGGTTACTTATCAGCCCTATTTTTTAAAATTATTTTTTATTATATAAAAAATTATTCTTTGAAGAGTAATAATTTTTATGCAAAGAGTAATAATTCATGTCTCTAAAGTAATTTTTCATGTACTAAAGAGTAATCGATAAATAAGAGTTTACATGAATTTGAAGAATAATTTTTTAATTTAAAAAGGTAAAAATTTATTTGTCTAAAAAGTAATTTTTCATGTACTAAAGAATAATCGTGTTTACATATAAACATATGTAAACCCGATTTACACAAGTGTTTGTGTTTAGTTTATTGCTTAATTTTTCCATTAATTATTATTAATTACTCTCTACATCCCACACGAGTTGTGATACTTTTTTTTGTTCTACAGAAATCGACACATTTCATTTCTAAATATATGGGACCCACCAAAACAATTAATATATTCACATGGGGCCACACATACCCCATACACACCACTAATACACCTACCCATTAAATATTAAAATATTATATCATCAGCCCACTATCCACTAAATTATTATACTCCTTAATCTCTATTTCAAAAAAATGATACAACTTTAATGAGACGGAGAGTATAATTTTAATAATTTATGTAATATTTTATCATACTCACTCCATCCGCTATTAATGCCATTTGATTTTTTTATACGTGGATGAAGAAGTTCTATTTTTTTATATAAAGTGAATAGTTGTATTAGTGGAAGAGGTAGATCATATGAGGGGTGGTCCTTTTTTTAAAAGTAAAAAATTAATATATTTATAGTGGACGACCAAAATGGCAAAATGAGTACCTTATCAGTGGACTGAGGGAGTATTAGTTAATGACCTATTTTACCCCTCAATTCTTAAAATGGTTTAGAATCTACTTTGCCCTTAAAGTTTAATATTTATTCTTAGAATTTAGTGTTAATTTAAAAAGTATAATTGTATTTTTATTATTGTGGTTTATAGTATATTTCATCCTTGAGTGTTTAATATTTACTTTGCTTTAGTGTTAATTTTAAGTGTATAATACTCCCTCCGTCCCACAATACGTTTCACGTTTATTGTTCCACGTTATTTAAGAAAAGTTGCACTTTTTGACCAATTTTATTGACTTTAGAGGGTATTGTAGTATTTTTAGGTAATAAAAAAATAATGCTAAAGTAATGGTATGTGTGTGAAAAAAGAGTGACAAATTTGAAATTAAAGTAACTTTTGAGGTTGTTGGATAATGTGATTTTTTCTTTTTTTTGGGTGTGAAGGGTATTGTAGGACAAATAAATGAGGAGAGTGTGAAATATTTTTGACCAATTTTATTGACTTTAAAGGGGTATTGTAGTATTTTTAGGTAATAAAAAAAACTAAAGTAATGGATGTGTGTGAAAAATGAGTGACAAATTTGAAATTAAAATAACTTTTGAGCTTGTTGGATAATGTGATTTTCCTTCTTTTTTTTGGATATAAAGGGAATTATGAGACAAACACATGAGGAAAATGTGAAGGGTTTTGTGGGATGGAGGAAGTAATTGTAATTCACCTTTGTAGTTTATGGTATATATTGCGCCTAGAATTTAATATTTATCTTCCGGGTTTATTTCTATTAGCATTAGTAAAGTTAGACGGTGATGTGACAAATCATTAGTGACACTTTTTAAAAAAAAAACAATTTAGGAAATTTAAAGAGAATTAAAAATATAAATTACTTAGTGTGTGAGATAAATTTATAACAACAGTATATTTTTGTGATGATTTAGATTTAAGAAAATTGAATCTCTAAATTAGTACTCCAGTGTAGAGATCAACTAGTGTAAATGATTTTCGTGAGACGAACAATAGGAGCAAGAAATGACAGGATCCCCATCTTTCCTGCCAATCGGTCCAATAGGTTTGCCTAAGGAACATCGCCCTCTGAGAATAAGAACGCGAGTTTCGGACAATCGCTCTCTCGGCCATGGGACAAGGGAATGGTACAAATTCTTTAAGAATATGGTACCTGAGATCTTCCTGCCTCTGACCAATAGGCCTTTAGCTGAGGAATGCTAAAAAGGGATGGGTCTTAGAGATGCACCTGTGGGAAGACCTACTACAAATCATTTCCTGAATGGGAGAATAAGTAGTGAAAATCAAAAGTGATAATATTGTTGTAAATGATTTCATTTATAGTATAAATGAAAAATTATAAATATTTTTAAAAAATTATAACTATAATTATAAAAGAGTAAAATGATCTCACATAATACTTTCCCTTAATTAATAGTATATGGTCCCCTTCTTAATTAATGTTATCTATTGTTTTCTTTTTTTAGTTTTTATTTTAAATTTTATTCTATTTAAAACATCATTATACCCTACACCATAAACCTTAAATACTAAAGGGGAAATATACTTTAAATTACAATGTTGAAATTACAATTATACTATAATCTTTATGGCTAAAATGTAACCTGAGACTGTCTCACAGAATGATTTTCGTGAGACGAATAAATAGTGATAATCGAAAGTGATAACATTGTTGTGAATGATTTCATTTATAGCATAAATAAAAAATTATAACATTTTTTTGTAAAGTGATAACTAATTATGAAAGAGGTAAAATAATCTCACACAATACTGCCCCTTAATTAATAGTATGTGGTCCCCTTCTTAATTAATGTTATCTATTATTTTCTTTTTTTAGTTTTATTATTTTAAAATTTTATTCTATTTAAAACATCAATATACCTTACACCATAAACCTTAAATCCTAAGGTGAAATATACCTTAAGTTATAAGGGTAGAATTACAATTATACCCTTATTCATATGACTAAAATGTAACATACTCCCTCGTTTTGCGTTAAGATTTGCATTTTTCATTTTAATATGTTCAAAGTTAAGGTTTACTGTTCTCTTTTTATTAGGTGTGATTCATACAAACAATTAATTATTCTACAATAGACTCACACACAACATTAATACAACTACCCACTACACATTAAATATTATATTTCTCAATTCATTACCTATTAAAATATTATATTTCTTAATTTACAACACACACAACATTAATACAACTACCCACTACACATTAAATATTATATTTCTCAATTCACTACCTATTAAAATATTATATTTCTTAATTTACATGTAAAAAACAAACGTAAACCATGATGTGGGACAGAAGGAATAAATCATAGGGGTGAAATTACTATTATACTTTAAATTCTAGGGGTGAAATATATCCTAAAAACCATAAGAATGAATCCTAAATCCTAAGAATAATTAATAAGCCATATAAAGGTAAAATATGTCCTAAACATAAAATATACCCTAAATCACAATAATAAAATTATAATTATACCCCTAAATTATACTTAAAAAAAAAAGTGTGGACGAGGGAGTATTTAAATCTCCTGGCTTAATTTCGAATGTAGGCTGCAACTGTTTCTCACTCTTAATTGAAAACTCTGGATTAAAAAAATAATAAAAAATAAAATAAAAAAAATTAACAAGGCTCATCGTTAAACCTCTCATAACCCACCAGATAATCCAAGTCTTCATCGTTTGTAGTCTTCTTCAATTCCACCGTTCTTGTTATGTGTTCTTCACCGATTTCTGTTCGCCATTTCATCTGTTATTTTCAATCTTAATGTGCTTAAATTATGCGAATGGCTGTCATGCCCACCTATCAAATTTATCCCCAAAACTCTTTCCTCATGGATTCAATCTCCAAATTCCATCTCAGCAAAGCCAAAAATCTCTGTAGCTACACTTCTTCCGTTCCTTCCAAGAATCAATTTTATTGTACCAACAATCGCGCCAGACAACAGAAAAACCCACGTAAGGGATTGAATCTTTTGGCAAACCGCAATGGTGGAGGATTGAGATTGTTTAGTAAAGCACCAATAAGTAGTTGTAGGCTGATTTCGTCTCGTAGTTCGTGGTTAGATGATTGGAATGTAGCTATCAAGCCAATTGGGGGTAAAAGGCCTCTGGCAGTTGTGAATTACAGGAATCGAGGGGACGTTTCGAGTTCGGATGCGGAGGAAGGGACTAGTACTAGTACTAATGGCAGCACAATGGAGAGAATTGTGGAGAAGTTGAAGAAATATGGTTACATGGATGATGCGAGTGAAGAGAGAGAGAGTAGATTAGCAATTGAGAAAGGGTCTATAGAGGATATATTCTATGTTGAGGATGGATTATTGCCTGATACAAGAGGTGGGTTTACAAAAGAATCCCCACTTGGGTTTGAGAGAGTGCCTGCTAGGGGTTGTGGGGAGGTGAGATTTCCATGGGAAAAGAATGTGCCAATTGAGCAAACAAGGAGTTTGGATAGTCGAAGGAATCGTAGTTTGGCGGAGTTGACACTTCCAGCATCAGAGGTTACTAGGTTGAGGAATTTGGCTCTGAGGATAAAGAACAAGATGAAGGTTGGTGGAGCTGGGGTGACACAGCAGGTTGTGGAGACGATTCATGAGAAGTGGAAAGCATCTGAGGTTGTTAGGTTGAAGGTTGAGGGGCCTCCTGCTCTTAATATGAAACGTATGCATGACATTTTCGAGGTGAGCTTCTTGGGTAACACTGTAGTGTAGTTTTGTGGATTCTTAATCTTGTTTTAGTGTTTTCTGCAAAGATTACTGAACTGCATAGTGATTTGGGATGTTGTAGACTAATGTTAACGGATTATCGACTCACTAGATAGAAAGATAATAACTTATGTATTTGGACTTAACTGTGATAGTCAATGTAAAAAAATTGTGAAACATATATCATCATATAGAAAGATAGGAGTGGTTGCCTCATCTGTATGATCAAATATTTAAGAGTTATTCTATATCACATTTCTATAGTGTACTAATAAGCTTAATAACTGCAGCTTTCTCTCAAGATTGACATACCTTTGCCTTATTTCATAGTAGTCAAGTGCCCCCAAATTGCATAGTTGAGTTTTGTGAATCCTTAGTTTGATGTATGGTGCTACATTTGATAGACCGAAATAGTGTTACAATCTTATTTCAACCATCTGTCTATATCACTATTCAAATCAGTTGATTCTGTATTTTTTTCTTAGAGAAAAACTGGTGGGTTGGTTATCTGGAGATCTGGGACTTCCCTTGCGATTTACAGAGGGGTGATTTATGAACACCCTGCACAAAAATTAAATAAAAAAATATTCAGAAGACAAGAATTACCTCAAAAGTCTGCTTCTGCAGCTGAGAAAACTGATCAGAAGGCTTCTGAGCTAGGTCCTATAGCTGATACAGATGAAACAAAAGTGGAATCAGTTAGCATCGAACCCGATAAGTCAGATCCTCAACCAGCATCTGAAGTGAAATATGAAGATGAAATAGACGAACTGTTAGATAGCCTAGGTCCGAGGTATGCAGATTGGCCAGGAGATGGCCCACTTCCAGTAGATGCTGATTTACTCCCTGGAATTGTCCCTGGTTTTCAACCTCCCTTTAGATTGCTCCCTTATGGTATCAGATCAACTCTTTCAGTGAAGGAGGCAACTTCTTTAAGAAGGCTTGCTAGAGTGCTCCCACCACATTTTGCACTAGGTTTGCAACTTTTTCATATGAAAAGTAAATTATAATTATGGCGATATGTGATATTGATGATTTGCAATTTTCAGGAAGAAGCAGACAGCACCAAGGATTAGCTGCAGTCATGATAAAGTTATGGGAAAGAAGTTCAATCGCAAAAATTGCACTCAAACGTGGCGTTCAGCTAACTACAAGTGAGCGGATGGCAGAAGATCTGAAGGTAATATGCTTAGCGAATCAAGTTTCCTTAAATTCCTACAATATAGAATAAGAAAGTATGGAGCTCATCAATCTCATTGGACTACTAATCTTCCACTACTCTCCTTTTATTTTCTTGTCAACAAACGTGCAGAAGTGTAAGGCACTACCTTTGGCAAGAAAACATGAATATTTTATTGAATGGATAATTATATGCACACATCCCTGAGGCATGATCTAGAAGTTCGAATATACTATGATTAAAGAAAAATAGAATTTGCAACTGAGAATTTATAAAAACGCCATCACCTAGCACCACCATACACTGGCACCATCATCTGCTAGTGCAGTAATCATAGATCAAGTTTTAGCCAGAGAGACTAGGATTGTGAAAACCACTCAGGAAATAAAAAAAAAACAGTTACAAGTGGATTAAAAAGAAAAGTCTAACAAAACAAAAGTAAGATGCATTGAAGAGTTTGAATTACTCAATATGACCTGGAGTTCACCGAGAGGAGAAATGCATGGTGGTGGCTTAATTTTATGAAGAAAGTGCTGTCACAAGAGGGTGGCTGATTTCAATATAGCAGCGGATGTGAAATTATGAGAGGAAGAGATTTTGAAACAGTAGATATTTGTATCAATGATCTTCATTTTCCAATTATAAATTAGAATTTTCAGATGTAGATTATGCTTGATAAAAAGAATTGTTGTGAAATCAAGAAAGGAAAGCCGAAAGAGGTGAATATTAAGAAACTAATAAATGAAACACAAAGCAAAAACAATGGAAGGGCCTCATTTGGAAAAAATTGGCAGCACATTTTGTATTTTTAGTTTTTTTTTTTTTGGTACCTTCAGATTATGTAATATAGAAATATTTAGTTAATTTTATTGTACAGGTTGGATATTTGGATTGCTAGTTGATCATGTTCTGTTGGTTAAACCATTAACCAATACAAAAATGGTTTCATCTCCCTTAATTCTGGTTCCATTTCCACTGGTTTGGAGATGAAAGAATGAAAAGAATTTCATCACCTCTGATTGCCTGGAGGGAAGAAACTAGATATTGATCTATAACTCATGACTTCTTTTTCATTGTAGTGACACACATTATAGTAATTGTTCTATAGAGAAACCTCCATTTAATTAATATTGTGCTCGAAGCAAATGTTATCAATTGAAATTGCAGTAATTGAGAGTCAATGGAGACATTCCAGCTGAGGCTAATTTTGTTCTTGATGCAGAGATTAACTGGGAGCTTGCTAATCTCGAGAAACAAGGATTACCTGGTCTATTATAGAGGGAAGAATTTTTTGTCACCGGATGTTGCTGAAGCGTTACTGGAGAAAGAGAGGTTGGCGAAGGCCTTACAGGATGAAGAAGAAAAAGCAAGGTTGAGGGCATCGACCTCGGTCACGCCAAGTGTAGAAGAGACTCGTGAGTCTGGAACTGCTGGTACACTTAAAGAAACGCTCGATGCGAACACTAGATGGGGCAAACAACTCGATGGTGATCTAGAGGAAAGGATGATGAGAGAAGCAGAACTTTTGAGGCATGCTAACCTTGTGAGGAAGCTTGACAAGAAACTTGCTTTTGTAAGTTTAATGTTATTGTCTTAAGATGATTCCAACTCTTATTCTGTTTCCCATGACATTGAAAATGATGAGGAAGAATTATGATCTAATTCATCATTTTTTATTCTCGTTTCCTACATTTTGTAGTATGTATTATTTGTTTCCTATACTTCTTGAATAACTTGAAGGTTCTCTGAACAGGCTGAGAAAAGGCTAACGAAAGCTGAAAGTGCCCTGTCAAAGGTAGAGGAGTTTCTAAATCCAGCTGACGGTGCAGCAGACATGGAAAGTCTTACCGACGAAGAAAGATACATGTTCCGGAAGCTTGGATTAAGGATGAAAGCATTTTTACTTCTTGGTATAAACATATCTGTGTTGCAAAGTACTTTTGGTTTTATCCATGAATTATTGTTGACAGATCTCTTTTTTCCAGGTAGGCGTGGGGTTTTTAGTGGTACAGTGGAGAACATGCACTTGCACTGGAAATATCGAGAATTAGTCAAGATCGTTGTTAAAGCACCAAACATCGAGGAGGTCAGGAATATTGCACTATCCCTTGAAGCCGAAAGCGGTGGCGTATTGGTTTCAGTTGACAAAATATCTAAGGGGTATGCAATAATTGTTTATCGAGGCAGGGATTATACAAGGCCTTCAATGCTGAGACCTAGGAACCTACTGACTAAACGAAAAGCGTTGGCACGTTCAATTGAACTTCAAAGGCGTCAGGTACCTTATCTCTATTCTTGGATATTTTGGCATATCACAACTCGCTTTTGTACGCGCCTCTAGTAGGTTATAAACTAGTTTTCAAGCCTTATAATCTTGATGTAAAGCTTGGTTTCTGCATTTGATTGATTTTGTAACTTCAATATGGACATATGCTTACTTTGAAAATTATCAAGAATCTGCACTGGAAATAATGTGTTTTCTTGTTTTGACTCGGAATATTGCTCGTGTTCTCATGTATACCGCATTATTTACAGGACCTCTTGAACCATGTCTCAACCCTGCTAGCAAGAGTTAACCAGCTAAGAAGTGAACTTGTATGGCTTATATGTGCTTATCATCTAAGTCAATTGTACGCCTTTCGCCCTCGAGGAATGTTTTATTAAAATATTCTTCTGTAATTTCAGGAACAAATGGCGTCTGTCAAAGAACGAGGTGATAAAGAACTGTACAATAAACTGGATTTGGCTTACCTTACTGAAGATGATAGTGAGGTTTGTAGTTAGATTTAATTACACCTTACAAATAGCTATAATGGAAACTCATACTTATTTGGTAGCATTCTATTGACAGGTAACTTGTTTTCAAGCAAAAATGTGTTGTCTCGCTCTTGGTTAAGAATTGCTATGTCAGGTTTTTCTTTCCTGATACATTTTCTACGACCTTTCACAGGACGACGAAGATGGAAACTACCTCAAGAACTCTGACACTGAGAATGAAATTGGCCCATTTCACAGCGATTATGTTGACACGAATTTTCCTTATGGTTTCCAAAACGAATTGGACACTGAATCAGCTGAAACGTAGGAGACGGAATTGTGTTAGAGATGCAACTACGATGGAGTGTGAAAGAAAAACTACATAATGGAGCTGAATCGAAGTGCCAGTGATGTTTATTACCAGTTTATGCAGAAGGTATGACGCAAGAAGAGTCTGATTTCAATCTGTTCATCCATATTTGATTGCAGATTGTGAAAGGCTATGAATTATGTATAAAACTGGTAATGAATGAAATTATAGTGTTCTCCTAATTATGTTTATGTATATTGCTGTATCTAGACAAGATTTTTGTGGTAAAGAAATTAGATAAATATAGCTATGGCATTGAAATTTTTTTAAGTATTCAAACATTTAACATAATCAGATTTTAAAATCTACCTCTAATACTTTTATTTAGTTCTACAAGATGTGGGAGACCAGAAAATGGCATATTGTTAGAAACTACAATCTCATCTCAAGAACCCAAAAATGAAGAATCATGGTTTCAACAAAGATTGGTCGAATATGTTATGTCAATCTTGTACATTATTTATTTTAGTCATTTTCATTCACTAGATACAAAAACACATTCTGAATTTGTGTAGAATTAGAGAGCAACTTTGAAGTAAAAAATTTGACTATGCTTTAATGGGGTACTGCAACACCATAGCAACGCTCAAGAGCAAGCTGCCGTGACGGGCTCTTAAATATTCCGAAGACTAATAATTTTCACTACAGAAACTCATGTCTAAGTGTAATAATTTTCAAATCGAGCATGAGGTAACTTGGTTATAAAACAGGTTCATTAGCTATTATTACATAGAAAATGTAGATTGCAATGAATTTAATAAGATCTTAGCAATGATATACCGGTACTCAATACATTCATTAACCTCATATCATATGATAGCATAACAAATGGAAACTGTTACACTTATCCCAAAATAATGATACTAAGGATTGGTGGGGTGCGCCGGGCCATGGCTGTAGTGCAACGCCATAGAGTCGCTCAAGAGCCCCAGCAGCAAGCTGCCAAGACGGGCTCTTCCCCTCAAAAAATAAATTTAATATCGTGTGAGTCGATGACCCACATATCAGATATTAAACTGATAAGAACAGATACTACACTTGATCTTAGCCAAAAGGCCGAGAAAGGTATGCTTCATTCCATGTTTAAAGTTTGTTTTTATTCTTAGCTCTCTGTTAACCATTGGTTATATATCCTTCGATGTGGGATTAGTATCATTTTCTTAATTAATGCATCATGTTTTGTGTTTATATATGATTTGATTAATGTGAATGAAGTAGCTATAACAGAATCTCTTGAAACTGCGACCTTCTATACGACTCGAATACCTCCTCCGACTAGACGATCGATGACCTTATGTACCTTCTGCTCATGATGCAAATGAATAGGTTTCGATGTGTCAACTACTGCATCTGTTACTCATCTCAACCGCAGGTCTAAAATTTTGTGATGTCATGAGTTCGAAGAGTAATAATATTCTAACCGAGTATGTCGAAATCTTACCGTACAATACTGATCATTTACTAAAATTGGACAGAATGCAAGACATGACATGAGTAAAACTTTATTAATTAACTACCAGGAATCAATTCATTCACCCACAAAGTCCACAAATGTTAACTGTCCAAATTAACACTAATATAAGACCAACACTATCTGCAAGGCTGCAACAGTAGCTCAAATGATCATTTTAGACTTTTGTGGTCAAGATTCAAAGAGTTGGATACAAAAGCCAAAGGCTCACAACAATATTTTGATTTCAATATATTGAAATTGGTCAACATATCCAACTTGCATTCTTTCATTTTGAGGGGATTGTATTGCAATGGCAAAAATATTGCTAGCAAGTATGATACCAATACAACTCATCAAGATTGCCATTAAGAAGATATATTGTCAAGTGTAAAGTGGAGATCATTTTAGTACACAATTTGTTAGGATATTTAGTTCATCAACAACAACAAGGTTAAATCCAAAATATACAACTTGGAAGAGGCAAGATCAAATGCTAGCTTCAAGGCTGCTATCTTCTTTATTGAAAGGTATTTTAGTTCAAATGATTGGTTTATGGTGGAAGTAATGCTATGACTACTTTCACTTCTCAACCAAGCTTGAATACTACGACTCAAATGTCTCCATTTTCTTTCAAATATAACCATCAAAATGAGTTAGGCCCGATCAACCAACCCATTGCACTCCAATGTCAATGTCAGTCGGGCTTTGAGATCGAGCAAAAAGAGGTTAAGACTGTTTAGAATTTCTAAATTAAGAATAAAAAAAATAAAAGAAAATGTGGCTCAAAATGGTGGATTAAACTATAAGATCATAGATACTAGTATACTACACTTGATCTGAGCCAAGAAAAAAAAAGGTTGGATCTTATGTTTCAAGTCGTTGGACAAAGAAAGGTTAGATAGAGGGAAAATGTTCAGATATCCCACTACATCATTAGCATTTAATGGATCAATCCATCTATATTCATTAAGTTAGTTCTAAAGATCCATCTATATTCATTAAGTTAGTTCTAAAACCCAGAAAGAAAAGTGTTACGAATGTTTATAAAGACAATGCTACAGCATTTACTTTTAAAACCATCAATTTTCACATCTACTAGTATCATAACACTTGGTATCATAAGACATGAATAATCTATTACATGCTAGAAGCACATTACTACATTAGGCTGAACATAAATATTTGAACTATATAACAAATTATGATGTAGACTCGACCAGACCACTTGGGCCGATCTTAGGTTGGCACCCCTCCTACGTGCAATGGAGGTCACCAACCTAGGCCATGAGCCTTTTTGATCGCCCATTGACCCCGTCCAGGTAAGTATGGAGCAATGTGATCCTCCGATTCATTTTGTATAAACCACCTCCAATGTTTTTCTTCTTATTATCCAATGTGGGACAGAAATAAAATCTATGATTAGAAAACATGATGTTAATTTGTTATTTCAATAAATGATAGATGGAATTCGATAGAGTAGCGCTTTTGAGATTGATAACAAATTTATATATGAAAATGACATAGAATTGCTCTTGAAATGATTTTGAATAAATACCAACTTAGATTTTAACAAAATGGCACGTTCACTTATTTTCGTAATTGATTTCTTTATTTTATAAGAGAATCTGTAGTCGTAATTCAAGAATGAAACTGATTGGGTGGCTATATTTGGAGCAGTTTTCTGGTGATCAGTTGGGATAACAAATGGCAATTTGGTGGCTGTATCTCTTGACTGCCATGTGCACTGCCGCACACATTTTGATTCGTTATATGAACAGAATATAGCTCAAAACATAGCACATTGAAGTTAGTTTCTGAGAGTGATTTTTGATAGCGTATTAAAGAGTGAATCATTAGGGGCTTTCATAGCCTTAGTGAGTTGTAATCAATTTGAACCACTTACGATTGTGTTCATTTATCTTTCATTCTCTTTTATATGATCATAACATCTACTATAGACTTCACTTTTGTAGACTATAAATTTTTATTTAAGATTCATAACATAGATAAACTAAAAAATTATTTTGAAGTCACTGTAAATCATTTGACTAGGGGCGGCCCTGGGGCCGTGCCGGAGGTGCCGCCGCACAGGGCCCCACTCCGGCGAGGGCCCCCAATTTTTTTATTATATATTTATATATATATTTATTTAATTATATATTTTAAACTTGGAATGTTAATATTATTGTTGAGGCCCTCCCCAACGCGGAGGTTTTGGCTGATGTCATTTGATAAAACATTGAGGCCAAGGTTTTTAGCACCGGGGGACGTGTGGGTTTTTTGGTATGTTTAATATATCAAACCTGTGTTTTTTCAAAGGAGGGAGAGTGGGGGAAGCAAAGGGTGGAATGCACTTTCCAATCTGTGAGCGAGTGTTGGGCACGCACTTGGGTGGGAGAATTAAAGCGTGGGCCCATTGCTTTTTTTGCCATGTATGCAAAGTTCAATGCATTTAATTTTTTTTAATATAAACAATAGAAATGAAATTTTGAGAGAAAGGGTCGACACCACTAACCATTTCTTGTCTATAAATTGAATTTTTTTTAGTACAAAAATTCAAGGCATCTTCAATCAAAATGTTACCGTTTATGACTGATTTTTCTTAACAGTCATATTTTTGACCGTTGTCTCTATTTTTTTTAATTAAATTATCACTATAAATATATCTTCCACTCTATATTTTTCCTACAATATTTTCTACCCTCAATCTCATCTTTAGCTTTTATAACTCAAATTATTTTTTTCTCATCACAAAAAAAAATGGATAAAGATCCATGGATGCATTTCGGGTTCAATTCTTCAAATTCCGGAGAAAATTCAACGACTCCAAATGTGAATTTTCATCCACGTGCCAACTTCTATCCTCAAAATCTAAATTTTCCAACTAATCCATCGTCAGATTTTCCGAATAATTTTCCATCCCAAAAATTTCAAACTACTTTTCTGAATTTTTCACAAGGTAGTTTCCCCCAACTCAATTCCATTAATTCATCTGGCGCACCATTCTTCATGTATCCAATCCCTATATGTCTCACCATCCTCAGTACGGATTTCGTCTGGCAATTACCACAAATTTATCGGATCCAGACAAAGACACTGCATCTCCGAATTCTCAGCGTTCGTCTTTCTCGTCTCAATTCTCTCCAACAGGATTGGAGAGGATAAATCTCGCTGCCGACTTTGAGGACGTCGATGATCCACCGACGGTTCCTGCTGCTAAAAAGAATATTTTTCTTTTGATGAAAATGCTCTTCTCGCGAGTTGTTGGCTCGATATCAGCACGGACCCCGTTATCAAAAATGATCAAAAGTCGTAGCAAATATGGATTCGGATCGCCGATCTTTACAACAATACTCGTTCAGATGACATGATATTTAGGTCTGCTACTAAATTAAAGTCGCATTACTACATATTACAAAAACATGCAAAATGGTTCAACTGCTGCTACAATCAAGAGAAGAAGGCATGGGGGAGTGGCTGCAGTGATGCTGATATTATAGAAAAAGCGAAGGTTCAATTTAAAAATAAGTATGATTTTCATTTTGTACAAATCAAGGCTTGGAAGGTGTTGAAAGACAGTCCAAAGTTCGCTGAACTGTTGGGATCTGTTGGCTGAATCCTTACTAAGCAAGATAAGGATTATTAGTACTCAGGCTTTCCACAATGCATCTACCCAAGAAGCAGGTTTTTTTGGGTGGCACGTCAGCGCCAACTCAAAAGTAAAAAATCCTACCTCAAAAACAAAACTCCTCCGCAACCTCTACCCAAAAAGTAGTTTTTTTTGGGGGACCCACTTCAATTTCATTTAATTTTTATTTAATTTATCAACTACATTTATCTAATTTCCAAAATAAAGTATAAATAATTATATTTTGTAATTATTTAATGTTATAAATTTAAGAAAAAATGAAAAAATATATTAAATAGAGTAGAGTTCTCCAACGGCTAGTTAAATGCTTAAACGAAGTACAACATCGAATATTCAAACTGCTAAAACGAAGTACAACATCGAATATTGAAAATGCTTAAACGAAGTACAACAAAGACTAATTCTTCAAGTTTACCACCCCATTTCCTTCTTGATTTGATCCACAACTTTGAGATGGACACGTAGTTGATCATCTGTCATCTTCGAGGTATCTTTCATGACTATCTTATAATTTTTTTCTCGGGCAATGATTGTCATGTTTTCAAGCTTTTTCTTATTAAATTCGTCCAAGTCTTGAAGCCTTTTCTCAATAGAAGGTGTTGGCTGAATTTTCGTTTTGATCTTTTGGGATTTTGCATATTATAGGTGATTTGGGATTTCTAGAATTCAACCATGGAGTGTAGTGAAATTCATTCACTATGGTTGAGCTAAGCAAGTAGGATGTATGACTCCAATTATTCACCACAAAACACTTTACAACAATATTGTGGAAGTAATCTATGACTACTTTCACTTCTCTACCAAGCTTGAATACGACTCAAATGTCTCCATTTTCTTTCAAATATAACCATCAAAATGGGTTAGGCCTGACCAACCAACTCATACTGTCTCATAAAAAGCCACCAATAATTTGCTCTGCCAAATCCTACATTATCATAACTTGCATATAGGCCACATTGCAAATAGTTTGCCACATAATCTAGGAGATGCTAAACTCAGGAAAGGTGTGTGAGTGTGTTTTTAAAAAAAGAAACACTCAAAAAATAAATTTAATATCGTGGGTTAAACTATAAGAAGATCATAGATACTAGTAAACTACAGTTGATCCTAGCCGAACCAAGAGGCCAAGAAAATATAGTTGGATTTCATGTTTCAAGTCGTTGGATAATTTTAGGATCGAGATCAATTGGAAAACTAAGTATTTTATTAAGGACTCAACACATTATTTCACACTCCACTCTTGTGTTAACACTTACAAATGTACACTTAGCTCCTATCTATATATATATTAGCCACCTTAATTAATCTAGAATTCTCTCAACTATGTATTCTAATTACTACTCTAATTCTTTGTAAGATTTTGGAAGAAATAATTGAGAAAGCAGAGTTGGTATAAGGTGTGGTAGAGAGGAGTTCGAGTGTTGTATTTCTCTCTGCCTCCATCATCCTAATCTCGGATAGGGCTGCAGAGAACTTCAGTGCATCCACTCTCAATCGTTTTTTTATCACTTCGTCTATTGTTGCTCTTCACACGCCCACTCTCTCAATCCTTTTCATCAAACAACTACTACAACATTATAGTGTAATTTTAATAATAAGAAATTGGTTTAACTTCCACTGCAGGTCCCATTTTCAAGGTCTTCACTGAATCATGATGACGCTTTTATTCTTGACACTGGACACAAGAAATATCAGTTCAATGGAGCAAACTCAAATATTCAAGAAAGAGCAAAGCATTAGAAGTAATTCAATTTTTGAAGGAGAAGTATCATATGAGGGCAATGTGGCAACTAAACACATCATCCAACATGAAGGTCCCTGACTTGCTCACTATTTGCATTTTGTATAAGGTGCACTTAACTAGTATATATATATATATATATATATATATATGTTTGCAGCTGGGTTGAGTGATATCATTAAGTGTAATATGCTAGTATGTGATATTATATAGAGTTAGAATCATTCATTATAAGATAACCACAATACTAGTTTATAACGTTTATAGTACTATGTGATATTATACACTGTGTGATATTATACAGTGCTATTGCTAGTATTTATGTGTATTGCTTCCACTTGGAGGAGCACCCAATATTTGTATATAAAGCAGTGGAAATAGAGAAATTGATGACTCCCAAACAATTCACCAACATTTTTTTTTTAATTTTTAATGACTTATAATTTTAATTTATCCAAGAAGTTAAAAATAGTGATAATAAGAGATGAAAATACTTTTTTTTAATCTCTTAAAAAGATTTTTTTAAAAAAAACATAATATATGATTTGAAATAAAATACACCTTATTTGAACTTTGTTTATGCATCAAAATGATACATCTCTTGTCTATTTATACAATTCAATACTATATTATTTAATGTTCTAAATAATTTTATGCTATCTTCATCCTAATTATTCAAGAAATTTCTTCTAATTGATCCCATATATTTTTTTAGATTTTTATTTCATTCATATTACTTTAGATCTTTCTTTCATCTGCATCATATTTCTTTCTCCTTTTCCTTAGAATGTGATAGAAATTTCTAGTTTTGCTAAAACTACTCTTCATATCTCCTCAATAATCTTCAACGTTCATGATATCTCCACAAAATTAAATTTAATATTTCAACACTTTTCTCATTATCTGAAAATAAAAAATATTATATCACAAAAATATATCACTATTTTCTATAATACTTTCTATTATTATAACGTTAAAAATACGAGTTGGTCTATTGTATCCCAGGGTGCACAAGGTGTGTAAAGGTATAACATTTTGTGTAGAAAGTATACACTTTGATTAATAAGAATATTTTTTTATTGAAAAAATTGGCTGAAATATGAATAGTATAAATATTTGATTAAAAAATTAATTTTTTTTCAAGATGTAAAGGGTACACGTCTTATACTAAAGGGTATGAGGTAGATTTTACGTGAGACCGTCTCACGTAAGGGCTTACATGAGACGGATAAAAAGTGATAACATTACTAACTAAAAGTGATATTCAATCGATGAAAAGTAATAATGGTGTAGTGAATTATTTCATAAATAATTTATAGTATAAATAAAAAGTAATAACATTTTATAACGAAAATAATAATAATTTATGACGAAAGTGAGAACACTTCATGAACTTTTCACACAAGTCTTTGCCAAAGATATATTACTTTTGAAAAATGCTGGATTTAGATCAAGCAAATTTTAGCCTAATAACACATACGCAAAGATGGCACCCCAATGTTGTTTTATATTTATTAAAATTTAATTATATATTATTGAATTCATAATAATGATATATTAAATGTAGTTGAAAAAAGGTATTAATATTATCTAAAAAAAATAGATGAGAGGGGAGAGATAAAAGAGAGAAAATATATTAATTGAGGAGAAAGAAAAATGTATGTAATTATATATAGAGATAGTTTTTAAAACTCGGTGTAAATTTTGAAAACCAAAATCTGAGTTTTAAAACCAGAAACGAACATCACTTTAGTCCCGCAACTATAATTTTTTATTTCTTTTGTGTAAAGAGCTTTCAAATATGCGCCAAGTCAGCAATTTCATTGGAAAGCCCCAATTCTGAGGGTCACGTGATCGATTTTGAAAATTTCTTCGATTTTTGGCGAAAACTAGCAACCATGACGCAATCCAGAAGATAGTGGATTAAAAACTCGAAAAATCTCTTTTTTTAACAAAAAATGTACATGACCATAGTTATGGGATATTATCCCTCAAAAAGCCCTAATTCTTAGGGTCACATGACATTCACATGCTCAAGTTCAACAATATCTTGAATTTTCGGCGAAAATGAGACAATACTAGTAAAATTTGGAAGATAGTAAGATAAAAATCCAAAAATATCATTTTTGGGATAAAAAGTTGTACATGCTTAAAGTTATGAGACAAAACTGTTTTTATTCCTTATTTATTTTGAAACTTTCACTATTTTTTAGAGCGAAGAGTGTAGTGAAATAAATAAATAAATAAATAAGAAGATAAAAAGATTAATGAGAGGGAATATTAAATATGTCTCTTAATATTTTATTTTATTATTTATTACCATTAAAATGACAAGTCAATTAGTGATAATTAAATTTATACCTTATATATAGTTACAAGTTATTGATTTTATGATTTTAGCACTTCATTGATAGGTTTATTTTGGATTAAGAATTTATAGACAAAACCTTTTGAACTCCTAATCGATTGTTTATCTATTTGTTGGGTTTTGAATGGAAACCCAATTTCCCTCAAACTATATACAAAATTCTATTTCCATTTCAATTTATTTCCACAGTTCAGATATTAAGAAATTTTATTTTTTAATTTACTTTTAGGAATAGTTTGATATTTTTGAGTAATAAATAAAACGTGAAATATGTTACCCGTGTAAGCTGGTGTTGATGATAAATTTGTAGTTAAAAGTATTACAAGGTTATTGAATTTGTTGTTATTTCTTTTTATGGGGTATGTGGATGAGTTGGATACAGATGAAAATTGATAGTGTGAAGATGAGTTGAAGCCGGGGGAAGTAGTATTCCTTCTCTTTATACATAAAGGGAGTAATAAGTATTCATTTCATCTCATAGAACGATTCATATTTATTGTTTTACGTTGTTTAAAAAAAAATTTAGACAAATTTTTATTAATTTTGAGAGTATTTAAGTATTTTCAGTTAATAAATAAAAGGTAAGTAATGTTATTAAATTGAATTTAAATTATTTTGAAGTTATTATCTGTGAACAATATATATGAAATTTGTGAGAGTATAATAAGAAATAATATGTAATCCTATATTCTAACTATATAGAAAAAACAGGGTTTCTTCTGAAACGATTTTGATGTGAAACGAGTTGTAAGACATGTTAAAATATAATTATTATATAGGTAAAATATGATTTTTAGTAGTTGGAGTATATTTTTAAAATATGATAAATAATGCATTAAAGTGTAGGAGTATTATAATATAAAACACTAGTATCATACTTTAATTACCATTATGCGCATATATATATATACTAAAGGAGAGTTTAATTTTGATAAGGTGTCGTCATCAGAATTAATCTCAATTATTTTAATTTTTAATTAAAATTAAAATTTTCAATTATTTTAATTATTAGTTAAAATTTAACATAGATAAATACATATAATATTTTAAGATTTGATATGATATTATCAAATCACTATTAATTAAAAAATAATATAGATAAATACATATATTTACTACTCCTATAAGATTTAGAAAATCTATACCCTCTCCATCTATAAATAAAACTCTTTATTTATTCGTTCTACATACATAATTTATTCGTCACGACAAACTAAAGCTTTCTTCAAATTTTAAAGAAAGGTATCCATTATTATTATTAATATTATTTTAATTATTATTATACTATTATTATTATTTATTTTTGTTGTTTCTTTTATATTTTTTAAATTATTTATTTATTTTATTTTTTTTAATTGTTAGCATGTAATTTTATAATCTTTTGATTTTTTCTACGTAATTAACTTACTTTTTCATGGTTATTTTTACAATATTTTTATGATTTCACTTTTAATTATATTTTACTTATTGTTTCTTTTATATTTTTTATATTCTCTTTTGATTAATTTTTTTTGTTTTAGTTGAGTTTTTTTATTTTTTTTATCGTATGTAACATTTTTGATTACATTTTGTTTATATAATTATTACTTTTTTGGTTTTAATTCTTTTTATATTATTAATATGTAATTTTTTAATTTTTTTTTACGTTATTAATTTCATTTTTCATGCTTTTGCAAATTTATTTAATTAATTTTGTTATGATTTCTTTTTATTTTCTTATTTCTTCGAATTTATTTATAATAAGTTCATTTTTTATTTTTTATTTTTAAAAATATATATTAATTTATTATAATTTTTCTTTTATAGTTTTATAATGTGTTTTTTAATTATCTTTCGTTTTTTTGATTTGTTTTAAATTTTTTGGTTTTTTTAATATATTTTCACCAACATTAAAATTCAATGATATATAAATAAATTTATTTTAAGATTGAATATTGATGTGATATCTTTAATATACTAAAGGAGAGTTTAATTTTGATGAGGTGTCGTTACTAGAATTATTCTCAATTATTTTAATATTTAATTAAAATTAAAAATTTCAATTATTTTAATTATTAATTAAAATTTAATGTAGATAATACATTAATTATTGTATGAACATATCTTATTAATTTAATATATTTATTTATATTATTTAATAGAAGATATATTCAAACATATATATAAACATGTAGACATAAAGAGAGAATGTTATGTTAATATATTCATTTATATTATTTTATCTTTATATTTAATAAGTATTCTTATTTTTTTATTCATTAATAGAATATCTTATTTAATATATTTATTTAAATTATTTAGTAGTAGATATATTCATTGCGTGATTTTTTTTCTAAATTTTTTCTCCATAACATATATCTTAACCTAGACAAGCATATGAAAAATTAATTTTAGTTATTATTTTTATATTTTTACCTATAAATACGTCTTTTCGATCATTCATTCTTAGCACATTAAATTCAAAATTATTCTCCAAGGTAAATTTTCTTTTCTTATTATTTTTATGAATTATCTGTTTTTAGTTTTATTTTTTATATAATACATATGACGGTTTTATTATTTCTTATTAAATTGTATTGTAGAATTTAAAATTAAAAAAAATTTTATAATTTCTTAATGAATTGTATTGTAGAATTTAAAATAAAAAAAATTACGTGTGTGAATTTTTTTTATTTTTTATTTATGTTAATCTATAAATTTTTCCTTTACCTAGACATAAATTTCTATAGTCATTAATTTCCGACACATCAAAATCATTTTTTAAGGTAAATTTTTCAACACACCAAAATCATTCTTTAAGGTAAATTTTCTTTTATCATTTTGTCTTTTACATATATGACATAAATTTTTATAGTTATTAGTGCCCCAAAATCGTTCTCTAAGTAAATTTTCTTCCTTTTGAGAGTTTTATTATTTTTATATACCATTTGTTTTGAGTTTTATTTTTAATTTACATATATTCTAGAATTTACAATTTTTCTCTTAATTTTACATGTGTGAGTTTTTTTTATTATTTATATTAATTTGCAGGGTTCTCCTTCGGTTATAAATAAACTTCTATAACCATTAATTCTCAAAGCACCGAAGAGTAAAAATAAATTATTATTTTTATTTATATATAAGAGCTTTTTTTTTCTATATATTTTGAATTTTCTCTTTATATTTTACATGTTTTAATGTTGAATTTTCTTTTGCATGTAAGAGAGTCTTACTTTTTTTCTTTTTTTTTTATGAATTATCTGTTTTGAGTTTTATTTTTTATATTATACATATGACAATTTTAATGAAAAATTTACAAATTTTAAAAAAAAAACTTATACTTTTGTTAGATTTTTTTAATATATGTTAATATGCACGTTTATCTTTCACCTAGACATAAACTTTATTGTCATTAATTTCCGACACACCAAAATCTTTCTTTAAGATAAATTTTCTTTTTTCTTTTTTTTTCTTTTTAAAATATATATGAGATAAATTTATATAGTCATTAATTTCAGACACACCAAAACTATTCTTAAGTAAATTTTCTTCTTTTTTTATTTTATTTCTTCTTTTATACATATGAGAGTTTTATTATTTTTATTTATGTACATTAGCTTTGAGTTTTATTTTTATTATACATATTCTAGAATTTATAATTTTTCTTTTAAATTTTACATGTGTAAGTTCCAATTTTTTTTTATTTGCAAGATTCTCCTTCACCAAAAAATAAACTTCTATAGTTATTAATTATGTAATTCCCAACACACCAAAATCATTCTCAAAGATTAATATATATATATATATATATATATATATATATATATATATATATATATTTATGTTGAATTACATTTTTTTATGTAAATAATGCTAAAGGAGAGTTTCACTCCAAATTTTCTTAATTTTTTATTAGTTATTTCATGAGCATATCTTATTTAATATATTTATTTATATTATTTAATTACATTATATATATATTTTTAATGATTATTCTTAATTTTTATTAATTAATAAGAAGATATATAACAAATGAGAGTTTAAGTTTAATTTCGCCATGCCTCTAATTTTTGTTTCAATTTTTAATTATTAATTAATTTTATTATTCTTAATTTTATTTATTATTTTATAAGCATAACTTATTTAATATATTTACTTTTATTTCAATTTAATTAATTTATTTATCTTCTATTATAACTTATCTCAATTTATTGATTTAGTTATTCACGATAAATTTAAATTGATTATTTTGCTAATAAAGTATGATACAAACTCATTTATAATTTGTTAAAAGAAACCTTAAAAAAATTAAAGTTTTACTGAATAAGTTTTTTTAATATTATAAATTAATGCATATATTTTTATTAGTAACTGTATAAATAATAAATTAACGATTCCGCATAACATTCGGGTTTTATACTAGTATATATATATATATATATATATATATATATATATATATATATATATATATATATATATATATATATATATATATATATATATATATATATTATGCATTTAATAGTGAAATGGCCTGTCTTACATTAGATTGTCCCTATAAAAAAATGATATTAATCTGTTCCTATAAAAATTAATGTTCCCATATTATTTCATAACAATCTTATAAATATAACAAAATGTAGTAGAGTGCATTTAAAATTTTACATCAATTTCTGAATTAAAAATATAAAATAGACCGTTAAGTAAATGAAACAAGTTAAATTCATTTTCTATTTTACGATAATAAATTTTAATTTTATCTCAATGTAGTTATTATTAAAATTTTAGTCCTATAATTCTTTGAATCGGTTCATTTTCTTGGAAATCTATTTGAACCCAACAACCATCTCATGGGCCCTTGGATGAAGTTAAATCATAGTATTTTCAACAAGATCACTCAAACAATCTAGTTCAACAAACACTATATTCTTTTATAATAAAATTCGACTTAAGGATTGGTGGGATGCGCCGGGCCATGGCTGTAATGCGACGCCAAAGCGACACTCAAGAGCCCCAGCAGCAAGCTACCGAGACGGCCTCTTCCCCTCAAATCAAAAAAAAAAATTTATATCATGTGAGTCGATGTCCCACATATCAGATATTAAACTGATAAGAACAGATACTACATTTGATCTTAGCCAAAAGGCCGAGAAAGGTATGATTATTTGAGTGTTTAAAGTCCTGTTTTATCCTCGGCTACCTGGTCTGCATAGCCTGATATCATTCGATGTGGGACTAGAAAAGTTCATCATGCATTGGAGAAATAGTGTAGTGTGTTGTAATGATGTCTTATTTAGGCAACTAAACTAAATAGTTATTTATATATTCATGAAATTGAAGTAGCCATGAGTATCTTTTTAAATAGACTGAATTTGGTTGTCAGATTAATTCTACATAATGAACAATCTTACATGTATTTGTTTTAGGGGTATAATTTTTTACTCTTCTACGTATCATTTATCCAACAGGTATAACATACAAGTTGTTATGTCAAAATGACAAAGGAAATTAATCTGGACCGGCAGGCTCCTCATTAAGGTGAGTGACCCGGGTTCGATTCTGTTCGAGAACGAATTAGAGAGTTGGGAGTTATAAGGAGGCTAGGTGAATAATCTTGGAGTATGAGTGTACTAACTTCTAACAACTAACAAACTAACTTTGTCAGATAAAAAAAACATGACCCCTCAATAACAAATTACGACATATATAGGCTCAACCACTCAGACTCCCTCTATAACAAATTATGACGTATGCTCAACAATGGAATTATTACAGTGCATTCTTATTGAGAACATGAAATTAATATTGCTCCATTATTTTTGTTATATACTGCATTATAACAATGGAAACTAATGCAAAATGGCAGCTACTACTTGTTCTTGAGCACATTGATGTAATGATGTAGCCTGTTGAACTAAACACCAACATACAGAAATGGGATGATTTTACAAGTATCCAGCATGAGGTATAGAAATCTTAAAAAGCTAATTAAATGGGCAGCATAATGGTCAATGGCAGTGGAGTTTTATAAATTTAAAGCTTAACTACTAGAAATTGCTTTAGAGATAATAGCAGTTTTTCGAGTTTAAAACGTAAACCGTTTCATAACTTTTTACTTTATTCGAAAATATCCCAAAAAAGTTAGGACATTAATTTTCATCCCAAACCTTTCAGTTTTGCTCCAATTTCGTTCCAAAATATTTTTTTTTATGAATTTTGTCCCATAACTTAATAAAATCACCGATTTAGTCTCATCCCATGAAATCAAAAAAAATGACATTTAAGTAAAAAAAGACCATTTTGAAGAACATTTAAGAGCTATGGGATAATTTTGGATAAATTAAGTTTTTTTGGAGTATTATGAATAAAGTAAATTTTGATGGGACGATTTTAATTTTAAACTCGCTTCTCTGCGTACTAGAAACTTCTACTTATAAAAAGGTAAAACAATTTTGACAAAAACTTTTGTGTAAGATAAAATTGAAAATCAGTCAACAAATCCACTTAAAAAAAGGTTATTTTATTTGTCCAATGTGATCGTAAGTCTACAAGATAAATGTCAAAAAATTTTGTGATATTTCATGTAACATGCTTTGTGAAATTGATAAGAAATAATAATATTTTCTATAAAAATTTGAACGTGATCAATCAAGTAAAAGTGAAACACTTATACTTTTTATGTGCAAGATTTGAGTACAAATTTAAAAATTTAGTTGATGTAGTCGTTTAATGGCTTTAGTCTCTTACTTACATTAATGAGTACACAGTTTTTTTAACTCCATTTTAAATAACCGTTCAACCAAAATAAGAAAGAAACATTTAATTACAGCAAAAAGGAAATAATAGATCAGCAATTAAATTAGATTCTTTATGTCATTTTGATATATCATCTCTTATTCGCTAAATAATATTCAACTAGGTATTGGTGGGGTTCGCTAAATAATATTCAACTAGGTATTGGTGGGGTGCGCCAGGCTATGACTGTAGTGCAATGCCATAACGACGCTCAAGAGCCCCAGCAGCAAGCTACCGATACAGGATCTTCCCCTCAAAAAATAAATTTAATATCGAGTGAGTCGATGGCTCACATATTAGATATCAGATATTAAACTGATAAGAACAGATACTACACTTGATCTTAGCCAAAAGGCCGAGAAAAGTATGCTTCATTCAACGCTAAAAGTTTGTTTTTATTCTTAGCTCTCTGTTGACTGTAGGTCATGGCTTTCCATGTGGGACATAAATATGAATTGCTCTCTACACTTCAATATTTATTATATGTATCCACTCAAACTTTTTGGAGAATCAAAGATGGCAGGTGTTCACAATTCGTGAGGAGGAAGTCATGGGAGTAAGGATTGATTTATTAGTTTTCAAGTAATAAAAATCTAAAATATTGGTAATTGGTTGTACATGGCCTCAATGAGAGATCACTTATAGGCCAACATCACATGAAATCTTGTAAACATCAATCACAAGTATATGCAGCATTCCTTTACGAGGGGTTTCTATAGAAATTCCTAATTGAAAAAAATGGAGTGATACGTACAAGGAAGGAAAGTTCGAACATTTCTCCTTAATTAGAGTTGATACGTGTCATTCATTCAACTATTTACATGAGGTGATGTAATACCAAAATATTATATGCGATCCTGGGCAGTATTCTTGAGCTTTGCTATTGATGTTGATTCAATACATGCGAAACAACATTCATTCATTCCATTTTTTTTAAAAGAAGTCGTTAAATTTGTTATAAAAATCTTATTATTCCAACTCATATGCCGAAATGAGAATGATCAATGTAGGCCTAAATTCAATAAAATCCAAAACATTAACAGATTTACATGTGGGCCTAAACTTTAAATGAACGGCCCAGTTAAATGAAAATATATTACGTCCTACATAGGCACCTTTTTAATTACGCAACTTTCAAATACTTGGTCCTTGCATGAATTTTGATCTACTATAATTCATCAAGGTTCAAAACCTTCATGAAACCATAATTAATAAGATAAAAATGGCAAAATATTTTGCACACTACTAGTTTATGTCCTATTAATTATATATCCTTAGAATGGAATATTTATTTTAAAAAATTAATATAATTGTTTTCAACGGATAAATGAAGTGACACCAATAAATACGGAGGATTTATATTAAAATTACAGTAAATACCATTTGACTTTATTTATATTACAAGTGGTAACCACAAAATACACATGCATGTAGCATTAGTTCATGTGATACTAGCTAGTTCATAATATATAGCTAGCTATTCATTAATTCCAGGCATATATATATTAACTTAATTAATTAGTGATAGTTTATCTAATATTTAGTTAAATATAAATGTTATAAGGAGAGTTTGTCTGATGATGATCTCAGCTCATCGTCTTCTTCCGCCGGTACCACTCTCTCGTTGGCCGTTGTAATAAACTGCGGCCACGGGAGAACCAAGATTGTATAGCTCAGCAAAGTCTCTAGTGTTGAAGTTTTGGCGCCACCCGGGGGCGTACACCGTCTGTCGTCCTAACTGTTGGAATAACACGAAAACGAATCGATGAATCCCCATCCACGGCCTTGGACTCTCGTAGCACACTATCTCTTGCCCTACAATATTACTTCATTTTAGTTAGTTATTGTAAATGTGATGAAAACTACATATTAGTGCTTGATCAACATTAGGAGGTAGTGTGTTTTGTGTTTCAGCTTAAGGATGGTGATGATGTATGCATGCAACGGATATACCAGCAACAACTAGCTGATGACAACACAAAATAGCACAATTTGATGCCATGTTAACAAGTGGGGACCAGGGCAGTTTGTGACTGATGTACAGGTGGCATGCGTGTGATATCTAGAAGGTTCCACACATGGATGAGAAGCTCGTCATGCAAACTGTGTGATGGAGTCAGTTACAACCGCAAAGATTCGATTTAACCACTTGGAAATCCAGCTGGAAGTTGGTTACTCGAAGTTGGTCCTGTAACTTTGCTGTGCATGCATAGAGTGTATATAATGATGTAATCTATGCATGAGCTCATTGTAACACCTTCATTCTCTCCATTCAATAATAGATCTCTCTCTCACAGTGGACGTAGGCTTGTGAAAACAAGCTGAACCACTATAAACCCTTTCTTCTTCATTCAATCACACACACACACACTTTCATAGTTGTTATCATATGTGATCATTTCCTTGTTTTCAAACTTAGAGTTGATTGTGTATTCTTAGAGTAATTTGTTGGATTACTTAGTTAGGATCTTCATCTGTGAGAAAGTGGCGCTGTCTGTGGGAAACTAGACCACAATATCAGAAATCAACAGAAGGAGGAATCAAGAAGCAGTTGAAGGAAGTTGACACCATGGTTGCAACCAAGTTTGATATTGAGAGGTTTACAGATAAATCTGACCTCAGTTTGTGGAAGATCAAGATGAGAGCCATCTTGGTACAACAAGGATTGGCAGATGCCATCAAGGATAAGCCTGCAACAACTGCAGAAGCTGCACAAGCAGTCATAGAAGCCACTGCAGAAGCTGATACTCAAGAAAGAGCATTAAGTGCTATTGTATTATGTCTTGGTGATAAGGCTTTGAGAGAAGTACAGAGAGAGACATCTGCAAGAGCTGTATGGAAGAAACTTGAAGATCTATACAAGGTAAAATTTCTTGCTAACCGTTTATACTTAAAGAAGAAACTATATTCTTTTAAGATAGTTGAGGATAGATCAGTTTTAGTGTAGCTTGATGAGTTCAATAAGGTGTTAGATGATCTAGAAAATGTTAATGTTAAAATTGAAACAGAAGATAAGGCCTCAATATTGTTGTCAGCTCTTCCAAAGTCTTTTGAAAGTTTCAAAGACACACACCTGTTTGGAAATAGAGAAACTATAAGTCTTGATGAGGTTGAAATTGCTCTGAAGACAAAGAAGTTTCAGAAAGTTTCTGAAGAACAAGGAGCATCTGGAGAGGGATTAATGATCAAGAGGAATGATCATGGTAAGAAGAACAACAAGAAAGACAATTCTGATTCAAAGAAATAAGGAAACAAGACTGATCAGTCAAACTCAGATAAGGAGGAAAGGAAGTGTTTTCACTGCCATGAACGAGGCCATTACAAGAAGAACTACTACAAGTTCAAAGCTGAAAAGAAAAGAAAAACAGATGCTGGTAAAGATGGACAACAAAGAGTGCAAGCAAATCAGGTTGTAAATATCAGAATCAGCCTACTGATTATCCTGAGGCACTGGTGGTTGGCTCATCAAAAGGATCCATGGATTGGATCCTTGATTCACGATGTATATTCCATATGTCTCCTATGAAGCATTGGTTTACTGATCTCAAGTTGCAGAATACTGGATCAATATTGTTAGGGGATTATTACACATGTCAGATCAGAGGTGTTGGATCCATCAGATTGAGGATGCATGATGGAGTTATCAGGATTTTGACAGGTGTGAGGTATATTCCAGAACTCAAGAGAAACTTGATTTCTTTAGGTATCTTAGATGCTTCAGGTTATGAGTTTAGATCAAGGGGAGGGGTACTTATTGTTGAGAAAGATGAGTATGAAGTGATGAAATGAATTAGAAAAAATGGATTGTATATTCTTGATGGACACACAGTGGTTGGACAGAATCTTGTCTCAACTGGAAGTGATGAAATTCACTTATGGCATGGAAGACTAGCTCACATAAGTGAGAAAAGATTACAAGAATTGTCAAGACATAATGTTATCAGTATCAGATCAACAGATAAGCTGGATCAGTGTGAGGATTGCAATTTTGGCAAAGCTAAGAGGCTAAAGTTTGGCATTGGAGAACATATAAGCAAATCCAGACTTGATTGTATCCATTCAGACCTGTGGGGACCTGCAAGAACACTAACAAAAGGAGGAGGCAGGTATTTTATCTCATTTATTGATGATTACAGTAGGAAGATATGGATACATATTCTGAAATCTAAGGATGCAGCTTTCATTACTTTCAAGAATTGGTTAACTGAGGTAGAGAATAGTTACAATAACAAGATTAAGATATTAAGAACTGATAATGATCTTGAATACTGTTCTAATGAGTTCAATAAGTTTTGTAAGGAGAGGGGGATCATGAGACAAAAGACAGTACCAGGTACACCACAACAAAATGGTGTTGCAGAGATGTTAAACCAGACTTTACTTGAGAGAGTAAGGTTTATATTAAGTAGTTCTGGTCTTTCAAAAGACTTTTGGGGAGAGTTGTTTAGTACAACAGCTTTTCCAATCAATAGGTGTCCATCAACCTCTTAAACTCAAAACACCTTAGGAAGTATGGACTGGAAAAGCTGCTAATTACACTAGGCTCAGAGTGATTGGTTGTCTAGCTTATGCACATGTTAAACAAGATAAGCTATCCAAGAGCTATCAAGTGTATCATGATTGGATATCCCAAAGGTGTTAAAGCTTACAAACTGTGGAGCATTGAAGGTAAAAAGTTTATGATAAGCAGGGATGTTACCTTTAATGAGATTGTTATGCCATTGAAACCTCAAGATCAAAATAAGTATGAAGCTGAGCTTGAGGTATAGCTTATGAACAAGATTCAGAAGGATCAGTTAAGAATTGAAGGAGAGACAGTGCAAGAAGGAACTGGTTCACCATCTGAAGATGATTAGATCACATCTAATACTAATAAGCTGCTCAAAAACTATCAGTTGGCAAGGGATAGACAGAGGAGGTCTATTAAGACTCCAGCTAGGTTTACAGATGCTGATATTGTATCCTTTGCACTGTACTCTGCAGAGGATATTGATTCATATGAACCAAGAAACTATCAGGAAGCAATGAACAGTAAGGATAGTGCAAGGTGGAGTACTGCTATGCAAGAAGAGTTGCTTTCATTAGAGAAGAATCAGACCTGGAGAATTGTTCAGAGACCAAAGGATCAGAAGTAAGTGAGCTGTAAATGGATTTACAAGGAAAAGGCCTCACCAGAAAGGACTGATGGTATCAGGTTTAAAGCAAGATTAGTTACCAGGGGATTTTCTCAAAGGGAAGGCATTGATTATAAGAGATATTATCTCCAGTTGTGAAACATTGTTCCATTAGGATATTGTTGGCATTAGTTACTCAGTTTAATTTGGAATTGCATCAGATGGATGTGACTACATCTTTTCTTCATGGAAATTTGGAGGAGAAGATTTATATGACAGTTCCAGAGGGAGTTTCGGTTCAAAACTCAACTACTAAGGCTTGTTTACTTCTGAAGTCACTATATGGATTGAAACAAAGTCCTAGGAGATGGTATCTCAGATTTGATGAGTACATTATCAAGTGTGATTTTGAGAGAAGCAAGTTTGACAGTTGTGTGTACATCAAACAAGACAGTGAGTGGTATATTTTCTTGTTATTATATGTTGATGACATCTTAATTGCTTGCAAGTCTATGGAAAGGACCACAGTTGTGAAGGAGATGTTGAAGTCAGAGTTTGATATGAAGGATTTGGGTGAAGCTACTGTTATATTGGGAATGGAGATCAAGAGGGACATATCAAGAGGGACATATCAGCTGGTTCTATAGTACTACATCAGAGTTTATACTTAGAGAAAATTCTCAAGAGGTATAATATGGATCAAAGCAAAGCTGTTACTACTCCTGTGAAGCAAGGGTTGGGTCTGTCAACTCAGCAGTCAGCTAGAACAAGTGAAGAAGTATCAGAGATGGAAAGAGTTCCTTATGCTAATGCAGTTGGCAGTCTCATGTATGCAATGTTGTGCTGCAGGCCAGATTTAGCTCATGCAATGAGTTTGGTGAGCAGGTTTATGGGGAAACCAGGGAAAGATCACTGGGAGGCTGTTAAGTGGATTCAGAGATACATCAGAAGTAGCTTGACAACAAGTTTGCATTTTAAAAAGTTTACTTCTAACATTGATTTTCTTGTAGGTTATGTAGATGTTGATTATGCTGCAAACTTAGACACAAAGAAGTCACTATCTGGCTATGTATTCTGCTTATTTGGTACATCTATAAGTTGGAGATCAACACATCAGTCAGTGGTTGCATTGTCTACAACTGAGGCTGAGTTTATCTCACTTACAGAGGCAGTAAAAGAGGGCTTGTGGTTACAGGGAATTTTGTCTGAGTTTGGGGTGTTACAAGAGTCAGTATTGGTGCATTGTGACAACTCTAGTGCTATACACTTGCCAAGACATCAGGGTTATCATGAAAGGACAAAGTACATGGATGTAAGGATGTATTTTGTTAGAGATTTAGTTGAAGAAGGAAAGGTTGTTGTTAAGAAGGTTGAAACAACAAAGAATCCAGCTGATTTTCTCACTAAGGCCTTGCCTAGTTCAAAATTTGAATTATGCAAGAGTCTTATCAATGTGTGCTGAACATATCAGTGGAGAGTTCAGCTGCTCTCATAAAAGCAGTGTACAAGTTTGCTGTCTTGATAAAACAGTGGGGCGAAGGAGTGATTGATGTTGATTGAGTATGAAGTTTTAGGTGGAGAATTGTGATGAAACTACATATTAGTGCTTGATCAACATTAGGAGGTAGTGTGTTTTGTGTTTCAGCTTAAGGATGGTGATGGTGTATGCATGCAACGGATATACTAGCAACAACTAGCTGATGACAACACAAAACAATACAATTTGATGCCATGTTAACAAGTGGAGACCAGGGCAGTTTGTGACTGATGTATAGGTGGCATGCGTGTGATATCTAGAAGGTTCCACACATGGATGAGAAGCTCGTCATGCAGACTGTGTGATGGAGTCAGTTACAACCGCAAAGAATCGATTTAACCACTTGGAAATCCAGCTGGAAGTTGGTTACTCGAAGTTGGTCCTGTAACTTTGCTGTGCATGCATAGAGTGTATATAATGATGCAATCTATGTATGTTGTAACACCTTCATTCTCTCCAATCAATAATAGGTCTCTCTCTCACAGTGGACGTAGGCTTGTGAAAACAAGCTGAACCACTATAAACCCTTTCTTCTTCATTCAATCACATACACACACTTTAATAGTTGTTATCATATGTGATCATTTCCTTGTTTTCAAACTTAGAGTTGATTGTGTATTCTTAGAGTAATTTATTGGATTACTTAGTTAGGATCTTCATCCGTGAGAGTAAATTTAGTAGATATATATATCACATTGGAATTTCTGTTGGAATCCTAAATTCCAATAGAAATTTAGCAAATTCCAACTATTTTTCGTCCGTTGGAAATTGACAATTTAGTTCATATATATATATATATATATATATATATATATATATATATATATATATATATATATATATATATATATATATATATATTGTCACAAATTAAATTTCATATAAAAAAAATGCATAATTTATACCTAAATTGATCGAGTTATATGCATGTAGATAATTCAATTATAATTGGAATCATGCATGTTTAATATGGTAGTTAATTTAGATCAGATTGTAGTTTACCAAATGTTGCTCCAGTGGTTGCAGGAATATCAGTTACCAACCTGTACAATAAATAAAATTAGATAAAAAGGAATCAATTAGATATATAAAAGTAACTCCTATATGTTTATGTGAGTATAATTTTATAATAATAACAATAATTATTATTATTATTATTATTTATTTTAGTCTTTTTTATCTGTCATCGTATATGTAAATCCAGTAATACTATAAAAAATCAACACACCTCACTACACTAAAAATTAAAATGCCATTTGTTTAATTTTTTTTACACTTCCTTCTTCAAAATCAATAATTTTGTTCAATTTTTCTAATTATTAAATTACTCAAAATATTCTTTTATAATCTTAAATCGAAATAGATTAATTCATTTTCAAACCTATTGGAACAATATTACTCCATCATTTATATCCATCATGTAAAGCTTACTGATCATTTCAGTAATTGACTATATCTGTTGGATATTATAGTTATTTGAAAAATGTCAAATGATTTCAATTTTAGTCATTTTTTACTTTCAATTCTCAATTTTTTTTTTCTTTCAAATTTCAGATTAAAATTGAATAAATTCTGATATAAAAGACTAAATTTGGACAAAAAATGACCAAAATCGAACAAAATATGACTAAAATTGAGAATTGCAAATAAAAAAAGAATTAAAATTACAATCGATCATTCTCAAATGACGAATTTTGATAATTACCCTATAGTTATTGCTTTTTTTTTAATCTGACAAAGTTGGTTATTAGTATAGTTAGTAGTTAGTTCACCAAGTCTCCATGCACCCTTATTCTCCCAAGAATCCTTATAATTCCCCTCTTATTCGTTCCCAATGGGAATCGAACACTGGTTACTCACTTGAGGAGACATGTCGGTGGTGGTTAGGCCACCTGGTTTCCCTATAGTTATTTGCTGCCTAGTGACAATATATATATATATATATATATATATATATATATATATATATTACGTTAAGTGTATTATAATTTGTAAAAGGTGGAAAGAAGTCGGAATTAGAAATGGGCAAAAGGATGATGAAATATCTAATAGAGGGTGGTAGCTAGGGTTGAGACATGATCATACTAATACTCCATTAATTAATAATTTGAGAAATGGTAGCATAATTACCAGTGCAAATACTCTCTGAGATTAGGGTCACTGGGTGACGGAGCATCAGGATTCACCATAACCTGAGACACACGGGATGTCCTGTAACATTTCGATATTTACACGATGAAATAAATTAGGTAGGTTGGCAGAGTGGGCGTACGGACAAGCGTGTAGCAGGTGCGGAGATCGTCTCCTCCGACTTCGACCCGGGGTTGGTTGACGATCTGCGACGGCCTGAAATCACAGCCGTTGGTGACTTCCCTGTTGCCATAGATCACTCTAAGCCCAATGGAAGGGTTAAATGCATCCACCACATCTCCTATCACTCCTCCCACCACCAGAGGGTTTCTATTTCGGGCCATTCTCTCTCTTTCTACTCCTTTTTCAGTATCATTCCACCTCCTTTGCAGTTTCGGTAGCATGAGTACTACCAATTATTTATAGATACACACACAGATACCATACAGTAGGGGTGGCAACATGGGAGGGCCCCACCCATTCGCACCAAATATTAATGGGGATTTCATTCTCAGTGTAGAGATAGATGTACGTTTTGCTTTATGGCCATGCACACTTTATCATGTGATGGTAATGCTGGGTGGTACTAGCTCGTTAAACCTCTCGTATGAGGTGGTCATTTAACATGATATCGAGTTATAACCTGACAAAGTTTTGGGGTTCAAACTTTACCGCTGCCCATTTAAAATTCCACTTGCAAGGCTTGCAGCAATTTGGTCTGCCTGCATGTGGTGTTGGAGTAACCTGATTTAATTTAAGTGACCAATACTCTCTCCACGGATCTTGAATATCCTGTTACATTTTGATGTTACATCTTCTGTTACACGCGTTAGATGAGTGACACGTATGTGGAGAGGAAAATTTCAACCTTTCCCCTTAGAATTGATTGTTAGGGTATAAATTAGTTTATCCTACGTGTCAATCATCCAACGATTTGTAATAGAAGATGTAACACCAAATTGTAACAGGAGATTCGAACCGCTCTCCACGAGCTTAATTAAACTTTTATATGAAATGATTATTTAATGTGACTATACCATTGTACTATAAATAAAGATGGAGCGACAATAACTCCACACACTCGTTATAATTTTAAAAGTACTGATTATAGATCTTAACGGATTGAATTCACTATTCCATATTTGGTGTTTTATTTGTATTTCACTATACCCTACAAATGATTATTAAACCTTTGGTGCATGTGTTAAATTTTGGGCATTGATTATAACTCAAGACAAGAATGTAATGAATGGAATATGAGATGAAATATAGGTATAGAATGGATCCCATTTGAGCTCCTAGAGCCCCTTTCTTAGCTTCTACTTATAATGAAAAGGAAAACGTACATTCCTTGCATATCAAATTATCCACAAAATGTATATGTTTATGTGAAATCAATTATTTTAATTCCTTAATTAGTAATTATTAAAACATTCATTTCTCATCATATAGACGAGGGAGTCATGAATTCGTTTGAATTATAGTAATATATTTAACAAGGAAAATAGATTTTTTCGTCCGCTAACTTTCATTCATTTTGAAATTAGTCAATTAACTTTTTTAATTTTGAAATTAGTCCTTTAATTTTATAACAATTTTGAAATTAGTCCATTAACTTCATAAAATTCAATATTTTGATCCTTTGACCTGATATGGCAGGTCATTTGAATATTTTCATCCCAATTAATCTATATCATATTTTTATTTAACCAATTTTATCTCACTTTTCATTTTTCACTTTCGTATACCAAACAAACAATATTAATCTCATTACTAAAGTGGAGCAAATTTGACTAAATATTGATACATCCCCCGTCCGCTCGAAAGAGGATCTTTTTTCCATTTTGGTTGTCCGTTCCAAAGAGGGTCACTTCCTTTTTTACACACATGAGATCCACACACACCTACTAATACAATTAAAATATGGGATCCACACTCTCACTAATACAGCTACCCACTACACATTAAATAACAATACTTCTTAATCAATGTGCACAAAAGCAAAATGCCCTATTTCGGGCGGACGGAGAGAGTATAATATAAATTCTTAGTGGAGGTTATATTTTTTTAAATAGTATATATATATATATTACATATTTTTTATTTTTATTTTTTAGAATAACCTGCTAATGACCTGTTGAAACGAACGATTTTGTTGAACTTAGTAAACATGATGGACGATTTTCAAAATTTTCAAATATAATGGACGATTTTCAAAATTCTGCAAATATAATGGACGATTTTCAAAAAGTGAAAAACTTATGAACTAAATTCAAAATTGAGCTAACTCTGAGCAAAGTTAGCGGACAAAAAAATATATTTTTCCTATTTAACAATAACCAATTATATATTGAATTTTTCAAAATAGAATATGGGAAAACGAATGGGGATGGAAACCTAGAAATGAATATTGGAGATGGGGACATGTGGGACAGTGAGTATCAATTTGTACACTGCTAGCCTATATTCTGCAAGTAAAAGTCAATGGCCACAACTCAATGGGGGTGGAAAATTGAAATTTAATTTCTAAGACCACTTGGGTGACCCCGATCGCACATGACCCCCTCTGAGGAGTGCATACCTTCCTTGAATATTGTTAACCCTTTTTATATTGGTTCGTCTCATATAATTGTTCATATCCCTAAAAAAAAGAAATATCATTTTAGTCCAAATACTAAAAGTGTACATTAATTTCAATATTGTTATCCATTCTTTAATTTTCTTTTCTCACATAACATATTTTTTACTTTATTTATTATCTAAAAATACCATATTACCCCTAAAAGTCAATAAAATTAATAAAAAATAATTTTTTTAATATCTATGGTACAGTAAAGATGAATGTTTAAGGGTCTGAGGGAGTACTTTACATCTAGCTCTAATACATACCCCCTACATCCCATGATAATGATTATATATTGTGGAAATACTTTCCGAATGATTCTTTTACAATAAAGAGTGTATACTTTCGGAACGGAAAAAGATAGGAGGTTAATACAAAAATGGAGATTACAAAATTAATATTTACATATTATGGAATTGCTTTGCATCAAGGAGATTTCAAGCTATCATAAGGAAGATGTTACATAAGAGGTTGCCAACAACATACAACTTTAATCGAATTAGCATAGTTTCAGATTCAAAACATGTGTTGCTTGTAGGGTTGTACGAAATATGAAAATGAATCTTACCTATTTTTCACTTGTGATGTGAGATGTCACTTATTCAAAAAGGCAAAGACTTGTGTGAAACTGTTTCAGGGAATGACTTTCGTCAGATAGATTAAAAGTGATAATTTTTATAATGAAATATGATATTCAATTAATGAAAAGTTATAAAGGTATTGTAAACTATTTTATGAATAATTTATAGTATAAATGAAAATAATAATAATAATATTAAAAGAAAAGTAATAACATTTTTAATAAAAAGTGATAACTAATTAAAAAAATGTAATTAAGATAATCTCATCATAAAATGGTTTCACACATGTCTGCTCCATAAATTAAAAAAAAACATTTGAACTTGTATTTTGTTAAGTAGTTCACTTTATTTTAGAGCCTTGATTATAGTGATTTCTCTCTTTCCACTGATAAGAATTATATTTATTTTCTGCACATAAATTTAAGAGTATTATTATTTTACATATAACAAAAAGATGTATTAATATATTTGTGAATGTGGCCGCTCTAAGAAAGGAGAAATGTATACTCTCTCCGTCCCAGAAAAGTCTGCATCATCCTTCCCGGAACGGAGATTAAGAAAGTGATAATTTTTAGGGGTATTATGGTATTTTTTTGTAATAAATAAATGATAAAGTATATTAGGTGTGTTATGTAGGGGTGATTTTTTTGTAAATATAAAGTGTATGGGGGAAGATTGATTGTTCCTGACTTTTTGCTTTTTTAAGAAGGTACAAACTTTCATAGAACAACCAAAAATGAAAAGTGTGCAATTTAAAATGAGATGGAGGGAGTACATTTTAAATGTATCTCTAAAAGGCATAATATTGTATAACTTCCAAGCAACCGAGGGTTTTAATGTAAGAGATTGAAAATATTATTCCTCGCGTTTGATTTTTTTTCAAGTAAGGTATTTAATGTGTAGACCAGGAGAGAAATATAATACTTTTGACATATATAGTTGGTAATTATTTTAGTTTTATGTGTGAGCTTCATATAGATGTGTTAATTATTCTGTGAGGGTCTCATTATTAAAAAGGAAAATGCACTACTCGGCCAAAGACATAATAAAATGACAAAATCAAAGACTTGCGTAGAATCGTCTCACATAAGAGTTTATGTGAGACGGATAAAAAATGATAACTTCTATATATAATGAAAAGTGATACTAAATTAATAAAAATTGATAATACTATTTCATGAACAATTTATAGTATAAATGAAAAGTGATAATGTTTTATAGCGAGAGTGTAATGTTTATAGCAAAAATGATAATTATTTTAAAAAGTGTAAAATGATCTCACACGATACGATCTCACACAATACAAGTGTAAAATGATCTCACACGATACGATCTCACGCAATACCTATCCAATGACAAAATGTCATATGAACGGATAAAGTAAATAATTACTCCATCCATCCTATTTCAGATGACACATTTTTCATTTTAGGTTGTCCCACAAAAGTTTGCATATTTCTAAAAAAGCAAAAAGTCAAACACAATCACCCTTCCTCATACTCTTTATTTACAAAAAAACCACCCATACCTAATATACTTAACATACTTTATTATTTATTTATTACCAAAAAATACTATAATACCCCTAAAAGTTATCACTTTCTTAATCCACGTGCCAAAAAGAGGGGCACAAACTTTCTTGAGATGGAAGGAGTAATAAATAAATAAATAAAATTAACTTAATTTATGTGGACCACAATTGATGAGATACTAGGAAGATGAGGTCCAAGGATGGTTTAACGTATATTCCGCACTTAGACTTCATTTTTCAACAAGTAAAATGAATGTTATACTGAATCAATTAAATAAATAACGAAAATTAGTGATATATATAAAACATAATAATATATATCTGTAATAAAAATTAATATGTAAAGAAAAATATTGTGCTCATGCGTTCAATTTATATGCATTTATTAATGATTAAATTAAAATTTATGGAGTATAATTTATTAGTAAATTAAAACTTATGCATTTTTAAATGCATAATAAATACTAACACATGCTTTTTAATTCAAAATTATGATATAATTGAATATAAAAAATAATATATATTAATTAAAACACAGATATAAATTATTGAATTAAATTTTAAATAATGTATTATATAATGAAAAAAATGTATAGATTTAATGCCTTGGAGTGTACATATATTAACTAAAAAAATACTATAATGATACCAATTTAAACTTGATTAAGCATTGACTGGTCGAATGGAAAAGGGACCATAGAAAAAAGAACAACGCAGATGGCATCATAAAGTATTGCCAATTGGAATAAGACAATAAAGTTGTTAAAGAATCTTCATGTTTGCCTTTTCAAACTAATGTGACAATATTAATACGAGAAACACCAATGAGAACGTCTCACGTAAAACACGTAAATTCTTATGTGAAATAATAAAAAGTGATAATATATTATCACTTTTTATTTATATTATAAATTATTTATAAAATAATTCATTGTACTATTATCATTACTTTTTATAAATTGAATATCAATTTTTTATCTCACACAAGACTTATTCTATTAATATTTATACATTTGTTTGTATATATAATATATATTCTTTTGTCCACCTAATCATTTTCCATGATAAGGAATAAATAAACAACACTCTTCGATGCTCATTCCTAAACATAAACATCATCTCATTTTATATTCCACTAGACTAGGACGTTTTATTAATTAAAGAAAATTGGGGCGATGAAATTTACTCGTATTTTTATAAATAACTAGTATTTTCTGTCATTACGTTGCACAATAAACATTTTATTTTATTGTAGGATTGTTGGTTTTTTTAATAGTGTTATGTTTATGTATGAATATGTTTGAGCTTCTCTTATTTGGTTTTGGTGTGATTTGAATTTTGTTGTCATATTATTTATTTATTTATGTTTATAATTATCTCATATGTATTTTGCACGGAAATAATTAGATTTGCAAATAATTATTTAGCATTTTATTTTAAGATTATTGTTATTTATATTTTATTTTTAATAGTTTGATCTCTACGAATATGTATGAGCTTGTCTTGTCCGATTTTATTTTTTTATTTATATTTTTAATTATCTCATACTGCATATAAATAATTCTAAATATTGTTATTTATTATTGGTTTTCTTTCTTATGTTTCATATGTCCTCCCGGCCTTCTGGTTATATATTTCCAATATGGATCCGTTTCTAATGGTTTCATTATTCTTTTTGTGTATGGGACCCACACAAAATGATTAAACTATCTTCATGTGACCCTCCTAATATTCTAATACAACTATCTATTATACATTGAAATAATATATTCCATTACCGTGCTAGAAGCAAATATAATCATTAGGACGGAATAGAGGGAGTATAGTTTTTTTGTGTATTGTGTAGTTGTAGTAATAGAATTTAATGGGGGCATGAACCTATTTTTTTAGATTTGCCAAAAATATTTCGACTGCCCATCATTCTACCAGGTGGGGGTTTGTTTGTCATTCAACATTAGAACCAAAAGAATAGCTTCAGTAGGTGTTCACCATTTTGGTTAGTTTCTATTGTTCATTCTATGAATCTAGTAATTAATAATTGTTATAAATTTCATACACGTGGCGGTGTTGTAGGGTTTTTTTTTTTAATATGTAAAGGATGAAACTATCTCCATAACCATTTAGTAACTACTTTTATTTGCCTACAAATAATTTATACAATTGAAACCGTCTTTTGATTTTGTGCCTATCCGGTTAAATTCAAATCCTTCTATTAACTTCAATTGTTAAATTAATTGTTGTTAAAAAGTAACCAAACCTAATAACCACAAATCACACAATTTTGAAATCAGTGCATTAGGACTTGAACCATTAAATTTATTTGACCAAAAAGAAAAATTCTGAATGCATGGGGAAAAATTAGCTCCATACAAACTTAGGAGAAAGACATACCTGATCCTGCATCAAGAAGATAATTACCATACATTTTAGGAGAAATTTACTTGTACTTGACTTTTGTTTATGATCATGGCATATGAGACTATCAATGGGAACTGTCTCCATTGAAACTTGAATAAAATCGTAACATCAGAAGGTGTTAAAGTAAGTCTCGGAATTAAAACATAATCTCTGACACCATTACCTGCCATTACCTTAGCTTGTATTACTTTATCCTCGAGTCTTGTAATGACCAAACGTGTACCGTTGAATAATTCTCTTGTGTGGCCTAGATTTCTCAAAAGCATAATTGGTGTGCAAAGCTTCAAAATGAGCTTATGATTTGGAATTCCCAAATGCTTTATCGAATTTAAAATCTTTGGAGTATGAGCGTCAGCCAAGATGCCTACATTGGTGTTTGATTTACATGTAGAGTCTGAACTGAGATATATCCTGGATACATTCTTATTTAATGATATCATGAACTCATTAATTGAATTCACAGAATCCAACGTGGGTGTAATTATAACATGCTCCATAAGATAACTTAGATCATCCACTACGTTCAAGAAGGTAGGATATATAGCATCCACGTACTCTTCATGGGGTCATCACCACATTCAAGAAATATGACTTTTGATATACATACATCAGTCCCGTGTTCACCAATGGATCCTAATGTGTCATTCCCTATTTCTGAAATCCAATATGTGAAATCTCGTAGTTCATTTTCATCATTAGTACTTCCCATAGACATCAAACACATATTTTTCGTTAGTTTTAGCACAGTACACTCATCACATATGTATGAAGAATTATTGTTGCTCTTACAACATCCTGCCTAGTACCATTTGGTATTACTGGAAGTACCTTTCAGAAATCTCCTCCCAAAACTATAATTCCCCACCCCACCCCACCCCGAAGAGTTTGGTTGAATTTTCTCCATTTTCAAGCTGCATGATGTCTTTCATGGTTTTGTCAAGGGCCTTAATGCACCATATATTAAACATTGGCGCTTCATCACAAATGATCAATTTGCAAATAGAAAAGAGTTGAGAAAGATCACTTCCCTGCCTTACACTGGACATTGAATTCTCGCACACCAAAAATGGAATACGAAATCTCGAGTGTGCTGTTCGGCCCCCTGGAAAAAGTAAAGATGCAATTCCACTTGATGCCACGTTCAACACTATGTCCCCCTTTGATCTAATAGAAGCTGATATCGTCTTCTATATGAATGTCTTTCCGATGCATCCGTATCCATATAACAAGAAAACTCTGCCGCTTCCAGAGACAAAGCTCTTCATCACCCGGCCACACACCTTCTTTTGATCCTCATTTAGTTTCTTCAATAAATCCAGGCATTCTTTTTGTAGTGATGATCTGTTTTACCTCATTTCACTTGATATTAGAATGTTATTATGCTGATGATTCATTTCAGGATCTGGAATGGGCATCCGCATTCCTTCAAAATCTCTTAGATTTTTATTTATAGATATCAATGCATAATTTATCTCACACAAACACGCATTCATTATATCCGCCTCAGACATCACCAAACCCGCAATTAAAAATAATCTTAGAATCTTATTGAAAGTATGTATTTCAATAATAAATACAAAAATATGTTTATAATTTTAGTTTAAAACTTGTGTAATTTACCTCTTATGTTAAACTGAACGGTAGGATAGCTGATTCTCCCGGAGAGGCAGAGCATCGATCAGAACAATTTATTTCCATATTGAAATGCATAGAAAAGATAACAATAAATAACATAAAAATGAGATAAATCATTAATCCTACCTATAAAAAAATGAGGCAACTAAAGTTCTTATTTCATCCTAATCCACAATGAGCATCAGATTATGAGAAAACTTCCAAGTGTTCTTTGACTAAACAATCCGGCACCTGGTAAGCTTCTCCCTCTTCTTCTCCCCCCGACTCCTCTTCTTCTCTGCCTCTACGCAATCGAACCACCTCCCACTTCAAGTTGGATCACATATACTGCAGCTCAACTGGTTACACGCCCCTCCGTCGGACACCGCCGTCACAGAATCTTTTCCTCATCGTTGGACTCCAATCAATTCTCAGTGGGCTAACATCCAGGAAGAGAATAAGATTAGGGCTATAATAATTTTGCCCAAAAATTTTTTATGGCTGCGGGAGAAACAAATGGAATAAGGGGGTGAATAACATTAGGGCTACAATAACTTTGATCAAAAATAAATTATTACAAAATAATCACAAAAGGGAATGATGGAGTGAATAACATTAGAGCTATAATAATTTTGGCCAAAAATAAATTATTACAAAATAATCCTTTAAGTTTCTTTAATTAATTAGTTAATGACAACGAATTTTCACCGAATTTTTAATCACATGTCTTATGTATATTAAATTAAATTATAGTAATATATTAAATGAATATTGATTGATATATTAATGTTAAGAAAAATCATATCTTTTATGTAAATTAAATTAAATTATAATAATATATTAAATGAATATTGATTGATATATTAATTGAAATTAAGCATATATTGATTAAAAATTAGTTAATTATGCCAAAAATATCTCCCATATTTACCAAATTTATAGTATAAAATAAAAAAGTAAAATTTAAACAATAAAATACATTATTAATATAATTAAATTTTATGATTGAAATTAAAAGTATTAATTGGACGGTCAAGATTAAAATTGAATTATTTTTAAATAAAGTAAAATTAAAAAAAATTGAAAACAAAAGTGAAAATTTAGATTTGTTATGTGTATAGATTATAATTATTAGTATTATGAATTATTCTTATAATAATATATAAATGTTTATATATATAGTGTCGTATTTTTAATAGTTCGATCTAATAAGAAAATATCTCACTAGTAATTGTCTTGTGCACATAAATTACATGTACGGATTAATATTCATATAATTATATTTTTTACACTAACAATTTTTTTAATAAATTTGCATATAGTATTATGACAATATTGATTCATTTGTAGAGTATTACATCGCCCTATAAAATTTACATCTTATAATATACTAATACTTTGTCTTATATTTGCCAATATTGTTGATATTGTTGTATTAGATGACATATATATTCAATTGTATTTGTACATAAGATCCATGTAAATGATATGCACATAGTTAAAAGTTTTTTTTCTTACCTTCTGCCAAACGAGTTGATATCCCATACATTCAAATGTATAGAATCAATTTTCGTGTGCACTATATTTGTATTAGTTTTATTTAATAATGTATATATTTTTTTAATGAATGTATAATTATTTTTTATATTTAATTGTTCATTAAAAAATTAACAGGAAATTCACTATATAAATTCTTATTTATTAGTGTGTATATTTATATTATGCCCTAACTCAAGTACGTCAATGTGGGCACACAATAGCATCATTGCACCAAGTTACACATAACATTTGCTAATAAATAAATAATTTTTTTTGTCTTTTCCTTTATTTAAAAAAAAACGTTCTACGTACTATAAATTCAAGTTTAAGTATAAAACTTCTTATAATTTGAAAAGATAATTATATTATAAAATAAAACTTAATCTTGAAGATTAAAACTACAATTTCAAAGCTAAAATATGACATAAATCAACTGCTAAAATATAAAATGAATTATAAAAATGAAATTACAAACAAACCTAAAAAATAATATTAATTTTTGTAAAGATAATAATTAAATTAGACCAGAGAAAAAAAGGAACTATTTGAATGTATATAATTTTATATGCAATAACATGAAAAAAAAAAAAAAAAAAGGGGGAGGTAACAAATTCCATGTAATCGTGATATGGGAAATTTCGTGGAACCTTGTAACTTTTTATTCTTATATTTTTTTTTCGGATTTAGCGTAACTCTTTCTTAAGTATAATTATAAATTTTATCTTTTTGATACATTTAACATTTTTGTTGTAGTAGTTCGTATTCTAATTTTATTCATTAAAATTTATGGTTTATGTAGTATTTTATACTAAGTGATAGTGTTTAATCTTTATATATATTCAATTAGAGTTCAATGTTAATTATGAGGATACATAATTATAATTTTATCTTTGCACTTCATATAATATTTTAGGCGGCAATTTATGATGTATTTTACAATTGTTAATTTATAATAAAGTATAATTATTTTTTTAATTCATAACTAAGGAGGTTATAGATAAAACTAAATGCACACTTATAATTAAGGATATTACCCATGAAATCGATCCCATACAATTCATACTCTGTTTAGAATATTGATGAGAGAATAAAACTTACTTATATATAAAGTAAGTGGTTTAATACGACGAATATATATCTAGATATGAAAAATTATATAATTCGTCTTATACGCAGTACAAAAACAAAAAGAAAAATTGTAAGGGGTAAAATTGTGTTTATTCTTCCTTTATTGTTGAGGATTCTATTGTGGTTTGTTCATTTTACAAAAAAAGCTGAAAATTGCTTTCATTACAAAGGGTTTTCCAATGGTTTAATAAAATGAAAACTATTTACCATCACATAGAAATGGAAGACAATATATAGGAAAAAGAAAAAGGAAGTTATTTATTACTTTATTGCAATTGGCAAAATCTTATCATGCCACTTCAATTTTCCATTGGAAATCACATGACATACATATTCCCTGTCAACATGATATTAACCACACCATTTTCAAGATCATATCAACCACACCATCCATTTTCTCTTTCCATTCCCTTTATAATAAAATTAAATAAATGAAAATACTCATAAATATTACTCTCAACTAGAGATAAAAGTTCATCAACTAAATTAATAAAATACATACTAAATTGACATAAATAATTTTTTAGACTAATTTTAAAATTCAAATTAGTTGTTGAGTAACCAAATTTTTAACTGTTACTCATGATTAGTATATACTCCCTCCGTCCATACCAATACTTACATAATTCTATTTTGGGCGTCCCATCCTAATGGTTATATTTCCCTTTTTAGCATATGAGACTCACACAAATTAATTACTTCACTCTCTATGGACCTACGCATCCCACTAATATACCTACCCACTTTACCTTAAATTATTATTTCTCACCTCAATATACAATAAATAATATATTCATTAATTCTCGTGCAAAAAGCAAACGTAATCATAATGACGCGACGGAGGGAGTACTTGCGGGATCTCTGCAGCATTTTGCACCAAATAATTGTGACAAAAATTTGTGAGACACGATGTAATAAATTTCGTGAGAATACTATAAAATGATGATATTTATAATAAAAAGTAATAAGAAGTAAAAATTTGTAATTAAACGAAAATTTTGTAGGAATATAGCTAAATTTCTTAATTAAAAATAGTAATAATAAGCGGTCGTTCGTGATAATTATTAAACAAAAATGTGCTCATTATAATAAATGGTTGTCGGTTGATATTTATTAGGGCTAACAAAGATGCTACCGTTGAAACAATTGCATATTTTCCAACTTACAATTTTTTTCTTTTTAAGTGTAATTACAATTATAAGGCAACCAGTCACATCAAATGAATTGGTGGAACACTTGATTACATCCTTCTTAATTAATTTATCCTCTTTTATTAATGGCCCATCAACCTTTCTTAATTAATTTCTCCTCTTTATTAATAATATTTTATTTTTATTTTTTAAATTTATTATACTTAAATGACTATTATACCCTGATCCCAAAGAATAAAATATATCATAAACCATAGGGTGAAATTACAATTGTAATCTAATCCTTAAACTCCAGGGGAGAGTTTGGTTCACTAAAATTAATAAGTGGATTAATAAAACTTGTAAATGTGATAAACAATGAATGAGAATTAGAATTCCCTTAATTTCACATTAGTTTCATAGGATATTATAATACACTTCTCTTCAAGGTTGTATTTTACCAGGCCCCTTGCTTTTTATTAATGTGTTTATATGAAAATTAAGTCAGCATAAGTCCAATTAGTATATAAATTCTCTAATTTTTAATAAATTTTTAAGGCCCAAATGAGTATTATTAACTCAATATGAACCAAACATTCCCTAGGGATAAAATATACCCTAAACCATAAGAGTGAAATTACAATTGTACCCTAAATCCTATGGATAAAATTATAATTATACCCTAAACCCTAAATACCCTAAATCATATGGGTGAAATTACAATTATACCCTATATGATAGGTTGTCAACACCCAAGTCACCACTCATCTTCCTCCAAGACAAGGCTGAAATCCCCCATGTCTGCCTTGCTAGCGCCGAGCTGTGCCTTGCCAAGCTCTCCTTATCAAAGGTAAGCTCTGCCTTGCCAGAGGTGGAGTCGTCCTATCCAAGCTCCCCACACAAGAGGTGAGTCGGCCTCCTCTCCAAGCCTTCCACACCAGAGGTGGAGTCGTCCTCTCCAAGCTCCCCACGCCAGAGATGAGTCGGCCTACTCTCCAAGCTCTCCACGCCAGAGGTGAGTCGGCCTTCCAAGCTTTCCATTCCAGAGGTGAGTCGGCCTCCTCTCCAAGCCTTCCACGTTAGAGGTGAGTCGGCCTCCAAAGCTCTCCACGCCAGAGGTAAGGCGGCCTCTTCTCCCAAGCTTTCCATGTCAGAGGTGAGTCGGCCTCCCAAGCTCTCCACGCCAGAGGTGAGGCGGCCTCTTCTCCCAAGCTCTCCACGCCAGAGGTGAGTCGACCTCCCAAGCTTTCTATACCAGAGGTGAGTCGACCTCCTATCTAAGCGTTCGACGCCAGAGGTGAGTCAGCCTCCCAAGTTCTCCACGCCAGAGGTGAGGCGGCCTCTTCTCCCAAGCCTTCCACGCCAGAGGTGAGTTGGCCTCCCAAGCTCTCCACACCAGAGGTGAGGCGGCCTCCTCTCCCAAGCTCTCCACGACAGAGGTGAGTCGCCCTCCTCTCTAAGCTCTCCACCGCCAGAGGTGAGCTCGGTCCTTCGAAGCTCTCCATCCTAGAAGCCAAGCTCTGCCCTACCGAGGTATTTTAGAGCTGGAGTCCTTAGGATGGCTAGTAAAGGAGAATTATCCCTCCACCACACAAACAAACAAAAAAACCAGAGAGAAACAAAACTCTCTACTTTAAACTCCCACACACGTACAAATATGAGAGAAATTCTTGTGTTCTTCTTCTTCTATGCTTTCTCCATATTTTATCTTAGATTATTCCAATTAAACCATATAACCACCACATTAAACACTCACCTCACCCAATAAAAATCGACTATCTACACTTGGCGCTAGAGGAAGGGCCCCTCCCCTCCGCAACTCTATGAAATCATGACATCCAACTCTCGCCAATCAAGTTCAAGTTCAAAGGCTTCCAAATCTAAAGGAAAGCAAGAAACTTACAGCAAGGGTCATGCCCACAAAATGGCTTTAATGGAAGCAATGGATGAAGAAATCGTAGCCTTGAAAAGGAGGCTAGATGAGTTGGAGAAGGGACAACAGCCTGGGGATAATGAACCACCTTTGGGCAGAAATTCATTTACACCAAACATCACCTCTTAACCATACCAACCAGAGATGAAGTTCCCACAGATTGGCACATATGAAGGCAAATCTGACCCCATGGTACACCTAAAGAAATTCACGACGTGGATGATCGCCTAAGGGAGCTCAGAAGCTACCAAGTGTCGGATGTTCCCATTGACTCTCAGGGACGTGGCCTACGCGTGGTACAACTCATTCTCCCCAGCCTCTATCGGTAGCTGGGATGAGCTCTCCAAGCTCTTCCTATCTCAATTTGCCTACCTGGTTCAAGTGAAGAGCTCCAAGTTGAAGCTAGCCAACATCAAACAAGGTTCTGAAGAGTCTCTCCAAAGCTTCCTCAAAAGATTCAATGAACAGAAGGCCACAGAAGAGAAGATAAGCGATGAGACATACACCGTGCTAGCTGTTTTCGCCCTACGACCAGGGTCAGACATGTGGGTGGTTGTCCAATGGAACCCTTCGCCATCTTACGAAGCATTCATGGCGATGACACACCACTTCATCTGGCTAGAACAAGCTAGGGAAGGGGTTAGAGAGAATTGGTCTACCCATGAATAAAAACCCGGCATAAAGAAGATCCAACCCACTAGAAGGAGGATTCAATCCACTCAATAGATCCGACCTAGAGCAGACCAACTCGTAGGTATATCCAACATGTCCAAAGGCATATCTGACCTATCCACAGACAGATCTGACCGAGTGAATAATTTAATGGACATTTCCTACATGTCCAAGAGACATAGTAGGCCTACCGAAGGTAAATCTGACCTATCCGGAGGCAGAAACTCTCCACACATTCGGTCCCACATGGACCCACAAGATGAGCCGCCATGAGGATATTCGAGAGCGTGGAGACTCAAAAATTATCTTAAGCCCAAAAAGCTCTCGAGTAGCTGATGCGCAGACCAAAAGTGGCTGAGCTCGGGGGCTAAGGCCCGACAGCTAAGGAGAAAGCTCAAGAAGTCTTACTCAACCTCGAGCATAGGCAGTGAAGCCTCCCAAGTAGCCAAGGCATAGTCCCAAAGGCTAAGCTCGAGGGCTAAGGCCCAATAGCCGAGAGAGTGAGCTCGAAGTTCCCTATCAAACCCAGACGTAGGCCCCAAAGCTCCCGAACATCCAAGACATGTACCCAAAAAGCTAAACTCGAGGGCTAAAGCCCAATAGCCGAGGGGTAAGCTCAAGAAGCCGTACCAATCCCTAGGCAAATGCTTCAATAGCTAAGGCATGAGCCCAGATAGCTAAAGCACGAGCTCATGGAAGCTCCCACATGAGGCTTGAACCTTGTAAGATTCATGCCAAAGGAAGACCTAGGCGCAAGTCTGAGAAGGCCCTTATAGGAGGTTCACACCTTGCGATCTCACCAAAAGGTGAGTCACAGCTCGCAGAAAGGTCGTCAAGCCACTAGGAGACTGCGAGCCATAGTGCCAAAGCTCCATTATCCAAATGGCTAAAGATAAGTCAAGGGACAATAGAACCTTTGATAAATTTCAAATAATTTAAGCCTTAATATATTTTATTTAGCAATAACAGTGCATTAACCACTATTCTTATCTCTATAGTCACCTCCCCCTTTGTCTGGGATCACAATCAAATTCTGGAGGATCTCTATATGAGCTAAGTCGGATCCGACCAACACATTCGACCGCCAAGCCATAACATGGGCCCCGAGCAAAATAAAGCGTCCCGAAAAGATATTCCACAAGACAAAAGATCGGGGGCTCACACTTCCAATATTGAGTCCTCTAGATGAGCTACCACATAATTGAAGTGAGGAGTAGAGCTACATCCAAGATGATCGACCCACCGATGAATTGGTACTCTTTTTCTCTACCTGCGGTTTTCCCACTGGATTTTTCTGCAGGGAGGTTTTTTAATGAGGCCAACAAAGGGTCATCTGTAGCCGAGAGACTAATCACTTCTATGCGAGACTACTCCTTGCAATTCCACTATAAACATCAACCTTAGGGGCTAATGTGATAGGTGGTCAATACCCAAGTCACCACTCCCCCTCCTCCTTCAAGACAAGGCTGAAAATCCCCAAGTCTGCCTTTCCAACGTCGAGCTTTGTCTTGCCAAGCTCTCCTTGTTAAAGGTGAGCTCTGCCTTGCCAGAGGTGGAGTCGTCCTCTCCAAGCTCCCCACGCCAGAGGTGAGTCGGCCTCCTCTCCAAGCTCTCCACACCAGAGGTCCCAATCTTTCCATGCCAGAGGTGAGTCGGCCTCCTCTCCAAGCCTTTCACGCAAGAGGTGAATCGGCCTCCCAAGCTCTCCACATCAGAGGTGAGGCGGCTTCCTCTCCCAAGCTCTCCACGCCAGAGGTGAGTCGGCCTCCTCTCCAAGCCTTCCACGCCAGAGGTGAGTCGGCCTCCCAAGCTCTCCACGCCAGAGGTGAGGCAACCTCTTCTCCCAAGCCTTCCACGCCAGAGGTGAGTCGGCCTCCCAAGCTCTCCACGCCAGAGGTGAGGCGGCCTCCTCTCCCAAGCTCTCCACACCAGAGGTGAGTCGACCTCCTCTCCCAAGCTCTCCACACCAGAGGTGAGTCGGCCTCCTCTCTAAGCTCTCCACCGCCAGAGGTGAGCTCGGCCCTTCCAAGCTCTCCATACCAAAAGCCGAGCTCTGCCCTACCGATTCCAGAGCTGGAGTCCTTAGGATGGCTAGTGAATGACTTGTCAAGTCATCTGTCACATTATTGTCAGGTTCTCCATCTCCCAAAGCAAGATTCGTAATCTCCCAAAGCAAGATTCGTATCTCCAACATTTAATGCATACTTGCTACTAGCCTATAGCATCTATTGCTAGAATAGTAGGCTCACCCTACTTGTATAATAGGGGAGCTGCACCTTCATCTTCATGATCAGTTCCATCCTCACCTTCATCTTCAACCTCAAACTCATCTACATCTTCACCATCATACCATTGTAAAGGAGAATTATCCTTCCACCACACAAATAAACAAAAAAAAAAAAACCAGAAAGAAACAAAACTCTCTACTTTAAACTCTTACACACGTACAAACGTGGGAGGAATTCTTGTGTTCTTCTTCTTCTATGATTTCTCCATATTATGTTAGATTAGTCCGATTAAATCATATAACAGCCACATTAAACACTCACCTCACCTAATAAAAATCGACTATCTACACCCTAAACCCTAGAGCTGAAATATATCTTAAACCAAAAGGGTGAAATTACAATTATAATCTATACCTTAAACTCTAGGGGTGAAATATACCCTAAATCACGTAGGTGAAATTATAATTATACTTCTAATTAATTTTTTTTAAAAAGCAGAAAAAATAAAGAATAAAATTGAAAAAAAAAGAAACAGGAATTGGGATTACGGGGGTAGGCGGTAATTGCATGCAAACAAAATTGATAGAAGGAAGGGGTGGGGCCGGTTCCACCCATTGAAATTTGGAATCGGTCCCACAGTAGTCATTGTCTACCATTATATACCATAGTTAATAGGGATAAACCATGAATCAATAATAATATTAAAATATAATTACGAACTCAGCATATCAAATTATAATTAAAATTTAAAATATAATAAAAATTTCAAAAGTACTAAGTATTAATTAAAATAAGATATGAAGCATAAAATATAAAATTATTATAAAATATATATATATATATATATATCATAAATCATAAGAATGAAATTACAATTATATATACACTAAGAATAATATTAAAATTTTAAAAATAAATATTAAATCTAAGATAAAGTATAAGCATAAACTATAAGGTGAATGCAAACAATCTACACACAATTTCTTGCAAGAAAGTAATTAGTAATTTATCACCTTTTTATCGACCATATATAACGATTTAGTTATGTTGAATGTTTCATTTTTCAAAATTATAGAAATTGATGTGGACTATATATAACTTTATATAATTAATTAATGTTATACTACTATTATTCCATCATTTGATTCACTTCTCTTGCCCTTGTTAATAATCAACTATGAAACTTATTTTTATTATTAGTTCTTTTGTTGCCAACTATTGACCCACTTGTTAAGGTCCAGACCACGTTTATTATATGATTTGCGGAAGATATTAATTGCATGAAAACATTATTTATAATTACTTTAAAAATGTGTACAATAAACTATATTCTTGTCACTGTCACATCTTAGCATTACTTTGAATGGAGTCCGTTTCAATTTTCCTTAAACATGTATCTATTCTTTTTTTGTCAAAATGTTTATTTTTCATTTTATTTTATTATTTATTTTATCTACGAATTCCGATTATAAAATAAATCAATTGAACTTGTCACTTTTCACTCAAAATATAATAAATTATTTTTTATTCGTCTCACGAAATCTATTCAATTCGAAGAATACATACAATGAAATTTGCAATTGAGGGACGCGGGAAGTGTTATATTAGGTAGAGTTGGCACTTCGAAATTTCATTTCAGCTTCGCTCAACATTTTCTGAATTGCCCTCTTAATTATTTCTGCTGCACTTGTCCTCTGCGGGCCGGGCTGGGCTGGAAATAATTAAACAAAATTAATAGGAAAATAAAATTTAACAAGCAAATACTTTAAATCGTACTGTATTTAGATTGAGGAATTCAAGGAAAAATTTATAAATTCATTTCTCAAATTCCTCTTTGATATATGGATCCATCATTAAATCTACAAATTTATAAATCCATGATTTTTAAATAAATGAATTTCAATTTATGAATAGATCAAATTTGATATTTATTTTAAAATAATATTTAATAAAGGCAAAATATCCTGTGCATTCGGGTACATGGACACTAATATGTGTATTCACGTTCAAAACATATACTCCCTTCGTCCCCTTTAAAGAAGTTTTTTTTTAATTTTGGGCGTCCCACTCAAAGAGTCCATTTTTTTTACACACATGAGACCCACACCCACCCACTAATACAATTAAAATATGGGGCCCACACTCCCACTAATACAACTACCCACTGCACATTAAATAATAATAGTCCTTAATTTAAGTGCCAAAAAGCAAAAGACCCTCTTAGTGAGGGATGGACGGAGTATGCTAATTAGTAATAAAAATATACTCCCTCCGTCCCGTTGAAACGTGGACGTTTGCTTTTTACACATTGATTAAGGAGTAGGAGTATAATAATATTTTAATGTGTAGTGAGGTGAGAGAAATAATACTATCTCCATCCGCCGGAAAGGTATACATTTTACTATTTTGGGCGTCTACACCAAAGGTATATATTTTTCTTTTTAAATATATGGGACCCACACACATTACTAATACATTTAATATATGGGACCCACACACTCCACTAATATAACTATCTACTACATATTAAATAATAAAACTCATTAATCCACGTGCAAAGAGTAAATATATACGTTTGTGGCAGACGGAGGGAGTATATTAATGTAAAGTGAGTACTATATATATTAGTATGACATGTAGGTTCATGGAGAGAGAAATAATTAATATGTGTGAGTTCTTTATGCCAAAAAAGGAAATGCACACTTTGTATTGAGACAGAGCAAAATGAAAAAACGCGTATATTTCAATGGGATGGAAGGAGTATACATTAATGAATAAAAATTTATAAAATTTAATGAGTAAAAATTTATAAAACTTGTTTGTGAAATTTTATCAAAATTTCTATTAATATTTTAATGAATAGCTGAATATAGAAAATATAGGAAAAATAATATATTTATTAAAAAGAATAATGTAATAAAATTAATATAAATTTGGGGCACATAAATTAACTTCGTGCACTTTCATATTATACGAAAGTATAAACTTTTTACTAAATTTCATGTTACGAAAGTATCAACTTTTTAATAAATTTCAAAATTAATACTACTTTATATAAAGTACTAATTGAAAAAATAAATTAAAGATTATGACCAGAAATTTCTAGGCAAACTAACTGTTAACTAGTTTCTTTTAGATTTCTTCTAGTGCTTTTCTTTAATCATTCCAAATTAACAGTACACCAACTGAATTAGAATTTTCGTCCAAATGAATTAAGATAATACTACTATTAAGTTATGATGTAAATTAATGCTAGATTATTCTAGAAAAATTATGTTTAGAAGGGTACAAAATTATTTGTTAATAAGAAAAAGAAACGCGTGGGTTAATATGGTGTTGATGTATGTATGATAATCACAAATATTTAAAATAGACATGTCAAAAATTATTACAGTAATCCTTTAGGGTGTGTAAATGATATAGCAATCGACAAAATCATCGACTTGAAAACCAAGTGTATAAAGAAAAGAACATTAAAATAAAAAAAGTATCTAGCTATTGGTAAATTGATAGAAAAGTTGTTATAAGTTGGCGGTATAGATTTTTAACAATAAAATTTGATTAATTTTTAAATTCTCCATATATATATATATATATATATATATATATATATATATATATATAGATGATCTTTTTTCATTTTGGGCGTTCCACCCAAAAAATTTTATTTCATTTTTTATACGCATGGGACCCACACACACTAATATAATTAAAATATAGGACTCACGCTAACAACTACCTACTACATATATTAAATAATAATACCTTTTAATCCACTTGAAAAAAGAAAAAAATACCCTCTTAGGAAGTACTCTCTTCGTCCCAAGTATTTTCATCCATTTGTACGGGGCACAGATATTAAGATGTGTTATTTTTTAATATATAATGTAAGAAAAAATAGAGATAAATTAGTAATTTAAAAAGATAAAGTAAGAAAAGTTGTTGGGAATGATGAATAAAGTGTAAAAAAATAATTAAAATTGTTGGGATTGTAAAAAGTATATAATAAAATATTATGTATTCAAATACGTGGGACAATCCAAAATGAAAAGTGCTTAAAAATACGTGGGACATGAGGAATATAAAATATACCCTGCAAAAAAATTGAAACAATTGCGCACACAAAAAAAGAAAAAAAAATGGAAACGATGTCGATGTGCATGCATGCAAGCACATAGGCAGGGTGATCTCTGGTTCGATTTACGGTTATGCTATTTTTTATTAGGTCTTTATTGCAAATTGTTGATAGATGACATGTATCAGATTGATAATACCCAAAAACAAAATATAAATCCTTACGGAAAAAGTTCAGATTTTATCCCCTCATACGTGACACTAATCTAACTCATGTAATAGAAAATGTACACGTACGACAGATAAAACAGTTTGGAATGGGGATGTTCCATGCATGCATGTGTGTGTTTTTATAAAGGCAAGAGAGAGAAAGAGAAGTATATATATACCTTGGTTTCAAAGTGAATGGCTGCAGAAAGTTGATGGAGTGCAAAAGTTGATTGTATGGCAGTTACAGTGCAACCATTGTTTTTCAGACACTCAAGAATCTCTAACATGGAATCAACTGCACAAGTAGGATTATCTACTTTTATCTTTATTATCTTTATTTCTGTTCTCTCCATTCCCATCTCCATCTCCATCTCCATCTCCATCTCCATGTTTTTCTTCTTCAGCTCTTCACTGTACTGCTTAAGTTCTTGGATTTGCATCACAGCCGTTTCTAGTATCGAGTTCTTGTCCCCCTACCAACCACACGAAATACCTTGTTGGAAACGAGATCCTTTATTCAAAGAGCAAGTCTTGTGTGAAACCGTCTCACATAATGAATTTTACGATATGGATATTATAAAAGTCTCTTAATAAAAAATTATACTCGAATATCGAATAATTAACCTTGTTTGTTCCATGGTGCAATAATTGATTGTGCAATGCTAGAAACAGTTGGTTGTGCTGCTTCCTCCTCATCCTCTCCACCATCTTATGCTTCAAGCTTTTATCGTTCTCTGCCGTCGTCTCCGCCCAACTCCGGCGTAAAAACTCCAGCACTTTCTTGTTGGAATTAATGTGATGAGATGATGCAACCACATTTGAAGTGTGAAGGTAATTTGTGCATCTCTGGAAAGCACTCATTGGAATACAGGGGCAGAAGTTGAAGAATTCCTCCATGGGTTTTGAATTTGGGTTTGTAAAGAGTTATTGCAGCATGTCATTTAAGTTCATTTGATTATTTATATATATGTATAGAGAGAAAGACGTCCGTTGACAAGTCTTGGTGTTTGACTCCTCCACCTAGGTCGTATATGTGTGCACGTGGACATAGAGGAAACTTCCACACATTCTTAATTCATGACCAATTAAATACCGATTTCCAAGCTGGTGGATGGTAAATGTTGGTTAAAAGGGAAATTTAAATTTTGATGTGGTGCTTTGATTAGTAAAATTTAATTTTTACCGTAGGGGTGAGAGTATTTTATTCCAAATCAAATAGGCAAAAGCTCCTGCCTCGAACACAGTCCGTGTCCCTATGTGAATACGATCATTTCTCTTCCTATTCTATTTAAACTTATGTATTTCTAAGGAGTTTAAATTGTAAAGGGGCACGAAAATTGCAAAGAGACACGAATCTAATTTCATATGTCCGGACGCACAAGAGACTCACTCAATCAAATATTCTATTTTATATTTCTTCTGGAATAGGGGATTTGTACCGTGGTGCCAAATGGGATCACCAATTGTTTGTTACCGTGCAACCATTGTTTTTTTTTTTCAAAATTTGTTTTTGGCGTTCAAAATCTATGGCTAAATTTTTAAAACATCCCCTACACACACTTACAAATTTTATTGATCTTTAATTCACTTTCACTTTTATATATATATATATATATATATATATATATATATATATATATATATATATATATATATATATATATATATATATATATATATATATATATATATATATATATATATATATATAATAATAATAATAATACACATTCTCTCAATTTCTCTCTTCTCCCATCTCTATTCTCATATAAATTAATATTCACATAAATATTACCCTACTAAATATCTAAAACAAATACTCCTTCCTTCCTATAAAACTTTTCACATTTTCTTTATTAATTTGTTTGTCCCACAAAACCCTTCATATCCCCAAAAAAGAAATATTATTTTATTCAACAACCTCAAAAATTATATTAATTTCAAGTTTGTCACTCCTTTTTCATATACATACTATTATTTTATAGTATTTTTTTATTATCTAAAAATATTACAATACTCTTTAAAGTAAATTATATTGGTCAAAAAGAACAATTTTCTTAAACAATGTAAATTAGTAAACGTGAAGCATTTTGTTGGATGGTGAGAGTATAAATACTACAATTATTCATTGCTTATCAAAATCTAGGTAAACCGAAACAACATAGCAATGTAAGAATACATTAAACTTTAAGGCGTTGTTTGTTTATGATTTCTCTTAGTCCAAATTTAGAGTTGTGAAATTTATTCTTTATTTTAATTGGAGTTTAATAGAATTAGATTATGAGTATAAATTTCATCAATCTTTTAAACACATCACATCATATTTTTAAACACACATCAAAGTCTTTTAAATATTGATTAAACATAAAGTTTAAATTTATTATATTTAAATTCCAAAAACAAACATAAATTAACTCTTTTTGTTGGATTTATTAAATGATCCATCTAGTTAATCGTAGTCATTTTCACCTAGATTTTAGTGTCTTTATTTGTGAATTTTCTGATATTTTTATCCGTATTTGTGTGACTTTTGGTGGAGTTATTGATATAATGAGAAATGTGGTATGAATTGATAGAATTGTGTAAATGAGCTTAAACATGTGTAAAACAGGTCAAAAAATGAAGAAAAACGGAGTCGGGAGCGAAACGGAGACGGAGGAACAGTGCATACTTATGCACGGGCCGTGTACGGAACACGACCCTGTAACAAGTGGCCGTGTATTATCATCAAAAATCGCTGCTCGCCCAGGAGGAAGGCTGTGTGCTGTACACGGGCCATCCATTGCTGCACGCCCTGTGTGCGGAATACGGCCCTGTAAGAAGAAGCCGTGTATTGTCGTCAGAAAATGCTACACGCCCATGATTGAGGCCGTGTACCGCAGCTCGAGCCATGTCCGGAGGCACGCAAAACACGCCAAAGTAGGTGTGCCCTACATGTGCCGTGCTCTGCTGCACGGGCCGTGTAGGTGCAAAAAATCTGTGCAATTTTTAGAATATTTCGGAAGTTTCTAGAAGGTCCATTAGTGATATAAAAGAGTGACTTGTGCGAAATTTGAAAGGGGAGATCATTTTCAGAGCAGTTACACACACTCCACACCACATTTTCTCACACACTAGATCCATAATCCATCTCTATCCATTAGATCCATCCAATTTCCATTTAATCTCCACAATCAATCCATAAATCCATCATCCGATCCATCCATCCACCATTTGAGAAGAAGAAAGCATCAAGGATTGAAGGAGTTAGCATATTGAAGAGAAGAAAGGTTTCTCCATGAAAGGGAAACTAATCTACTTTTCAATTGTTGATTTTCTTCTTATTTTGGCTCAAATGGAGCAAAGCTTGATTTGTAATGGTATAAACACAATGCTTAGTGGCTAGTCCTATAGTAGGGCTATATGAATGGTTTAGATGAAGAGTTAGATGCACAGAACTTGATTAGTGATTTGAATTAAATTGTGGATTTCCTTTTATGATATATCAATCATGTTTCATTTCAATACTTGTGTGATTAAATTCTCTATTCATAGTGTTAGGATGGTCATTCCAATATTGTGAGTGGATGTTTAATTAAATCATATATTGAAATGTGCATGCATGTTAGTATAAGGGGAGATAAGCCATACCCTCCTTAGGCTTAGAACATTCATAGAGGGACACTTAAGAAATTGAGTGAAAAGAACCAACTTATAGAGCATCGATTTTATGGGATCATTTTCATCGTCAAAATGATATGTGTACATCTTGCTAGCCGTGAATTATGTGTCAAAGTGGGTGGAGGCAATCCCCACTAAGACAAATGATGCTTTGATTGTGCAAAGGTTCTTGAAAAAGAATATTTTTGCTCAGTTTGGAGTTCCACGGGCTTTAGTGAGTGATAGATGATCACACTTTGTAAACAAGTTGATGGAGAGTTTGTTGAAGAGATATGGAGTGAAGCATCGAGTAGCTACATCTTACCACCCTCAAGCAAATGGTTTGGCGGAGGTTTCAAACTGCCAAATCAAGTTAGTTTTGGAGAAGACCATCAATAGAGGGAGGAAGGATTGGTTGGACAAGCTTGATGATGCCTTATGGGCTTATCAGATGGCTTTTAAAACCATTCTTGGTGTGTCACCGTATCAAATGGTCTATAGTAAAGCTTGTCATCTCCCCTTGGAGTTGGAACACCGTACATTATGGGCTATCAAACGCCTCAAAATGGATGAAAGGGAGAGTGGTCAAGCAAGGTTGTTGAAGTTAGTTGAGTTGTAGGAGTTTAGAGGAAGAGCATTTGATAACTCAATCATCTACAAGGAGAATATGAAGAGATGACATGATACTAAGGTAAAGGAGAAGACGTTTGCTCCGGGGACAAAGTTCTTATTCGAGGCTTAAGTTGTTTCCCAGAAAGCTTAAGTTTAAATGGATGGGGCCATATGAAGTGCTTGAAGTGTTGAGTGGACATACGTTGAAGCTTAAGGGTCATAATAATGAGTTTGTGGTAAATGGTCATCGGGTGAAGCATTACCCATCTCCTTCTCAAAAGGAGATAGTGTATGTGAATACTCTCTCTTCTTGACCTTCTTTGATTGTGTAGTAGTGTAGCTTTTATTTTCTTTTTGTTTAATAGTTTTCTTGTAGATTTGGCATGTAGGGGGCGAAGCTCATGGAGAAAAGTGCATATAATGAAAGCCAAGAGTGCAAATGGTGAAATGATGATGTATGCCACACCACTCTTTACAAACTTAAATTTTAACACTTGTATTAATTTAAGTTTAGCGGAGGTTGCGTGGTGGACATACTTGATCATATGCAGATTATAGAAGATGCACATAAAGTATCATGAGGTAAGTTCATGAAGAGCATTGTGGAAACGACAAAGGTACGTCTCACCACTTTCTGCAAACTTAATTCGCAACTTGTTCCGATTTAAGTTTGGGGAGAGAGTGCATGGTGTGACTTATATCTTGTGTATGCTTTGGTGTATGATGAATCATAAGTCCCACCACTTTTTGCAAACTTAATTCTCAACTTGTTTCGATTTAAGTTTGGGGGGAGAGTGCGTGGTGTGGCTCACCACTTGAGTGTGCTTATTATGATGATTGAGAGAGAGGTCTTCTTGTAAAATTGGGTAAATTTAAAAATTTTTCTTATGAGTATTGGTTTGATTTTGGTTAGTTTGGTTGTGTTGAAGTGCATGCTAGTTCATTATTGATAGTAATTGTTGTGCTGGTGGTTTTGATGAGATTTTGAGCATGAATAGGGTGTATTAGGAGAGCAAAAACAGGGCAAGATGAGGCGTGAAGTGTAAAAATTAGAAAAACAGAGAAAATTGTTGTACGAGCCGTGTTCAGTACACGGCCCTGTAAGGAATGACCGTATACTGACATCAGAAGAGGCTACTCGCCCAGGGTCGAGGGCGAGCTCCGAACTCGAGCCGTGAAGGGAACAGAAACACGGGCCGTGTGCAGAACACGGCCCTATAATACGCAACTCGAGCATCAGAAAATGCTACACGGCCATGACTGAGGCCGTGTAGCGGAGCACGACCCGTGAAGTCTCTGAAGGCAGTTTTAAAAACCCGAGTTCGCGAGCAATTTCAAGCACACCCATTCACTCCGTACGCATCCCAAGGTTCTAGTTCATCTTGTATGCAGCCAGTTTGTCCGTGCTAGCCATTTCTACCTCCAGATGCCTTTTCAGGGAGTTCACTTTACTACTCATCATTTCCATTGCTTAGCATAGACTATTTGATTTGATTTGGATTGTTTGGATTAGTATGCAACTTCATGTGTTATGTACTTGGGATGTTTACTTACTTTATTAGCTTTTCTTATTTTTGAATAAGGTGGCAAAATTTTGAGCTTAAATGATATTGGATGATGAGGATATGTGCTTCATTTTCTTTTGATGGATGAATTGTCATTTTTGCATGTTTTGTGTTGTTGTCTTGTTCCTTGTTTGATGAGTCTTTGCTCATGTGTTTTGTTTGTATTTTTATTCTTGTATAGGGTTGCTTGGTTGTATGTTTTGGGTTGTTGTGAGTCATTTTTGAATGTGAGCTATGATGCATTGTTTCTGATGAGTGATGGCATGTATGTTAATAGTTTCTACTTGTTGAAATTGTGACATAAATTACATAATTTTTTTAATTTTGAGAAGTATGAAGGGTAATTAGGTTTCTTTTGGTTCAAGCAAAATCTTGTGAGAATTGAGTCTCAACCGTGCCTCCATGGTTAATTCTTGATGAGAGGACCGGTTGTACTTAGACAAACTAGAACTTGCTCATGGACTATAGGAACGAAGCCCAAATGGTTAAAATTTGTGAAATGATCTTAGGTCATCCTTGTTAAATGAAGTCATAGCCATAAAATTTCTTACCAAAAACATTATCCCTAGTGAGCCACTTTGAGTCTATAAGCCTTTTCTTTGTGATTTGAGCACAATACAAGCCTTAATAATCCACTTGAGCCTTATATATAACCTATGTGTGGTTAATTGAGGATGATGATGATTTACAAGGGAAGATGAAAAGTGTGCAAGTAAATGGAAGAAAGGTTGAGTCAAGAAAAAAGATGAAAGAGCTCAAGATAAAAAGAAAATGCAACTTCAACAAAAAAATGGAAAATGAGCAAAATCATAAAATATGCTCAAGGAATACAAAAGTCAAAAGAAAAGAAGTATGTCATTCCAAAGAAGCTCAAGGAATCCATGGTATGTTGATATTTAGTGTTTTTGAATTATTGACAAAGGGAGGAAGTTTGAAAGTGAAGAAGTTGGAGAAAAGAATCATCTCTTTGATTATCTACACTTGAATAGTCACTATTATCCAAAGTTTCCTACATTACCAAAGAGCCTAAACATTACATCCTAAGATAAAGATCTTTTTTATCACTTATTGAAACTAGGGTGGCTTGTGAACATAGTCCATGAGCAAGCCTATGGTGCGTCAGTTCTAACCGGTTGAAGAGTGATGTTAAAAACCCTACTCTATAGAGTGTTGAGTGAATTTAATATCCAATGAGAGGCTTGGATTGAAAGGGATTTGATTACTCTTTTGTCATTCTTAAGATTGAACTTGTTAATCTTTCATGTTATAAGTTTGATGATGTAGGGATACTTAATGTGATTTTGTAGTCCTTATTACTTGTGATGTGTTGTGGTTTATGTTCGTTAGGTGTTTTCCTAGGTGAAAATTACTCCTCTTGTTTATCATTTTGCATTGTTCGAGGACGAACAATACTTTAAGTTTGAGTGGTTGATCGTAGTCATTTTCACTAGATTTTAGTGTCTTTATTTGTGGATTTTTGGATATTTTTATCCATATTTGTGTGACTTTTGGTGGAGTTATTGTTATAATGAGAAATGTGGTATGAATTGATATAATTGTATAAATGAGCTTAAACATGTGTAAAACAGGTCAAAAAATGAAGAAAAACGGAGTCGAGAGCAAAACGGAGACGGAGGAACAATGCATACTTGTGCACGGGCCGTGTGCGGAACACGACCTTGTAATAAGTGGCCGTGTATTGTCATCAGAAATCGCTGCTCACCCAAGAGGAAGGCCGTGTGCTGGTGCAAGGGTCGTGCATTGCTGCACGCCCTGTGTGCGGAATACGACCCTGTAAAAAGAAGCCGTGTATTGTCGTCAGAAAATATTACACGCCCATGACTGAGGCTGTGTAGTGCAGCTCGAGCTGTGTCCGGAGGCACGCACAACACGATAAAGTAAGTGTGCCCTACACGGGCCGTGCGCTGCTGCACGGGCCGTGTAGGTGCAAAAAATCTGTGCAATTTTCAGAAAATTCCGAAAGCTTCTAGAAGGTCCATTAGTGATATAAAAGGGTGACTTGTACGAAATTTGAAAGGGGAGATCATTTTCAGAGCAGTTACACACACTCCACACCACATTTTCTCACACACTAGATCCATAATCCATCTCTATCCATTAGATCCATCCAATTTCCATTTAATCTCCACAATCAATCCATAAATCCATCATCCAATCCATCCATCCACCATTTGAGAAGAAGAAAGCATCAAGGATTGAAGGAGTTAGCATATTGAAGAGAAGAAAGGTTTCTCCATGAAAGGGAAACTAATCTACTTTTCAATTATTGATTTTCTTCTTATTTTGGCTCAAATGGAGCAAAACTTGATTTGTAATGGTATAAACACAATGTTTAGTAGCTAGTCCTATAGTAGGGCTAATCATATGAATGGTTGAGATGAAGAGTTAGATGTGTAGAACTTGAGTAGTGAATTGAATTAAATTGTGGATTTCATTTTATGATATATCAATCATGTTTCATTTCAATACTTGTGTGATTAAATTCTCTATTCATAGTGTTAGGATGACCATTCCAGTGTTGTGAGTGGATGTTTAATTGAATCATATATTGAAATGTGCATGCATGTTAGTATAAGGGGAGGTAAGCTATACCCTCCTTAGGCTTAGAACATTCATAGAAGGACACTTAAGAAATTGAGTGAAAAGAACCAACTTATGATTATAGTACCTTAAGGGAATTGAGATTAAGACCAATCCTAGGAGACTTAGACTTGTAAAAGAGTCGAGAAACTAATTACCTTGACCATAGAGATTAGATGTAAAATCGTGATTGCTTTTAGTCCACAAATTAATGAAATTCACTATCAAGAGTTTTGCATATCTAGCTCAAGTCTTAACCATGATTATGATTAGCCTTGCTCTCTTCTCAAGTGAATTCTATCTCCATTCCATTCATCACTTATTTGTTGTTTGATCCATTACTTTGTTAGTTTAAATTCTAGTTGATTAAGTAGAGAATTAAGTAGTAGTTTTATAAAAACATTCAAACTATCATCCTTACAAAGCATAAATCAATGAAAAATTCGGATACAAGCATGAGTTTACTTTCCCTTGGGACGACATTATTATAAATTTTGTACTTGGTCACGCGTTTACTCGACGATAGAGTCTCTTACTCTTACATATTTTTACAAGAAATGCGACTAAGAAAGAGAAAGAGCCTTCTTAGTGAGGGACGGAGGGAGTATTAATTTATGTGAGAGAAGAGATCGATGAGGGGAGAAAGAGAAAGAAAGAATATTAGTTGATAAGAGATAATATATAAAAGGTGAGTGGATGATAAGTCGAAAATTTACCTCATTATTTTAGATGAATTCATATATATTTTATCTGAGTTGTGGGTTATTACATCTTAATTACGATTTATTTATATTTTTCACATTTGTACTTTAATAATTTGAATTGCTATTGAAACATACCAAAAATAAGAAAAATTGTACAATCACAATAATTTATTTTATAACGTTTACAATTATCTTTATTACTAAGATTAAAGAATTGATCAAGCCATTATAAAAGGGATTAATTGAGGAGCAAAATTAAGAAAACTTACCAAATAAAAGAAATACCACATCCATGTGAATGAGGAAACTTGGACACATTTTAGAATTGAAAGTAAAGATAAAATAATTCATCCTTTATGAAAATGGACCTTGCTATTTGAATCAATTTGATCTGGATTAATAACATTTTATGACGATTCAATTACTGTTATATCCCTATTACTAATTTAGGGTATTTGAGTTCATTAATTAGATTAATTAATTTTCTTCCATAAATAAACTATAACTAATTTAGATTATTTGAATATCTATCTTATTATTACTATTTTTATTTTTATTTTTTTATATTATATATATATTTAAAATTAATTTTAACTAATAATAATTTATTCAAAAATGAAAAAAAGCATGAGTTATTTATTAAATATAATATATATATATATATTATATTTAAAATGAATTTTAACTAATAATAATTTATTCAAAAATGAAAAAATGGCATGAGCGATTTATTAAATTATATATATATATATATATATATATAGATTATATTTAAAATTAATTTTAATTAATAATTATTTATTAAAAAAAGGCATGGACGATTATTTTTTAACAATGGAATTTACCAACGAAATTTAATCCATTGGTAATTATCGACAGATTAGCAACAAAAATGACAATTTTCTTTTAGCAATGGAATGTCAACGAATTTATTCTCTATTTTACTAACGGAATTCAATCCGTTGGTAATTATCGACAGATTAGTAACAAAAATGATAATTTTCTTTTAGCAACAGAATGCCAACAAATTTATTCTCTATTTTACTAACGGAATTCAATCCGTTGGTAATTACCAACGAATTATTAAGGGAATCTTTATACCATAAATTACCAATGGAATTGAATTTTCGTTGCTATAAATTTACCAAACTCCATTCTACCAACGGAATCCTTTGGTAAAACAATTAACAATAGAATTAAAACTTTTACAAACAGAATATTCCGTTGGTAAAAAATATTTTATTATTTTTGTAGTTTTATTAAATTTAAAGTTAGTTTGAAATGAATATAATTTTAAATTTTAAAGTCAATTTAAATAAATTTTAAATATAAATATGAAAAGATATTAAATTCATATATATTTTTTAATTTATATAATATTATTTACAACATAAAAAAAACATACACAATAATAAATTATTACTTCATAGTAGCATCAAAAAAAATAATTTTGTTTTATAATATACAATGAACTATTAACTTTAAGGTAAATATTTGTGCGAGATAGTCTCACAAATATAATTATGTGGGAGGGATCTTTTGAGATCCAGATTAATCTAATATAAAATATTAACAAAAAAGTATTTAATTTTCACCGTGTATAGATAAGGTTACAAATATTTTTCTCCTACGTCTATTTATTCACTCTCGGCAGAAAATTTTTTCTGAGGTTTCTTTCGATTTTAAAAAATTTACTATATGCAATTTATTTATTTATTTAATTAATTTTATTTTTCATGAGAACTTTATTTTTTCTCTTATTATTGTTGTGAGTTTTTTTTAAAATTTTTATTTATTATGTTACATATGATAATTTATTATTTTTTTAGAATTGTAAATTTTTTTAACATGTTAAGTTTTTATTTTATTATTATTTTTTTTAGGTGTGAGAGTTTTTTTTTATGTTATATTACACATTTTATAAATATGAACAATAAGAGTTTTTTTTTAATATTTTTTATTTCATGTTGAATCCTGATAATTATTGTCTATTAGTATATTTTAGTTATTAATTAAAATTTGATATATATATATATATATATATATATATATATATATATATATATATATATATATATATATATATATATATATATATATATATATATATATATATATATATATATATATATTATATTTAAAATATGAAGAATTTAATGATTAAAATTATAAATATAATTATTTACTAATAATTATAAACCCATATATATTTTTAAATATTAATATATATATATATAATTTTTTTAATTAATAATAAAAAATTAGATATAGATTAATATTTATATTATAATTAATATTATTTTATAAGAAAAATAAAACAATTAATGCATCTCATTAGTTCAACTAATATGATAAATTCTCATCTAAATTTTTATTAATATACTATATGTTAAAAGGGTAATTTAGTCTTTGGTTATTTTTAATTATTCAAAACTTACCATAACAACTCAATTAATCCGGATCAATTTGATCTGTTTATATTTATATCCCATGAGAACTTTCCACATCCACGTGATTTATTATCATCAGGCGCCCAGGCGCCCATTGTCGGGTTGGAGGGAGTAGCACCACCAAATTGAAAAACATCGACTTTTTTATTTTATTTTATTTTTATTTTTACAGTTTAATTATGTAATTCATTTTTTAGTTCGAGGATTGTAAACCTCCGTAGATTAATTTATATGTTTGTTTAGGATTAAAATTACCAACTTATTTCATGAATTTATTTTGTAATTGACTTTGACGTGAATCATGATGTTTTAATTACCTTATTAGATTGATCATCTTAATTTGTGATTAAAATATTTATTAGCTATTTTACAACTTGTAATCTGTAATTGTTACACGTTTGTGTATCAAGTAGCAAAGTGAGGGAGTATCTCTTGAAATTACAAAATCTAGTAGTCATAATATCTAAATTCTAATACACCTTAGGTTCAAACTCTTTAGTCACTTGAGGGTAGTTTAATCTAGAGGTTGTACCCTAGGTTATTAATTTTAAGGATATTTCGGACTAATTTGATTCTACATTTAGTCTAAGGACTTGAGTTTAGAAACTTATTGAAATTTTAGGAATTTAATTCATTTGAATTAGAAAATGGAAGGAGATCAAATCTTTGGACTAGATTTATATTTTATATGTTCCTTCAATTTTATTATTCTTGCTATTTTAATTATTTCTTTTATTTTCATGCTTATTAGTTGTTAGATTAATTCAATTCCCCTTCGGTTACTTTTAAAAGCACGTTAAATTTAATTAAAATTCAATTATTCTCTTGGGTTTGACCTGTACTTATTCTACTATATTTTAGTGGATTTGTTTGGAATAAATATTATACTTGGTGCCGACAACAGCACATCAGTGGATTAAGAATTAATAGAGTGTAAGTGTATAGATTGGATTCTTTTGGAAAGTTAAGTGTAAATTTTAAAAATCAAAGTTCGATTTTCAAAACTCAAAACAAATATAGCGAAAGTGTGTGTGAGGAATGTTTGTATTTTTGACTCTATTATCACTTTTTATCGATTGAGTATCACTTTTTATTAATGATGTTATCACTTTCTTTCTGTTTCACTTAAGAACGTCCTACGTGGAACAGTCTCACACAAGACTTTTCATTCAAATAATTCAAGAAAATTGAGAGTTAGTATTTATATTTATCGTATTTGTGCTACACTTAAGCATATGCAAATTTCATGCCTTCTCGTGAACCTGTTACGAAATTGTATACAATTCCCTCTCTTACTTCTCTTTCAAACTTTTCATTTTTCTAAATCTTTTAAACACTATAAAATGAAATGGCGTACATTCAACTGATCATGATCAGACAATTTAATTTAAAAAATATCAACTTCCTATCTTAACATTAACATGAATTTACGATCATTTTGGTTTTTCTTTTTTTAGTAGAGCAGCATCCTACCATGACCACAACTTTTCTCTAAAATTCAAGAAATTCTAGACGAAGCAATATATTAATACAAGGGACATAACCCAATTTTAATTGTAAATATATATATATATATATATATATTCCACTCAAATGAAAACACATTTTTTATTTGCTTTTATGGATTTATACCCAAAATATCCTGAATTGGTTTTCATGATTAGAAGGAAATAAATGAATAGAAAAATAAAATAAAAAGACAAACAGACATAAACTGGGTTTAATATAGATTGAGTTGGAAGGGGAAAAAAAGAGGGCCGAATAGGCAAAAAAAGGAAAAAAGAAGGTGCTGAATATATCTGTATAGGGAGTATTTGTCGACAGATTTAAAAAAAATATATACTCCCTCCGTCCGCTCGAAAGAGGATCTTTTACTTTTGTGCACGTTGATTAAGAAATATTATTATTTAATGTGTAGTGGATAGTTGTATTATTGAGAGTGTGAACTCATATTTTAATTGTATTAGTGGGTGTGTGTGAGTCTCATATGTGTAAAAAAGAAAATGACCCTCTTTAAAGTGGGCAACCAAAATGGAAAAAAGATACTCTTCAAGCGGACGGAGGAAGTATATAGATTGAATAGAGTAAATATTTTAGATCTAATAAACAAACTATAAGCTGAAAAGAAAAAAAAAAGGAGCAGAGCGTATAGAAATCTATAGTATTATCATCAATAAATATTAAAAATTAAAAAAATATAAAATGAATAGAATAAAAAATTTTGGCAGGACGAAAAACAATAAAAAAGTGCGAGTAGACAATGAAAGAAATAAGGAATAGAATAGAGATTTCTAATTTTCTCACCAGTAAATAAACCAAAAAATATATAGGTTGAATAAAGGAAAATTTTTTAATCTAATAAATTAAATTAAATTTAATCACTAAGTATAAGAATATTCATGGACGCACAGTAAAAAAGTAAGTAGGAAAAATATTTTAAATTTTAAGTGGGTAAAAGAAATATTTTCCAATTTGAAACCGACTACTGTCACGCATTTTCACTAATTAAAACTATTATACTCCTTTTGAATAATATTTGATTTTGAATTCAATGCCCCTCGCAATAGTATGAGTGATTTGTTGCCAAAATACATGCATGAGTGATTTCTTATAGTAATTACAATGAAAGGATATCCATTGTAAGTGAAGCATATTATGTTGGTAATTTATTGATAATAATTTTTTTATAATTTATATAATAATTTTTTGATAAATAGTAATAAATTTTATTCTATAGGTAAAAACACAATAAATTTATTAACATTTCGTTGATTGAATTTTTTTTTTTTTTAAAATCATATTCAGGCATCAAACGAATGTAATAAAACGTGAAATGATGTGTACCTGTATCTCAGCATTAAACATCCAACTAATAATGAAGTTTGTGGTTTAAATTATTTTGACCAAATTGACCGTTGGAAGTGTCAATAATGTTCAGGATTCACACTGCTGTCACCTCACCTACCCTGTCTTTTTTGAGGGGGAAAAGTCTCCTATATAATTGGCTTACATGGAATTAAATCCAAACACATAATGGAATTAAATCCAAACACATAAATCCCACAGACTAAAAAAGGAATATTTTTATTAGTATTTAAATTATGAATGTCAATTTCGACCCGATCCACAAATATCCATCCCGTATAGTATCATAGGACCGCATGGATAACGAAACAGGTCTAGTGGAGCAGGTCATTTTAAGAATAAGGCAACCCGTCCCAAATCCGACCGGTTGACATCCTTAATTTAAATTAAAGAGTCAAGACAGAAATACTCCATTTGTATTTAAATTAAAAAGTTAATACCAACAACAATTTAACATCTGATAAAAGAAAGAAACACTCAATTTATTATGATAAAAAAATTCAAAAATGATAATTTTTTTTACACAATTATATCTTTTAGCTTTTATTTAACTTTAAATCCTTTGACTAATTTAAATGTCGATTCCAATTGATTTCTCCCTGACAAATCGATCGCCAAACATCGACTCGTCACTTCGAGTATTGATTTCAATCGATCCTCCATCGACAAATTGACGGAGAGTCTATCGGCCTAAGTATTGGTTTCAGTCGGTCTCCCACCAATGATCAACCTATAACGTAGGAGGTTGGAATAAGGTTAAAATTTTGTCCCATAAAATTAAATTAATTAAAAAGATTACAAATTATTTTTATATTGGAAATAATTTTGTCCTACAAATAAAAGAGTTTTTTTTTTTCATTTCTCACTAGATTAAATATCATTTTGAACAAAATTAATATTTTTAATGTTTGAAATTATATAAAAAAAAAAGAATCTTAGTGAAGGAGAATGGTTACATATCGATCATTAAAATTTTCAATAAAAATAATATTCTTATTAAAAAAGAAATTATAAATAAAAAATAGTAATTAATTAAAAGTTAAGGTGCATATGATAATTACACCCCCTCTTCTCACACTTATCTTCACATTTTTTATTTTCGTCAGTTTAACTATCTTAAAAGTCATACTTAATTTAAAGAATCACCTAACACACCTAATACTCCCTCCCTTCCATGTTAACGTGAATCCTACATGGAATAATTAATTATTTTGTGTGGGCTAAACTTGACAAAAAAAGAAACCTAAACCTTAATTTAGTACAATCCAAAATAAAAAATGTAAACTTTAACGTGGGATATGAGTATATTTTTTTACCTAAAGTACCTCACTCCTAAAACGTCAACAAAATTAGTTAAAAATAAATTTTTTTTAAACCATATATATCGGTAAGATAACTACGAATGGAAGGAATATATGAATAAATATTTAAAATTTAGATTTTTTTTTTCCACTTATGTTTTAAGGGAGAGTTTCACATATAGTATGTTTTAAGGAGAGGAACTAAGTTCAACATTCACCCTAATTTTACAAAAGTTTCTTTAGTATATGAAAAAGAATTTTTAGACGAACTATTACTCATCCAAATGAAAAATATTGTTCTATCTCAACAAAAATAAAAAAAAAATATAATTTATCAAAATTTAAAAAATAATATTTTTAATTTAAAAGAATAATACTCCCTCTATCCCGCCACAAGAGTTATATTTTTTTACTAATTAGGGTGTCCCGCTACAAGAGTTACATTTCCTTTTTCAGTAGATGAGACCCACATAAATCAATCACTTTATCTTCATGTGACATACACACAACACTAATACAACTAACTATATACTATATATTAAATTATTGAGTCCGACTGCTGTGCACATGGTGCATCGATGCACCTGGATGATCTTAACTGTTAGATTATATTTTAGTTAGATCTTTACCATCAAATAAAATAAAATAATTACTAAAAAAAAACTATCCACTCTCCCTATTTTTAACTAACTAACTGCAGATGCACCGATGCACTGGGTGCACTGCAGAATTACCCTAAATTATTATATCTCTAAACCCACTACACATTAAAATACAGAGTATACTTTTAATCTCCGTGCAAACAGTATGTACGTAACTCTTTTCATAGGACGGAGGGAGTAGTTCATATCTTTAAAAATAATTTTTCAGTACTAATAATTAATTTAAATAAAATTAAAGTGTAATGGAAACTCGTTTCCTTGAGTGAGGCTTGCGTGCGCCCGGGCGCACATCGTGCACCTTTAGAATTTAATATTATGGCTAAGGGTATATTGTTTTGTTCTAAAGAGTATACACTTTAATTAATAAATGTACACTATTTTGTTCTAAAGGGAATATACTTTTCATTGACATTTTTTATTTTTCTTCAGAAAATAAATGATATACATCTTTATACTAAAGGGTATACAATTTAACACAAAATTCTAAAGGCACACGGAATGTATTCCCGTGCGCACACAAGTTTTTTCTTCAGAAAATAAAGAGTATACATCTTTATACTAAAGAGTATACAATTTAACAAAAAATTATAAAGACACACGGAATGTGTTTCCCGTGCGTCTGGGCACACACAAGTTTTTGCCCGTTTCCTTTGCCTTCGTTATAAATGCATAGCATATTAATCCATGTGATTAGAAATTGTGAGTTGTCATATGCTGTGAGTGGAATACGTGATACGATTGATATAAGTTACACTAGTCTTTCATTTCCTCGAAGGAGTTAAGATATTAATGAGTCTTTCATTTCCTCGAAGGAGTTAGGATTAGGGATGTAATTGAATCGAGTCGAACATTATTAGGTTTGAGATTGTTTGTTAAAGAATTATCAAACTCGAGCCCGAGCTCGAACTTGACAAGAAAAAAAATATCGAACTCGAGCTCGAACTCAAACTGTTTGTTAAGGCTCACGAACGTATTCACAAACACATAAAGTAACTTGTTCATGAACAATTAAGTAATTTTGTACGTGGATATTAAAAGAATGTTTCGTTTATAAACATTTAATGTTATTCATAATATTAAATAAACAAACTAACAAAATATAATAATAAATGGTAAATAAATATTTAAATAATCACTTAAGTTATTATCATATTTGTGTGGTTTAATACAAAATATTTAATTATTGAATATAAATAAATAAATAAATAATAATATATAATACTAAAGAATAGTTATAAAATTTAGGAATGCGTTTGCGAGCCATTAACGAGCTCATAAACAAATATGTTTGCGAGCTTTCGAGTCGAACACCCTTAGGCTTGAGTTTGGTTTGATAGACTATTCGAGCTCAAAATTCAAGTTTGGTTTGGCTCGTTAAGGTTAACGAACGAGTTCGAACGAATATTTTATCGAACCGAGACTCGAATAATTCGCGAACGGTTTGGTGCGCTTACATCCCTAGTTAGGATATTAATGAGTACAAACGTGGAAAACTAATTAAAAGAATTAAACTGCAAAGCTTCGAGCACGCACTCTGTATAGTATAATTTGGAACTTCATGTGTATCTGCAAAAACACCGAAAGAGATTTTTGATGTAGGTGTTATGGGATAAAATACACAGCCTAAACTATCCGGAGGTAAGCCCAATAACCAAGGTCCAAAAGAAAAAGGAGGAAGAAGACCTGCAAGCCCACTACAACCTTATTTAATTATCCCATTGGAGATATGGAGAAACCCGGGGATAATTATGTAGATATACTCGGGAAAATTACCAAAGAGTAAACGGGAAAAATAACACCTAATTTCCTGGGGATGAGCAAACGAAAGACAACAACTAGAAGGGGCTGTAGTGGTCCTCTATATCAGTTTCTTTAGATTCTTCATCAACCAATTAGGCCAGAGAAGGTACAAAGAGCATCAATTTTGTTATGAGATGATTCTAGAATAGGACACATGACAACCAATCATTGGAAAGAACAATCTAGAAGCAAATAAGAGCATCCAGACTCACAAAATAGGAGATAAGAGGTATAAAATAGATCAATGAAATATACAAAATGTACGTTATTGTGATTCACCAAAAAAAGATCAATGAAATATACAAAGGTTCAATAGCCAAATCCAACACATTTTCCTTTACTTTACTTCTTCTTCCATCGATTACCTCATGTTGGACCTCATTTGAGTCTCTTTGACGAAAATAGGCCCAACATTTGGCGCCGTCTGTGGGAATCGATTTAATCTTTTGATTTTCTTTCTACTCTTACTGTAAAATCCGAGTGATCATGGAAGGAGAAGAATAATTTCATACACCTAGAGGAACTCGTCGCCAGAGACGGGTGGTGCGAAGCACCGGAAGTATGCATGTTCAAGTTCCAAACATACCACCTGCACAACCGGCTGTGGATCGAACAATATGCACCCCGCCAACAATACTGAAGGTGCCTATCTTAGGCAATCCAGAAAAGATTAGAGAGATGCAAGAAAACTCCAATCATTATTCAGGGAGTATGCAGCTCATCAAGTTCCTCCTACTAGATTAAACTTTGATAGAGTACGCAGGCTCCCGTAGAGGATCTTCAGGAAAACATCAACCGAAGTAAGGAAGCTTCAGAGCAACGGAGGGCAGATCCCCCACCAAATAACGCAAGGTGAGTTATAAATAAGGCAAGGGCTCGACAAAGTCCGTCAGAATAAATTGTTAATAATTTATCCCGAGGAAGGGTCTATGATCGTCAAAATCCTAACGGATCAGAGCGTCATCTCTTCACTAAAGGATCTGGAGAAACTCCCCAAGGAAGAGAGCATGGGGAAACTTCAAGGAAAAGAAAGGCGGTACCCCTTAGAAGGACATACAATACCCCTCTATCGCTAGTTCCAAATGAGGAGCAAAGAGTTCTATCCCCTGTCTAGGGAGAGAGAGGAACGGAGTATGGGGATGTCACTCTGGTCAGCCATTTGCTTAAGAGAGTGGAAGATTTGGAGAAAAACAACGAGCCGGAGAAGATGAGCGATCCCAGTCTGACTTGGGTAAAACTCCATTCACAGAAAAAATTCATCTGGCGCCCAGACAAATGAAAATCAAAGTACCAAATGAAGCTTTGTTTAATTGTGAGTCGGATCCATATCAACATATCAATACTTATCTGTTATGGATAGGGGTTCAAGGAAGTTCTGAAGTCACTCAGTGTCCAATGTTTCCATTAACTTTGGGAAATAAAGCTAATGAGGTTTTCTACTTTACCTCCTAATTTAATTGGAGGATGTGCTGATTTTGTAAATGTATTTATCACTCAATACTCTTATCTGGGTATGGTAAAAGAACCAAAACACAAATTAGCAAGTATCAAACAGGGATCAACAGAGTCGATCCGAGTTTTCTTGAAAAGGTTTAATGATCAAAAAGCTAAGGGAGATCCTATAGGTGATGAGGCTTATCTAGTTACAGCCATGGGTGCAATACACCCTGAATTAGCACTTTGGAAGGCGGTACAGTTCAAACCACCAACCACATATGGATCATTCTTAGCTTTAGCCAATGAATATAGTCAAGCAGAGGAAACTTTAGTCCTGGCGAAGAAGGTGGAGGAACAAAGTAAGAAGAAGCCAGTGAGTCAGGGAAATAAGGAAAATTAAAGGGGATGCTGGCACCAGCTCAATATAGTCCCAAGATAGGAGGAAATTATCCTCAGAATCATAGCAGACAACAGGAGAAACTTTAGGAAGGACAGAATTTACCACCACATCCGCCCAGATTACTACCACCTGGAGCGGCTCTAATCCAGGCACCTAGAAATAATCGCCTTGGGGAAATCCTTATGTTGGAGAATTAAAACAAGGAAAGGTATATTGAAACATCCCAGGCAATAACAGAATTATCTAGAAAAATGAGAAAAGCAGAACTGAGAGAATTGGATCAGCAAAGTCCTAGGGTTTATTCCTTATACCCAGTGGAAGGACCGGATATTACATTCACAGAGGATGATTTTTATGGAGTAAAAAATCCACATACGGATCCCCAGGTTATCTCAGCCAGTACCTTGGGAATAAAAGTTCACAAGTGCTTAATAGATATGGGCGCATACGCTAATATCATTTTTAAGTCAGTCATTGACAAGCTGGGAGGCAAAAGACATCATGCAGTCGCCCGTGCCATGATGAAATTAGAGGATTCGGTAATGCTTTACCAAACCTATGGAAGAAGTTGATCTAATGGTTCAAGTAAAAAGTTCAGATGGAAAAATACAGGTCTTATACTCCGTCAATTTCAAGGTTGTAGATTAAATTTCATCATACAATTGTATATTGGGAAGACCTTTCATCCACACATTTGGAGTAGTTCCATCTATACTACATCAATGCTTGAAGTTCCAAACAAAGGATGGACGGATAGCCACCTTGATAGGAGATCAAAAAAGTGCCCGGGAATGCTCGTTCATAGAAAAGATAGAAGGTTTGAGTTGCTATAATTCTAATTTTGAAATGCTGGTTTTTGAAGACATGTTGGAATGGGTTGATAAGGAGGTTGGAGGCAAAAATGAGAAAGTGGATATGATGGATGTTGAACCAGAAAATCAAGGAGAAATAGAAATGCATCCTCATAAAAAAGAAATGGTGGAAGGACATACATTATACGGAGACATTTTTCAATTGCTTGAAGATCCAGTAATTCTCGATATAGATCCTCGGGTTATTCTACCTGAGAGCTCATCAGCAGGGAAGAGACTATAGAAGTGCAAATTGATCAGGAGAACCCGAAAATAAAGGTAAGGGTAGGGGTTACACTCCAAGGGCAATATAGAGAGAAGGTGATAGAGTTACTCAAAGAAAACTCAGACGTCTTTGTATGGGACCCAACCACAAAGCCAGTGGTGGATCCAAAGTATGCATGCCATCGTTTAAACATTGATCCCAAAGTCCAACCATTTTATCAAAAGAAACGGAAGTTTAACCCTGAGAAAGATGCAACTTTGGAGGCAGAGGTCACACGGTTATTGGCGGGAAAATTAATACGAGAAGTTGAATATCCAAAGAGGGTCCAAAACCAAGTGTTGATAAAAAAATAGCTACCAACACCTGGAGATTGTGTGTGGACATCACAGATCTTAATAAACAATGCCTAAATGATAGTCATCCTTTACCAGCTATTGATAGGCTGGTGGACTCCACGGCAAGCCATGAAATTATGAGTTTTATGGATACTTTTTCGGGATACCATCAGATTCCCATGTATCCAGATGATCGGAAGACAAAGCCTTTTTTGCAGGTATGGGTATATACTGTTGGTGTAATATGCCTTTCAAATTAAAAAATACAGGGGCTACATACCAGAGATTGTAAACAAATGTTCAAAGACGAAATTGGGAAATCCGTGGAGGTGTATGTGGATGATACTCTGGTGAAAATTCTGGAAAGAAAGGATCATTTCGAACATCTCGTTAAAGTATTCTCTATCTTTAGAGAATATCATATGACTTTAAACCCAAGAAAATGTACTTTTAGGGTATCTTTTGGAAAATTCCTCGGGTATATTGTCAGCCGACGGGGAATTGAGATGAATCCAAGCAGGTGAAGGCCATAATAGACATGCAACCACCAAAGCATGGCAAGGAGGTTCAGAATTTGACCGAAAGGTTAGCAACTTTAAATCGATTCATATCAAAAGCTTCTGATAAATGCAAATCGTTCTTTGACATTTTGAGAAAGAAGAAAAAATTCGAGTGGACTGAGGAAAGCCAGGAAGCATTTGACAATATTAAAAAGGAATTGTCAAACCCACGGATATTGTCAAAATTATCGCCAGGAGAAAAGCTACAGTTATATATTGGAGCTTCAAAAACAGCTGTGAGTGATATCCTAGTTAAGACAGAAGACAAGGAATGTACTCCAGTGTATTATGTAAGCTAGGGATTAAGGGAGACAGAATATCGATATCCTGTGTTAGAAAAAATGGTATTGGCATTGGTAGTGAACACCAGAAAGCTCAAACCATATTTTCCGGAGCACACGATTGATGTACTAAAGGCGTTACCATTACGTCAGGTAGTACAAAGGCAATATGCAGCTGGAAGACTCTTGAAATGGTCTATGGAATTGGGACAGTATGATATCATATACGTCCCAAGGCCAACTATAAAAGCACAGGCTTTATCAGACTTTATGGTAGAATTGACCTTACCTATTCCTGCAGGGGATAAGGTCGAGGAACCATGGAAACTTTATGTGGATGGCTCAGTTACAGCCACAGCCTCAGGGGCTGGAATTATTTTGGAAAACCCATCAGCAGGAAGATTTTCGTCAGCAATAAAGTTTGAATTTCAAACCACAAACAATGAAGTTGAATATGAAACCTTACTGAATGGACTAAGGATAGCAATGTCCATGGGAGTGAAATTTTTGGTAGTCTACAGTGATTCTCAGCTGGTAGTAAACCAAATCAGAGGAGATTATGCTGCAAAAGATAGCCACATGGAGAAATATCGAAATATGGTAGTAGAGGCTATAAAGAAATTCAAACAGATATTTATCAAAAACATTGGAAGAGAGAGGAATTCAAAAGCAGATGCTTTAGCCAGGTTAGCAACTGCAGTAAATGTTGTGGAGATGAATAACATCAATATTATTCGCCAGGAAAAACCCAGCGATAATATGATCCAAATGATGGACAATGAGACTGGGGATAACTGGATGACTCCTATTATCAAATTCATAAGTACAAGAGAGCAACCAAGAGATGTTATTAAAACCAGACAATTAAGGCTGAGGACTGCAGGGTACACAATATTGGTAGAAGTTCTATACAAGAGAGGATACTCAACACCCTTGTTAAAATGTTTAGCCCAGAAGAAGCAAAATATGTATTAAAAGAATCCATGAGGGGATTTTTGGAAATCATACTGGAGGAAGAGCGTTAGCACATAAGGTTATTTGCCAAGGATATTATTAGCCAACATTAAAAGGGAAAGCTATGCAGTATGCCAGAGCTTGTAAGAATTGCCAGAGGTTCGCTCCGATAGCAAGATCACCTCCAGAGGAACTATTATCAGTTTATAGTCCCTAGCCATTTACTAAATGAGGAGTAGATTTATTTGGCCCACTACCAACAGGAAAGGGTGGAGTAAAATTCGCAGAACTAGCAATTGATTATTTTACTAAGTGGGCAGAGGCAGAAGTGCTAGCTGCTATTAATGAAGCAAAGATGGAAGATTTCTTGTGGAAGAACATTGTATGTCGTTTTGGTATCCCAAATGTCATAGTGATAGACAATGGGAAACAATTTGACAATGCCAAAATCAGGAAAATTTGCGAGAACCTAAAAATCAAAAAGCTGTACTTGACTCCATATCACCCACAAGCCAATGGACAGGTGGAGGCTGTGAACAAAATCATCAAGCATACACTAAAAGCCAGGTTGGAAGGGCTTGATGGAAATTGGCCAGAAATGTTACCCGGGGTATTATGGGCATACAGGACTACAACCAGGAATGCGATAGGAGAAACCCCATTCTCTATGGCATATGGGGCAGAAGCAGTAATGCCAGTGGAAATTGGAGAGCCCAGTTTTAGTATCTCACATTACTCTGAAGAAGGAAGTAAGGAAGCATTAAAGGTAGAGCTGGACTTGTTGGAGGAAAAGAGGTTGTCATCAGACATACATAACGAGATGTTGAAGAGAAGGTCAGAAAAAAGATTACAATTCCAAGGTGAAACTGAGAGAGTTCAAACAAGGAGATCTGGTCTTGAGAAGGATTCTACAAGCAGCACCGGGAACGTTTAGGAAAGAATGGGAAGGCTTATTTGTCATTGCCAGGAGACTAAAGAGAGAGTGTTCTTAGTCGCATTTTTAGTAAATGTGAAGAGTACGAGACTCTATCATTGTTGTAAACGCGTGACCAAGTACAAAATTTATAATAATGTCGTCCCAAGGAAAATGAAACTTAGATTTGTATCCGGATTTTCTATTGATTTGTGCTTTGTAAGGATGATAGATTGAAGATGTTGTATTTAAGACAATTACTTAATTCCCTACTCAATTAACTAGAATTAAGACTAACAAAGTAAGTGATCAAAGAACAAGCAAATGATGAATGGAATGGATATAGATTTCATTTGAGAAGAGAGCAAAGCTAATCATATTCATGGTTAAGACTTCAGCTAGATATGCAAAACTCTTGATGGTAATTTTCATTAACTTGTGGATTAAAAGCAATCACAATTTTACCCCTAGTCCCTATGGCCAAGGCAACTAGGTTCTCGACTCTTTTACAAGCCTAAATCTCCTAAGATTGATCTTAATCTCAATTCCCTTAAGGTACTATGATCATAAGGTTGTTCTTTTCACTTAATTTCTTAAGTGTCCCTCTATGAATGTTCTAAGCCTAAGGAGGGTATGACTTACCTCCCCTTATACTAACATGTATACACAATTCAATGTATGATTCAATTAAATATCCAATCACAACATTGGAATGACCATTCTAATACTATGAATAGAAGATTTAATCACACAAACATTAAAATGAAACATGATTGATATATCATAAAAGGAAATCTACAAATCAATTCAAATCATTACTCAAATTTTACATATCTAACTCTTCACCTCAACCATTAAGAAATGATTAGCCCTACTATAGGAATAGCCACTAAACATGGTGATTAATTCAATACAAATCAAGTTTTGCTCCAATTGAGCCATAATAAGAAGAAACCCAACAATTTGAAAGTAGATTGACTTCCCTTGCATGGAAAGACCTCTCTCCCTCTTCAATATATCAAATTCTTCACTCCTTGATGCTTCAATCTTCTCAAATGGTGGAAGGATGGATGGAATGATGGATTTATGGAGTGAAAGTGAAGATCAAATGGAAATTGGATGGATCTAGATGGTAGAGATGAATTATGGATCTAGTGTGTGAGAAAATGTGGTGTGGAGTGTGTGTAACTGCTATGAATCTGATCTTCCCCTCAAAAATTCGCACAAGTCATCCTTTTATATCACTTATTGACCTTCTAGAAGCTTCCGGAACATTCTGAAAACTGCACAAAGTTTTGCACCTAAACGGCCCGTGTAGGGCACACCTACTTCGGCATATTGTGCATTCTTCCGAATACAGCTCGTGCTATAGTACACGGCCTTGGTCATGGCCGTGCAGCATTTTCTGATGTAAGTACACGACTTCTTGTTATAGGACCGTATTCCACACACGGGGCATGCAGCAATGCACGGCCCGTGCTCCAGCACATGGCCATCCTCCTGGGCGAGCAGCGATTTCTGATGATAATACGCGACCACTTGTTACAGGGTCGTGTTCCGCACATGGCCCGTGTACAAGCAGGCTGTGTCCTTCCGACTCCATTTCGCTCCCGACTCCATTTTTGTTCATTTCTTGACCTGTTTTACACATATTTAAGCTCATTTACACAATTATATCAAATCATACCACATTCCTCAAAATAACAAAAACTCTACCAAAAGTAACACAAATACGGATAAAAATATCCAAAAATACACAAATAACAATACTAAAATCTAGGTGAAAATGACAACGATCAACCCCCCAAACTTAAGGTATTGTTCGTCCTCGAACAATGAAAAATGATAAACAAGAGGATTAATTTTCATCTAGAAAACATCTAACAAACATAAACCACAACTCATCAAGTAATAAGGATTACAAAATTCACATTAAGTATCCCTACCTCATCAAACTTATAACATGAAAGATTAACAAGTTCAATCTTAAGAATGACAAAAGAGTAATCAAATCCCTTCCAATCCAAGCCTCTCATAGGGTATCAAATTCACTCAACACTCTATAGAGTAGGGTTTTGATCATCACTCATCAACCGATTAAAACCGACTCACCATAGAATTGCTCATGGACTATGTTCACAAGCCACCCTAGTTTCAATAAGTGATCAAAAAGGTCTTTATCTTTTGGATGTAATGTTTAGGCTCTTTGGTAAGGTAGGAGACTTTGGATAATAGTGACTAATCAAGTGTAAGTAATTTAAGAGATGATACCTTTCTCCAACATACTTACTTTCAAGCTTCCTTTACTTTCTTCTTTAATCATAAGCACTATCCATTATCCTTCCTTGGATTTCTTGAGCTTCTCTTGATTTTTGCATACTTCCTTTCTTTTGACTTTTGAATTCCATGATCTCATTTTTGTTGATTTGCTCATTTTTTTCTTGTTTTGAGGTCGCATGTACATTTACTTTAGCTCTTTTCATCTTTTTCTTGCTTGTTTACTATTTCCTTTCTTTTCTAGTACAATTCTCATATCAAACCTTGTAAACTATCATCTCCTCAATCACCCACACTTAGGTTATATATATATAAGGCTCAAGTAGGTTTTAAAGGCTTGTATTGTACTTAAATCACAATTAAAAGACTTATAGGCTCAAAGTGGCTTACTAGGGATAATGTTTTTGGTAAGAAAATTTTTATGGCTATGACTCATTCATCAGGGATGGCCTAAGATCATTTCACAAATTTTCACCATTCGGGCTTCATTCCTATAGTCCATGAGCAAGTTCTAGTTTGTCTAAGTTCAACCGGTCCTCTCTTCAAGAATTAATCATGGAGGCAGGGTTGAGTCTCAAGTCTCATAAACTTTTGCTTGGATCAAAAGAAACATAATTACCCTTCATACTTCTTAAAATTGAACAAATTATATAATTCATGTCACAATTTCAACAAGTAGAAACCATTAACATGCTTGCCATCACTCATCACGAATAGTATTGGTTCCCAACCGTGGTCAAGAACTCCATTCTCATCAACTGTTGGTAGTTCAGCCCTTCACTCACCATTCGATTCTCCATACCTGCCACATTAACTCCCAATCCTTGAGCTATCATTGTGATCATTCCTCCTAACATTAGGCCTTGAGAAGTTTATCTCTTAGCAACTCTCTCCGCATGATGCACAAAGTGTGCTGCAACGTTCAACGGTCGCTCATTGTAGATGCAAAATATGATGTAAAGCTGTTTTTCTCCAACATCTCCACCTTCAAACCTCCCTAAAATGGTATTTGAGATAATCTTCTCCAAGTATCTCATCACTGGGTTTTGGATTGCAGTCCCTTTTGAAGCACTATGGATGAATCCTGCTCTTTCTGTCCCATCGTTCACCAAGATCTTCCACCATTCTTGTTGGTTGAAACCACCTCCTTCATAAAAACTTTGATGGTTCGGACATGGTGGACAACCAAAATACTCATTCAACACAGCCAGGAGAACCTTTTCTCTCAACACATTATCTAACTGGAATGTCACCCAAATAGAAAACCCATTCCGATCCTTCTTGACTTGCAATGTGCTTATGAATTCTACAGTTAAGTGGAAGTAGGTTGGTGGCCTCTTGTCAAAGAATACTTCCATCTGAGCAAAACAAAATAGCTTCCTCAAATCCTCCTCGAGTCCTAGTCCTCTCATCATTTCTGTATCTTGGAAACGAGTGAGCTTGATCTTCGAAGCCAATGTTTGCCAACGGAGCACATACTTTCCCCGATAATCCTCAAACTCAACCCCGAAATTGTCCGGATGTATTCCGTCTTCCATCAACTGTGCATCCAAATTAGCCAATTCCCCTGGAACGGTTATCACAATGAAGTCCTCATTCCTTGGTCTAACTCTCCTCTTGGCCATCTACAAATAATAATTCTCATATTATAACCAATTACCTTAATAAGAATGTTAATGCACTTAGTTAAATTCCACCCTAGTTATTCAACTTAGTATGGAACCTACTATGCATCAACATACTTATTCACCTCATTAGTATTTCAAATCATAATAGGCACTTCACCATTATTCATCTTGACTAATCAACAATTCATAACCAATTTTAAGCATCATCACACATATGAATTCTAATTTATATCATCATCAAACAACATTCAAATATGATCTTCAAATTCCAACAAAATTCTCTCTTTGACATTTCATCTAACACTTAGCATGCATAAAGTTTCAACAAAATTTCAATATTCAATTCATATAGCCTCATGCCCAAATCCTCAATAGCTAAGTTTAATTCCTCACGAATACACATTAAACTCATGTAATTCTTCAATTAGCACAACAGAATCACTCAAATTCATGATTCTCACACAATCCCCAAATTACTCCTCATGAACCCTAATACAACTTTATTCAAGAATCAAATTGAAACATGGATGATAATCACTCAATAAAGCATACGAAATTCACACTATAACAAAGCCCATGTATCAATTCAATCAATTCATATCAAACTTTATAAGTTAGGGTTCAAAAATTCACACCTCTTGACAATTGGATGTGGAGAAGTGTTTTGGATGTGCAAAATTGACGAACTTCACTCACAGTCCCTCAAAACTCACCTTGGTAGATGATTCGTATGCTTGGGAAGATGAATGTGGTGCAAACAGAGTGTGTACGAAAAAAGGAAGGCGTGTGGAATGAGTACGGATATGCCCTATTTAAATCCTGGAACAAACCCTGCACGGCCTCAAGTGAGGCAGTGTAGTGTTTTCTAATGTAAATACACGGCCAACTGCTACAGGGCCGTGTGCGGAACACGGCCCGTGTACCTGCTCTACTGCACGGCTCGAGCTGCAGAGCTCGATCTTCCTCCTGGCCGTGTAGTATTTTCTGATATAAATACACAGCCAACTGCTCCGCACATGGCCCGTGTAGCAATTTTTCCTGGTTTTACACTTTTTCACACTTCACCTCATTTTTGTCTTATTTTTTCACTTCTCAAACACCCTTTTCATGCTCAAAACACTTCAAAATATCATTCACACCACAATTATGATCAAGAATGGATTGAAATGTACTCAAAACACCACCAAACATACCAAAACTAAACTAACTCATGAGAAAATTTTTAAAATTGACCATTTTGCAAGACAACACAAGACACATGATTCATCACACACTAAGCATAAACAAGGTATAAGTCATACCACGCACTCCCCCCCCCCCCCCAAACTTAAATTTAAACAAGTTAAGAATTAAGTTTGCAAAAAGTCATACCACGCACTCTCCCCCCAAACTTAAATTAACACAAGTGTTAAAATTTAAGTTTGTAAAGAGTGGTGTGGCATACATCATCATTTCATCTTTAGCCTCCTTGTCTTCCATCTTATGCATTTTTCTCACGAGCTTAACCACCTTCTCACCAAATCTACAAGAAAACTAACAAACACAACAAAAAGAAAATAAAATCTACATTACTCTACATACTAACAAAGAAGTTTAGAAAGAAAGAGTATCCACATACACTATCTCCTTTTGAGAAGGACATAAGTAATGCTTCACTCTATGACCATTTACCACAAACTCATTAGTCGGACCCTTGAGCTTCAACGTATGTCCATTCAACACTTCAAGCACTTCATATGGCCTCATCCATTTAGACTTAAGCTTTCTGGGAAATAACTTAAGCCTCGAATTGAATACAAGAACTTAGTCCTCCGGAGCAAACGTCTTTTCCTTCACTTTAGAATCATGCCATCTCTTCATCTTCTCCTTGTATATGATTGAGTTATCAAATGCTCTTTCTCTAAACTCCTCCAACTCGACTAACTTCAACAACCTCGCTTGACCACTCTCCCTTTCATCCATATTGATGCGTTTGATAGACCACAAAGCACGGTGTTCCAATTCCACGGGGAGATAACAAGCTTTGCCATAAACCAATTGATACGGTGACAAACCAAGAATAGTCTTAAAAGCCATCCGATAAGCCCATAAGGCATCATCAACCTTTGCACAATTAAAGCATCATTTGTCTTAGTGGGGATTGCCTCCACCCACTTTAACACATAATCCACGGCTAGCAAGATGTACACATCCTTTTGACGAGGAAAATGGTCCCATAAAATCGATGCCCATACATCAAATATTTCCACATCAATTCTCAAGGTCATGTGCATTTCATTTCTCTTACCTATTCCCCCTATTCTTTGGCATCTATCACACTTAGCCACAAACTTCTTTGCATCTTTAAACTATGTTGGTCCGATTGTAAAACTTTAGCCCCCGTCTTTTGATGAGCGAAGTGACCTCCACACAAAGACGAATGACAAAGTTCAAGAATTTCCATTACTTCTTCTTTGGCCACACATCTTCTTATCACTCTATCATTACAAATTTTAAACAAATATGGCTCATCCCACAAATATTCCTTTACTTCCACATGAAACTTCTTCTCTTTATACTCATTAAGCAATGTGGGCTCAATTCCACAAACAATGAAATTAACATAATCGGCATACCAAGGCGGCACATTCACAATGAGAGAACACACTTGCTCAACCTCCAATCGCAAAATTTCCTCATCCGGAAATTCATCCCCAATTGGATTCATATCCTCATTCTCACCTCCATTCTCCAACCTAGAAAAATGGTCCGCGATCACATTCTCCACGCCTTTCTTATTCTTGATCACCACATCAAATTTCTGCAAAAGCAACACCCAACGGATTAAACGAGGTTTTGCATCTTTCTTACCCATGAGGTATTTTATAGCCGCGTGATCCGTGTAAACAAATGTTTGTGTTCCAACTAAGTATGGTCGAAACTTCTCAAAAGCATACGCTATGGCTAAAAATTCCTTATCCGTTTTGGTATAATTGATTTGGTATGAATTCAATGTCTTCGAGGCATAATAGATTGCTCTAAAATTCTTCTCCCTTGTTTGACCTAACACCACTCTGATGGATTGATCGCTAGCATCACAATGCAATTCAAATTGCAAACTCCAATCCGGAGTGACAAGTATTGGCGATGAAGTGAGAGCATCCTTAAGCACCTGAAATGATATACAACATTCATCATTGAAGTGAAATGGACAATCTTTTTCAAGCAATATACAAAGAGATTCAGCAATTTTGGAAAAATCCTTAATGAAGCGTCTATAGAAGCCCGCGTGACCTAGAAACAATATCACCCCTTCTCACTAGTAGGAGGGAGAAGACGTTCTATGGCTATCACTTTAGCTCTATCCACTTTTAACCCATGCTTGGAGATATGGTGCCCCAATACTATCCCATCGGTTACCATAAAATGTCACTTTTCCCAATTTAGCACAAGATTCGATTATTCACACCTCTGCAACACAATAGTGAGATTAGTCAAACAAATATTATAAGAGGAACCATACACGGAAAAGTCATCCATAAATACTTCCATAATATTTTCAATCAAACCATCGAAGATAGTCATCATACAACGCTGAAAAGTGGCGGGGGCATTACATAGACCGAACGACATCATTCTAAATACAAATGTACCATAGAGACATGTGAAAGTTGTCTTCTCTTGATCTTTCGGTGCAATCAATATTTGATTGTACCCGGAATAACCATCAAGAAAATAATAGTACTCATGCCCCGCAAGACGATCCAATATTTGGTCTATGAATGGCAATGGGAAATGATCTTTACGAGTGTTTTCATTCAATTTACGATAATCAACACACACTCTCCAACCCGTAATAGTTCTAGTGGCAATGGTCTCATTTGTATCGGATCTCACAATTGTCATACCACCTTTTTTTTGCCACTACATGTAAAGGACTTACATATTGACTATCACTTATTGGAAAGATTATTCCCGTATCAAGCCATTTTAATACCTCTTTTCTTACCACTTCTTGCATTATAGGATTCAACCTACGTTGGTTTTGAACACAAGACTTATCATCATCAATCAAATGAATCTTATGCATGCACATAGATGGACTAATACCTTTCAAATCTTTAATGCTCTAACCAATAGAGGATTTATGCTCTCTTAAGACTCTTAGCAATTTTTCTAATTCTAGTTCTTTAAGGGAAGAGGATACGATTACCGGATACGTTTCATCTTTTTTCAAGTAAGCATACTTTAAGTGCTCCGGCAATGGTTTTAATTCCACATTCTTCTTCTCTTGTACCTCCTCATTTGGTCCTTCATCAAGTTTTTCAACCTTTGCTTCCTTTGCTTCCTCATTCGTGAGTGCCCTACAAGCATTTAAACTATGTAAATCATCAATCATTTCATCATTTTCCAAACAAAAAGAGGATTTAGATTTTAAAGATTCAATTGAGTAAGAATGGCTTATGATAATTTTCAACGGATCCTTGGAGTGAAGATGATGCATATGCTCTTCAACAATGTTATCCACAGCCTCCAATCTTCTATATTCCTTCTTATTTTTGGGATACCTCATAACCTCTCTCAATGAAAATATCACCTCTTCTTCATTTACCCTTAAAGTAAGCTCTCCCTTCTCCACATCAATCAATGTTTTTGCTGTGGCAAGGAATGGACGACCAAGTATTAATGGAATATTTGAATCTTCATCCACATCTAATACCACAAAATCAATGGGAAATACAAACTTGCCAACTTTGATCAACACATCTTCAACAATTCATTTCGGATACGTCAACGATCGATCGGGGCATCAAATTAATGCTAGCTCCCAAATCACATAAGGCTTTGTAGTTCTCATGCTCTCCCATCTCACATGGAATAGTGAAACTCCCCGAATCTTTCAATTTAGGGGAAAGTTTCTTTTGCAAGATTGCACTACATTCCTCCGTAAGGTTCACCGTTTTAAATTCTCCCAAGCTTCTTTTCTTTGATAAAATATTCTTCAAGAACTTTGAGTAGTTAGGCATTTGTAATAAAGCCTCCACAAAAAGAATATTCACATGTATCTTCTTCAACATTTCAACAAACTTAGTAAATTTCTCTTCTAATCCCTTTTTCAAGCACCTTTGTGGAAACGGAATTGCAACGGGAAACTTTGGAATTTCCCATTCATCCCTTTCAAACTTCTCCTCTCTCTCTTTTCGTTTTTCTTCTCTACATATTTCCCACTTCTTTGGAGACGTCACTTTTTCTTCTTCAAGTATAGGGGTACTTTCATCTTTTTCAACAATTTCAACTTCTTTCTCTTTCCCTTCTTCATCCAAGCTTTCCATAGGCTCAACTTCACACTCTACCCCCTCTACTTCCGTTGGCATAGAAGGCCCTTCGTATTTTGTTCCACTACGAAGTTCAATAGCCTTACATTACTCCTTTGGATTAGTAATGGTTGTAGATGAAAATTTCCCTTGCCGATGAACATCCCCCTTTTCACTTGCCATTTGACTAATGTGAGTCTCAGTTGCTTTAAATCTCCAATCATTCACTTCCCTTTCTTGCCTTCTTTCTTCTTTCTCTAGCAACCTCTCATCCCTTTCATGTTTCATGAGCTCAAACATTTTTTCCATTTGATCCTCTACCGTAGGCTTCTCTTCACCATTTTGAGCTTTCTTCCCTGGATTAATGCCCGGTGGAAGAGTGAGGGTATTCTCTTGATTTCCATACAAAAAATTCTCATACCTACGGGGTTAGTTAAAATTCCCTTGAAAATTACCTTGCCCACATCCTCCTTGTCTTTGTGGATATCCTCCTCCATAATTTCCAAAATTACTACCATAATTTCCTTGGAAGTTCATTCCTTACATGAAGGCAACTTCCTCAAGAGTCATCTCCGGTAGACACCATGCATCTTGAATTCCAAAATTAGAAGACATATTTTGTTGAGGTATAGAGGTAGGCATTTGGCAACTTAGAGAAGATTGACCCATATTAGGCATAGTCATCCCTTGTTGAGGATTAGGATACACTTGTTGATTCATCAAGGGCAATGACATACCTTGTTGAGGACTAGAAAACACTTGTTGATTCACACCCGGTGTAAAATTTGGAGATATTTTCATATTAGCATTTATCCTCTTTAGTATCTTCGTGATTGTTTTGTCGGTCGAATCTTCCTTAGGCATCTCTATTTTTTTTTACTTGTTGCAAGCACACTTCTTCCATCTTAGCAGTTCTTTCCCTTTCATACATTCCTGGTGCACGATCCATAAGTCATTGACCCGTATTCAAAGCTACTTCCTCACATATTGAAATTGCTCTTTCCGGAGTTTGCCCCAAAATCAAAACTCCCGCTGAAGCATCAATGAGCATCCTCTCACTTCCATATAAACCGACATAGAAGAATCCTATTTGTTGCTCTTCGGTATTTGTTGCTCTTCGGGGAATCCATATTGGGGACACTTCCTTAGCATCTCTTTGAATCGGTCTCATGCCTCACTAAATGTTTCAAGTGGTAATTGCTTGAATTGAAAAATTTTCCCTATAAGATGCAACATCATGGACGGTGGAAAATACTTGCTCAAAAATCTTTGTGCCAACTCTCTCCATGTGGTGTATAATCCCGATGGTATAGTATGATATCAAGCCTTAGCTCTATCTCGTAATGAAAATGAGAAAAGCTTCATTTTAACAACATCCTCACTTACCCCATTTATCTTTATCGTGTTTGCCAACTCTATAAATTGGGCTAAGTGAGCATTCAGGTTCTCCATGGTACCACTACCAAATTGATTTTCTTGCACCATATTGATCAACCCCGTCTTTATCTCAAAATTATTCACATTCAATGGCGGGCCCATTCCATAATTTCCATATTGCGGTTGGAAATGATCACGGACATTCATTCCCACTCCATTATTTCCATTTCCACGAGGTTGATTTTGCACCACCAGAGGATTATTCCTTGCTTCTTGTTGTGCCATCAAGTTTTGAATAATAGCTTGCATTTGTTGGTTTTGCAAATGCATTTGTTGAGCATACGCTTGTGGCACAAATTCCGGATTATTATAACCCCCTCTAACATTATCAACTCCATGAAAATTCCTTATATTGCCTTCTTCATCAACCATGTTTGCATTATCCCTTACTTCTTCCATACTCTCTTCTGTAGTCTCTAACACTCCTCTTCTTTGTCTTCTTAAGGTAGCTTCCAATTCCAAGTTCAAAGATTCAATCGATTGAGACCTTGAACAAGTTCGCATGTACCTACAAAAATTTTCCAATTAGCTCTCCAAGTAGCCAAGACAAGTGAACAAGTATCAAATATAAGAAATATCCATATCAAAACTAATCAACTTCAAACTCGTTACAACCAAAAGTTTAACATTTTCCCGGCAACGGCGCCATATTCTTAGTCGTATTTTTAGTAAATGTGAAGAGTAAGAGACTCTATCGTTGTTGTAAAGGCGTGATCAAATACAAAATTTATAATAATATCGTCACAAGGGAAATGAAACTTAGGTTTGTATCCGAATTTTTCATTGATTTGTGCTTTGTAAGGATGACAGATTGAAGATGTTGTATTTAAGACAATTACTTAATTCTCTACTCAATTAACTAGAATTAAGACTAACAAAGTAAGTGATCAAAGACAAGCAAATGATGAATGGAATGGATGTAGATTTCACTTGAGAAGAGAGCAAGACTAATCATACTCATGGTTAAGACTTGAGCTAGATATGCAAAACTCTTGATGATAATTTTCATTAACTTGTGGATTAAAAGCAATCACAATTTTACCCCTAGTCCCTATGGACAAGGCAACTAGGTTCTTGACTTTTTTAAAATTGGAATGGTCATCCTAATACTATGAATAGAAGATTTAATCACACAAACATTAAAATGAAACATGATTGATATATTATAAAAGGAAATCTACAAATATATTCAAATCATTACTCAAGTTTTACATATCTAACTCTCCACCTCAACCATTCATATGATTAGCCCTATTATAGGGCTAGCCACTAAACATGGTGATTAATTCAATACAAATCAAGCTTTGCTACAATTGAGCCATAATAAGAAGAAACCCAACAATTTGAAAGTAGATTGGCTTCCCTTGCATGGAAAGACCTCTCCTCCTCTTCAATGTATCAAATTCTTTACTCCTTGATGCTTCAATCTTCTCAAATGGTGGAAGGATAGATGGAATGATAGATTTATGGAGTGAAAGTGAAGATCAAATGGAAATTGGATGGATCTAGATGGTAGAGATGGATTATGGATCTAGTGTATGAGCAAATGTTGTGTGGAGTGTGTGTAACTGCTATGAATCTGATCTCCCCATCAAAAATTCGCACAAGTCATCCTTTTATATCACTTATGGACCTTCTAGAAGCTTTCGAAATATTCTGAAAACTGCACAGGTTTTTGCACCTACATGGCCCGTGTAGGGCGCACCTACTTTGGCATATTGTGCGTGCTTACGGACACGGCTCGTGCTGCAGTACACGGCCTTGGTCGTGGTCGTGTAGCATTTTCTGATATAAGTACATGGTTTCTTCTTACAGGGCCGTGTTCCGCACACGGGGCGTGCAACAACGCACCGCTCGTGCGCCAGCAAAAGGCCATCCTCCTGGGCGAGCAACAATTTTTGATGATAATACACGGCCACTTGTTACAGGGCCATGTTCCGCACACGGCCCGTGTACAAGCAGGCTGTGTCCTTCCGACTCCGTTTCGTTTCCAACTCTGTTTTTGTCCATTTCTTGACCTGTTTTACACATATTTAAGCGAATTTACACAATTCTATCAAATCATACCACATTCCTCAAAATAAAAAAAACTCCACCAAAAGTAACACAAATACGGATAAAAATATCCAAAAATACACAAATAACAGTACTAAAATTTAGGTGAAAATGACAACGATCAGTGAGCATACAGGCTAATTAATGAAAAGCAGAAGGAAGAACTGTACCCATGGAATGCACAACATCTAAAAAAGTTCTATCAGTAAGCAAGAAGGGAAGCAGGTTATGCAATTTTCTACTTCCAATGAAACACCATAATGTAATAGAGGAAAAATTACTCAGTTTGAGTAATATTATGCGAAACTAGTATAATCAAAGCAATTTTATCATCACACTTTGAATAGCCAAAGATAAAAAGTCTCAAACAAAGGATGGGAATTAAGTGAATCACAATATATCATTACCAACAAATATACTAAGGATAAAAGACATAAAGTCTAGGATATAGTAAAACAAAAAGAAAGGAGATATAGAGAATCAGAATCCATCATCCTATACAACACAAAATCATCAAAATAATTAAAGAAAATAGCAAGGGAAACTTTAAAATAACTTCCAGGGATCAGGAAAAGCTGAGATCACGGAAAGCCTTCAACTTGGCTTCAGCAGCTTCAGCTCGAACGGTCATCTCTCGCAGACGATCAGCTTCAGTTCTCAGACGATCTGCTAGGTCAGCATTTTATGTCTAAAGTAGTTACACGGGCAGATAACAGGGCAGACTCTTCAGGAACCGAGACTGGAGCGCTGGAGTAATGACAGGGTTTAGCATTTCTAATTTAAATAATTCCCAGTACTCAGCAAGTTCTCAAGCCATGTTGGCTAAATTAGAAACAATTCACCCAGCCTCAGAACTTAAACCCTAGTCGGCTGTATCGCCAAGAGGAACAGTGGATCACCGGGGAGTTGACAGAGATGATTGACTTTTTTTTGAACAATAGGTAGGGATGTCATTCTTGTCCCGGCCCGGCCCGACCCGTAAGATTTGGGGCGGCCCAAATCTAGCTCGGAGCAAAAATGGGCTAGGCTGGGCCAGACCCGTACGTATATGGGGCGAGTCCGGGTCTTGACTAAGCCCTGCCCCGACCTGAACCCGCCCCGTCCCGTTAAATATAGTAATAAATTTATTATATTATATATGTTATATAATAATATATATATATAATTATATTAATTATTTATTATGATATAAATTAGTCTGCGGATCTAACCCTACCTCTCTTATCCTTTCAACAGTCACGCCTGATGCCTCCCCCCATTTTCTAACCCTAGTGCACTGCAATCTCTCTCTTGACCGTCATCCGCCAGCCACCAGCCACCGCCCGCCGGCCACCGTCCTCCCCCTATTTTCCAAGTTCCAACAGTACACATACTCTCTCGAGTCTCGTCTCTTTCAAGTTTCAAGTGACCACCCGCCATCAGCCATCCACCATCCGCCAACCGTTTCTTCGTCAGAATCTCATAATAGTCAAGGTATGGAACTGAGTTGATAATTAAACTACATTTTGTAATTGCTCAGTAATTTATTTATATTTATTTTGTGATTGCGTATATTCAGTAATTAATTTTGAAATTACTTGAATTTATTAAAAATAAAATTAACATTGGATTCGTATCAATCCTTTTATAAATCTATATTAATTATGCCGAAGACAAAAATACGTTATAACCTATTTATGATTTAAATATACTCTATATCATATAATATATGTTTTCAATTAATTGAGCATATTCAGTACTTATTTGAAACTTTATTACCAATTTTCCATATTAATTTGCCAGCGTTACATGATTAGGAATTTATAGTTTATTATGTTTTAATTTAGGAATTTTTTGAATGATCACAGGGTAATCCTATTTCTGATAATTTAATGTATTTAAGTATGTATATTTGATGGTAGAATGCTTGTGGCTTGAATTGTTGGGTTGAATACATGTTCAAAATTATGATGCCTCTTCACCTATGCCATAAATTCAAAATCTTTGTAATACTGATTCCTTCCTTACAGTTGAGGTAGGGCACGTTATGAGTACAACTGATGAGTTTTTGAAGTAATAGGTTGTCTTGATGTCCTCTTTGGTAACAAGATAGCAATGTTCAATTGGAATATTTGGTTCATGTTGAATTAAATAATACTTAATGCGCCTAAAAAATTACTTAAAAGAGATTGCCCACTAATTGCACCTTGGCAGGTTTAATTTCTTTCATTCCGTTTAGTTGAAAGCAAGGGGTTTAATTTCTTTACAGTACACACATGAAAATGCATTACTTCCTTTCTGTGTTAATTTCCGGCCACACACATGTCATTTACTCCTCATAAAAGAATGTAAATTAACTACTAATTTTTGTTTTGCAGTTTTAACTTTCAACTCTATGGCTGAACTCGTAGATTTTAATGAACAAGGTGATGACAATATAAGTTCACCTATAGAGATGTCGCCGAATACATCTCGATCACCTACTCCTATAAGTTCTCCAACTAAACCTTATTCTTCATCTCCAGATTTGCCAAGCTCGCAAGATGGTGCTCCATTAGATTCTGAAAATGATGTTAAACCAAATGCAGAGGTGGATGATTGAACTAGTTCAAAAACAAGATCAGAAATTTGGAAGCACTATACCAAAGAGAAAATTAACGGACTGCAAAAGACTAGGTGCAAATATTGTAAAAGTTTGTTGTTGGGTGATCCAAGCCAAGGCACTAGTCATTTGAGGAAGCATTATGGTAGATGCCCAAAAAGGACTATAAAGGACATAAGACAACAAGTATTGCAAGCAAAGTTCAATAAGGACAAACAGTTATAGCTTTCATCTAACCACTTTGATCAGGAGTCTTCTTGTAAAGAGCTATCCCGCATGATCATTATGCATGAGTACCCTATGAAGATGGTAGAACATGTAGGCTTCAAGAGCTTTCTTAGCTCTGTGAACCCTTGTTTTAAGTTGGTGTCCAGAAACACAATCAAGAATGATTGTGTGAAGATGTACGAGGCTATGAAGGTTGATGTAATGTGCATATTTGAGAAGTGTGAATGCCGAGTTACAATTACTACTGATATGTGGACATCTTCATATCAAAAGAAATGATTTATGGTTGTTACTGCACACTTCAATGATACCAATTGGAAGTTGCAAAGTCGAATAATTTGGTATGAGTTGAATATATTTCTTACTCAGTCACTTATTATTATATTACGTTGATTCTTTTTTTTTTATTTTTAATTGTTGCATTGTATTGGAAACTTTTATGCTAATCATGTTTCACTTTTAAATTTCTTTATTTATGTGCCAAGCCCTCATTCAAGTGAGGTTCTATGTGAAACTTTGATTGAATGCTTCCTAGATTGGAACTTAGAATGTAAGTTATCCACTATTACAGTGGATAATTGTACAACTAATGATTCAATGATCAATATGCTATTGGAGAAGCTATCTACGGATTCTTTGTTGATTGGAGGAAAATTACTTCACATGCGGTGTTGTGCACACATTTTAAACTTGATTGTGAAGGTAGAATTGGATGTCATTGAAGATACGATAGAGAATATGAGAGATAGTGTTTCTTATTGGTCGGGAACACCAAAAAGATGGGAGAAGTTTGAGGAAACAACTCGTCATCTTGGGGTACAGATTGGTAAGAAACTTTTACTTGATTGCAAGACTCGTTGGAACTCGACCTATTTGATGCTACAAACTGCTTTAGAGTATAAAAATATGTTTTTTCGCTTGAAGCATCGTGATGCAAAGTATAAGTGTGTGTCTAAGGCTGAATGGAATTTAACAAATGTAATATGTGATAAACTCAAATTGTTTTATAATGTGACTGAGTTGTTCTCTGGTACTAAATATCCAACTGCTAATTTGTATTTTCCAAAAATATGTGAGATCAAGCTTGCCATAGGCCAATGGTTGATTTTTGGTGTAGAGGTTGTTCAAAAAATGGCTTTTAATATGATGGATAAGTTTGATAAATATTGGTCTGATGTGCATGGAATCATGGGGGCAGCAACATTGTTGGATCCTAGGTATAAGACGGTGTTGTTAGAATTCTATTTCAGCAAGATTTATATTGCTGAAAGTGAAAATGAAGTAGAGAAAATTCTTGATTTGTGTCGTGAGTTGCTTACTCAATATGAGTTGAAGGAAAAAGATTGTGATGCAAGTTGCTCAACTAAAAATTATATTGTTGTTGACCCTTCACTATATGAGTATGACTTGTATGCTTCCACAAGAAAAAGAAAGAGTGTGAGGTCGGAATTGGACCAATACCTAGAGGAGGATGTTCTGCCACGAACTTCTGATTTTGATGTCTTAGTTTGGTGGAAGTCTAATAATGGGAAATATCCTATTTTGCATCGAATTGCAAAAGATATTTTAGTCATTCCTGTTTCTATTGTTGCATCAGAGTCTGCTTTTAGTACAATTGGATGATTGATCAGTCCTCATCGTAGTAGGCTTCGCCATAAGACATTGGAGGCTTTGATGTGTGCTCAAAATTGGATACTTTCTGAAAGAAGTAATTATATTGCATAAAGTCTATTTAATATGAGTATAATAGTTTAATGTGATTATTTTCTTTTTGGTGACAATTTACTTTTATATATATTTTAGAAAACTCAACAAGTGGAAAGCATGAAACAATGCTCTATGATTCAGATGATGAGAAGATCGAGATATTGGTATGTGTAAATTTATTTTTAATATGCTTACGAGTAATCTAACTTATTTCAAATTTTATTTTATCTATTGTAGGATGTCTAATAATGAAGAGTTTCGTGGGAACACAGTTGTTTGAATCAGTGATGACTTATTTTGAGAGTTTATGGATTAATATCTATCTTGATTCTTGAATTCTTAAAACAGATGATTGACTCCTTACTTTTATGACTTAATTTATGTTTTGAATTTTTAATATTATGTGTTTTCTATGTTTATGGATTTTAATGCTAGTATATGTGATGTTAATATATGTTTTTAATCATAGTTTTCAGAGTTATGATGCAAAGAATGCGACTACAATGTCATTGCTGAGATGTAACATATAATTTTGATGATTGTTGATGGTGATTATTTATTACAGTGTGAGGGTTGATGACTATTGATGGAAATTATAGTGTGAGGGCTGAGATGTTTCATGTTTAGTGTAGATGAATGGTGATTAAAAAAAACAGAGCTGGGTGGGGCAGACCCGTCCCGGATAGGGTGGAGCGCGGGTCTGTGAAGTAGGACCAGTGCGGGGCATGGGGCGAGCAATTTTGAAACAGGCTAGGTCTGGGTAGTTAACTACCCGGCCCGACTTGGCCCGTTGACATCCCTAACAACAGGACGCTTCCCTCGGGCAACCCGTTTTCTCCGAGTCTTCTCAGACTCATTTTCAGTGGATGCTTCAGATTTGTACTGTTGAGCAATATCTCAGATGGCAAAATGGGTTTCGGACTATGACCTAATCCCAAGAGAAGATCGATTCCCAGGAATTTTCTTCACAGCTTCATCAGAGTTAGAACCAGGATCTTCAGGTAGTTCTCTTTCCATGGGATCCGAAACAGCAGGGTAAACTTAGGGTTTGATGGACCTTCAGCATCATATTTTCTTTTTCGGCTGAGGGACAAACCCCGAATAATATCTTCATAAGGAACTAAAGACAGACACAGTTTATCTGCAAAAAGATATTAGAAAACACAAATAAAGGAAGCAAGCTGGAAATAAAACCACACATAATATCAAAGGAGGAAAAAAGGGAAGTTTAATACCTTCAGGGATAGCACGCCCGCGGCGAGTAAGGTTAGTAGTGACAAGCATTTCTTTAGATAGAAGAGTAGAAGCTTAAAAGGAAAATGCCATATCCATAAGCTGATTATAAGCCTTCCTGAAACTACGACTGAGATTGGCAAAAACGGGATGTTCAGGACCTAGAAAAGAAAAATGACAGACAATAATATAGGCAGCGGAGCAACTCAGTATAATCAGTAAAAAAGAGAAAATAAGAGAAAAACACAAGTAAAAGGAAAGAAAACTTCTTCTTATTACCAGCAGGAAAAGGACGGAATAGCAGAGAAGACATCAGAGAAGCATCAAAATTAGAAGAAGCACGGTAACTCCCCAGTAGCCAAAACCAAGAGGACTCCCATCCGCGACCAACAATGTTACTTCCTCCAATTAGTTTTGTCCCTCCAGGCATCAGGCAGTAGTAACCAGTATGACGAGGGGCGAAAGTAAAATAGAAATAAATCTCACGAGGTTCATTAAAATTGTGACCTACCAATCGAAACAGACAAATAACGGCAAGAAAGTTCACCCACGAAGCAGGAAGTATTTGCACATAGATTATCCCCCAGTATAGATACAGACGCATAATGAATGAGGGCAAGGGTAATCGTAGACTAGCAGTGAACAACACTTCATTGAAGGGAATAGCACCGTCAGGAGGGGCATTAATCCTAGCATTAGGACCAGGAGCAATAAACTGCATAAGTTCTATATCTGCCTGGGTGATTCGATTGGGCCACGAATACGCGTCACCAACAGCATAAAGATCCGGTGCAGGAGAAGCAATAGGAGGCTTAGGGGCTCGCCGAGATATCGGAGTAAATGGAATACGAGAAGATGAACCACCATGGCGGCCGCGGCCACCGGCACGACCACGGCCACGAGACCCCCATATTGCAATCAGAACGATGCACGACACGATCGAAAGGCCTCTCAGGACTTTCATCGGAGGAATGAATGGATATAGTAAACTCTTGAGAAGAGCTGAAATTCCTACGAGCCATGGGAGAAGAAGAAAGAGAAAGACAGAGAAAGAATGGAGAAAATAGAGAATATGAAAGGGAGAAAAGGAATTTTTAGAAATAAAAGAGGGAGAAGTTGAAGAGGTGGTTGCGAAGCCCTAGGCTGGACCTTTGATGACGCCAGCCGAATTCAAATTCAAAAATAAAACTTCCAGATCATGTGAAAGTGTGGCCCACACACACATACACAAATATAAAAAAAATGGGGTATATGGGTATAGAACCCAGAAAATACTGGGAATATTTTCCATTAATACTTGAAATTAATCGAAATACAGGAGAAATCGGAACAAAAAAGCAAGATACAATCAGGACTCAATAGTATCGACAGGAGACTTGGTGAGAGGATCCTCAGGAGAATCAATGATAGCAGTCGTATCTGCAAAAACAGGAGTTGAAATAACCAGAGGAGCAATTTGAGAAGAAGGAGAGTGATCATCCCCAAGAAGATTGGCGTTGGCAACTTTCTCTTGAACCTCAGATAGGAAGTCCTTATCTGACAATAAAGGCACTTCAAAAGAAGCAATAGCCTCAGGTATGTTATCCACAAGAAAAGCGGAAGAAATAAAATCCTCAGATTGAGCATTTTTTTCTCCGAAGGGATGTCGGTGATAAAATCCGAATAAGCACCAAGGAGACCAAAGTCAAGATCATTCTTCAAGCTTTCTCCAGAAGGCATAGGCACTTCAGTTAAACTCTCTTTGAGTTCAGAACGGATAGCGTTAAGTCTTCAGCAGATAACTTCCTGGCAAGTTTTTCAACCACATTTATATAAGCTGAACAAAAACAGAAGACACGGGCAAGAGGAAGAACATGCTCACGCGTCTGAGTCAACACGTCAAAAACTTTCAAATATTTAGCGTGCCAAAAAGAACGAGAATCAGTAACAGTCTTCAATTGAGCAGTTAATTGCTCCTTTTCAGTAGACGAGTGAAGGCACAAAGCTTGAAATTCTTTCTCTAGATTAGAGAGATCATCTTGACACCGATCATATTTTCTAGAAAGACATGATAGTCACCGGACAACCTGTCTATATCCTCAGAAAGGTTGGCAATAAAGCAGAAGGCTTGACCTAAATGACCGGCAGCGCACATGGACTTAGCTCGTGGGCTCATCTGAGAAAAAGCAGCAGCATTTTCTTCGGTACATGACTGGGAAGGATAATTCATAGCAATTTTCAGATGAGGAAAATTGGCAGAAATTTTAGTGTCCAAAGATCGAAAGTAAGTGGCTCCAGCCCCATCTAGAGAGATATCTGCTTTGGAAAGGGTGGTGTTTCTCTTAGGATCCACTGGGCCGAACGGGATTGGTAAATTGTCCTTCTAAAGGAATAACCCCAGAGAGTGATTTGAAAGGGCTATCTGAAGTCTACTGGAGACTTTTCGAGGGGATGCTTTGGTAGATTTACCTCGGGCTTAGAAGATATTTTCAGGGAAGAAAGAATTACATCCCTAGAAATGGGTATAAGATCATCGGGAATATCTATCAATTTGGGATCACTAGAAGATTTGAGTTTTCTGGGATGAGTCAGAGGGGCTAACCCGGGGCTTCTTTGAAGTAGGGATATCCCCAAGAGAAAAGGAAATGGGTTTCTTCGAAATAGAAGGGGTAGATGAGGAAGCAGACGTTCACTGGCAGGGACTAAACGAGAGCGCTTACCTAAACAAATAGGAAATTTTTAGTAGGGAAAGAGGAAAATAATAAAAGAGGAAGGGAGAAAAGCAAGAACATAAAAGATTACCAGTATTTGAAGTCATAGGTGAAGCTACGGAAGATAAATGATAAAGCTGAAGATTCTTGTATGTCAAAAGCTCATCCACGTGACGCTTAGTAGGCGGCCAGGAAAAGACTGTCTCCAAATAATCTTTAAAACTACGAGATAGATGATCAGAGGAGGGAACACCCGAGGCTGAAAACAAACAAAATACCAGAAAATCAGATAACAGAAGTGTTCTAACAGAATAACAAGAAGAAGGCAGAAAACTACACTCACAAGGAGGTGAATCTTGAAAATAATTGGGAAGGGCCTCTTTTAAGGAGGCCGATGAATTGTTATCTAAACAAATAGGGGTATCCCCACCCCAAGGGCTAGAAACCCAAAACTAGTTATTTTTCCAGCCATTATTAGAGCCTGGAATGCCAGTAATAAGGCCAGTACGACTACGAGGGAGCAAGAAGTAACATCCCCGAGAATTACTTTCAGTGGTAAAAGAATAGAGAAAATCAATCTCTAAGAAAGAAATGAAAGAGTAACCAGATTGGCGGAATAAGATGAGCAGACAATATAAATAGACCACCCATTAAGAGCAAGCAGGGCAGGAGATATCCTCCAATGAATAAGGAAACGAGAGATAACCGAATGAAGGGGAAAACGAACTCCATTATGCAACATCAATTCGTATGTACCGACATAACCATGAGGAGGCCAGCACATACGACCCTGAGAATCAGGCTTATGAAGAGTAATCGATTGAGGACAACATAATTGAAAAATATTCAACTTCTTCAAGGATAAACTGGAACAACAAAAACTAGCCGCAAAATCAGAGCCATCGGCACAAGTAGTCATATCAATATTTAGGAAAACATCAATAGGAATTTCATCGTCACCATCAGACGAATAAGAGTGGGTATGTGAAGAAGGAGCCATAGAATAAGAAGGAGATAGAGAAGGCATGTAATCGCTATCGAGATCCATAAATGAAAGAAGAGTAATTCAATACCTGGAAAGGAAGAAGGAAGAAGGAAGATTCAGATCAAAAGCTACGGAGAGGGAGATTGACGAACTGGAAACCCTAGAAATTTGAGAAAGTAGGCGAGCAGGCGAAGAATTGAAGGAAAAAAGCAGGGAAAATGCAGTTGTCAAGAAATGGGCAAAGTAAAAGCCCAAAAGAGTTTAAAGACACGGAAGATGGGGGGAAATTGGAAAGGCACTGGATCAGATAACAGTTTGACCTCGAACATTCTCACTGTGTGTGATTATCCGAGCTCGAGGGGGCTAATGTTATGGGATAAAATACACAGCCCAAACAATCCGAAGGTAAGCCCAATAACCAAGGCCCAAAAGAAAAGGAGGAAGAAGACCCGCAGGCCCACTACAACCTTATTTAATTATCCCCTGGGAGATATGGAGAAACTTAGGGATAATTATGTAGATATATTCGGGAAAATTACCAAAGAGTAAACGAGGAAATAACACCTAATTTCCTTGGGAAGAGCAAACGAAAGACAGCAACTAGAAGGGGCTATAGTGGTCCTCTATATCAGTTTCTTTAGATTCTTCATCAACCAATGAGGCCAGAGAAGGTACAAAGAGCATTGAATTTGTTATGAGATGATTCTAGAATAGGACACATTGCAACCAATCACTGGAAAGAACAATCTAGAAGCATACAAGAGCATCTAGGCTCACAAAATAGGAGATAAGAGGTATAAATAGGATAAATCCAACACAAAATGTACGTTACTGTGATTCACCAAAAAAGATCAATGAAATATACAAAGGCTCAATAGCCAAATCCAACACATTTTCCTTTACTTTACTTCTTCCATCAATTACCTCATGTTGGACCTCGTTTGAGTCTCCTTGACGAAAACAGACCACAACAGTAGGCTTTCCAAAACTCAAATGGTATATATATATATATATATATATATATATATATATATATATATATATATATATATATATATATATATATATATATATATATATATATATATATATATATATACTTCTCTCACGACCTAATATGATAAATTTATTTCCAAGGATGGTGCCCGAAATTGAATTGAGGACCCAAATTTACATTACAAAATAAAATACTCTTTGTGTCTTAAACAATCATTCATACTGTTTAGAAAAATAACTTCATAATATATATATATATATATGATAATATACTTCTCTCACGGCCTAATATGAAAAATTTATTTCCAAGGATGCAGGGCCGGCCATGAGGGGTGGCAACGTGGGCCCTTGCCATGGGCCCCAAAATTTTAGGGGCCCATTTTTTTAATACCTTTATATATTTATTTATTGTGTTGATTAAAATTTAGGCCTAATATATATTTATTTATTAAGTTTGATTAAATTTTAGACCCAACTAACTATTTACAAATTGGATGTTTAATTTATTTAATGTAATAATGCTACCAAATTATTTAATATTATAGGATCAAACTAATAATTATTTTTTATTGAATCAATGATTAATGAGATTTATCATTTATCCTTTCAAAAATGCAAAATCACTACCGTATATTTTTATTTTTTTCTTAAAAAACTAACAATATTTACACATAAATTATTAAAAAAATACCAAATTTATATTTCTTGCAAAATTAGTAATTTAAAATACCTAATTTAACATTCTAATCCTCAATTCTCCATATTACTAATTCATTTTAATATTATATTCATTTATATGGTTAATGTATCAAAGATATGAAAGGTAAATTATTTTTCATTTTATAATTTTTTTAATGATTTTTTTCTTTTTCATATTTTATAAATTATATTTTTATTATAAAATTTATTAATATAAAAAATAAAATAAAATAATTGAGGGGCCTCAATTTTTATTTTGCCACGGGCCCCTAAATTTTCAAGGCCGGCCCTGAAGGATGGTGCCCGAAATTGAAGTGAGGACCCAAATTTACATTATAAAATAAAATACTCTTTGTGTCTTAAACAATCATTCATAGTGTATAGAAAAATAACTTCATTCATCCTAGAAGTGGGTTTAAGGTGTTGTTTTATTTTTTTTAGTGTGATAGTTATTGGGGGAACTATGACAGACGAGAAAAAATGTGAACCGATTGAATATTTATTTTACTAATTTTATAATTGATGTTACAATTTTTTTGAGTAAGCACGATTTTATAAAATGAATAGTGTATTACTTTTATTAAAAATAAAATAAAACAAGTATTATATAAGCTGCTTAATGCTCAAACGAGAAAAAGAAAAAAAAAATAAAAGAAGGTATATAAAAAATAGGAGAGAAACATTAATATTATATAAAATAATAAAAAAATTGAAGAGAAAACTTAAATGAAATAAGTAAAATAAGGAAAAGAATTACACTGAGATAAAAACTGAATGCAAGTCCCCTCTTTAACAAAAAAAATATGAATAAACGTGCACAAGTTTATACTGTAACTAACTCAGACCAAGTTTACACTATAATTAGTCAGGGTTATACTAATTTGGATCCTCTTTCGTACTTAGTTTCTCTCAATTTACGTGAATTTCTTATAATCTGCATGATTCTCTCAATTTACGTGAATTTCTTATAATCTGCATCATCCAATGTAGTGAATGACTTGCCAGATAATGAAATTGGTAAATGTTATCCGAATATAAAATCAAACCAACCTATCCAACCTACTTAAGCAAAATGCTTAAGGTGAATAAAGAAAAGACATCAAGGATTCATATACAAAGATGCTATCTAAATTTTGATTCTGTCTGCAACGTTTGATTCTGTCTGCAACGTGAGTGTCGGGGACAGCATCCTCGTACCAAAATAAATTGAGAAGTCTTCTTACCAAAATAAATTGAGAAGTCTTCTTACCTTTTTGTTGCTTCTGGTATCTTTCAGTTTGCACTATATCATGACGTAGGCTCGACCACTTGGGCCAACCTTAGGCGAGTACCCCTCCTAAGTACAACGGACTAACCTAGGCCATGCACCTTCTTGATCGCACAAAGATCCCGTCCAGGTAAGTATGGATTACGGTGCTCGTCGATTACTTTTTATACTAAGTACCTCCAAAATTTTCCTCAATCCTCATTCGATGTGGGAGACAGAATCCTAGAATTCTTACTTATCATCTCAACCATGAACTGGATCATCTAATACGAGTTGCTCGTGTCAAGGTTTTAGTCCAAACCATACTCTCTTATTTAAGTTATTTTGCTCCCATTGTAATTACACTAAATTAATTTATGTTGAGATGAGATTTAGATTTAAATGTATAAACTTACACCTCCTTCAGTGGTTCAAGTAAATCGCCTGTACTTTGCTCTCCCAATGATCAACAAGTCAACAACACCAAATCATCACTTTTTTTGGTGAAATTTTATGCCTAGACTTTTTTCACTGTTATCTCTTTTTCGTTTCTTTTGATTTATTTTATTTTACTTTTAATTAATTATAAATATTATTTTTAGATTTATATAGTATTAACTAATACATTAAAATTAAACTTATACATAAACCATATATTAAGAAATAATTAATCTCGTCCCAAGAACAAGAACCCTTAACATTTATTGTTTTACGATATTTAGAGTATAAGTTAGTTCTCGGTGAACTGGGTTTACAATGTAACTCCTATAGTTCCTGTTTAATTTAAACATGTTTAATTTAAATTTTAACCGTACATAGAGTATATAAAATTAGAAGGGGACCACATATTTAAACCACGAACCCGGTTTACAAAATATTTGTTTTAAAAAATTGTGTTATTGACCAATTTTATTAATGTTTTTTAAATAATTTAATATTCTTATGTAATAAAAAATAGTAGATTATATCATGTGTTTGGTGTGGATGTTATAATGTATTTTGAGGTTATTGAATTATATACGGTGTTATTTTCTATAAATATAATAAAATATATACTTCAACTTCAGTGCACTGGGTACACCGGTGCACCTAGATAATCTAAGTCAATAGATCGTAAATATATTTAATCCTAACCACTAAATAAAATAAATTAATTAAAATTAAAAACAATAACCACCCACTAACTATCTCATTTACTCTATAAATTATCAGGTGCATCACAGAATAACCCTAAAATATATTACCTTTACGAAAAAATAACCTATTAAAAATCACGTTTAAATTAACTCACTGAAAAAGGTATTCATTAAATGAATTTTGGAGTGAGGCTCTTGTACCCGAGAGCACATCTTGTTCCCATGTGAACACAAGAGTATTAACATAGGAACATGATGTGCTCTCGGAGACACAGGAGTTTTTGCCTTCTGCTAAAATAAATGTTCATAATTAATTTGAGAAAAAAAATCATTTATTTACTTAATAAAAAAATTCGTGATTAAATCGAAAAAGAAAAAGAAGATAAGTTCATGTACTTTTCTGATAAAGAAAAGAACTGATGATTATGATAATGTCATCTATTTTAAATGACAATGGCATCTTCTTTTAAAAAAAAATTAAAAAGAATCAAAATATTGCATGTATTATACCTCACAAGACTGGGACAAGGTTACATAAATCATGAAGAAAAATCAGTTTTAAGATCAGATTCTCAAAAGTCTAAATACCAGAAGAAGAGCTAACACAGGAACATTCATCTATTCATGTTGACAGCAGAGTTGCTTCACTATTAAAAAAAAAAAAAAAAGGCAAAAGCTCCTGCGCTCCAGGGAACACGGTCCGTGTTTCCATGTGAACACAACCCTTCCCCTCCCTATTCTATTTAAACCTATGTATTGCTAGGGAGTTTAAATTGTAAAGGGGCACCGAAATTGCAAAGGAGCACGGATTAATCCATGTGCCCGGGCGCACAAGAGACTCACTCTAAAAAAAATAAAGGTCCAAAATCAAAATTGGTTTCATAGACATTCATCGATTCCCTGGGGATGCCGTCCGTTCCATCCCCAGAATCATATACAAACATGTTATCAAACGTGAGAGTCCACGTGCATCACCAAAACATTGTTCAAACCAGCATTATATGCTAACTAGACACTGCAACTTCAGTATTACCAAAATAGTTAAAAATGCACATCTAAGAGTTTCAACACATTCAGATAAACAAAATACTGATACCAAGCTACAAAACACGAGTCAAACATTAGTAGCGTAGAAACAATTCTAAGACGAAACAGAATACCATCCCATGAGAGGTGGCTAAGAAATGGAGCCAAGGTAATCACCTTCAAGTGTGACTACAACTTGGAAGTCATTCTCAGCCTCGATGAACTTTTTCCCAATCACCACGAACCTCACTACGTTACCTTTTTCAATTTTCGACGATGACTCTGCATTCATGAAATAGGGGTCCTCACCAGCCATATACTCGTACTTAAACATCTTCTGATTTGAGAGATATATTTTCTCAGCAGGCCCACATCTCAAGAAGATACCATGTTTAAGAATCTTGTGAACGACGCCTTCCAAAACTTCTCCATTGCAAATCTTGAAGGTTATGCAGCTAAAATCTACCGGAAAGAGCACATCACCTGACTGCTGCCTAACCCTTCCCTCCCCGATCTTTTCCACTGTAGTCAAGGCAATGAAATAGCCAAGATCTTTCGAAGCCTTCTTGGCAGCAAAGTCAGCCATGAGGTGAGTAATGATAGCCTTTTGAAGCATCAAACCTTTAATGTCCATCTTTTCAGCAGGAATCACCACATTCCACGACAATTGTGATTTAAGATACATTTTCTACGTACCACCTGCAATGCATAATACAGACGTAGATTATAGTAATCCATCATTAATGTCGTATGCTCAACTACTCTAAACAGTAACTCAAACATATAGTTGCGACGAGGGGCTAGTAGTGCCAATAGGATAATACTAGAATAGTGAGCAAAATGTCTCAAGATTGATACAAACATGTAAATTTCTATCTTCCCAATCTACGTACCACCTGCAATGCATAATACAGACGTAGATTATAGTTATCCATCATTAATGTTGTAAGCTCAACTACTCTAAACGGCAACTCAAACATATAGTTGCGACGAGGGGCTAGTAGTGCCAAGAGGATAATACTAGTATAGTGAGCAAAATGTCTCGACTGATACAAACATGGTACGAAAATCGTAATTTCTTTAGAAATATGGCCAAGAATGGAGGTAGACTACAGAAAATGTATAATAACAACAAATTTCGAGCACAAATGATTAAATTAACAAGAATTTGGAAGAAATCACATCAATAATGCAGTTCCTCCATCTATGTGCCAATACAAAGATCAGTTAAGATGGATCTAGAGACTAACATCATACTCCTCACGATATTCACCTATCTCTTCCTATTAAATTAGACTACGAAGACGTCAAATCAAAATGTTGTCAATCAACACTTACTCAGGAAAGAATCGTACCATAATCTCCTCAAATCAGTAACAACAAAGTCCGACCCAGAATACATAAAATCAATCGAGAAATCATTATATTTCACAAGAAATAGGAGCAAAATTTCTTAGGGTTCCTAGAATTATCACACGGTAATATTCCTCTTCAGAATTTGGTATTACAAACACATACAAAACATAGAGACGCCAATAATTAAATCAAAATTCAAAACAATAATTGAATAAAATAGAGCGACATTCAAGGTTCTATGAAGAAATTACACGGGATACACACATGCATTGCCGAGTTAAGACGAGAATCAAATTGCAAAAGGATGAAAACAATAAAACAGCAACGGACCTGATGAAATTGCTGGTGAAAATTGAAGAACATAGAATGAGAAGTTGATCGTCTCTCTCTCCCACTCTCCTCCTCTCTCTGTCGCCTGGAAAACTGCAGTGTGTGAAATGAGCTGAGCGTGTTCTGCTACGTGTAAAGGTTTTTGGGGGCAATTTACCTATTTAACCCCCTCCCAAAAGGGGAGTCAAGGAGTATTTCAATTTTCAACTTCCAAAAACCTCTTTTTTTTTTTTTTCCTTCCTTTTGGGAGGTTAATTGGGATCTAAGTATAGCAAGAATTTGTCTAATAATAATCTCGTGGGATAATTAAATTCATTCATTCATTTTTAAAATATTAATACTACAGTCTACCTCCATCACATTTTCACATTTTTCATTTAGCTAACACATAAAAAAATAAATAATTAAAAAAAAATCTTCCACATTTTCCTCATCGGTTTACACTTTATAAACAAGTAACTTATTAATAATTTGTCTAAGAATCCTCCTACCTAACACATTTAAGCTACTTTATTTATTTATTAGCAAAAAAAATATATTAGAATTTCTCTAAAAATTACACTTTTTTTATCTAAGATGAAAATTTTACAGAACCAAGAGAGTAATATAAAATAAAAGTATGTAAGTACGTTATTAATTAATCAAATGATAATAAATAATACATTAAAATATAATTTTAAAGTGTTATAGTATAATTTACTAAAGTATAATTATTGGGTAGTATACTTCAATATTTTAATGTTGGAAATAAATTCATATAACCATGAACCTTAACCCTATTATAATTAAATGAGATCTAGACTGTAACATGGAAGCATACCTGATTTAATAAGTACTCTAGGCGGAACACGAACTAGAAGATCGGTAGGTATAAGGACTTCCTCAACTAAGCCTCCTTATTCCTTATGAGGACCGTAGTAATCCCTCCCAATGAAGGAAGAGAAGACCATGTACGGTTTAGTGTCGGGGATCATAACCTAGGGTATCTACATATATTAACTCAAATCAGGCCACACATAATCACCTGATTAATTAATATTGGGTATCTACTCATTGGCACATATCAAATAAATGTAGTTTATGGACTCTTACTTTAATTTAATCACTTAATCAAGCCCAACATATTATCTGAATAGCTAATATAATTGAATATTAATATATTACCCACAATTAAACTATATAGAAAATATAAATTTTTTAACAATCTCCCACTTGGGCTATATATTACTTTTCGAAGACAATTATATTAAGAATCATTAGTGCACACTTTATGCTATTCATTCAGACTATCTTCAACAATCTGGTTCATTTCATATACTAATATAGAACTACCGCGGCATTCAACACATTACAAATCGTGATTAAATCCATACAATCACCAATATCAATATACTCAATGACATAGATCAAATATGGTGAGTAGCATGAAAATTACATGCAACGTGATCAACATCATGTCTATTTTCAACTGGTCCTACTTTAATCTTTAGTGAGATCAATCCAAAATCTAAAATATTGCAAAATGAAAATTTACTTTTGTGAATTCACAATGAATTCAAAATCATCAACTTTATTCTGCAGAAAACTGAATTATCCAAATTAAAGTATCTTGAAACTTTAAAGAGCAATAAATGTAGACTCCCACTGAACCAATGTACTTTAAAACCATATAATACCGACATGAGTAGCTAGCTCATAAAATAACAGGGCGTTGAATACATAATTGGTGGATCCGTATTTAGAGTCTATCATAATATGTTCTACAAAAATTTTATCCACACAAAACACTTTCTTTAACAACCAAGAATTCTCTGTCAATATGATTGACTTATAAGAACTCATGTTGCTACTAAATACTTTATTGCGAACTAACTGTCACAATAAACTATATGTGACAGAGCTTTGCAACATTTATTTCATGTTTGAATGTCCTTAGTGTGCTACTAATTATGTTGTCATAGTTAAGGAACTACAAGTGTTTGTTTAACACTTTTGTTTGTGTAGCTCTTCAGATCAACAGAAGATGTAGCCTGAAGTGGATCTTATACTGTATTAGCATCCAACAAACTCAGAATCAGAATTCCTTATGATCTCTAACAAATCAGATCCCTGATGTGCAAGCATGTTATCTTTGGTTCTCTATAAATACTTTATAAAGATCCATACTAGAGTTACTTAAGTATCTACTAAGTATATCAACAACAGAAGCCAAATTAGGTCTTGTACTGACCTCATCATACAGCAACTTCCAATAGTCAAAGCATATAGAATATTTCTACATTTCTTAAATCTTTAGTTTAACTTTATAGCACTTAATTGAGACTGCACTTGTCTCCTTTAGTTTAACTTAAACATTCTCCCACTGAATCACATAATCATCTACATTTGTATCAAAATCAAATAAGACAAAAAAACTGCATGATGATGATTATGATTCCTCATCGGGAAAGTTTTCTTGAATACATAGATGGATTTCATTTTAGTTCTTAAATCGTTGAAATTGTTTCATCAATGTTACCATCATGAAACTTTATCTTTACATCCATCAAATGTGATTCAAGACCAAAATGTGCTACCAATGTCACGATTATTTTAAAAGGACCTTTCTCAGTAACCGGATAGAAAGTCCCTTAAAGCAACGACTTCATTTTCTTTTGAGTATAATCCTTTACCAAGATGCAGACCTAATCATCTTGTAGTGATTTAAACTCATAACTTATAGCATTAACCCACTTTAGACTATTTGAACCTTGCATGGCTTGATGAACATTGTTTGAATGTTCTACCATTAACTCCATAGTGTCCTCATTATTTAGGAGAAAACTACATAATCATTTGAATTGTTTTTTCTCCCAACTCTAGTGGTTTCCTTAGTGACATTAATTCTTGAGATTGTTGAGTTTGTATTCCTTAAGTATTATTGACAATGTCCTAACAATAACAGCACTTACAGATTCTTAGAAGCATAAGTAGGGGGGATGAATCGACTCTCCCTTAGGGACAATGTTTATAATATCACTCTTCCCCCAAAACTCAACATCCTCAAAGAATACAATATTATCCGTCTCAAATATGATCCGATTAATTAGATCATAAAATTTTATCTTTTTCATAATCAATAAAGTAGCTGATAACTATTTATGTCTAATTTTCTTTAGTAGATCCCAATGATCTAGCCTTAGTTGGACATCACCATGTGAAACTCAAAGAGTTCTCACAACTGCTTTAGTTAAAACTTTGTTGAGGTCATAAGCTGCAATCTTAAGTATTTATCCTATAAGTAACCATATCCTATGGAGTTATATTTTATCTTTTAACTACACCATACACAACGAATAATTGTAATGTAGTGTATTATAAGACAATTCCACAGGCCATTAGGAGAAAACAAAAGGTTATACTTTAGTTTTGTCTTTAGCAGCTTTCTTAATGAGTTTTCTTGTATTGCCCTTATACTTTATTGAGACCAAATTTTCTTGAAGTCTTCTAGTCTCATCTTTATTGTTGAAGTTCTCATCATGTATGATTTTATTGTTGATATAGGTTAAACTTAATTAGTAGACTTCTTAATTATACAGATAATTATTATAAAATAATTTATCATGCTCGCATTAAATTTTATAATCTTTCAAATTTTAAATAGTTTAGAATCATCTTGAGGAATGAGCACATCATTAGTATCAAGTCCAATGACAACAATACTAACTTGTAAATGACACCCTCTACGTAGTAGTCAAATACTGACAATAAAAATGTCAAGCAATAGTCTTCCTTTGAGCCGACTTATTACTCACATGTTAAACAAATAATTATCATGTATTCACCACCACAGGTGCTCGTGAATTTCGGGCCAAATATTAATCTACCTTTGGGCCGATCAATACACGCATGAAGATACACTCGCATAACATTATTAATTGGGGACCCATCACAAGACACTTTGTGCAACATTAACCTCGTCTATGGACAAAAATTAACTGCAGGGGTAATCTTGGTGTAATAATCAAGTATTGATAATAAGTTCTGTCAAACAAAAGTCTATCTATGGACCGAAAAATGTTCACATGAACAATTTAAATAATTATCACATACTTATTATCACATGTGTGTTATTATTCTGTCAAACTGTGTCTATCTATGGCCGAACACAGAACACATAAATAACTCCACACTCATCTATGTAATTTCAATAAAGTCGCACTCCACACATAGAGGCTGTTATGCCAACATGATGCTTTGATTGACTAGATTGAAAAAATACTAGACCAATTAAACAAATATTTAAAACAAATATTTATCTTTAATTGAACGACATTGAAAAATGTCTCCTCAATTTTAATTTAATTAAATTTCAAGCTATACAAGAATATTTGATAATCTCCACATATTAATGAAAGATTTTTAACTTAATTAGGATTTTAAATCATAATTTAATATGAACTAATTACGAAATATTTCCTTATTTGCATAAAATAAAAATTACTGAAATTAATCGTGATATTTAACAAGTCATGAGTTTTTATGCACCACAATGTATGTATGCATATATTTGTTGCACCAAAATTACATATATACAATAATAATTCCTTATCACAGAATTGATAGTAAACCAAATTAGGAATACATTAAACTAATTCTGCCATAAATTCATGCCCATAAATATTCCATAAGCAGAATGGGTATGCATGCCGTAATTAAATTATTCAACCTTGAAAAGTCACATACCTCAACTAATTATCATATAAATCATGGCACACACGTATCCAAAATGTATCTTTGCATGCAATCGCAAATTTTAATCTACATAGTCATAAATTCCAATTTCCAAATACACAAATGATTCGATAAGGAATAATATATGACAATCATTGATTAGTGAAGATTTTCTTTCAATCAACATCCAACAATTCATTACCAAAATTACAATAATACCATAATTATTTTAGCATTTCGATACCCAAAAATCAAAATTATATTCTCTGCATCATCCAATGCACATAAATAATTAAATTCAATGAAATTCTTTAGTTGGATTAGTGAATTGACATATACACATGCTAACAATCCTGTAAAGGAATTCAAAGGAATTCGCATGCACATTACTGGAGGAATAATTTAGCAGCCAACCAATTTTGATGATTAAAAAAAAATTCAAACATCTTTCCATAGCCATTAACAACATAGTGCTTCAAATTTTAACATACAAAAATATCATTAACTCAATTATTTCCATAATTTATTACCACACAAATTCGAAATTGCAGTAGCATAATTACGAAATCTTTTATAGTCATAACAAATGAATAAAGCAACACAAAAATACAATTGTTGCGATTGACTCCATGCGACGCACTAAACATAAATTATATTATATGTTCTCCAATAATAATCATAAAATGGCATTGTAATCCATCAATCCAGATTTAGTACTGACATCACCAAACGTTAATTTCATTCAAGTAGCAAAGGCACACAACCCATAACAAAGACACACAAGCGGCCATAACAATTATCCACTATCATTCATGTGAATACAACACCATATGTATTCATAATGCATAGCAGAAACCTTTAGTGTCTTTTATAATAAATGTATAAAACTCACAACGATCCTTGAATCTGGAAGTTCATAAATAATTATTAGTTACTGTAAATTATGCCAATACATAATTCTTAATTCATTATCCAAAATTCTCAGTACTACCATAATCATTATACGGTCATAATGCGAATTAATAATTTGATTGGATCCATTATTATATTAAAATATACTGATTCAGAACCCATTAATATTTATATAGCCGATGAGCATATACATTCATATGCACATACACATATAATGGTAATTGATATGCGTACTCACTGGACAACATGCATGGAATTAAAAATATAATTTTCATTGCATCAAGACTCAATTGACGTTTTAACAATTTACATGCAATTATAATCATTGAATGCCACATAAGGCCCCAACTTTTGTGAACTACGTACTGACATAGGTACAAGTCAATACATGTATTTTTCAATACCATTATTGAAAATAAATAAATAATATTATTATTCTACAAAGCATATATCTATTGCAAAAGCACACACAAATGTGTCTTGTAAAACGTACACATGTACCCCAATAAATCTTCCAACTCTTAGATGATTTAGAATTTCATCATATATTCTCAATCAATCAAGAGGCAAAATCATATGAACCACTTAATGGAAAAAATTACAGATCCGAAGGTATAAAAAAAAAGTTTACGGATCCATAATCAATTGAAACCAAAATTTATTAATCATCCATAAATTTTAATCTCCAAACTTGAAATTATGATTTCGCAAAAAAGATTCAAACACAAATATTTGGATATTATTACAATACTTTCAGATTTCAGAGAATTATAAATAGGGTAGCTCTGATACCACTTGTTGGAAATAAATTCATATAACCATAAACCTTAACCCTATTATGATAAAATGAGATCTAGACTGTAACACGGAAGCGTACCTGATCCAATGAGTCCTCTAGGCAGAACACGAACTCGAAGATCGGTAGGTATAAAGCTTACCTCAACTAAGCCTCCTTATTCCTTATGAGGACCGTAGTAATCCCTCTTGATGAGGGAATGGAAGACCATGTGCGGCTTAGTGTTGGGGACCATAACCTAGGGTATCTATATATATTAACTTAAATCAGGCTACCCATAATCACCTGATTAATTAATATTGGGTATCTACTCATTGACCCATATCAAATAAATGTAGTCCATGGGCTCTTACTTTAATTTAATCACTTAATCAAGCCCAACATATTATTTGAATAGCTAATATAATTAAATATTAATATATTTCCCACAATTAAATTATATTGAAAATATAAATTTTCTAACATTTAATACTCATATGTCCCATAAAATTTTTCACACTTTCCTAACTTGTTTGTCCCACAAAACTTTCACACCCCCAAAAAATGAAACATCATTTTTTCTAATAACCTCAAAAGTTACTTTAATTTCAAATTTATCACTCATTTTTCACATACATCTCATTACTTTATACTTTTTTATTACCTAAAAATACTACAATACCCTCCAAAGTCAATAAAGTTTGTCAAAAAGTACAACTTTTCTTAAACAACGTGGAACAATAAACGTGGAAAATATTATGAGACGGAGAGAGTATATTTTAATAAATTATACTTTAACAACGCAATGATACATTTTATCTATATAAAATAATCATGCTTTAATAATACCTCAACTACTTCCACAACACGTCTTACATATGATATAATCATCTTGCAATAGACTGCTCATTATTCCTAATACTACTCATATCCTCAAATTACTTTAATGGTTTCATTTATATGTTTGATTTTTCATGAACAAATTTTTTAAACATATGTAGAAATTAGTGAGGAATGTGCAAATATGTATAACGTAATTAGACATGTCACAGTTGGTGGGAAATTGAATGTAGAGCAAGAGAGGATCCCCGCCCGTGTTTTTCCTAGTGCTACTTTGGTTTGATAGCATAAAATAAAAAAATAAAAAAAAAAAAACTTTACTAGTTACTCCTTTTACTAAATATAAATATATACCCCCTATGATTATATAATTAAAATATACCTAGATATTATTTAAAAGTCTAAATTACTCTTGATTTTATTAAATACAGGATCTTTTCAGTCAATTATGTCTTTGATGTCTAAACAATCCACACCCATCAGCATCTTGAGTATATACGTATTCGGGTATCATGCCAAAAAGATATTTTTGATGCATTAGCTTGTAATTCAATTATAAAAAATGAACTCGTGTATAAAGAAGTTATGGAGGATTTTGGTATTATCGTATCATTATCGTAACATGCTATTGTGTTGTGTCGTGTCGTGTTTAAGTTTATAGACAAATATGTCTTGGGAAGTTATCAGTCTCTTCAAAAACATGGTCAATGCTGGTATCGAACCATTCATATGGTTTGCACTTTGCAGTCCATTGTTTTTCTAATCTTTAACGGGTATGCAGGGAGTTCTCATAACGTGCGTGTACAATTTGAAATGGAGTTTTAGGGGTATATATACACAATAAAATTTTAAAATTGGAGTGTATATTTAATAAAAGTTGTGTATTTAAAGATACTTGCCCCAAGTAAGTATGTTTTAGTTATACACTCATTATAAAGGCAAAAACTTGTGTGCCCAGGAACACCGTGCGCCTAGATACATTTTAGTATTAAATAATATAATCTTTAATCTTTAGTATAAAGATGTATACTCTTTATTTTCTGACCAAAAAAAATTAATAAAAGTGTATATCCTTTATAATAAAATGTTTTATCCTTATTAATTTAGAATGTACCATTTAGAACAAAAATGTTTTACCCTTATGTACTAAGAACACAAAAGACCAACTCCATTATAAATTTAAGTTATAAAATGTTAAATTTGCAGAGGATAGACTGATATCTTGCATTTTACAGAGGATGTACTGATATCTTGCAGGCTTTGAAAAAATTGATGGGCAAGTGTCATTAGAAGCAAACAACGTAGGATTTGTTTATGTAAAATGTATCTAGAGATAAAAATAAAAGAATTTCTAGCTAGTTTAATTCATATGAAAATTGAAAAGGTTTAACTTGTGAACCCAAAAAAAGATCACATTTGGGAGTTCTCCTGATTTATTTAACAGGTTGACAAGAATCAAATTTGTCGCACTTCCAAAATAATATCATTCGAGTACATTTTAGTATTCAAATTTCCATGTAATTTTTCTCAATAATTAGGATCATAAATCATTCAAATATTCTACACCGGAGCAGAGACAGTAAAGACAATCAAAGCAATGAATATCAACCTTAAGATAGAAGAAAAATCTAAACCTCTTTTAACTTTTGAGTCAAACAAAATACCAATCCAACGAGATTTGCATTGAAGTTCAAAATTGAAATGTGTCTTTAACCAAAATTAGACAAGAGGAACAGATATTAATAACACCATTGAGGGGTATCAAGTTCAAACATCTATCTTACTCAACACCAGCAAGCCACAATCTTCACCGGAGTTCTACTTCAGAGGAATGAATCTGGAAGAGTGAGTGGCACCAATACCTGGCCTACCGTGCTTGACGGGTTTGTATGAAATGGAGAACTCTGCAAGGTAGTGCCCGATCATCTCGGGTTTGATTTCAACCGGGTTGAATGTCTTGCCATTGTACACGCCAAGAACGCTGCCAATCATCTCTGGTACGATGATCATATTGCGGAGGTGGGTTCTCACTAGGGCAGGCTTCTCACCTGCTGGAGCCTCCCGTTTCTACAAAATATATAATGCAACAGTAAGAATATAAACTGATTGAACATGAGAAAAACTTGCAAATTGGAAGGGTCACATCACATCTTATGATTCAAATACACAAACAACCAAAAGACACTGCAAATTTATTATGTTGATTTAACATAGAGAGATTCTACTGAACTATCATGAATTAATTGTATAGAAGCCTGCCCTACTAGTGACACTGGAACAAATCAATAGAACATGCCATAAGTCGAGATGGCCGATAACATACAAACAAGTTGACAAATATTTATAATACATGACATGATCACTTACCGCCTTGCGGAGCTTCTTGATCAAGGCCATTGGCTTCCTCTTCAGGCCTCTCTGGAACCTAACAATAAGAACATTACAATAAGACAGAGCACAACCACATGACTAAAACACCGAGCACAAATACTGCAAATATGACTAATGCAGAAAAAGAATTTCCTAATTCATAACGAAACAAATCTGACTTCTTAGTTACATTAAACATTTTGACCCAACATTCCCAGGTAACGATAAAATAGAGTACTTAACAATATTTTCCAATCAAACAAATGAAATTAACTAAACAAAGTAGAATTTCAAGAAAGGTTTTAATACGCAAAATTAACAATCACCAATCAGAAAAATCAGAATTGAATGGGGTTTTCAATACATCTAAATCACCTAAGAACAAAATAATGTCTTCAAAACAGCAATAAGATTAATTTCTTTATCTAGTGTTCCTTACTCGAGTAAATGTAAACTAATACTTTGGGAGCCTAACTCATCTTTCACCAAAAGCACAGAATCCATACCCAAAAAAAACAAAGACTCAATCTAACTAACCAATATTAATTCATCGAGAAAAAAAATTCGGTAATGAATTGAGAAAGTTAATTACCTTCTTCTGGCACGAGCACTCAAGAGCTTCACGAGGTCATCAGTGGACATATCAAGGAGAGCATCGAGATCGACGCCTCTGAAGCTGAACTTTTTGAACGTTCTCTTCTTCGGCTGCCCTGCCGCTACCTCGGGTTCGACATCCGCCTGTAAGAAAACGACAACAGCCACACAGTTAATGAAACAACTACGCACAGGGAATTCATAAATTAGAGGAGAAATAAGGCGCAACCATTGTTGGTTATGGAATTTGCAGATTTCCTGTGACTGGATTTCTGGAGGTGAGCTCACTCCGCGGCTAGGGTTTCTGAGACGGATGAAACGCCATTTTGTGGTTGCGGAAGATTTATATAGTCATCCGTGAGATTTAGGGCTAAACTGATAATGGGTTGGTTTGGTTAAGTTTATAAATTGGGTCCAAATACCAATGGGCTTTAATAAGTAAGTTTGATGGGATCTGAACTGCCGCCCACGGACTCTTCGTGAATGGAAGGAGGCATTTGGGCCCACGCTATTGGGCTTCTGATCTTACTGCTGTTGGGCCTAGTTAATAATTTTTCGTCCACTTTCTTGAATGTGTATACAAAGGGTGAGTATACTCCAAACAGAAAATTTGAGATTAATTCAGTCTGATTTTTTATATATATATGAATAAATTTGATCTTGAGATTAAGAAATCCCAAATAACCTAACCAAATTAAAGTTATTAAATAGATGCTAATTTATAATTAAAATATATTTTCTTAAAGTATGATAGATAATGCATTAAAATTGAATATAATTTTAGGGATCTTGGATGTCCTGTTACATTTTGGTGTTAAATCTTTTGTTACACGTGTTAGATGAGTGACACGTATGCGTAGAGGAAAATTTCAACCTTTCTCTTTAGGGTTGATTGTTAGGATATAGAATAGTTTATTCTGTTTGTCAATCATCCAACGATTTGTAACAGGAGATATAACACCAAAATGTAATATGAGATCCGAACAGGAGATGTAACACCAAAATGTAATATGAGATCCGAATCAAATTTTAGGTGTTATAAAATAATTCATCATAAACACACTTTACTTATATATAATAATCATACTTTAATAATTACTCTACCCGTTTCATGACATTGTTCACATATATCCATCCACAGGGGAGTTCACCATAAATTTATGACTATCTACATTGCACTTTCACTTTAATTTAAAATCATGTTTTGCATTTGTGATATTTACTTTTACCCCCTCCTCGGGTGAAATGCTAGTGTAGGAGCACTTTACGACATGGATAGAAAAATATTTTCTATTTTTTATTTTTTATTTTATTGGATATATTTAGGAATTTTCAGGAGTCATTATTATTATAAACAATTGAGATTAAGTTAAATTAACCTGGTGTCTTCACACAGCATAAAATATATTGAAGTAGTTAACATTATTTTGGAGAAATACAACACACAAAATGTGTAAAAAAATTCATTGCCAATGTTATCCATTCAGACAACATGGGTTTCAATTTTCTTGATAGCAGTCCTGATCTCCACTTGAAGAGCTGTTCTTTTAGGCAGCATCACTATGTCATTCCAAACAGAACCTGCTTCATTCATCTGCTTTGGATCTTTGTACAACTCGTATATCGACTCTGCTTCGTTGTTCAAATCTTTAACACATGTCAATGCTTTTATCTCGTCTGGATCCACCAGTAGGTTGTTGTCTCCATCTTTCCATGCTATCAACTGTGCAACGTAGCCATCACAAGTTAGTCGCTCGACTATTTTCATTTCGTATTTCATTGCATGCATGCAGTACTATATATTACTATTGATTATGGAAAAATTTAGGAGGATGTTAGTGTCCTTATAGTAAGTTATCGAGCACCATGTGTGTATGTACGTACGTACCCTTGGTGGCCCTCTGGGTGCATTCGTGCAGTATAACCTTGCGTTGTCCACTATCTGAATGTATCTGTGGAATGCAGTAGCGAAGCTCTTGTGGGATTTTAACTGCGACTTCACCCTCACCGCCCTTCCAATTTGCATGGCTCTCCTGCAAGGGGGGAAGATATGTACATTTTCACGTAAGCTTTCCTTTTAGGGTATATTAATTTTTTTTTTTTAACTGTAACAAGGGGGGAGGGGGGGGGGACAAGTTGGATATTAAACACACCTTATGCCTCGAACAATAGCAAGAAAAGGATCACAAACAACTCCAACCAACTCAATTCTATAGGGTTTCCTCGTCTTAGCCTGCTCGCCCTCCTCTTCCTCCTCGACCTGAACCCAATAGTTCTCGGTCACAGTACCATCTTCCGACACCTTGTAGCCTTCCCCCATTCTGTAGCGGTGTTTGTGGACATTTCTTGCCATTGCAATCGTCTGCTCCACAAACGGCACCCACGACAGGGTGCCATCCATGATCACGTCCCGTCCCTCATTCAGTGCCGTCACTAAAAGCGACGATGCAGCATCTGTCGAAGATTGGTGCACCTGATTCATGAAAATGTTCATGCATCAAGGATGGATTTATGAAAATTCCCATGCATCAAGTAACAAAATTACAAATTAGTTCAATGTTAAGTGACCACCTAATCTAAAAGCTTAAATTAACAGAGAGGAATATCATTTAATATTTAATAAGTTGTCACCCTGAAATGCACCCAGCATGCATGGAGAAAATATCAAAATTCGTCCAATAAATATGACCGATTTCAATTTTAGTCCTTTTTATTTACAATTCTCATTTTAGTCATTTTTTTGTTTGATTTTAGTCATTTTAATCAAAATTTAATCCAATTTTGGTCTAAATTTTAGACAAAAAAGAGGACTAAATTTGAACAGAAAAGATCGAAATCGGTGAAAAAATATCAAATTTGAGAATAGTAAATAAAAAATGACTAAAATTGAATTCGATCATACTTAAAAACGAATTTTGATATTTTCCCAACATGCATGCATTAGTACTTAGGATTGAGAGAAGATAGATGAGTGTACAAGTTCAGAAGTTGGAAGCATGTCCTGATGATGGCCTCTAGAGCTGAGAGCGCGGTAAATGACGTCCGTCTCCTTGAAAGCATCGGCCTCCACAACGACCGCCTTCGCTGCAGCTCCAGCCCAGAATGATCTGCCAAAACAAAGTCATGCATGAACTTCAACATCACTAGTGCATGCATGCTAAAACAAATGATCATGGGAAAGACTACCTACTCTTTCATGATGTCTTTTAGAACGGTGCTCTTGCCGGCACCCATTCCGCCGCCCATAAGAAGGAGCACCGGGCTTCTTTCGCTCAGAGCCACCGGCGCCATCACATCCGAATGATTCAACGTCTCGTTATTCGTCCCTATCGCTTTCATCTCCTCCACAAGTGTGGAGAACACTCTAGTCACTTTCAGATCCTTAGATATTTTCTCAAACCTTTGCTTCCTAAAGTAATGCACAACATCATTGTTAGTGGAGTATTTCTAAAGTTTTAATTAAAAAAAAAAAAGCCCGATTCGAATCTCCGGTTACATTCATATTGCAAACTATCATATGAATAATATGTAGGAGAAAGACAAAATTTATACCTTAAAAGAAAAATATAATTCCTATGACAAAAATGGAGACACGTATCAATTATCTAACGCATATAACAGCACATCCGGTTAAAAAAAAGCCTCACAACAGTTATGTGTTCATTCTTGATCAAATTAGTAATTTTATGTTATAATCTCTGGACACATGAATTCATGTCTCTGGTGTACATAACATATATTATATGATTGAGATAACGTTTATTAGTAGTAAGGTTGTTTTAAACTCTCAACCTTAATAGGTGACATTAATTTCAGTTAAAAGTCAATACAATTTATTACTTTTATTTGAAACGGTTCAAAAAAGTTTTTAAAAAAAAATAATTTCGCCACGAACTTTCAAGTTGCTTCAATTTAAACTAAACTAAATTTTGGTAGAAATTAAATTTTTCATCGTAATTGCGCACATGGTACGTACGTGGCAGGGTAACACTTGTACTATTCCGACAAAAATTATAATTTCCAATAAAATTTAAATTAGATAGACGTAATTTTGAAAATGCTAGACTATTTTAAATTTTCTTTTTAAATTTTTTTGCTACATTTTCGAATAAATTCATTAATTGGTACCACGTTTGGTTAAATGAATACCTAGTGCAGGGATCTTAATTATGGTAGACCTATTAATGTTTAATTTACTCACTCCTTCCCAAATATTTTGACACACTTTTATTTTTGGGTTGTCCCACAAAAATTGACATATTTCCTTTCTAAAAATATTGAACCCACATAAAAATAATTTATTTATTTACATGGGCTCACACATACATCACACTCACCCGTAAAGAATACATCAATAAAACATGATGAGAATCAGCATTAATATATAACAAATACGGAATATTATTTCAATTTTTTTTAATAGTTAGTAAATGTTAGTTATTAGAAGTTAACTTCATTAATCTCACACATACATCACACTCACTCGGAGAGAGTACATCAATAAAACATGATGAGAATCAGCATTAATATGAAACAAATACGGAATATTATTTCAATTTTTTTTAATAATTAATGTTAGTGGTTAGAAGTTAGTTTCACCTTATAACTTCAATATGAAACAAATACGGAATATTATTTCAATTTTTTTTAATAATTAAATGTTAGTGGTTAGAAGTTAGTGTCTCCTTATAACTTCATTAATCTCAAAAAAATGCGTCAATATCTCCGGGATAGAGGGAGTACATCAATAAAACATGATGAGAATCAGCATTAATATGAAACAAATACAGAATATTATTTCAATTTTTTTAATAGTTAAATGTTAGTGGTTAGAAGTTAGTGTTTCCTTATAACTTCATTAATCTCAAATGGAATCGAATCTGACTCATTCACTTTAGTAAGAAGCCAGTGAGCTAACCCACCATATTATTTCATATGATCAACTGATTTGATAATAAAATGATGGGAAAATACATATTAAAATTCTTGGATGATCGTTGATTGAGTTTTTATTTAATCCCCGTCATAAAATAAAATAATAAAAGATTTTATTAGTTAAATGTTAGTGTTTCCTTATAACTTCATTAATCTCAAATGGAATCGAATCTGACTCATTCACTTTAGTAAGAAGCCAGTGAGCTAACAATCCATATTATTTAATATGATCAACTGATTTGATGATAAAATGATGGGAAAAATTCTTGGATGATCGTTGATTGAGTTTTTATTTAATCCCCGTCATAAAATAAAATAATAAAAGATTTTATAATAAAATAATACTAATTATTTTTTCAAATTTATAATTTTAACATAGAACACATAATATACCTTTTTTATACTTAAAAAACTGCAATACCCTATAAAAATCAATGAAGGGAGTATCAATTTAGTACAGTAACTTTTTACTTTTTCAATTTCGATTCTTTTGCAAAAATTTGTTCTATTAATTATAGAACAAGTCTTGTAAGTTTTAATTTTATTTTGCAAAATGACAAAGGCAAAAACTTGTGTGCACCTGGGGGCACGGGGTGCCCCGTGCATCTTTAAATTTTTGTGTTAAACTGTATATCTTTTAGTATAAAGATGTGTACAATTTATTTTCTGAAGAAAAATAAAAAATACTAATGAAAAGTGTATACCCTTTAGAACAAAATGGTGTACCCTTATTAATTAAAGTGTATACCTTTTAACACAAAACAATATATTTTTACCCATAATATTAAATTCTAAAGGCGCACGGTGTGTTTGAGAGCACGCAAGCCTCACTCTTATAGAAATAATATTGAAATTATAAAAAAAATACTAACATATCTAAAAGTATGATTTAAATTCAATTTCACCCTGAATTGGTTTTATAAAATATAAGTATACTCCCTCATTCTCATGATCGGAAAATACTGGTGCACCATAATTACGGTAGAGCAACATATAATGTAATTCAACTCAAATAAAAATGGACCACTCGAAAAGTAAAGAAGATATTTTAAAATTGACCACTTGCTAAATATAAACGTTAAAATGAAAGCTAGTAAAAGCTATGTGGGTCTTGCTCCTACCACAATAATTTAAAATCTAAATCTTTTAGCAATAAATTTAAGACTAAAAAAATAAATATTAACCTTTTCAATTATACGAAAAATAACTTTGGCGTGAACTTTAATAAAGTAAAAAGTTATCCAAATAATTTGAAAAGAGAGAATCACGTGTTGTGATATATATCCATTAATTATTAAAATATATTTATTATATAAAAAAATATTAATAATTAGGCAAAGACTTATGACGTAAGGGTTTACGTGAGACGGCCAGAAAGTGATTACTTTTATAAAGGAAAGTTATAATAAATTTATGAAAAGTGATAATGTTCTTTCATGAACAAATTATAGTATAAAGAAAAAGTGACAACATTTTATAGCAAAAGTGATAATTATTTTAAAAAGTGAAAAATTGTTTCGCATGAGACGATCTCACGCAAGACCTACCCTAATAATTAAAAAACATTTTTAATAAATTACTATATTATAACATTTTATAATCATATTATTTTAATACATCATTCATCATATTTTTAAAAGGGTAGGTCTTGCGTGAGACCGTCTCACGTGAGACAATTTTACACTTTTTAAAATAGTTATCACGTTCGCTATAAAATGTTATCACTTTTCATTTATACTATAAATTGTTCATGAAATTACATTATTACTTTTCATTAATTTATTATCACTTTTCATTATAAAAGTTATCACTTTCTGACCGTCTCACATAAGCCCTTATGTGAGACGGTATCACACAAGTCTTTGTCTTTTTAAAAAATATATTTTAATTACCAATAAACATATTTTACTTTATAATAAATTATTCATTTCATTTTTATGATAAATTTTAGAGTTAAACTAGGGTGCAATATGGAATATTGGTACATCTAATTAATATTAGTCATTAGAGAAAAAAAAAAGGAGTACTTTATAAACACTTTTAGATTAAATAAAATAATTAAGAATTAAAAAAATAAAATAATTGCAGATTAAAATACCAAAACAAGTATAAAATACTCCTTTAAGCATCCAACTAGGCTAACAATAATTGCAGATTAAAATACTCCGTATTTGATTAAAAAAAAAATAAAGTCACCTTGTAGCTGCCATCACAAAATCCTTCAGCCTTTTCTGTTCAGAATCCACGCTTAATACCTGCAAATGAATTAAATTAACATGATACTGGAATAGTACTATTTTCTGCTCTTTTCCAAGTTTTTCATAAAAAAATTATATAAACATTATCAAGAAATAATAAATTACACCAACAAACATTAATTAATATTACTCCCTTCGTTCCACATTTATCTTCACCACTCAAAAAAGGAAACTTCACATTAACCAACAACCTCAAAAGTTACCTTAATTTCAAAAATATCACTCTCACCTAACACATAACATACTTATAATTTATTTATTACTTAAAAATACTACAATACCCTTTTAAAATTGGTCAAAAAATAATTTTTTTTAAACTTAATGTCTACACTAAATGTGGAGACAAATATGGGAGTAAAAGAGTAATTAATAAATTCCACCAACTGACATTATGTAAATGGAGTAGGATTCATGTGGGCTCCATGCCTTAATAGTCATGGTTGATGTATTGTAGACTTGTAGTAGTAAATTTTTTATTTTTTTTAAATTATGACTAGCATTTCTAAATTCTAATTATGGAGTTGGTATTTTTCTGCAAGCTACTGGGCCCATCAAATAAATATATGGGACCCACGGGGTATGTATATCTTTCTTGTTTAAGTAGATGCCTAATGTATTATATTCTCATCATAAATGGTTTGCATTTTCATTATTCATGTCCTACAAATAACATTCACATTTAAAAAAAGCAAAATAATTCATATCCCTCAATAACATTCACATTTTAAAAAAGAAAATTAATATTTTTATTTAATAATTTTAAAAGTTATTTTACTTTTAAGTCTGTCACTCACATATGCTTAACATAGATACCTCCGTTTTATAATACTAATAATATTTACACATTTTTATTATGTGCGTCACATAAAAAGTTTACTATTTAGAGACTCACACAAAACATTTAATTATCTTCATGGGACACATAATACTATACTATCATCTATACATTAAAAATTATATTTCTCACCACAAAACATAATAAAATAGTAGTATTACTTACAGTGGCGGATCCAGAATTTTTTTTTCGGGGGTACGTCATGTAATAATAAAAATATTACTCTCTTCATCCACATAAGTAATGCACGTGTTTTTTGTATGTAGAAATTGAGAAAAGTTCATTTTTATGTTTAAAGATATACTATAAAGTTACTTAGATGTGTGTAAAAAATGAGTATTTTAAATAATTTAATGAAAAATATGAATGAAGTTGTTGAGATGTGGGTAAAATGTGGGTATTATTGAGATGAATTTCTATCATTTTAAAAAAACGTATATAAGTGCTGAGACTGATCAAAAGAAAAGTGTGAAATAATTAGAAGGACGGAGGGAGTATTTGATATTTAAAGTCGTACAATAAATAAATCGACACTCTAAAATTAAAATTACTATTAATACCGTCTAATTTTCATTTGTAAAAAGTAATGTAAAACATTATTATAACATGAATTTATAGTATAAATTTATAAAAATAGTACTCCCTCCGTCTCGTTTCAATGTTTACGTTTGTTTTTTGCACGTTGATTAAGGAGTATAATATTTTAATAGATAGTGGGTGGAAAAATATAATATTTAATGCAAAATGGGTAGGTGTATTAGTGTTGGATGATATATTAATTGTTTTTTGTGGGTCCCATATTCCAAAAAGGAAAACGTAAACATTGAAATGAGACGCGCAAAATAGAAACGTAAACATTGAAACGGGACGGAGGGAGTAATGAATTGAGTATAAATTTTTATTAATTTAATAATTTGGGGGTACAAATTAATAAATATATAAATATTTATACATATAAATATATATTTATACTTTTTATATTGGGGTTTGCCACGTATTTTTATTCATTTCATTAATGGTAAAAATACACTATACATCTTATCTATTTTTTACACTTTATTCATCAATCTCAATAACTTTATTTACCTTTTGACACTTTATTCATTATTCCCAACAACTTTATTTATTTCTTCTCTCAAAATTACTAATTTATCCCTATATTTTATTACATGTTAAAAATATTATTTCTTAATCTGCGTGCCCGTACAATAGGTAAAAATACTCGGGACGGAAGGAGTATATTCATTAATCCCGTACAAAAAACAAATATAAACGCTTTAATGTGACGGAGGGGATATAATTTTATATTTTATTTATTATCTAAAAATACTAAAATATTCTTAAAAGTCAACAAAATTAATAAAAAAATAATTTCTGAAACAACATGGTTAAAAAAATGTGAATTCTTAAGTCTTATGTGGAATGAAAAGGATAAATATTTAGTGTATACATGTAAATTTTAAACATTAGTTTAACCTTTCGCCCATATATTTATAAAAATAACATCTAAAGTTTGGGAACTTTTTTTCTAAATAAAAAATAATAATAATAATAATAATGAGAGGTAAAATTATTACTAATTTATTTATAGGTATTAATAGGCAGACAAACCTGGGTTATCATGAGGGGGGCTTGACTCCAGTGAAATGCCAAATATCCAAGAATACACCTCTCAAATTCTTCAACTAATTTGACATATAAATCTTCTGCATTTCCCTCACTTGCCAAATACTCATAAATCTTATTATCCACACCTTTTGATCTTTTCAAATACTCATATGCCAACTTCACTAATCCAGGGCACTCTCTCTCATCTTCAAACCCCATCTGCCTTGCTGTCACAATTCAAAATAAATTACTAAATAAAAAACTACAATTAAACAAATAACACATAAAAAATGTATTATTTGTCACATCGTCCAACGATTCAGATTTTCCTGCTCCACGCCCTTGCTCTGTCTTATAGTCCACGGGGTGTGGAGTTGAATTTTCAGGATTGGAATTTTTTTATTTGAAGTTAAACTCCACACCTCTTGAAATACAAGATGGAATAGGGTTGTCAGGGCATAGCTCAAGTGGTACAGGGAGGGTGGAATGACCTTCCAACTGAGCTTAATTGTTGCAGGGTGGGGGTTCGAATCCTGCCTTTGGCATGAATTTGGCCCTTGCAAGCAAGTTAAACAGTGAGCCCTCTCTATAAGCCATTTAAGACATATCCTGCGATTTACCTCCTCCACCAGTCTCCAGAGAAGAGACGGTGGGAGCGGTGTAGAGTACACCATTTTGAAATAGTGTTGTGGAATACCGGATTCCAAATCATCCAATAGTGGGACCAAAAAAAAAGATACATTAAAATGACACGGAAAATTGAGTATTGTACCGAGATAATGGGAAAATGTTTCGATTCTTCCGACACGGCCGGAATCGGAGCGGTCCAAGAAGGGAGCAAGGTGGAGGTCATCCTTGGAGGGTTTGACTCTCCAGTGACGGAAATACATGATTCCGGCGGAGACTACTCCAATGGTGGCTGCAGCCGCCATGTGGGCGATGAAAATCTTGCCGGCCAATCCATCTACACCAAAAATATGCACACCATATCAAAATCTTCATTCATACATGTATATATATTTATGTATGTATGTATATCTTTGGGGGGTGGGGTGGGGTGGGGTGGGGGGGGTCAAACATGGGTGGCTAGGTTGAGCTTACCTCGATGCATCTCCAGGAAAAGTCAGAGAAGATGGAGATGAAGTTAGTGATAGAAAAGTTTAAGACGTGCGTTGAATTTACTAAATTGTTAGTGTTGTTCTTTATACGCACTTGTAGAGTGTATCTTGTTTTGATTTAATGTCCCCTTCAATGACAAGCTGTCTCCTTAATTTTTTAATGAATTAAAATCATTTTAGGTTCTATAAATTTTTTTTTTGATAAAATACTCCCTCTATCCCATAATAAACTTCATCGTTACTGTATATACAGAATTCAAGAAAAGTTATTTTTTTGGCAAACTTTATTGACTTTTGGAGAGTATTATAGTATTATTAGGTTATAAATAAATTATAAAGTATATTATGTGTTAGGTGTAAGTTGTAAATTTGTAATTAAGATGAACTTTTAGTGGTGTGAATTGATGTGTTATTTCCTTTTTTGGGTGGTGAAATTTTAATGTGGGACTAAGTCTAACGAAAATAAAAGGTGTGAAGTTTATTATGGGACGGAGGAAGTATAATTTTAGGTCTTTATTTTTTTAATCTATGTCAACGTTTTAACGTTTTAGAAATGTTTGATTTGGTACAATTTTCAGAAGAAAATATAAATAAATCATTTGAATGAATCTTATGGACCCTCTTTATCCTGTTTCACATTTTACCAAAAGGTCCCATACTATTTGTAAGGCTGTGCTTCTTTTGGGTCTTTAAATATAGGAATTAGAATTCCAAAATTGAATAAAAAATTCAGGTTTGTATTTCTTAAATTTGAATTTTAAAATCTCAATATATCTAATTTTACATCTTAATATATATAGGATGTGTAATCATGATTTTTTCGTGATAAAAAAAATAATATTTTTACTCAGCCAATGTAGCCTTAATTAAAAGATGAATACTCTTTAAATATGATACTATTGAACATTTTATACCTGAATGTAAAATAGATAAATTTTATGGTCTCACCTTTAAGTATGTTTATTCTGTGTTTAAGTATGACTAAGTTTTTTTTTTTTTAAGTATGACTAAGTAATTATATATCGATTTAAAATTAGTTGAATTTAATAAATCTAACAAATTCATGTTAGTTTATGTTTGTTTGTTATGGGATTTAAATAGGGAATATCTTTAGTTTTTTTTTATCTTTCTTCTCACATTATTTAATTACATATAATCACACATTTCTTACACATTAATTTAACATAAACTTTATGCTCCCTCCGTCCCATACTTGATGTCTGCGACACTGTAGATACGGAGTTTAAGAAATGTTACTTTTTTTACTTTTCAACTCTACTGTTTGAGGGTAAAAATGTCCAAACCAATTGGGCATTTTTTGGATTAACTACATCATTAGTGTTAATTAAAAAATTACCCAATAAATTAAAAAAAATTCCAGAAATTTTTTTTTCATAAAAATAAGTCCACTGTTGGGCAGTATATATGATTCTTAAAAATTACAAATATGAATGGTGAATCAAATGTTAACATTACAATAATCAAAACAAGTACCTACACTATTACACAATAGAGTTGGATAGAGTAGTTATCCAAAAATACACATTACACCTTGAGAATCATCCTTGGTGCTTCCCTCCAAAAATTTGTGTCACATCAATAGAATTCTCTCCAAAGTGTCCAAAAGTTGGTATCAATCAGTTTTTTCAGCATGTCTGCCATCACTTTGTCCTCCACTGCCCAACCTCCTTTTAGTTTTCCCCCATTTCATCAAGGATAAATACAAGTATCAGGGAGTTTAATGGTCATTAATACACATGCAGTAATGGCAACTACCACAAGTTCTCACCTTTCCATAGAAAAAAAAAACTTAATAGCACAATTTTTGATAAGACACACCATAGATGACAAGATTGATCGTGGTAAAGCAAAAGAAGCAACCGAAACATTTTCCGTTTCTACAAGGACCATAAGTCGTATTTGAGCTGCTGCAAAGCAACAAATGGAGGAAGGAAAATCAATACGCCTTGGATCCAAGAGGGCAGTTGTATCAATTTCAAACAGGGTCCACTTTGATGCTAATACAGTGAAGAGTATCCAATTTCAAAGTAGATCAACAATCAGAGATCTATCCAAAGTTTTAGGTGTGAGCAAATCAACAGTGGGGAGATTGGTTAAAGGGGGTGCTCTTAGGGCACACAAAAACGCAATCAAGCCTGAGCAAACTCCGGAGAACAAGCTTCGAAGGTTAAATTACTGTTTGGATGCCATCTATTTGATGAGTGATATTTTCACCTAAATTTTAGTATCATTTTACGTGTGTTTTCGTATTATTTTATCTATATTTTATGTGTATTTTGATTGTGTTTTATGTTTTATGAAAATATGTGAGAATAAGCTTAAATGTATGATTTCTAGGTAAAAAGAGATTCTAGATGCGAAGAGAAAGATGTAGGAAAAAGTGGATCTCAATTCGGAGTTAAAACGAGGGAGAACGAGCCAAAACAGTGAAGCATCGTGAAGCTATCACAAAAATTCGACCGAGTTTTCAGAAATTCGGTCGAATTTTTATGCATTTTTTCGAAAAACACGGGCGAAAACAGAGCATCGAAGGCTACACATACTGTAAGAAAAATTCGACCGAATTTCTAAAAACTCGGTCGAATTTTCAAGCAAAATTGTCTGCTGTACACTTCGAAATTAGGGCTTTTCAAGGGGGTATAAATATCCAAAACCTCCCAATCCTCCAAAAAGAACAGATTTGGGGATCAATTACACACACCTCACACACCATTTCCTTCAATTCACACCATCCCTCTCATCCATTCTTCATCCATCCATCTACACTTGATCACCTCCATCAAATCCACCATCCAAGTGATCAAGGAAGTAAGGGAGAGTGAAGCTTACAAGAAGAAGAAGGAGATCTCCATTGAAACACTTTAAAGGGGAATCTATTTCTAATTTTTGTGAACTTCTTTATAAATTTGTCATGGGATTTGTAGATATAATTGTCTATGTTGTTTTCTCTAAGACTATGATAGGCTAATCTCCTTTGTGAGATTAGCTTCATAATTGGTATTGGATAATTTAATTTTTATGCAATTTGATTTTAATATTGAATGGGCTTTGTGTATTTCTATCATTGAATGTTGATTGTTTGATGTATATGATGAATTGTGTGATTAATTGTCATGGGCATGTGATTAGATTGACAAATCAATTATATGTTTGGTATAGTTCATTGAATCATTTCATCATACACTTCATGTGCATTAATTTAGAATGAAATAGGTCTATCCTTCTAGATTTAGAACTCTTTGATAGAACATTTGATTAGCTTAATCGATAGATTAGTTGATTAGATGGCTTAAATATGTTGAAAACTCTAAGTTCAGTACACAACATGTTCAAAGCCTCCTAAACATGTTTAGAAACCTGTTGGTGGCTTAAATATGCTAGTGACTCTAAGTTCATTATACAACATGTTCAATGTCTCCTAAACATGTTTAAAAACCCTGTTGGTGACTTAGATATGCTGGTGACTCTAAGTTCACTATACAGCATGTTCAAAGTCTCCTAAAAAGGTTTGAAAACCTGTTGGTGACTAAGATATGCATCAATATAGGGTCAATATACCAACAATTAGCCAACATATTCATATGCCCTCGGAAAAAAATTCGTCACAGGACTATAACTCAAGCTCAACAGAGACTAAATATGCACAACAGCCTCAATACCAAGCTCAACAGAGTCCTATAAGCCACATAATCAAGCTCAATAGAAACCTGAAAGCCACATAATCAAGCTCAACAAAAACCAGAAGCCACAAATAAAGCCTCATGGGGCTATAAGAAACAAAGCCTCACAGGGCAACGAATCAAGCTCAAAACAGAAGCCACAAATAAAGCCTCACAGGGCCACGAATCAAGCTCAACAAAGCTAAATAAATTCCCCATTGCATGCAAGACCTCACAAGGCCATATCAAGAAAAAGTAAAAGGTCTACCTACACGCAGGGAAGCAGAGACATATCATCTCCCACATGAAGTCTCGGAAGCCATCGCTTATTTCTTCCGGCAGAGCAATGGCTGGATCCACGGTATCAGGACCCACCGGATTGATTTCTTGATAGAGAGGCAAGGAACGACTGTATCAAGGGTTAAATCCAGGGAATCAGGAACCATTAAGTAGGGATCCACACCATCGACCATTGAATAAAGCGAATCAAGTACTATCAACGTTGGACCCACTGTGTCGATGGTTGAATCGAGCGAATCAGGTGCCATGAACAGTGGATCTATTACGTCGAAGGTTGAGTCGACGGAATCAGGAACCAGCGCTGGATAAACACCGTCAAGGGTTCCATTGGACGAAACCAAGACGTCGGAGGTCATTTTCACCCCCAATGACTCATGGATCTGATGATCAGAATCATTGGATATAGAATAACCCTTACCCGACGCCATACATGACTCATCCATGCCAAATATGCAAAGAGAGGCGGCTGAGAGATGTGAGAAAAGGACATAGAGTCAATTTACAAAGAGAGGTTGCTAGGATTTTCGTTCAAGAACGAGAGAGAATGAGAGGAAAGAACGGCTGAGAGATGTGGGAGAGGGGTAGAGAGATTAGGGTTTGTGTATGTATCACGTTAATCAGTGTGTGTTAGTGGAATAGATTAAGTATAATTTGTGTGTGTGTTTATTTTGATGTGTTAATTAAGGTTAATGTGATTTTTATTGGGTTGGGGTTATAGAAATTATTGGATATGACAAGGGTATTTTAGGGAGAAAAAAAATTTCTTTTTTGGAATAAAACAATTAGTTTGGGATGGATAAAAACGGAAAGTAAGACAACGAGTATGAGACGGAGGGAGTATTTATCATTTCAAATATTCAAAATAAATAATATATATATATACTTAAGGTTTATATTTTCCATTTTGGTTGTCCCACATTAAGATTTACATTTTCTTTTTTAGTCAAGTTGGATCACACAAAATAATTAATTATTCCATGTAGGGTCCACATACAACACTAATACAACTATCCACTTTACATTAAATATTATTTCTCTCACCTCACTACCCATTAAAATATTATATCTGTTAATCTCCGTGCAAAAAGCGAACTTCAACGTTAACCGGGGTACGATATTACTTATTGTTCACTCATTTTAAAATCAATGTAAATCAAAAATAATAACTCAAAAATAAATTTATAATAATATAAAAAGAAAAAAACGAGGTGTGTGCAATGTGATAGGCTTAGGTTTGTACCCTTATAAAAAGAAGAGAAGAAAGTACCGCGTGACAGATAAACATAATATAAAATTTCACACATTATGAAGTGAATGGCAACGATCTTTAGTCGGTAAGACTTATTATTTCTTCATATTATTTTATTTTATAAATAAAATTCTAAATGTCATGCCTTGTTGAAATATTTAGTTCTCTATCTCCATCCACCGTCATTGTATTGTTAGTTCCTAGGTTTCAATAACTATTTTTCTTTGTGTGTACTGACTAATTTTTACTTATGTCTATAAATAGGTTTATAGTTTAAACTTTTTAATACAAGATCAATGAAATCTTTTCTTTCTTTATTACTCTCTTATTTTTAACATGGTATCAGAGTATGTTAATCTGTCTCTTAACCTTTTTCATCAAAATCTGTCCAACATTTCATAAAACACCTTTAAGGTGTCCTGTCTCTAAAAAGAGGTTCAACCTCTTCTGATCTTATGTAACATGTCAAGTTCAAAATACAGAAGTTTTTTTTGTCATCATTGAACCTTCAGAATTCACATATCTATTCTTTTCATTTGTCACTCATTTTCAAAAAGAGTTCATCATTAGGTTCTCAGACTTAAAAATCAATCTCATTGAATCAATTTTTTTTTATTCTCAACTATTCTAATCCTCATCACCATCAATCATTCGAATTCTCATAGCAAGCAACACTTTCGAAGGTCACTCAAGTCAGAGGATTACGAATGTCGTTTTCAATGGACGAAATTACATATCATGGTCCAAATCAATGGAAGTATTTCTGAAGTCCAAGAAGATGCAAGGCTACATCACTGGAAGCAAAAGGAAACATGTAGCAGCAGACCCAAATAAACCAACTCAAGAAGAACAAGATGCCATTGATGATTGGGAATGTCAAGATTCCCTAGTCATCATTTGGCTTGTTAACTTAATAGAGCCCAAAATTGGAGACACATACATCACAAAGGATTCAGCCTATGACATATGAAACTCGATCAAGAAGATCTACGGGAACAGTCAGATTCACGCACAAATTTTTCATTTAAAAGCAGAGCTCTATTCACTCCAAAAGGGGATAGCCTCTATAGCCGAAATTGTAGAACAATTCCACATAAGAAGAAAAGAATTGACATTGTATCAACCAAGAGCCACTGACATAACGAAAATCGAAAAAATGAAGGAACAATAACAAGTCTACCAACTGCTTGCATCCCTGGATGATTTGTGGGAGGCTGCCCAAAGCCAAATTCTAATGACTGCAACACTTCCACCATACGAGGAGGTGGTCACACGGCTGCAACAGGAGGAGACACATAGAGCCCGCAACAGTCTCTCGAATCAAGGTGGAATCGTAGAGTGCTATGTCGAAAATCGACAGAAACAAAAAGAGAATCCACCGGTGACAGAAGGGAAATATTGCCGATATTGCAAGAAACCAAACCATACAAAGGGCGAGTGTTGCCGTCTCCATCCGGAACTCCGGCCAACCAAGCAGGATCGTGGGAGAACGGGAAACTGCAGCAACTTCCACCGTGGGTTTACAACAGGATCATATGACCGAAAATCGTTCTATCTTTCTAAAAAACTCATTAATTTTAGACAACTCTCAAAATGTTAAAGTTACTAATAACACTTCCGTTCCAATTTGTGGGAAATGATCAAGTTACCTTTTCTTAAGAAAAATCGACAACATTCTTTATTTACCATCTTTCACTTTAAATTTATTATCCGTTAGAAAGATCATCACAGAATTAAATTGCCAAGTTATATTCTTCGACTCTAATGTTATTTTGCAGGAAAGATTGACGGGACGAACGATTGGTGAAGGAGTTCGTATCAATAATTTATATCTAATTAGCTTCCCTAGTATTGCTTTAAATGTCTTTAATATGAATCTTTGGCACAAAAGACTTGGACATCTGTCCAACTTAATTTTTAATAAAATATTTTCAAATTCTTCTTATCATGAGATGTGTGATATTTGTTCTCTGTCTAAACACACCCATCTTCCTTGCACTAATTCTTCTTCTAACACAAAATATACTTTCGATTTAATTCACTCTGATGTTTGGTGACCCACTCCGATTACTTCCTATAATGATTTCAAAATACTATGTCAGTTTTATAGATGATTTTTCAAAACACGCTTGGATATTCTTACTCAAAAATAAAAGTGAAGTTTTCTCAAAATTTCAAGAATTCTTTGCCTATACCAATAACTATTTTAATAAGTCTATCAAAATTCTTCGAACGGATAATGGGACTGAATTCATTAACACACACTTTCAAAATTTTATAAAAACCAATGGTATTATTCATCAAACCTCGTGCCCTTATACACCCGCTCAAAATGGAGTAGCAGAGTGAAAACATCGTCACATTTTAGAAGTCACTCACTCTCTACTCTTACAAAACAATGCCCCAAAACGTTTTTGGTCAGATGCTATTTTAACCGTCAATTATCTTATTAACTGTCGCCTCTCCTAATCTCAAAAATCTTAGTCCCCACCAAATCATCTTTGAAAAAGAAGTCAACCTTGATCACTTACGCACCTTTGGATGCACATGTTTTGTTCACATTAATCGTACTGACAAATTTAGTCCCTCTTCAGTTAAAAGCCATTTTCCTTGGATAATTTGTATCTCAAAAAGACTACAAGTGCTATGATCCTATTACTAGGAAACTCTACATTTCACGAGATGTTACGTTCAAAGAAAATGATCCTTACTGCACTATGGATAACTCCTCCATGGATACTAATGACCTTGTTTTTCCTATTTCAGCTCCTAATGATGTTACTCTATCTCAGGATCATCAAGACGAATTGATTAATCCGATTCCTCTTGAGGAAGAAAATGCTCTGACAGGGGGAGATCACATTCCAGACCAAGAAACTGCTCTGACAGGGAAAGATCACATTCCAGTCGAAGAAAATGCTCCGATAAGGGGAGATCAAAACCAAAACCAAAATCCTACTAGAGAAAACTCACCTCGGAAGATCTCTTCGACAGACTCGACCACCCACCAGACTTAAAGACTACGTAACCTATTAGGTATCGTATCTTATCCAAAACTATCTTTCATATTCTCACATTTCTGAAACTCATCATGCATTTTTAAATTGCATAAACCAATTAGAACAAATTTTTTTTGAAGAAGCATATCTTTATCCCACTTGGCATAAAGCAATGGAAGAAGAAATAGTCACTCTTGAAAAGAATAATACCTGGTCACTCGTTACTCTCCCTAAAGGTAAAAAGGCTGTTGGATGTAAATGGATCCACAAAGTAAAATTCGATAGTTTGGGAAAAATTGAAAGATATAAAGCTCGACTTGTTGTTAAAGGCTTCACCAAACTTATGGAATTGACTATGAAGAAACATTCGCACCCGTCGCAAAAATGAGTACCGCCAGAATCCTTCTTTCTATAGGTACTAACAAAAATTGGACTTTTCATCAAATGGATGTTAAAATGACTTTTTACAAGGAGATCTAGAAGAAGAAGTATACATGACTCTTCCTCAAGGTCTTAAGAATTCAGATTCTTCTCTTGTTTGCAAACTTCATAAATCCATTTATGGTCTCAAACAATCTCCCAGAGCGTGGTATTCTAAACTCAGTCATGCATTACTTTCTCAAAACTTTCAAAAAAGTTCCGCTGACTCTTCATTATTTTGTCGCACTTCCTCAAATTCTTCTATTATTGTTTTAGTCTATGTGGATGATATCATTATTACGGTAACAAGGAAACTGAAATTCGAGATGTCAAAAACTTCCTCAAGCAAACCTTTGATATCAAGGATCTTGGTATTCTTAAGTATTTTCTTGGGATTGAAATAGCTCACTCTAAAAAAGGATTATTCCTTTCACAAAGAAAATACACTCTTGATCTTCTTCAATAAATAGGTAAACTTGGTGTTAAGCCAGCTAGTACTCATATGGAAACCAATACTAAACTAAACTCAGAAGAAGGATCTCCTCTTCAAGATGTGGGCATGTACCAAAGACTTGTAAGGAAACTCATATATTTAACTGTCATTTGTCCTGACATTACTTTTCCTGTTAGTGTTGTTAGTCAATTTATGCAGACACCTCGTACTACTCACCTAGCTGCGATTGACCGGATTCTTCAATATCTAAAATCAACACCTGGACAAGGGATTTGGATAAAAAACAACAATGATGCAAGCATTCAAGGTTACACAGACGCATATTGGGCCGGAAGCTTTGATCGACGTTCTACTACCAGTTTTTGCACCATGATTGGAGGAAATCTAGTAACTTGGAAAAGCAAAAAGCAAAATGTGGTATCACGATCTAGTGCGGAAGCTGAATACAGGGCAATGACATCTACAGCTAGTGAACTTACCTGGATAAAGCAACTACTTGAGGATATGAACATTCAAACCAAAGGAGCTATACAAATGTTTTGTGATAACAACGTTGCTCGTCATATAGCCTCAAACCCGATTTTCCATGAGCATACGAAACATATAGAGATGGACTGTCACTTCATTCGAGACAAGGTTCAAAGCGGAATGATTCAAACACTTTATATTGGGAGCAAAGATCAACTTTCGGACATATTCACTAAAGCCTTAGACAAATCAAGGCATAAGTATATTATTGACAAGTTAGGGGTGATCAACCCGTTCACCCCTACACTTGAGGGGAGCGTTGAAATATTTAGTTCTCTCTCCATCCACCATCATTAATTGTATTGTTAGTTCCTAGATTACAACAGCTATTTTTCTTTGTGTGTTCTGGCTGGTTTTTATTTATGTCTATAAATAGGTTTGTAGCTTAAACTTTATAATACAAGATCAATGAAATCTTTTCTTTCTTCATTACTCTCTCATTTTTAACATGTCTGAATGTCTAAACCAATAATTCATCAAAACAACCATAATATTAATTAATTAATGTGCTTAATCAACATGATTAGTATATTTCTGCTTAATTCACATTTTACCTCAAAAAAAAACTCACCAATAGTTTCGTATCAAAACTAGAGGGGAATGTCCACATAAATTTTATTTTTATTTTTTAAAAAATTGTATGCACCATACGTACGGAATAACTCTTTTATTTCCTTTATTTTTAATTTAAGATTATGAAATTCATTAATGTTCTACTATGGTTTAGTAAAATTAAATTACAAAGTCTCTTGTGAGATGTTACTTACGTGAGATGGTTTTTGAGACGTGTTAAAGTATGTCTATTATTTAGATAAAGTATGTTTAATGGTGGTTAAAGTATGTTTTCTAAAGTACATTGAATTATGCATTAAAGTATGATTTTAGTGTGTTATAATTTGATCTATTATTGACATACTTTAACTGCAAATAAGCATATTTTATCATACAATAGGTCGACTCATCTCAAACCCGTCTTGCAAATAACCCCAAGAGAGTTTCTCAAATTAAATTATATACTAAACTCCAATACCTCTTACACACATCAAGCCTACTCAAGCCTCTACTCTTTTACAAATATTCATCATATATTTTGAGTAATAATTTTACATAAAATTAAAACTTGTCATAATTAAATCACAAAAACTAAATTAACACTATTTTTCAAATTTGTTAAATCCAACTAATCATAAATTTATATTTTTATTACTACCTACACCTAAAACATACATAATCTTATTAAAACATTTTTCATACTTTTCTCTCTCTCGAGATACCAAACCAACTCTTGCTAAAAATATTAACATCTTTGATATATATATCCCTCAAGTGACAGGCTTTCAAAATGTGTATTGTTGTATGACAACGAATTATATATCTAGTTAACACCCAAACAATTTGAAATACACAATAATTTTATGTGATACTGTCAATCTGTCATAGTGGGATCTTTTTTCTTTTTTTATTTTAATTACTCTGCCGTCTAAATTTTAACTTTACACTTTTCATTTTAACTCATTCAAACTTTAATTTCACACTTTTATGAAAGAAAATGACTCACAATTGTTATCCCACAATACACTTTAATTTCAAAATTATCATCATTTTTTTCTACACATAACATATATACTTTACTATTTATTATTTTTCAAAATACCACATTACCCAAAAAAGTGACTTTTCTTAATTTAGGTATCTACAATAAATGAAAAGATGATAATGGAGGAAGGGAGTGTTAATTATCATTGTAGCATAAAATTTTGTATTTATTGAATAATAAACACATGAATATTATAAAGATAATCGAAATGAATTGAACTTGAAAAATATGAAGAAAAAAGTCTCTATCTATTCTCTAATTCCTCTTACCTTGGTTGATTTTCAACTTTCGAAGCCGAATTTTCAGATGAAGCTTGTCCGAGCTCAGGTTTGAGGCTTTATAACATTGATTCGGAGGCGTCGAACCTTTATTCGAATCAAACGTTGAATTTGAAACTTTCCGCTAAAAATGTAGTAGAATTTGGTAGAACGACGTTGGCTTCACCAAGACCGTTGGATGAATTTGATTTGAAGAAACGTCGAATCTGATGGGTCTATCACCTTGATCTCAGATTGAGTATTATTGAACGTCGTATCGAAGAGATTTAGTATCTTGATCTCGGATTGAACGTTGTTTCTGATGTTTTTTGGGATGATTACCGTGGAGCTTGAAGAACGTCATTGAATTTGCGTACAACATCGAAGAACTTGACTTGAAGAACGTTGAATTGGAAATGTTAAGCACCTTAGTCTCGAATCGAATTTCGTTCTTGATCAATTCTTTTGAAGAATCAGACACAATCAATTTTTTGTATTGTGTCTACATGCGGTTCGATTCTTCTTTTACATTTTGGCATTACATCTCCTATTGCGCAACGTTTGATGATTGACACGCATGATATAATAAAACATATACCATAAAAGGAAAGTTTAAACTCTAGGGGGCAATGGTTGAGATTTTCTTCCTCGCACACGTGTTACTCATCTAATACATGTAATAGGAGATGTAACATCAAGTGTAACAGAACATCCAAGATTGTCTACTTGTTTCTCTAGGCGTGTCAATGAGCTCTGGCAACCCTTATTTATTAATGGAGAAAATAATCATTTATGAGGTATTCTCTCCTAAATAAGATTTGCATTCACACGTGAGTTGAACTTGTTTAATTTAATTAGGCAGACTAGACTAGACTTAAACTTATTTAATTTAGGTCAGACCCACTTAACTTGAATTAAGACTTACTTGACTTAGGTCAGTCTCATTTGATGTGAATTGAGTCCACTTGACTTGGATCAGGTCACCTTATCTTGAATTAAGTTCACTTAACTTATATTAAAGCTTATTTGAGTTGGGTCAGATTCACTTAACTTGGATTGAGCCAATTTTTTAGGTTCAAATAACTATAATAAGACACACACTTGCGTGAATCGAATTCACATAATTAGTTATGTGAACCCTGCAAGTTTATATATTATGATGAATTTCTTATTGGACTCACCTTATCAATTATTTATTTATTTAAAAATGAATTTGTTTAATAAATAAATACTTAATCAATATTTAATACTACATCCGTCTCATGTATTTATGCACATTTTTCATTTTGAGACGTCTTTCTATTAATAGTAAAAATGCACTATACATCTTACTTACTTTTTAGACGTTATTCATCAATTTTAACAACTGTATTTACTTTTTCCTTTTAAATTATTAAATTAAATTATCCATACTTTTTTTATATATTACTAAAAATAACATTTTTTAAATCTCGTGTCCGTATAAACGGGTATAACTACTTGAAACAGAGAGAATATTTATTATGCAATAAAATTAAATTGTCTACCATCATCTTTTATTATAAATGTTTATTTTTAATTTATTTTATAAATAATTCATTAAATGGTTTATTGGATTTCATTAGTTTTCTTGACACGCGTCATGGGATCATTGGGTATGATAAAAAATTAATTAGAGGTGGTGGTGGTGTACAATATCATCATGATCATAATTAAGTTTAACTATACAATAAAGACCATTAAGTGGTGTATAATTATGTCGATTGAGGCCCCACAATTCCATATAATTCCATTATATTCAACCCTTCTGAAATTTTTTCAATTATTATCTTGGTTGGTTGAATGAGCTAAGAAGTATCAACAATAATTGAGGGGTTGTTTGATTAGGGGTAATGGGTGAGTTAGATGAGAATGGAGATATATTTATTTTTATTTTATAATAATATACTTGTTTGATATGGTGGGAATTAAAAAATTTAATTATTTTTATTGATTCAATAACTATTTCCATAATTTAATTACTTTTAATTCTATCGTGATGGATCTCTTTAATGATACTCATTGTCATTTCGACTGAAAAATTCGAATTAAGTAGCCCCTTAATCTTTAGATTAATTATTTAAAAAACGTTGTTGAATTCGTTAATTTTGATTTCTTTTCTAATGCATATATAAAATAAAGTCTCTTATGATACAAAGATTATATGAAACGAGTTATGAGATATATTAAAGTATGATTGTCATATAAATAAAATATATACTTAATAATAATTAAAATATATACTATATGATGAATAATGCATGTAAATATAATTTTAAAATGTTATAATATACTGTAATTAACTACAAACATACTATACCCACCAAACAAGCATATTTTATTTACGTATTAACATACTGGATCCATCCCATTTCAAAATCATATATACTAGAGAGTATTCCTCTATAATGATCATGAATCCAGTGGTGCATAAGTTTTACTTGGTACTAACTTTTACACCTTTTCTAAATTTACAAAGTGTGAAAGCTTGTTGGAAAAGTATATTATTGGAAAATGCTTAGATATATCCTGATCCTAATATATGCATTATAGTATTTATTTTAGAGTATTTCCTTTTTTTAAATTTTTTTTAAAAGTTTGTTATACTCTTTCCGTCCCAGCCTCATTTTCATATTTTCATTAAAAATATAAAAAACATTCAATTATTATCCCCTGTAAACTTTAATTTCAAAATTATCATTAATGAAACAATGTAGAAACACAACAACATTGCTTATATATTCAAACATTTATTTACATTCTCTCTCAAAAATTCCTTCAACCTTTATCCAATGCTTCTTTTGCAGTGTGCTTAAACTAGTGTTAGTCTGTATAAATGCTGATCCTTTAATGGAACAAATCAACAGATGAAAACTATATATTCAGACGTTTTCTATGTTCGAATTTCGACTTCAGCTCGTCCAGCGAAGGAATCTTGCATCCGTTTTTCACAGTTCTGCTCCACCACGCCTTGATCTCGTCCTGCAAAACACACGAGTCACTTTCAGTTAGTCTGACAGACGAGCATTTCGACAAAACGGACATCTCGCCTTCCCTATCACCTTCTACTTGGTGTTATTTCTACTTGGTGATAACACTGACCTCTAGGAAGTCATGGTTGGAGATATACTGACTCCCAACAGATGATTTTACCCCTCCAACATCGACCATGATGGACTTTTGGGACTTGCTATCGACGTTCTCTACTTCATCCCCTATAATCATGAGAAAGAACGAAAATCAAACGAACGACTAGAGAAAAATGATGACATAGTTCATATGCTTTGTGTTTAGGATGACCCTTTCTATCATATTCATTTCTAGAATAATACACACCTGTTATGCTAGCAACATAGTAGTTGGTCCCCTCTACACCACCTTCTATCTTTCCGACCTTTAAACGCAGGAAAAAACCATTTAAATGCAACAAAGGGACATTCGAATTCGCCCATCTGAGACCACAGTTGTTGGAAAATCAGTTTCCATCACAAGACATTCAAGATTTCAATCAATCATTTCACAAAATAACACTTTAGTAACCATTCATGAAAGTAAACTCTTCTTCAAATAGGTGTAATTGGTAAACCTTTTCTTACCTGATAATGTCAGCGCGAGACAGGCGCAATTTCCTTATCGCGTGGAACATCTCTTCCACTAGAAGGGCATCATGTGCACTAATGATTTTTCGGGGTGGAAATGTTTGATTGTCCTTCAAATGATGATCTGAACTCGAAGAAGTACTCTTCAAGAATACATTCGAAGTTGGTCTTTTGCTTGAGGATTCTTTCACATTCCAAGTCTGATAATTACAGAAAGAACCCAAAACTGCTTTTTGATCATCATTGTCTTCACCAATGTAGCTTGAACATTTGTCATCAGAACGAAGCTGCAGGCGGGAAGTCGTATAATGATCAATGGCACCTTCTTCCTGCTCTGATCGTCTATTCTCATTATGTGAGGAGACCAAGGGGCATGAGATTGCCCAATGATTGAGCTGAAAACATCTAATGCACAGACAAGGAGATTCTTCTATCCTGTCTAATGAACTGATTTTCACTAGGAGATTCTGAAGCTCGGTTTCAGTTATCTTCGGGCATTGACGTATATCATGACCTCTTCTACCACAAAAGAAACATACTAGCTGAGGTAATGGAGATTGTATGATGTGCTTGAGGGCATCCAATCTCTTTGCAAACACAGACGCCATTGCCACTGAGCTTACTAACTTCTGGGAAGTCAGTATGGATGTCTTATGCAAATATCCCAGCATTTCGTGCTCTGAAGTATGGACATCACATTCATCACCAGCCTCAGACATCTTCTGATCAATGGGAACAACATTATTAGCTTGACAATCAACATTAGTCATTCTGCATTTGGAGGCAAAGTCACGGGCTTCTTCAGTGTTCTGGTTGCAATGTTCTAATCTAGCAGTTCTAGTATAAAGGCGTGTAATCCACAAACTAGAGAAAGGACTACTTTTTCCAGGCAAGTAACTCATAGGAAGAGGGATGTCAAGACTCGTTTTCTCCGAGCTACTATTCATCTTTTCACACAAAGAAAGTGAAGGGCTAACCTCGCCTTTCGCCCTTTCACAAGGAGTAGAGTCAACATCAGCAGAAGGTACCCAGGATACAAGTGGAACCACTTCTTTATCTGAAAGAATAATTTGCTTGCAAGCATCATCATTGGTCTCATCACATGACTCTGCACGATTCTCGTGCGATTTCTCATCAGCTACCGCAAGTTCTCTAGATTCTGCTATGGTCTGATTATCCTTCAGTACAACAGAGTTGGATGTTTTCGTGCTTCGATGATACAAGGACTGAAATACAGTTTGGAATCCCGTCCATTGCCTCGTAGAATCAGTTGTTTCATTCAATGTGTAATTCTCTAGACGACTATCACTGCAAACATTATTAGAATGCGCAAGGGTGAGAGCAAGGGGAGAGGGATAATCTTTATTATAATCTGAGAGACCCTTAACCATGTTTGATATCCAATTCATAAACGAGCTATCCCGTTTGGCATCGGATTTAGAATCACAATTTACTTGCATTTTCTTTCTCATCCTCTTGCTCCTGATCAGCTGAGCCTGCTGAACATTCCGTCTCTTCACACCTTTTGAGAATAATCCGGTGCTATTACAGCTCTCCATGCTCCCATTGCTGTCATCCTCATTATTTGATGATCTTGCAAAAACATCTCCATCAGACGATGCTTTCCCTTTCCCCTTTACTCGATACAAGCAGATCTTGCTATCAGTTGGAGCTCCACGATCAGAACCATTATTCTCCCTTGGAAGTCCAGTTCCACCTGAACTGCAAACCTCTGTTGCATCAAGATTACCCAAGTCATTTTCAGCAGAGGACTCAAGCGTCATCAAAGTTGGTGCTGGGATAGAAATAGGAGCCTCAGTTGTATTCTTATTAACGTCTCTTGACGCCGACACTGCTTCATCATCTGGCTCCTCCGGTGACTGCAGGTTCTGGAGAGAGCAAGCAAGAGCTTCAGACGCTCTTGCCACAAAAGGTTCGGAACGGATGGGAATAGCTGACTCCAGAAAATCACTTCTACTAGCATGTGATTGAAGTCCATCATTCTGATTGAAGTGAGTTCCTCTCATAAGATTATAAGGAAACTTCCAGTTCATCCCCATGTCCGATTTCCCATCAGCTGAAGTAAGCAGTTCTGCAGAATATCAACGGCCGAATTAGAAGCAACAATAGGAAATGATGGAGTGAGCATTTCCAACTTCTGTGGACTTCAAAGTTAACAGAAGTGTGCATGAGATAGACAGAAGCAGATAGGAAATATCTAAGCACCATCAAAGACAATAAAGTTACACCTTATACAACTAATACGAATTTCCACAAGTAATCTAGAAAAAGCACATTCAATACTAGGAAGAATACACATTGCAAACGTACAAGACAGACGACGGTCCCTGGAAAAGAATGTACCACTGAGAAGAGCAAAGTAGTAGCAAAATGTACCAGCACTTTGTTTTCTTCTTTCAGCAATTTCAACATTCTTCGAACTGCATACATCCACCACTGCATTTCCTTTGTAATTATCCTCATTAGCATCAGTAGTACCATTTTCCTCCATTTTACCAGCTAAACAACAATTCATAAGATTATGTTGAAAAGATCTTGACTATAATAATGAAAACGGGAGAAACGTAACTAATGATACGAGAAATAACTTAATACCATCATGATTACTCTGGTTTGCGTTTAAGTCAAAGCTAGAACAACCCCCAGAAGATCTATACATAGTAGCTTGGTCATCACAGTTACCAGCCCCATCAAGCATTGTTTGTATTTCACAAATCTTTTCCTCATCAGATATTTTGATATCTCCACTCCCTTTGGATCTAATACTCTGTGATGTTGCAATATCTTTTACGTTTACTCCGACATTCCACATGAGAAAGGGTCTTTTATCAACCAAGCTTGAATTTGTACGTTTGAGACTCACACCATTGTGTGGTGACCAAACTAATTCGGAGAGGGGATCGGATGCTGCAAACGGCATATCCACTCTTGAGCTTGCATTTACACCTGCACCCAAGCTACTGTGCAACCTTGTCTCTACAGTGTATTTTCTTGAGCCCAAAGAAAGACTCAAATCAATCTCCGAGTCATTTTCATTCATTGTCAGCTTTGCCAATCATCATATTCCCTGGAATCTACATATAACCAACGTAAGAAACTTTATATATTGGCAATTAACGCAGATACATAATGCATGATATTTAACAGAACCAAGTAAACTAAAGGCAATGCAAGATTTCTAGTTATTCCATAATGCTTATAGAGAAACCTATGATCAAACTGAACTAAAGGAACATGATGCAAATCAAGAGAGAATTAGCATCAAAATTACCCTTGTGACCAGACTTTGTTCCAGTAAAAGAGCCTCATGTGACCCTATATCTTAAAATGATCCAAATAATTTGTGATACTTGTTACTGACATTACACTAAATCTTCTTCTATAACAAGGAAAACGAGAGATCGGTTAATTTACTTAGTAATCTTGGGAGATCCCAACTCCAACAACTACAAAAAAAATCAACTTTTTCCTGCTTAAATAACCACTCAATTAAATTCTGCTTCTTGATTCCAGCTCTATTCAACTAGTTCATAAACAAGGCGTGTACATGGCTAGCCGTTATCGGCTTACCCCTCCCAACACTTAAGATGTGCTCTACAAGCTCTACATACAAATAAAACTCAGAATCCTTATGTTCCCAAGTACAATTTCCTTATCTTGAGCAGTACTAAAAGCACAAACCATTATCATCAAATATTAATGAACACATACATGAATTGATGGATACCAATGCAGGAAAACAGTTAAAAACAGCAAGATGCAGTAACTATACAGCAGAGAAAATTAAGAGAATTAAATCGTTCCAATGACATTACTATATCAAACAAATTATGAACATCTGTTTCTTGAATTCTAGACATACATCTTACGGAATCAAAATTATATTAAAGTAAAAAAAAAAAAAATAGTTGGATAAACCACAATCAATTCAGAATGTCTTTTTTTAGTAAAATAAAAACATGGGTTTCTCTCTCCATTTGTCCCAAGCATACTTGCAAACAATCCTCCAACAAATTAGGCCAAAAAGCAACAATTTTTACAAATACACTAAGCAGAAAATCAAAAACCAGATAACTCATAAAATTAAATAAAAAAAAGAAAAAGGAAGAATCTGATATACATTTCACTGGATTTGTAACAAACCAACCATTTTAATCGCGCTCTCTCTTACACAGTGTTCAAAACTCAATTCAACATTAAAGAAACAATAGAGAGAGTGAGAGGGAGGTGAAATCATGAAAAGGGAGAATTTTGATCTAAATGATTCTATAGAAAAGGGTATCTATCCGATATGAGTGAAGCCTGCAAGAATTGTTGGCAAGTTCAGATTCTAGTGGCTGAGGAGCTGCCACGTGGAAACCGTATCTCAAATGAGTACAAAAATTAATGTATACAATAATTATACCGTATTCTGCAGTACTTCTAGTGGCTGTTGCCTTACTACGCAGTCTACACTGTGCATGTGGAATATTCATTAAATAAAGTGGAGTAAAATATTAAATATTTAATTTTATATGGATAATAAGTGAATACACTTTTTAATTATTTAACTTTAATGGAATAGAAATAAAAAATATTTTCAACAAAGAAAAATAAATTTTAGGATAAAGAATAAGTTATAGATAACGCATTATTTTTTTAAGCGGACCAAAAGAATAAATAACACATTATTTTTAGAGAAATTCTTTTGTGAGACGGGTGTGAGACGGGTCGACTCATCACTAAAGTATTTTTATTGTATGGATAAATTATGTTTATTTGTAGTTAAAGTATGTTAATAATAAATCATATTATTACACGCTAAAATCATACTCCTTCCGTCCACTTTCAAGTGTATCATTTATTTTTGGATACGGGAATTAAGGAGTATTGTTATTTAATGTATAGTGGGTATGTAATGTGTAAGTTTTACCTTTTTACCCCTCCACCTTATTAATATGAGAAGGGGCATATGTGTAATTTGCAAATACATTTAGGGTTAATAGGAGTATTATTAGTGGGTCCCTCATTGTACATAAATGGAAACGAGACTCTTGGGTACGGACGCCGTAAATGGTAAAATTGAACTTGCGGACGGACGGAGGGAGTACTTTAATACATAATTCACTATACTTTAGAAAATATATTTTAACAAATACTCCTTAAACATACTTTATCTAAATAATATATATATACTTTAACACGTCTCATAAACTGTATCACGTAAGTAACGTCTTACAAAAAATTTTGTCTTATTTTTATAATCGGACCAGAAAATTGAATGGAGGCTAACTGATTTAGGTTCATTCAATTGTACTAGTTCTACATAAAATTGAAAATAACTTAGTCCATTCATGTATCTCTAACGTATACATTTCGTCATTTTGAATCGTCTACTTTCAAAGTATTCCATTCATTTTTCCTTTTTATAAAAAGACCCACATGGCCACCACTCACAATCATTCACATCTATTCCCCACTAATACAACTACACACTTTATACTCATAAAATAATTCATAAAATAACTAAACTTTATATTCATAAAATAATGGAGTAATATTCTTTGATCCATATACAAAAAGTAAACTAATACATTCGAAGGAAGTATTATTTAGGGCAATATTTGGTAGACCTTCTCTACTAAATCATAGTGGTGGAACCGTCTTTTTTTTTTTTCTTCTTTTCTGTTTTTGGTTTTTTTATTGGTTTTTTTTTAAATTTAATTATAAGGGTACAATTATACTCTCATAATTTAGAATATATTTCATCATAGTGGTTTAGGGCATATTTTATCCTTAAAATCTATTATTTATCCTTAGGATTAGAATTAAATATAAATATATAATTGTAATTTTATTCTTGTGGTTTAAACTTTAAAGTGTATTTTATTCTTAATTTAGGGTTTAGGATATAATTTTAATTTCACCATTTTGGTTTAGAGTATATTTTACCTCTACGATTTAAGATTTTAAGTGTAATTGCAATTTTACCCTTGAGGTTTAGGGCATATTTCACCCTAGGATATGATATAATGGTCTTTAAATATATTCCAATTATTTAAAAACATATTAATTGAGGAGGGAACCACAAATTAATTAAACACCACATGTTAATTAAGAGGTGACCACATGTTCAACCAAATAATTTGGTAGAACTAATCCAACCAAAATGACTATTTTATGCATATATGCCCACTACTATACTTAGTTTGATTATAGGTTTCTTTGTAAGTAACCAATAAATCAGGACACAAAAATTTGAGAAATAATATTTTTTATTTAAAAAAGTAATAATTTATCTTTATAAAGAATATTTTTTTATGTATTAAACAGTAATCGATAATCAGATTGCATGTATGAATTTGGTTCATATAAGTGTTTATATTATCCAAAATATACTTACACTTAAGTGCATGTGTGACTTTTCTATAAAATTTTAATAAAATATACAAGTATACCCACATTTTTTTAACGTACATGTTTTTTGCCCGCTCTATGAGTAATTTTTTTATAATATCTTAAGGGTTTGTCCGCTTTGAATAGAAAGTAACCTAATCGTTAAAACAATATTTTAATAGTTTGTCGTGTATTTTTTAGAAAAGAAGAGAGAGTGAAAAAAATTGGAGAGAGGATGAGTGGTCAACAATGGTGAAAATGTGACCTAATTCAAGTGTAATAGATCCGATCAAGAGTCCTATTTAGGTTAAAGCGCTAATTAATTTAAGAGTGGATATTCGGTGCACCAGCGAGTGTTAGTGTACACCATATATGTATAATTTTAGTGTACACCATATATGTATAATTTTTTATTTAATAATGTATGTATGGTTCTTAATTATTGTATAATTATTTTTACACTCAATTTCATTAAAAAAATCTAATAGAACATTTATTAATAAAGTGTACTATTTTTATCCATTAAAGCATATATTTTTATTCATAAATATATTCGCGGTTTACCCGAATTCACATAGACTTAATTTAATTCGCCATTGGGGTAGCATTTAATTTTAAAATTAGGAATAAAATATGTAATTTGTAAAAGTGGCAAAAAAACATGTGGGTTCTCATATATTAGGTTTTTGTCTATGGAGTTTTATTAATTAAAGAATTTAAAGATTTTTTTAATGTTAATTTAATTCTAAAAAAATACCCCCTTCGTCCGCTTTTAAGGGTATCATTTTTTCATTTTTGACGTCTGCCCCCAAGGATCTCATTTCATTTTTTATACATATGGGACCCACACACCCATTAATACAACTAAAAAATGGAACTCACACCTCCACTAATACAATTATTCACTACACATTAAATAATAATATTCCTTAATCCACGTGCAAAAAACAAATGACACCTTTAAAAGCGGACATAAGGAGTAAAATACTATCGATTCACTTAAAATCATAAAATTTTTAAAAATTATATAAGGTAATCATATACATTTGGGGTGATAGGTGCACCGGTACACCTAAAAAAATATAGCTTAAAATGGGTAGTGAGGTAGTTTTCTTTTTTAAAAAGTTAATTATTTTATTTTATTTAATGGTGGAGATTGAATTAAAAATTAATCTAACGATTAAGATTGTTCAGGTGCACCAGTGCACCAGGTACACCCTAATATGATTCATTAATTTGTCTTTAAATAGTATGATATTTTAGTGATAATAAATTATAAAATATTATCTTGTAAAACAACTTTAATATATGAATTTTTATCATATCATTTATATTAATTTTATGGATTTAGATTTTATATTAATAGTTTTATATATTTTGGATCATGAATTAATGAAAAAAAATATCTTTCATGTTCTTAATTAATAGTTAACCTGTCATTTTTGTCCATATATTATAAAAAACTTTTCTTTTTCATGTTGCGATTACAATTTGGTTGTTTTAGTCAAAAACCGATAGCAAAGTACTGTTTAATCGGAATTTTAATTATGCAAAATGGAGACCGAATTAATAGTATGATAAATGAATCAAATTGATCATTTTGATCCATTATTTAGATTTTTACGTACTAGTGCTCTAGAGAGTTGGACTTTGATACTCTCTCCCTCCTTTCAAAAAATATATGCACATATTTAGTGACACTGATTTTTTAAAAAATAATTTTTTATTGTAATAATGTAAGAAAGAGAAGGCATATTAATTTTAGGTAATTGAATAAAATAAAGTGTATGATATAGTTGACTTTGACTAGTGTATAAAAATGTGGCATTTTTGTAATATTCTAGTATGGTAAGATTATTGATATTATGTATTATTTTTAGTATGGTAAGATTATTGATATTATGTATTATTTTCATTTTTAGGGTGTGCAAGTATTTTTAAAACAAATCAAAATAGGAAGTTTTCAAGTGTTCTTGAGACGGAAGGAATATTATATAGACAAATACTTGTGTCACTAAAATAACTCTTTTTTAACAATAGATTACCAACATATTACATTTTTCTTTTAGCAACGAATTTAGCAATGGATAAGTACCAACGAATTTCTTTGATAAAGTAATTTAGCAATGAAAATGGAGAAATTGATGAGATGGAAGAAGGAACAATTTGAAGAGTCTTTTGTAAAGCAAGAAATTTTGAATCCATGATTCTAAAAAAGTTCTTAAAAAAATCAAAGTAAAAGGACTATCATCAATTTGGATAAAAATCCCTACTGCACATTTTAAACGATGAAAAATATCCCAATAGAATAACATATAAAAATGCAACAACTAAAATAAATTATAAATATACGTTGTCTTAAACTACTTGACAACATTAATAGAATTTCATATATATTTAATGTATTCAGAATAAAACATGATGGATTATTCGTGGGCAGATCTTGTTGAAGACAACTATTAATTAATAAACAAAATTTTAAGGAATGCTGCATACACAAATACAATCATGGATATAATTCATTGGCAAAAGCTCCTGCGCCCCGTGGACACGTCGTGTCCTCATGTGAACAACTCTTCCCCTTTCATATTCTATTTAAACTTATGTATTAGTAGAGGTTAAACTTTTACATCTTAAAATATATATATATATATATATATATATATATATATAATAATAATAATAATAATAATAATAATATATATAAAGTAGGATACACACATAACTCGATTACTTTATGTATGTGGTAGCTAGTATGTATTGAAGATTTATTAAAGATATGATTCTACAATTAAAGTTGAAAAAAATCCTTAAAGTTAAAAGGGAGGGAAGACAAATATTTGTCTCATAGTTAAAAGAGGAAAGAAAGAAAGAAAGAAAAAAGTGTCACTCTCAAAGTCTATATTACTACTAAGTTGGTTGTAGTGATGGAATGAGTATATTTTTTCGAATTAAAAAAAATTATCTTTTTTAGATGTATTATTTTGTGCAAGACTTTAACGTTTTCTGTCCCAATTACTTCTTCTGATTTATTAATAATTAATAAAAGTGAAAGAAAAAAAATATTATAGTCACTTTCGTAATTATTCTTTTTTTTTCTTTTTTTTTTTTACGGAATTGATTCTTGTGTTTAATTAACCAATGCTTAGCAGATTAATCGTGCAACAATTAAATATACATCTTCAAGTACGAGGTTGTTAGGATATCAACAACTACTATAATTAGTGTAATTCCGTAGAACATAATCTTATTAATTAAGCCAGGTATATTGGATTAATTGAAAAAAGAGTTGATAAGTTAGTTGTTAGTATAGTTATTAGTTAGTTCACTAAGTTTCCATACACCCTTATTTTCCCAAGAATCTAGTTAGTAGTTAGTTCACCAAGTCTCCATATACCCTTATTCTCCCAAGGATCCTTATAACTCTCCTCATATTCGTTTTCAATGGGCTTTGAACTCGGGTCACTCACTTGTGTGAGGAACCTGGGTCACTCATTCTATTTTGTATACATGTTATTCTATTTTGTATAAGTGTTTCTTAATAATTGTATATTTTTTTCATACTAAATTTTTTATTAAAAAAACTATCATCTATATGTGTATAACTTTTTATTCAATAGTGTATACATATTTTTTAATAATTTTATATTTTTTTACAATCAATTTTTCATTAAAAAATTAACAATTAAATTGTATATATTTTGTTCATAATTGTATATGTTTTTATTTATATTTGTATACGTTTTTTAAAATGGATGTACAGTATAATTAGTCTTCAAAAAATTAAAAAATAAAAAACCATCCACTATATAATTTAATTGCAATTGAGGTTGTTAGGATATCAACAATTAGTGGAATTCCGTAGGACATAATCTTATTGGCTAATTATACTATGCACACACCTTAAAAAACGTATACAAATATAAATAAAAACATACTATACAATTATGAATAAAAATGTATACAATTTAATTGTTAGTTTTTTTAATGAAATTAGAATGTAAAAAAATATACAATTATTAAAAAACATGTATACACTATTGAATAAAAAGTTATAGTCATATGGATGCTATTTTTTTTAATAAAAATTTTAGTGTGAAAAAAATATACAATTATTAATATGCCCAAACTATGTGATTGAATAAATCCTCCTCTGTTGCGGGTCGAGAGCTCCAATTCTCATGTCCGGACTGGGGAACACCAAGAAACCACAATCGATCATCCGGCTCAGCATCTTATTCTTCTTTATATTAGATTCACACAACTAGCTATGCGACCTCAGCATGCCTATGTTCTAGTTGAAGAGATGGTGTACTATTCTAAGGAAGGCAACTTCTCTCCTAAACTAGCTCTAATATCAACTTTTATTAATTAAGCCAGGTATACTCATAACAATATATTTAAAATAATTAATTAAAGATTAATTGAAAAAAAAAACCATCCCCTATAATTTAATTGCAATTTAATCTAAAATTTTAAGATTCAGTAAAAAAGACCGCCATCCTTAAAATCCATTGCATATGGAGTTGCAAATAAAAATATATATTAATATCATTATCACTTTTACTATAAAATATTATCACTTTCGCTATAAAATATTATTAAATTTTATTTATAATATAAATTGTTTATAAAATAATTCAGTGCACCATTATCATTTTTTATTGATTGAGTATCACTTTTTGTTAATAATATTATTACTTTTCATCCGGCTTACGTGAGACAGTCTTATATAAACATTTGCTTTCTGTTAATTAAATGAAATTTTATTTAATTTTGTTATTAAATGTAATATATTACTCAATTAAAGATTATTCAGAATAATTCTCAAATTAAATATTATTAAAAAATCCCTCAAGCCCGAAACACTCAATTGTTTAATGAATTAAGGTAAATATTATTGTGCACCAGTTTTAAGGTGCAATTGGGTCAAAAATAACTCATGACCCGGATACTTATATTCCTTTAAGCCATTGGATCATTTGCTCTAATTCACGCGGCCCGATTCACTCTCCCCATCCTCTCTCACTGGTTCCGCCACCACCGCCCTTCTCTCTCGTCCTCTCTCACTTCCTTGTTTTCATCTTCTCACCCACAGCCGTGCCGCTGCTCTTCTTTCACTGTTGCGCCGCTGTTCTTCTCTCACCGCCGCGCAGCTGTTCTGTCACTGTTTTCATCTTTTCCCTCACCGTCGTGCCACTTCTCCTCTCTCACCGCCGCACGGCTGCTCCTCTCCTTCGCCGATTCAACTCTATGTATTCTCATCGTTTATTAGATTTCCTCAAATTTTAGGCTGCAATGTTATCTTTCTTTATTGATTGAATTTTTAGATTTCTCCAATTTTTATGAATTTTTAGATTTACATTTCCCCAATTTTTAGGCTGGAATGTTATCTTTGTCTAATAATTGAATTTTGCTTTTGTTATCTTTCTTTAGTGATTGAATTTTTGCAATGAGACGATGTTATAAGTGAATGCGGCGGTTGAACTTTGTGCTAGGTGGAGTTACGATGGGAGACGGTGGAGGTGGTGAGGAGGCACGATGAGAGACGGTGGAGGTGGTGAGGAGGCGGAACAACAAAAGTAGTTGAAGTCTGGGGTGGAATTAAATCTTACTGTATTAATTTTAATTCCTTAAAGCATAAATTATATTACATATATGTATTAATTTTTACTTTTAAATGTATAACCGAATTTGTATATCAAAAATATATTTAATAATTATGTGTATTAATTGTAATTGTATAATGTATTTGTTTTTTCAAGTAAATGTATTAAAATTTTATTTTATGTTTTCTGTAGAATTTATCAAGATTTATATTCTATATCAACAATTACTAAAAATATACTGTACAACTTAAGCTCAATAGTAAAGTAAAATTAAATTTAGAAATTTAAAACTTCTTTAATATAAAGCTATACATTAATAAAGAAAAAAATATACATCAATGAATAAAAGTTAATACAATATACTTCAAAATAAATATACGAATAAAAGTTAATACAATATATTCAAAATATCCAAATATAACACTATACATTAATTAAGAAAAAAACATACATCAATTAATAAAAGTTAATACAATATATTCCAAATATAAAACTATACACGTGTGAAGAAAAAAACATACAACAATGAATAAAAATTAATACATTTATTCCAAATCTCATCCTCCAACCGAACATGTTCCATCTTTTTGAATTCAAACCCGAAACCTCCAATGACCATTTTCCAACTTGTTCCATCTTCTAAAGATTCAATCCGATTCAAATTCCACAAAATTTCCCATTCTCAAATTCACTCCTTCATTCTCCAACCAACATCTAGTGAAGGAGTCGGAGCAGACATAGTAGAGAGAGAAAACAGATGGAACGAGACAACAAAATTAGGAAGAGATAGCGGATGTAGGCGATGCTTAGAGAGAGGTGGCGGAATGAGGAAGGAGATGGCGGATGGAGGCGACAAGTAGAGAGAGGTGGCAGATCGGCGGCGTAGAAAGAGGTGGCGGAGCGGCAGCGCAAGAGAGAAGGCGGAGCGGTGTCGCAAGTTCAGATTTAGGAGGTAGAGCGGTGGCGCAAGTTTAGATCTAGAATGCGGCAATTGAGATCTGACTGAGAAGAGTGATGAGATCAGCCATGAGGAGAGAGAGAGGAGATTAGCGTGAATAGAGCATGAATGATCCATTTGGGTTATATAATTGACCCAATTCAAAATATGGATCCTGTTTTTAGTGTACACCAATTGTACAGTAGATCAACTCATGAATTAAAGAGTGTTGTTATTTGCACAACCCTTTTTATTAAATACTATAATACTTTTATTAAATGCACATCCCTTTTAAAAATCTTAATCTTAATTTTATTATATGTTGTACACCCTTAAAATTTAAAAATTACTCTTTTAATTTTAAGATTATACACCCCAAAATCCCGAGAGTGGAGCATTGTCTAGAATTATCTTGTTTAGTTTATTAGGCAGCCTTTGGCTGACGGGAGTCATCCCGGGAGGAATCATATTCTTACGTTCCTATTTATTATTTTTTTTTCTTTTATAGTATAACTTCTTTACTCTATCAAATTGGTCCGACCTGCCGAATAAATCAGAATGGACTCCAGATTGGAGAATCGATTTGAGAGGATAGAGAAAAAGTTGGTTTCGATTGAGAGACAAGTTCACTAATTAACATTGTCTCGGAGCAAGAATCTAAGTTCGACAAACTGGACAAGATAGATGAGATGTTGTCCTTACTCTTAAAAAATGAAGGAGCCAAAATAAATGGTGGGGATTCCCAACCCATGATCATCGGAGAAACGAGCACTCAAAGCCCTCTCTAAGAAGGTACCCCCTACTGGACCATAGTCAATAATGATATTCAACTCACTGCCGAACGAGTTGAATCACTAATTCCTAATTTAGGGGCGGCTCAGTTTTCGGTTGATGACCTCATTATTCCAATACGTTGTTTTGTTTCTACTCCAACTTTACACCAATTCTTACCCGGAGAAATATTTGTGAAAGAAATAGCGGAAGAATCAGTCCAACATGACAAGGAGCAACATATATTGAGAAAAAAACTCACAAGAGTTCAACAGCATAGGCAGCGGACAGCCAAGAGGCATCAAAGAGAGGTGATAGAGTTATTCTAAAGCTACGTTACAAGAAGCATTCTAAAGCTACGTTACAAGAAGCATTCTCTTCATCCACCAGAAAACCCCAAATTAGCTCCGAGTCATCATCGCCCCTTCCAGATCACAGCACAACTAAAATCCCTTACCAATTTCCAGATTCCAGCATTGTGGACAATGCTGATTCCAGCAAGGGAGAAGTTGATAGAGTCAATCAAGGGAGTCAGCATACCATAATTATTCTGCCCTATTCATGCTAATCACCAATCTGTTAGATTAGAAAGAGCTTATTCAAGGGAAATCAGAGTTAGCAATAACTATGCTATTCCCATAATAATAAATTAGCTTTCAAGATAAATGATTACAAATAAGGGGTAGAGGAGAGGAGAGCATTGTCTAGAATTATCTTGTTTAGTTTATTGGGCAGCCTTTGGCTGATGGGAGTCATCTTGGGAGGAATAGTAAGAAAGGAGAGGAGAGCATTGTCTAGAATTATCTTGTTTAGTCTATTGGGCAGCCTTTGGTTGACGGGAGTCATCTCGGGAGGAATCGTATTCTTACGTTCCTATTTATCATATTTCCTTTTCTTTTATAGTATAACATCTTTATTCTATTAAGTTGATTCACAACCCACCATTTTGTAGGGCGAACCTATACGAGTGAGTCATTGATGATGCAGCTTATATTGGTTGGATCATTGGTGGAGCGAGGTGGGTTGGGTCATGCGGACCAAATCTCGTTTTCATAATTTCTACGTAAATTTTATTTAAAATAAATAAATAAATACTATATGAAAACAAGATATATAATGATCATTTTTAATCAAAAGTGATATCTAACCTAATAAATAAAAAGTTATAATCATTCAATTGAATCATTTTATGAAATATTTGTGGTGGATAAAAAGTGATAAAGATTTTAATAAAAAATAATAATTAGTCAAAGAAAAATGGTAACTGGATATTGAAATTATTTTATAAATTATTATATGACAAATAAAAAGTAATAATATTTCATTAAAATTTTGTACCTGATAAATAACAAATGACAACTTTCAAATTAAATTATATTATAAATAATTCATAAAATAATAAAATAATTTTACAAGAGATTTGAAATAAATTATTATTAAATTTATCTTAATATTGCAGAAGTCATTAACAGGTTAATGATGGGGCTGCTTTCTTAATCTTATCTGTTAGGAGGTGTATTTATTAACGTAATATAGATTTCTTTATCGAGTAATATATTAGTGGGTTGCGTATAAAATAGAAAGAGGTGTGTATTTAAAATACTTTATAAAAAATAGGGTGTGTATTTAATAATTTAAGGATAATTTTGACTTTTTAAAAATAGGGATTATTACTGATAGATATGTGTATATATAACCTAATTACTAATAAATATATTGATTTAATATAATTATTGATGAATACATAACATCCTTTTATTTTTCCAGCTTAACTCTTATTTACAACGTTGAATATTCGACGTTTTCACTTAACACTAGTTTTATTGAACACTAATATACTCTAAATCAGATAAATATAATGGGTGAGAGATTTATGGAGAGATTCAATGATAATTATAATAACATTTTCTTCAATTTAATTAATCATGTATTTTATGTTTCTCTCTCAAGAATGCACACTAATGTATATGTATATTTTCTGTTTCCCTCTTAAGGATGCATTACTTAACAATAGTTTCAATCATGTATTTTATGTTTCTCTCTCAAAGATGCACACTGATGTACATTCGTAGGGTTTTTCAATTTAATTATGAATTTTTTTTTCTCTCTCAAGAATGCACATTAATTTACATTAGTAGGGTTCTTCAATTTAACCGTGTTTCTCTCTCAATATAATGCACACTAATGTACATTCGTATAAATAACATACTTTTGTTTCCATCTTATCAATATACACTAATGTACGGATATGTATAGGTATTATGGGAAAAACAAAATATAATTTTGTGTTTATCAATAATTTTCTGAAGCGAATGTATCGCTTAGTAATTCTTAAATACGTTTTGTATCTACAATTTATTAACCCTTAAAAATATTACTTTTATTTTTATAATAATAGGGAAAAGGTGTGCAAATAAAATAAGCATTAAAGTATATGTATTTTACATTTTACATTCTAGAATTAATTTATTCAATTTTTATTATAAATTATCCTTAAAAGGAGTTTCCTAAATCATTGTATTCGGGCAATTACACATAATTGATATTCCCTCTGTCCCAGTTTGAGAGTGTCATTTTTCTATTTTGGTCATCCCACCAAAATAGTTCCCTTTCCTTTTTTACACACATGAGATTCACACACTTCCTCTAATACAATTAAATGTTGGGACCCACATTCCTACTAATACAATCACTCATTACAAATTAAATAATAATACTCTTTAATTTACGTGTCAAAAAACAAACTAGTCTTGTCCTAAGGACGGGTGGAGTACTAAACTTTCTGTCAATCTTATACTCCATTATTTTATTATTATCCGTCTATCTATTTTACATGTTTCAGGCAATTTAAGTAGATGAGGTTTTCTCAGATAATTGATACTTCACTTTCTGTCAATCTTATACTCCATTATTTTATTATTATCCATCTATTTTAAATGTTTCAGTCAATTTAAGTATATGAGGTTTTCTGTCAATTGAATTAATTAATTATTATGTTAATTGCATAAAAGGAATAATAGAAATTATTAAAATGATTATTATTTATTAATAAAATCAAATTGAAATTATTAAAAGGATTAATATTAGGACCAAATTTTAAATAACCACCATTGACTAAATACAATTTTAAATAGCCATATCCCTTAAAAACAATTTTTAGTAGCCACTATTTAGTGGACTCTCTAAATTACCCCATAACTGTCAGATAAAGGACGACAATAATGGGGGCATGATTATGTCAGTGTTGAGTTCATTAAATATGGTGTGTGGGACCACATTTTAAATTATAGAAAAATCTCATAAAATTGATTCTTCTATTTGAACTAGGTTTTTTCTATTCGGCCCAAAATTTTGTTCTATTCGGCATATACATTTTGTTCTATTTAGCCAACACTTTTTTTCAAAAAAAATTAAAAAAAATTCGAAAAAATATTTCTTCAATTCGGCCTATTCGGCCAATAATTTTGTTATATTTGGCCAACACTTTTTTTTCTATTCGGCCAACACTTTTTTCTTTCCAGAATTTTTTTTAAAAATTCGTAAAAAATATTTCTTCTATCCGATCTATTCGGCTAACACTTTTTTCCAGAAAAAATTAAAAAATTCAAAAAAAAATTCTTCTATTATGCCTATTCGGCCAACAAATTTGTTTTATTCGGCCAACATTATTTGTTCTATTCGGCCAACATTTTTTTTCCATAAAAAATAAAAAAAATTTGAAAAAAATTCTTCTATTCAGCCTATTCGGCCAACAATTTTGTTCTATTCGGCCAATATTTTTTTTCTATTCGGCCAACACTTTTTTTTCCAGAAAAATTTAAGAAAATTCGAAAAAAAAATTCTTCTATTCGGCCAACAATTTTGTTCATTTCGGCCAACACTATTTGTTTTATTCGGCCAACACTTTTTTTCAGAAAAAATTAAAAAAATTCAAAAAAAATATTTCTTCTATTCGGCCTATTCTGCTAACAATTTTGTTCTATTCGGTCAATACTATTTGTTCTCTTCGGCCAACACTTTTTTTCCAGAAAAAATTAAAAAAAATAGAAAAAAATTTCTTCGATTCGGCCTATTCGGCCAACACTTTTTTTTCAGAAAAATTAAAAAAAATCGAAAAAATATTTCTTCTACTCGGCGTATTCGGCCAATAATTTTGTTCTATTCGGCCAACACTTTTTTTTCCAGAAAAAATTAAAAAATTCATACGAATAAAATTAATGTATTTTTTTTATTTTAATAAATAAATATATTCATGAGGCATGTAAAAGTAACAAATTAATGCATTCAATAGACTGTAAAACAACTTATTGTACTTTGATACTTTTTGGTCAAAGAGAAACCTCAAACATTTGATCAGTGGGTCCCTTAGCATTTTGATCTGTTCCATTAAAAGTGATTAGAATAAATTATTTTTAAAATTTGTACCTACTAAAAATTACTTTTAATCAAGATTGACTTGTCATTATCACTTAATATTAATTTGATCTTAATTTGATCTGTCAATCTAATTAAAATTATTAGAAGTATTCTGTCAAACCCTTACTTTTACTAATTCTGACACGTCAAACTTTTCTGTTAATATTATTAATTGAGGTTGATGTCATATGATATGAGTATTTATGTCAAATTTAACAAAAAAGTTGATAGTTTTGATTTATTTTAATCGCTTTCTTGATGATAGGACGTTTGAGTTGGACAATTTAACAAAAAAGTTGATAGTTTTGATTTATTTTAATCGCTTTCTTGATGATAGGACGTTTGAGTTGGGCAACATTACACATGCACGTTTAATCGAAATCGTCGATTCCAACCAGAAAATCATCGGTTTTAACCAAAATCGGAACCGGCAGTTTATGAACCGGCCAAATGGAACCGAAACAGTGAAATATACGGTTCGGTTCCAGTTCTAGATTTTAAAAAATCGAAACGGCTGGTTAAAACCGCCGATTCTACCAAACTGCCGGTTCTGGAAAAAAATCACCGATTTTTTTGGTTTTTAATTATATATTTATTTATTGTTTTGATTTCCAAAATAACGGGCTAGACTAAATGGCTGTTTGAAATGAACGGGCAGATCAAAAGTAGCAGTTGGGGGCTGAACCGGCGGTTCATAAGTTCAAATTATTCTCTTAGTTCCAAGTTCCAATTCCAAATTTCCAACTTCCAAGTTTCTTATATTAGTGTTAGTTTCATAATTTTCATTCTCTTCTTATTTCATATTTACTAGTTACTTGTTAGTTACTACTTTACTTCTTCTATTACTACACTACCAAAAAAAATAAAAAAAAAAAAATGCCAAGGAGAGGTTCTTCTTCTTCCGGTGCCGGTTCTTCCTCACAATTTTCTAGAGGAAAAAATATTGCCAACGTAGACGATTGTCCACCACCGGCTCCATCACCAAATCAACAATTTCTATCACCACCACTACATCCTAATTTTCCTCCAGATATTTCTACCCACCCTCATTTCTATGATTTAAATTATAGAAACATACTTGGAGATGATATCGAGTCCGACGAAGATGATGTTCAAATTCAAAGACAACAAAATGAGGAAGATAGCCAACCAAGTTCGGGTGGAGAAGGTGCAAGTGGAGCCGGAGTCGGAGGCGGAGGTGGATCATCACCCGGACCCGGAGCATCACCCGGAGCAACAAGTCAAAGTTCTCAACAAACTCTACGTTCGGATATATTCACCATTCACTTCAAGAAACAAGCTCTTGAAAATTCATCAAATTATAAAGTAAGTTGCAACTATTGTGACACCAATTATAAATTCAAGCATGGTGGAGGATATGGAACTTTCATCAAGCATTTGCAAAAGAAACATCCGGATATGATTGGCATAGCAACAAATCAAACGCAATTAGGAAGAGGATTCACAGGGTCTTCATCGGGAGGAGAAGGAGGTTCTTCGGGAGGTAATGCTCTTTTTAAATTTAATGAGCCAAATAATTTGAGATATTATCTTAAACTTATGTGCACCAAACATTTGCCTTTCAACTTTGCGGAAAATAGTTTTTTCAAAATTGGGCCAATCTCACTTTAAATCCTCAAACTCCACCATTGCATCGTGATAAATGTACAAATGGTCTTATAAAAGTTGTTTTGGAGTATAAATTGGTTTTAAAGTAAATTTTAACAAATTTACCTTATAAAATTTCTTTATGTTCGGATATTTGGAGTAATGCTTGGCAACGTGCGGATTATATGAGTATTACTTGTCATTGGATTGATAGTTCATGGACTATGCAAAAACGATTAATTGTTTATAAAACTTTTGATGTTCCACATACCGCCGTAAATATTGCTCACAAAATTAATACTATTTTGCAAGAGTATAATTTGACCACAAAAATTTTTACAATTTCATTTGATAATGCTAGTGTTAATACGGCTAGTTTAGAAACTCTTATTAACATTTATAAACCATCAATTGGTGGTAGGTTTTTTCATGTTAGATGTATTTGTCATATATTGAATTTATGTATTCAAGATGTTTTACAATCGTTGAAAGAACATATTAGTCCTATTAAAGATGGTATTTGATATATAATGAGAAATCCATTCGTGACAAAAAGATGGAAAATATATTGTCAATCTATTAATATTCATCCTAAAAAATTTCCTTTGGATATTTCTATTCGTTGGAATTCAACTTATAAAATGTTGCAAGCATCTTTTCAATATAGAGAGAATATATGCAATTTTTATGCACTTGAACCCACCGGTCATACTTTATTTGCTAATCAATGGGACACATGCACAACTTTATATGAAGTTTTGCAAATTTTTAATGAAGCTACCGAAGAATTATCCGGTGTTTATTATCCTACTACTAACATTGTTGTTGATAATTGTGTTAAAATTGCCATTACTTTTAGTGCTAATGAAACAAATCCCATTTTACGTGATGCTATTCTTTCAATGAAATCAAAATGGTTAAAGTATTTTTTTAATATTCCGGACTTGTGTTTACTTGCTAAATTGTTAGACCCACGTATTAGAATGTATGGTTTGGAAGAATTGTTAACACTTTATTATGATCATTTGTATGCTAATTGTGATTTAGACACTAGACGACAAACTCCTAATCCTAAAGACATAGTAGGTAATATTTATGAACTCTTAAGAGAACTTTTTAGTGAATACAAACAACAACATAATTCTTCTAGTGATGATCAATCTAGTGGTGATGATAGTAGTGGAAGTGGTGATAGTTCTAGAAAGTATCAAATTTTTGAGAAATTTTATAACTTTTATGATTCTAGATCTCAAAAATGTGCAAGGGCTCAATCTTATCCTTTTCAAGAACTTGATTCTTATTTTACTAACACATTTGAATTTGAAGAGAACTTTGATATTTTGTGGTGGTGGTCAAGGAGAGTTCAATCCTTTCCTATTTTATCATTAATTGTAAAAGAGGTCTTTGCGGCTCCCGCCTCTACCGTCGCCGTTGAACAAGCATTTAGCCTTGGTACTGGACTTGTTTTGGATCCTCAACGATCCAATTTAGGTGTTAAAAATTTAGAAAATTTATGTTTGTTTGATGATTGGTCAAAAGTGGAAGATCGAAGTCAACACAAAAATGATGATTACTTGACGGATGAAGACATCAATACAGAAGGAGAGTGAGATTAACATCACCACCCGAGTCCCGACCACCGTCCGACAAGGTAAGTAAAGGTAAGTTACGAGAACTACATGAGCTTTGATTCTTTTCGGGGATACGTAGACAATTTAAATTTAAGTTTCAAGTTGATATTCAAAATTCAAATTGAAACTTCAAATTTAAACTCAAGTCTTTTTTTCTTCTTTTTTTTCCCCTTTTATTTTGTGGATTGTAATTTGTATAATAAATTTTTTTTAGTGTTGTTATAAATTGAAATTGTAAAATTTTATTGTACATTTGTAACTTGTAAATTTGTAATGATAATGGACAATTTATTGTTAATATTATCATCTTATTCTAGAATTTAGATTATCAATAATCAATATTTTTTAATAAATTATTATGTTTTATAGAATATTATAATTTAACTACTTCCAAGTTCCAACTTCCAAGTTCAAATGTCAAAATTCAAATGTTATTGTTTTTAAAAAGATAAAAATTTACAAATGCAAATTAAATTTCAAACTTTGATTTAAAACTTAAAAATCAAATTATTAAAAAATTAAAACTTCAAAAACAAAAAAATTCGATTTCACAGAAAAAAAACCGAAAACCGGCGGTTCCAAAACCAAACCGAAACCGTAGGATAACCGGTTCGGTTTCGGTTCCATAATTCCGGGAATCAGAACCGGCGGTTCCGAACCGTCGTGCATGTCTAGGCAACATATATTATTAACTTTTGGAAAAATTGAGCCACAATTAATCTCTCCTTGGAAACCTTCCTATGGTAACTTTGATGGGAAACTTGATCTGTAGGTAGTCCACAACTCAGATTCTCTGCTACATAATCGTGTTTCATCCACTATTGTATTTCTTGGATGAATGCCACGTATATATTTTAACAAATAGAGAAATAAGGGTATTAACCGCTGTTCTTAACCACCGTGAATCACACAAGGAAATAATAAAACCCATCGTGTAATCCAAATAGAGAAATAAGGGTATTAACCGCTATTCTTAACCACCTTGAATCAAATAAGGAAATAATAAAACCCAACGTGTAATCCATAAGAAAATATACACGTGGCATTCATCCAAGCAATGCAAGAGTAGATGAAACACGATTATGTAATAGGGGATCGGGTTGAGGTAGTCCATGTGATCTAAGAGCTTAAAATGAAGGGATGTTGACATAATGGTTAGGATTTAGGAATAGAAGATTCTCTACTCCACTTGATATTCATCCTCCATTTCAAGGGGATGAAATAGATGACATATCTATGGTTACCGTACACATGCTATATTTTATATATGGATTAATACCTATTAATATATAGATTAATACCTATTAAACATGTTATTATATTTTATTTTATATAATGGGTGCTTATCCTCTCAAATTCAAAACCCCCCATCCTATCTCTCCTTTTAAATCGTTAGGTGCAAGAAAGAATGAGATAATAAAGTGATTATATACAGATATAAAAAAAAATATACACACACGTTCATAACTTTCCTACTCCACGTTCATTTTGTGTTTTCTCACAACCAGGTTTACTAAATTTTTAAGGAGAGTCTGAAACGTTTCCTTCACTATTCTTTGGCCTGTTTTTGGAGAACTAGTAGGTAATGTTTTTCCCCAAGTATATATATACTTTATTTTAATAATGCGATCAGACGGGAAATTGGATTGTACTAAATATGTCATAATTATTATTACGTTAGTATGTTTAATTATGTTTATACATATTAATAGGTGACGTTAATTTTGAGGCATAGAACTAAGGGCATACATATCATCAATCTCAATTTCAGCAAAGTCTGAGGTGGGGAATTCTAAAACTTTTTTGTGTACTATATGTGCCTACTTGTTTACATTTATTGATTATTTCACAGTCTCACAGTTATAGAGTACTCTCATAGTACTATCACAGTTATATAAACCAGGGCGCTTAGTTCCATGATCGATCATCACAGTCACAGAATATTTCATGGTGTATGATTACGTTTATGTGAATATGTGTGCATATTATGGTAGACGAATATTTTCCCACTGAGTCATTGTTTACTCACCCCTTTCAATAAAATTATTTCACAGGTTGAGGAGTAAGACGAGGTATGGCCGGTGGAGTTCAAATGCTCGATCTATTTTTAAAGTTCAACATTATTTATTAGTACTTGCAATTAATATTTTGGAACCGTTCATGCGACTGTTTTGCTTGGTATTAAATCCTGACATTTTATTTCGTTTTAAATGTTTAGATTGATACTATTATGATTGACTATGCCAACACTTCTTAAATAAATACTTGCTGAATTATCTATGCTTAAGATTGAGTGGTATTTGAGCTGCATGGTTTTTGGTTGGGTCATTAGGCTGCATTAATTAAAATAAATTTTCTAATGGACATTGGATTAGTCTGCAAGTTCCTTACATTTGGGGTTTGCATGATGTGGTCACTAATTTTTCAAATAAAAAGGAAACTGTGGTGTAGTAGGTCGGAAGATGAAGGGTGTTTTAATTTATTTAAAGTCGCATGTGATCATTTCTCTAAAAATAAAAAAAAATAAAATCACAAATAAATGTCATTGTTGTGGAGACAGTATTCTACTTTTCCAGTAATGTTAGGTTCAAAAGTTTTATTTGTTTGGGTTCCTTATAGAGTCGTAGTGTTTCTTAGATTTTATTTACGGAGAAACTTTATTAGTTTTTGGGTCGTTACAACATCAATCATCATGAATTTTCAAATTCAAAATTTAAAAATAAATTAATGTCATTCATTCCATCTTCTTGAAATATGAGATGAATTATAAGTGAAATAGTGAATTTGGGCTTTTTTTCAATGGCATTTATACCCCTGTCAAGAAAGGCCTAAAGTTATACTATTCCCGTCCATCAATAAGGTAATCGTTTGCTTTTTGTATGTAAATTAAAGAATATTTTACTTATTATTTTATATAAAATGGATAGTTGTATTAGTGGTGAGTGGTGGATCATGTGTGAGACATTTTACTAAAAAGAAATATTAATACTTTTAAAGTGGACGATGAAAATGACAAAATGAATATATTATTAGAATACGGAGGGAGTAGTATAAGTTAATGGTATTATAGTTCTTTCAAATCTTACATTGAACTCTGTTATAAAATGAATGAATTAAATTAGGCTAATATACTTGGGTGCACCCAGGATACGGTGCATTCAATTTAAAATACGTATATGAACAAAAATACATACAATTATAAACAAAAATGTATACAATTTGTTTGTTAGTTTTTTTAATGAAAAATTGAGTGTAAAATAATATACAACTATTAAAAAGTATGTATACAATATTGAATATAAAGTTATACACATATGGATGCTAGTTTTTTTAATGAAAAATTGAGCGTGAAAAAAGTATACAATTATTAAGAAATATATATACAAAATAGAATAACATGTATACAAAATAGAATAAAAAATTATACACATATCGGTGTACCATTGCATCCGTTGCACCGAATATCAACTCATTAAATTATGTGTCCTCTTTATATATTGTTTCACAGTTTCACTTCATATCCACTTTAGATTACCTATTTTCACCCAACTCGCCAATCCTAATATCCGTCGTCTATAAATACCAACACATTATATATTACTTCAACCTTATACTACTATAAAATAGTATCAAGCAGTGAATTTGACATTTTCTCTATTTTAAGGACGAATATCTGAAATACTCAATCCCAATGCCCTCCCTAGTTAGTATGGATGAATTATAGAATTTGAGTAAAAATTTATTGGTAGGTCGGTAGATACTGGGTGAGACTGTCTCACGAATCTCTTTTGTGAGATGAATTATCCATTAATCAAAATAAAATATTTTATAATAAATAAAAAAGGGGTTGTTTGGCTTGACTAATTAAAATATCATTTTTACTAAAAGATTACCATCTACCTCTATTAAAAGCAACTAGTCCACCCCACACACAATTAATTCAGATGAAAATATCTCATATTCCACTCTTCGTATTTCCCCCAAATTGACATATCATGATTCCAAAAGACCATTATGCTACTTAAAACACATTTGGAAAAAATAAAAAAGAAGGCAGTAAATTCGATAACCTACTTGATATCACCGCCACAAACATAGTCGGATTGCCGCGGCGGCGGCGGAGAAAAGTCAATCAGCTCCGAAACTGAGGAATTCTCCATCTTCCGGCTCCTTCCATGGAAATTAAACCAAAGCCGACGACAAAATGACAAGACCGACAGCGCTGTGAAGGCGAACCAGAACCGCCGCGCCCCAAGCCCTACCGGAACGGTCCAAATGAACCGGGATTTGGACCGGAGACCGATTAAAATCAAGCCGGTCCATCGAGGCCTCCACGACCAGCCGATTAGAAGTCCAATCATCACTGCCCCCAAATCGGCACGGCGCAGATCAATATGTCGACGAATGTTTCCATAACCGTTGGCTAGTTAAAAATTCCAAGGCGTAGTCGTTCAAATCAATCCATCTCCCTTCCATATCTTCGATTCGAATCAAACTTTTTCCGCATAAAATTATGCAGGCGAATATAAGTGAAAGTGAGATTAAATCATGTGTGTATTTTTTCTTCTGTGGTTCGGAGATTAAATCAAACCGTTGATTTCGGGATTCGTTGCCCGCGAAATGGGAGAGTGATGAAATTGTTAGGTTATTGAATTTAACTGGAATGGATAAAATTATTTTTTACAGTTGAGATATAACTAGAATGGATAACTATTTTCAGTAAAAATTGAGTATCTAAATTTGGAAAGTTTACAAGTTGTAAGTAATCCCTTATTTAAGGTCTTACTCTTGAAATTTTTTTTATATTTTACTCCCTTCGTCCCATAATATTTTTCACGTTTATTTTTCAACGTTGTTTAAGAAAAGTTATATTTTTTGATAAACTTTATTGATTTTAGAGGGTATTATAGTATTTTTAGGTAATAAAAAAGTATAGAGTAATGATATGTGTGAAAAATGAGTGACAATTTTGAAATAAAAGTAAATTTTAAGGTTATTAGATAAAATAATATTTTTTTTTTTGGGTGTGAAAAGTTTTGTGAGACAAACAAATGAAGAAAGTATGAAAAATATTATGGGACGGAGGGAGTATCATTTTTACTAAAAATATGTATTATTTTTTATTAAATATATTATCATTTTTATTTATAATATAAATTATTCATGAAATAATTTATTGCACCATTATCATTTTTCATTAATTTGAGTACCACCTTTTATTAGAATATTACTCTCTCTGTCCCATAAAACACTACACGTTTACTGTTCCACGTTATTTAAGAAAATTTGCACTTTTTTATCAATTTTATTGATTTTGGAGTTATTGTAGTATTTTTAGATAATAAAAAAAATACTCGTAATAGTATGTGTGAAAAAAGGAGTGACAAATTTGAAATTAATGTAACTCTTGAAGAGATTGAATAAAGTGATGTTTCCTTTGTGAAATGTAAAGAATTTTGTGAGACAAACAAATAAAATAAGTGGTGAAGAATTTTATAGGTCTGAGGGAGTATTACTTCTTATACGTTTCACATAAATCTCACTATGAGACATACAATTGTTTGCCCTTATTTAATTATGATTAAACAGATAATTATATTTCTTGAATACTGCATGATATAGGCTCGAATGGTGATTTACTATTATACACAGGTGAAATTATAATCATGCCCCTTAAAATTGACAATAAATTTAAGAAATAAACATTAAATTTAAGGACAACACTTGTGTTAGATCGTTAAACATGAGACCTCTTATGAATGTATGCAAGTTTGAGCTCTACTTTGAACAAATTCACATACACTCTATCTTACTCTCTCTTATTCTCACGTATTGATTCAACTGAAAAACGAAACAAAACGAAGAAGGAAGACAAGGATATATAGTGGTTCGATCTTGAAGATCTACATCCACTTCTTAAGAAGAGAAATCACTATATGATTGAAAACAGGTTACAACTTGAAGATGATGATGAACTAAACTTCTTAAGAAACCCTAATTTTGATTAACTAACTGATATGATGATGATGATCGACTTCCACACACTTTCTGTGCATGGAATACCTCCTTTTATACCACACTGATGTGATCTAGCATGCACCAGCAAGTACAGCTCCTTCCATGTAATCAGTTGAGTTCAGTTACAACCGTCTTCCATGCCATTCAACTCCTCAACAACAACACACCTTCTTGATCCTACGGCTAACCATCATTCTGCCTACATTGTGTTGTTTATATTGAATCTTCACCATCAATGTTGCATCTCACATTCTTGAAACCAGCTGGACACACAGTTATGTAACTACTAACTGCCTTAACCAACTTAGACTCTTGCCAAGACATCAAAACCATCAGCTCATCCTTCTTCTGATCCTTCAACTTATTTCTGATCCTATGGCTTCACATTGCTCACCTTATGCAGCCTGTTGAGCTTAGCTTCTCAACCAACTTGCTGCTAACCAATCATCACCTTCCATGTGTACATTTGTTGATATAAGCCACACACACATGCATGCATGCATGGATGGTCTACATATACAACAAGACCTTTTTTCTTTTAATTAGAAAATATTTTTTAATAAAAATATTATCATTTTTTATTTAAAATGTTATAATTTTTTGTTTATATTATAAATTATTTATAAATTTAAAGAACGGTTATCATTTTTTATTAATAACGTATTATTTTTTTATTAAAAATGTTAACACTTTTTATCTATATATCACGGAGACATTGCCCGAGTCTCACGCAAATGTTTGCTAAACTCAATGTTTTGAACTTAAAAAATCTTATTTAGGTTTTGAAGATTCATATTTAAATTATAAAAATAACCATTACATACATACATAAACCCTATCAATCTTCAATTCATATATCTATACTACATTATTTTTTTTCAATTAATATTTTTTTTTTCTCACCTTTCATCTATTCTCTCATTTTAATTAACACTCTTCATATATAAATCACCAAAACCTCCTATATATTAATTTGACATAAAATTAAGTATCGCGTGCAACTAAACATGCATGTGCACATTACTATGTTTTAAAAAATTTCAAGGTCATTAACACAATTAAGTAACATTTCTTTAACACTTACACATTACTATGTTAGAATGGAATGTTAGTTAATTGTTCTTAATTAATGTTTTTTTCTCAATATTATTGAATTTTTTTTCTTAGTTTATTGTCAATATTCTATTCATATTAGTGCACATACTTGTTAATTGCATTACTTGTACAATAAAGTAGGCCCAAATATTGGATTGGACTCGTAAAAATTAAACCTAGCCATGAGGCCCAGTACTCAATTTTTGTTACGAAATATATTCATAAAAATAAAAAATTGATATCACAAAATATTACAAAGAAAAAACTTCTAAAATAAATTTATATAAGTGAATTTGCTGTAAACCTGATTCAGGTGGGTTGTACCTATTTAAAAATTATAAATATATTTATACCTTAAATATTTTTAAATCTAAAATAAATATTACTAAATTCTAAGAGTATAGTATATTTTAAAAGAGTAAGAAAAAATGGGATAATTCTTAGTTGACCATAGATTACCGATAATTCTCTCACATGATATGTGAAAAATGCATAGTGCATATGAGAGTTCACTGATGACCAAGTTAAGTGAACCTCAAAAGATGGATACATTTAGGTTTTGGGCAACTTGCCTCACTTTCACCATTTTTAATTTGTGTAGGTGTAATTTTTTTTATTATTTTTTTTGGATGTTTTATTGGAATGTTGGAATCGAATGGTAGTGTTATTTTCTTCTAAATTGTTGAGAAAGTTTGTTATTTACTATTCCATTCCATGCTATTTAACAAAATTAATTTTTAAATTTTAAAGAATCTTATACTCCATCAGTCCGTCCGCCCGCTTAATAGGTATTCCATACATTTTTTTTTCACGTGGATTAAGGACTATTATTATTTAATGGGTAGTAGGTATTTGTATTAGTGAGGTGTGTGGAACTCATATATTAAATGTATTAGTGATATGTGTGGGTCCCATGTGTTTAAAAAAATGAAATGTATACCTTTGGTGCGGACGCCCAAAATAGAAAAATGATTTGAAATTGAAGTAACTTTTGAAGTTGTTGAATAAAATGGTTTTTTCTTTTTTTGGGTTATAAAAGATTTTGTGAGACAAACAAGTAAGAAAAGTATGAAAGATTTTGTGGGACGATATAAGTTTTATAATTTGAATGTCTTTCCCCCCGTCTCATTCGAATGTATACATTTGTTTTTTACTTGAGATTAAGGAATAAAATATTTTTAATGTGTAGTGGTATGAGAGATATAATATTTTATTGTATAGTAGATAATTGTATTAGTATAATATGTGTCCCTTTAGAGATACTAGATATTACCCATCCGTGCGTTGTACGGAAAGAATTAGTAGTATATTACAATAAGATGTTAATAGTATGAAAGTAAAATAGAGAAGAAAAAGAAGAAGCACCAAAAAGAAATTAAAAAAAGAAAAAGAAAAGTAAGGATTTGATTAGGTAATGAAAATGTTTATATAGAATGATTTGAAAAAATGAACGATTATGATTGAAATCAATCAACAATGTAGGAAAAATGTTAGAAAATTACCAAAGATAAATTATTAATTGTTTTGTGTGAGTCTCATTTTATTATAAAAGGAAATGTGAACGAGGCGCCAAAATAAATTAAAAAAAACGTAATTATTACTGCTATGGTGGACCGAAGGTAGTACTTTATTTTGAAGAAATATAAATTATCATATTTTTGGGTGAGTCTCCTATAAATCCAGTTAATCATGCACATTATTTTTATCAAATTATTCTTTAGTATGTAAAAAATTAGGGATCGAAATTAAATTTTTAGTATGATAAGTTTACTTAATTTTAAATTTAATTCATACTTGTGTTTTTTAAATTAGTTCATTAACTTTTTAAAATTCACTAATTTAGGTCGTTCAATTGGCAATGTCATACAACACTTCCTATGTGGTGAGAATTTTTTTTAATACTTTAAAAGTTTGTCTCTTTTTAAAATTAGTTCATAATATTTCAAAATTTTAAAATTGGCCTATTAATTTTTAAAAGTAGAGCTTGTTCCTTTGATAATTAATTATGGTCACCCTTATTCACATATTCAAATTTCTATTAATTTTTAGCTCTTAATTCACGGTACTAGGTATGGAGTGACAAAAGCATTTTACTGTACTAAGGATGCATATAACATTTTAGCAGAGACTCATTGATGTACACCCATTAAAGTGGAGAAGGAGAGATGCTTCAAAATCATTTTTAATAAGTTTACACCTTCAAAGGTTATAGCTCATTCATGGAGGCTGCTATGAAACCGGATATCAATAAAGATGAATCTGCAAATGAGGAACATCCTTAATCCAAATAACAACCTATGTGTTTTTGTAATGTGAAGAAGGAAACTGGAAGAGACATCTTTTTCGAATGTAAAGTTTCTTATAAGGTATGAATGATGTACTTTAATTGGATGAGAATTTCTACTGTGTTGCATTCAGACCCGATTTCAAATATACTTGCTACTCGTAACTTGTTCAAGAGGGAAATGAAGACAAAAGGCAATCACTTTTTAGTAATTTGTTGTTTGAATTTTCTGAAAACTTCGAAATGCTATCATTCATAAAGGAAGTGTAATAACTCTAGCTAATGCTCCTTATTTCTTAAGAAAAAATGATTTGACTAGTAAGGAAGTGTAAGAGCATAGTAAAAAACTTCTTTAAAATTAAAATTTGCTATAATTTATTGAGTCATCAATCATAAAATAATTTCATTAATCTCGTAAAATCCTAAAATAATAATTACAACTTAAATTGATCTATATATCTTGTTTAAAAAAATCTTTAAATATGGGTCACAACTCACAACAAGATTTATCTTTTCTTTTATGTCTCCAAATAAATTTCTTTTCTAATTACTTCATACATCTTATGCATAAATTATTTAGGCTACGTTTTAGTATTTAAGTCAAGTCACAAAACAATAGATTCGAAATTGTGATAACTTTATTAAACATATTCCTACTTTTCCTTTTCAATATACTAAAGATGTTTCCTATCTCCTTTTGACTCTTATATAGCAATCACATATTATTTTGGTCCCTTCACATTTTATGCACAAAAATAAATAATTTCTTCAATGGTTTTTATATATTAATTCTTTTTTCTTCAATGCACGGTAAACCGACTAACTTGTGAGATTATAAAAAATATTCAAATTGTATTAAACAATAATAACAACAACAACACAAGCATAATTTTTTTAGCCTTTTGAAATTACCACTTTTCACTTTTGTTAAATGAATACCTCATTACAAGCATAATACTTAATCAGTGCACTCTAACACACGCCTTAAAAAATTTAATATTTAATCAGTTCACTTTAACACGCCCCTCACATGCAGACAGTGTAATTTTGCCTCAAATCTTGCATGTGGTTGACTCTGATACTACGTTAAATGACCACCTCATCTAAAAATTTAAACTTATAGAGAGGAACATCAATTAATACTTAATCAGTTCACTATAACAATATTCGTTTTTATGTAAGGTCGCGGGTTCGAATCTCCACAAACTATTTTTTTTTTCAAATTTATATTTAATTTTATTGAGCTTATTTAAATATATTGGGACTTAATGATTTTGTTTTTTCAAGATTTTATTAAATATCTAAATCTATATTTTAGCTATTAGACTTATTAAATTTAATACTAATAAAAATAGTCCAAAAATTTAATTAATAATAATAAAAATTGTTCAAAATTTTAGCTATTGAAATTATTATTATTATTTTTTGTATGGTAGTATTTTAGGTAATAAATAAAATACTTCCTCCCCTCCGTCTCTTAAAAGATTGCCCCCTTCCCGCATGGGTATTAAGAAAAGTGATAACTTTTGTGGTATTATGATATTTTTTGTAATAAATATGATAAAGAATGTTAAACGTGTTAGATAGTGATGATTTTTTTTAAATAAAATAAAGAATATGGAGAATTGAAGGGTGATTGTTTTGACTTTTTGCCTTTTCAGGAAGGTGAAAACTTTTTTGTAATGATCCAAAATGAAAAGTGTGCAAACTGGAAGGAGACAGAGACCGTCCCTCCGTCCCGGCCATAGGTCCCCATTTGCTTTTTGCACATAGATTAAGGAGTATTATTATTTTATGTGTAGTGGGTAATTGTATTAATAGTGAGTGGTGGGTCATATGTGGGGCCCTATTAAAAGGAAAAAATGATGACTTTTGAATGAGACACCCAATATAGTAAAATGATGACCTTTTGGTGGGATGTAGAGAATATGTTATATTCCCCCCGTCCCGCGTTAACATTTATGTTTGCTTTTTATACGTAGATTAAGAGATATAATATTTTAATGTATAATAGGGTGAGAGAAATAATATTTCATGTAAAGAATGTATTGTATTATTGTTGTGTGTGAGCCCTACATGGTATAATTAATTATTTTGTGTGGGTCCAACTTGACATAAAAGGAAATGTAAATCTTAAATTGAGACAAATCAAAATGGAAATGTAAACCTTAATGCGAGATGGAGGGAGTGTGTGTTAGGTGGAAGAAATATTTTTGAAATTATAATGACTTTTGAGGTTATTAGTTGATATGATGTTTCATTATTTTTGTGGTGAAGATAAATATGAGGCGAACGGAATTGGAAATTATAAAAAAGATGAGTGAGGACGGAGGGAGTAGTATAAAATAAAAAAATTATTAATGAATATAATAATCTCTTCGTCCCACGTATATATGAAACTTTTTATTTTTGAGGTATCTCATGTATTTATATATGTTCCATTAATAGAAAAAAAAAACTATTGATCTTATCTATTTTAATATTTTATTTATCAATCTTAACAACTTTATTTACTTTTTTGCAATTTATTCATTATTCTCAAAAATTTTGTTTACTTATTCTCTTATTACCAACTTACCCATATTTTTTCTTACATTATATAGTAAAAAATAAAATTTCTTAATTATCGTGCCCATAAAAATGGGATAGCTACGTGGAATGAAATAGTAAATATAAGATATTTTAATTATTATTAAGTTTAATAAGGCTCGAAATTTGACTCGTTCTCAATCAAATAATTTTAATTCAAATTGAACTCGTTACCTTAGCAAGCCAAGCTTGAGCTCGACTCGATAAATACTCAAGTCAAGCTTAAATATATGGAGTATGAGCTCGCTCGACTCATTTAACAACTCTACCAATGTGGAGTATATCTGAGAGTCACCTTTAAACCCAATTTCACATGAACTCTCCCTAATTAAAAAGTATAATAATAATTATAACCTTAAATTTTATATACTCTAAAAATAAAATTAAACCCTAAGATGATATTTGTTTTGGATTTAAAGTAGAAATAAGTGTAGATTAAGATCAGGTGGATTTAGTAAATCAGGCAAATAATGTTAATCTATAATATTTATTCTGGGATTTAAGTAGGATTGATTTAATTTTATGTCAAATGAATGTATAAGAATATATGAATGATGTATTTAAGAGAGTTGAGTGTGATATGTGTAAATTCACGCTTGAAAGTAATTGTTCATTCATGGGGAGTGATCTTCTGGGATCATTTACAAACAAAAACTAATTTGAACAGTAGGAACATTCTTAATTTTGCGGTCCACGTGAAGTGTATATCATGCAAAGAACATGAGAAAGCTACGAACACCTATTTTTTTTAATGCGAAATGGTTTATAAGGTATGTATGACTTGTTTGAATTTGGCCAATTGACTTGGATTTCCAAAAGGTACTTCACTCAAATTCTTGTTGGAATCTAAATGAGTTTAAATGTTGTGTTAAGGAGAGAAAGAGTAAAATGAAGTTATTAGCTACTCCCTCCGTCCCACGGCAAGGGTAGTTTTTGCTTTTTGGCACGTGGATTAAGAAATATTATTTAATGTGTAGTGGGTAGTTGTATTAGTGAGAGTGTAAGTCCCATATTTTAATTGTATTAGTGAGTGTGTGTGGGTTTCATGTGTGTAAAAAAGGAAAGTGGACTTTTTGGGTGGGACGTCCAAAATGAAATAAAAGAGACTATTTAGGTGGGATTGAGGGAGTATTGACAAAGTGTTATATGGTTGATTTGGAAGGTCAGAATTGCCATCATTTTTTAGGGATTTAATTTTCTTATTTATTAATTGATGATAGAGAAGAAAAATGAAAAGTAGAGTATGGATCGAGTTGGTTTTATGCCAATGATGTGAATCAATTTACATTGTCTTTCAATGAGTGACTTATTAAGCTAAACTTAATTTGGAATAATTGCAATCTATAAAAATAAATTTGTACGTCCCAATTGTCATTAATAAAATTTTCATTTACCAATAAATAAATAAATAAATAAATAATTAAGATTTATATATAATCTAATTTTACTAAAACCCAACAAGAAATGAACTATATATACTTGTAGATTTGGACTTAAAACCGAAAACAAACATATAAGATTATAATAGAAATTATATCACTAAAATTCACATAATTAATTTTATAAATCTAATTTACATATACTTATATATTTTAATCTAAATCTAATCTAATCTTATCCAGTCACACGAATTTTAATTCATAGTCTAACTCAGATTTAAATGGCTTATTATTTTCAAGCATTTCTTTTATACTTTATGAATATGTTCTCGTCGTTGAATAAGTTGAGATCATACCAAAAAGTAGTAATGATGGGCTTACTAAAAATTCTTAGTCAACACTTATAACTAATTAAATTCAAAATAATATCTCCCGTTTCATTACAAAATACCTATTTTTTTTTAAATAGACCCGGCGGCCACTTCTCTCAACAAAATTCCAAAAGTTTTTTTTTTAATAATATATATATGGTCAATTAGTGGACGGTGGATTTTTTTACTTTCCCAAATTAATCATCTACAGATCGGATACCGTTGTATAAAAAAAATTACACATTAATATCGTTTCTTTAATTTAAATAGTGAAGGTAAACTTACAAAATAACATTCAAAACTTCTCATCCTACATGTATTAAATATTATATTTATTAATAAAATAACAAATGAGAATGATAGGAGTATTTAATACTACTCCATGATATCTTTAACGGGAGGAACAATTATATTTTCTTCATATTTGAAAGGCAAGATCCCAAAATTAATAATTTATGTAGGTAAGTCAAAGTTAGTTATAATAATCATGCATGAGTGCACCAACTTTGGTGGCTAGGTTAATTAAAAATGGATTAAGGATCATGTTGTATTATTGCCTGTATATATGCTCCCATTGTGTTAATTATACTTGATCCGTATTGTTTAGCACTTAACCTTTTTGTAGATATGAATTAAGTTTATGAAGAATTTTTATTTAACCTTATTGACAATTGAGGATAAAATAGTATTTTTAATTAATAAATAAATAATAAAATAAATTATATGCTAAGTGAGAATGACATTAAAAAAATATATTATGTTTTGAAAAATAAACAATGTAGTAAGACAAAATATAAAAAAAAAAAGTGAATAGCTTGCTGGAACATAAGGAGTATCATTTAGTACTCTCATTTAATTTAAATTACGTTTACAATATTCAAGGTTCATTTAAACTAATCCATTCAACGCAAGTTTAATAAAATCGAGTTTGTAGTTCCACTAATTTTTTTTAAGGGACACAATGAATTTATCAATTAAGAAAGTATACTTCTTTTTCCCTAAAATAAAACCTAGTTTTAATCATAATATATATATATATATATATATATATATATATATATATATATATATATATATATATATATATATATATATATATATATATATATATATATATGATCTTATGTTGTTATTATATGATTTTCTATAAACATATTTTAATTATCAATTATAAATATATTTTACCTATTTAGTATGATTTAACAATAAATCCACTCATCTCACATTATCTCATGTGTCCCTATCATATATTTTCCCAACATTCTCGTTTCACAATTATTTTCTGATTAATTAATTAATCTTATATATGTGGTACATACATGAGATGTCATTGTATCACCTTCCAAGCATACAAAAGAAAAATCAAATTGTAATAGCAAAAGTTGAATAAGGAGTGGCAATGTGTCACACTCTAAAGACAAAAGGATGATTAATATATTCCTTGATTAAATTAAATAATATTAATTAATAATAATAAAAAAGCAAAAGTTGATAGATCTATATTCTTTGGTAATCTCCACAAGTAAAGCCCAGTGAAAAGGTGGAACCTAACTGGTTCTTTCTTTCCAGATACTCAGTCACATTTTCACACCCACCCCATCCCTATTTTTCAATGATTTTTGGTGAAACCGTTGAAACTTGAAACATTAAACTAAACTACACATTAATTCAACATAATTGGATGCTTCAGTTTTTGTTTTTATCATAACAAAAAGGAATAACCCCTACCCCCACCCCCCAATCTGTTCTTGAGAACTCATGTCTTTGTTACATATGATCTTGGTTAAATGTCCATTTGAAAGTTCTATCTATGATGCATGTATACCTCTTCAAAAACTGCAGAATTGACTGCTGCCAATCAGACAAATTTATGATCATTAAAAAGACATACATAATTAATAAGAAAAAACACTTTCCGATTAGTAAAGAAGACATAATTATACCTTTGATGAGAGACGAATCAGCGCGCAAAAAACAGCTGTCGGATTGATCTGCAGCTGTTAAGAGTTTTCAGAAGCTGAGGGGAATGAAGCCTGGTCCGAGATCATTCAACAAAACATGTTGCGACGTCATGAGAGAATGGTCTCGAACCACACAGCATTCCCCTCAACATTTCATCACAAGGACTAAGGGGGTGGGAGGTGGATATGAGGACTAATTTTGATGTGGGCATGCATTGATTTTCATGGGGCCTTTTATATACGTGAGAGTGAGAAGGGGGTGGGTGGGTGGGGTGGGGTGGGTGGGTGGGGTGGGGTGGGTTTTTTTTTTTTTTTACAAGTTGTTCCATTTTCTACATCATGCTTTTCACACACAACATTTGGCATGGTCATCAAGACATCCTATGCTATTCATATCCAAGATTTCCTCATATTGATTCTTCAAATTGGCATTACATCATGACATGCATGTATATCTCATATCTCATATATATGTATATTATTACAAAGATATACACATTCTGCAGAAAGTCAAATATGGTTATTTTATACTTATCTAGTGTGTGCATGAGTTGCCAAATTCAGCTCAAAGTCATACAGAACATACATGTATAGTATTGTATACACACACACACACACACACACATCTGAAAAACTTATACTTGGGAAACACTTCATAACAGAAATGCTGTTCCAATGAACTGTATCATCCCAATAACAGAGGCTATGGTTAAAGATTAAAAAGGTTTATAATTGATTTCTCATTATGAAGTTGCAACATAAGTTACTGTGTGAATTTAGTTGTTTTTGGCTTTCCCTAATAGGAAAAGGCAGAAGTTAACAAGTGAAGGCTTTAATAAATGGTCTTTGCTCCATATGAGAGTGATACCAATCTTGAACATAAAGGAACTAAGGGGGTGGGGTGGGGTGGTTGATGAAAAGTTTGTCAAGAAACAATATAGTAGGCAAAGGAGATTATGAGTGCATTGTGACTGTTGGAGAGAGAGAAAGAGTCTACTATGTGATCAAGGTTAGCTTTCAGATTTTTAAATGATTAAAAGAACATGAAAAATAAAGAGAAAAATACACATAAAAAAGACAGAAGCATAATTGTCTGATGTTAACAACAGTATCAAGAACAAGCTGGTCCCTGGTCAAAATCATAGAAAAAAAAAGTAGACTGAAAATGAGAACACAAGCAATAGTGCTATTATTTCCCTATCTTGAACACAAAAAAGAAAACCAGGTGCGATTCTGTCACACCCCAATTTTCAAAATAAAGAAATTCCCATTTTATTTCATAAATAGAACATTAAATAGGGCGTGATAAAAAATGCTTTAATTATTGAATAAATAAATAAATGAGCATCCAAAGATAAAAGATTTAAACAAGGGGACAAGTCCCATAAGTTCTTGCAACTTTAATTTTAAGAACAGTATTTAGCAAAAACTTTTAAAGAAAGGATCAAAAGTTTATTTCCTAAAATTATAACATGTGAAACATATAGGACTTATCAAATTTATATAAAAATAAATAAAAGCCTAACATGCAGAAAATAATAGACAAGTGATTTAGCAAAGAAGAAGGTAAAGTTTAAGAAGTTCGGACCTGTAAGGTTTTTCCGAATTACTAAACTTACATCAAACTCCTAACAAAACCAATTGACCATTTTAATTCTAATTGCAGTCAACATGTAAGCCTACAATTTTGACAGAAGCCACCAAATCAACTCAACGGCCACTAACAAATTTTAACTATTAAATAAAATTTGATAATGTATTAATATTCAACACTAAACCAAACCCGTGAACTCTTAATGTAAGAGAAGGATCCACCGAAGGCAAATAAAGCAATCAACATTATGCAAATACACTCTCATTTCAAAAAGTCAAAACTGATTATGCTTTCGGAATCAAATTTTCAAGTACGAAATTAGTTGCAACCAATATGAAAGTGAGACAATGTAATCCTATTTAAATTTCATGCTCAAAACATGCTGAAGTAAAACGTGAAATTGAGTGTATGCAGCAAACTACAAATTATTGAAATTCTTATTTAAGTCTCCTCCTGCCAACGCTCCCCGATCGTACGCTACCGCCGCGCTAACCTGAAAAGGAGGAGATTGATTGGGAGTGAGCAAACCACCGCTCAGTGAAATAAATTATGCGCCACTTATCCTTCAAACGCTATTACGAGTGAAACTGAAATTCTTACAGTTGTAACTTGAAATATCATATCATGTTGGTAAGCACCTTTCGGTTCAATACCCATGTTGGCAAGCATCTTTCGGTTCAATACCCATGTTGGCAAGCATTGCGATTCAATACCCTTGACTTGTACTTAATAATTCATGGATAACATAGCATGTTCATGTATAATCACATCATATATGATTTTAAATACATAAACAACACATAATAAATCCCACCGTAAACACTTGATCTAGCAAAACGAAATCTCCTTTTTCGTTCAACTCGCCCTACCCTCGCTGCCTATACTCAATAATAACAAAAGGAAAAACGATCAAAATGCATTTCTAAAACTTGGTAAGAAAACTAAATTCTGCAACTTATAGTGTAGAGACGTAATTAAGATTTGAAACGATTGCTGAATATATTTCTTTTTGGATGAAAAGAAAAGAACAGGGTCTTGGTTGATTGAGAAGAAAAGAGTTGTGTATGGCTGGAATCGTAAAAAAAGATATGTTCTTGGAGGAAAAGTGAGGAGAGGTTTTACCTTCAGAGAGAATTTGCGTCGCTGCGTATTGATGTGAGAAGAATAGGAGAAAAAAATATGAGGTGGGGAGTACTTACGCGTTTACAGCGAAACTAAGAATGGAAAAGATTTGAAAGATGTCATCTTGTCCTAATTTGCGGGGTGATGGGGTGAAGACAAGATTTGGAGATATTCTGCAAATTTACAAATAGAATAAGATCTCCTCTCCTCTCTATTTCACGCTGCGTAGAGATTCCTTAATGGGCTTTAGAAGTTGGGCTTAAAAGAATTCGGATCTTGGGCTTGAAGTTTTTTTTTGGGGTGTTACATCCCTCCCTACTAATAAAAATTTCGTCCTCGAAATTCTAATCATAAAGACATAAATCTTACCCGTGAAGAAAGAGGGGTATCTTGCTTGTATTTCATCCTCTCGTTCCCATGTAGCCTCATCTTGAGTGTGCCGGCTCCATTGCACTTTAATGAATGGCACATCATGATTTCGAGCTCTTACGATCTTCCTTTCTAAGACTGCCTCAGGTTCTTCTTTGTATGTTAGGTCCTTGCTAATCTTGAGTGTTAAGAAGTTCACCACATGACTTGGATCATGAATATACTTCCTTAGCATTGACACATGAAAGACATTATGAACCGTAGACAATTCGGGCGGCAAAGCCAAGCGATAAACTAGTACTCCGATTCTTTCAAGAATTTCAAATGGCCAGACAAAATGAGGCTTAAGCTTTCCCTTTCTCCCGAATCGTATAACACCCTTCGTGGGTGCAACCTTTAAGAAGACATGTTCTTCGAATTCAAACTGTAGATCTCTTCTTCTTTGATCAGTATAAGACTTTTGTCTATCTTGAGCAGACTTAATTCTTTCTCGAATGACTCTAATCTTGTTCACTGCTTCTTCTATCATTTTGGGGCCTAGGACAGCCTTCTCACCAACATCGTCTCAATATAATGGTGATCTACACTTCCTTCCATAAAACGCTTCATAAGGGGCCATCTTGATGGTCGTTTGATAACTATTGTTGTAGGTAAACTCGACTAGAGGTAGAAACTTTTCCCATGCATCATCAAAGTCGAGTGTGCATGCTCTTAACATATCTTCCAAAATTTGGATTGTTCTTTCGGATTGCCCATCGGTTTTCCGGATGATAGGCGGTGCTAAAATTTAATCTTGTTCCCATAGCCTTATGCAAACTTTCCCAAAATCTTGAAGTAAAGCGTGCATCTCTATCGGTCACTATTGAAATTGGGACACCATGAAGTTTTACTATTTCTTGAACATATAACTGAGCGAACTGCTCCATCTTGAATGTCATCTTCACTGGTAAGAAATGCGCCGATTTAGTCAATAGATCAACAATGACCCAAATGGCGTGGTTTCCCTTTGATGATCTTGGTAGTCCCACAACAAAATCCATAGCAATTTGTTCCCATTTCCACTCGGGAATCTCGAGTGGTTTAAGCTTTCCGGCTGGTCGCTGGTGTTCAATCTTAACTTGTTGGCAAGTTAAACATCTTTCAACGAAATATCCAATATCTCACTTCATACTTCTCCACCAAAACCTTTCTTTCAAATCTTGATACATTTTTGTTCCTCCCGGATGAGCGGTGTATGGAGCTCCATGTGCCTCTCCTAAAATCTTCTATCTTAATTCTTCAACCATTGGAACACATATTCTTCCGTTTATAGTCAACACTCCCTCGTCATCCACTTTGAAGCCATTGTATTCGCTTCCTTGTGCCTTCTTCCTCATTTCTTGCAAAAAGTAATCTTGCTCTTAAGCTCCCTTTATCTCCATTTTCAAACTCGGCAGTATCTCCAATGATGCAAAGGTCGCTCTTGTGCCGGGGAGTGATGTCACCAACTCGATTTGCATCTTGGCGAATTCCTTGATCAACGCCTCAAGCTCGGTGTGTAGACTACTAAGCTCCATTTTTGTTTTCCGGCTCAATGCATCAGCTACCACGTTAGCCTTGCCTGGATGGTACTCAATTGAGCAATCATAGTCCTTCACCAACTCTAACCATCTTCGCTGTCTCATGTTGAGCTCCTTTTGAGTGAAAAGATATTTCAGACTCTTATGGTTCGTGAAGATCACACATCTTCCTCCATAGTGTCGCCAAACCTTCAAGGCATGCACAACTGCTGCCAACTCCAAATCGTGTGTAGGGTAGTTCACCTCATACGGCCTCAACTGTCTAGAAGCGTATGCAATAACCTTCCCATGTTGCATCAAAACACATCCAAGTCCTTGTTTTGATGCATCACTGTAAACAGTGAATTCTTCGTTTGGATTAGGTATCGTCAATACTGGCGCTGTGGTCAAGTCATGTTTCAATTTTTGAAAACTCTCTTCACACTTCTCAGACCAAACAATCTTTTCGCTTTTTCGAGTCAAGCGCGTCAAAGGACCGGCTATCTTTGAAAATCCTTCAATAAACCTCCGGTAATAGCCCGCTAGTCCTAAGAAACTCCAAATTTCTTGTACATTTGATGGCGTCCTCCATTGATTCACAGCTTCAATCTTCGATGGATCCATCTCGTTTCCTTGCGATGTCACCACGTGTCCAAGAAAAGCGACTTGGTTCAACCAAAATTCACATTTCTTAAACTTCGCGTACAACTTCTCCTTGCAAAGTGTTTCAAATACTAATCTCAAGTGTTCCTCATGTTGTGCTTCGTCCTTCGAGAAGACAAGAATGTCATCAATGAAGACTATGACAAACTGATCGAGATACTGGTGGAAAACTCGATTCATCAGGTCCATAAACACAGCAGGTGCATTACTTAAGCCAAATGGCATTACAACGAACTCATAATGTCCATACCGAGTCCTAAAAGCCGTCTTAGAAATATCTGTCTCCTTCACCCTCAACTGGTGGTATCCAGATCTCAAGTCAATCTTGGAAAAGGTACTGGCTCCTTCAAGTTGATCAAATAGGTCTTCGATTCTCGGTAAGGGATATTTGTGCTTCACTGTCAGTCTATTGAGCTCAAGGTAATCAATACACATTCTCATCGAATCGTCCTTCTTCTTGACAAATAGAACCGGTGCTCCCCATGGTGATACGCTTGGGCGAATAAATCTCAAGTTTAGAAGCTCTTGTAGTTGAATCTTCAGCTCTTGTAGCTCCATGGATGCAATTCTGTAAGGGGCCTTGGAAACTGGTGCTGATCCAGGAAGTAGGTCTATCGAGAATTCAACTTGGCGGTTCGGTGGTATCCTTGGCAATTCCTCTGGAAAGACATCTAGAAAGTCTCGCACTACTGGTATGTTGCTGGGTGACACTTCCGAGATCTTAGAGTCCATAATGTTCACTAAGTATCCTTGACACGACTTCTTCTTAAGCATCTTTGCTGCTTTCGCAGCAGACAAAACTCGGGGTATCACACCACTTTTAATCTTGTGGACGATTTCTTCCTTGGATTCTGGCACAGTTAAGATCACTTCTCGCTCCTTGCACCTGAAGATGGCTCGATGGTGTGTAAGCCAATCCATTCCTAGTATCAAATCGAACCCATGCATGTCCATAACGTAGGGTTTGGCGCTAAAGTTGATTCCTTCAATGTATACATCGAGGCTATCCACTAATAAATACGTGAGAATCTTATCTCCCAAAGGCAGACTAATCTCAAGAGGCTCGTTACTCTTGATTAGTTCGCAACGAATATTATGACAATACTTAGCAGATATGAAAGAATGTGATGCACAAGTATCAAACAATGTGAAAGCTTGGGAGTTACCCACTGATAAAGTACATGTAGTGACTCCTGGTTCCTTATCCTCTTCATTCTGGTTCATGGAGAAGACTCTTCCTTGACCTCCGTTAGCTTGTCTTTGATTCCCTCTTGCAGGCGGTCCCCTTCGATCCGGCACATAGTTACGTGGTTTGGTGCAATCTTGAATTTTATGCCCGACCTCGTGGCATCTGAAGCATCTTCCCTAACCTCTAAGGCATTCACCATCATGCCTCTTCTCACATTTCGGGCAAAGCAGTTTTGTGTTCTGAGCATTTGGGGGCGGATTAGTGTTGGCCCTTGACTGTTTGTTATTGTTGTTCCTTCCAGAGCTGGAGTCCTCCCACTTTCTTTTGCCCGAGTTCTCCATCGACCTACGATTAGCACGTCCCCTCTAAAAACAAGCTTCTATCTTTTGAGCCCTCTGAAACGTATCAGCATATCCCACCTCAGGCAGAGAAGCCATAGCATCCTGAATGTCTTGGCGAAGGCCTTCCACCAACTTCAGAGCTCGTTTCTCTTCAGTATCTACTAGCTGTGGTGCTGCGTAGAGATTCCTTAATGATCTTTAGAAGTTTGGCTTAAAAGAATTCGAATCTTGGGCTTGAAGTTTTTTTTTTTTTTTGGGTGTTACAGATTCAGCCTCGTATAAATGCAAACATAACGCATAATAAATCTTAACTTGGACATGAAAACCAGCACAAGATGAGTTTCTTCTTAGTCATAAAGCGATCAATTAACCAGTAACTGAACTCCTCTTTCATCTATATAGATTTTAGATGCCATGTTGCATTGAAACTTCTAACGAACAAAAAAGGCTTAAACAAAGAAATGTGGGCATTGTCTACGGAGCCTAACTCGCAAACTGTTAAAATGAGTCCAAGTGGTCCGAAACATGTCACAACCTAGTGCCTACCCATATAGTGAACATGAAATGTCATCACCCACATGTAACATAAATGCAATTAACTGCTTTTCTTGCAATGCTTGTGAAGATAATAATATGCACTGTCCCAGCTATACTAAAGGAAAGAGATATTCAAGCATTGTGTCGAATGGGGACATGAAAAAAGTTCCGAAGATGGTATTAGTAAGAAAAAATATAATTAATCATTAAAACTACCTCCAATCTCTTGTACTAAGTTTTATAAGGCATAGAAATTCATCAGCAGTGGTTTTCATGCTCATAATATTGGTTGATTCGATTACACGTTACAAGTTTCTGTACTTAACAAGGCCTATAGCGCCTTTTGAGTAGATAAATTGATTTCAAGAACAGTACATTGGGGATTAAAGGTGGAACGTGGAAAGCTATCCCGTGTCGCAGAAAACACTCTAGCTACATGCATTATGTATTAAAGTCATATTTCTTTTGATTTTACATACTTGTAATGAAATTGCACTAATTAAAGGTTTATGTTTAAGAAAGTAGACCTTAAAGGGGCCTTGAGCTGGTAAACTTACAACCACAACTGAATCCTAGGCACAGAACATAACAATATAGACGTGGTTAAACTTGCAACAAAATCACTATCATATAGTTAGCCCACATTGAAAATTCAGGCTGAGGAAACAGAGAAAAGATCAATATTGAGAAACAATCCAAGTAAAAGTCTTTTAAATTACTTAAAGAAAAGGCAGTTTCTTATTTATGTGCCCAGTTTTCTTTATATGATCTAAAGCATCAAATATTAAGCACCTGAAATGCATGTAATGGCCAATGATTTCACAAAAAATGGATATAATTTACAGCAGCACGAGTATTTCGAAACATTGTTAACTTAAAAAACTTACATCACACATAAATTTAAACAAACCAAACCAAAAGAATATCCTAACTAATCTCCATCCAAACAGAGCAGCCACACTATACAAGTCATATAAAAATAAATTAAACTTTTTGTTATTTATCAATAATTTAATAACTTACAACAGCACATCAAGAATGAACAGCAACGTCCATGCGTTCACCTTCAATCAGCTTAGCTTTAAAAGCTTCATTCATCTCTTCCCTTTGTTGGGCTGTTGTTTGTATATTTTTCTGAATATTTCCTTTAGTTGAAGCCACATGGCTGCCGTCTATGAAAATGGGAAAATTTTTCTGAGCTTTGACACTTGAATTTTTTGCATCATTGCAGCTCGTTCTGCGACCCAACTTAGGTGATTTTGCGCGGGTTGGTGGCAGCTGACAATATGATGACGAACTTAATATGAGAATGAGCACTAATTGTAAGAACTCACTTAGTTTATTTCCTCCTCAACCTTAGTAATCAACTTTCTAACAATAATAACTGAATGTAACATGGAATTTCAAAATTCTTCAGCAGGAAATGATCTTTGGAGCAGACTGCAGTACCTTTTTCAACTCAACCTTAGGTGGTGGCCCCTCATGGTAGAAGCTTGGCATCGGGCTCGCCTTAAACAACAAACTCTTTCTTAGTTGTTTGATTTCTGCTTCAGTCTCTTCCTGCAAGAATGAAACAAACAAGTAGTTAAATTCATCATAGAAAGTGGAAGACAAGACTACAGCAATTTCTTTGTACTTGTGATGATTTCAAACATACAGAAGTTTAAAATTTTCCTTTTGGTGGTTTAATTATTAGAGACACGAAAGAGTAACTGTATGGTAGTTTCAAACATTACAAACTTATTATTTACCTTAGCCCTTGCCTCACACTGAGATTTCATGGCCTCCAGAGCTTGATGCTTCTCCTCTACTTTTAAGAAGAACTGAAACAAATACAGATGTTATAACAGCATTCTAGCTGAGCATAATATAGTCAACGGAGTCACATCTAAAACAATCGAATTGAAGCAACCTCCTTTCTCCTCTCAGCACGTTCAGTGCTTTTAAACACAGGGGCCGAGCCAATAATTGGCTTAATCTTTTGTGCGCAAGCCAAGGTTCTTCGACTGGTTAAGGAAAAATCCAATGTGCATTGATAACTAGCATTAAAGAATTTAAGGAAAGAAAAACACAATTAGAAAAAGATGTTAAAAAGGATATGATGAGGCAACTGAACAGGTATCTTCATTAGGGAGCTTCTTGTTATTAGGTTGCAATGGCATTCTCGGTACAATAATTGGAACAGACTGCAAGAAACAGAAGGTTCATAATATTAGAGTTTACAAGCTGCCACCTATATGCACAAAGAATCACATCAAACTATCCTGTTTAATTTTTATTTTGTTAAATAATATATTGATTCTAGGAAATTAAACATAAACCAAGGCCAAGTAATAACAAAATCCCCAAAACAAAATGAGAATTTGTTTACTACCTAGTAAAAAAAATAAATGCTAACTTCTGAAGGCACTGTCATTTTCTTTGGAAGAAAAAGTTCCAGACGTAAAATAGCAAATACAAGTGGACCATTATGATATCGAGCGCATTTGATTGCATTTACATACAGAAAACTGAAATCTTTAGAACTAATTGGAAAAGCTCCTCAGTTGAAAGAACCCACAAGCATTAGAACAGACTGAAATAGATCTGCATAAAATACAATTGGACTGATGCATAAAAGTTTAAACTTTAAAGAGTAGAATAGAGAGAAATTTACTGGATTCTTTTTGTTAGAAGATTGATGTTGCAAAGAGACATTAGGTGGCACGTCCCCAACTGTTAAGATTTCAATCTCAGCTCCAAAAGGACGCATTCCGTATGTGGCTCTTTTTTCAGTTGTCAGAGCAAATGGTTGTGGGATGGTGCACTTCGTTTTACAGTTTGCAACAGCAGACCTGGTAGCCCCTTTTCCACAGAATTCTGTCTCCTTAATATCATGTGGTGATTGTTGACCTTCATGTTCTTTATTATTCTCTGTAGACAAGTTAACTTTTACCTCCATTGACTTCTCACTGCTGCATTCCTTTATTTCATAAAGCGTCATTTCAGTGTTCTCATCCAAGGTACCATCATTGTGAGGGTCCAGATTAGAGAAGTAACATGGCTGGCTTAAGTCTTGCACACTGCGACTTATATAACTTGAGTCATGGTTGAGATCATTTGAGTAAAAGATAACACCATCAGGCTCTTTGTCAGTGCGAATTTCACTCCCATCCAGGCCCATGTTACTGGATAAGAAAAAATATGTTAAGCAGGTCTTTCAGTAAACATCGAGTATCAGAAAATGAAAAACATTGGTAGCAAAAGAAAATGAACGTGAGAATTTTGTTCGTACCAGCCGCAACTTGACATAGTGCATGGAAACACAAAATGATGCCATACGCAACACATTATGCATCGTTTGCACTTGAGTCAGAATAAATGAAGTGCTTCACACAATAAGAAAGTGATTTTTTTTGGTTGGGAAACCTGTCATTTGGATAATTCGTTTTGATGCATATGCATGTATTCAAATCCAAATTCAGGGTAAATACTACAGCAGTCGTGTGAGTGTGTGTGTGTGTGTCTTTCATGTTGATCCCGGCCACATTCAAGTGAATTTAAAACCAATATCTCACTCATGTCATCAATTTTGAAGATGTTTTAACATAAAAGTAAACTGAGTAAAGTGAAATAATTGTTACCCAAGAGCATGAATTATGAAGAACTACAAAAATCTAGTAAACTGATGAAAGAATCAAACAGACAAATTGAACTTAAACCTTTGAGCACAAACATATAATATTTTCCACGTCACACCTCATAAAAAATGTTTGATGGAAATTCGACTCTTATAGGGGAGGTACTTAAATATATTTAATAAAATGCAAACTCTCAATGAGTTGCATCTTACATAAGAAACATTTTTCACTAGCATATAAAGTGAAAAATCCAAACATCCCAATCAAACAAAGCCTAATGAAACATTTAACGACAAAAGAAAGGTCTATAAACACATATTTATTATTTCATTCATTTTCACAATAACCAAAGAAGATAAAATCACAGAACACATCTGATGAGTGTGAATGAGCAAGCTCTGATCAACATTAACTGTTCTTTGATGCAACTAGCCAAAGAATTACGGTGAGTATCACACTCTGTTTGCAGAAGAAATCAATTTAATGTAATATACAATTATTTTTTATTTATCATCTGCATTAGATATTCTTCCACAAATTAACCTACATTAGCATCCTTAATCCAGCTAAAACAATACTTATAATAACCAATTAATACTGCTCCACAGTTGAAGAACTATCTTCAACATCACAAAATCCAGTAAAAAAAAAAAGTAAAATGCCAATACAGATTACTTCGAACCTATCGATAAAGTAAATTATACGATCACAAAACCTCATTCGGAATATAATCACAAATTCACAAATAAATCATCCATTCCACGAACAATCAGAATTCAAATAATGTGGCGGTCTTTTACTCACAAACGATATAAATGTCCGACGATTTTTTGTGTATTTCTTCCTATCGGCATGATTCTTGAATTCCCAGCGTGTGTTCCAGCGCCTGTAGTGTGTGGTGGTGTGTGTGACAAATTTGTGTTTCTGTTGGAGATGGTTATAAGATGCCAGAGCGGATTTTATAAAATAACGGCGTTTGTTGACGGTGGGTGGGATTTTTGAAAAAGGTACCAATGGAATGACTTATTTGCCCTTAAGTCGAAGGTAAAAAAAAATAAAAAAATCTTGATTATTTTCTTATGTGAAAGTCCATAATTTTTAAGAGGAGAATCATCTAATCAGTTTCATTTGAGATTTTTGCGGTCCATCAGTCTAAATCCCATCTTTTAAAATAATACTCCATCCTCCCCTTAAATCGTTCGCTTTACCCACGGATATTAAAAAAATATTTTTTTTGACTAACTTTATTAACTTTTGGAATAATTTGATATTTTTAGTCAATAAATAAAATATAAAGTATGTTATATGTGGAAAGAAGTGATGTCATTTTTGAAATTGATGTGTACTTTTAAAGTGTTGGATTAAAATGATATTTCCTTTTTGGGGGTGAATGATTATGTGGGACGAACAAATGAGGAAAGAGTGAATGATTTTGTGAAAGTGGAGGGAGTATTTTATTTCGTGTTTCATAATATATTTTTTATTAAAATATTATTTCTTCTATCCCATTATAAGAATAACATTCGTTGTTTGTACGAATATTAAAGAATATAGTATTTTAATGTGTAATAGATTGAGAGATATAATATTTTAATGTATAGTGGATAAGTGTATTAATATTGTGTGTGACCTTATAAAAATATATTAATTGTTTTGTATGAATCTCGTCGACCAAAAAGATAAATGTAACTCTTGTTGTGTAGTTAAAAAGATAAATTGTGTAGTTAAAAATTAATTAAGTAATGATAAATTTATTAAATTAAATCAAAATTCCAAGAAGTTAGACATCTAAGTCTAAACTCACCCTTAGAAAGACAAATTAAATAGTTAAAACTCTCCTTTAGTTTACTAGGAGATGTGGAATACTCCCTCAATCCATAACAGCTTTTACACTTTTCACATTTGCTTATTCTACAATAACTTTCACACCTAAAAAAGAAAAATAAAATTTTATCCAATAATCTCAAAAGTTACTTTCATTTTAAATTTGTCACTCCTATTTCAAACTCATTACGTTCCTTTACACTTTATTTATTACCTAAAAATACCAAAATATCCTTAAAAGTCAATAAAGATGGTCAAAAATAACATTTCTTAAATAACGTGAAACAGTAAACGTGAATGATGTTATGGTACGGAGGGAGTACTAGATAGAATGTGAAAGTGGGATGGGCGATCACATTGCTAATTACAATTATACTCTTAAAATTTTATAATGAATTATAAGGTGACGTTTGTTTTCTTTAAAAATAGGAATAAAAAAGTTAGATTTAAGATGGAGATTTAGCAAATCTAACAAATAATACTCCCTCCGGTCAATATAAATGTATCCATTTTACTATTTTGGGCGTCAAATTCAAAGGTATCCATATTTTATTTTTAGTCAAAAAAGTACATCGCATGGCCCACCATTTCCCTCTAATACAACTACTCAATACACATATAATAATACTCCTTAGTCTACACATAAAAAATAAACGATTACCTTTACATTGGCCGGAGGGAGTATTAATTTATGTTTGTTTTGAAAATTTAAATAAAGTAGATTTTAATATTATGTAAAATCAATTTGTAAAAGTAGGACTGATGTGTGTAACTGTGTATAAGAGAATACTCCCTCCGTCTCACTTCAGATAACACACTTTCCATTTTGGGTTGTCCCACAAAAGTTTGCACATTCCAAAAAAAGTAAAAAGTAAAAGTAAAAAACAATCACTCTTCCTCATACACTTTAATTACAAAAAAATAATCTCTACATATCATACTTTATCATTTATATATTACATAAAAATACCATATACCCCTAAAAGTTATCACTTTCTTAATCTCCGTGACAAAAAAAGGGGTGCAAGCTTTTTAGGGACGGAGGGAGTATTATGTAATGTGTAAGAGATACAATGTGTAATTTGATTTTATTAAATTTCAGCCAAAACAAATAATGAATTATATAATCATTAAATTTTTGAAAACTACCATAAAAGCCTAATTAAAAATAAATATTAAATCTTATAAACAAAATGAGACCCTCTCTTGTGAGACGAGTTTTTTGTGAGACGGGTCAACTCATTATTAAATTATACTTATTATATAGGTAAAATATGTTTATTTGTAGTTAAAGTATGTCAATAATGAATAATTTTATAACACCTTAAATTCATACTTTAATTCATCATTTATCATATTTTATAAACATACATTAACCCTCATTAAGCATACTTTATCTATATAATATATATACTTTAACACGTCTCACAAACCGTTTCATATAAGTAATATACATACTTTAACACGTCTCATATATGTAACATTTCACCAGAGAGTTTGTCAAACAGAATAACCCATAGAAAAGAAAAACTTTATTATAAATGAAACGGTTATATACAATAATTTACCGTATATAAATACTATAGAAGTAGAAATAAGTTAGGATACCAATGTCACTCTATAATTCAACTCATTAAAAGTTCAGCACGACTGCATCTCTCTAATAAATGAATCAAGGTAAGACCCTTTTTTTTTAAACATCATTTACTTAATCCGTCAAGTTCAAGACCTTTTACACTCCTTACGTTTGTCCATCACTTATTTGTTTTTTATTTGGATTAAAAGTATTATTATCTTATATAAAATGAGATAGTTGTATTACTAGTGAGCAGTTTGTATGTGTGAGATTCATTTATTGAAAAGATAATATGAATACTTTTAAAATAGACTATTAAATGACAAAATGAATATCTTATTCACGAATGGAGATTGGAGTTTCTATATTTTTGTGATTGTTAAAATGGATGAAATGAAAAAAATGTAAAGTTTATTATGAAGGAATTAAGTTTTTTTTTATACCCTCCCATTTCCTTTCAAATTGTACCTCTCCTTTATAAAATAAAAAGAATTTACAAAGGAGCGGTGTAAACTTGAGTATTATTTTCTTGCAGATACATTATACAAGTTGATATGGTTATCTTGTAATTATCTTACATCTTCCATTTTTTTTCGCAACAATAACTTATACCAAAAAAAAAATCTCAATTCAATTATCTCAAAATATATTTTAATTTTAAAAATACACTCTAATTTAATACACATAATATACTTTACACTTTATTTATTAGTCCCTCCATCCCCTTATATGTTTTCGTTTACTTTTTGCTTTGGATTAAAGAATATAATAATTTAATGAGTAATAGATTGAAGAATATAATATTTTAATGTTTAATGAGTAGTTGTATTAATATGAAGTGTGAGCCCATATGTTGTGAGTTGAGTATAATAATATTTTTTTGTGGGCCACATCAACCAAAAAAGGAAATTGATATATTGTAACGGAGCGGATCAAAATAACAAAATTGATACTTATAGAAGAGAGGGAAGGAGTATTTAAAAAGATTACATTACCCCTAAAATAAATAAAGTTAATGAATTTTTTTTTTACTTTTCTTACACTCTCTCTACAATGTCGATTCAAATATAATTGAGAGGATGGAGTAATTTTTATTTTAAATTTAATATAAGTACACTTAAAATGGTTGTTAACAGGCTTTCAAGCCTGTAATATACTAAAACACATGTTAGACTTCATCTCATAAAAATCATTTAGTAATATATATCAATTCTCAATACATAGGTAAGGATTTTACTCCATATAATATAACTTGAATCACATTCTATTATTCAGCTCCTTCATAATTTCAATAAGCCATTTTTTTTTTATAATAAATCATTTAAAGCACATGACTTAAATATTGATTTAGAATATTAATTAAAGTACAGTTTGGACTTTGGACCTTATATAATAGACTCAAGTTTATTTATTATACAAAGCACAATTCGAGACTTCGAGTTAGCCAATTTTCCCATGCAAATATTTTTTAAAAAATTAAATTACCTAAAATACTCTTACTTTATTCAATTTAGTATATTAGTTAAAATCAATTATATCAATCAATACATTTCATTCAATTAAACTATTTAAAAAATTCCTACTTTTTCTTAAATCATTGCACAAAAATTATTTTTACTTAATTACGGTAAATCATGGTGTGCAAATATTTTAGATTGTAGGAAGTAAAGTTTTAAATTTAGAATGCATTTTTTATACTATTTGAATACATACTTTTTTTAATCCACAATCCTCTGATGAAGTCAGCAAAGCGAATTGTGAATTTTTAGGATCAAAATTTTTACGTAAAATATAATGTGAATAATAGTTTTAAGTAATTGCTAAAGGTGGCTAATTATGTATGGTTACTTAGAATACCTCATAAAATTACCAATTATATATTACTTAAAAACCTAATCAAATTATTAATGATTCCTACAAAAACAAACAATTATTTTGGCTATTTAAATATAATATGGACTTATATCTGCTTAGCAAAGTACACCTAATGACAGGTTTGACATTATAACAACGAAGTGATGTATAATTCTTCTGGACCCAACTTTGATTACTATTTCTAACCCTTTTGATAAAGCCCTTAAACCACAATATTTAATTGTTAATTAATCAACTAATTAATTTTACACCTAATTCATTTATAGGATTTAAACTAAAAATTAAAAATAAAAAAATTTAATATCCTGTACATCCATATTTGTATTTTTTTTCAATGGTATAACTTTTTATATTCAATTTTTTTTATAAAAAAACAAATAAAAATCATTAAAAAATCAGTTAATAACATGTATAAATTCTTATTTATTAGTGGATATGTATATTTTTATTTATAAGTGTGTGACTACACGAATTTAATTCAAATACATAGGAGAGTTAAAAAAAAAAAAACTTTGATCGATTTGGAATTTAATTAATTAAATCACTTTTTGGAATTATTAATATACTGTTTGTTTATAAAAATCCAAATAATCAAATTCTAAACTCTAAAGCCATGCATACTAAATTTTGATTTTTGAAACATCCAATTAACCTTATTAATTTTTTAAAATCCAACGATCATTTATAATTTCTTAGTTACCTATTAACTTTCACACTTTTCATTTTTGTCCGTCTTATATTAAATTGCATTATCCATAAAAGGAAACATCAATTCCTAATCTTAAGAGTACTCTTAGTTATAAATTTATCACTCTCACCTAACATACATAATATACTTTATCATTTATATTTATTATCTAAAAAGACTACATCATCATCTAAAATCAATAAAATTTATCAAAAAGTAATTTTTCTTAAGAATTAATCTGTATCTACAGTTTATTTTTTAAACAATCTGTATCTACATTTACAATGCAAGTACATTTTATCTTCTTATTTTATACTCCATTTTCCCTCTTTTTCTTTTCTCTCATTTTTTTTCTCACACTAGTTAATACTAGCTACTCTCTTACACATATCACTCCTAAATGTTCTAATTTTTTGCTGGAACAATTTTATGAGACGAATATATGTGAGATGGATCGATCCATTATTAAAATATGCATATTATATATAAGCAAAACATGCTTATTAGTAATTAAAGTATATTTACAGTAAATCATATTATTACACTCTAAAATCATACTTTAATACTTATTTATCATACTTAAGAAAAATATATTTTAACTACCAATAATCATATATTAATACATATAACAATCATACCAATAATCATATATTAATACATATAACAATCATATTTTAACACGTTACACCAATCCTCTAATGAATATCGTCTTATTAAGACAGTTTGTTTCCTAGCTATCTACGTACTTTATAAAGAAAAATTTTGTTTCAACACACTTATGCAGCCTAATCTGATATTTGGTGGTATAAAAAAAATGTGTATCATGCAACGTTTTTACTATTATCATTTATTTTTCTTTTTTTTTAATTGAAAGAAATTATTATTAGTTATGATATGATTGAGACTTAATTTAGCAGCAATTTATTGTACAGAAAGTGAAACAAGAACTATAAAGTTGGACTAGTACTGTCCAATTATTAATTATGCATATGTAAACACGCACTATATATATAATATTTTTATATGTATAGAAGTATTTAAATGGATTTGTATTAATGATATTGAGTTTAAGTTTAAACAACTAATTATGAGGAGATTGCTTGATGGCACTGTGACATCTAGGGAAATTAAAGAACTTGGTGTTCAGTTATTTCTTTTATAATGACTATGTGATTTTATTTTTTTAGCAAGTAACACTGTACAACGGTGAAATTATTTATTTTTTCATGTTAACACTCAATAAAAAATACTTTTATTTTCTATCTATTTTACAAATGATTCATAACATAGTTTAATTAAGGGTGTGTTTAGTCAATGGGTTTAGAGGAGTGTATTGGAATTGGAATGAAAAAGAGAGATTTGGTTAAAGGGTTTTACAGTGGTACAGTATTTTTTATTTCCATAAAGGAATGAGTCATTTCTCACCAAAACCAGTACTATCACTTTCATTCCAATTTCTAGAAGAGGTCAATCACGTTTTTATCAATATTTTAATGATAAAAAATTTCTAAATTATTAAATATTATTATTTCTTTTACAATAATAAAATTATATAAAAAGAAAAAATTATGGTAAAAATTAGAATTAATTTTAAAATAAACTTTAACCATACCAAACAAAATCAATAACTATGATAGTAATTTCCTACTATCAACCAAACAATACAATTACGAATAATAAACTCATTACCATTTCTCACTATTATCACTATCAACCTCATTTCAATTCCATCTAATATATCAAACGCCCCCTAAATAATTGTTCATAAAATATTTTAATTGAACAATTATCACTTTTAATCGATCAAATATCACTAAAAAAAACTGTTTTTTACCAATGGAATATTCTGTTGGTAAAAGTCTAAATTCCATTGTTAAATTGGTTTATCAATGGATTAACAATAGAATCCGTTGGTAAAGTGACGGTTGGTAAATTTTTAGCAACGAAAATTCAATTCCATTGGTAATCCGTTGCTAATAATTTCGATGGTATTTTATATAATTAATGATTCTGTTGGTAATTACCAACGAATTGAATTCCTTTGGTAAAATAAAGAATAAATCTGTTGGCTTCCATTGCTAAAGGAAAAACGTCATTATTACCAACGGATTAAATTCCGTTGGTAAATTCAGTTGCTCAAAAATAAGTAGTTTTTTTGTAGTGTATTATTTTATTGAAAATATATTACTTCTTATATGTTTATTATTTATACAAACATAAATTAAAACTTATACCATTTGTTAGAAAACATTAAATATTACTATTAAGAAACAAGTATATATTGCTGAGTTAAAATTAATACTGCAGTTTATTAAAAAAATTGAATGTTAATTACTTTTTATTTCATCTATCCCACATTAAAAACGATATATTTATTAAGAAATAAGTATAGTATTTAGTAAGGTGTAGCAATTTAACAACAATTTATTACTTTTTATTTTTCTCCGTCCCACATTAAACTTCATCATATAAAAAAAGAAAACTACACATCAATTTTCAACTTTAAAATTACATTTTAATTACAAATTTATTATTCTCACCAAGCACACATAACATATTTTATGTTTAGTGTTTTATTATAAAAAAACTACATCACCATCTCAAAATCAATAAAATTAATCAAAAAATAACTTTTTAAAACTCCATGTCTACACTAACAAGGAGTATTAGTTAGAATCAACGGTATTATAATTCATACTCCACTTTATTATAATTTTAAACCTAATTTCTTATCCCCTCACTCCAAATGCCTCGTTGCAAAATTCGAACTCCCAGCATAATCTCAGGGTAAACTCTTTTGGGCTGACCCACTGTCTAATGTGGGCTTTTAAATGGGCTACTTTATTGGGCTTTCAACCATCTTATTGTCTGGGCTACCCACTTTTATATTTAACTGAAACAGCATGACACAGCGAGCGAGCGGGAACACTCTCTCTCTCTCACAGCTTCCTTCACACACTAAACGCAGAACTAACGAAAATGGAGTCACCGAAGCACACTTGCTTGAAGCTGACGGTACCCATGGGAGGAAGCGAACCCGAATCCGTGTTCGTGAAGGGAACGTGGTACCCTACCCGCTTCGACCTCTCCATAACGGACGGCCTTCAATCTTGGACTTGCCATGGTAATTAGGCTAATGCTAGTAATTTTTTAATTATGGGGGAATAATTTATTTTAATTTTCATTTGAATGGAAAAGCTACTGAGGAGGAGGTGAAGGAGAGGGCGTTGAATTGGGATCAAACGGCGTCGGACTACATTGACTTGTCCGAGAGGTATCTCGGGTTTCAGCACTCCGGGTCGGTTTATGGGTTTTCGGACGCTGGAGATGGATGCAAACGGGTTCGTATGGTTCTGTTACAATTTTTATTTTTAAATCGTTTCGGAATTATTTGATTGAAGTGGTTACTGAAATTATAAGAAAATTTTATATACTGGATTTCTATTTTTCGACTGATGAATGTAGTAAAAGTAAAAATGGAAGATTTCTTAATGTTAAGCACAACTTGAGCTCTTTAATTTGGATGTTGGTAATTTATCGTTCTTGATCTTCTAATGAAGTTGACAATATTTATATCTATTAAGTTGAAATTTGGGGAAATGTCAACACTTAAATGTATTCATTACTATATTATTATGGATAATAAGGATATTAATTTATATTGTTAAAAAAAAATTATAAGAAAACTATGAATCAATTATAAGTAGGTACCTCTGCAAGACGTCTGTAGCTCAGAAACATTTTAAGATAGTAATTAATCTGTTTAAGAGTTTGAAAACTATGAAAACTCTTCTTTCTTTTTTATTTGGGTAAACTTATTTAAAGTTTTTTGAAGTGATTAACAAAGTCCCCTTTAATGGTTGTGGTTATATATATTGGATTTTGGTATCTAACAGAGCAAGAAAGCTGTGTTAATGTAAATCTAATGGAATTTTTGAGAGATCCTTGGCTGTCAATAGTGGTAAAGTGAATGTCTGATAGTGCATCTGCCTTTATAGATAGTGTCCTATCACGATTCGCGATGTTTGTGCATGTTAGAGTGGAACATTAAGACCTGAATATTTGTGTGACAACTGATTTCTTATTCGCTTTTGCAATGATTTTCATACTATATATTCTATATATAGTATTTCTTAGCAGATGTATAGTGTATACTCTTATCATGTGTGGTCATACAGTTTTATAGGCTTTTTCCTTGCACATGAACAATAAAATTTCAGTGGAGTTGGTTTTTACTTTCTTGGTTGTTGATAACTAGGACGGATTAAGTTTGTGGCTCCAATGTCACTTTGCGTTGTTTTTAAGGCATAGGAATACTTAGATGGCTTTTTTTCTTTTAATATTAGAGAGGAGTTAAAAAAGTTTATTGTTCTCTTAATTTTGATTTCTTATGTTTCAAAAAAAGTGAATGTGTTTTTTGTGTTCTGGGGAGATGGTATGGGGGTTGGGGGAGGTATCTGACTATTTATTTGCCGTATTTTGCCAAATGTCTATCAAGTGATGTGTCGTTATTTGTGATCTTGTTATGCATTACTCAGTGCAATTTGAGATGGCTATAGTTTGTGTACACTTGGGCACCATATCATTGATTTGCCTTTTATGGTAAATATTTGACTTTATGGCTTTATTATCTTTCTTTCAAATTAAAAGGGTCAAACGGTTCTACAGATCTAAAATTCTTAGATACATCCACCCTGGTGTACAAGAGACTCGTTGTTATTTGGAAACTAGTTTAATAATTTTAGAAATATATTAGTGCATGTTCTCAAAATGTTTGTGTAGTTCACAGTAATCCATTTCCTGAAATATTATTATATTGCAATTCCAAACTTGAGAGAACTTTGAAAGAGTATATTGTATCACTTTATCTTTGTTCTTCTCAAATTTCAGTTATCGTGGACATTTGAGAAGGAAGGTACAAAACTGGAATGGCGGTGGAAATGTCATGCTTCATTCGATAACAAGAAAACTACGGCTGAGGTCTTGGATTTTCTCATGGATGCCAATATAAGGCTGAGTGTAAGGGATAAGATTACATATATCACATTCACATTTCTCTATTTAGTGTGCAAGTTCTCCTTGAATGCAGATTCAAATCTATTTCTTTCTGTGAGGATTATTCTTCAATTTCTCTGTTAACTATCATCGGCTTGGTAAAATTGGAAATTGCGATATTGTATGTTTCATAGAGTAATGATGTGCCATCAGTTGATAATGTTGGTGCTGATGTGAAATGCTCTTCTGAAATTAACCATACTCATTGTTCGACTCCTTCTCTCACTCATCAATGCACGTATACAAAACCAAACTATGGATGTTATGATCTGAGTTGAGTTTTCAGGCGTCGTTTCTGCCAGTACTATGATATAATGTATACTATGATTTCTTAAAAACATTTCTCATGCATTTGCTATATAGTATCTCAAATTTTTTGTTGTTGTATGCTTCACGAATTGTTTGTTTGTTTTGAATAGGAGGAAGTTGTATGGAAAACACAAGCATTTGACAAGATCAAACTGGAGGCTGAAAAATGCTTAGAACAAAGTGAAAAACTCAACCATGAGAAGTCAGAGTTCGAATCTGAAATCTATGCAAAGGTATGCTTGAAAATCCAGAAAGCAAACTCCAAGACCTCAATGATCTAACTCGACCTTACTAGGATATCGAACTGAGACCACAACACATTGTTTTACTGCTTTCAGTTTGCCATGGTGTTGAACTCTAAGAAAGCAAAACTTAGAGAGCTTCGTGATCAGCTCTCCAAACGATCATCACCAGAGGTAAAAGAAGAAGAAGAAGAAGAAGAAGAAGAGTCTACGGATAAGACAGAGAGCTTCGATGAAGAAAGTGATAATGATGAAGAGACAGAAAGGAAGATTGATGTTGGTTCTTCCTCTAAAGGTGCCCCAGTTAGTAAGCCTCGTGGTAGGAAAAGGAAATAGCCATTTCGTTTTATTTTCAGGTGAACCACTTGTATTCCCAACCATCTTTTTGTTACTTGTAAATAAATTTAATTGTCTCGCTTGCTAATCTTGGTTTGATAGGGAATTAGAAGCAATGTTGTCTGTACAGAAAACTTGTCACTAAAGAAGAAACTAGCTACTTTCTGTGAGAAGGAACATGAATATTACAAAGTGTTTTTTTTTCTTTTAATTGCATGAATATATTAATATGAACTTCTTTATATGAACTCGTTGAACTCTTGTTAGATGCATCGAAAATATTAATCTGTAAACATTAATATGAGTGGCCAGTTCAATTGAACATCAGAGCTTTGGAACATTCTAAAGAAATGTTTTTTATGATTGAACTGGGAACAATGGGTTGAATAGGAGAACTGTTGCTATGGTTCATTTATTGGCAAAAGCTCCTGCGCCTCCGGGACAAGGAGGGATACTCCGTGTCCCCATATGAACACAACTTTCCCCTCTATATTCCATTTAAATCTATGTATTGTTAGAGATTTAAATTGTAAAGGGGCACGAAATTTGCAAAGGCGCACGGAGCACGGAAAGTGCTCCGTGCGCCCGGGTGCACAGGAGTCTCACTCTTACTCCCTCCGTCCGCCCCAAAAGTGGACATTTGCTTTTTGCACGTGGATTAAGGAGTATTATTATTTAATGTGTAGTTGGTAGTTGTATTAGTAGGTTGTATGTGTCCCATAAATTTATTGTATTAGTGATGTGTGTAGGTCTCATGTGTTTAAAAAGGGAAATGTGGGCCTTTGGTACGGACGCCCAAAATGGCAAAATGTCCACCTTTCGGGCGGACGGAGGGAGTATTTATTTTATGATATTTCACTTTACCATTTTTCTATTTAAGAATATAATATTTACATTTGGGGTGATTTTGTGGTGCACAACACTAGTAGTTAAAAGTTTGAAAGTGAGGGTGTATTGGGCAACTTTTAATTTTTCTTTTTTAATTAATTATTTTATTTTATTGAGTGATAACTATTACTATTATTCAAGTGCAACGGTGTATCGAGTGCATTACAATAAAACTCTTAAATTTGAGATTTAATTAAGAGTTATTGAATTGAATTTTTGTATTATGAATTGGGGGTAATATAGTGGTTCTTTTGGAACCTTGTGTGTAACCGCAACACGAACTATTGTCTTCTGATTTACAATGAACTATGCAATTTCTGTAACATTTTGAGATTTTGCTATAAGATGTGAGGTTTATCTTTAAAAAGGAATAAATTTATACTCTATAATGGAATGAACGAAAAATTCAAATGTTCATGTTTAAAGGGGATGAAGCTAGAAATGCATAAAATAACTAAGAATTTACAGTACTGGAACCAATCAAAATGGAATCGAAATCGAATATATTCAGATTCAGTTCGAATTTTTCATTTCATGGAACTAAATCGGTTTCAGTTCGAACTGAATGTTTTCTAGATCAAACCGGCGGTTTCTCAAATTTTTTAAATAATATTTTACGGGTTGAGTCATAAAAAAAAAATGAAACCAGGAACCGATGGTTTCAAAACCAAACTGAAATCGTTCTAGGATCAGTTCAGTTCCGATTTCTAATTTCCACGAACCAGAACCAGCGGTTCGCAATCGGAACTGGAGTGCATCCCTAGATGAAGCGAGAATGAAATAAGAAATGGAGTAATATACCAAATAATGGAATATAGAAAATAATTAATACTACATAAGTATATCATCATGAGTCATACCTAGGGATGACAATGGAACGAGTATTTTCGGGTGCCCGGTCTACCCAAACCTTAATGGGTAGGATACGGGTAGTTGTAAATGGATTTGGGACGGGTATGGGTAGTTGTGAAAAATACCATTAGAGTTTGGGACGGGTACGGGTAATGCCTCAAATACCCGCGGGTACCCCGATTATATATATTTATTTAATAAAATTTAATATATATTATATAATTTATATTTGATATGATATTTTATATATTTAATTAATAATTATAAGTTTTATTTAATCATATTTATTAAATATTTATTTAAAATAATACAATTTATATTATATTTATTTTATATTTAATTAATAATAATGTAATTTTTATTATTATACTTATTTAGACAATAAAAAATATAATATATAAAAAATAAATGAATATTAAATGGGCATGGATACCCGCAGGTATTGATAAATGATAATGAGACGAATACGGGTACCATAATAAATTCTTTAAACGAAATGGATACGAATACGGATACGAATAGTTATTTTTTTAATCGGATACGGGTACGGTACCCCAAAATAAGCGAATACCCTACCCGTTGCCAACTTTAGTCATACCCAACATTAATACAATTATCCATTATATGTTAAAATATTTTATCTAATGAGTCCATTACACAAGACTATGTTCACTAAATTATGTAATTCATGTAATTATATTCATACGGAACAGAGAGAATATTAATTACTCTCATTGTCCCATATCAAATTCACAATTTCTATTTTCATTTGTTCCATATTAAATTTCAACAAAAAAAATAAAACATCACATTAATTACGAACCTTAAAAGTATATTTTAATTATAAATTTATCATTTTCGCTTAATGTTGAGAGTGGAATTTCACGCATTTTATGTGTGCACATTACACCGTTTTGCTTAGGAAATTTATCGTTTTTGCATGGAATTGTGTATGTTTAAGTATTTACACGATTTTGAGGCTATTAAGGTGTTTTTGTGAGTTTTGAAGGCAGAAAACAGGATAAAACAGGGCAGGATCGAAAGAGGAGCAAAACAGACCCGGAACGGCCCAGCTCGGGAGCAGCTCAACGAGCCACTTGAGCCGAGCTGGTAGTCGAGCGGGGTCAAATTGTGCCGCGTGGGGTCCCACCTGAACCCCAGTGACGTGACAAGCCAGATGAAAGGCCGTTCGCTGGGTCCAGGCCCAGCTCGAGCCGAGCTAGGTGCTGAGCGGCCCAGGTTCGAGCCCAGTCGGGGCCTGTTCGATGCAGCAGCGTATATATACCCTCATATCGCGTTTCTGAGGCAGTCCTGCAACAGTCCAAGAGAGAATTAGGAAGATCGATACACAATTGGAGAGAACCCATCCATAATTCATCATCAATCCACACCTCCTACACTTCCATATCAAATTAACAACCTGATTTCACCATCCATCTACTTTCAAAAGGGTTCCAAGTGCTAATTGAGGGAGAATCAAGCAATTGGAGAGACGAAGAAGGAACGTGAGACTACGCCTATGCTAGGGTTTTATAATTCGTATCTTTCCCTTCCTTTTACTTTGATTTTTGTTATGAATTACTTAGCCATGAGTGTTGCTTGTGACATCATGGGCTAATTTTATATATAGTTCTAGGGTTTGATGGATTGATTTAATAAATTTGGGGATTTAGACCAAAGATTGGGATTTTATGCAGTTGATCTTTTGATTTTACTTATTTTATTAAGACATGCTAATCTGATTCGTAACGTCTTCATAATAATTTCATGACATCCGCTATAATGTTTGGATTATTTTGTTAGCTTGTGTGCGTTCATGATTGATATTGTCTATCTGTTAGAGATTAGAGTAGCTCCGCTATAAGCACTTTAATTTCATGAACCAATATGTCAAATACTTGATTAGTTTAGTGGAACAATGCAATTAGACAATCAAGTAGGAAGTGAATAGAACCTTGTAGTAATTTCAGAAAATATCTTGTTAGTCGAACTTGCCATCATGAGGTATTGTTGTTCGCTGGATTAGTATCTAGGAATAAGGTTTGGTAATATTTGCGCACCTTAGGATTTAAACCATATTATACTGTTAGCTTAGAATCGAATCATATTCGATGGGATAACAGGGATATGTGGTGTATTTTCAGTGGAACTGCATGAATGAACAATCGTAAGTTTAATAACCCAAATTAATTAGTCTCTACCTGATACCTTAAAACTGTTCGTTATCTCTTGATTAGAAACTTGCTTTTATTTTTATTGCCTTTTAATTAATTTAGATATTTATATTTTCAGTAATTTAGATAATTAATTCAATACAAACATTGAAAATTGGTTACTCAATTCTGATTAATTAGTAATTAATAGTAAAATAAATAATTAGCTATCTCAGTGAGATCGATAATTTAACTTGGGTGTTTGCTGCTACAATTGATATTCTTACACTTGAGGATTAAATTATAGTGCGCAGAAAAAGCCTATCAAGTTTATGGCGCCGTTGTGCCGGGGACAGTTTTAATTATTTATTTATCTTTTATTACTTATTTAATTAGAATATTTTTGTTGAGATTTAATTGTGTTTGATTTAAATTTTTCTTGAAGATTGCATGCACACTAGGTCAAAGAAGGGAACGCAAGATCTCAAATTTGATCCGGAAGTTTAAGCGTCTGCAAGGAAAAGGAGAGTAGCAGTTAAGAATCTCAAAGCACCTTCCACAACTTCTAAGGTTCCACTTCCTAAGAAGAAAACAGAGATACTAGATCCTAAAGTAGTTGTAGAGGAGGACACAGAGCAGATAGAAAATCAGGTTGACCCAGAAAAGACTGAATCAGAATCCGAATCACAATCAGAAACAACAAGTATGGGGGATAGAACTGATGAGGATGACATTGTCATCCGAGATACGTTCAAGTCCACCAATCTAGGAGGATCGGGCGTAGTTGGAGCCATTCAAGCTGATGAAACGAACGACATAAGGCCAGCCCTGATTAATATGGTGGAGAGAAATCCCATCGCCGGAGGAGTTTTTGAAGATCCCTACAGTCATCTTAAACGTTTCAACAGCTACATGGATACAGTGAGAGTTGCTTATGCTACTAATGATAGATGGAAGATGAGGCTTTTTCAGTTTTCATTGGTTGATAAGGCAAGGGAGTGGTAGGATAAGCTAAAGGGAGACAATTGCTCGAACTGGACTGAGTTGCAGTAGTTGTTCATGGATCGATTTATGCCACCAGGAAAGGTTCTTGTACTGAAACAGGAGATCAATCAATTCAAGCAGAGAAGAGATGAATTGTTTGGAGAGGCTTGGGAAAGATTCACTGATACGCTGAGGAGATGCCCACAGCATGGATTTAAAAAGTCTCAACTCATCAGTGTCTTCTATAATGGCCTTGACAACGAATCGATAGTGTTGGTTGATGCTTCTGCTGGAGGAAAATCTTTGGCAAGACATCCAATGTCGTAGAAAAGTTGTTTGATGAAATCTCTTTAAACTCAAGGGATTGGCCATCTGAGAGGATCCGAGGGACTTACATACTTGGCAAAGTTGCATAGGTTGAAGAGAAATTTTCTGAAGCTGATAAGAATGATAAAGTTGTCACTCAATTGGAACAGATGAACAAGCACCTGGTTACTCTGATATCAGGTAACAATGGGGGAGGCAACCGAGGGCCTGCTGGTCATGATGTGGTGATGAACCTTCAAGAGGTCGAGGATGCTAATTGGGCTATGGGGCAAAGTCTTCAAGGTTCAAGAGTCCCTCAGAATTGGCAAAGAAATATGTACTCTCAAGGTAATTCGAACCAAAGGAATAACCAATGGGGAGGTCCTAATAATCAAGGAGGCAATTGGCAGAATCAGAGGCATGAGAACTTCTCTTATTCAAATCCAAATAATGCAGTTCTGTATCCTCCTAATTTTGACCATGGTGCCAAGACTGAAGAATGGAAGGCTAGTATTGATGAAGTGTTGGCCAGTATATAAAGAAAACTGATGGAGATATTGACAAGATTAACAACTGCATTGTACTCATGGTCGAATATGACAAAGCAGCATGAAGAAGTCAATAAGCAGTTGCAGAGTCTCACATATTCTTTGGGTCAAATCTTCACTATTGTAAATCAACAGCAGCAGCAGATTCAGAAGGGGAAATTTCCATCAGATACAGAAATCAACCTAAAAGAGAGTGCAAATGCGATCACTTTGAGGTCTGAAAAGCAGTGTAAAGGTCCAAAACTGATGCGGGACGTAACAGAACTGATTCAGAATGATGCAGAACAGAAGCAGGACGGAACAGGAGAGGAACCGAGCCGCTCGGACGCAGCTCAGCAACCAACTCAAGCCTAGTCGGCCTCTGAACCTGCTAAGTTGCAGCCAAGTGGGATGCGGACCAGTTCAGAAGGCTCCTCTGGTTCAAACCAGACCCCACTCGGCCGGTTTTGTGCACCGCTCGAGCTGAGTGAGCCGGCGAGCAGTCCTCCGAGATTTCCAGAGCGTCCGAATTCTGTTCATAGTCAGTCAGAACTGGAAATTGCTGATAAAAAGTGGTAGAAAGCTAAGAAACTGAGAGAAGCGGAAGTGGTATTCGAAAAAGATAGTTTGGGGCTTTCGATAACAAAGGTACCAATTCCTTTCCCTCATAGATTCATGTCAAAAAGCCTTGATGAGAAGTTTCGGAAGTTCGCTGATGTCATGAGAGATGTCCAAGTGACTATTCCTTTCTCAGATGCATTGGATCAAATGCCACATTACGGAAGGTTCATCAAGGAACTCATCTCCAGAGAGAGGAAGGTAAACAGTGTGGAGACAGTGAACCTGACTGAGAATTGTAGCTCCATTATTTAGAAGAAGCTTCCAGAAAAATTGAAGGATCCAAGGAGCTTCATCATTCCCTGTGAAATTGGAAAAGGACCATCTAGGAGTGCACTGTGTGGTTTAGGAGCTAGTATAAATTTGATGTCTTTATCAGTGTTCAAGAAGCTTGGTTTGGGAGAGTTGAAACCTACGTCTGTTGCCCTTCAGTTAGCAGATCAGTCGTTGACATACCCCGAGGGAGTGATTGAAGATGTGCTAGTGAAGGTGTCAAATTTGACTTTTCCTGTGGATTTTCTTGTTCTTGATATGGAGGATGACAAGGATGGAGTGCCTCTGATCTTGGGACGTCCATTCCTTGCAACTGGAAGGGCTCTGATTGATGTGTTCAAAGGAGAATTGAGGTTGAGGGCCAATGATAAGGAGATTGTCTTTTCTTTGAATAATGAGATGCAGTGGGCTGCAGATCAGCAGCAATGTAATGTTGTGGAAGTAGTGGAGAATTTCACCTTATCTGATGCAGAGTTTGAGAGTTTATCTAACGATGCATGTATTAATTATCTTGAGAATTTACTTGCATTAGGTGATGCCAAGAATGAACAGATAAGGAAGGCCACTGCTGACATGTTGAATCAGGATAAGAAGTCCACTGTTGAAGAAGAGACTGTTGAAGAGGAGATGAAACATGTTGCTATGGAAGTGAAGCATGAGAGCAAAAGAATTGAAGTGGTAGAGGAGATCGCAGAAACAAGTGGATCTCTTACTTTTCCTACTACTAATTATGTTGAGTTGCTTGATAATCTTTTGGTTGCAGGACGAAGTGATGATCCATATCTAAAGCCTCCGAACTTACCTTCTGATTTCCATTATTATATTGGTGTTGACGATTCTAACTGGTTTAATCCTCATTTTTCTAGAAAGGTTGACTCTTCAATTGAGTGGAGGATTGACAAGAAGGAATCAAGACAGTCATGGGAGGAAAGAAATTCAAAGGTTCTTATTTCGGTGACAAGGAAAGGTGAGGTGGTTGGTGCGAACAAGAGAGGATGGAAGTATTGGAAGGTGAGAATGCGAGAAGCTTCCCTCTGATCTTGTAGTTCAAAAGAGGTATCCCGTCGTGACTCTCCGACGTTAAACATGAGCGCCTGTTGGGGGTTGTCCTTCTTGTTTTAATTGTTTTTATATGTCTGTGTTGGTGTAGTAATTTTATTAGGTATTGCTCAACTACGATATATACTTCTTTGCAAACTTAGTTTCTCACTTTGTTTGATCTAAGTTTGGGAGGAGGTTACGTACATACATTGTCTTGTATTATCGAAGTAAAATTTTTGCATTGTGTTGTTGCTTGGAGGGTCGATATTTTGTGGATTTTTAATATTTTTTAATTTATTTGATGATGTTGAGGGTTCGATTTTTTGCGATTTTCCAGGTTTCGTGTTGTTTTTATTTGTGTTTATTTGTTTTGTGGTAATCCTAGTGTCGATATAGTTGATTTTTGGTTCTCTAGGATGATTTTCTGATTTTTCTTAGCACTTGATTATATGTGTGATTGTGTTTGAGAAGCAATTTGAGATTGTGCTTGGATATTGAGATACTTGAAATTTGATTATGTGCAAGGAAGATTAGCTATGTAGCTTTATTAGGTTTGCTCGTTCATTCCTATAGCCATGTGAGATTTTGATCCTTTTGAAATCATGACAAGTTGCATGATTCAAGTTGCATGATTCAGTTTATTCTTGTGAGTGTCGTTCATACGCACGTATTCTAGAACTTGGCTTTACATCTTGCTTGAAGCTACGTGTTTGATTAGATAATAGGAGATGATCTTAGGCCATCTTTGTTATTTATTAGTCACTAGCCAAATTATTATCCTACCTATTGAACTTATCCGCAGTTAACCCTTTTGAGTCTAAAAACCTTATTTGTTGGAAGCCTACGTGATTAGCCAATTGATCCATTTGTTAGCCTTAAAAATTCCTACCTAGTAGAGAGTTGAAGGAGGCAAGTTGGTGTCTTGTAATGAAGAATATAAAGTAGAAGTAAGATGGAAGTGATGAAAACTTGTTGAGAAGAATGGTTAAACTATTGCATGAAGGGGGTAGTACCCGAAACTGGTACCCCATGAAAAGGGTAGTGCCTGAAACTGATACCCTTATTTGAAAAAGAATAAAGCAAGAGAAAAAGAAAGAGGAAAAATGAAAAAAATTCAAGTAAAGATGTTGTGTTCAAAAGTGAAGGAGGAATCAAGTTGCGAGAAGCATTGAAGAGCATTGAAGAAGAAAGATGATATTGAAGATGTTTATTGAAAAGCTGTAAGTCTTCTTTGATTCTCTACTAGTGATTGAGTCACTTTATCCATATATTCCCTACCTTTACCAAAGAGCTAACATTACAACCTAATGCAAGACCTTTGTGATCCTATTGTTGAAATTATTCCTTTAGTCGAGAGTTAAGATGATTGCCAAGCTTATGGTTACGCGTGTGTTTGAATTGATTTTGAGTGTAAACACCTTACCCTGAAGTATATATCTCACACTTGAGTGATGAACGTAAATACTACCCGTGAGAATGGGTGGATGAGCATTTCAAATGAGTAAAATAGTTGATTTTAATTGTATGTTTTTAGATGGATGGTTATCTTGTATCTAAAGTATGATATTTAAATTGTTATATTGTCTTGAATGTTTTCTGTTGTGAAATTTCCTCTCAATTAATCTATTGGATTTTAATGTTGTTGCCTCGGGACGAGCAACAAGTAAGTTTGGCGGTTTGTTGAGAGTAGAATTTCACGCATTTTATGTGTGCACATTACACCGTTTTGCTTAGGAAATTTATCATTTTTGCATGGAATTGTGTATGTTTAAGTATTTACACGATTTTGAGGCTATTAAGGTGTTTTTGCGAGTTTTGAAGGCAGGAAATAGGGTAAAACAGGGCAGGATCGAAAGAGGAGCAAAATAGACCCGGAACGGCCCAGCTCGGGAGCAGCTCGGCGAGCCGCTCGAGCCGAGCTGGTAGCTGAGCGGGGTCAAATTATGCCGCGTGGGGTCCCACCTAGACCCCAGTGATGTGACAAGCCAGATGAAAGGCCGCTCGGCTGGGTCCAGGCCCAGCTCGAGTCGAGCTGGGTGCCTAGCGGCCCAGGTTCGAGCCCAGTCGGGGCCTGTTCGATGCAGCAGCATATATATACCCCCAAATCGCGTTTCTGAGGCAGTTTCGACGTGAAAGCAGCCCTGCAACAGTCCAAGAGAGAATTAGGGAGATCGATACACAATTGGAGAGAACCCATCCATAATTCATCATCAATCCACACCTCCTACACTTCCATATCAGATTAACAACCTGATTTCACCATCCATCTACTTTCAAAAGAGTTCCAAGTGCTAATTGAGGGAGAATCAAGCATTTGAAGAGACGGAGAAGGAACGTGAGACTACGCCTACGCTAGGGTTTCATAATTCGTATATTTCCCTTCCTTTTACTTTATTTTTGTTATGAATTGCTTAGCCATGAGTGTTTCTTGTGACATCATGGGCTAATTTTATATACAGTTCTAGGGTTTGATGGATTGATTTAATTGATTTGGGGATTTAGACCAAAGATTGGGATTTTATGTAGTTGATCTTTTGATTTTACTTATTTTATTAAGACATGCTAATCTGCTTCGTAACGTCTTCATAATAATTTCATGACATTCGCTATAATGCTTGGATTATTGTGTTAGATTGTGTGCGTTCATGATTGGTATTGTCTATCTGTTAGAGATTAGAGTAGCTCCGCTATAAGCACTTTAATTTCATGAACCGGTATGTCAAATACTTGATTAGTTTAGTGGAACAATGCAATTAGACAATCAAGTAGGAAGTGAATAGAACCTTGTAGTAATTCCAGAAAATATCTTGTTAATCGAACTTGCCATCCGGAGGTATTGTTGTTCGCTGGATTAGTATCTAGGAATAAGGCTTGGTAATATTTGCGCACCTTAGGATTTAAATCAGATTATACTGTTAGCTTAGAATCGAATCATATTCGGTGGGATAACATGGATATGTGGTGTATTTTCAGTGAAACTGCATGAATGAACAATCGTAAGTTTAATAACCCAAATTAATTGGTCTCTACCTAATACCTTAGAACTGTTCGTTATCTCTTGATTAGAAACTTGCTTTTATTTTTATTGCCTTTTAATTAATTTAGTTATTTATATTTTCAGTAATTTAGATAATTAATTCACTGCAAACATTGGAAATTGGTTACTAAATTTTGATTAATTAGTAATTAATAGTAAAGTAAATAATTAGTTGTCTCAATGGGATCGATAATTTAACTTGGGTGCTTGCTGCTATAATTGATATCCTTACACTTGAGGATTAAATTATAGTGCGCAGAAAAAGCGTATCACTTAACATGCCTAATATATTTTATAATTTATTTATTATTTAAAAAATTACATTACCCATTAAAAATTAATAAAATAATGAAATCGTAACTTTTCCTAAACTTTTTATGCATAATAATGGTGCAAACAAATATGAAGTGAGGGAGTATTATATTTACAAGCAAATAACAGTTTTTGAAACAAGAATTCTTGGTAATCATTTGTTTGCTTGCTCTATTGTATACTCCTTCAGTCCACCCGACAAATATTTAATTTTTTATTTATGTAAATAAATACTTCTTTCGTCCCGTCAAAAGGTCTATTTTATTACATTTGGCGTCTCATTCAAAGGTCTTCATTTTCCTTTTAGTAAAAATGGTCTACCACTACTCATCACATCCTTCTAATTACATTATCGTGCCATTACCTTTGCCCGGAACGAAGGGAGTATTACTCTTTTAGTTTAGTACTCCTTCCGTCCCACCCAAAGAGTCTCCTTTTGCCATTTTAGGTATTCCACCCAAAGGATTTTCTTTCATTTTTTACACACATGAGACCCACACACAATTTCTAATTCAATTAAAATATGGGGCCCACACTCTGTTGGGTATCTTGGCCATCAACACGTCGGGGAAAATAAGACAAGGAATGCTCAGAATCCTGAGGTTTGGCTCACAACAGAATCGATGACAGTGACATGAAATAAACCCATGAAAGATTTAGACAATAAACCCACCAAAGGAACTCACTTAAACACTCACAGGCTCTCTATTTCGTAGTATAGGCAAGTGAAGTCAATAGCCCTTCTTATACCGGAGCCTAGCCACCACATGAAAGGAAAGATCAATCTTTCCATTCATGGCAACAACGACATGAATCAAAGACGCATCAGAAGAGTGTTTGGATCCCATTTAGGGTTGAGCGACTAGAGGGTTGGAGGGATGGACTTTGACTTAACCAAGCCCAATACCAAAATTGAAGACCAGCAGTTGGGCCACAAGATAGCCCAAAGGGCCCAACAATTCTCCACCTTGGTCCAACTCACCACTGTGTTCATCTAGTCAGGATTTCATCATCGTACCTTCCTGGACATACCTGCACATTAGCAAAACACAAAGTTAGTGCAAAATCTGATACAAAGCCCCGCGAGGGGAAATGCCACAAAGACAAAGAAACACAATATCACAAAGATATAGTGAGCAGAGAACAAACCTCAAAAATGATCATAGAGATCATGAACACGAAGTTCAAAGGGTAATCACCTAGACCAGAACACAAAGTTTATAAGACACGCGCGCATACCAAACACAAAGAAAAAACAAAGCTATAGCATTTAAAATATATCACGAAGACACCACACAAAGAGGCACACATAGATAAAATATAATCTAACAAGAGCTACAAAAGTTTAGATTTGTGTAACATGCTCCACCTCACTAAGATACACAAATAAGCATATAAATTGCATATAAACATTAACAATACCAACAAATAGTAAACCAATAATAGTGCTCCACTCACTAGGAGCAACCAACAAATGCACATAAGCACTAAACATACCAATAAATAGTAAACCAATAATAGTGCTCCACCTCACTAGAAGCAACCAAAAAAAGCAAATTTAACAAATAAACATGTTAGACAAAAAATAAATTTCAAAGAACTTCTCACATAGAGAAAACACATAATTCAGGAGAACATATTTTCACACAAACATGCATAAATAATAAGCCATTAAAAAACACACAAAGTATTTAAAATTCACAATTAAATACACATCAACATAAATCAGAAAACAGCACCATAATTCACAGTTTCAGTTTCAGTTGCAATATTTGCTTAATCACTAGAATTATTCTTCTTGGGGTGGGGACACTTATTGGCATAATGGCCACGTTCATGACAATTATAACATCTCATATTCTTACATTTGTTCTTAGACTTAGCGTCTTAATATGCATAGCACCCCAGAGTGAGTTTTATTCTAACTTAAATCATGCTATTTACTCTTAAGAGCATTAATCACAACATTTAAAGTAATATCATCTCTACCATACTTAATAGCATATTTAACATCATTGTAGGATTTAGGAATAGCATTCAAGAGTACAATTGGAGAATATTCATCAATATGCTTGTAACTAGACTGTTTAATATCTAGAATAAGCGTAGTAAACACATCAAGATTTTCTTTAATATTTTTATTTAAATCCAATTTAAAACGAAAGAACTTTTCAAACAGAAACAGTTTACTAGGCAAGGAAGTTTCAGTGTATAACTCATCCAACTTGTCCCAAAGTTATTTAGCAGAGTCATGCACATCAACTTTTCTCAACACAGAGTCAGATAAATTCAAGATAATAGCAGACAAAGTAAGTTCATTCATTTAAGCCTTTTTAGCATCAGTAGTATCATTCTCATAAGAATGATCTATAACTTTAAATACCCGTTGTTGGATAAGGATTCACTTAATTTTCTTTTTACAAATACTGAAGTCACATTTTTCATTAACTGGGGCTTGTCCAAATGATAATGGAGAAGTCATATGTATTCAAAAGTTACATAAAAAATCACGGGAAAGAAACAAATAATAAATAAACAATCTGCCACACACAGGCAGACAGAAAAAATATATTTGCTGCAGCAGAAAATATGCCTAGAAATGAGATTCACAAAAGCAAATAATCAAATAGGATCACCGAGAGGACCAGCCGCCTCAAACATCACATAAATCCTAAACGACTAATAGCACAGAATCCCAAACCTATAGTCACAATCAATGATACTATTATGCTGAAATAAATGAGGCTAACAAGCTAATATACCAGAGCGAGATTTCGAATGAAATCTCAATACACCTCCAGAACTCACCGGAGCCACTTGAGCGAAGGCTCAGAATGGCCAAGAGCAAATACACATGAAGGGTACCAGCAACTGCTACCAAGCACCGAGCACCGAAGACGAGAACTAAGAACGAAATCAAAAGTTCAAGTCAGAAATAGATCTAACAGGTATAAAGGAACAAACCCAAAAACACAAAATAAACCACAGAAAAAGAAAAAAAAAGAAAGAGACTTCCCTGAAAAGGAAGAACACAAAGCACCAGAGCAGAGGCCGACATGAGACGACAGACCGGCTCTGATACCACTGTTGGGTATCTCGACCATCAGCACATCAGGGAAGACAAGACGAGTGGTGCTCAGAATCCTAAGGTTTGGCTCACAACAGAACCGATGATCACACAGTGGCAATGAAATAAACCAACGAAAGATTTAGACCATAAACCCACCAAAGAAACTCACTTAAACACTCACATGCTCTCTATTTCGTAGTACAGGTAAGTAAAGACAAGAGCCCTTCTTATACCGGAGCCTAGCCTCCACATGAAATGAAAGATCAATCTTTCCATTCATAGCAACAACGACATGAATCAAAGACGTAGCAGAAGAGTGTTCGGGTCTCATTATGATTGAGCGACTAGAGGCTTGGAGGGATGGGCTTTGGCTTAACCAAGCTCAATACCAAAATTGAAGACCAGCAGTTGGGCCACAAGATAGCCCAATGGGTCCAATACACTCTCACTAATACAACTACCCACTACACATTAAATAATAATATTCTTTAATTCACGTGCAAAAAGCAAAAACAACCCTTTGCCCGGGATGGAGGGAGTATAAGGTATTCATTTATTTTACGTGAATTAAAGATTATTACTCCCTCTGTCACATCCTTATAGTTACGCTTTCTTTGTAATTTACAAAGAAAGCGTCACTATAAGGATGAGACAGAGGGAGTACTTCCTTCGTCCCACAAAACCCTTCACACTTTGCTCATTTGTTTATCCTATAATACCCTTCACACCTAAAAAAAAAAGTAAAAATCACTTTATCCAACAACCTCAAAAGTTACTTTAATTTTAAGTTTGTCACTCTTTTTTTACGCATATACCATTATTTTATATTTTTTATTATCTAAAAATACTACAATACTCTCTAAAGTCAATAAAGTTGGTCAAAAAGTGTAACTTTTCTTAAACAACGTGGAATAGTAAACGTGAAGCGTATTGTGGGACGGAGGGAGTATTATTTAATGTGTAGTGAGTAGTTATATTAGTGGGGAGGTATGAGACCCATATTTTAATTGTATTAGTTAGTGCGTGTGAATCCCTATATGTAAAAAATAAAATGTAACTCTTTATGTGTATATTGAATTTTGTAATATATATAGTATATTTTTACTGAAAATTTTACTTTTAAATTATCTTTATTGATTTTTAGGGGGTAATATGATATTTTTTAGGAAATATATAAAGTATAAAATACTCCTATTATACATGTTATGTGTAGAAAGAAGGAATGACAATTTTAAAATTATTGTGTATTTTTAAAGTGCTAAATTAGAATGATATTATTAAGAAAGTGAATAATTATGTGAGACAAATGAACAATTTGAGCGAATAAATTGTAAAATTGATATTGTACTTCTAATTTTATTTTGGAAAGTATTTTATTTACTTTATTTATATTGTTACTAGTTAGACACTAGGAATGTGATTCCTACCTAATCACTGTGCATGCATGCGAACAATGTTTACATATTTACTTCTTTTTTTTTCCCCTTTGCTGAAATTAAACTAAGCAAAAGATATTATTCTTTCTTTACAACTGTGAATCAAAGTTGCTTCTAATCCTAATGATAATTTAACAGCATAGCAGCACAAATATTTAGCAATAGCAAAAAAAAATTGTATCATGGGGACCTTTATGTTAAATGGTATCATATATTTTCATTACATATAACAAAATTGTCACCTCTTGTCAATCCTAATTATTCATAAAATATTTTATTTAGATAATTGATAACTTTTAATATCAATTTTATTCGTTATAGAAAATTATTTCGTTATATTTGTCCTCGTACTATAAAAATAAAAAATAAAAGATTTGTGTGAGACATCTTAGGTTTACGTGTGATGGGTAAAAATAATAATTTTTATAATGAAAAGTGATACCTAATTAAGTGATAATATTATTTTATGAACAATTTATAGTATAAATGAATTTTAAAAAGTGTATAATTTCTATTAACGACTTGCCATAAAATAATGTCTATCATAAACCAAACTACAGTAAAATTATTCCATAGGAACCACATTGTAATTGATTTAATGTAAATTATAGAAGTATAATAAAAAAAACATCAAAATTATTGTAAACTAGAATTAGATTAAGAAGAAACCGAAATACAAGTAATTAATCAACGCCATTATTTTCCATACTCAATCATCTAAATTAATCTCCCAATTAGCTTTTAATCAAGGATGATTAATAACACTAATGATCATTTGCATTTGGGCAACGGAGCTCCACACAAACATGGCCTATTATGGAAATAGGCCGTGTAATCCATCCTCTGCAACTCTCCGCCGGCCGGAATCTCGCCGCACAGCCGATTATAACTCACATTCAGATACTGCAAATTCACAAGCTTCACCATAGTCATCGGAAGTCTTCCCGTGATACGGTTATGGTTGAGGTCCAACCATGCCAAGCTCTCCGCAAACTCCACCTTCGACAAATCGAACTCCAGCATGTTCCTAGAGAGGTCCAAGCTCCACGTCTTCTTGTCGTTTCCAAACAGAAACGACACGTCGCCGAGGAGCTTGTTCCTGGAGAAATCTAGGCGGTCGAAACTCAGACCGCGTAGAGCTCGCGGGACTTCGCCCGCGAGCTGGTTGTGTGAGAGGAAAAGAGAAGGGACGGTTCCGGTGAACCGGCCGAACGCCGCCGGGATGGCGCCGGTGAGCTTGTTCCGGTCCAAGTGCATGGCTTCGAGGCGGCGGAACTGGGAGTAGGACGGCGGGATTGAGCCGGAGAAGTTGTTGAAGGAGAGGTCGAGGTAGGTGAGCTTTTTGAGGTGGCTGAGGAACGGCGGAAGGTGGCCGGAGAGGTGGTTCCAGCTGAGGTCGAGGAATTTGAGGTTGGTGAGGTTTGTAATGGAGGGTGGGATTTGGCCGGTGAGGTTGAGCTTGTGGAGTTGGAGGAATTGGAGGTGGGGGAGGTCGGAGATGGCTGCGGGGATGTGGGTGGCGACGTGGGCGGCGGAGAGGTGGAGCTGGATGATCCGGTGGGTTTTCCGGTCGCAGTCGACGACGTACCAGTCGCAGCAGTCGGAGGTGGGGTCCCATGATTTGAGAGCGTAGGGGTTGTTGAGGGCTTTCTTGATTTTGAGGAGGGCATTTTTGTCATTTGGGTGGCATCTCTCGGAGAGAGAAGGAGAGAGAAAGGAGAGGAGGAAGGTTGCAAGTAAGAAAAGAGTGGAAGGAGAAGTAGACATGGTTGGAGCTGTTGGAGGTGGGAAGCGGGAATAATATTTCCTCTAATATTTTGCTTCTTTATAAATAGAGTGTGGGAAATACATAAAATGTGACACTTGAATATTAAGAAATTTTTTTAAAATATATAAATAGAAGAAACAAATACTTCTAATCATTTAAATTTTAAAATGAATTGTATATAATAAATATTTTTAATTTATTTTTTATTCTAAAAACACAAGGGGCTTTATCTTATAAAAGAGAGAGGATGTGATATAATTATCATCAAATTAACAAGTATTATGTGCGATAATTGAAACACACAATGTGCTATAATTTATTGAATTTAAAATATTATTTTAAATTAATTAAAATTAATTTAGGAGGTACTTGGTTGAGGTATTGTGTGGGGTTAACTAAAATGAAGATATATTGATTCTCAGGTTGATGCTTGTTTGATTTAATGAGTATTAAAATGAGGAAATACCCTCTGTTGTCCTACCCTATATATTAAAATGCAAAAAAACCAACTTTTACTTTAAAATTAAAAAATTGCTCAGTTTCGTACTTGAATGACCTTAATACCCTTATATATTTTGGGCAATTGTACCTTAAGGGTGCAATGATATATTTAAGGGGGCAATTCACAAGGGGGCAACAGAGAGGGCAATTCACAAGGGGACAATCGATCTTCTAATCGGTCAATAAGGGGTCAATCGGTCTTCTAATCGGTCAATAAGGGGTCAATCGGTCTTCTAATTGATCAATCATTTAATGATCGGTCTTGTGATCGATCAATCATTTAATGATCGGTCTTCTAATCGGTCAATAAAGGGGCAATTGATCTTCTAATCGGTTAATAAGGGAGCAATCAGTCTTCTAATTGGTTAATCATTTAATTATCGATTTGGTCGATTGACAGAATCAATAATTTTTTTCCATAATTAAATATTTAATTTTAAATAAAAATGGTAGATCAAAGGGTATTAATAGCAAATTGAATGAAAGTGGGCAGATTTGCTTTTCAAAAAAATAAAGTGAGCAATTTTGCTTATCTTCCATATAGAGCATAAATGTCGAGTCCCCTATTAAAATTTCATCTATCATTTTCATGGATTCAATAAATATTCATTACCTTCAACTACTTTCAATCCAATATAATTGGCCGATACTCTTTGTCATTTAGATCAAAGAATTCAACCTCCTTAATTTTTGAAATATGAATGAATTAATCTCCAAATCTTTTAGTACTCCTTAAAACGGTATTTCCTAAATGTACTAATGAATTTCAGAATGAGCATTAATTTACCAAAATTCAATATGCCGAAAATTTGATATTAGTATAATATTTTTCAGTACATTATCAAAACACAGTCCGAATTTTCTGTATTATCTTAGTGTTACACCTTTCCATACTATAGGATGAATAAATTGTAGGTGACAAAATATATCATAATGACTAGATTTTCTTTCATCTCCTATATCATGTCAATTATATAACCATCGACACTGCATAGCTTTGAGACTATTCAGTATTAATAAGTGAACTCTGTGTTGGTTATTATCAATACTACATGCAAAAATTTATGTCTAGTCATAACCAATACTTCACATTTTTAAAATAACTTATACCCAGTGATAAAAAGGAAGGGATGACTAGTGAGCTTGTACAAAGTTGATAGTTTTTCCCAATTCCTCACAAGGTGATAACTTACATCAAGAGCCAAGGATTGAATCCCACCGGTGACAATATGAAAGTAACCAATCAAAATGAGGGGTTCCTTGTGCGCATTGGTAGTGGTTAACTAGTTAAGTTATCATGATTTACCCTCCACCACTCTGTCGGACTAGGGTGTGGGACACCTTGGGTGTGCATATCCAACTTTTTGCATCAAGTTGTTAGTTTGTCTTTCAATGATCAAATAGTATGGTTACAAGTGTAAGTCCAAAATCATTCCTATAGGTATAGATACTCCCTTAATCAGCATTAAATTTTACTATTTTTGGTATTCAAAGATTTACATTTTTCCTCGGAGGGTTCACCATTGCCCCTCCTCACACCCCACTAATACAATTACGCACTACACAAAATAATAAAACTCCTTAATCTACACACAAGCAGTTCACCATTGTCCCCCTTTCACATACCACTAATACAATTACGCACTACATATAAAATAATAATACTCCTTATATACACACAAGCAAATGTAAGTTTTTTTAATGGATGGAGGGAGTATATCTTTTAATACAAAGTTTTTCATCAGTAAGAAAAGCTAAAAGCTTTTCCAGCCTATACACTCTTCCTCATGGCTACTGTTAATAATCAATATCAATTCCTCTGCATTGCATCTCTTTTCAGTTTTCTTTCACTAGTCTCCATGGTTCCTGTGTTCTGATAGATATAGAAACTATGCACATGTTTGGGGCACATTTAGACACATTTTTCAAATTTTAACAAAACTGCCAAGCATGCACGCTGGAAAAGAAGCCATGATCAAACTGTATCAAGTCTTCATTGCAACTAGGAAACAACATAACTTGCCAAGATGGAACTACATCAAATAATTCATTACTACTTTGTGGCAAAGATATCTGTTACGATATCCCATGTCGGTCGTTTCCACACGCAAATATGGAGGGTGGGGTCAACCCTTCACCCTCAACCATAGTTTTGGGATAAGTTAAGCCCCCAAGCTTATATGCCTTACAAAATCCCATCAAAAGTAAAGAAAAAATGAGTTTCATTTCAGTCATGGTATAGCAGCAATCAATGTTTTTATTTCAAGATTACTAACAAAGTAAGATCACCAAGATGCTAAAAATTTAAAAAAGAGGCAAGAGATCATTCCATTACCACCTTTGCCCCAATGGCTTTCATCTTCTCGATGATTTCGTTAGCCTCTTCCTTGGAAACTCCCTTCTTAAGAACTGCAGGTGCCTTCTCCACCAAATCTTTGGCTTCTTTTAGTCCCAAACTCACAAAATTGCGAATCTCCTTGATCACCTTGAGCTTCGAGGCTGCTTCATAAGATTCTATCTTCACCTCAAAAACCGTCTTTTCTACCTTCTTTTCTTCCTTTGACGTGGATGCTGATGCTTCTTCCGTCCTCTTTGCAGCACCAGCCATGATCACTAACCTCTCCTTGATGGTCAGCTTCTTCATCAGTTCATTACAGAACTTGTCGAACATTATATCAGAGAGCTCAACAGCTTCAGCAAGTGTGATTTCAGACACTTCGTCGACCAGCCTCCATACCCTCTCAGTTGGGGGTTTACCATGATTCGTGGGATCGAAATTCGCAGGATCATAATCAGTAGGGAGCAATCTTTGGTTTATCTCCACCTCACCATCGTGCAACGTCGAAAGATGAGTAAAGTGTTTTCTAGTCACCCCAATTGGCTTAAGAGGATGCAATGCAACAGTTGGAGAACATACATGTTTGAAGGATCCAATTATAAGCTGACTCTTGATTCTTGCAATGAAACTCATTTCCAATTCAGTTTAGCTTGATGAGCAAATTCACCTTTAAATCACACCATTTAGAGCCTGATAAATGTGAATACCTTAACAAAGAAAAAACAGAACAAAGTCCAGATATTATTGCTCAACCATCTGAGACTGTGAGACGCAATTAGAAGATTTCTATCAATTTGAGAACCCACAAGATAACTGAGATAACAACTTCACTTGGTACTGATAAAATTAACCCCTATTGATGGGAATTTAGGATCTGCCACTATAAAAGAAAAGAACAGATATTAGTGTGTTTCCTCTGCTACAAAATTTCAAGATGAACCCACCTTCTACCAACAAATTAAGTGAAGTCACTAATAGGAAGTAGATTTATGATCTATGCTTAATATGTTATCCTAATTTACGAAGAAAATAGAAAAAGAAAATGTAAAAAGAGAGGTGACCTTCGTTGGAGGCAAGGTGCCTGCCGGGAGGGTAAAGGTGGCGATCGACGGCGGTGATGTTTGCGGCGGGGCAGGATTAACAGAGTGCGGGATGCCGGAGAGAAGGGTTTAAATCGCGAAACAGAAATGAGTTTTATAATTCTTTTTATAATTATTATTTTTCACATCACTCTTTCAGAAATTATCAAATTTGGTAAATAAGTCAAAATCTGCATACTAATTTCAACTTTTATATATTTTTTTTTCAATTTTAATCGTTTTTGTCTAATTTTGATTGTGAGGAAGTAAAATTAGATAATGATTATCTAAAATTGTAAATTACAATAATTAATAGAATAAATGCGAGATAATTTGACAAAATATTTATTTAAGCTTCCTTCTTTCTTATTTCAACAAAAATTAATTCATTATCTTATGGTACAAATAATTATTAAGTTTATATTACGAATTTTTAATGTAGGTATATACAATTATAAGTCATTTTATAAATTATTTTATTAATTATTAACAACAAAAATTAATTCATTATTTATTTATGGTACTAATAATTTTTAAGTTTATAATACGAATTTTTTTAGTTGATAGGTTCACCCGTGCACCCATATGTGTATAATTTTTTATCCTATTTTTATATATTTTATTCTATTTTGTATACGTGTTTCTTAATAATTGTATACTTTTTTCACACTAAGTTTTTCAATAAAAAAATTAGCATCCATATGTATAAAACTTTTTATTCAATAGTAATACATATTTTTTAATAATTGTATATCTTTTTGCACTCAATTTTTCATTAAAAAAACTAACAATTAAATTGTATACATTTTTGTTCATAATTATATATATTTTTGTTTATAAATGTATGCGTTTTTGAAAGTGGGTTCACCCGAGTGCACAGTATAATTAGTCATTTTTTTATGTATGTATAAATATTTATAAGTCATTATTAAATTATTTTATTCATTATTAATAATTTAAATTTTTCATTACGATTTTTTTTGAAATTATGATGTAGTTTTAACAATTAATTCATTATTAAATTATATTATTCATTATTAATAATTTTTAATTAATATTTTGGACATAAAATCTTAATAATGTTAAATTCTTAACATTAGTATTTTAGATTGTTAAAATATTTTTATTATTAATTAAGGAAAACGGTTTACTAGAGATCCCAGTTTACACGTAAATATCTATGTCTATACTATATATAATGCTTTCAATTTCGGCCGGTATCTCCTCGTAGCCGGTCATCGCCCGCTCTTCTCCCTCTCTCTGTACACGTGTTAGATTAGATGCGTACTCTTCTTCACACAACAGTGTCTGCACTCCACGCGCGACTTCCACCTTCACACTCGAAGCTCTCTCACTCCACCGGTCATCTAACTCCCTGTTCCATTCCATCTCTTCTTCAATTTTCCGCCACACCAGGTAAACAACCTTCAACAATCAACCGACGCCGCATCCTCTTCTTCTCCTGGTAATTTTTATGCTTAACGCCCATGGCTTCTTACTGTTTACTTCCATAATTTTGAAATTAGTCACTAATTACGTTTCTTTTCCCTCGATTCTGTTGGGTCTACCGCTACGAGAAGCCCTAACTCTCGGATTTCTCTCCCGCACGCCAGATTTACGATTTACGAGAAGCCCTAGCTCCTCACAGCCAACGTTTCACTCCGCCTCTCGCGGCTGCTAAGCGTTCTGCGCTCACAGGTAATATCCGGTTTTTCTTCAACTTTGTTTGTGCATGGGCTAGATTTCGCTATGTTTGCTGATGTACGGCTGCTTAGTAGTGAAGAAATACAACTTGCAATGTTTGCTCTATTAGCTGGTATGTTAATACCCAACATGTGTATGACCCCAAAGAAAGTACCCTTAACACCTTTGTTGACATTAATTTAATTGGAGAGTCGTTATGATATTGTATTGATGAAGGGCTCAATTTACAAACTCTTAATCATATCTTAGCTAGATAATATGAACCATAATTATACTACAGATACACCAGTTCTTGTTCTCTTTGTATTTCATAACATACTACAAAGAGTGGAGGAGATTCTGCCCCCATACAAATACACCAGTTCTTGTTCTTTTTGTATTTCGTAACATACTACACAGATGTTTGACGGAATGCTTGAATAGAAACTGGAGTTGTGGATAGCCTATTTGCATCAGTGAAAGCCTTATTACGATATTGATACTTTGGGGGTAGTTGGCTTGAATAGAAACTGGAATTGTGGATAGGGTTTTTGCATCAGTGAAAGCCTTATTAAGAAATGGATACTTTGGAGGTAGTTGAACTCCGCTTCGGGATCAATATTTCTGTTCAAGACATTTGATTATGGTCTTTCACAAAATTGTTCAATCTATAAATGCTGCCTTATAATGTTAATAAAATTATTGCCCATGTTTTTCAAGGTCTGAATTTGCAACAAGATAACACAGGAATTGTCATGGTCTGTTTTAAAAGTTTTATCTCACGTATGCATAACTGTGCTATGTTATGCATTTTTTCCTATAGAGGAAATACCAGTGGTGGTGGCCTAATTTCAGCTTCAATTGGCTTCGCTTCAATATACATATTCAGAATGTTGAAATGTGCATGCATTGAGTGTCCTAATAGAAAATAAAGACTTAACATTGTTAGATAAACTGCTTATGTGGACTATTTTTGTCTACTCAAATGAACAACTTTGTATTGAAACAGAATAACAGCAGCATGAGATCGTGAGAACCCGTACGTTCTCAGATTTTCGAACTTCTTAATATCAAATTTGTATATATCTATAAGTAACGGCTTGTCTTCTCTGTTTAATAGTACCTCATCAGTAAGAATGGGTTGGGCGAATGACAAAGTTAGTAACACAATAACTTTTGTTTATTCAAAGCAGTGTGTGATAAGATGTTAAACTATTTAACTAATTCAGTATACTAAATAATAGTGTCAGGTGTAGCATTATATCCAATAATCATTTACATATATTACACTGAGCACATCCTCCCATGCCAATACTCATTATGTATGCATGTAAGATAAACATAATGAAACACATAAGGAATAAAGTCTAGCCACATGAATGACTTCAACAAAATGAAGTTTAAAGTATTACAATGATTAAATAATTAGAACCAACAAAACTTTAACTAATTCATTTCAGATATGCAGATAGTGGAATATCGATGTGCACGTTGACTCCAGGGCAACACACTCCCATGGCATTTTCAACGAAAAAACAAATGCCAAAGCGTGTACTTGATGCTGGCGCAGAAACCACCCATCCCACCATAAAACAAGCCAAACAAGAAGACTAAGGTATGGCAGTCAGTTCAGACACCAAATTAATTCAATTAATTTTTTTTATTCAATAGCACATGTATCTGAGTCTGCATATGCCTTCATTGGATTTTTGCTTTTATATTATAATCTGAAGAGAAGCATGGGCAACCCTGAGTGGGTCAGAAACCTTGATTTGATTCAGATTATTTTTTCCTTCTAAAATGGGTTTATCATATAAATTTGTTCCCCTTGTTGATTGGGCACCATATAATTATATATACTGATGTCTTTTTCTTTTTAGCTCATCGACGTCTTGGACAATAATGTTACATCAGATTTTGATAAAGCTACAAAAAAAAGCAGCATCAAACAATTTTCATCAGGTTTTGACAATGCTACAGGAAAAAAAAAAAAAAAAGGGATCTTCAAGCTCCGTCTGCTGCTTTTCATTTTTGATAGAGAAGTTCTAACCCACTGTCTATTAAACGAGCAATGATGTGTTGCCCACTGCAAATGTATAGGTAAATCATAAGGCAGTGGGCTTTGGGTAGAAATATAAATTACTGTGCACAAATATTAGGCTGCAGCCTTACACATATGTTATACAGGTGAACTTTTGATAGTATGATTGAGACACATTACCGTCCATCCAAATAAGTGCTAAAAAAGTGCACTAAAACGGGCTAACACATCACCAAGTGCTCCCCACTAGTATTAGCTACAAAATTTAATAAAAATTGCTACAAGCTATACACTAAATGACACGTAAATAAAAGTAAAAAATAATTAAATTGATTAGGATCTCTTAATTTTTTATATAAGTTAAAATTAAATTAATTGAAAAATGAATCATATAATTAAAATTATTAAAATTAATTAAATATTCTTTTAATTTTTTATTAATTAACATTAAAATTAAAATAATTAAATAATTACATATCTTATAATTTTTATTGCTATATATATTGTAAGTAAATATTATTGTATTTACATAATTTTTTTTATTGCTATATATATTGTAAGTAAATATTATTGTATTTACATAATTTTATTAATTAGGGATAAATATTTATACTCTATACTTCTTACTAACAAATATTTTAACATGTGCGTTGCACGAGGATAGATTTTAAAAAATAAAATTATATAAATATAATCTTTTATGTAATAGTAAATATATATATATATATATATATATATATATATATATATATATGTCGTGGACACATAAAGACATATAATTATGTATTCCCTCCATCTCATTCTAATAATTACATATTTTTAAATTGAGTGTTTCGTTCTAACGGATACATTTTTTTTTGTGTATGAGACCCACACAATTAATTAAGTAATTAAAATATCTCAATTGGACTCATCCACCACATTAATACAAACATCCACTATACATTAAAATATTATTTATCTAATCTCAATACATATTAAAATACTAAATTTCTTAATCCCCGTGCAAAAAATAATTTGTGCAAAAAGCAAATATAACTACTCCCTCCGTCCCATTGAAACGTACGCATTTTTTCATTTTGGTCCGTCTCAATATAAAGTGTGTGTTTCCCTTTTTGATAAAGAGGACTCACACATATTAATTACTTCTCTCTCTATGGACCCACAAGTCATACTAATACACCTACCCACTTTACATTAATATATTATTTCTCTCACCTCACTACACATTAAAATATTATACTCCTTAATCAACGTGCAAAAAGCAAACGCGTACGTTGTAACGGGACGGAAGGAGTATTAGAATGGGACGAAGGGAATATATATGTATGAGTTTTTATATTGTGATGGTATGTCTATTTAGTTTAGTTCTTTATGTATAATGAATTAAATAGTTTTTAGTTGAATCGATGTTATACGACCCTTATTCGTTTTTCATGTATAATAAATTAATGTAATTATAAAAAAAAAATCAACAATTTTAAAATTTTTATTAATATTTATATTTATATTTCATTACGTAATCATATGTTATAAATAATTCCAAATAATGTCTTAATTACTTAATATTATTTTGAAATATAACCCAAATTTTAAAAAATGTGTGAAATTAAAGAGAGATTTAAGGAAAGAATTGTTAAAAAAAATGATAGTAAAGCACATAAATGTATTTATTTAATGAGATAAGAATAAAATGAATGGTGAGAAATTGAGAAGAGATGAGAAATTGAAAAGAGATTTTGACCCAAAATTTTGAACGGAAAAAAAATTGACTTTAGGTGATATATATAAAGCAGAGTGGATGAGTAAAAATTGGACCAAAATTTTGACCAATTTTTTCCGTCCATTTCCCACTTACCTTTTATATCAATCTTTAATTTTAAAATCCTTGTACACCTATTTTCTATGATTATATCTTCACCATCAATTATGCGCACTTCTTTATCATCACTTTTATTCATTTAAACCCTAATTTAAATATTTTTTTGCCAATTTTGTTTTACTATATAAAGAAACTTATTTTAATACCCATTTATCAACAGTCGTGGGTATGAGACGGGTACAAGTATCATAAATAAATTTTAAAATTAAATAAATTTTTATTATGTTAACTCATATATCTAAATTATCAATTTAAATTTCTTTTCAATAAATAATAATTATAATAATATTAATAACACAATGTTTGGTTATTTATTGTAAGATAAGAAATAATATAATAAAATTTATCAATAAAATAAAAAAATACAAAACGAATAAATAAGTACTCAATTACACACATCATGTCTAGGGTTAACAATGAGACGAGTATTTATGGGACCCGATCTACCTGAATCCTATAAGAAGGATACGGGTAATTTTAAAAGGATTTAGGATGAGTATGAGTAGTTAAATAAAATCTCATTAGGTATTGAGGGTAATCCATAGGTACCAACGGGGATACTTCTATATATATGTATTTTTAATATAATTAATTTATATATTATGAAATACTCCTTTCGTCCCCTTGAAATGTATTCGTTTACTTTTTGCACGTGGATTAAGGAGTATAATAATTTAATGTATTTTGAGGTGAGAGAAATAATATTTTAAAGTGTGTAGTTGTATTAGAGTTAAGTGTGGGGTCATGTGTGGTCACATCAATCTAAAAAAGGAAATGTATACTTTGTAATGGGACGAACCAAAATGACAAAATAAATACGTATCAAGGGGACAGAGGGAATATTTTATTTATTTTATTAATAGTTGTAAGTTTTATTTAATTATATTCATTAAATATTTATTAAAAAAATATACTCCCTTCGTCCTATAAAAATTGTTACACTTTCCTTTTTGGTTTGTCCCACTAAAGTTGACACATTTCCTTTTTAATACACGAGACCCACACAAAAATAATTAATCTATTCTCATGGGCCCCACATATCACCTCTAATACAACTACCCACTAAACATTAAATATTATTTCTCTCACTTTACTTTACTTCACTTTACATTAAATTATTATATTTTTTAATCTCTGTGCCCAAAAAAAATATATCAACTTATTCGGGACGGAGGGAGTAATTTATATTATTCTCCCTCCATCTGGGATGACAAATTGACATGTATTTTCGGATACTCGATCTACTCAAATTGTAATGGGACGTGTACGGATAGTTGTAAAAGGATTTGGTAAAGGTATGTATAGTTTTAGAAAATCTCATTAGAATTTAAGAAGAGTACGGGTAATAACTCAATATTAGTGGATACCCCGTTTATATATTTTTTATAAAATTTAATATATATTATATAATTTATATATGAGTTTATTACTCTCAGATACACACTCTGGAGCTTATTTACTATTAAATACAATGGAGAGTAGAAAACACTATAGGTACATAATTTAACAAGAGAAAGACAAAATTACCCTCCAAGGACCTCACTCACGTTGGCTTCGCATCTCCATGTCATCCATCACCCTCTTCTCTCTCCCGATCACATTTCATGGCCTGGGATATTTATCTCCCTTCTCTCTAGAATGCCCAAAACCCTTTTCTTCAAAATCGATCGATTTCTCTAAAATCATCATCCCGTGGTGAAGCTTACTCCACCCTCTCAAGGAACCCACGAAGGGCTGCTGTGAGTTTCTTCCAAATAGCAGCCGACCAATTTCACCGTCAATCTCTTGCCGTCGCTTTCGCCTTGTGTGAATATCAGACTCATCCCGGCGACTTTGCTTTTTATCTTCAGACCGCAAATTGCCTTTCAATTTGGGGATCTATCTCATTGGTACAGATCCTATGCAATACCCCAGGAGCACCCCCATGTACGGCACCGCACCCCAAATCTTTCTTTTTAGTTGATAAACATTAAAGTGCCCATTTGGGTATTAAATGCAACGTTCGTGTTTAGATGTGGGATGATCTTATTAGCAAGGCTAAATAAGGAGGTGTGGATGTGATTAAGTGCACGAACCTTCTCTTGGCAATGTACTTTCGTTTCTCCTTAATTTTTTCGGAATCAATTATTTTTTTCTGCTTCTTTTTTCTTATCTACTTCTTCAATTATTTGGAAAATCTTCCATGTCTTGATTTGCATATTGATAAAGATAGAATAGCATCCAATAATATTCCATTGGAAGGGCTTGGTAATCATTGGGAGCTGTTTTCCAAATGGATGGTCAAGGAACTAATTATACACGACTGCACAGAGTTTGAAAGAAGAGGTTGAAAACTTAAGGCCCCTGTCTTTCCTAGCGCGATCAGCAGATCGATGGCTGTCGTTGGTACTTAATTAATGAATAGGGTTCTTGCTGTTCACTGCCTCAAGAATGAGAACAATGGAATTTGATTATTATCTCATATAATTTGTAAAAAATAATATGCAGAAAAAAAAAGTGCAAAAAGAAAATGCAGGGTTTTTTTGTAAGATACACGAGGAAAAAATGTGAAAAAAAAAGTGAAAAAAAATGCATAGAAAAAATTTGCAAAAGAAATTGTGCAAAACAAAATGCGTTGCGTAAAATAAACATGTGCAACGTAAAATTGTGCAAAAGAAATTATGCAAAATAAAATATAAACTCAAACCCTACCCCTCATCCACCACCCACTGCCGGTCGGTTGTCGGACCGCCGTCAGCTGTCGGATCTCTGCCGGAACTTAAAATGTGCAAACAAATTGTGCAAAAATAAAATTGTGCAAACAAATTGTGCAAAACAAAATTGTGCAAATAAATTGTACAAACACCTAGGGGTATTTATGATATCACAATCATAATTATGTAGTTATGAGTATTAGTGCTTTGAGTCGTATACTTTATAGCAATTATGCATTATTTTATGTATCCAATAGTAAGTGACCCTTATATATTATGAATTATTTTATATATTTAATTAATAGTTATAAGTTTTATTTAATTATTAAATATTCATTTTAAAAAATAGAATTTATATTATATTTATTCTATATTAATTTTTATTATTATACTCCCTCTGTCCCACTATTTTTATCCACTTTCCATTTTGGGAAGTCTCACGTATTTTTACTCATACCATTAATAGTAAAAATACATAATATTTTATTACTTACTTTTACACTTTATTCATCAATTTCAACAATTTTATTTACCTTTTCTTTTTAAATTACTAATTTATTCCTACTTTTTCTAACATTATATATTAAAAAAATAACACGTCTTAAACTTTGTGCCCATACAAATGAGTAAAAATACCCGAGACTGAGGGACTATTTATTTAAACAATAAAAAAATATAAATATATATAAAATCAATGAATATTAAATGGATACAGGTACCTGTGGGTATTGATAAACGGATATCGGACGGGTACGAGTATCATAATATATTTTTTTAAACGAGATAGGTATGGGTATGTGTAGTTGTTTTTAATCGGGTATGAGTACCCCAAATAAGCGGCAACCCTACCCGTTGACATACCTACTTCCGTTCGACATTTATCTTCACACTATGGGTTTACACACAACAATAATACAACTACTCATTATACATTAAAATGTTATATTTCTCAATTCAACCACTATACATTAAAATACAATATGTTTTAATCTTCATACAAATAATAAACGTATTATTATTCATGTGACGGGTGATCGCTATTTTCTTTCACCCCTCAAGTGTAAGAGATCGATTGTAGTGCGTGTGACCAAGTTAAATTATCGTTCTCACGAGATAGTTATAAATTTAATAAATAATTATATATATAATAATTCAAATACAAGACAAATTCTGGGGGTTTTTGAGAAATAAATAATTAACTAAAAATAACTGAAATTAAATAATTAACTAAGCAAAGAAAATATATCACGCAGAGAAAATGATTTAGAATTCAAAGATGGAGAATTAGTAATGCTCAGGCAAACAACTTAACTATGTGACTGATTTATCTAAACCCAAATTAATTACCTGCAGACGTTTATAAGAGGATTACTAAGCCTAGTTAAACCTCCTTGATCAAGTAGAATCTAACACTTATAATGAGCTGCAAATCCTATGATCGATAAGGAACTAACTCTCTCTCCCTCTATAGGTACTTCATATTAAAGGCTAGAGAACTAGACTTCTCTTTCTAGGTACACAATTATTAACCTCTTTTGTCTCCTTACCAATTACCTAATAATGATATTTTACTAAGTAATTAATATTCCAAATTGATTGTCTAATACTCTTAGAAATTATAGGTCAATCCCCTAAGACTGTTATAGGAAACAACAATTATTATTCAGAAATAAAGAATTCTATCAACTATCAATCAGTGATACCGTCAAGAATAATTAAAGGAATCAAAACTCAAAAACACAATAATATGAAGTCTCAAAATATCATCTTCAATAAGGAAATAAACATTCTGCAGAGTAATAAATCCAAGTCTAGGGCAATCAAATCACATAGTCAAAATTGTCTTAACGCCTTAACATTACCAACAAAGAAACTTAGCCCATAGAATTATGAGGACAAATCATAAAGATGTAATAAACCTCAACCATAGTTCTAAAATAACAAAGATAAATAATTGAAAAATAAAGGACCTTTATGAAGGACTCCGATTCTTCAATCATGATCTCCGTCGGAATCTCCACCTCCGATCCAAGTAGCAACTCCGATCGTCTCTCTGGTGGATGGATGGAAGGTGGTGAATCATGGTGAAATTAGGGCACTTGATGAATGAGGCGATGAATGTGGTCTGTAGGATGAATTCATCTTTTATACTTGAAGTACTGGGCCTAGACCAAAAATATGCCAAAAATAGAATACGGGCGTAAGTTGGACCACACATAGCACACACGGGGCAGTCGTACGGTAGATCACATGGCATCGTGCTACAACACACGACACTGTGCAGCACTAATTTCCTTTGCATGGCAACAACTGTGCACGATTCTTCCTCACACGGCGACGTGGTCCTCATGCATGGCTTCGTGTTCTTGATTTAGGCAGCTACGACTTCGAAAACTTCCTCGCACTGCCTAATTGGTTGTCACACGGTCATAACCGTGTGACAATTCTTCTCACACGGCAACGGGCGTGCTTGCTTGGTGAAAAACGAGTAACATGGCATCTCTCGCTCGCCGTCGAGCGAGTGTGTGCCGAGTACCCATCAGCAGCCTGCGCGACTCCACAATTTTGAGCATAACTTCTTCATCCGGCCTCTGATTTGAGTGATTCTTACACTCACGCGATACTCTCTCCCTTGACTTTCTATTCATATAAAGAAATCTCAGAAAATCCAATATTTGAAGGTGTAACAAGTCATGCAAAGTGGCACAACCGTGCTGAGCAGGAACAGCTTACGCTACGTCATCGTTTTGATCACAACTTTCTCGTTTGAAATCCGATTGAGGTGTTTCTTGAGCCAAAATGATCTTCTCTTCCATATGTTTCCAATCGTATATCACATGATCAATTTGGACTTCCATAAGAATACAGAAAAATTATGGAAAGTGGGCGTCTGTTTGCTTACAAGTAGTACTCATCCTTCATTCAAACTTTGTGTTCTCGATCATTTTTCCTATCAAAATATAACAAAATACCTCTCATGCACCTTTTAGTCGATAATAATTTAAAGTATTAACATTAGTGCACATAATAGCAATTATACACTCGAAGAGGTATCAAATCAGACCTAAAATTACATGAATTTTCACTCTCATCAACGGGGAAGTATAAATCTTTGTCTCATGCAACGCACGGGTAACAAAATCTAGTTTGACTTGAAAAAATTACTAATTTTTTTATATTATACTCCCTACATCCCATAATAAATTCCACACTTTTAATTTTCGTCTGTCCCACATTAAACTTCACCACTCAAAAAAGAAAATATCACATCAATTTCCACCATTAAAAGTTCATATTAATTACAAATTTACCACTCTCACCTAACACACATAACATACTTTATAATTTATTTATTACCTAAAAATACTACATTATCATCTCTAAGTCAATAAAATTAGTCAAAAAGTAACTTTTCTTAAACTCTGTGTCTGAAGTAAATGTTAAGTTTATTATAGGACAATAGAGTATTAACATTTCGGGCTATTTTGGGGTGCAACTGGTGCACCGGTGCACTCTAGATTTTATAGGCTAAATGCATGGGTTAGTGGATAGTTAATTATTTTTATTTTGAATTAATTAATATAATTAATGGTTAAGATTAAATTAAAGTGTAATCTAACGATTAAAATCATTCAGGTGCACCGATGTCACAGGTGCACCGAAATTAAACTCTAAAATTTCACAATATTATTAAAAGATTATTTAAAGCAAAATATTATCAATTGATTCGATCTCAATTTTATTTTTGCCGATTCAAATTTTCATTGTAACCACTTGGTTCCATTTTATGTGCACGACAACTTCTTTCTAACAAAAGAATATTTTTTGGGTACGGCTATTCGTACTCCAATTTTACTAAACATACCGGTAAATATACAAAATTAAAATTTTCTTAGTTATTATGACAAAAATACCCTTACATATTAATGAATTAATTTTCAGATTATTACTTATGTATATATTCAACTCATATCCTTCTTCCTCTAGGGTTTTTGCTTATGAGGTTTACTCGATGTTTTCTTCATAGCAACTCATTGTCAACATTAACCCTTTTCTAAGAAATCCATAGTTGATTTTGATCATTGAATGAATAAATCAGAGACGCACAGACGTGCAGCACCTTCTTCTGTATTCTACACGTTTAGATGGATATTTTCCCAAAGCTTCTTTCGTTGTATTGAAGATAGATATTTAGGATTCTACATTGATTTTCTAAACATTAGAAAAAAAAAAGTAAAGAAATTAATTAATTCGTGTACAGTATTAAGAATCACCAAAAACTAACAGCTTAAAATAAATAAGATTTGTGATCAGGCAAGAAAGAAAATTGAAAAACCTAATTGAAGAATGATCATCTCTAATTAAAAGGGTAATATAATCTTTAATGGAGTCCTTTCAGTAAAATATGTACGCCCTCCGTCTCATTTTCATCTTCATATTTACTGTACACACACAAATTAAGAAACGTCACTTTTTAGTAATTTTTGGGATTAGTTTGGTATTTTTGGGTAATAAATTAATGATAAAATGTGTTATGTGTGTTAGAAAGGTGATGGTAATTTTGAAATTAATGTATGTTAGAGTGATATTAGTTATGTATCTTTTCCTTTTATGAAAGTATGAAGTTGAAATTGGAACGGACCAAAACGGAGAATGTGAAGTTGAAATTGGGACGGAGGGAGTAGCATATTTTTAATTTTAATGGAGGTACATTTAGTAATTAGGTACGTTTGAAATTGCGAATAGCCACATCCATATATTTTTTATGAACCCATATCATTTCAATTATATGGATAAAATAATACTCTTTCCGTTCCGCATTATTTTTTTACGCCATTTCTTTGTGCAACATAATGCGGGACGAATGGAGCAACTTTAAATCCACAAAACTTGTGGACACGATGAAGATGGATATAAAATGCGTATGCAAGTTCCAAAGTCGGCCCGAGCCTAAACTCGCCTAATTCAACCAAACCCGAACCCGACTAGAAAGTTAAGATATCACAAGCATTTATTAAAGGTATACCATGTATGAATAAAAATATTATTCCTAATATTAAACTGTCAAAAAAATCACAAAGAAACTGTAAAAATATATGGAAAAATGTAACTATATGCACCACGAAAGATATCACAAGTACTACCATTTTAAAAGTTAACATACAATAATTATCCATAAATATATGTTTATGCATAACCACAATTAATTAATACAATAATATTTGTATGGATCGAGTATTATCTCTTAATAATATCTCATCTCTTTTCAAACAATATATATCTTATTTTCTTTTAATTTCTCCTCACCTTCTCACTTACCGATTTTCCATGTTTCCTTTAATACGTAATTAATGTCTTCCCTTTTATATGTTTTAACATTCATATATTCTGGAATTTTCACTAAATGAATACATTGATTACAGAGACAATCAATCTCCTATCAATTTGATAGTAAATTCAACCTTATTATCATCTCTATTTAATGCATTGGTATTGTCATATTTTTCTTTCACATTCTCCACACCATTGATACACTTCTGCCTCATTAAGCTTGCAATCTAGCTGACAGTGTTCTGCATCATTGGCTTGGTAATATAAAAAATTTATTATTCATTTTAAACCATCTTTCTATTTGATCGCACTATCATATTTAATCTTCACGTGTGGTTGTGTTGAATTTTTTTTTTTTTTTTTTTGGGATCACTTGCATAAATTCATGTTTATCTATCTGTCCTTTTCTGTACAATGTTTAGATCTTAGCAGTGGAGAACGTTGGTTCTGTATTTTGTGTGTGTATTTTTTAATCATTTATGTTAGATGAATTAGGATTTAAACGAAAAATGATTGTATTATATTTTTTGACCTCTATTGTCTTAGTATTGCCTTTCGACTACCTTTACCATTTTATGTTTTCTATAATCACTCTATTATGTGTTTATCGTTGGACATATTTTTTTCTTCAAATAACTTAATGGTGCTTTCTTTTTTTTCGACATACAGTATATTTATATACATTTTCCTGGCATTCTGTACAGTAATAGATTACCTTAAAGAATTTGGTAAGGTAGTATTACACAACATTATATTTATAAATTTAAATTTTTTTAATACCCATTTCCGTGTAAATGCTAGTTTAACTGAACGGCAAGTACTATAAAAATAATAAAAAAAATTATACCCTAAAAAAAATATATAAATCTTATAAATAATTGTTTGATTTCCTTCGCTTGCATCAATCATGTAATCGGTGAATGAGACACTTGCAAGTCACATTTACTAATGAATAAATGGGGAATTAGAAATTACAAAGAAATTTGATTCTTAGTAATTCAATTTTGTGTTATTCCTTGCTTCAACAATCACCTACCCCTAGCAACTAAAATGTTACACCTCTTTTGAACTTGTGAGATTCTAAGAAACCTCTCTCTCTCTCTCTCTCTCATATGTCTTGTTAGTTGATCACTTTGGACACCTATGTCATATACAATGTTTTAGAACCACAGATAACTTTCTCTCTATCAAATAATAACCTATGAGTTTTTCATGGACAATAAAAGCATTGATTTCAGTTCAAGAGAACCAAACAACTTACTAACCACCAAACCAAAGTTTTCCAACCCATCACCTCTCTCGTGACTGTTAATTACAACCTTTTAAAAGTAAAACTCAACATGTGAAATACTCTACGCTAAATATACACCACAAGATTCATATATATACACTTTGAATCATATAATATATCATTAGTACTAATTAAACTTTTGCAAGATGGAGATGAGAGAAACTTCAAGAAGATCACCCGGAACACATTTCGTGGACATCCACGAAGTGCCCGAGGAAGAAGAAGAAGAAGTCGAGCACAACGCGTCCACACAATCCACGTCCCAAAAGCATGATAAACGGTTGAACAAACCGGGCAAAGGCCGAGAAACAAAGAGAGGCAACCCTAGTTTCAGGAAGCAAGTATCACTAGAGACAGGGTTCTCAGTGTTGAATATTGGAGAGAGGAAGACATTGCCAAGAAGTGGAAAGAGTTTTTCAGGGTTTGGCTCAAGTCATGCAAGTGGTGTGGAAGCAAGAAAAGGAGACTTCAATATATTTAGGACAAAATCAAGCCTTGTGAGGCAAAACTCCAAGATTCCTTTGAGAAAGGAAAGTGGGGTGTTAGAAAATAATGTTCAATTCAATGATGTGATAAATGGAGGAGTTGATCATGAACCTGTCAACAAAAGTGTTCCTGCTGGAAGATACTTTGCTGCTCTCACTGGCCCTGAGTTGGATCAAGTCAAGGTACCTAATGAATGCTTCTAATCAAGAGAGAGAGAGAGAGAGAGTTGTGAATGCATGGTTTATTAACTAGGTATAAGTTGCAGGATTCAGAGGACATACTTCTACCAAAGGATGAGACATGGCCGTTCCTGCTCCGGTTCCCGATCGGCAGCTTCGGTATCTGCCTCGGCCTGAGCAGCCAAGCCATCCTGTGGCGAGCCCTCGCCACGAGTCCCGCCACCAAATCCCTCCACATCCCGCTATTCATCAACCTCATCATCTGGCTCCTCGCCCTCGCCCTCCTCCTCGCTGTCACCGCCACCTACGCCTTCAAGTGCCTCTTCTACTTGGAGGCCGTCAAGAGAGAGTACTTCCACCCAATCCGCGTCAACTTCTTCTTCGCCCCCTGGGTCGTCTGCATGTTCCTAGCCATAGGCGTGCCCCCATGCATGGCGCCAGAGGGCCCCCTCCACCCCGCCATCTGGTGCGTCTTCATGGCGCCCATCGTGTTCCTTGACCTCAAGATCTACGGCCAGTGGCTCTCCGGCGGGAAGAGGCGGTTGTGCAAGGTGGCCAACCCCTCCTCCCACTTGTCTGTGGTGGGGAACTTCGTGGGCGCCATCCTGGCGGCCAAGGTGGGGTGGCTGGAGGCAGGGAAGCTGCTGTGGGCGGTGGGGTTCGCGCACTACCTAGTGGTGTTCGTGACGCTGTACCAGAGGCTGCCAACGAGCGAGGCGCTGCCCAAGGAGCTGCATCCGGTGTACTCCATGTTTATAGCCACGCCAGCAGCCGCCAGCATTGCTTGGGGGGCCATCTATGGAGAGTTCGATGGCTTAGCCAGGACTTGCTTCTTCATTGCCCTGTTTCTCTATTCCTCCCTCATTGTACGCATCAATTTTTTCAGAGGATTCAGGTATATATTCCTTATAATCATTTTTAATCTAATCATATCAATCTTTATTCACCTACTGAATGAATAAATAAATGATTAACAGGTTTTCATTAGCATGGTGGTCATACACGTTCCCCATGACAACAGCTTCCATAGCAACAATCAAGTATGCAGAGCAAGTACCTGGTGTGATACCTAAAGGCCTGGCTTTGGCACTCTCTTTCATGTCTTCAACTATGGTTTCCATACTCTTCCTCTCCACACTCCTCCACGCTTTCGTCTGGCGAACGCTCTTCCCCAATGACCTCGCCATCGCCATTGTAACCAAGAAAAAATACGGAAAGGAAGCCAAGAAACCAGCCAAGAAGTCGTATGATATCAGGCGCTGGACGAAGCAGTCGCCGCTCTCCTTGGTTTCCAACATTAGGAACCCTACAACTTCACACAGGCTGGATACTCATGATCAGGGCCACAAGTGACAAAATTATTCATTCTCTGGATTTTCTTACACATGTCCAATTTCTCATAATCTAAATGATGTGTTGAGAAGAATATTGTCTACAACTTTTGAAAGGAAATAAGTAGGTTTTGGGAGATCAGAGACAAGTGAAATATTAAATGAAGTATAATTAATTATACAATAGTTGTTTCATCATATTCTATTTTATCATTTGTAGTATATATGTATATGTGCCAAATGAAACAGATGATTGAAATAGCTAGGGAATAATTACAGAACTTAATTGAGATTGATATGCACTTGTACCTTTGCATTTGTCATAACCTACATGCAAAGTGCACCTAATTATCATAAAATAAACTCTCTTTCAATCTAATTTCTTAGCCTCAAATATATGCTAGTAATTGAAATATTGCACCTGTTATCTTATCAGGAGTTGGGGGAAACAACTTGCAGTACCTGCAGGGTTGAACCAATCTTCTAAGTTTGAATTGATAATAATATTGATTGAAAAGAGTAGATACTTCAAAGAGTAGCTACTCATGGACAGTTTCTATCTTAACTAAAATCTAGAATGCTACAAAAGGAAGATCCAAAACTTCGATATGGATCGATTCTGAGAAATTAACAGAGATCAATTCCTTCTCCGTAGAGTGACTATACACCAAGGACCATGAGACCCGATGGTCGCCCCTTATTGAGTAGGCTTTCTTTTCTTGGGAGAGTGATTGCTACTCACTTTCTTGGTTTTCTTGTTAGACGACTGAGCAAACAGATCTTTGTACTTCTCCTGTATCCGTTCCTTTTCTTCAGGCAATCCGAGCAGCTCATACGCATCTGCTACTTTCCGCACAATGGATTTCTCTGGTGGTTTACGATCAAATGCTTCCAGACGCTTAAACAGCTTCACCAGATCTTCAAGCATATTGTTCCGAAAATATACTGACATCATAAGATCACACAATTTCCATGGAACTGAATGTAGATCGAAAGCAAGCTTCTTCTTCCAAATCTCGTGTGCTTCTTCTACCCGATGGTCCCTATCAAGAGCATGAATCAACTGGCCATATGTACCCCTGGTCCTGCCCTGTCCTTTGCTCAGCATCCATTTAATCACCTGAATTACCCGATGCCACTGTTGTTCTTTCTCAAGAGCAAGCAACACATTCTTTAACGATCCAATGGGGAAGTTCCGCTCCCATGCCACCCAAGCATCGAGGGTACTGTATACTGCTTCCTTATTATCTTCTAGACCTGAAAGTGTGTTCACAAGAAAGCTGATCTTATCCTTTCTGGGAACATTTTCTCCTATTTGGTGTTGGGGTACAACTCTAGAATCTTTAATGTGACTCTGAGATACAGGATTGCTATTGTTTCTATTTGCTGCTGATTCCTTTAACTCTTCCTTGTTTTGCCCATAGATTGTCGAATGCATCATAGAGCTGTAACTGGAAGAAAGAGGTTTAGCCCTTTCTACCATGACTCGGCTAGACAATCTGGCCAGCTTCGTTACAAAGGTTATTCTCGACATTGGTGTTCGCTTTATACAACCTCTGAACACAAGGCTAAGTTACTGCGAATTGGATAAAAATTCTCAGTTGCTGCAAAAATGATAAAGAATCAAATATTTAACACTTCATATAAAGCCTAATCATGGAGGTGCAACTCATTGCAACAATCCTCAGTCAATTTCAAATCAAGCCCAACAAATAAAAGATTGCTTTAAGAAAAACAAAAATCCATCCAAGTTTATTCATAAGCCAAATAATGTTCATGACTAGGCTCCAGGGAAATCTGAAGTGCAGGATCAACCAACCTTAACAGATATACTCCTAATAGTCGGTTCCTGCAACTTCTTTTTGCAACAGCAGTTTAAGTAGGAATTTCATAAAACAGATAACATGCATACAAAAAAATCGTCAAAGCCAGATCGAAAGCACCATTCATATCACTCAGGACGATTGAGTCCATATTTACTGTTATACAAAACCAACAGTATAAACTCACTAGAAAGCAAAATAAAAGATCATGAATAGGCTCGTTTAGCATGTTCGTGAATAAGTGTTCATGAACATGTTATCAAACGTGTTCATGATCACGTTCGCGAACATAAACGAGCCTTAACAAAAAGCCTGTTGGGGCTCGAGCTCGGTAAATTTTTTCATGACAAGCTCAAGCTCAGGATCGAGCTCTATCATTTCTTAACAAATGAGACTTAAACAGACCAAAGCTCGGCTAGGCTTGATTAAACCCTAGGCATCCACAAGTCAAACACACCACACCACCACCTTGAGATTGTCTAAAACAGTACTTGGTTTAGTCAGTCTATCTAGGATTTACTTACTTAGGCAGCATAGTTATATATAACATGCTGAAGAAAAGTATCAGTTTCTATTGTGGATAACGGAAAATTATCTTCTTTGAAAATAAATTAATTTCTCTCATGAGCATTTTTCTCACTTTATATAGATAAATAGCAGCTACTAAGAGCAGTTTAAATATCTGTAAGTTATATTGATCCATGTCGAACAAAAATCATACAGGGTTTGCATACCAGCTAGTAAGTATTAATACAGCAACTGGCAAAAGCCATTAGACCTAGTAGTACCTAATTACATTTTTCTAAGTGATAGAAAGCGTTTGATTAGAAGGTGGCAACACTACTTAGCAGTGAACATAAGAGCACAGTAAACAAAGAAAAGAAAAGGCAAAGAACCATGCACAGAGAAAAAAGTGAGTGGAGTGAAAGACCAAGTGAATGCAACTTACAAGAAATTGACAAAATACAACTGAGAGTTAAAGACTAAAAGTAGAGAAATGGGAGAACCACAAATAAACCGCAAGTGGATCATCAGTGTCAGAATTACACATACACAAATTATAAAAAATCATCCTTGAAAAAGGAAAAAAATCTAATAGACAAAATAATGACAAATCAGAGCTTTTTCTAGAGGAGTTATGCATTACACAAAAATCATATCAGTTCCTGGCCATATGAGGTTGATCAAATGACAAGGAAGGGTCTTAGATGGACAGTTCTTTTATTTTCCGACCTTAGTTATTTGTGGATTTCAAATGGCATGCGGGAGTTCCAGAAACTGGACAAAGACTGTCAAAGCTTCACCCCAGAGCAGGTCTGATGAGACTAGGAGAGACGTGTAATCTTAATCTATCTCTAATTTCAGGCCAAAGGAAAGATTAAGAGAACCAGGCGGGCAGTGATATGCCTTTCAGAGGTATTTTGTCAAACAAATAATGTGCATTAACTTTGAAACTTGTAAGACCATTATTCTCCGATTCTTGTTACGCCCAGGGACGACAAACCCAAGTACTAAATTTGAACGACTACGTGCCCACAAAAAGAATTGAGCACAATATGTGCCAACAATTGATTCTTTTTGTTTGCTTTCTTTCTCTTTCTCAGAGACATAGATATTCAGGTGTAGTTGTGTTAAATCAAATTAAGTTTTCATGTAGTAAGAGATATGGATGCATCTAGCTCCAGAATCAAACAAGCGCTAATACAAAGCACAATTAACAAGACGACGTTAGAATTTGTATTGCTTTAGTAATTAGTGCGATACAAGTTAACAAAGGAACATAATATGTTCAGAAAAAAAAAATTGAAAGGGTAAAATTTACCTCACTACTGTTGAATCTCCTCAGGAACTCAAACTCGAACCTCCTAAATCAACGGCTGCGGCAAAGGAAAGAAAGGAGGCGAGAAACACAGTGGAAAAAGCTCATTCTTATATGGATTCAGTGAAAAGTACGAACATATTTTGCCTTTTTTTTTTAAATATTTTAATGAATAATAACATTTTAAAATTAAAATATATTTCGAAATAATAGAATTAAGTTTTTTTTTTAATTTACAAGTTCTCTGGACGAATGAAAATAAAGGACGAATGAAAATAAAAATATAAAGAGTTGATATTCGGTGCACTGGGTGCACCCATATGTGTATAACTTTTTATTCTATTTTGTATTCATGTTTTTTAATAATTGTATACTTTTTTCACACTCAATTTTTAATTAAAAAATTAGTCTCCATATGTGTATAACTTTTTATTTAATAGTGTATATATATTTTTTAATAGTTAGTACTCCCTCTGTCCCCTTTAAAGAGGGTCTTTTTTTTCATTTTTGGCGTCTCACCCAAAGAGTCTTCTTTGCTTTTTTACACACATAGGAGCCACACACACACCCACTAATACAATTTATATATGAAACCCACACGCCCCCAGGGTATAGCTCAAGTGGTAGAGGGGAGGGTGGAAAGACATTCTAACTGGGCTTGGTTGTTGCAGGGTGGGGGTTCGAATCTCCTCCACCAATCCTCAGGGCGGTAGGGCATTAAATAATAATACTCAAAAGACCCCACTAATACAACTACCCATTATGCATTAAATAATAATACTCAAAAGACCGGGCATTAAATAATAATACTCAAAAGACCCCACTAATACAACTACCCATTATGCATTAAATAATAATACTCAAAAGACCCTCTTAGCGAGAGACGGAGGAAGCATTTTTCATAATTGTATACGATCTAAAAGTTGGTGCACCGTATCGTGGGGTGCACTCAGGTGTACAATAGTATTAGCCAAATATAAAAATAAAGGATAGGAGAGACTAGAGAGCATCATTTTTTTTTAATTCCTTTTTTATAAATTTATTTTTATAATTTCACATTTTCATTTTACAACAATATTTATTCTACGTTATTATAGTAAAATATACTTCATCCGTCTCCAATATTACTCCTTTCGTCTCATTTCATTCTTTACATATGGAGTGTTAATTTAAACTTCTCACTTCAATGTTTACATTTCACTTAATATATCTTCATAACACTCTCATACAACACCAATACAATTACACATTATATATTAGGAATATACATTTAAACTCAATATCATTAAAACTATATTCTTTCATTAAAAAAATATATATAGAGAGAGAATTTTAATAGAGAAAGTACTTATTTGTGGGCACGTGGAGAAAAAAAAAATCTATAATTAAGAAAAATTAGAAATAAATTGCTAATTTAAGAGGAAAGCAATCACAATAATGTGTAAAAAAATAGATTAGTTATCTTAGTGTACTTCTATTAAGAAAACAAATCAAGACAGTCTCAAAATGATGAAAAGTGTGAAAAAAATGGGAGTACATTTATAATTGGCATAAAAGTGTTCTCTGTGTATTTGTGAATCAACATGTTAGTCATTTTGGTCATTTTATGGCCTATTTACAGTCAAGTAACCTTCCATTCCTCCACTAAAAACACTCTGCTACACCCTTAAATAGACAGCATTAAAATACAAACTCCATAGCCAAGAAAATACAATTGCCGGTTCAAAACACTCCGTTTACATCAGCGATATCGATCCCAAATTAGTCGAGCTGCTTCGTCCAATCGAAAGGTTCCCAATCCCGCGCAAATGCAGCAACTGCTTGCTTTTGAACCTCCACAGGCTCGTTTCTCCTACGCCGATGCATGTCTTCAGCAGGAAAACGTAGCATGCCTCTAATTACATTGAGTCCGAAGCTGCTTTTAAATTCCTTCTCATCATCTATCACATGCACGAATCCCTTGTTCAATCCAAATTCAACGTGGAAATATGGGAAATTCTTGGGGATAGAACCACGCAAGCCCCTTTCACTAGTGTCAATGAGCTTCTTCGCGTTGTGCTGACTCCATTCATCTTCGGCTTCATCAATCGCCTGCAGCAGATAAATATTTAGAAATCAAGTATTTTTATGCTAAAAGAATGTAATGGTGTCTAAACTTGAGCTTTATATTCCAGGTACGATACAAATTAGGAACTCATCGTTCAGAAACCTAATATAAGTTTGATGAAGTGTTAATACTGCTAATTTGAAAAGTTAATACTAACAATGGATTGAGACCTGCAAGAATTAGAGAGCAAGCGGACAAATTCAATTGCTATAAAAAAGAAAATTAGCACTTATTTCTACAGTCAAATAGAGAAGATATTCCACTAAAAAGATGGGGATACTTGCAAAAACTTATAGTGGTTCTCTTATAGAAAGCAAATTTGATATTAACTACTCATTTACAGTGATTAAAATTTCAGTTTAACTTCAATTCATTTTTGAAAAAAGGTCTGAAATAACATAAGACAACTCAGCGCCACTGATGTCTGTGATCCCTGACCACAAATAAGTTAGGAAAAATATGAGATGCAAAAGATTAGGAGCAGACTATAAACACTGTTCGTTCCAGACATACTCCAGCTAACAAACATGAAAGAAAATCATGTAAAGAAACTTCATAGGTGATCATACCTTCTTGAAGTATACAGGTGCCTGCTTAGCAATATCTCGTGGCAAGGGGACACATTCAACCAAACAGTGCCGCCGTTGTTGGGCCAACCCCATTACAGTCTCAAAGAATACAACGTCTTTTTCCTGCTTTCCAAACATCATTATCAAGCATTTCTTGAAGTTCCGAATTTCATCCCATACATTATCATCCACAGTTCTTGTGGAAGATTCATGCTGTAGACGTGAGAAGTGCACCGATCAGGTAACAAGCTTAAGCAATCTACTAAAAATATCCTATCCAGTACATTAGTTTAGCAGCTCAGGTACATAATTAACCAAGCATTAGATGTCCCTACATAACATGAACTAGCAGAAAATTCAAAGCACTAGCCAAAAAGAGGAAGATACAGCTGACTCAAGTAAACGCTCCCTAAAATACTAGAAAATCCAGTATTCATGGGTAATCTATTAACATTAGTATTGAAAATTATTCTTTTAACTGGAAGGGGCAAAAAAAAAAGAAAGAAAAAAAAGAAAAAAGAGAAATAATCCAAACTCACCTGCAAAGTTGAAATACCACAATGACCAGGGACAACAGGCTGCTGATGAGGCAGTGACAAATAAGTAAAGTTGGCAATGGCAATGATTAGATGCTTGGGTCCAGTTGAATTTTCAAAACAAAATAGGCAGCGCTCCTGCTGAGTCAAGATGCGGTTTGCTGAATTACATATCTCATGTGACTTGTGATTGCCACCCCCTCCTTTCTTTCGGGTCTTTCTAGGTGGACCATCATCATAGTCATATTCTTCGTCAGCTTGTTTGGATACACTGTACCTATTATTATGCATGATTTTCTGAGCAAGATGCAAATCACCATCATCCTCTTTCTCCTTTTGTCTCGCAGAAATATCGTGCATGATAAACCTAATAGAAGATATAACCCAATAGAAAGAGATAAGCGACAGATTAGAAAGACCTGCCAATCATGAAATAGTAGTAGTTGGGGGGTGAAGCGAAAGAACCTGCTTGTTGTTCCATCAACTTTCTGTCTTGTAGATTCAGTACCAACATTCTGCCTCTCTTTAATATTTTCAGCTTCCTTCTGAATAAGCATGGGGGAACAGTGAGAAAAAGAAGAAATTTGCTACTATACAACATTGAGTGACAGCGAGTCACTCTTAACATTGTCAATATCAAAAGCAACTTTCAGATTTCTTCAACAGATGAAGAAAAAAGCAAGAGTAAATGCATAGATGATCATATATTGGTTAAGAGTTTTATTATATTGTCAGAAATTGAAAGACTATTGGCTCTCATTGAAAAATTTTAGGAAAAAATATTAAAAAATTGCAGAAAAACTACAGATGTCCTGAAAACTATTGATAATGACTATGATAACATCAGGATTGCTAAAACAATCAAATTCTTCAACTCGTACTGCGACCCTCAATCAAAATCAAATTTGCTCATAACTAAAAAAGCACAATGAGACACAGTTAAATTTAAACAGAGAGGATCATATTCAATCTACAGCACTAAGTATAGTTGATTACCAGCAATATTTCTGCTTCCTCATGCTTCCCTTTCATACGAAGTTGCAAGGCCTTGGCAGCTAACTGGTTAGCGCTCATGGCAGGCTCCAAGGCTCCAGGATTTTCTTTGTTATAACCAGTCACAAATTCAGCTGATTTAGGCTCTGGCCTTGCTTCAGACTTTGAAGAATTGCTGTAATCACTACATTTCTCCTCCTTACTAATAAATTGAGCCATGAAATTTCCATCATTGCGAAACTTATTCAAATCCGTCAGAGCAGCAGTCACGAGAGCATTGTCTTCAGCAGACAAGTTTTTATTCCCCCTCTTCCCCCAAGATAAAGAATCATGAGCTCTGGGCATTTTCATTTTTGGGTGCCGTGAGTGAACATCCATTTTGCTTCTCTGAGCAATATCCTTGTACAATTAAAAATTAGAAAGTCAGTTTGAATGACCCATTTTTTTTATCAGAAAGATGTAATCAACATCCATTTTGCTACTCTGACCAAAGAAGTCCTTAAGAACATATCAGTTCATAAATTTTCCACAAAGAAGTAATCATTTTGATTTTCCCATGTCACTGATACAAAAAAAATCAGTTGCTTAATCTCAGAATGATGCAGTAATCTAGTGATGTTTTTACCTATTTATAACTAAACCATTCAAAGTCGACAACTAAGGTGGGTCAGAGAGAAAGAGTGTGAAACAGAGAGGAAAAATAATCTTCAATTTATTCAGTAAGGGTTTGCATCTAAGATGCACAAACTATAAATGTAGAAAGAGACTTGAAATTTTATACCATGTCTTTTTTATTTTGAAAGCTCATACCATATCATAATATTGTTTCAATGATGTGACGAATAATGGAAACTATTACCTTGTCGCTGTTATCATTTTCCACGAGTAAATTTGTTGGTTCATCCTTCAATCCTTTTCTCCTATTTTTAATGGCATGAATATGAGCATGAGTTGACGCAACATCATGAGAAGCCACAGAGGCTGCAAGATCCCCCATAGAAACCCAACGCTCTTCAACCACCTGCAAAGCAACAAAATTTAAAATGCAGACATGCGCAATAGTAATTTTATAAACGACAAATCATTGGCCTATGCATTCATACCTCCTGAAGTTTCCGTCCTTCACGAGCAGCTTGCTCTTGAGCTCTTTTAAGAGCTTTAAGCCTCCAGCTGGCACCTCCATCACCAATAACTGCAGAAGACAAAAGCTGACTTTTCCCTGCCTTCATATCATCAGACTCTTCTGGATAACCACTTCCATTATTTTTTAGGTATGGATTTAGTTCTCTAGGATTATCCTTCTTTACCTTCAAGAAATATAAATAAGACGGAGCCCAAAAAGGTGAGACTTTTAAGTATTAACAATGAACTCCGACCAAAGACTGATAACATTGAGAATGAAGATAAATTTCTCATCATGGAGACAAAGAAAGAAACATCCACTTATGCCAAATTATAATCAATTTTGCAACTACAAATTCAGATGGGTATCTGGATAAGTGCAGGTAAAGAATGTTAAAAATCGTGTATTCCTTCAAACACAGGATGTCCAGTGTCGCAGAAGAAAACTAACTAACTTATTCCAGTTTCAAATGATCATCAAAGTGTATTAGCGTAACAAGTTTCCACAGGTAGGTAATGCAGTAGACATAAACCAGAAAAAGAGCAGATAAAACTCGAAAAGACTAGGAGGAACCCAGTACCACTTAGCAGTATATATTATAAACTATAAAATATAACCCCAAACCATGTGAACAATAAAATCAATTATCTTCAGTCTAATTTTTCAAAGAAGGGCTAGATCAACATTTTCAAGCATGACCGACAAAAGATAATGAGAGTTGACTCTAGCATGGAACACAATGAATAAAGATGTGAAAGCATGAAATAAAATTTACTTAGCATTTCATCACTTCATAATTATATCATTAGTGCCGAAGAATAAAGAATCTTAAAAAAATACCTCTTCAGCAGAAGCTTCCTCTGTCTCGATATAAGAAGTTTTACTAGAAATGTTGTTCTTATTGTCCTTTGGCCGAAGCATCCACTCCAATCCCATTTCTTCCCGCACAATGTCATGCATATTTTGTGATTGAGATCCTTTATGATAAAAATGAGTCACATAAGATAGTAAACATCAAAAGTTATTATTAAAGATAAAAATACTACATACCGATCAAGTCATTTTCCAAATTGTCATCGTTACTGCCCCACTTTTTATTATCCCTCCTTGTATTCGACCTTTCAAATTCAGAACCAGTCAAAGATTCACTTTCCGATGAATAATCATTTCTTTGGCTCTTTCCCTTCTTCATGTAGCTATCACGCCTTCTTTTCTCTTTCTTCCGACTCCTAACTCTCTTCCGATCACCTTCTGATTCACTCTGGCTACCACTTTGTTCAGATGCTGAAGAAATGTCCTCATTTGAATCATACCACTTCTTTTTCTTTCTAGACCCACTTTTTATTTTTTCAAGGCCCTCATCATCAGAGCTACTGTGACGGGATTTCTTATCTTTCCTTCGACGTTTATCCTTCCTATGACCTGATTTTCGCGTCTCTTTTATGGAATCATTCGACGTTTCATCTTTTTCCTTAAAACACAATGCCAGCAACAGGTGTAAGAGGAAACTGAAAATAAATTTCTTACGAAAGGCGGAAGCTAATGATTGTATAAGAAAAAACACCACCTCTTTATCTAACATAAACATTGTATACATTTTGTGAATATTTGAACATATTTTAGCTCCAACAAAGGTGAAATGCACATACAGGCGCAAGAAACAAAAGCTTGAAACCTAACAGCAAGCAATTCGAACAAATGACTTACTTTATCAATATGATCCCGTGGTATAAACTTCAGTCCTGAAAGCATTGCTTCTTTCACAGAATTCAAAAGGCTGCACAAGAAAGAACCAAGTTAATTACCAAAGATCATAAAAAAAGAGAGATGAACGATTAAGAAGTAGGATACTGAAAGTAACCCAAACGGCGCAAAACTCCTACAAGTAAACAGTAAAGAACATATGTTAAAAAGAGGTGTTTGTTTGAGGGTTTTTGGGGAAAAGAACAGAAACGGAAGTGAAAAAAAAATGTTCGGTTTACTACACTATTGGAAACATTCCCAATCTTCTTCCATTACTATTACATGCCCATTCCTTTTAAATATACCAAAACCCTAAATCTTCGACAAAGAAATTTAACTTTCCACAGCAAAGTGCAGAACAAATCAAAAGTTTTCTATTTTTCAAATCATACCAATAGTAGTTAATTCGAGGCGAAAGGCGCGAGGGAACTTCTGGCATCCGAGGCGATGGCTCGGTTCTCGATTCATGAACAATGCGAATTTAAATACATACACGTATATATACATGCAAGCCCAATTATTAAGGAATAGATTTCACAGCACAGAGCGGGAGATGAAAATTTAAAAGCGAGAATACAGCCCCAGTAGGGGCGGTGCCGGAGAAAAGGAGGCTGCAGGAATTGATTGGTGAAGTGAGGCGGAGTTCAGAATACGATGGGCAATCGAGGTTTAAGGAAAGATTCAGCGGAAAAGAATGATAAATACCTGAAGAAGAAGCGTGAGCAGTGGCGACGCCGGAGGCTATGCTGTGGGAATTGAGTGGCGGAGGCACGGTGGATGCCGGAGACGCTGGATTAAGAGGAAGGAGGCTGTTCCTTCTGTTTAACCAAGCAAGTTTCGCATAATTTAGCAAGGGGCATCAACAAGATTCAATTTTTGTTGATTTTGGAAAAATTATTATTATTATTATTATTATTTTTTAACGTAATTAAATTTAGTTTGTGATTACCTCTGCAATTATATCAGCAGCGTCGTATACAATCTTCATGTGACAACTCGGGCGACTACACCTTTAGATATACTTGCGACACATGCGAAATCTCTTATGATCATGTATGCAACTACATACATAATTTTTTATATGCAACTCTATACACGATTATATATATACGATCATATACTTATTTTATTTTTTGTGTACGAACTTTATGCGACTATATGCACGACTATAAATGCAACTATGTATTAATTTTATAATGAAAATGTGAAAAAAAAAATTAAAAGTTACATTTCCCCAAAAAAAAATTATATTGAATGACATTTTTCAAAATCAAATATTCTCATTTGATAATTTGATATGAACTTTTCTTGTTCATTATTAGAATATGTTTATTATATATAAATAAAATATATTTATTGATAATTAAACAATGTTTACGGACGGTGAATCATATTATAATACTACTAATTAAGGGAAGAGTTATAAGGGGTTCACCTAATTACTGGACTTCTCACTAAAGTGAGTGACTCAAATTTGATTATCTTTAATAATAAATAAATGAGGGAGTTATAAGGGGGCTTTTTTTGTATGAATAATATCTCACGAGAGAGTAAAATTTCAATAAGTTTTTCCTTGTAGGACCCGAAGTATAACTTAATGAAAAAAACTCAAAAATTAAACGAAGAGAAAGAATTATAAAAAAAATATAAAAATTAGGGGTGTCAATTTCAACCCGGCCCGCGTGGTTCGGAGGTGGTCCGGCAGCCGGTCGGCGGTGGTCCAGTAGTGGGTGGGTGGGTGAGGGGTTAAGAGTTTGTGGTTTAAAAGTGTTTGGGATTATAAGGTTATATTTTGTATTTTACTTTAATATTTTGTATGTGAGAGTAATTATTTAAACTCATTGTATTTAATAATAATTTAGGTATGTGAGGGTAATTATTTGAACTCATTATATCTAATAGTAATTTAGGGTAAAAGTGTGTATCTATTAGTGGTTTTTCCAATTATTTAAGGTATATAATAACTATAATTTTATTTATGTTGGTGCGATGAAACTTATTTAATATGGTTACAGTTTTTTATTTCTTAATTTTTTTGAATTTTAATGATGAAAAAAAATGGGGCGAGTCCAGGGCGGGCCATTGAAGAACGAGTCAAGTCCGGGTAGTTCGCTAGCCGCCCCATATCCAGCCCTTTAACATTCCTATAAAAAATAAATACTAGCATTTGTTAAATATACCCAATTTAGACCAATTTACTATTAACAAGGGATAAAGCTATTTAGATTCCAATATTACTAAATATACCCCATTTGCTAAATTATCCCCTGTAAAAAAATTTAGCTAGCTATACATGCTCTATCTAAATTAGTATCAAATTTAACATCATCTATAAACTGATAATCCCCAAATCTTAAAATAAAAAATCCTAGCTCATCCTAATTCAAAATAGCGTGTGAAAAATCAAACACTTGCTTATACGCAAAATTAAATAATTATTATCGTTAATACGATGGAGTTAATATGATGAATATTGTGTAATTCGTGAAGAACTTTGATGAATTAATAGCTGCAACACAAGGTTTTGGAGAGAATAGAAATTAACGATGAGTAAGGTTTTTGGAGGATGTATCATGAATTTTCATATTACTAAAATCGTGAAATTAACATGTATCGAATATTCATCATTATCTTTTGAACAAATCATGTCATGTGGAAAATGTTCGCGGGAAACAAGTTTTAGATGTCTATGGGGCTTCTCAATGCCGGCAATGGTAAAATTCGGTGTTCTTTAATTTTTAATAGTTTCGAGGTAAGGATTATTAAGATCTATAAATTATAATTTTTACAACAGTATATTAGTCTTATTAATTAGGAATATTTTAGTCTAAATCTTTTATAGAGTTTGTTTATCATTTTTGGGAGTCTAAATAATCGCCCCTTTCTTCAATTCCTCCATTAATGTGGAGATGATGTGTTATTGAAATTTGCAGGTTTTTAACACTAAAATAAGCGTTCCTTGGAGAAAAATGAATGCATAAAACTATAACTAAAACAAGAAAAGGTAATTTGCAGAAATTCTACATAGTTTAGCTACATAATGCCAAGCCCATTTCAACCAAAATTGAATCAGCAATTTGGGCTTGACTTTAGTAACCCATTTAAATTGAATTGAGGCCCATTTTTTATTTAGAAAATTGGTCCATGTCATGAGTTTCATTTGCTAGCAATTTTGGAAGAGCTGAAATACTGTCCCAGATTATTTATACTCTCTTCGTCCTATAATTATGATTTCATTTTAACTGGCATAAATATACTTTACTTTTTTCTTTCCAAAAAATTAATTTACCTCCAAAGTAATTTTTTTATTAATATTTGTGCAAGTAGTAAATATAAAGATGAGTTCAGTAATGAATCAGTATAGATATTAATGCAAATTATAATTTTAAACATAAACACAAACAAACAAAGCATTCAAAATAAAAAGGCATAAGACTGCCTCACGTAAGATTCGTTTCTATATATTTTTTTTATAATTATCACTTTTATCAAATATATTATTATTTTTTATTAAAAATATTAATCACTTTTTATTTATATAAAAATTGTTTATAAAACAATTCACTACGTCGCTATCATTTTTTATTAATTCAAATATTATTTTTATTAAAATATTATTAATTTTAAATTATCTTATGAAAAAAATTTCATGAGAAAATATTACACAAATATTTACCAAAATAATTATAAATAATAATAAATAGATGTACATATACCAAAAATTTAAGAGTGTATATTGGGTGCACCCATATGTGTATACCTTTTTATTCTATTTTGTATATATATATTATTCTATTTTGTATACGTATTTTGTAATAATTGTATATCTTTTCACATTAATTTTTCATTAAAAAATTAACATCCATATGTTTATAACATTTTATTGAATATTATATACAATTTTTCATTAAAGAAATTAATAATTAAATTTTATACATTTTTACTCTTAATTGTATATGTTTTTGTTTATATTTGTATGTGGGTGCACCCGAGTGCACAATATAAATTGCCAAAATTTAATGTAGAACCTGTGTTTTTCCTTCCGTTTTTCTAATTAATTAACTTGTAATCCCCCACCCCTAACTAATTAACATATGGTCTTTCATTAATTAATATGTGGCCCTCCACTACTAATATTATCTTATCTTATTTTATTTTATTTTTTTTAATTTATATTTAAAAAACTATTATATCTTAAATTTTAGAGATCTTAAATTTTAGAGGTAAAATATATTCTAAATTTTAAGGATTAAATTACAAATATATAATTTGAATTAACCTAAATCCTTGTATTAAAATATACTCTAACACAAGAAAATTACAATTATACTCTAAACGTCTCTATAGGTAAAATATAAATTAAACCATACCCTATAGATAAAATATAAATTAAACCACAAGAGTAAAATTAAAATTATACTCAAAACCTTAAACCTTGGGTGAAGATATGCCCTAAATCGCATTAGTGAAATTAATTACAATTATTTAACACTAAATCCTAAAAATAAATAATAAATTATAGAGGTAAAATATGCCCTAAAACACTAAGGTAAAATATAACATAAACTACAAGAATTATTACAATTATATTCTTAAAATTAAATGTAAAAAATAACATAAAAAGGGAGAAAAGAAAAAAATGAGTACTCAACAAAATTTATAGATAGAAATTGGGAGGAGTTGGCCGATTCTGAACTTGTTTTGCAAAATTATTCTTTTGTAAGAAAAGAAAATTATATTTTAAAGAAATGAATGGTTATTCTCCTGAATAATAAACACTACACCTCAAATTCTGCTTATAAAAATATAAAATATCAAATATATTTGAATTTTAAAAGTAATATTTTTCATTAAAAAATAATTATTTATCTCTTTAAAGATTATTTTTCGTATAGTAATCAGATAAATTGAAAGGAATTATATTTCACATCATGAAATGATCAAAAGTAAAATTTTATTATGATAACGCACGTATAATTTTGCATTCAAATACATTTAGAATCTTCTAGATGAACACCGTTGTTATTAGAGGAAAGTTGAGGATTATTATATCGGTAAAAATGCATGTAAATATCCTGGACAATACATATATATTAAATAAAAATAGTTATATAAATTAATATATTAAAAATATAAATAACTTGAATTTTATGGATTTAGGGTTTAATTGTTTTAAATTTTTTAGATTTTATACTTTAGACTTTTAATTAAGGGTATATTAATAATTTATATGTAGTCAATATTTTGTCCGATTGTTCACATCCTGAATGTTTAGCAGGAATCAGGGTTTATACACTAAGAATTTTCTAATACAGGCATGTTTTTAGCATTAAATATATCAAGAATCTTCTAGATGAATACAATCCTTTTCATAGTCAAAGTTGGAGAGATTATTCGTGTAATAATAATATTAATGAAAAATTATTATGTGCATCCACCCTAAAAAATTATACATTTATAAATAAAAATATGTACACTAATAATAAAAATATATACACTTTGTTAATGAATAAACTATTAATTTTTAATTTTAATGAAAAATTGAATATAAAAACTATATAATTATTAAAAATATATACTCTAATATTAAATAAACATTAATACATATAGATGTACGCATGCACCCCTAATGTATCATATATCAACTCATCATAAATTGACATCTTTGGTTTATAAGTTCTAACATAATATATATATATATATATATATATATATATTCCTTTATTTAAAACTATGGCAATGGCATAAAGATTATGATATCGATATTATTATGTTATATTTTTGTGTTACATCTTCTAATACGTATTAGATAAGTGATACTGAAAAAAGAAAATCTCAACATTTCCCCATAAAATTGCTATTCTTCTTTAGGTATAAATTTTATTATATTTTACGTGTCAATTATCCACATCTTACCTAATGATTTCTATGTTACAAATAAGAGAAACGAAAATATTTTAATGAAAAAAAATGATACTTAATTAATGTAAAGTAATAATGATATAATAAATTAAGTATTTAAAAAATAATTTATAGTATAAATAAAAAATATTAGTTAATATGTTAAAAGAAATGCGACAACATTTTAAATCAATAAAATGTAATAATTAATTACGAAATTGTAATATAAATCTCCTCACCCGTTATATATTGAGTTACATCCGTTTGTGAATTGTCATCATCAATGAATCAATTATCTCTAAATAATTATAATTTAATCTGACTTTAAATGTTCGAGTTATCTCTAAATAATTACAATTTAATTTGACTTTAATTGTACTCGAACATCCTATATCATTCGAAAAAACTAAAATATACAAGGAGTGAACTATTGCGTCACAGGTAAACTAGTTAGCCTTAATGGTGTAATTGTAGGCTTATTAATCTTTATGCGGTGTAATTGTTCAATTTTTTTTAATTATTTAATACTCCATTTTTCTTAGAGTGAATTTGGTGTGAATTGGATTATATTCATAGAATTACTCTTTAATACATAAAAAAATATTTTTTAAATAATATTTTTTCCGTTCTATAATAAACTTCACACTTTCCATTTTCATCCGTCCTACATTAAACTTCACCACCCAAAAAAGAAATATCGTATCAATCCCCACCTCAAAAAGTTCATCTTAATTGCAAATTTATCACTTCCACCTAACATATATAACATACTTTATAATTTATTTATAACCTAAAATACTACAATACACTCCAAAAGTCAATAAAGTTAATAAAAAAAATTCTTAAACTAAGTGTCTAAAGTAACGGTGAAGTTTATTATGGGATGAAGAGAGTAATATTTTTCATTCAAAAGAATAATAGTTCATCTTTTTAAAAAGTAAATTTTTATGAATTGAAGAGTAATCAATAAATTAGTAGTATGTGTAAGAATTTGAAAAGTAATTTTTCTATTTAAAAAAAAAATAATTTATCTTTTTAAAGAGTAATTTCTTATACATTAAAGTCCACTAAAATATATTCTTATAATAAAATCGATTTTATAGAATACTCTGCCTTAAAATAATGTTTTACAATATGGTACCCGTATCACACTTTTCATGTTTTATTTCAGCGTTTAAGGGGTAAAATATTATACTCCCTCCATTTCAATGAAATGTTCCATTTTATTATATTGAGTTTTTCATTTAAAGGTCTACATTTTTTTCCTTTTAATAAAAGGGATCAAATATGGTACATCACTTACTACTAATATAACTATACACTACACATAAAATAATAATTTTTAATTTACGTGCAAAAATAAATGGAGATTTATGGTTGAAACGGAAGGAGTATCTTTTATAAACGTTAAAAAAAAATGTAAACATTAGTGTGAACAAGGAAGTATATAAAAGCCATAATGGGATCGGTGATGGTGATATTACTAATATATATTAAATAAATGAAAGAGAGATCGTTTGACTTGTCTACCTCATTTCTAACGTTAGACAAATGTGATGACTTCACGAAGGTAGGCTCCTGAAACATTAGAATATTATTACATGAAGATGAAATTTTCATCGTAGGTGGGCTGTCACTCTTTATAAATAATACTCCCCTCTGTATATAATCAAAACAAACAACACCCAATTTCCAGAGAAGTTTTAATTTCCAAAATTAATTAATAGGAAAAGAAAAATGGGTGAGAAGAGCAAGATCTTGATAATTGGTGGAACGGGAGAGATCGGGAAATACATTGTAGAAGCAGGGGCAAAATCGGGACATCCTACTTTTGTCTTGGCGAGGGATAGCGCCATTCATGATCCTGTCAAGGGAAAACTCATTCAGCAATTCAAAGATTCTGGGGTTACAATTCTCATTGTAAGAATATATATAATTTGATTCTTTTTTTTTTCAATGTTATTTATGTTGTTTTTATTTTTATCTTGCCCACTTTCAACTTTACATTAACAAGTTTGAGTAGGGAAGTAATCGAGCCGTGCGGTCGAATATTTATGGGCTTGAGAGGCTTGTTCGGTTTTTTTTTTTTTAAGACTCAAGCTCGATTTGAACTCGATTTGAATATTATAGTAGGCAGTATGATTGAGTAGTATGTGGATTGAATATTGCAGGGTGATTTGAATGATCATGAGACATTGGTGAAAGCTATAAAACAGGTGGATGTGGTTATATCAGCTCTAGGTTATGCCAACAATCTTGATCAATATAAGATCATTGATGCTATTAAAGAGGCTGGAAATGTTAAGGTTATTTACTCTTTTTTATTATTATTATTATTATTATTTTTTTTTTAAATTTCCCTCTTAATGCTCATTCTAAACCTATGCTTAGCTAGAATTATTTCATTTGCTTACTAATGAAAATTTTATATTTTGGAGGGATTCATTACAAGAAAGAAAAAAAATTCATATTTCAAGTTGATTCTAGAATCAATTTTTTTACTCTAAGGTTCTTAGAACAGAAATGCAACTTTTTTAAATTAAAAATATTATTGAGTGAGACTGATTAAAAAATGCTGCTTCTGGGACCTAAAATCAAGGGACATTTTTTTAAGAAAAAAATGCTAGTGTGCAATTGAGTGTATGATGCATTTTAGAAAATGATTACTCTTTAAAACATTAAGCTAATGTTCGTTTTCAAACACTAGTTTTGGTTTTCAAATCCTAAATTTTAAAAACAACCCCTATATATACTTACTATATTCTCTCTCTTCAATTAATACATTTTCTCTCTTTATCTGTCATTTAACTTTTTAAATGAATTAATACATTGATTTGATATAAAGTTAAAACATACCATACTCAAAACCAAAAAAAAAAAACATAAAACGTACCATTCATGGTTTTCAAACCCCACATAACCCAAACCAAACATCACCTAAGTGTGGTTCTTTATAATATCACTCAAAAGAGTTCACTAATAATAATAATAATATAATTCTTTATTCTAAAGAATAACCTTCTGTGGTTAGCTCCGTTTGAATACTAGTTTTTGGTTTTTAAAAATGAAATCTTGTACAAGATCAAAATGCATTTTTCTACCTTGAGTCTATAGAGTTGGCGGATCAGTGGGGTGGGCTAAGTTTATTGAAGAAAATAAAAAATAATAATAATAATTAAAAAATTATATATATATATATATATATATATATATATATATATATATATTCACACACGAATTACCTTCTCAAAAGGGACGAAGGATGTGCTAAATTTTAATATTTATTGTAATGTACTCATAAAAAATATATATATATAATTTAAGAAGATATATTTATTTTTTAGCTTCATTTCGGTGGGGTTAAAATATTTTTGGGTTGGGCTAAACTTAAAAATATAAAAAATATATATTTATTTTTTAGCTTCATTTGGATGGGCTGAAAATATTTTTGGGGTGTGCTAAACTCAAAAATATAAATTATTTAAAAATTATTTACATATGATATAATGGGATTTTGAGTACAGCCCCGGACTTATATATATATATATATATATATATATATATATATATATATATATATATATATATATATATATATATATATATATATATATATATTCACACACGAATTACCTTCTCAAAAGGGACGAAGGATGTGCTAAATTTTAATATTTATTGTAATGTACTCATAAAATCTCAAAAGGGACGAAGGATGTGCTAAATTTTAATATTTATTGTAATGTACTCATAAAATATATATATATATATATATATATATATATATATATATATATATATAATTTAAGAAGATATATTTATTTTTAGCTTCATTTCGGTGGGGTTAAAATATTTTTGGGTTGGGCTAAACTTAAAAATATAAAAAAAATATATTTATTTTTTAGCTTCATTTGGATGGACTGAAAATATTTTTGGGGTGTGCTAAACTCAAAAATATAAATTATTTAAAAATTATTTACATATGATATAATGAGATTTTGAGGACAGCCCCGGACTTGAGCACATACATCCGCCACTGAGTCTATAGTATAATGTTCATGGTTGCATTTTCTTAATATTTGACAGCATGCTGACTTCTTTGAATTTCTATGAAGTGCATGTGTTGTCATGAGAATTTTCTTTTTACTACTAATTTTTTATTTTTTATTTTTTAAATAATTGGAAATTTGGAATACTTATTTTACGTTGACTAATTTGATGCAGAGGTTCTTCCCTTCAGAATTTGGGAATGACGTGGATTATAGTCGTGCCGTGGGTCCCATAGGAGCCAATTTTGCTGAAAAAGCTTCGATTCGTCGAGCGATTGAGGCACACGGTATCCCCTACACCTACGTCGTAGCGAATTATTTCTCCAGCTTTTCCGTATCCACACTTGTTCAAGGATGGAGCTCTAATCCCTCTCCTCCTAGAGATAAAGTCAACATATATGGAGATGGAAATGTTAAAGGTATTTTTATGGAAAATAAGTAAAAGTAACATTTTATACTATAATTCATAATTTAAAGTATAAGGCAAACTTCATCGGCTACATTATTTTAGCGCACTCTACACTATTTTACGGTAAAATTTGCATAACAACTTCAATGATTTTACACTAAATTTTACTCCCTCCGTTCCGCACCAAGGGTGCATTTTGCTTTTTTGCACGTAGATTAAGGAGCATTATTATTTAATGTGTAGTGGGTAGTTGTATTAGTGGGAGTGTGGACCCATGTTTTAATTGTATTAGTGGGTGAGTGTGAGACTTATGTGTATAAAAAAGGAAAGTGAACCCTTTGGGTGGGACGACCAAAATAGAAAAAAGAGACATTTGGTGCGGGACGGAGGGAGTACTCTGCATAAAATATTTTTAGAATGACAAACTCTCTTTTGAGACGTTATATATGTGAGACGGTTTGTGAAACGTATTAAAGTATGTCTATTATATTAATAAAATATGTTTAATTATTGTTAAAGTATGTTTTTTAAAATATGATAAATGATTAATTAAAGTATGATTTTAAGGTGTTATAATATGATTTATTATTGACATACTTTAACTACAAATAAACATACTTTAATAATGTCTTAACCCATCTCACAAGAGAATATCTTTTTTAGAATATTCCTTCATTTATTCTTTCAATTTTAAATTTATTTTAGATGATGTTTTAATTTAATAAATTAATATAATAGCATATTTATTGTTAAAAATAATTTATAAAATTAAACAAACAAAATATTAATATTGATCAAATTTAGGGGTGATTTCAAGGTGCACTCTAAAAATTATTATATGCTAAAAAAATGAGGTAGTAGGTAGTTTTTTTAAATATATTTTTTAATTATTTAATTTAATTAAGTACAGAATAAATTAAAGTTTTATCTGATTAATCGTCCAAGTGGACCAGTGTCACAAATACACCGTTATTGAACTCAAAATTTAAGATTTTGTGGGACAAACAAATAAAAAAAATTTGATTGGTTCTGTTAAACGGTCCTAACACAAGAGTTGTTCTATTATCATTTCTTTCTAAAGTATGTTCATACAAAATTAATGAACTATACATATATTACAGGTATTTTCAATTGTGAGGAGGATATAGCTACCTACACAATCAAAGCAGTGGATGACCCCAAATTATTGAACAAGATTCTGTACATCAACCCTCCTAAAAACATATACTCACACAATGAGCTTGTTGCTTTATGGGAGAAGAAAATTGGCAAAACTCTTGAGAAGCACCACATTACAGAAGAACAACTCCTCAAGCAGATCCAAGGTCAACTTCTTCATAATATATCTGATTTTTGAGCTTAAATTTTTTGAGTAATTAAGAATTGTGTGGAATGGTTTCACCATAAAATCACTAATTGAAAAAGAAATTATACCTTGAGAATTAACAATAGACTTTAAGATCATCCACATTAGTCAGTTCAGTTTAAATTCATTCTCTTTCCTCCACCTCATTTTACACTCTTTTCTATTAAACCAAACTACTACTCACATGATCACATCTATATTTAATTTAAATTGATTATTAATGAAACACTTTTACATTTTTATACTATTAAATAATTATATTAAAGTGCATATTATTATTCTTTTTTCATTAAAATACCACAAATGAACTTAGATAATTACAGTAAACTAGCAGAAACAGAAACAGAAGAAATAATGAGTTTAAACCCATCAACTCACATTAGTTTGAGTTAATTAATTTTGGGTATTATCTCAAAATTTTACATGCAATGTGGATGCTTTAAGGATAAACTTAAAATCCCAAGAAGAGAATAAATCATGAAGCATAAGAGTGAACCTCTATATATATATACTTCCCAACGAATTAACACTAAACTCTAAAAATAACATTAGAAGTAAAAAAGTGGTACATGAAGCGCAATGTTTCATCCATCAATAGGTAAAAAAGACATTGGATCAAAGGATAAAATATTACACCAACCACAAAGATAAAATCACGATTATATTTTAAGAATTAACAACTAGACCCTAAGAATCAATGGTAAACCCCATCATTAGTAAAACATTACATGAACCATTAGTTGAGATTCTTTACGTGAGACGGTCTAGTTATTTTCTGTCAAATCTGGATCAATCAGTGTGAGTAACTAATGGATGTTGTTATTAATTCATTGCAGAGTTACCATTTCCAGAAAATTTGATAGTATCAATCAACCACTCTGTTCTGGTGACTGGTGAACAAACCTGCTATGAAATCGATCCAAATCGTGGAGTGGAGGCATCCAGACAATACCCAGATGTCAAATACACAACTGTGGAGGAGTACCTCCAGCAGTTTGTCTGAAGAATTTGACACAACTGTGGAGGAGTACCTCCAGCAGTTTGTCTGAAGAATTTTACATCGGAATTTATAAGTTTGTTTTATTTTATTTTATTTTATTTATGCCTAATTAATAATTTATGAGACAACTTTGTTATTACAGATTAAAATACAAATGAGGAGAATCGAGAATAAGCTATTTTTTGCACTTTTTGTGTAATTCGTATCGTTATTATATTTATATATGCAACCTTTAATTTGAATATGCAACCTTTTATTTGAATAAAGTGAGTTAGAGTTTAATAGAATATTTGAAAATTGGCAAAAATAAAAATTGCCCAATTGAAATTCTAACACTTTTTTGCCAAATGTTAAAAAAAAAACTTAAAAAGATGCCCGCATCTTCATTTCCTAAAAATCATTCCTGATGGAACTGTTTTTACGGGAATATTGGTTGAGACGAATAATTAAAACTGTGATGTTAGATGAAAAGAATAGACAAATTTAGAACGAAAAAATAAATTTGGAACAAATTTAGAGAAATTTGAGACAGAATTGAAAAAAATAGACCAACTGCATTATCGGATAAGTATCTAGTTAACTGATTCATATAAAATAACAAAAATATTATAATATACTCATAGTTTAAAAAGCAAAAAAAAAATGTTGTATTCCTGCTACTTTATTTTATTGGTCTAATGTTAGCTCGATTCAACTTAAAATGATATATTCACTCAATATTTTAATCTACTCATATTATTTTGAGAGCAACTAGAGTGAGATCGGTCTCATGAAAATTTTATGGAACCGGATTTCAAATGCCAAATCTCGCGAATCTGCCAAATCTCGTGGGTCCCCTCAAGCCTCACCTCAACCTTTCTCTCTTCTACTATTAATTTTCTTTCCTTTCAGCCAAATCACAGATAAATTTTATCGTGTTGTCCCATTACCCCTATTTTTTCTCTCTCTCACTATTCATTCTCTTTTCTTTCTGTCAATTCATAGATAAATTTTTATTGTGATATCCTCTCACCCCAACCTTTTCTCTATACCACTATTAATTTTCTTTCCTATTTTATTTCACACCCCACCTTTTCACTCTCTCCCAATATTAATTATCTCTCCTCCATTAATTTTACCTCCACCATTTCTGTCTTTCTCATACTTTCTTTCCCTCTCTTATTCTTTCTTATATTTCTCTCTTTGGAAACCTCTAATCAATAACCATCATTGCCGAAGCCGACGAAAAAACAGCATGGTTCGACGAGCTTAAAAAAGTGATCCAATTAATTTTAAAAAGTAATTTAATTATTTTTATAGTTTGATCCATTAACTTAGAGATGGTATATAATTTAATTTTTCACAATACATGATACTCCCTCCGTCTCATACTTATCTGCACCGGTACTGTAGATACGGAGTTTTTAAAAAAATTACTTTTTGACAAATATTATTGACTTTTTAGGAATATTGTGGTATTTTTAGGTAATAATATAAATTATAAAGTATGTTATGTGTGTTAGATGAGAGTAATATTTTTGAAATTAAGATAACTTTTGAGGTTGTTGGTTAATGTGAAGTTTCCTTTTTCGGGGGGTGAAGATAAGTGTGGGACGGACGAAAACGGAAAGTGTAACGGAGGGAGTATAATCTATCAACTTACAATTGCATATAATTTAACTATTTACAATATACCACTTTTTTTTAGAAAATCAGAGTATGAAATTAAAGAGTAACCCAAATTATTATAAAAAGTAACCCAATTAATAGAAAAGAGTAACCTAAAAAATGTTAATCAAATATAATAATATTTTATTTTCTGAAATCAGAATATGAAAGTAAAGAGTAACTCAAATTATTAAAAAGAGTAACACAATTAACATAAAAGAGTAACCTAAAAGATATTAACCAAATAGAATAATATTTTATTTTCTGAAATACAAATATGAAATTAAAGAGTAACCTAAATTATTAAAAAGAGTAACCAATTAATAGAAAAAAGTAATCTTACCAAATAGAACAGTTTTTTTATTTTTTGAAATCCGAATATGAAATTAAAGAGTAACCCAAATTATTAAATAGAGTAACCCAAATTAATACTACCTCTGGCCACTTACAAGGTAACCGTTTGCTGTTTGCACGTGGACAATTCTAAGGTCTTTATTTGCTTTTTGCACGTGGATTAAGGAATATTATTATTATTATAGGTAAAGTGGGTAGTTGTATTAGAGAGAAGTGATGGGTCATATTGTGTACTTTCTTTATTAAATAGAGGAAATTGATACATTTGAAGCGGAAACTAAGAATAGTGAAATGAATACCTTGTAAATGGCCGGAGGGAATAGAAAAGAGTAACCTAAAACTAATGTTTTGGACAGTAAGGCTGACAATCTGCAGATTCCAAAACTTGGACAGTGAAAAAGACATTCTAAAGTGTGCATCCAGATTATGAAGCATTCTATAGTGTCTTCGTTTTCCCAGTTGTCAAATTTTGGCACATTTGAACGCTGGTTTTCCTACAACATATACATATGTTAATCCCTTTGATTATATAAGCAACATTACATCAAATGATACACATAATAATTGTAAGCAATATATAGCAATGCAATCTTACAAACCAAACATATCATAACTTTCAATCCTCAAAATGCAGTTTAAGGATGTTTAATTAGAAGAATTAATTCACCAAGTTCACACGTCAAAACAGATAATTGTAATGTATTTTCAAATAAAAAATCACATTAACTTTTGATCATAAGTATTTTTTTTTCAAATACCAACATGTTGACTATTTTCATTTTCTAACATCAATCAAAAGTTCAAATAATTTTCATCAATAACCAAACAAACACATCCCCCCAATATACTGAACATTCATTGATTATAGAAAACAAACATTAAATCAATGTTTTTGATGAACATTAAGTAAATATAAATAAAGCAAAACAAAAGAAGAAAGACATTCAAAACAGAACAAAACACCACCAAAAGATTCATACTTGCAACATAACACAAGAACAAACAGTACAACAAGAAAGATAACATGATCAATTCTTTTTTTTTTTAAATAACTTTAAAGTGATAGAAAAACTAAAAATCCCATAATTTATTTTCACTCAGGCATGAAAGAGAACATCGATCTACCTCATACAATTTCACAACATCATAATTCATAATAATCAGAAGAGAGAGAGAAACAAATCAAATTAGATAGGCCATTGGTAAACCTCCAGTAGAAGAGGAGGGAAGAAATCCTGATAATTCTCTCTCATCTCTCTCTCTCTCTTCAACCATCGGTCTCCAAACAGCTTGAACGCAGAAAGTGAATCTCATCCGAGAAGAAAATCCTGCTCGACCTCAAACAGACGGGAGGAATCAATTTTCCTGGTAGCGATTACCGGCCCGACAATCGGAAGAACTGGATGTCGGCCTCAATCCGGATAAACTCCAGATTAACCAGATTTCGGAACTCCTCCTCTATTCCGCATATTAAACCTATCGCAAGAGAACTACCACTCCGTTGTACGTTGGAAAGAATGCCATGCTTGAGTTTGTGATGAGTCAACCGTCTCACAAGAGAGTTACTCATAAAGATAATGTTTCGTTCCACCAATTTCAAAAATAAACCTAGCCCAAGCTAGTGATTGTTATTTTATTCTACTTGAAATTCAATCAATACACATTAACTTTTTAAATTTATTGTATGTATAATTATTTGATTTTTAGTTTTATATTTTTTATTTTATTGTATAGTTCATAGGGCAACCATTAAATCCAAACCCAATAAAATCACTATTTAGCTAGAACCAATGAAACATTCCTAATTGTTTCTCTTTCTGTTTAAAGAAAGTTTTTACATTTTTAATTTTCAACGTTCTAAAAAATATTTTACATTTTTAAAATAATAAAAAAAGTCTAAACAACTGACACCCTCCACACTCTATTTTTAAAAATATCATCTTTAATTAACATATTTAATTATTTATTTATTATAAAAAATGAAATCCTTAAATAAATATCTTTCTTAATTTATGTGCAAAGAGGAAATGTGATTTATTTATTTATTATTATTATTTTTAGGGAGCACTTACTTATTATTTTTTTTGCCCTTAGGTATAATAAGAAAATAAAAATAAAAAAAGAGATTTAAAGAGACAGAGCAGGCTCTCAGACTTGGGCGAGCGAGATGCGGTATTTAAATATTTAAATTGAATTGGGCTGTAGATTGGGCTACAACATTTACAATTTAACTGAAATGGGCTTGAGGTATTCAGGCTTTAATCTAACAATTTAATTGAGATGGGCTAATAAAGAGTTTATTATTATTATTATTATTATTATTATTATTATTATTATTATTATTTATGATATTAATAATAGGTACATTTTTTAAAAGGTATATATATAATAATAGAATTTGTTAAGGTAAACATTGCATGGGCATCTCAAATAACATAAAAGTAACATTTTGTATTTATGACCAAGGATTAAATTCCACCACCATGGGAGAGGGCTCCATGTGTGCAATGGATTTTGATAATGGGATATTAAATCACATAATTGACCATAAACCCCATAAAAAACACAAAATAAATTAATGACAAAAGAATTTCATAAATAAAATTATCCGGTATAATAATTTGCCAAAATAAAATACTCCCATTGAATATACTCCCTCTGTCAAAAAAAAAAAAAGAAAGATGTATTTTATCATTTTAATATGCCTCAATTGTATTATGAGATCTTAAATTAATATATTTTTATGGGCCTTACACACAACACTAATACAACTATCAACTATAAATTAAAATATAGTATCTCTTTTCTCAATGATGTAGGCTATAAATACCGGGCCTTACTTTACCTCAAAACCATGGTCAAGAGTGGAGGTTTGCACCACCACATTTATACTCACAACATTTGCCCAGCACATTCGATGTGGAACAAACTCCAAAGGCTTACCGCAGCCATTCAAGTGGCCCAGGGACTGGATCGATGCCCCTGCATCATCCACCCTCCCTTGGAGCCCCGACCCCACAACCGGCTCAGATACCAATCTGATGTAGGCTATAAATGTCCGGGCCTAACTCCACCTCAAAACCATGGTCAAGAGTGGAGGTTTGCACCACCACATTTATACCCACAACATTTGCCCAGTACATTCGATGTGGGATAAACTTCAAAGACTTACCGCAGCCATCTAGGTGGCCCAAGGACTGGACCGATGCCCCTGCATCACTCATCTAAACATTAAATATTTTATTATTTAATCTACGTTCTTTAATCTACGTAAAAAAACGCGTCTCTCTGACTCTTTCGGGAGTACTATATATTGTATTGCAAAAACTTTTGTGAGATTGATCGTGGTGTCATGGAGTCATTCTTTAAGATAAATAAAAGACTATAATAATTTTAATGAAAATGATATCAAATTACTCCATCCGTCCCAAGAATATATTTACACTTTCAATTTTGGTCCATTCCAAGAATATTTTCACCCCCTAAAAATGGAAACAATACACAATATCAATAACCTTATGATACTGCAATATTACAAAAATGCCACATTTTTTTTTACACACAATCTAGTCAAAGTCAACTATATCATACACTTTATTCTACTCAATTTCCCAAAATACTCATTCTCTTTCTTACATCACACTACCAAAAAGTTAATTTTCTTAAACTCCTTGCTAGACAATACACGAATGTATTCCTGGGACGGAGTAAGTAATAAAAAGTAATAATGATTTAGTAAAATTTTTCATGAATAATTTATAATATAAATAAAAAGAGATAATATTTAAAATAAAAATAATCTTCCCTCCTTCTCACACCACCCTTCACACTTTTCTTTTTCATCAGTCTTGCAACACCCTTCACATTCCAAAATAGAAAACATCACTTATCCAATAACCTTAAAAATTACTTTAATTTCAATTTTGCCACAACTTTTTCATACGCATACTATTACATATTATAATATTTTATTGCTTAAAAATACTACAATAACCTCTAAAGTTAACAAAATTAATCAAAAAGTACAACTTTTCTTAAACAACAACGTGATACAATAAACGGAAAAACTGGTCCAGAAAAAAAATATTATTTTTAATAAAAAGTGATAATTATTTACGAAAACGTAAAATAATCTCAGTTAGACTATGTCACTATCTCACCAAGATTCGCAAGTGTAGTCGTGTACGCGGTTATTGAAACCAGATATGTTTGCACTGTTTGACTTTGAGGGTTCAAGTTTTTAAACCACACACCCAAGACTTTTTCTACAAGTAATTAGGAATAAAATATTTCAAGTCAAATATAACTATACCCATGTTTTTTCTCTCTAAAAATATTTTCAGAAGTACTATTAATATCTACTGTTAAAATACATTTTCTGAAGTTCTCTTTTATAAATAATATTTACATGTCTCTAGGAAAGAAATAAGGTCCATAAAAATAAAATTAATTATTTAACAATCTAATTAAATTATTTTATAGAAGAATTTGTTAACTGAATTAAAAGTAATAAAATTTTAATAATATCTGCCCTAATATTAAAATAAGTAAATAACATCATGCAATCACTATTCGAGTATAAACTTCTTTCTCGTGTAAGAAAATCCATTTCAGATCATTTATTTGACTGAATGTTTATTTAGCGTGTTTTATTTTTTTTCAAATCGACGTCAATTAAGTGTATAGTGTTTATAAGATGAAAGATCCAAGTGAAAAATCACGTTACGAACAATACAAAAAAACACGTGATTAGAGGCGGTTTTAGAGACGGAAAAAACATGATGATCATCATAATTAAAACTTATCACATCTAATGATCGTCATGCTTGACATCCTTCTTTATATTCTTGGCATGCAAGTTAATAATTTTTTTTAATTATAATTAGCTTTCATTTTTAACAATTATTTAGTTAAATAAAAAATTTCAAGATCTAAGACCATCCCAAAAAGACTGTTTCTTAAATTTCCATTTTCTATTTTCTCTCCATTCAAATTTCTCATGATTATAAGAAATTAAGAATAACTCTCATTCAAGAAATATTAGGTTTAGTCAAGGTTTTTACTTTTATTTTTTATTTTTTTTTCAAACTTCCTCTATTGAATTAGTAATATAAATCCATGTCAAAATAAAGTCATCATTAAGATGACGTCAAGTCATCAAACTCATTCTACGTTCTAATCTAAACCAGTGATTTGGGAGATGCAAGGAAATCACCAAACATGTTTCGGATCTCTATTACACAATAGCATTCCAATTACATAAACACTCTCATAAATTGATTTACATAACTTATTATGTGAATTTAGATCTTTTATTACTGTAAACCTGTGATCCCTTCCAATTCTATATACTATATGTATTGCTAGGGGTTTAAGTTGAGAGGATCATAGGATCTACAGTGTAAACACATTCACATAAGACTAACTCCTTTAATTAATTTTTTATAACGTGTTTTCTATTAAAATAATTTACTCTTTATAATCATGACTATTAAACCCTTATACATGTAATGACTAATGACAAATATCTAATATAAGAAATAAGAAATAAAACATGGGAATAAAATAGTTGGTCTAATACTCTAATTTGTGTTGGTAAAAAGGTTTGAATTAACTTCCTATATATACACACACATCTAATAAGATTCATATCCATATATTAATATTCCATTTATTTTTTCTCTCTATTCTTCTCTCCAAAAGGGGTGTGAGAAAATTAAAGAAATTAATAAACTACTCTCATTGAATCATGGCATCCTTTAGGTGTACAATTGTTATTGTTCTAACACTAATATTGCTTTCTAAATCCTTTGATCATGCAAATGGAATAAGATGGCTAACACAACAAGATCCATTACATGGTTCAATTCGAGGTGTCGTGCCACCATCCCACGGCGGCGGCGGTGTCTCCGCTCCAAAGCCGCAACGCCCGGACAAAGACGCCGACTTGCTCCTCGGGTCACTCCGAGGAACCGTGCCGCCGTCCGGGAGCTCTCCATGCACGTACATTCCTGGCCACGGCGGCGGTGGACCGTGCACGCTGGAAGAAAAGCATTTTGCTGCCGCCCATGCGCAGCCGCGAGCTGACGGAGACGCGGATTTGTTGCGGAGGTCTCTTCGAGGGGACGTGCCGCCGTCGGAGAGTTCTCCATGCACGAACATCCCCGGCGGCGGTGGAAAGTGCACATTGGAAGAGAAACACTTTGCCGGCGGTGTCTTCGCCCATCCGCCGCCGCCTGCTGGTGGCAGGTGGCAAATTTGAAAGAGGAGTCAGCTTATTGAATGTTGATTGATATTTTTCTCTACAAGCTAATGGAGTAAGATTTTGTGATTGAATTGTAAGAAATGGAAGCATATACAATATCTTTATTTTTAAATTTGGATAGATGTTCTGATAATTTTTTTAACCATAATATAAATAAATGTAAGAATTATCATACTTAAAAGTGTGTGTTTCAATATTTTATTTTGTTTCAAATTTTAATCGTCATTGATATGACCATGATCATGATAATAATTAATTATTTACCTCTCTCTTTCAATTTATATTTTCATCTACAACAATACATTGAGTGAATTGAACAAAATTAATTTCAATGCACCAATTTGTAATGTCACTAATGTAAACGTTTTTTTAAGGGTTAATGGAAAGAAAACTTACCCTTTACTCCCACTGCAAATCAATCTCAAAATTGCAAAAAAAAAAAAATCGCTTTTAAATATTATTGTAAAACATATTAAGTGATGTTTGATTTGGGATTATGTGAGGTTTGAAAATTATGAATAGTCATTCTATGTTTGTTTTAGATTTTGGATAAGGTAGATTTTAACTTTATGTCAAATCAATATATTAATTTGTTTAAAAAGTTAAATGAGAGGGAGAGAAAAAAGAGAGAAATTGTATTTATTGAGGAGAAATAATGTAATAGGTATATATAGAGGTGATTTTTAAAATGTGAATGTGAGTTTTGAAAAACAAAATCTGAGTTTAAAACTCGGAAACGAACCCCACCTAAATTTCTTAAAACATAATTCCACTTTTAGCCTCACTTTTGAAAAATATATCAAATATTGGGTGCATTTTGCAAGAATGTTTAAAAGTGGAGGTTTTTATTTTTTAATGCAAATTTTCAAAAATAGGGATTAATTTGTAATAAGAGTAAAATTTGTTTTTTTTTTTCTTGCAATTAACCTTTTTTATTGATTTATTTTCGGTTGTTTATTTAAAAGTTATCAAAATATTTCGTAAAAACCCATAAAATTTTATTCATTAGTTGAATTACTATCAAAAAATTTACTCCACTTTCATATTTATCTACAATTTCATATATTAAATATGTAGCGTGTTACAATCATTCGCTTAAATTATCACCAAAAGTGTAAGGAATTAATGATAAATTATTTGGGATAGTATTTAATTAAAAAATATATTACGAAACACGAATTAAAATTATTTTGTGGAATATGGGATTCAGATCGGGTGTTCTAAGAGTTTAATTATATTTTTTAGAGTATAATAATATTTTAATAAAAAATATATTTCAGAACATAATTAATTATTTCCTTTAAAAATTCCGAGTGATGTTTGTTTTAGGTGTATTCTTCTGTATTTAGATTTAATAATCTACATAAATCTCATTGTATACACCTACCAACAATATTAATTTTTACCCACCTTCTACCATACATTATTTTTGCTCGATTAATATTTTTTCCACATTCTCTATCTTCTTTCATCAGCTCTCTCACATCAATTTACAAATGATTTGTCTTAAAGTTTTAAAAATATCCTACCAAAACAAAAAAAAAATATCATAATTGGTCATATAAGATTTGAACTTCAATTCTCGATTTTGGTCATTTTTAAACAAAAATGACTAAATTCGGATAATAAATAATCAAATTTGAGAATTATAAATAAAAAGAATTAAAATTGGAATCTGACTATACTTATAGAACGAATTTGTGATATTTTTCTATCAAAACTCAAAATAAATATAAAATAACACTATTTCAGTTTTATAAATGCTAAATCTTAAACATAAACCCAAATCAAACATCACTCTACATATATTTTTTAATTATTTAATAATATTATTTTGAAACATGAGTCCATTTAAATTTTAAAAAATGATCCACATAATTAAAAGAGAAAAAAGGCACATTTTAGTGTTATCGACAATGAATCTAAAATCTGAAGGCAAAGAGTTGTGTGACATCATCTCATGTAAGTTTTTACGTGAGATGGATAAAAAGTGATAACATTATTATCACTTTCGCAATAAAATATTATCACTTTCGTTAAAAATGTTATTATTTTTTATTTATACTATAAATTGTTCATAAAATAGTTCGCTATACCATATTACTTTTCATCAATTGAGTATCACTTTTCATTAATGATGTTATCACTTTTAATTAATTGAGTATCATTTTTCGTTAATGATGTACCCATTTATCCGTCTTTTATTACTTCTGACGTAGGTGTTTACGTGAGACGGTTCCACACAAAATTTACCTAAATTCAAAATTTTAATTTAAAAAAAAAACAAAATATTTAATTGATTGTATATTTTTAGTTGTTCTTCAAACTAGTTTGTTCACTCATGTTATTATAGAATAATAAGAAGTTGCAACTTGCAAGTCAAGTACGAGATTGACAGAAATATTTGTAGTTGAAAAATAAGGCAATAAATATGCGGGTCAAATCCGATTTGGATTCAAACCCACATGAGTCTTTCTGTTTATTATTGCGGGTCAAATCCGATTTGGATTCAAACCCACATGAGTCTTTCTGTTTTTATTCCTTATTTTCTTTTTTGTCAACGCACCACCAATTCTAGTAGAACGGTCTGTTTGGACCCTGAAAATTCCTAGGTGGAATGTTACATTTTTAAGGATTTTATAAAGACAAAACTTTATAGTTTCAGTATAAGGTTAAAATATAAGGTGACTATGGGGTACATTCGGTGTAATTTAGTGTTGATGAGTTAAAAATAAGGTGTAGCTTAGTTATTTTTAAAATTTTTTAATTATTTTATTTAATAATAGAGATTAAATTAAAATTTCACTAAAAAAAATTATTTTTTAGCAACAGAAATTACTAACGGAATTTAATCCGTTGGTAATTAGTAAGAGAATAGCAACAAAAATGACATTTTTTTTTATTTATGGAATACCAACAGATTTATTCTCTATTTTACCAATGGAATTCAATCCGTTGGAAATTACCAATGAATTACCAACGGAATCATTATATAAATTACCACGGAATTATTAGCAACGGATTACCAACGGAATAATTTACCAATGGAATTGAATTTTCGTTGCTAAAAATTTACAACCACTTCATTGATAAACCAATTTAACAATGAAATTGAGCTTTTACCAACATATTACGTTAGTAAAAATAGTTTTTTGTAATGTTTATTCTAACAATTAACATTATTCACCTGTACAGGTGCACCCAGTGAATAAAAGTTGTACTATAAAATATAAATTGTGTATGGAAATCATGATAACTCCTAATATCATCCTATATTTTTGTCTTGAATATGAGCCACTTTTTCATGTCAAAAAAATTTAGTGATTGCACATTTTTAAAAAATTCTAATTGGATGAAAAATGATAATAATTCTAAAAAAATATTTTATAAACATTTCATAACATAAATAAAGAGCGATTATATTCTTATTTATGTCATCATTAATAAAAGAATAATTAATTAAAAAAGTAAAAAGATCTCACAATAGAAGTGTTTCACAAAAGTGTTGTTATTATTAATTTTTTACTTATAAAATACATTAAAATATTATTTTCCTTCGATACAAAATAAACAAGTTAAAATCATTTTTCACTCACACAGCAAAACAAGAATTCAATTTTCAGTTTCAAAATAATTTTTTTTAAAATCTTATAATTCTCAACATTGCTCGATTTTCGTCCAACTTTGGCTGGAAAGTTATTTTTTTTTGCCGGAAATCGCCACTTGCACAAGACTTGACATGCTGATTCCAGCAAAGTAGTTATAAATACTTGATTTTGGGTTCAAAATATTATAAAATTTGATTTTGATTCCAAAATATATTTTTTTAAATTTAGTATCATAACTCTTTTAATTGATCGATTTACACCCAATTTATTTTGAAAAATTAAATTTTCATTAGAAATAAAACGTGAGCGACTTGTGACATGCTAAATTGGGGGAATCAATTTAAATTTACATTCGGTGGCGTAATATAATAAAATTTAACCAATAACTTTATCACATCATATTAAAAAAAATTAAAGTGAAATAAACATTAATATTTAATTGCTTCTCAATACCCTAAAAAAGCTTCAAGAAGCAAAAAATAAAAAATAAAAATCTTCATCAAAGTGCAAAGATTGAAATTTTAACACTAGTTCTTCCAAAACATTAAAAAAAATAAAAAATGGAACAACTAAATTATAAATAATATATCATTTATAAAATTTCTCCAACAATAAGGGAAAAGAGAATTAAGAAGAAGAATCCCAAATATATCATTTTTTTTCAACATTTGTAAAACCTAATGAATCTCCAGTTGTCATTCAAGATGCCTTCATCAAATTTTATAAATATAAAAAATTATATTTTGATACCCGTTATGTCACGCTTCCGATTCTAATTTCAAATATAATCACACGACCCCTTCTTAAACACTACGTCGCTAAGCCCCTTAAATATAACAACTATAATGAAATGTTGATCTTTGAAAGTTCAAATAGTACTATCACTGTATTCACAACTTATGCTATCACTGTAGCCCCCATCTTGCCCTTTTACGAATCTTGAAAATATTTTTCTAGTTTGTTTTAAAATATAATCTATTTTTTATTCCTATTAATTTTTATTAATATTAGGTATATTTTACACCTTTTGGTTTAAATGAAAACGCATATTTAATTTTTATATTTTTTAATGTTTTGAGATATATGAAAATAGAAAATGCAATGTAAATAGCTGAACAATTGGATTAAATGAAGTGTGATCATATGATATGATCATGATGTGATGAAATTTATCGTGAATGCCACGCAGGTAAAATATGTGTAATTCTCAAATTTCATGTATCTCACGTAGCTTATTGACAATATTCGACGAAATTTTAATATTTCAGCATAAATTGAACGTAAATCGATTAATTATAGAAGTTGTGGCACTAAATAAAAAAATTAACTATTTTGGGACCAAAATCGATCTTTTCAAATTATTTTGGGACTTAAATCGAACAATTTTAACTTTTTCACTAGAAACAACATGCTACGTGCCATTCACGTGATGATTTGCAGAGATTTAGATTTGATTTTTCAACAAAAATTATATTAAAATCAAGCAATGTCGAGAGTTGTAAGATAAATTGAAAAAAATAATTACTCCCTCCGTCCCATTTTTATCTTTATATTTACTGTACACACGCAAATTATGAAAAATCACTTTTTGAGTAAGTTTTGGGAGTAGTTTGGTATTTTTGGTTAATAAATAAATGATAAAGTATATTATGTGTGTTAAAAAGCTGATGTCAATTTTGAAATTAAAGTATGTTAGGGGGATATTAGTTATGTACCTTTTTTCCTTTTATGGAAGTGTGAAATTGAAATTGAGATGGACCAAAACGGAAAGTGTGAAGTTGAAGTTTGGACGAAGGGGGTATTATAAAACTGCAATCGAATTATTGTTTTATCGTGGGACAAAAAATGAATTTAACTCAAAATAAACACAATCTCAATAGTTTTTTTGTCCATAAAATACCTAGCAAAAAAAATTCTATGTAATCGGAGCACAATAAATTTTGTATTGGGGTGGCTATTTGCACCCCCTAAATGACTAAACGTACCCCAAAAATATTTAAAGTAAATCTTTCTTAATTAATAAGACATAATTATCCTTATCAAACTCATATATGTTCGGTTGCAACAATCAATCAGAATCAGAATTCATCTATCTTATCTGTTCGGTTGCAACAACCGAACAGAACTACCTGTAGAAATCCCGATGCACTATCGCGCCTCCAATTCCAGAAACCGCCCCACCACCTCCAATTCCGGAGTCTGCCCCAATTATTGCAGCCGGGGGTGACAGTTACACCGCATGAAGAATTTGAAGAAGACTTCATGCTCTCATTCCTCCGATTATGAATTGAAAGAGGAATCACAAATCAAGGCAATAAAAACCAGACACAATACACATCAATTATTGACCGGAACATAATGACACAAAAACTCTAATGAAGCCAATGATATTAATTCAAGGAATGACAAGAATTCACCAGAATGGATTGGGCCTCTTTTTGTTGACTCAATCCCATCAAAGAAGCTTTCTTTTCCGTTTGGGATTCTGAATCTTGTTTAGTTTGGTTGCAAAAATCGAACAGATAAGATAGATAAATTTTGATTCTGTCTAGTTGTTGTAACCGAACATATATGAGTTTGATAATAGTAATTATATCTTATTTAATTAGAAATGATTTAATTTAAATATTTTTGTGGTATATTTAGTAATTTTGAGGTTGTAAATAGCCGTCCCATTTTGTATTAATTATGATTTATATTCTATTTTATCATTCTAGTATTTAGTATTTATTTTCAAAATATAATTATAATTATAACCTAATTGTTGAAGAATGGTAATTTTATCTTATGATTTATATACTATTTTATTTCTAAAATTTAATTTTTATCTTGAAATTTAATGTAAATTCTTAGGACATTCTAATATTTTTAATCTATAATTGAAAAGGATGCGCATGCATATAAAATTACCAATCCAAGTATGCTTTAAAAAAATTTAGAGCAATTTTGGTGTGACATCATTTTCATAATTAAATTTGCTAGACATATATTTTTTCTGTTTGTCTAATAGAGTAATAGAATACAGTTTTTATTTCGTAGAATAAAAAATATTATTATTACTTCATATAATGGTGTATGCAATGATAGCGTTGTAGTAATTAAAATTGTCTTTGTGAGTCTCGTATTTCTTAAAGAATAAATAAATATTTTGATAATTTTCTTTTTCATGATGGTAATATCGAGTTGACCGGGAGTTTCCTTGATGTTTCATAGGTCCTAATATTTACCAACTTTTGTACGCAATTAAATTGAATCAATGAACATATTTTCTTTTTCTTTACTTAAATAGAACCGTAGAAGCGTGTCTTCGTTTGGGGTTATGAATCTTGGTACGTGTGTGAGAGATTTTATTAAAAAATTGCGTGTAATATTCTTGGTACCATCAAATTCAGCAACAAACACACAAGAAAATTCTTGTAAAAGAATACTAATCAAGAATCATACAATGAACATGGCAAACTAAAGCACGTGACACAAAAATGAAGAAATATCCCAACACTTTTCACCTCTCCTTTTGGGCAATTGTGGGGGTTTATTTTGAATGCTTATTTCTAAGAATATGTAATGTACATGGTCACTTTGTGCAAACTTATATTGAATGTTTGATTCGAAGCATTTGTGATGCACATACAATGAAACAATCTCTTACCTTTTGTTACTGTTAGTCTCATTTGTATATAAACTAAACACTAGATCTTTTCGATGATTTCACACTCTTTCCTTTTTTTTAATTCGTTTTTCTTGGAAAAATAACGAAAGCCCTTTTCATGTTTTTATTTGAGGTTCATTTGGGTTCTCTAATGTGATTTGCTGTTATATATGAAATCCCAGATAATAACTTAAAAAAAATATATAATAAGTGTAGAGGGATTTAGGGTACCTTTTAGATAAGCTGCACAAAATATTTTTTGTCAGGCATTGTTAGATATTTCAAAAATAGGGAAAATACTTTGAACCCAGTGGATTGGGTCCTCAGTCATATCTTAATTTAGTTTTTCTGTTCTGACAGTTGTATTTGCCAAGTTATCATCATTTGCACTCATGTAACTCTCCATTCGTAAAGAAAACCAAAATTTAGCACTGTTGATCCTATCTAATTATGCTTACAGTACATCTTTGTCCCTGCTATACCTTCTTCTCTGCCAAGATTCTTTCAATCTTCCTTGCTAAGGAGATAAAATTTCTTGTGTGTATGTAGCATGTTAAACTACAGACACAACTGTACTTTGATATTGCTGCCTGCCAGAAGTATTTACCATAGTCTCTACTGATTTAGCACTACGAGCATTTTGCTCTTGCCAATGCTTGCTGAAATTAATTATTCTTTAGTTGATTAATGCTGAGAGGAAAAAAAATCCTTAATTATGTCAAGAGGCCCCTCTTGGGAATCAGTGACATCAGAGCACAAGTAGTTGAGTGACTTGTTTGTACGATCTTTTTAACATTTTCTTATTATTTCACTTCTGTTTTCAACTGTTGTGCATACCTGTAAAGTTCTGAAGAATGGAAACTCAAGGAATATTTAGCAGTGTTCCTCGAGATTTATTGTGTAGCACTATCCATCATTTTAAGTGGGTTAATAAACACATGTGCAGGATATGCTGTTCCATTAGTTCTTATGTCTCTAATTTGAAGATACTTGTTATAAGTTGCATTGATACTGGATATAGAAAGCCAAAGGGTTTACTTTATAATAATGTGGACTGGAGTTTATAACTAGCATTTGCATTTAACTCGTCCAAGTTTTTATCCATATGATGATTAATGAACAATTAGTCTCGATGAAATGTCTAAGTGGGTATTCATTTGGATTTTTGGAAAATCGTATAATGAGGGAAAGGTTGTTGTCGCCTAGATTCCATCAGATGATAACATAGTAATCCTTTTAAAAGGACCTTAAGGGGAAATCTTTTAGTGGTCAAGTAGTAGGAGTGGTAATCAGATCTATGGCAGCAGATATGACATCATAGTCTTTTAGTATAAATGAGAGATTGTTGGATTGTATACCAAAAGTCTAGTATTTTGTATGAACAATATATTAACAATTTAATTTATTTGAAATGAGAATCATGTGATCAAATGTTTGCAATAATGTTGTTGCAAAAGTCCATTTACTTTATATTGTAGATAATGTGGTGTGCGGAGTCACACGAAAGATCATATTATCGGCTCCTTATAAAGTATAAACAGATGTTCACAATCGAGATAGACGGGAACTATCTATTGCTATGGTTTTAATGTGATTTGGCATTAGTCTGTCTTGACTATAAAATTGCACTAGTGCACTTTGTGTATTGAACAGGACCGTGTTGAGATCGTTCGGTTTATACCGATTATATAATAGAACTTTATCTCTATTATTATGGATGTTCGTACTCTTAATCCTTATTCAATAACCTCGACATGTAAGCCATTATTTATTTTCTTGATTCATCAATGAGTGAGATTTAATTATTAAATCAATATTCTCGGTGAGTTAGGAGGTGATGCTGTCTCTATGGTGTGCTGTTGATTGTAGAAGGAATCTGTGTCCTAATGGAATTGGTTGATGACGTCCCCTTGAGGAGGTCATAATGATTATCATGTAAACCCTGCAAGTGGATTTATTCCGGCATGATAATAAGGTTGAGTGGTACTACTCTCGGTAAAAATACTAATTAATAGAGTTGTCAGTAACTTAATTAATTAATGACATTGAATCTTAAATACGGGAAGACTAACTGGCTCATAATAAGGAGCCCATAACCTAATTTGGGATTAGGGTGGCAGTGCAATAATACTTCTTTAGTGGACTAATTTATTATTATTGGACTTAAATATAAGTTTTGGGCTAAACTTGGATGCTTAAATCCAATGGAGGCCCAAACCCTAATTTCTCCTCCTGCTCCCTATTGTAGCCTATATAATAGTCAATCTCATCAATCCGAATATAAGTTAATCACCCCTAAACACGTGAAATCTTTTGCCATACCAATAAGTATATGTAGCTTATCTCAAACTTTGACAATGTAATCACTCAACAATTCATTTAAATATTGTATCGTCCCGCATCCATATTGTCTACCTCAATAGTATTTTTTATAATCATTACTACCTCCATCCCATTTCAATGTTTACGTTTCTATTTTGGGCGTCTCATTTCAATGTTTACGTTTTCCTTTTTGGAATATGAGACCCACCTAAAACAACTAATATATCATCCAACAATAATACACCTACCCATTTTGCATTAAATATTATATTTTTCCACCCACTATCTATTAAAATATTATACTCCTTAATCAACATGCAAAAAGTAAACGTAAATATTGAAACGGGACGGATGGAGTATTCAAGAACAAAAATCTGAGAAATAGAAATAACTAAACCTGAAATCATTGGGGCAAAGTTTGAGCTTTTGGATTGATCTACAACCATTAGAAAGATACTCCATTCCCATATCGGACAAGCTATCCAAGTATAAAATGTTCAACGAGCATAAATCAGTACAATTTCCACAAATGGATTTGAGTGAGCAATCAGTTAGTCAGTTTACTGCATTCAGTGCAAGGTATACAAAATTAGAACCTAAAAAATGATTGAGAAGCAAGAGAAAATAAGAAATCAACTTACGTTTAATTACCCAAACTCAAGCTCCTTAATGTTTTTACTACATACATTAACTCGGTACTTATATCTTCTTCTCTTACTGTTGATCAACATGAAGAGTTGTTAGATGTGCTTAGGAAGTATAAGTCTGCTATTGGATGGTCTCTTGATGATTTGAAAGGTATAAATACATCTTATTGCATGCATAAAATAAGGTTGCTAGATGAAACTGAGGGGTGTATTATGAATCAGCAGAGGGTTAATCCCGCGATTCAAGAAGTGATTAGGAAACAAATCTTAATGTGGTTAGATGTAGGAATTATTTATCCCATTAGTGCCACTAGGATTCATACGGGATGAAGTGTGTGTATGGATTACAGGAAACAGAATGAAAATACATACAAAGACCATTTCACTCTTCTTTTCATGGATCAAATGTTAGATCGTCAAGCGGGGTATGTGTTTTATTTCTTCTTGGACAGGAACTCGGGTTATAATCAAATCATGATTGCGTCCAAGGATCAAGAAAAGACTACCCATCATAATTCACCTATTGCAATTCGGAAAGACCAATTAATTTACGGATCCAAAACAAACATAAATTTGAAACAAATTAGAAAGATGCAATTTTATAAAATTGAATAATAATAATAAAACATAAAGCTATCAATCACATCATTATGGACATGAAAACTTAAAAAAATAAATAGTACACAGTAATTAATGTAAAAAGTATCTTGGGTTGACCTTACTTTATTCTGCCACTATCTGTTCCGACTTTATTGTATTCAAGAATTTTTTAATTCTTTATTACAAAAATTCGCCAATTTAAATTCAAAAATGATTGATCAATGTAAAATTTTGAATATGGAAGCAGTGGTGTGAATATAATTAGAATAGAATGATTGGCTAATTAGGAATATGATTGAATTAGTTATTTAATTCACGGGTTAAAAAAATAGTAATTGATGTAGTTTTTATTTATTTATTTAATGAATGGACATTTTTGTTAATGTATGCAAACTTTTATTAATGAAATGCAAATTAAAAATCCAGTAGTTATTTTAAATTATGAAATTTATTTAATGGTTTCAACAAACTTTAGAGTATTGGTAATTTACCAATAATTAATTTATCAATCATGATATATGTGCTATTTTAATTTTTAATTTTACCTAGTATATATATATATATATATATATATATATATATATATATATATATATATATATATATAATCATGCTTAAAATGTGTCACATCAAAAGTTACACAATGATCTAAAGAGTTTTCATATGCCATACAAATGGAGAATCAAAATTGAAACCGTGCGATTGAGTGTTGTAATTAATTTCAAGTAAAAGTTGGAGAGAGAAAAACCAATAAATATATATATTTATAGTATATAAAATGGAAATGAACTGAATTATTACCTTGTGGAAAACAGTGAAAAAGAGATGAAATCACATGGACACGGATCCAATTGTTCCAACTACCCATCATAATTCACCTATTGCAATTCGGAAAGACCAATTAATTTACAAATCCAAAACAAACTTAAATTTGAAACAAATTAGAAAGATGCAATTTTATAAAATTGAATAATAGTAATAATAATAATAAAACATAAAGCTATCAATCACACCATTCTTGACATGAAAACTTTAAAAAAATAAATAGTACACAATAATTAATGTAAAAAGTATCTTAGGGTTGATCTTACTTTATTCTGCCACTATTTGTTCCGACTTTATTGTATTCAAGAATTTTTTAATTCTTTATTATAAAAATTCGCCAATTTAAATTCAAAAATGATTGATCAATGTAAAATTTTGAATATGGAAGCAGTGGTGTAAATATAATTAGAAGAGAATGATTGGTTAATTAGGAATATGATTGAATTAGTTATATAATTCACGGGTTAAAAAAATAGTAATTGATGTAGTTTTTATTTATTTATTTAATGAATGGACATTTTTGTTAATGTATGCAAACTTTTATTAATGAAATGCAAATTAAAAATCCAGTAGTCTTTTTAAATTACGAAATTAATTTAATGGTTTCAACAAACCTTAGAGTATTGGTAATTTACCAATAATTAATTTATCAATCATGATATATGTGCTATTTTAATTTGTAATTTTACCTAGTATATATATATATATATAATCATGCTTAAAATGTGTCACATCAAAAGTTACACAAAGATCTAAAGAGTTTTCATATGCCATACAAATGGAGAATCAAAATTGAAATCGTGCGATTGGGTGTTGTAATTAATTTCAAGTAAAAGTTGGAGAGAGAAAAACCAATAAATATATATAATTATAGTATATAAAATGGAAATGAACAGAATTATTACCTTGTGGAAAGCAGTGAAAAAGAGATGAAATCACATGGACACGGATCCAATTGTTCCAACTACCCATCATAATTCACCTATTGCAATTCGGAAAGACCAATTAATTTACAGATCCAAAACAAACTTAAATTTGAAACAAATTAGAAAGATGCAATTTTATAAAATTTAATAATAATAATAATAAAACATAAAGCTATCAATCACATCATTCTTGACATGAAAACTTAAAAAAAATAAATAGTACACAGTAATTAATGTAAAAAGTATATTGGGGTTGACCTTACTTTATTCTGCCACTATTTGTTCCGACTTTATTGTATTCAAGAATTTTTTAATTCTTTATTACAAAAATTCGCCAATTTAAATTCAAAAATGATTGATCAATGTAAAATTTTGAATATGGAAGCTGTGGTGTGAATATAATTAGAAGAGAATGATTGGTTAATTAGGAGTATGATTGAATTAGTTATTTAATTCACGGGTTAAAAAATAGTAATTGATGTAGTTTTTATTTATTTATTTAATGAATGGACATTTTTGTTAATGTATGCAAACTTTTACTAATGAAATGCAAATTAAAAATCCAGTAGTTATTTTAAATTACGAAATTTATTTAATGGTTTCAACAAACTTTAGAGTATTGTTAATTTACCAATAATTAATTTATCAATCATGATATATGTTCTATTTTAATTTGTAATTTTACCTAGTATATATATATAATCATGCTTAAAATGTGTCGCATCAAAAGTTACACAAAGATCTAAAGAGTTTTCATATGCCATACAAATGGAGAATCAAAATTGAAATCGTGCGATTGGGTGTTGTAATTAATTTCAAGTAAAAGTTGGAGAGAGAAAAACCAATAAATATATATAATTATAGTATATAAAATGGAAATGAACAGAATTATTACCTTGTGAAAAACAGTGAAAAAGAGATGAAATCACATGGACACGGATCCAATTGTTCCAACTACCCATCATAATTCACCTATTGCAATTAATTACTCCTGGTCCACCCGCCCCCTGTAATTAATTACTTTAACTCAAAGTAATACTAACTTAACCACACCCTCCCGTCAAATACTAACTCCCCAAGCAAGATTATATCAAGCCATTCAACACCGTCCAAACGGCCGTAGGAGACACTGCGCAACAGATGTACCTAAGTTTCCCCAACTGGAGTACTTGAAGCCTTAACTTTCGGTGGAGACGAATCCGGCGAGGAGGCTCCTCTCCTACAGTGACCGCCGACGGATTCCGAAGGAGACGGCTCCTTAGAGTCGAGCCAGATCTGACCGACGTGGCCAACGCTGGCAGTTCGAGACTTCCGATGATTTGTGGAAAGGGACAACACAATAGTGGAAGCTCCACTCATAAACCAACCCTACATTAAAAACACATCATAAATTTAGTTGAGGGGTGGTTATATACTGCATTAAAAATTGGAGTACTAGGTCATTGCAATTTTTTACCCTAACAATTTTTTATTTAATGTTTCGTTGCTGTGCATGTGACATGCATAAACAAAAAGAAAAGAATATTGTGACTTGTGTGAGATGTAGACATGTAAAAAAAAGTGAATTATAGTTTTACTTATTTAAAACTTGAACTTGGATTATCCTTTGGAATGGGCCTAATTGTATATCAAACGGGCCTGGACCGATGCTTCTATATAGCCTTTTAAATTGATATCATTTGTTTCTATCGATAATAATATTATAAAATGATATTCATTAGTTTCTGCTCGCAATGCTGCGTCTGTTCCACTACAAAATGGATTAAAATAATTTAAATAGTGTGAATAAATCTAATTTCACCAAAGTATTTTTGATTTTATTTATCAATTCATGATAAATTCCTCCTTTGCTTGAAAAGCAATAAAGCTAAGTAACCTGACTATAATGCTTGAGTTAGATCTAACTGACTGAGCCTAATGTTTATGCAAATGAACGTGACTAAGAAATTAAGTTTATAATACATAAATTACTAATAAATCTCTTGATAAGATACTAATGACTACTTTAACCACCATAAAGTTTGATGGTTCTCATGACATACATGAATTTATCATCAAAGATAACAAATATTACACCAATACTTAAGTCTTCCATAATGAATGTGATTGAAAATGTATTAGTGTAGTTTACAAACTTACTACCTTCTAAGTATGATCTATTCCAAATGAATCATAACACCATGAAAAACAAATATAATGTGAATTAAATTCATGTTATGCTGAAATTAATGTTGGTTCAAAAGGAAACAAGGTTTAAAAATAATTTAAACATTAAGTTCGTTTAAAAAATAAAGAAGTTGGAACTAAACGTGGTGTTAATGTTTGGGGTATATCTCCAAAAGAATGATTTTAAGATTAATTAAGAATAAAACCTTTCATGATATAAGCTTTTACTATCTAGATATTTGTGTGATTTGCACTAAAGAAATTAAAGCAAACTAAGCACACAAATAATAGAGCCACGATAACAACACATCTTCTTATAATAGTTTACACTGCTAATTATTGATCCTATGATAATTCCTTCTTAAAGGAATAAGGATATTTCATCATCTTTAAATTTAAATTTAAATCTTCACATTATGGTTATATCTATCTTACAGGAAAAGTCTCATTCCATAAATGCTTGATACGCATTTATTAATGAAGTTGAGATAATTAGATAGAAAAGTGAAAATTATAAAGTTGGGAAGAAGTGATGAATTTTATAGCAAGTATTATGAATTATCATGCTCAATTATTAAATTATAGAAAATCTTTCATTTATGCTTAATGCAATATGTCTCGCACACCACAATAAATTGGTGTTGCAGAATGACGTAATCATACTTTATTTAATATATGGTTAGCATATTGAATGATTAATCTATACCTATGTTTTGTGGATTATATGCACCTCAAACTGCCACTTACTTGATGGTCTGAGTTTCTAGTAAAATAGTTTTCAAATACCTTATGAACTATGAATGGGTAGAAAACTCGATCTTAGGCAGTTGCATATTTTAAATTGCCCGGTAGGAATAATGATTTACATCCACGTGAAAAGAAATTGGATATAAGAAATTTAAGTGATTTCTCTATAAATTATCCTTAAAGTCTAAAGGGTATGGATTTTATGGTCTTAACCATAGTACGAGAATTTTAAAACTGGAATGTAAAATTCATTAAGAATTGTAAAATTAGTTGGAGTATGAAACCATGAAATGTGGTTATTGAAGAAGTTTGGTGGAGAATTTGAAAAAAACATTTATCTAAAACTTCTTCTAAAGTTGTTATATAGTTATCGAATAGTCAAACAACTTTCAAGGACAACATATAAGCTATTATACTCTCTTAATAAACCTGATTTTACTAAATTAATTATCAATGAGCTTTAATCAGATATATCACATCAAATAGCATTAAGAATTCATTAATGACAATATATCCGCTATTTCTAAAGATTGCATATGTGGTATAATAGAATGAGCTAAAATTTAACATATAAATGATAAAAATCCAATTTTGGAATAAGTCATGTAAAGTTCTAATTCTATTAAATGTTTAAATGCTATAAAAGACTACTTGAAATCAATGGCTCATGATGAAGTTTATAAAAGAATTGGATACATATGTATCTTTCTGATTAAGAGTGAATAGATGGCAATATCAAAAGATATAAAACTAGAGTTGTTGTTAAAGATTTTACTAAAAAAAATGGCAAAATTGTAAAGAGATATAACGAGTTATTTCAATACACGACTCATTAGAATTATCATGGCTTTGTAACTCATTATGACTTAGAGTTGTACCAAATGAATGTTATGCTAGCTTTTCTAAAAGGTGATTTGGTAGATGATCAAGTTAGATCAACTTAAGAGTTTTCCCATTGAAGAAAAAATATCACATGGTGTGTAAACTTAAAGAATCAATATACAAACTTAAGCATACTTTCATTTCATGATATCTTTTGGATTTAAAGAAAACATTGTAAATCGGTATACATATCTAAAAGTCAGTGGGAGCACATTAATTCTATATGTTGATGGTAAACTTGCTTGCAACTGATGATCTTAGTTTATTATGTGAAACCAATAAATTATTTTCCTTAAAGAACTTTGGAATTTTTAGCAACGAAAAATCAATTCTGTTGATAAATAATTTCATTGGTAATCCGTTGTTAAAAATTTCGTTGGTAATTTATATAATGATTCCCTTGATAATCCGTTGGTAATTAGCAACAGATTGAATTCCGTTGCTAAAATAGAGAATAAATCTGTTGGCATTCCGTTGCTAAAATAAATGTCATTTCTGTTGCTAATCCATTGCTAATTACCAACGGATTGAATTCCATTGCTAAATTTGGTTGCTAAAAAATATTTTTTTTGTAGTGTACTCCCTCCGTCCCGGAAAACCTTTCACGTTTACTATTTCACGTTGTTTAAGAAAAGTTGCACTTTTTGACCAACTTTATTGACTTTGGAGGGTATTGTAGTATTTTTAGATAATAAAAAATAGTATAAAGTAATGATATGTATGTGAAAAATGAGTGACAAATTTGAATTTAAAGTAACTTTTGAGATTGTTGGATAAAATGGTGTTTCCTTTTTTGGGGTGTGAAAGGTTTTGTGGAACAAACAAATGAGGAAAGTGTGAAAAGTATTATGGGATGGAGGGAGTGTTAAAAATTGTTTAGAAGTAGTTTACAATATCATTATCACTTTTCATTAATTATGTATAATTTTTTATTAAAATATTACCATTTTTTATGCATTTCAAAGAAACTATTCCGTAAGACGATCTCACACAAGTCTTTGTCTGTTTATATTACGTGGCACAAGTTTTAAGATTTTAAAATTAAATAAATTCAACACCCGAAGAAAAATAATAATATGCATTTTATGAAATTAATGTACGTGTTGTTACTCATGTAACGAAGTGAATCGTGAGAATATAACGCACATCGATGTTAGTCATACAATGAAGTGAGACATGATAACAACAATGCTTAATATACTATGTTGTGATAGCTAAGTTAATATTCATATCTATTTTTGATGAATTTTCAAATAACAGCACTGCAAATTTTTAGCTACATTTATATATATTACTCTTTAAATTATCATTTTGTTATCAATTATTTTTTAGAGTAAATTAAATAATCATAATAATTTCTAGTAATTAATTAAGTGGGGGGTGGTTGCAGGTGATACATGATAACATAGAGAATGAAGGAGCAGAGGATGAGCAATCAAAACTCCCACTCCTCGTTTATGTCTCCCGCGAGAAAAGACCATCCTACCCTCATCGCTTCAAAGCTGGAGCTCTCAATGCTTTGGTCCGTTCCCTACATAATTCGTTTGCAATTAATCTTAAGTTTGTGCAAATTAGGAAGAATAAATAAATTAACTGCAAACATAGTAATATATTAATGAAAAAAACTTTGCAATACATAATTTAAAAGAGACACCCTCTTTTTGAGACGGGTTTTTGTGAGACGGTTGTGAGATGAGTCAACCCATTATTAAAGTATACTTATTATATAGGTAAAATATGTTTATTCATAATTAAAGTATGTCAATAATGAACTATATTATAACACCTTAAAATCATACTCCCCGTCCACGGTTAATCTATCCATTTTATCATTTTTGGGCGTCCATCCTTAGTCTATCCATTTCCATTTTTGCACTATTGGGTCCCCATCCTCCACTAATACAAATAAAATATGGAACCCACATCCTCCACTAATACAACTATCTACTACACATAAAATAATAATACACCTCCACGTGCAAAAAGCAAATTGATACATTGGAGATGGACGGAGGAGGGAGTACTTTAATTCACTATTTATCATATTTTAGAAACATATTTTAACAACCATTAAGCATATACTTTGTTTATATAATAAACATATTTTAACACGTCTCACATATATAATGTCTCACAAGAAAATTTGTCTTTAAAAGAGAAAAGTAATTTTATAGACCGATGTTATTAAATTTTGGGATTGATGTGATATTTCCGTTTCTATAAAACACACACGTTTATGAAACACAAGGGGTGGGATTGAGAATTAACAGTGAAAGTAAGTGTTTGTTTTTGATGAGTGTAGCTTCGAGTATCAGGGATAATGAGCAATGGTCCTTATGCACTTGTGTTGGATTGTGACATGTACTGTAACGATCCCACGTCAGCCAAACAAGCCATGTGTTTTCATCTCGATCCCTCCTTGTCGGATTCTCTATCATATGCTCAGTTCCCTCAGATCTTCTATAATGTCAGCAAGAATGACATCTATGATGGCCAAGCAAGAGCTGCTTATAAGGTACTACGTACTTGAACTACACATCGGATCTTCTGCGCCATTTCCGTGCATCATCTTCTGTGCCACATGTTAAGTGATTGACACAAGAAAGGGGGAAATAAATCCAACCATTTGCCCCAAGGGTTTAAGGATTAGAGTATAGTTTCTCTTTCCTACGTATCATCCATCTAATGGTGTGGTACATGAGAATGGTACAGAGAATTAATTAAAAAAAATCCTACCTCTCTCTTTCTCTCATTCTTGATTTTCTTTGACAGACTAAGTACCAAGGCATGGATGGGCTGGAAGGCACTCTTTGTGCTGGTACTGGTTACTACATCAAGAAGAAGACTTTGTTTTGTGGTCGTAATCAACAAGGTATATATACACATTCTTCTTAATCAAAATTTGATTAGTTACATTTTGATACTATTATACATGCTAGATGATTGACATGTATAGTGTGGTAGAAAAATCTGAAATTCTTTCTATAGGGCTGATATTTTTCTTATAGGATATAGTTTTGTATACGTATGACAGTCATTCATCTGCTGGAGATGTAACGCCAAATGTAGTAGGAGATCCGAACTGGATCCGACTATTAACAGTATAAGAAAATGTAAAACTGAATGTTTGGATTGATGAATAGATGAGTACCTTGAAGAAGCAGAAAAGAAGTTTGGTTTGTCCAGAAAGCAGATTGATTCAGTTCAAGAACTCAACAGAAATAATGATAAGGTGTACAAAAGACACATCTGATGCAACACTAGCAGAAGCCAATAAACTGGCAACTTGCACATATGAACACAACACCACATGGGGAAAAGAAGTAAGACACACTACCTATGATTCATTTTGCTCATTAAATTCACTCAGGAAATAATGATAGATCTTGAAAAAAAACTGAAAGCAGATAGGGTATTCGTACGAGAGTTTGTTGGAGAGCACATTCACGGGGTATCTGCTGCACTGCAAGGGCTGAAAATCAGTGTATCTGTACCCAGAGAGGCCGTGTTTCCTTGGATGCACGACGATCGACATGAAGGATGCGCTAGTCCAGCTCATGAAGTGGGCATCGGGCCTGGTTCAATTCGGGCTGTCCAGGTTCAGCCCTCTCACGTATGGAATGGCCAGGATGCCTCTTCTTCAAAGCATGTGCTATGGATACTTTGCGTTTTCGCACCTTCTCTCCGTTGCATGCTTGTTGTACGGCATTGTTGTTCCACTCTGCTTCTTCCTCGGCGTCCCGCTCTACCCTAAGGTAAACTAACCATATCTTTAGATGATTAAATATTATTCTCCTCGTCCCAATAATTTTTGCATACTTCCTTTGTAATTTAAAAAATTACTGGAAGGGAGTATTCAATAGTGTGACAAATATTGATGGCATACATAACTATTTAATATACGTACATATACATTTCATTTCTAAAGAGAGAACGAAAAATGATTACTATTTCAAACCTAATCAAATTAAAGAAGATGCATGTATGTAGATTGTAGTTTGACAGATGACTGAGAAATAGTATATGATTCTATAGTGATATTATTAATGTAAGATGGAGTAATACATACAATTTGGACTACGTATAAGATGAACATTTACATTCTTATTCCTTGTTTATGATAATAATTTTAATGAATCAAATTAACATTCTCTTAACTATATAGTATGTCACAAAAGGGTAAACAAGGTTTCACTGTATATATACTCCATCGAGTTACATTTAATGTTTGTACGGAGATTAAGGAATATAATATTTTAATGTATAGTGGATAGACGTATTCGTATGCATGCATGCATAGTTCATGCACAACACACCTCCATAACACGAATTTCTTTATCAAATGCAGGTGACAAGTCCATGGTTTGCAGCATTTGCAGCCACATTCGTTTCGTCAACGTTGCAACACGTATATGAAGTGATTTCGAGTGGGGGGTCGATGAGGACAGTGTGGAACGAGCAGAGAATCTGGCTAATAAGAACAGTGACAGCATGTCTGTTTGGATGCATGGATGTGTTGATGAAGTATGTAGGCATTGCTAAGGCCAGTTTCAGGCTTACCAACAAGGCCATCGATCAAGAAAAGCTCGACAGGTACGAGAAAGGAATTTTCGACTTCCAGGGAGCTAGGATGTTTATGATTCCATTGACAATGATGGTGTTGCTAAACCTGGCTTGCTTCATCGGCGGCACTAAAGGCCTTGTCGCAGCTGGAGGGGCCGCGGTGACGGAGATATTCGGACAAGGGGTGTTGACACTCTATATTATTCTTCTCAGCCTTCCCATTCTTCAAGGACTTGTTCCTAGAGCCGTCAAAATGTGTTAAGTCTGTTGGGTCAGCCCGCCTCCCTATTGAAAAGTGATGGGTTGGATTTTAAATTTATGAACTCATTTAAAGGCAGGTTTATATATGCCATAGGCTAGCCTGACTGCGGGTTTTGGCAAGTTGAGGCGGGGTAGCCCGCCAAATTTATTGTTATTTAATTTTTTAAATTTATATACAATATAAAAAGTAAAAGATAAAAGTTCATGGATTACCTTAATTTAATTTCAAATAAATTCTAAATTTAAAATAATATTGAAGATAATCAGACAAATAAATCATGCAGCTATGTTTTTCATATGGTGATGGCAGCGCATTCTACTCTCTTTTTTCAATGTAGCATCAATAATGTAATTTTTACTTTTTAATCCATTCATCATTGTTTTAAGCTTAATCTTCATTATAACGATAATATTAATATAATAAAATTAAATCACAAATACAATTAAATAAAATAGAATAATAAAGGTGGGTTGGCCAGCATGAATGGGTTGACCCTAGCATATTTAGCCAAAATCCCACCTTAAACCATGATTGTTTAAATTCACTTGGTTGAGGGCTGCCTCATCCGTCTATTTTGACAGCTTTATTTGAGAACAAGCTTGGAATATGATGATCAAGATCAGATTTCTAATTTTGATTTCCTTATTTAATCTGATTGGAGTTTGGAATTGTGCAGAGGTAATTTTAAGTATTTTATTGGTTTAAAAAAAATCAGTGAAATATATTTATGGAATATTTTACAATTATGAATTCATAAATGCTTTCATGATGGTAAATTCAAAATTTCAATCTGGAACTTAATTATCAATAGCAAATTCTTATGAATTAAATTCAATTTTTGCCCAATAACTAAAATAAAATTCGATTTCTATCTCAAAAAAATAAATAGTTTAATTTTATCTTATAACTCACGAATTTGTTGATTTTTAATCAATTTTATCAAAAACGCTAATTTTGTCTAAAAGCCCCAAATGCGCCGCACGCAAGGACGAAAATATCCCGATATATCCACAATATATCCATTTTTTGAGAGTACCGATATCGATATAGGGAAAAAGGATATATATTTTCTGATATCGAGGATATATCGAGAAATATAGATAACAATATCGATATCGAATTGCCACAATTCAAATTTTCCCAGATATCGAGATATATCAATGAAATATCAATACAATATCGAGAATATATCAAAAATATCTAAAAATTATCTATAATATTAAAAAAATAAAATATTTTTTATTTTACTAACCAAATACTTTTTTTGACTAAGTAAATCAAGAGGGTTTAATCATTATTCAATCATGCCTCAATAACATAGTGATTGGATTAGCCCACACTATCCAATCCATAGTCAAACAATTGGACAATATAGAACGACGTACTACTGATACATTCAGAACTATGTTCAGAATTTCTTTAATTTGATTAGTTGGTACCAATATTGTTTAGATCTAGACGGCATGACATATTTTACATTTGAGTCTCATAGATCATCATTTTAGTATTAGTTATTATGTATATTAAATTAAACAAGTAGTAATTTGTATGACTCCAAACTATTTAAATATGTTATTGATTTGCTTATCATGTGTTATGAGTTCTATTGAGATTTTAAAGTATATTTATTATATATTAAAATTAGTTATAATATATTAAAAAGTTAATAACTTAATTTTCTTCAATTTTTTCAAGTTTTCGTGATTTTTTAAATTTTTACTGATATCGATATTGATATTCAATATATCCATTAATATATCCGTAAATTTGAGGTACCGATATTTTAATCGATATCGATATTTTCATCCTTGGGCGCACATGAATCTTTAATTTGAGGCTTGAGAACCCAAAATTCCCCTTCCATATTCTCTTATTGGGAATGCGCTACTGAACCCACCCTAGTTAGGACGGATTCTCATGGATGAAGGTGAGAGTGACATGGAAGTCAACGATGAAAATAATGATAGAGAAAACCTAATTTCTAAACTAAACAGATATCAATTCTTTAAATGACCAAATTTACTCTAAAAATCGGCAAAAATAAAGTAATCCATTCTTCATAACACAAGTTTTTCACTATTTCCTCTTTTTTTTTTTCCACTGTACTCTTTAATCTCCAAAAAGTATAAAAGTTTTAAAACATATAACCCCTTACTACATCATATTTTAAAAAATATCACTCTCATCTAACTCACATAATTACTTACTTTATTATTTATTTATTAATTAAAAATATTACAATATCCCTAAAAAATTAGTAAAAAAAAACAACTTTAATTTCTTAAATTCCCATATTTACGGTTATGGTGAATAGCTAATCAATTATCTCCATTAAAATTGAAGATTCAATAATCAATTGGACTAAATGGAGTATACTTTATTCATTTCTTTTATGTCACTCATGTACGATATATAGAATATGTTACCATGAAATATAATACTCCATGTAACACATAACATATTGATGTATAAAATACACGAGGATTAGTTTGTTATTACGAAGATGCACTTTGCTTAAGTCAAAGGAAAGAGAACTAAATATTCATGCATGCGAAAACACACACACGTATGATGTGTGTGTGTGTGGATTAATGCTTTATTTTGTCATTTATACAAGCCACAGATGGGCCATTGTATTACTCGAATAAAATAAATAAATTCCTTATCAATCAAACCAAAGTATTAATCCAATCTCTGAATTCAAAATTTGTTCCAAAATTTGTTGTTTACCATCCATATTATCTCTATATAAACACCATCATTATAATTAATTAATCCAAGTAATCTCTCCAAAATGGCTTCAACTTCTCTCCACACCAGCTACGGCCTAATCAGGCCCTCTCCTCTCAACACGTGTACCGTCCAGACGTCACGCGCCGCCCTCGGCCGCCTCCACATGGCCCTCCACTCGGCGGTCGTAGCGGCGCTCCTTTATTACAGAGTCTCGAACCTCGTTCGAGGCACTGTACCGCTTCTGTCATGGGGATTGATCACTCTTTCCGAGGTGATCTTCACCTTTGTCTGGATCCTTGCGCAGGCTTTCCGGTGGAATCCGGTGGTGAGGGCAGTGGCGCCGGAGAATCTGCCGCGGGACGATCAGCTGCTGGGGGTGGACGTGTTCGTGTGCACGGCGGACCCGAAGAAGGAGCCGGTGGTGGAGGTGATGAACACGGTTTTGTCGGCCATGGCGTTGGAGTATCCGGTGGAGAAGCTGGCGGTGTACTTGTCGGACGACGGCGGCGCCGCCGTGACGTTGTATGCGATGAAGGAGGCTTGTCTGTTTGCGAAGAGTTGGGTTCCGTTTTGTCGGAAATATGGGGTGAAAACAATGTGTCCGGAGGCTTTCTTTTCATCTTTTGGTGAAGAAGAAAGAGAACTCCTGGGGAGTCATTATGATCAATTCAAGGAAGAAGAAGAAAAATTGGAGGTAAATTAATAAGTGTTACAAAAAAAATTAAAATTCCCACTTTTTATATTATAATTTTTTGTTGAGTATTTTAAAAAATACATTTTCTAAAAAATAAATTATTTACTATTAACATTAATTAAAATATATCTTTAACAAGAGGTTCATTGTTTTCATCTATAGTAAGTCCATGCAACATTTAACTTCAACTATAACATACTCCCTCCCTCTTAAAGAGGGGCATTTGGTTTTTGACACGTAAATTAAATAGTATTATTGTTTAATATGTAGTGAGTAGTTGTATTAGTAGAAGTATGAATCCTAACATTTAATTATATTAGAGGGAATGCATGTGCCTCATGTATGTAAAAAAGGAAAGTGGATTATTTAGGTGAGACGACCAAAATAGAAAAATTGTCCTCTTAATATGGGACGGAGGGAGTACTAAATTTGAGCATATAATACACATCTCCGGTTACATTTTCAGTTACTATTCAATAACATATTCAATAACAAGTAGTAGGAGAGAAAAAATTCTTAAAAGAAAGTATTAACTTTAAGGGAGAAATTATTGAGATTTTCTTACCGCACACGTGTTACTCATCTATATACTTATTTTAAACATATGTTGAGATTTTCTTATACACGTGTTACTCATCTATATACTTATTTTAAACATCCTATTTTACCCGTCGTTTGAACTATCATATTAATATATTGTACATCAAATGTTGCATAAGATATTAATCTTAAAAAGGTGGTTGGAAAATAAATTTTTTAATGTCACAAATTAGATTAAATTAATATTGAGACTATGTTCAAGATTTGCTGGTGATAATGACAAGTTGCATATATGTAGGATGATTTTTGTTGGTTATGAAAAATATTATAAATGTAGTGATGTATAACATAGAGGTAGAGTGTGCAGTCAAACTATGATAGTTTCAAGAGAAATGTGGAGAAGGCGGCAGAGCTTGAAGACTCTGTCAACGAGGACAGACCCCCTCATGTTGAGGTATATACATACATATACATACGTGTTATTTTTACGTTTTCTTAAATGATATTATTGCTTTTAATTAAAAATATTATTAATTTTTATTTGTACTATAAATTATTTATAAAATAATTAAGTACACTATTATCACATTTTATTAGTCTGAATATCATTATTTATTAAAATATTATTGCTTTTTATCCGTCTTACGAAAGTTTTCTCGTGAGATGCTCTCACACAAGTATTTGCCAAATAAAATAAATATTAATATTTTTTATTAAATATAATTATTAATTTATGAAAAAATATTAATTTTCCATTTTATGAAGTAATTTTGGGATAATTTTTACTGTGAAATTATAATTACACGCGAAATTAAATTAAAGGGTTAATCATTTCACTATTTTGAAATGAAATAAACTGAAGTTACACAACACTCGAAGAAAATTAATAATATGGGTTTTATGGAATTTATGAACATTTTACTCGAAGTGACACAAAATATGTAATAGGATATCTTGAAAGTTAATATTCTTATCTATTTTTATGAATTTTCAAATAATAATAGTGCAAATTTTTTAATTTGTTACGTTTATATTTATTTTTTTGGTCTTATTTTTTTTTAAAAAAAAAGTCATAGTAATTGGTTTTTGGTAATTAAGTAGGGGGTTGGTATTGCGTGAGACCGTCTCACGTGAGACCATTTTACACTTTTTAAAATAGTTATCACATTCACTATAAAATGTTATCACTTTTGTTATAAAATGTTATCACTTTTCATTTATATTTTAAATTGTTCATGAAATAACATTATCGTTTTTCATTAATTTAGTATCACTTTTCAATAATATAAAAGTTATCACTTTTTGACCGTCTCACGTAAACTTTTACGTAAGACCGTCTCACACAAGCATTTGCCTTAATAGGTAGTGGTGGTTGCAGGTGATATATGATAATAAGAAGAATGAAGGAAGTGTGGATCAGCAATCAAAACTCCCACTTCTCGTTTATGTCTCCCGCGAGAAAAGACCATCCTACCCTCATCGCTTCAAAGCTGGAGCTCTCAATGCTTTGGTTCGTACTTCTTTTGCATTTTTACCATTTCTAATCCAATCCACGCTACCTAACTACTGCAATCTTACTATCTTAATTGCTAATTAGGTAAAGTATTATTTTTGTGTATTATTTTTGTATCACTCAAACTGAGTGACATGTAAAAGGGGATGAAATTTAACTATTATTCTTAGGTTTATACTTTCCTAAAAATCTAGGGTTATATTTTTCTTTTTTAGATATAGTTTCACATCTATCTTATGCGTCATCTATTGGCATAGGAGACGTTATACCGAAATGACACAGGGAATCCGTATCGTATTATTTTAATGTAAAATATTTGTACTCCATGAGATCTAGGATGCTACATGTCTCCATTATTCCACGTTACTTAGCGTGAAACTATGATTGAAACACGATTGTGAAAAAGGGACTGCATATCATATGGTTGTAACAAAGCATTGTTTTTTATAAGTGCAGCTTCGAGTATCAGGGATGATGAGCAATGGGGCTTATGCACTTGTGTTGGACTGTGACATGTACTGTAATGAACCTGCGTCAGCCAAGCAAGCCATGTGTTTCCATCTTGATTCCTCCTTGTCGGATTCTCTCTCGTATGTTCAGTTCCCTCAGATCTTCTACAATGTCAGCAAAAATGACATCTATGATGGCCAAGCAAGAGCTGCTTATAAGGTATATATACTCAAATTAAAAAAAAAAAAAAAAAAAAAAAACTACGTCTCTCTCTCTCTCATTCTTGATTTTCTTTGACAGACAAAGTACCAAGGCATGGATGGGCTTGGAGGCACTGTTTGTGCTGGTACTGGTTACTACATCAAGAAAAACACTTTGTTCTCTAGTCGTAATCAACAAGGTATATATATTCTCGTTTTCATCAAAATTTAATTGTCCGTTATATTTTGGTGTTACATTTCTTATTAGATGATTGATGGTCAGTAAAAAAATCAGAAATTTTCCTCGTAGACATATGTTTTCCTTTTAGGACATAGTTTAAACTATATCCTTCAAAGTGTTTGGTTTATCAAAATTATTAACTAGGTGGGTAAATATAGCTTAAAAATGTCATATACTAGGAATGAGAATGAGAATTATCTTAGTTCTATGTTAGTTTAATGGGTTATTATAACACACCTCCCCCTTACGTTCTAATCCACCGGGCCCCTTGCTTTCAACTAAGCTCGCTTAAATGAAATTAGTGTTTAAATTTCCTTTTTTTAGTAATTTTTTAAGGTTCATGGAATATTATTAACTCAATTTGAACCAAACACTCCCGTAAACATGTAATCTATCTAATGGTTAACAACAGCTGAATATATTAGTAAGAAAATATAAATCTCATGAACAGATAAGTACCTTGAAGAAGCAGAAAAGAAGTTTGGTTTGTCCAGAAAGCTGATTGATTCAATTCAAGAACTCAGCAGAAATAATGATAAGGTTTACAAAAGACACATATCTGATGCAACCCTATCTGAAGCCAACAAAGTGGCAACTTGCACATATGAACACAGCACCAGATGGGGAAAAGAAGTAAGACAAACTACTCATGATTAATTTTCTTATTAAATTCACTAAAGAACTAATGATTAATCTTGGAAAAAACTGAATGCAGATAGGGTATTCGTACGATTGTTTGCTGGAGAGCACGTTCACGGGGTATCTGCTGCACTGCAAGGGCTGGAAATCAGTGTATCTGTATCCAGACAGGCCGTGTTTCCTAGGATGCACGACGATCGACATGAAGGATGCTCTAGTCCAGCTCATGAAGTGGGCGTCGGGCCTGGTTCAAGTCGGGCTGTCCGGGTTCAGCCCTCTCACTTATGGAATGGCCAGGATGCCTATCCTCCAAAGCATGTGCTATGGATACTTTGCGCTTTCGCACCTTCTATCCGTTGCATGTGAGTTGTATGGCGTTCTTCTTCCGCTCTGCTTCTTCTTCGGCGTCCCACTCTACCCAAAGGTAAACTGAGCTCATAATTTATAGATCCATGCATCATGCATGAAATGATTAAATATAACACAAGCTATTTATTTTTCCTTGCAAACATAGAATTAGTACGTAGTTAAAGTGACATGGCTATCATTCAATCTTTTAGTGTTACAAATGATGGCATACATTACTATTTAATCGCCTCCATATAGCAATATTTCATTTCTAATGAGAAAATGAAAAATAATCATTTCAAACCTAGATAAAAGGATGCATGTATGTAGTTTGATAAATTATGTATGATTCTATAGTGATATAAATAATGTAACGTAATGCTTATTTATAATACATAAAAATTGGAATATATATTTAATATGTAAACAAACTTTTATGGAATTAATGGATAGTGTCATATGGCTTTTAGGGCACGGGATGTTCTTTGACACATTTGTGTGACATCTCCTGTAACACCTGCTTATGGAATGACACGTGTCGTGGTGGATAAATTCAATCCCTTGCCCCAAGGATTGACTAGTTAACTTAGAGTATAGTTTCTCTTCTCTCTCTTACGTGCCACTCATCCAACGTAGTGTCACAAGAGATGTCATACCAAAATGTCACAGAAGATCCAGACCCGGCTTTTAGTTCCAACTTGATTTTATATATAGAGGATCATCAATCTCAACTTAGATATAGGCTACATTATATGGGCTATCCATCGAATTCTCTATATCACTTTGATACATCATCTTTTATGCCACATTGTTGGATGATGAATGACACGTAGGAGAGAAAGAGAAACTGGAGTATAATTTAAAAAGGAAATCTTAAATCTAGGGGCAATATGGTTTGATTTCTTTCTCATTTTATGTGTCAATCATATAACGCGTGACATAGAAGATGTATGAAAATGACGCAGTGGCTTAATATGAATAGCACTTAGAGAGAGATGTCATTACACCCTAAAAAAGCAAAAATTAGTATGTTACAAAAAAATTGCACAGGAAATCTGGTGCTTATTAGCTTCCAAACTAGATTACGCATGCATGCATAGTTCAAACTAAACACGCCCCATAACACGGATTGCAATATTAAATGCAGGTGACAAGTCCATGGTTTGCAGCATTTGCAGCCACATTCGCTTCGTCAACGTTGCAACACGTATACGAAGTGGTTTCGAGTGGGGGGACGATGAGGACGGTGTGGAACGAGCAGAGAATCTGGTTGATAAGATCAGTGACAGCATGCTTGTTTGGATGCATGGATGTGTTGATGAAGTACATAGGCGTTGCTAAGGCGAGTTTCAGGCTTACCAACAAGGCCATCGATCAAGAAAAGCTCGACAAGTACGAGAAAGGAATTTTCGACTTCCAAGGAGCTAGGATGTTCATGATTCCATTGACAATCATGGTTTTGCTAAACTTGGCTTGCTTCATCGGCGGCGCTAAAGGCCTCGTCGCCGCGGGAGGGGCCATGGCGATGGAGATGTTCGGACAGGGGGTGTTGACACTCTATGTTCTTCTTCTCAGCCTTCCCATTCTTCAAGGACTTGTTCCCAAAGTTGGAAAATGATGATCAAGATCAGGCTTCTAATTGATTTCTTTCTTTCTTTCTTTTTTTTTTTAATCTGATTGGAGTTTGGGGTTGTTTAGTTGCAAAAGTATATAGAATTAATATATTACATATCATGCTTTTTGAACTTTGATGATGGTAAAGGTTAAGTCTGGAATGATATCTGTATTGCAAATGTGATCTCCCTCACTAATCAATTAATCTTGTATTTCAACCAACAAAAGTCATCCCTGGGTAAATAATTATGATCACTGAGGCTTTTTAGTTTCAAAGTCCTTAGGTCTGATTCTGAAACTAGAGAGAGATCAATAGATGGATGATCAATAAAAAAAATTATTTTTTTTTAAAAAAATTCTTTTAAGAAAATTGATATTTTGTGATTTGTTGTTGTTTCTCAAATTATAAGATTTTTGTGTCATTTTTTTCCCTATCTTTTAGTATAATACTAAGTTGCACTAAAAAAACTTTTATCAAATGAATATTTACCAACGGAATTCAATCCGTTGATAATTACCAATGATTGATTAGCAATCAAAATGACATTTTTCTATTAGCAATGGAATGACAACGAATTTATTCTCTAAATTGAATTCCGTTGGTAATTACCAAGGAAATTTTTATATAAATTACCAACGGAATTTTTAGCAACGGATTACCAATGAAAATTTACTAACGGAATTCATTGTTAATCCGTTGATAAACAATTTAATAATGGAATTAAGGATTTTATGATTAACAATTTAATAATGGAATTAAGGATTTTATTAATGGAATAATCCATCGTTAAAAAACAGTTTTTTTGGTGTTCTCTTCTAAGTATGAGGGCGAAGTTGGTGGAACAACTTGTCTCCATTCCTCTCTAAGCTAATCAGTATAAGGTCTTTTCCTTAATTAGTGAGTAATTTTTTTTAATTATTATAATTAATATCTTAAATTTTAAGGGTAAAGTATACCCTAAATCACTAAGATAAAATTATAATTATACCATAAACTCTAAATTTTAGAATTTAATTATACCCTAATTTTTAAAGTAAATTATACTCTAAATCATAAAAGTAAAATTATAATTATACTCTAAATTCTAAGCCTTAAAAATGAAATATACTCTAAACACGAGAGTAAAATTACAGTTAAATTCTCATAATTAACCTTATATTCTAAGATAAACAATAAATTCTACCGGTAAAATATGCTTTAAACCATTCCTAAACCAAGAAATAATTATACCCCTAAAATTAAATTTAATAATGAAAGAAAAAAAAATTAAGACAAAAAATGAAAAAAAAAGAAAAAAACCAAAAATAATCAGCGCACGGTTGTAAAGATTGAATTTGGTGGACTAACTCCGCAAAGTTATGCTCCTAAATGAGGTTTGAATGTGTAGCAGATTTAATTCCTTTCTTCGGTGTGTACAATTCTAACTCCCATTCTCATTATTGGGTAATCATTACACTCAGAAATTAAAATCTAAAAATTCAAGATTAATTTCCTCTATCAGATAGAAGCCAGGTATGTAATGTTTTACAATAGCAGCTAATTACTAAGTTCCAATCTTTAATTTGATTCTGCAAAATTGCTATCCCATGTTTAAAATCATGCATACTTGTAGTTGAGGATTTAATATTATCTCAAAAAGAACAATACATGTTACAATTTTACTGCCCACCAGGTGTATGATAAAATGCCCCACACACATAACTCACCATCAATTCTTGTTTTACCTTCGCCTCCAAGATCCCATCTTACGTGGTTCTGAATTTGAATTTTCCAGGGCAATTATAAACCATTTACAACATCAATTACAATAAAGCAACAACTTAACTTCAATTCACACAAATCCACTTCTGAAACAACAATTTCACCTTGGATCACACAATCCTTTTTTTTTTTAATAACAACTTCATCTCGGATCACACATATCCTTATAACCAATATTTTTCCAAATCATACAGATATATTTTCATCAGTTTCCAGTCACACCGATCTATATAGAACAATAATGTTATTATTTCAAATCAAATAAATCCAAAACTTATTTCGTAAATTTATCACAAATAATTTACAAATAATATTATTGAATATAAAACATATTTTCCCCAAATCACATAAATCTACAACTTGTACCACAAATTAATCCCAAATAATTTATAGCGTAATTAAAATAATCACAAATAATTCATAAATAATTATCACATATTAATCACAAATAATTCACAAGATAATTACTCACCAAATATTCACAAATAAATCAAACAACATATTTATGCATTGTAGTTGGACATCTACTTACTTGGACTTCGACAATAGTAACACTATAGACCCGTGAAGAACCGTAACTACTCTCTCTCTCTCTCTCTCTCTCTCTCTCTCTCTCTCTCTCTCTCTCTCTCTCTCTCTCTCTCTCTCTCTCTCTCTCTCTCTCTCTCTCTCTCTCTCTCTCTCTCTCTCTCTCTCTCTCTCTCTCTCTCTCTCTCTCTCTCTCTCTCTCTCTCTCTCTCTCTCTCTCTCTCTCTCTCTCTCTCTCTCTCTCTCTCTCTCTCTCTCTCTCTCTCTCTCTCTCTCTCTCTCTCTCTCTCTCTCTCTCTCTCTCTCTCTCTCTCTCTCTCTCTCTCTCTCTCTCTCTCTCTCTCTCTCTCTCTCTCTCTCTCTCTCTCTCTCTCTCTCTCTCTCTCTCTCTCTCTCTCTCTCTCTCTCTCTCTCTCTCTCTCTCTCTCTCTCTCTCTCTCTCTCTCTCTCTCTCTCTCTCTCTCTCTCTCTCTCTCTCTCTCTCTCTCTCTCTCTCTCTCTCTCTCTCTCTCTCTCTCTCTCTCTCTCTCTCTCTCTCTCTCTCTCTCTCTCTCTCTCTCTCTCTCTCTCTCTCTCTCTCTCTCTCTCTCTCTCTCTCTCTCTCTCTCTCTCTCTCTCTCTCTCTCTCTCTCTCTCTCTCTCTCTCTCTCTCTCTCTCTCTCTCTCTCTCTCTCTCTCTGGATGCATGGGCATCACCCAAAGCACCCATGTATATATAGGCAAAGTAGGGTGTGGGGTGTCGGCAACTCTCCCCTTTTTTTGTTTATTATTATTATTATATTATAATAATTATTATTATTATTAATTAGACATGCATGTATGTGTCATCCCACTCAACTAAAGTTTCCACTAACCCAAGCACTCAACCTTATAATTATTATTATTAATAATTTATTATTATTATTATTATTATTATTAAAAACACCAACTCCACTACTTATATTATATAATAGTAATAATTATTATTATTATAGTAATAATTATTATTTATTATCTAAATTAATGCACATAAATATTTATGCACACATATATTCACATATTGTCACCATTTTTTAGCACGGATGTATCAAATAAAGTATAAAGATAAATAAAATGTAAAAACAATTACCACATAATTATCACATTATTATCACATAATTATAAAATGCACATAATACAAATTAAATTATATTGACACATGAGTAGTGAGAAGCCTGGGTATTACATTCTCCCCACCTTATAAAAATTTTGTCCTCGAAATTTACTTACCTGAAGAGTTCTGGATACTTAGCCATCATTTCATCTTCTCTTTCCCAAGTAGCCTCCTCAACTAACTGGTTCCTCCATAATACATTCACTAATTGTATCTCTTTATTTCTGAGCTTCTTCACTTCTCGCCGTAAGATCCCAACTGGTATTTCCTCATAACTCAAATCTTCTTTTAATTCAACTGGTTCCTGCCTGAGAATATGAGATGGATTCGGAACATTTTTTTCTCAACACGGACACATGAAACACGTCATGTACTCTTGACATGGACGCTGGTAATTCGAACCTATATGCAATACTTCCAACTCTCTCAATGATAGTGAACGGTCCAACATATCTTGGATTAAGTTTCCCTTTCCTTCCAAACTGCATTACCCCTTTCTTTGGAGATACTTTCAAGAATACTTGATCACCCACTTCAAATTCTAATTCCCTTCTCCGTTTGTCGGCATAACTTTTCTGTCGATCCTGAGCATTTTTCATCTTTGCTCGAATATGGTTAACAACTTCTGACATTTCACGAATCAAGTCTGGACCCAAAAGTTTTCTCTCTCCAATTTCATCCCAATGTACTGGAGATTTACACTTTCTACGTACAGTGCTTCATATGGTGCCATCCCAATAGTGGACTGGTAGCTGTTATTGTACGAAAACTCTATCAAAGGCAAAAATTTACTCCACTGACCTTGAAAGTTCAACACACATGCTCTAAGCATATCCTCCAAAATCTGTATTGTATTCTCTGATTGACCATCTGTCTGTGGATGGAATGCTGTGCTGAAGGATAACTGTGTCTCCAATGCCTTATGCAAACTCTTCCAGAAAGCAGACAAGAATCTCGTATCTCTATCTGATACAATGGTAAGTGGTACTCTATGGAATCTGACAATCTCCTGAATATATAGTTGAGCATAATGATCCATAGAGTACGTAGAAGCAATAGGAAGAAAATGGGCTGACTTAGTCAAACGATCCACAATAACTAAAATGGCATTGTGACCTTTCACTGTCTTCGGTAGTCTAGTGATAAAATTCATAGTGATATCCTCCCACTTCCATTCTAGAACAAATAAAGACTGTAAAGTTCCTGCTGGTCTCTGATGTTCGGCCTTGACTTGCTGACAAGTTAAACATTGCTCCACATATTGAGCGACATTTATCTTCATCCCTGGCCACCAATAATGTAACTTCAAGTCTATATACATCTTAGTAGCTCCTGGATGTACACAGTACGGTGTTGAATGAGCCTCTGCCATCACTTTCTTCCAAATGTCGTCCACATCAGGTAGACATAATCGACCTCTATAATGAATCACGCCATCATCTCTTAACTGAAAGTCAGAAGACTTTCCAAAGTTGACATTATTCTTTATCTTGTCAAACAACTTATCCACCTCTTATCCCTGTCGAATCTTATCCATCAAAGTTGGTCGAAGTGTCAAAGCTGCTATTTTTGCTTCCAACGATCCTTCCTGAACGATCTCCACACCCATTCTTTGCAAGTCAAGCAACTCTGGTTTCTGATTTAGGCTTGCAGCAGCCACACTCTGTATTGCCTTTCGGCTCAATGCATCAGCAACGACATTAGCTTTACCCGGATGATAATTGGTAACACAGTCGTAGTCCTTCACTAATTCCAACCATCTTCTCTGCCTCATGTTCAACTCTTTCTGAGTGAAGAAGTACTTCAAACTCTTATGATCAGTATAGATTTCACAATGTTCCCCATATAGATAATGCCTCCAAATTTTGAGTGCAAACACCACTGCAGCTAACTCATGAGTTGGGTAGTTCTTCTCGTACTCCCTTAATTGTCTAGATGCATATGCTATTACTCTCCCATTTTGCATCAATACACATCCAAGACCATTCTTCGAAGCATCACTATAAACCTTGAAATTTTCTGTCTCCTTATGAATAGTTAAGATAGGTGCTGATGTCAACCGTCTCTTCAATTCTTGAAAACTCTGTTCACATGCCTCCGTACATGTGAACCTCACATTCTTTCTGGTCAACTGTGTTAATGGTGAAGCAATCTTGGAGAATCCTTCAATAAATCTTCGATAATATCCAGCCAATCCAAGAAAGCTACGAACCTCAGTAGGATTTGAGGGTTGTGGCCAATCATGGATTGCTTTAACTTTATTTGGATCTACAGAAATTCCTTCTCTCGATACTACGTGACCCAGGAAAACAACTCAATCCAACCAGAATTCACACTTTTTGAACTTCGTATATAACTGTTTCTCCTTCAGAATCTCCAAAACTTTTCTCAAGTGTAGAACATGATCTTCCTTATTCTTAGAGTAAATCAGAATATCATCGATAAACACAATCACGAACTTATCGAGAAATTTTTGAAGTACTCTATTCATCAAATCCATAAATGCTGCCGGAGCATTTGTCGAGCCAAACGACATCACTAAAAATTCATAATGTCCATACCTTGTACTGAATGCAGTCTTCGGAATATCCTCCTCCTTAATCTTCAATCTTTGAAAAGATAGCGGCACTCTATAATTGATCGAACAGATTATCAATGCAGGGCAATGGATACTTATTCTTGATTGTAACCTTGTTAAGCTCCCGGTAATTGACGCACATCCGTAATGTGTCAACCTTCTTTCGAACAAAAAGAACTGGTGCTCCCCAAGGTGAGAAACTAGGTCGGATAAATCCTTTGTCTAGCAACTCTTGCAACTGTATCTTTAATTCCTTCAATTCAGCTGGTGCCATGCTATATGACGCTTTAGATATATGAGCAGTTCCCGGTTGCAGCTCAATAACAAACTCAATTTTCCGGTCTGGTGGTAAATCTGGAAGATCATCTGGAAATACCTCCGGGTATTCCTGAACTACTGTACATCACGAGGATTGGACATTGTTGTCCTTCAACATTCATCACACTCACCAAATAACCCTCACAACCACTATCCAGCAACTGTTGTGCTTTTGCTGCTGATATAACAGAAAATCTAAAATTCTTCTTGATTCCAACAAAAGTGAATGATTCTCCACCCAATAGCTGAAAAGTGATACTCTTTTTCTGACAATCTATTGTAGCACCGTACTTTGACAATCAATCCATGGCCAATATGATATCATAATCATTCATACTTAATACAATTAAGTCAGCGAGGAGTTGTCTTCCTTCAATAGGAATAACACAACCTCAAAGAAGTTGATTAGTTTACTTTGATTTACCAGAAGGTATCATCACTTCATAATTAGCTTCTATTAAGTTAGATGTTCTACCCAACTTTCTCACATACCCAGTGGATACAAATGAATGTGTTGCTCCAGAATCAAATAATACATGTGTAGAAGTGCCAAAAATAGCAAACTTACCCGTGACAACTGAGGGATTCACATCTGCCTCCTCCCGCGTCAAAGTGTATACTCTTGCTGGAACTCTCACCTGTTGTCTTTGCTTCCATTTCTTAGGATAAGTAATAGTCACATGTCATTTCACCCCACATGTGTAACACGTTTTTGGAGGAATGTGACACTCCATACCATGTGGTCCCAGACAATTAGGACATATGGGTGGTGGTGGAGGCGGTGGTACCTTACCCTGATCGAATCTGAGACGCTTATTTTGTTCTCCTTGTGTTTGCCCTTGATCCACTGGAACATTAGGTTTTGGCCTCTGAAATGGCATTGGCCTCTTATTATCTCTCCCAAACTGCTGCACTGGTTTCTGCTGAAATTGGCATCTGATAGTTTGTGCTTGCCTGATCTTCATTTCCGCTTGTTCAGCAATTTGAGCCCTTCCTGCAACTTGTGAGTATGTTGCTCCTTGCAATCCTTCCATACTCACATCTCTGAAAAGCTCAGGTCTTAAACCTTCCACGAACCTTTCCACTTTCAATGCCTCGGTACTCAGCATGTGTTTCGCAAATCTCGACAACTGTTCAAACTTACGAAGGTAATCTGTGACTGACATACCACCCTGCTTCAACTGTATAAACTCATTCATCTTCATCACCCTCACTGGTGCCGTAAAGTATTTATTTCTGAAAAGTTCTTTAAACTTTTTCCATGTCATATTCGTGACATCCTCAATACTTTTAATGTTATCCCACCAGTGACCTGCATTTCCTCATAGCATGAAAGAGGCACACAATACTTTGTCCCCATCTGGAATTTTACTATATTGAAACATGTTTTCCACCGTACGAAACCAATCATCTGCATCTGTGGGGTCTGCCACATCTTCAAATATCGGAGGGCTTAACTTTCGAAACCTCTCACAAACTATTTCCACACGTTCTACTTGATGTCTATTTTGATTAGTTTTAACCTCTGGTTGTCCACCCATGTCCCATTGCTGAATTAGTTATTGTATTTGTTGGGACTGGCGTTCTACCAATTCCATCAGTCGAGTAATCACCGCATCACGATTATTTTCTTCAGTAAGTGCTGCTTGCTCAGTAGTTCTATCACTTTCAGAACTTTCACCCGTAGTCCTTACCATTTTATCTACTAACTTTGAGTCCTACACCACATGGCCAATATAATTTATAAAACACATAACAACACAGAAGGAAAATAACACTTACATGCAAAGCTGCTCTCCCAAGGAATGAGTTCATGTACATAAACAGTCTGCAGGACCTAAATCGTTCTCTGATACCACTATGTCACGACCCACCTTACATAACTTATAATTCAAATACTAATTTACATAAACATCGTCATTATAAAAATTGCATATTTTTTTTTATAATATATTTATTAACCAAACGGTCACACCAGTTCAACATACGTAACTGGTTTCTGACACCACATCAATCCACACAAAATTGTGATAATATTTGTTATATTACAAAATCAAAACGTCAGCGAAAATAAAATAAAACCACGGCCTAGCCCACAAGTCGTCATCTATGTACATCTTCTCAAAACTCTGTAGGAGCTCCATAGCTTGCACATCACACCATATACTCAAATATCATCAGGCTCACCTACAATGCATAAACTAGTGAGACAAAAATCTCACTAAGTAAAAATCATGCATGTCAGTGCATGAAAATGCATTTAGTTTTCTATCACCTATTTCCTAATCTTTCTAATTGCTCTCTTTTATTTTGAAAACTGTTCACGTTGCGGTTTAGGGTTTTGAAAACTGTTCGGAATGATTTTTCCGAACCCTGACAGAGATGTATATATAGTGGCCACCATTAGTATCTTATTAATTTTGGGAAAAATATTTCTCATGATTATGCATGGTATGCAACCAGGGCAATTAAATATGCATCATAAACCATTTACAACATCAATTACAATAAAGCAACAACTTAACTTCAATTCACACAAATCTTCTGAAACAACAACTTCACCTTGGATCGCACGATCCTTTTTTTTAAATAACAACTTCATCTCGGATCACACAGATCCTTATAACCAATATCTTTTCAAATCATACAGATATATTTTCAACAGTTTTCAGTCACACCGATCTATATAGAACAATAATGTTATTATTTCAAATCAAATAAATCCAAAACTTATATCGTAAATTTATCACAAATAATTTACAAATAATATTATTGAATATGAAACATATTTTCCCCAAATCACATAAATCCACAACTTGTACCACAAATTAATCCCAAATAATTTATAGCGTAATTAAAATAATCACAAATAATTCATAAATAATTATCACATATTAATCATAAATAATTCACAAGATAATTACTCACCAAATATTCACAAATAAATCATACAACATATTTATGCATTGTAGTTGGACCTTTACTTACTTGGACTCCTACAATAGTAACACTATAGACCCTTGAAGAACCATAACTAATCTCTTTTTTCCAGCTCCAGCACACCCTCCTTCCACTCTCTCTCTCTCTCTCTCTCTCTCTCTCTCTCTCTCTCTCTCTCTCTCTCCCTCCTGCTAGATGATTTTGGGTGCAAGGTCATCACCCAAAGCACCCATGTATATATAGGCAAAGTAGGGGGTGGGATGTCGGCAACTCTCCCCTTTATTATTATTATTATTATTATTATTAATTAGATATGCATGTATGTGTCATCCCACTCAACTAAAGTTTCCACTAACCCAAGCACTCAACATTAATAATTTATTATTATTATTATTATTATTATTATTATTATTAAAAACACCAACTCCACTATTTATATTATATAATAGTAATAATTATTATTATTATAGTAATAATAATAATAATAATAATAATTATTATCCAAATTAATGCACATAAATATTTATGCACACATATATTCACATATTGTTATCATTTTTTTAGCACGGATGTATCGAATAAAGTATAAAGATAAATAAAATGTAAAGACAATTACCACATAATTATCCAATTATTATCACATAATTATAAAATGCACATAATACAAATTAAATTATATTGACAGATGAGTAGTGAGAAGCCTGAGTTTACATCCCTCAAGTCTGGTCAGTTGCATCGGAGATTAAGGAAATAACCGAGGCCGACATTGTCTTCACGAAAGTAGATTTCTACGGGGTACATACTCCACATTCCGATCCTCTAGTCATTTCACCTATACTGTCCGGAGTGAAAGTTCATAGATGTTGATGGATACGGGTGCATATACTAACATAATCTTCAAGGATGTATTTGAAATCTGGGGGGAGAAAGTCACCATAAGGCAAGACCTTGTGGTGATAAAATCAAAGGCTTTGGCAATTCGTTAACCAGGCCAACCATGGAGGTTGATTTGTCCGTCCAGCTTGAGGGTTCGGATGGAAAGACCTGAATGCAGAAACAACTAACGTTCAAGGTTGTCGATCAAGCCTCTACGTACAATTGTATGCTAGGGCGCCCGCTGATCCATGCCCTAGGAGCCATCCCGTCCACCCTTTATCAATGCCTCAAATTTGTCACTGCAGATGGTAGGGTAGAGACTGTGGTAGGAAATCAGAGAAGAGCAAGAGAATATTCATTCATAGAGAAAGTAGAGGGTTTGAGCTATCATGATATGGATAATGAGATGTTGAGTTTGAGGACATCCTGGGAGGAGAAGAGAATCATGAAATGCCAACGAAGATCGAAGAGCCACGAGAAAGAAAACAAAAGGAGAACGGACCCGATATGGCCATGAAAATTTGTGAAAGGGGAGAAGAAGAAGAGCAAGGGAATAACGAGCTCCTTATGATAGCCAAAATACAGTCGAATCCAATAGATCAAGAAGCATAAAGAAGAGAGAAAGCGACAAAGGAACCAAGGCAAAAGCCGTTAACACCGGATGAGGATCTGAGGATGAAAATACGAGAAGGAGCCTCTGCGGCAGGAAAAACAGAGGTGGTTCAACTGGACCCAGAGAATGGAAACATCAAAGTTAAGATCAGAACAGAATGGGAAAACGAATTCAAGGAAGAACTAACCAAACTACTAAAAGAGAATTTGGATGTATTTGCCTGGAATCCGAATGAAACAATGGGGTGCACCCAAAATATACTTGTCACAAACTGAACATCGACCCCAGCATCCCTCCCTTTTATCAGAAGAAGAGAAAGTTTAGCCCAGAGAAGAATGCAGCCATGGAGTCGGAAGTGCACAAGTTGTTGGCGAGCGGAAGAATCAGCGAATGCAAATACCCTATAAGGGTGCAAAACCCGGTGATGGTAAAAAAGAAAGAAGGATCATAGAGATTGTGCATCGACTTCACAGATCTAAATAAGGCATGCCCCAAAGATAGTTACCCTCTCCCATCAATTGACTAGATGGTTTATGCCACTGTGGAACACGAAGTTATGAGCTTCATGGATGCATACTCAGGGTATCTTCATATCCTAATGCACCCGAATGACAAGAAAAATACAGCTTTCTTCTATGGAAGTGGAGTCTACGAATGAAACAACATGCCATTCGATTTGAGAAATACAGGAACGACCTATCAAAGATTAGTAAATAAGATGTTCGAGGGAGAGATCGGGAAGATAATTGAGGTATACGTGGATGATACTGTGGTGAAAAGCCTGAAAAAATAGATCATTTTGATCATCTAAAGAGAGTATTCGGAATCTTCCAATATTATGGAATGAAGTTAAACATGAAGAAGTGCACGTTTGGAGTAAGCAATGGGAGCTTCCTCGGATACCTGGTTAGCTCAAGGGGAATCGAGATGAACCCAAATAAAGTGAAAGCAATCATGAAGATGGACCCACCAAGGCACATGATAGAGGTTCAGAACCTGACGGGTAGGTTGACTACCTTGAATAGGTTCATGTCTAAAGCATCAGATAAGTGTAAGCCTTTTTTCGACGTCATCAAAAAAGCCAAGTTTGAATGGACAGAGGAGTGTGGAAAAGCATTCATTAAGATAAAAAAGGAACTGTCTGATCCTATGATTCTCTCTAAACCATCACCTGGTGAAACACTGTAGATATATCTAGCTGTGTCAGAAACGGCGATCAGTTCAGTACTGGTCAAAATGGAGGAAAAGAACTAAAAATCGGTGTATTTCATAAGTTAATCTTTGAGGGATGCGGAACTCAAATACCCGGTAATGAAGAAAGTAGCCTACGCTCTCGTTATGAGCTTGAGAAAGCTAAGACCGTATTTCATGGAGCATACCATAGAAGTGCTGACGATATTTCCCTTGAGGCAAATACTCCAGTGGCCAGATGCTGTGGGAAGATTGCTCAAATGGTCCGTTGAATTGGGATAATTTGATATTTCGTACCTCTCGAGGAACGCGGTCAAATGACAAGTCATGGCTGATTTCATAATAGAGCTAACATTCCCTACACCAACCGGAGAAGAAAGGAAAAAACCCTAGATAACACACGTGGATGGATCAGCTACCGTATCGGCTTCAGGAGCTGGAGTCATCATCCAAACCCCATCTGGAGAAACCTTCTCAACGACAGTCAGATTCGATTTTCTGGCTACCAACAATGAGGTGCCTACTGAACGGGTTAAGAATGGCATTGGCCATGGGCGTTGACGAGTTGCTAGTTTATAACGACTCTCAGCTGGTGGTGAATCAGGTACGAGAGTAATATGAAGCTAAAGATGACCAGATGAGCCACTACAGAGGATTAGCTGCTGGCATGTTACAGAGGTTCAAGCATGTAGTTCTGGAATGTATTGATTGGAGAGAAAAATGGGGACAGATGCGTTGGCCGAACTGGCCACAGCATCGAACGCAGAAGATCTTAACAACATCAACATCGTGAAGCAAGAAAGGCCATCGGATACCAGTGTTTGGGTTCTAACTGACCTACCGTCCGAAGAATCATGAATGACCTCAATTAGGAACTATCTGAAAAGATGATTAACCCCCTCAGATAAGAACGAAGCCCGCTAGATAAGACTCAAATTGACGAGGTATGTGCTGATCAAAGGAGAGCTGTATAAGAGAGGATACTCGTCCTCACTCCTGAAATGCCTGAACCCGAAAGAGGCAAGTTATGTGCTGACCGAGGTACACGAAGGCATATGCGGGAACCATATGGGTGGAATTGCTTTAGCGCATAAGGTGATCAGACAGGGATATTTCTGGCAGACATTGAAGAAGGATGTCACTCATCACGCACGAGCTTGTGCTACTTGTCAAAGATTAGCACCGATCACAAGAATGCCCTCAATTAACGTCAGTCTTCAGCCCTTGTCCTTTGGCCAAATGGGGAATTGATTTGATAGGCCCGCTACCCATTGGCAAAGGGGGAGTCAAGTTCGCCATAGTAGTTATGGATTATTTCTCAAAGTGGGAAGAGGCCGAAGCCCTGGCGACCATCACCAAGGCTTGGGTGGAAAAGTTTATATTGGAAAATATTGAGTGTCGATTCGGTATACCTTACGCGATCGTCATGGACAACGACAAATAATTTGATAACGCAAAGTTGAGAAAATTATGTGAGGACTCCAACATCAAAAAATGGTCCTCGACACCTTACCACCCTCAGTCCAACAGCCAAGTCGAAACGATTAACAAGATAATCAAGCACACCTTGAAAGCCAGACTGGAGAAGCTAGACGGGAATTGACCAGAGAAATTGCCCGGGGTCCTACGGTCGTACATGATGACGACAAGAACATCCACTAATAAAATGCCCTTCTCAATGGCTTTCGGTAAAGAAGTTGTGATCCCAGTAGAAATCAGAGAGCCAGTCCAAGGATCGCTTTCCATAGAGAGGAAGGAAATGATGAACTGATCCAGGAATGATTAGACCTACTGGATGAGAGAAGACATAATGCAGAAATGCATAATGCAATATATAAACAGAGGGCCGAACGATTCTACAACTCGAGGGTGAAACTGAGGCTTTTCAAAGGAGGCGAATTAGTACTCCAAAAAGTATTAGGTCCGACAGTACACGATAGTGGACAGAATTGGGAAGGCCCATATGTGATCAAAAGAGTATTAGAAAAAGGGGCATATGAGCTTAAAGAGGTAGACGAAAAGAGGGTGCCACACCCATGGAATATCCAGTACCTAAAGAAATACTACCAGTGAGCCAGACAGAGGGACAAACGAGGTTGGTGATACAACCTCTTACTGCTTACAATCATGGCATTAGGCCATACTTGAATAGAATCAAGGCACTAGGCCAAACGAGTAATAGGTTTGGGGGCTACATCAAAAAGGGAAAGTTGTATGAAAATTCTTGTTATGTCGTTATAGATATTTACTTCATGGAATATGAATTATTAAATTTAATCCCGGATAACGAGGAAGGAATGTCACAGAATAAAACAAAGGGGTTATAGAATATCAATGGCTAAAATATAATCGAAAATAAAAAAATTAGGTAGGCTCGGAATAAAAAGATAGAACCTAAAAAAATGCATGCTAAAACAAGGGAACAGACGTTGGTATAGGAATAAAAAGATATAACAACGGTATGAGAAACACGGAGATAAACTTGAAATATCGAATTCGAGATAAAGATGTGAACTTTGGAGCCTAATCGGAATCGAAATAAAAAAGTAGTTCAGGATTAAAGTCGAGGTATTGAAATCAGAATAAAGAGACGGATTTCGGAGCCCCATCGGGATCAGAATAAAAAAGTATTTTGGGATAAAAGTCGAGGTATTGAAATCAGAGTAAAGAGATGGATTTTAGAGCCTTATCGGAATCTGAAAAGGAATAAAGAGGTAAAGGTTGAGATAAAGAGGTGAAATATCAAAATCGAGATAAAGAGGTGAATTTTAGAGCGTTACCAAAATCGGAATAAAAATGCAATTCGGGATGAAGGTCGAGGTATCGGAATCGGAACAAAGAGGTGAATTATAGAGCCTCATCGGAATCGATATAAAAATATAATTTGGGGTAAAGGTCGAGGTATCGGAATTGGAACAAAGAGGTGAATTTTAGAGCTTCATCGGAATCAGAATAAAAATGTAATTCGTGGTAAAGGTCGAGGTATCAGAATTGGAATAACAAAGAAGTGGTTTTTGGAGCCTCATCGGAAGCAGAATAAAAATTTAATAAAGCAGATAGGGTTCGCCGGAACTCAAATTAGATAGCGTCGGAACAACAGATACTCAAACGGAAAGAGAGTGCCTCAAAAAGGAACAGAAATACGCGCGTGATTGGCAAGCAAGGCAAAGGTACACAATAGTTGATAAATACAAGCCAACACATATCCACAATCTCAAATTAGAAATAAACAATTCAGCAATTCATAAATCATATGAGGCGAAAAATATTACTCAAAACAACCATCCAACGAGAGCAAGAAAATGGGGGAAAGAAATCCAGAAATCAAATTACAAATCACCAGTGTAAATAAAGTTTTTACCCATACGGGAAACCAAGACAGAAATAAAAGTCATTCTACAAAGCTGAAGAAGGGATGCCAATCTTTCTTCCGACCACTGAGAGATTGGAAGAGGTTAGCCATTTTATCCTCCATTTCCTTTAACTGAACTTCAGCACGACCAACCCTCTCCTCAGCGGATCCAGGATGGATAACACGCTGCTCTAAAGCCCTAACACGGGCTTCCATTTCGATCAACCTAGCTCTGGCCACGGTAGCTTCAGCTTGGGCGGCATCTGATGATTGATTTTTCACCTAGATTTTAGTGTCTTTTATGTCTATTTTTATATTATTTTATCGTATTTATGTGTATTTTGATTGTGTTTTGTGCTTTGATGGAGATGTATGTGAATGAGCTTAAACGTATGATTTTCAAGCAAAAAGAGATCCTAGACGCGAAAAGGAAGATATAGGAAAAAGCGGATCTCAATTTGGAATTGAAACGAGAGAGAACGAGCCAAAACAAAAGTAGAAAAATAGGGGTTGCACCAACACGGCCGGTCGTGTTCCGAACAGCCCTGTAAGGGGTGGCCATGTTCGAACACCCAAAACACGTACACGGCCACCCTGTGGCCATGTTGCAACACATGACCCGTGTTGCTGAAAAATCTGTAAAATTTCAGAAATCTTCTAGAAGTTTTCCAAGGGGTATAAATACCCAATACTTCAATATTTGATCAGATTTTTCGAGGGTTTTACCCCTGCGCACACCACACACACTATTTCCTCCATTTTACACTATCATCTTCATCCATTCTTCATCCATATCATCTACCTTTATCCCAACATCGAATCCATCATCCAAGTAGTTAGAGAAGTAAGGAGGAGTGGAGATTGCAAGAAGAGAAAGAGAAGCACCAATGAAGTTATTCAAGGAGTTTTAATTCTAATTTTTGTAGATTTATTTGTAGTTCAATCATGTGTATTGGAGATACAATTGTCTATGTTGTTTTGTTTGATACTATGAGAGGCTAATCTACTTTGTGAGATTAGCAATATGAATTGTGTTGGATAATTTTGGGTATTTTGTAATTTAATTCATATGTTGAATGGATTTGTTAATTTTCTATCATTGATTGTTAATTGGTTGATTTGTATTGTTGATTTGTGTGATTAATTGTCAAGGACATATGATTAGATTGAGAAATTAATTATATATTTAAGATAGTTCATTGAATCATTTCATCAACACTTCATGTGTATTATAAGTTTTAGAGAGATTGAGAAATCCTTTGAAATTTAGAACTCTTTGATAGAACATGTGATTTGTTAGATCGTGAGGTCAATTGATCGTGTGAAGGGACTCTCTAATTGAACTTAGTACCTAGTTGGAATTGTTTGATTGAGAACCAACTTTAGAGCTTTTTGAGACCTTGTAAAGGATCTACATCCTATCCATCTCGAGAGGGAGTTTAGGTGGAATTCGTGTTGGCCCTTAGTTATTATCCATGACATATATGAATTCGTTGCATGATACCGAGATTTTCCATACTTTAAGTATTGCTAGTCTCATTCTCTATCTACTTGGCTCATTCATCCATCTTCCATTCATCTATCCCTCTGTTTATCTTGTCATTTAATTGTTTAGTTGTCATTTCTTGGTTAATCCTATCCCTTTATGATCATCTCTATAATATTATGACAAACACGAGATCATTTACACCCTAGTACCTTCCTTTCTGTGGTTCGATAAATTTTTTAATTAGTCATCCCGACTATAAATGGCTGATCAGCATCCCTCACAATCTCCATTTCCACCAAACTAGTCCTAACAGAAGCCAATATGGCCTGCTCCATCGCCAAATCGAAATCCATGTCCTGCATGCGCCTTTTTTGGTCTTCAACAACCGAAACCCACTCGACATTTTCAAACTTCAGAACAGTTATACTCTCTTCCAAATCAGCGGAGAACCCTTCGGAATCATCAACCACCCGACGGGCAAACAAGCAATATTGATCCATAATACGTAGGGAAGCAGAAAGAGAGGTAGCAGCAGCCCCGGCCATATTGGCTAAACTAGAAGAATTCCAAGGAAGAGAACTTGGATCAATGATAAGCAGGGTACGACGATTGAAGGAATGAGAAACACCACGGACAAAGCCCAAATTCCCTAACTCTTGCAAATCAGGCTCGTCAGGTTTCTCAACAACATTCTTCCAGCATTGGAGAGCTCATTCAGCGGCCAACCTCTTGGCCTCACCCTCGGCAATAGCAGGATTAGCTGGTTCAACAACACTCTGAGGGTTCGGATTAACCGGGGGAATGGTAGGAATCGCCTGGGAACTAGATTTGGGGATATTGGCATTAACTTCTTTCTCAGAAATGGCCGAGGGAACAGCTCTCCTATAGAGCCCAACCATCATATCGTAGTCTTCAGGCTCCGAATCATTTCCCATCTTAGGCTCGAGGGCATCTTTCAGTTCGGGATCCTCCTCAGGATCTTCTTCACTTTCTGAATCGGCGACAGGGGATCTGCAAAAGGGCACCATTGATGATCATGCAAGGGATACAGAAAAGACAACGAAGTGCGAACCGAGGTAATTATTCCCCTCATCTCATTAGTAAGAATATCAAACTCACCAATAGATGGAGATCGGCGGGCGGTAAAACTGATACCAGGCTGGTGAGAGGACTCACGCCGTTCATAAATACCCCGACATCATTTCCTAAGTAACGACGTCATTGCTATCTTGGTAAAATTGGCTAAGAAGAAGAATCTGGGAGGAGTGGTGGTAGTATGTCATGGCCGTTCCCGTGGAGGAGACATTGGAGGTAAGGTTCTATCGCCAGTAAAATGCTCTACTAGAAGATCTTCCTCAAGTTTGAAATCCCCAGAGTCAATCGACAAACCTTCAAATTCTTCTTCTTCATCACATGAGGAGGACTGAGCAGAATACTCAGAATTAGCTTCATCATCATAAAATTGGTATACATGCTTCATCAGCAATAGAGATGGTGGAGCCTACCAAAGATAGAGCACCTCGGAGTTCATCTGGAAAAAATAAAAAATGAATATTAGACACAGAACGAATTACCTTAATAAATAGAAGGAAATCACAGGAAAATAAAAGGGAAAAATACCAGCAGTGGCACAACGACCAAGGGTAGACAGCCTGGGAGAAACGAGAATGGATCTTTGAAGCAGAGGAGTGGCATGATAAGAATTGCTGCTTGAGGACAAGATCTCATAAACGCGACGAAATCCATCACTTAACTGTATGAGTGGACGATGAGGAAGACCTGCACAAGGTATTAAAAGAATGTTAGAAATTTTCCAGAGCAATTCAGAGCCCAAAAAAGAGGGAAGAACCATACACTTTCTCAATGGGAGGAACCGAAAAGAAAAAGTCACAGGGCCACCATTTACTCGAAGACGATAATTACCCTCCAACCAAAACCAAGTTCGTTCCCAACTCCTACCGATAACGTCAGAAGCACCAACAAAGTGATGGTTATCATGAGGGAGCAAATGGTAAAAACCACCAGAACGACCAGAGACAACATAGAAAAAAGATACTCCAAATCGAAGGGATCCTGGATAGTGTGGCCCAAGACATGGAACAAAGACATGGTAGATATCTAATACAGGGGGCATCGGTCCAGCCCCTGGGCCACCTGGATGACTGCGGTGAGTCTTTGGGGTTCATCCCACATCGGATGTGCTGGGCAAATGTTGTAGGTATAAATGTTGTGTGGTAAACCTCCACTCTTAACTATGGTTTTGAGGTGGAGTTAGGCTTGGACATTTATTGCCTACATCAGATTGGTATCAGAGCCGGTTGTGGGGTCGGGGCTCCAAGGGAGGGTGGATGATGCAGGAGCATCATTCCATCCCCTGGGCCACCTGGATGGCTGCAGTAAGCCTTTGGGATTCGTCCCACATCGGATGTGCTGGGCATATGTTGTGGGTAGCCTACATCAATATCAAACATAACCAAGAAGAAGGCAGCAGCTATCCGATAGCCATGTCCCACCTTTACAATAGCAAACCAACAACAGGTAGAATGGGAAGACGCTAACCAGCCAGAAATAAAGAGTAATAAAAGGCAGTGCACTCGGGAGGAGGCTCAGTAATAGAAATAAAAGCCACACCAGGATTACCAAACAGCTGTTGGATTTCCTCCAGGTGCTCAGTAGAAAGTCTAGAGGGTGGCACCCACTTAAGACGCTAAGCCATGCCACGAAGGGCAGCCCCTATGTCGCCAATGTCCCGACGCGCCGGGAGGTAATCCACAGGGTTCAAGGGCAAGAGAGCTCCGTATTCTTCATCGATGGGTATCGAAACACTGCCAGCAACTATGGCAGGTACAACAGGAACAAATTCGGTTGAAGGAACGGGAGGTAGGTTACCACTAGACGAAGAAGAAGTAGATGTATCCCTTAAATTCGGATTAGGCAGTTGGAGCTGTGAACACCAGGCCGCAAATGTCTTTCCGGCGTGGAGTCAGAGGTATTAACCTCTTGAACATCAACCAGCAGATGAGTACCTTCATTAGCCATTATCAATGACAAACACGGAAGTTAGGGTTTAGCAAAAGGGAAAAATTGAAGGAAGATTTCAGAGAATGCCGAAAATTTAGAAAAGAAGTTAAGGGGGAATACAAGGAAATATGCAAGAGATTTGAATTTCAAAAAAAGAAGTCGAAAGACATCTGATGGAAAGAAATACAACCCACGTCATGAATAGACAGGGTGAGCCAAAAACGGCGAGGATCAGACACTTGAGAAAATAAGACTTTACAACTTCCAAGGAAAAGGAAGGGCCTAGATTAATCCACGTGCCGCTTGATCTAAGACGTGCCATACCAGGACAAAAAATGGCTGTTACACTCAAAAGTAAAGGTAAATTTACCAGAATACCCCCACAAGGTTAGTCAACATCAAATCAAATACTTCATTTCATAAGGAAAGGATTACATAAGTGTTGGAAATTCATAAAAAATCCTACAAATCGAAGAAAAAGAGAAAAATACATGGAATATTCATAATAAACCCATATAAGGTACCAGGGGCTCGATAAAATTTCATTTGTCGGTGGGGATGCTTTCAAAATCGGCAGCACCCATAAACTTCAAACTTCCACATTCAGGCGGCACACCCGCAGAAGAGCCTAGGGGGTCCGGGAGCCATCAGACCCAACAAGATATCGATTGTCTTAGTACTACCAGAAGGGGAAATGGTTTTCGAAGAGAGATGAACCGTGGGAACCGTAGCAGTCTCGAAAGTCTTAAGTTCAGAAACAGCAGCAGTAATCGCTTGATCAGATGTACCTGTAGCGCCGAATCCGAGAGCCTCGGGTTTGGCAGATGATTCATGGATAAACACCTCCATAGATTCAATGGGAAGGTTCGCAAGAGGACCCTCAGTCGTTGAATCATCCATAATAAATTCCAAAACATCATCGGCAAAGGCCTCATCTGACTTCACTTCCGAAACCTTATCAAAATCTTCCTTGAGAAGTTCAGTATTGATAATGAAATCGGAATACTCACAAAGTAGCCACAAATCAAGTTCCTTCTTCAAAGATTCACCTGGAGGCATTTTCTCCTGACTGAGGGCTTGACGAAGGATACTGCGTATAACATCCAAGCAATCGGGGTAAAGTTACTCGGAGGAAGCTTTCACCATGGTAGCAGAGGAGGAACAGAAACAATAAAATTTTGGCTTTAGGAAGAACAACATCCCTATAGCAAAAGTTGTCCGCCTGCGATAGGAGAAGCTCATCCTTAACATGATCCAAGTTGGCCATAGCCTCATCCCACTCACTTCGGGCCTCGGTAGCTGTGTCCTCAGCCTCTCTAATCTTCTGATTAAGCAAGGCCTCGGAAGCTTCTTTCTCCTGGCGCACCTTTTCGATCTCTCTGTCGGAAGACACTTGGAGGGAATGAAGATTGTTTTGGATCCAGGTCATGTCAACACAAAATTGATCCTCTTTTGTCTTAATCTCTTCTTGATGCTCAACCTTCATGGCTGCAACCCTGTCGGAAAGTACCTTATTTTCCAACTCCAAGACACTCTTTTCATTATCTGAACTGGCCAGTAAACTATCAAACCGAGCACGTAGGGTCTTGAAATTCTCCTCGAGCTCGGCTTTCTTATCCTGTTTGACCCTCAATTATCCTCGGATCTGAGCCTCGGCGGTGCTCGCTTCAAAGGCTTTTCAGTCATGATCCTTGATCTTACTAAGAAGCAGGGTAACCTCATCCTGCAAATGGGATTCTTGCCTCTCCAACTCGATGATTCAATGCATGGCATTGGCAACATGAAGTGCTTGCCGACCCAGGTAACTAACGACACTGTGAAGAGATGCCCTAGCAGAAATCTTCTCCACATGAGCAAGGAACTCTTTAGTACACCCCTTGAAGGGAAAGACAGCGGCATGGGCCAAACAAGCAGGAGCATCGAAATCAAACAAAGGCTCTTGACTACGGATGAAAGTTACCAGCTTCATCAAGATTACCATACTTTCCAGAAAGTTCCCTATCGACTACCTGGTTCACAGGAAGATAAGGAGTAGCATCCTCCAGTAGGCGCAGAGCAGAATGAGCTACCTCAGCTGACGAGCGGTCACAGTCCCAAAAATGTAAAGAGACTTTCCCTTGATAATACTGCCAAATCTCTGAAGGAGAACAATAAGGAGCAGGGTTACCCGAGGGACCTCCGAAAGGTATACCCTGGAGACTCGGATGGAGAGTAGTCGGATAATCAGGGCTAGATGGGAGGAAGTACCAGAAGTGTCGAAAGTACCAGCCAGAGACTTGGCAGGGGCTTCGAGAGAAAGAGAGGAGCTGATATCACAGATATCCACGGTCTCTCGAGGGATAGAATCAGGTACACCAGGGGAGCTGACACCAATGCCACTAGCACTGTTGTCAAGAATCTTCTTCGAAGGGCGAACGATGAGAGCAGTACTGTCATGGGTCTCTTGGTCAGATCTTTCATCCTGCAGACTATACTTTCTCTTGGAGGCAACGGATTTGGCAACAATGGCCTTGGAACTATCCCTCTTTGACTTCGGGGCATTAGGAGCTTTTTGAGAAACCTTCTCTCCAGCATCCAAGTCTTTTCCTTTGATAGTACCAATATCCAATCTCGGAGAGGGAAGATAAAAAAATCATGGATCTTGATAGCCTTGAGGGGCTTCATGGAAAGAGGGGCTTCGAAAATTCTCCTGGATGGGACTTGAGAAACCTTTTTTTTCCCTTGCTAAGTGCGGCCTGTTTACGAGCAGAGGGAAGGGTAGCAATGCGGGTAATCTAAGGCATGAGGTGATTCTCCTCCCCTGATCATAATGGAAAGGGAAGTAAATACAGAAGAAGAAGCGGATTCAGGAATATGAAGAACACCATCATAAAACGTCGAGAGGTGGAGCAAAAACGCAACAACAGAAAAATCACCTGACATGGCTATAGTCGAAGAAGTAAGGCCGACAGAGAAGAGATTAGTGCAAATAAGAATGGATTAGTAATGGCGCTCCTTCTCAGGGAGATTACGAATGTGATGGAAGGCGTCTTGAAACTCGGATGATAGCTTCTCAAGAGCACATGACTCACTTACTGCACAAAATAAGAAGAAAATGTTAGAATATCTCAAATGGTGTAGAAAGAATCAAAATACATACACGCACTAAGATCAGGTTTGAAGAAGGAACTACTAGGAACCACGGTGGGATTCTGAGGGTCCTCAGAATCGAAGACATAAGGACCTCTCCACGGCCCATGAACCCAAACCCAGTGATCTTTCCACTTTTTGACTGAGCTAGGCAAAGCAACAACCAGATTAGTGTGACGAGGTGTCAAATAATAATACCCTTTCATCCTAGCATTCGAAGTGAGCCAGTACAGGAAGTTGATCTCGGAGGCACTCAACAATGGATACTTCATCAAATGGAAAAGAACTAAAATCTCCTTTAGGGCAGCCCAACTGTTAGGAGCCAACTGAGCAGGGGCTATACCCTAGAAGTTGAGAACATCCCGGATGCAGGGATGAAGGGGGAATCGAATGCTAAGCTCAAACTGCAATTCATAGGCCGCAACAACATTTAACAGGGCAGAACACATTCGAGTGGCAGGAGAAGGAAAGAAGAATTCAATACCGTCTCCGCATTAGAATTTACCGATGGCGATAATGATATTCTTCTCTAGCCAGAAATCATCAATAATAGAAGGGAAATCCTCGACAGAAAAGGGAACTCCATTTCCCCACTCCAAAGTTTCCCAAGATGGCCTCCAGCCCGGGACCGGCGTCGACTATATCGGTGTTGTGTTCTATACTAAAAGTCGACACAAAGTCAGTAATCGTCTGGTCGAAGGCGGATTTAAAAAGGGAACAAGAACTCGAACCCTCTTCTCGACAAGGAGAAGGAGACTCAGCACTCCTGAGTGAAGAATCAGTAATTCGTGAAGGGGATTTTGAAGGAGAGACAGAACCCTCGCGGTCCATGTTCACGAAAGTATAAGGGGAGAGGAAACGACACACAAAAAATAAAGGAGAGGAAACCCTAGACGACAATACGAAGAACTTAAAAAACACCAGGAAGTATAAGTTAGGGAAGGAAGGAAGAAAAGGGGAGAAGAAGGGTACCTGGAGGAGAAAGGAGAGCGTACAGAACAAGGAGAATCGCAACCGTCAGAGGAAAGATAAAAGAAGAAAAATCAAAATGAGAGAAAGGAGAGAGAAAGGTAAACTGACAGAATATTCAAAATATGAAATTTGAACAAAAACACCAAATACTGGAGATACCCCCAACCTTGCGGAAATATCTCAACGACCCCAGTATTCAAGGAACATGAATAAGGTGGGACCGAGATAAGATGCTGAAGTGAGGAAACAGGAATCTTAAATGCTGATGGATGAGGGATATAACTTACAAAATACGGTTTGACCCTAGATAATCTCAAGCCATTAGATTATCCAGGTTCGAGGGGCTAATGTTATGGGTATTATATCTACCATGTCTAACAGGCCGGAAGCCTAACAAGCTGAGGTACCACGAGCTGGAGGCCCAACTCTAAAGAGGCCCAAGATACGAATGAATGGTAAATTATGGGACGATGGCAGCCCAAAAAGATGACCCGGACCTTAAAGACACACTTCGGAGAAGAATCAGGAAAAGGCCCAAGAGACGAGCCCATCATCAAGGGGTCGGGGAGCCCAAGAAGATTAGGCCAGGAAAGGGCCAAAAAGTGGAAAGCCCACTAAAAGGATAGAGGGCCGAGACCCCTCGGTAGAACACCTGATTAGCCATTTTGTAGTAGGGATGATCAATTAAAATAATTTATCGAACCACAGGGAGGTCGGCGCTAGATCTTAAACGAGATCACGTTTATCGCAATTTTATAGAGACGAATCATCGAGGGTTGGTTGATTAAACAAGTAATTAAATGATAATCAATGCAAGTAAACAAGCAATGATCAATCAACAAGATAACATTAGCCCCTCGAGCTTGGATAATCTCATGTTGGTAATCTCAAAATTATCCAACAACTCTCATGTTGGTAATCTCACAAGGGGGATTAGCCTATTATATTCATAAAGAAATTAACATAGACAATTAAATCCTTACAAATCATGATAAACTATTAGGTTTAATACAAAGATTGACTGGAAACTCCCTTGATCTATCTTCAATGTTGATCTCCTTCTCTTCTTTGCACTTTCCTCTCTTCCTTGATACTTTTCCTTCACTTGGATGTAGAAATTGATGTTGGGATGATGGTAGATCCAAAGGATGAGAATGGACGAAGATGATGGTGCAAAATGAGAGAAATGGTGTGTGAGGTATGTGTGGAAGCTCTAAATTTCGGATCCTCCCTAAAATATTAAAGTATTGGGTATTTATACCCCTTGTGAAGCTTCTAGAAGGATTCTTATTTTTTTACAGAATTTTACACAACACGAGTCGTGCTCTGCAACACGGCCATAAGGTGGCCGTGTTTGGTGAATTGATGCTGCGACCTCTCCTTATAGACCCGTGTTGGCTACACGGGCCGTGTGCTGCGACACGACTCGTGCACCCGACATGGCCAGTCGTGTTGCTGCTGCCCTATTTCCTTCACTGTTTTAGCTCATTCCCCCTCGTTTCAACTCCGAATTGAGATCCGCTTTTTCCTACGTCTTCCTTATCATGTCTAGCATCCATTAAAGACTGAAAATCATAGGTTTAAGTTCATTCACACATATTTTAATAAAAATACAAAACACAACCAAAATACACATAAATACGGATAAAAATATATGAAAATACACATAAAAAGACACTAAAATCTAGGTGAAAATATCACTCATCAACACTCCAGCTCTGAAGCCGAGGAAGACATCCAAGAGCTCGGACGAACAGCAAAGCCTCGAAAGTCGACCCTTCCGTCGACTGAGAGGAATATCAGAACTATTGGGCAAAGTACAGACACAACTGTAGAAACGGCTAGTGGCGACAAGCTAGAGGACAAGAATAACGGTAAGAAGGGATGTCTTAGGCAGCACTCTCACACTAGAGGGCAACACACAACAGACACGCCTCTCTTCATCCTCCAATAGAAAGCAAGCAAAGGACAAAGAAAGACCTGCTGCGCTCTTGGAGACACCAGATGGCACTCTGCACCGGCTGCTGAAAGTCGCCGATGTACCAGCCGCCTTCATTTATGGTTGCTTGTCTTTGTCCAGGTGGCACCGCGGGATTGGACAATTGTTAGGGTTTTGTTGGTAGTATAAATAGCTTCTCTCACAAGAGAGAAGCAGATTACTCATTCTCACTTTGGACATTACACTTGTAATTAGGAGGGTTTATGAGTGTTGTTCTAAGGGAGAGTAATAAAATCAGTTAAGACTTTTTGGTTGGATCTCCCATCTCTCAAATATTTACTTGTTTGTTTATAGTTGATTGTGATCGTTCTTGACTCAGTTATATATAAATTCTTATCCTTTAATCATAGATTAATTAGCCAAGAACACGCATCAATATTCCCCAATACAATTACTCACTCCATCGTAGCGGGGTATTCTCTTGTTTACAAATGAGTTGACTCAATATTTATTATATATAATAATTAAAATATATATTTAGTGAATCATATTGTAAAATTTAATACTTTAATGTATCATTTATCGTACTTTTTAAAAAAGTATTAATACTTTAATCACTAATAATCATAAATATTTTATCTATATTGCAATCATAATTTAACTTATTTCACACAAATAATATCTAATAATAAATTTTGTCCCACATAAAATAATACTCCCTCCGTCCCACAATTAGGTATATATTTTTTCATTTTGGTCAGTCCCAAAACAAAGTATGCATTTCTTTTTTTGGTTGATGTGACTTACACAATACTTTTTTTTATAGGTAAATGTTAGTTGTACAGTTAGTAGTTACCAAGCACCCTTACAATCCCTTTTCTCCAAGCCCTCCTTATAACTCCCCTCCTAACTCGTTCCCAATGGGAATCGAACCTGAGTCTCTCACTTAAGTGACTCACACAATACTATTATTATATTCACATGGCCCCACACACTACACTACATATTACACTAATACAACTACCCATTACACATTATAATATTATTTCTCTCACTTCACTACACATTAAAATATTATATTCCTTAATTTCCGTGCAAAAAGTAAACGTATGTCTTGTTACGGGACGGAGGCCGTTATAATACTCTCTATTTTAATTAAAAAAAGCCAAAGGAATATATTCAAGGCCAAGGGAGCCTACCTTTTTCTTTCTTTTTATACTCCCTCCGTCCCATCCGTAGTGTTTGTTTTTTTGCACGTGAATTAAAGAGTATTATTATTTATTAATGTGCACTCTCTCCGTCCCGTTCATATTGCACCGTTTACTGTAGCTTTTGTGAGAACTTTATACAGTCAAACGGTGCAGTTTGATCGGAATGAAGAGAATAGTTGATTATTATATTAATAAAGCATGAATCTTATATTTTAATTATATTAGTGGGGAGGTGAGTCTCGTATCTTAAAAAAGAAAATGTGAAAAGTTACCCTCTGATGAATGGGACGGACGGGGTACACAGATGTAAAATCTGCTAGCTCTGTAAAATTTTCAAAATAAAAGTATTATTATTATATTTTGAAACGCTGACTCCATTGATGACCATTATTCTGCAGGGTGCGTCCAGGTTCAATGTATCTCTCTTCGTACCTCTCTTCGATTTCTCCTTTTATTCTCTTGGAAGCACCCCCACGCGCTCTTATTTCTCATACCATTTCCTTAATTTCTTTCACTCTTTTACTCCATTAAATTTTTTTAAAAAAAAAAATCTATGGAACCAATTACATGTAGAACATTGGTGTGAATCGAATTAGATAATTAGGTAGGTTAACATGTTCAATTATACATACTTTTAATATTTATTCTTATTAGAGTTTAAATTGTTTAAGAATATTTTTTAATTTGAGTTTGAATTGTAAAGATTGTATGAGATCATGAGATATACTACCTCCGTCCCAAAAAAAAGTTCATAGTTATTGTAGATAAGGAGTTTAAGAAAAAATTTACTTTTATGTGTAGTTTGGTATTTTTAGGTATTAAATAAATTATAAAGTAAGATATGTGAGTTGTAAAGAGGTGACAATTTTGAAATTAAAATGTGTTGTGAGATTATTGATTTGTGTGTATTTCCTTATTTGGGGGTGTGAACTTATTTATGGGATGGAGAAAAATAGAAAGTGTGAATTTATTTATGGGACGAAGAGAATATAAGAAGTGATAATCTTATAATAAAAAGTGATATCTAATTAATAAAAATTAATAGCAGTGTTGTGAACTATTTAATGAATAATTTGTTGTACAAATGAAAAGCAATAACATTTTAAATAATAAAAAGTTATAACTAAGTACGAAAGTGTAAAATAATCTCATCGTGAAATAATCTCTCACAAGTCTACCTCATTAATTTAGGGAGTGTTTGATTGACATTGAAATGAGCATAATAATATAATAATGATAGTAGTAGGGAATAGTAAAGAGTTTATTTTATTTGGTTGATAGTAGAAAATGATTATTATAATTATTGATTTTGGTAGGTATAGTTAAATTCTTTTAGATTGATAGATTCATAAATTTATCATCAAATTTTATTTTAATATCATATCACTATTTTTAAAATAAAGTATTATTAATAATTTATAATTTTTTTTAGAAAAAATTATACTCTCTCCATCTGCCAGGAAGATATACATTTTGCTATTTTGAATGTCCATACCAAAAGTATACATTTTTCTTTTTAAACATATGAAACACACATATTACTAATACATTTAATGGGTCCCGCACAACTCATTAATACAACTAACTACTACACAATAAATAATAATAGTCCTTAATCCACATGAAAAAGTAAATGTATACTTATTGGATGGACGGAGGAGTAAAAAAAAAACCTGGAAATGTGTGTTTCTTAGTAAAGGAATGAAAGTCATGGTAGCAAATTTGCTCGAGTATGAGGCGTTTTTTGATTTTTGGGAATGAAATTCACTGCAGTTGAAACCTCTTAACCAAACATTATTTTTACCATCGCCATTTCCATTCCTAGTGCATAAACCCACCAACCAAAAACCTTCTATTCCCCTGTTTGTTTTGAGTTTTATTAGAATATGTAAGATTAAAATTTATATTAAATTAAGTATTAATTGTTTTTGTTATACAATAAATTATTCATGAAATAATTTATTGTACCATCACTTTTTATTTATATTGCCCCTGCTTCATGTCCAAATGCTGATGATTACTTTTAGGACGATGATTAAGTAATATATTATTTTAATGTGTAATAAGATGAGACAGTTTATATTATAAATATATAGTGAGTAGTTGTATTAGTATTGTGTGTGATTGTACAACTGTTACACAAAACTAGCTGCTTGATAACTCAGCTCGACTCGGCTCGATAAAGCTCGAGCTCGAGTTCAAGCTCGTCTAAATACTCGCTACATTATCGAGCCGAGCTCAGCTCGTCGGCTCGATAATAATATTAATATTAATGATAAATATTATGTAATGATAATTATATATATTAATATAATAATAATTAAATATATTAATTAAAATCCGGCTTGATTAGGCTCGAAGCTCGTTAAGGCTCGAAAGCTCGACTCGTTTGACTTAATGAGCCGAGTCGAGCTCGAGCTCGGCTGAGTCATTTTTGAGTTGAGTTCGAGCTCACATCTAAGCTCGTTATCAAATCGAGCTAAGCTCGACTTGAGTATGCAATACTCGAGTTCGCTTGCCTCGTTTAACAATCTAGTATGAGCCAATATCAATATATTAATTATTTTGTGTTGGTTTAATTCGAAAAAAACGTAAATCTTATATGGGATTCAAAATACAAATGAAACATTATGATGAGCTGTAAAAATTTATCAATTCAAATCTGTGACGGAAACGGGTTTATGGGAGAGGCCGAATTCGAAAGAATAAGCGCGTGGGAGAGAGTGAAACAAAAGGTCTTGTGGCAGTCACGTGACGCCGCACTCAGTTCATCACCCGCCCGCCACCCTTTCCAATAATTTTTTACTCCCCAGATTTGATTTTTGGTTTGGACTCTACACCAACAAAATATCTCTCTCTCATATCTCTGTTCCTCCTGTAAGGAATATTAACTCAGCTTCAATTTCATTTTCATTTTCGTGCATTTCTCCACATGACGACGTCGTTTGGGCCAGCCGTCATAGCCAAAGACCCCTCCTTGCTCCAGATTATTCCCGGCAGCTTCAGCGGCTTGAAATCCGCTCCTTCCACCAATTTTCTTTTTCTCATCCACCGCTCCCCGAACCTCTTCTCCTCCTCCTCCTCCGCCGCCGCCTCCGTCGTTAGAGCTGTCTCTACGGTACTCTTCCTTTTTTCTTTTTCCTTTTAATGTTTTTAATTCGCTTTTCTGCCAAATTCACTATTTTTTATGACGTTTCAAAGTCTGTGTTTTTTTTGTTTTTTTTTTTTTTTAATTTTTTGGAGTATGGAATATTTTTCACCAGCTCTTTAGGATGCTTGGAAATCGAAATCCACTGCGAAAATGTTACTTGGAAATGATCATATGATTTTCATTCTAAGATATTTTCTATCAATTTTATGCTACATTGTAATTTATTTTGATTAGAATCCTCGGTATGTTAGGCCTCTGTAAATAATTTGCAAGGATATTTGTTTTGTCTTCTGAAAAATAATAAGAGTTAGCAATCCAGACTGTTTGGACTTTTTCTCCTTCTAATATTCTTTTGTTTCAGCTTATGTGTAATGTTCATTCTGCCAATCCTAGTACTTGATTTCAAAAGTGATCGCTTGTTTTCTAGTTTTAATTCATATTGAAGGGTGAGAAATTTAGTTCAGTCAATCAGGACTTTGTTTGGTGTCCCTGCTGCAGCAAAACTTGGACAATCTTAATTTAAATAATCCATTGTGCTAAGAATGAGTGTTCAGTTTGATAATCTAGAATATGGTTGTTTCCTTGTTGTAACATCTGATCAAACTTGTGTGATAACTGTTGATGTTTCTGAGGGTGTATAAAACGCCTTTTTTGTATGAATTTTCAGTGTATGATAAATTTTATGTTGCTGTGAACATATTTTTATCAGGTGATTGTATTTTAAGGTCAATTAATGGCTTTTGTGTTGGTTTTTAACTAATTTGATACTGGTTACATCATCTATAGCATTCCTTTTCTGTTTTCCTTCACTTCTTTAGGGAAGTTTGCATCTAAGTGTTCTTCAGCTGATGTTTTGATTTTAATGATTTTACTTTTGCAGCCAGTGAAGCCAGATACTTCAGCTGAACCGAAACGGAGTAAGGTTGAAATTTTCAAGGAGAATAGTAACTTTATAAGATATCCTCTCAACGAGGAATTGTTAACTGATACCCCCAACATCAATGAGGCAGCTACACAGTTAATCAAGTTCCATGGTAGCTATCAGCAATACAATAGAGACGAACGTGGTACTAAATCTTACTCGTTTATGCTTCGTACCAAGAACCCTTGTGGAAAGGTTTCAAACAAACTCTATTTGGTCATGGATGATCTAGCTGATCAGTTTGGGATCAGAACACTTCGTTTGACCACTAGGCAGACCTTTCAACTTCATGGTGTTCTGAAGAAAGATCTTAAAACAGTGATGAGTTCTATCATTCAGTGCATGGGTTCTACGCTTGGTGCATGTGGTGATCTGAATAGAAATGTTCTTGCCCCTGCAGCCCCACTTCAGCGTACAGATTATTTGTTTGCCCAAAAAACTGCAGAGAATATTGCTTCTCTCTTAACTCCTCAGTCTGGATTTTATTATGACGTCTGGGTGGATGGAGAAAAAGTTATGTCTGCAGAGCCTCCTGAGGTAGTGAAGGCCCGCAATGATAACTCCCATGGTACTAATTTTGTTGATTCACCTGAGCCCATATATGGAACTCAGTTCTTACCAAGGAAGTTCAAAATTGCGGTTACTGTACCAACAGACAACTCTGTGGACTTATTCACAAATGATATTGGTGTGGTTGTGGTGTCTGATGCTGATGGCGAGCCCCAAGGCTTCAACATATATGTAAATGCATTTTATTTGTGCATAAAAATATGTTTTCTACCTGAGTTTTTTGAAACCCGATGATTCTAATTCAAATATAATGACACTTGCAGGTCGGTGGTGGGATGGGGCGAACACATAGGCTGGACAGCACCTTCCCTAGGCTGGCAGAACCACTCGGTTATGTGCCAAAAGAGGACATCTTATATGTTGTGAAAGCTATTGTTGTTACTCAACGAGAAAATGGAAGAAGAGATGATCGTAAATACAGCAGAATGAAATATCTAATCAGCTCATGGGGAATTGGGAAGTTTAGAGATGTTGTTGAACAATATTATGGAAAGAAGTTGGAACCTTGTCATGAGCTACCTGAGTGGGAATTTAAGAGCTACTTGGGATGGCATGAGCAGGTTGGTTCTGCTGTACAAAATGTGCTTGATATGCATATTTGTATTTACATTATAAATTTATTCCTGCCCTTGTTTTTTGACAAATGCTTGTTTTTTTAGGGAGATGGTGGATTATTTTGTGGCCTCCATGTCGATAATGGTCGAGTCAAAGGGAAAATGAAGACGACTTTAAGGGAAGTTATTGAAAAGTATAATTTGAATGTTCGCATCACTCCCAACCAGAATATCATCTTGTGTGATATTCGGCAAGCATGGAAGCGCCCCATAACTACAGCTCTTGCTCAGGGTGGCCTACTGGTGAGACGTTATCTAAGAAAATTGTGATAACTGCCTTGTCATAATATTTATAGGCTGCACTGACATATAGATGTAAATAACATACCAGTTTTAGGATTAAGCTGGGAAGCTTAAGAATGCTGCTTCTAAATTGTTAATCTGCTGGGAAGCTTAAGAATGCTGCTTCTAAATTGTTAATCTGTATCTCTGTTGTGGACTCTTGGTGCAAGATGAAAATGGAATTATATGATTTCGACATTATCCTGTAGCATATTTGATTTATCATGTTAAAATGCAGCTCTAGGTTTCAAGATGCTAATATGACCCTAATATCTTAACAATTATTTGTTTGGATAGCAACCAAGGTATGTTGATCCCCTCAATGCGACTGCAATGGCGTGTCCAGCTTTTCCTCTCTGTCCTTTGGCAATTACAGAAGCTGAGCGTGGGATCCCAGAAATACTTAAGCGAGTCCGTAATGTATTTGAGAAGGTATAGTCTTTTTAGTCATGAAAATAATATTATGAAGTTGTGGTTTTATCTGTGCTGTTGCATTTTCTATTTCAAGATGAGATGTGTTTTTAAAATGCAATATTTTATCTTTCTAATTTAGGTTGGTCTCAAATATAAAGAATCAATGGTTATAAGAATAACTGGTTGCCCCAATGGTTGCGCAAGACCGTATATGGCTGAGTTTGGATTGGTTGGCGACGGTCCAAATAGTTACCAGGTAAATTGTCTTTTTCGACACTCGGATACTAATGAAGTAACTCATATGCTTTTACTTATTACCAGTGTGTGATGTAACTCTACGTGTCCGAATGCGTATATAATGCAGATTTGGCTCGGAGGAACACCAAACCAAACTGTACTAGCGAAAGTGTTCAGGGATAAGGTTAAGGTCCAAGATCTTGAAAAAGTTATGGAACCTTTGTTTTATCACTGGAAGCGCAAGCGCCTGTCAAAAGAATCATTTGGCGACTTCACAAACCGTATGGTAGGCAATTTATTCAATAAGATGTTTATACAAATCATTAAATTAAATGTGTAAGATCATTATAGATTAAGGAACTAAAAACACTATTGATTGTTGCTCAGGGACATGAGAAACTTGTGGAGCTCGTGGATAAATGGGAAGGGATCCCACAAGGAGCGTCTCGGTTTAACTTGAAACTTTTTACTGACAAGGAGACGTACGAAGCCATGGATGCTATTGCAAGGGTCCAAGACAAGAGTGCTCATCAGTTGGCCATGGAAATCATTCGCAGTTACGTGAGCTCTCACCACAATGGTAAAACAGAGTGATCGAATAAATTCATTTGTTCCATCTGAGACCGCCTCTCGCATGGCTGTTACTGGTCGGTAACAGCTGGGATGCTTCTCAATGATGATGTGCTGTTTTTGTATCTGTCTGGTTATTTTTTCTTGAGGTCATTTTGGAATATTCTCTCAGCTCTACAGTGTGACAATTAGTTCTCTTGTATGAAAAGGTTCAGTTGATGTGTTTTTTCGAAAAAATTAATAATAAACAGTTTTATTTTGACAAATTAACATTAAAACATACGGTGATAAATGTCCTCGGGGGGAGATATGAGAAATTTTTGTAGGAATTTTCTTCAGCTTTCATGACCCGCTGGAATTTTTGTATGAATCAATGAAATATCTCAATATTTATAGATGGTAAATAAGTTTGGTGTTAATTCTAACTTAATAACTCTACAAAACGCATTCCAGAATACTTTAATAAACAGAAAATATGTAATACTCCCCAAAAATTTGTTTATACAAAGACTATTAGTATGATTGAGTCTACTGGACCCATGATACAGATCTACACGCCCATTGAGACCTTAAAACCCCATGTTAAGTAGAACTTCCATGGAGGATCTCTTGCTCGTTGGAAACTCTTGTAAGAAATAAAACAACCTTGTAAATGTTTCGCTTTCGTTAGTTCATCTTCGCGAATCAAAAATCCGAATGATACAAACAAACTAGACTTGAATGGGTCACAGCTGAACGACAAAGTGGACATTCTGGCTTTTCATTACACCATTCCATAACGCAGTTCCTGTCGGGAAACAAAATGAAACCACCGATGAGGAGATGAACTATGTATACATTCAATTGGCGATCAAGCAGAGTGTACAGGTAGGCTACCAGCAAAATACATGACCACAAGGAGTGGCTGTTGGGTTTTGGCGATTGCTAAGGCAAAGCGTGCATTTGCTTGCTCCACTTACTTGAGACTGAGAAACAAAGTCATTTTTAGTGTACCATTAGCAAGCTTTACAAATAAAGGGTACAAACTAATAATAGGTTTCAACTATAAACCGTACCAGCAATATCCAAGAGAAAACTATACTATGATTTATGAGTTGTGGGGTGGGGGTAAAACATATCGGCTACAAGCCTACAATTAATATATACCTCAGAAGTAGATGTAGATTCTGAAACCCAGTTACTATTTCCAGAGTTCTCAGTAACCAGATTGCCTTCCTCATTTAAAACAGGTAAACTTCTCCCTGCAAACTAAATCATTTTATATCTGGAAAATTTACGTGTAGGCAAGAAACATAGTCTTCTGCACTGTTAGTCTGTTACACAAATAATAATAGATGACGAAGGCATCCTAAGAAAAAATTCCATGCAAATGTCTCAGTACTGATGGTTTACTAAATCTCGTAACTAGATTGCTAATGGTATGCAACTGTTGGGATGTGTTGGACCAGTCACAGTCAAATAATACCCTGCCAACTGATAGTTCCATGCACGCTTTATTATTTACAACCCACATGGAGTCAGGCCAACCCAATGGCCCCCTGCTCAAGCCCTCCATATAGTTCTGGTAGACTTGTGGCGTGGGACAACCGCCCACCAACTTATTCTAACAGTTCTACTGATGTGAAGTCAAAAGATTTTCTTTCATAAGCTATGGGTGGCTATTTTCTTTCTAGAATGGTGAGTATAAACCAAAAGTCACATAATTGAAGAAAGAAAGTAAAAATCGATATAGATGTATAATTTCAGACTAAATATTACCAGCTGAAGTTTGATAAGCTCCAAGAGATGTTGGTTGAAACGATGTAGCAAGAGAAGACAAATTGCTTCTCCTTAATCCCTCAGCAGCAATTATACACAGTTGAACTAGGAGGAAAACTCCTAGTATTTGATATCTGCATCACAGGAAAAACACTCCATTAATTTTTTTTTGGTTGCAACTATTGACATGACACTGTACAAGGTGAATCATGTTATAGAGATAATCAAACTAGCATCTTTTTTTCTTTCCACGATGATTACTTTTTCAGATATCAACTTATTCTAAACATTAAGGTTATTTTTGGAATGATTTTGAATTGGTTTTGAATGATGGCTTATAGATTTGAGAAAAACTGGACAAAACATAGCAAAAGTTAGAAATAAAGTAAAATCTACACAATTCATTTTACTCCGGTATTGATACCAATTCTCTACACAACATATTAAAAAAGTCAATCAATTATCAACATAAAGACAGGACATATAAGGTACACTGAGAAGGGTAAAAAGAAGAAGTATTAATGCAAAACGGTCTTCTAAAAAATGCTAATAAACAAGCAATGTCAAGCACTAATTACATTTAAATGGCTCACTTCCCTTCCAATCCCATCATTCAGAACCAACGGCCAGTTGAATACAGCCCATGGGAGTCGTGGGTTCTAATCTAATAAACAAGAAATTAATATCTTATATCCTACTCAAATTCATGAAAAACCAACACAATATTCTTCAGTACTCAGTTGCTTAACATTTAAGAAGTCACATTTACTCATACATTGGGGTTGATATAATTATGAATGGCTGCGACTACATCTAATTCCACAAGAGAATCAAGGAAATCATATTCATTGCATCATCTAGTTGCATGGCTTACTAAATACTCATTTTACAATGTGTCTGAATATGGAAATATAATTCAATGGGAAACATGAGGACTTTAATCAACAGGCGCATAAGGAAGCAATGTAAGAGATAAATAATTTTCTGAGGGAAAAAGATATCAGTTCAATACTGGATAGACAGGCTTATCCCTCCAAAAGGAAGTACTAAGATGTAATTCCTCAATAACAATAAGAGATTCTAGATATTTAATGTTCACAACCAGGGGAGAGGATGAGAATAACACTCTTAGACTAAGACAAGTTTGGATTCTTAGGAGGGGATTAACAAATAATCTTCGATGTACCTAGGTCGCTGATTGGTTGGTTTGCCAATGAAAGCATAACGAATCCCAGAGGCTCGTTTTGACAAATGATAGTATAGGCCTGTGAAAGAAAAACAAATATGAGCATCACAAAATAAGCTTTCTTCTCTTAATAAACAGAATTTGATCACTTCACCTTCAAAATAGAAGTACATGAGGTTTGTACGGAGAATCAACATGAAACACTCACGGGCTATAGGTAGCACCTTAATCAAAGATGAGGAAGGATAAATTAGTTTGGACATGAGTCATACAATGTGAAAAGGGATCTATGAGGAGTGGATACATATTTATACTTGCAATTGAAAAGGGATTACTTATGATCTTGTAGTTGAATCCATAAACATATGAATCGTTAGACAAATAATAACTGACTGAAATGAGAAGACGGAAGAAGCTCATTGCACATATATATTTCGTCCATCATAAATTTTATAGTAGACAAGCAAAACTAATGTGGAGGAGCCGAGGAGGAAAGCATACTGAAGGCCACCTCCTAACTGCGTACAACCATAATCCAGCAATTTTGGCTTTCAATCTTGTCAAAACTGAAACCGGGACTTCTGAATTCGAGGATGATGTCATTTCAGCACTAGCATTTTGATTGGTCAAGGAAGTTTCATTGCCAATAATATCATCAGAAAGTGAATCAGCCATGGTAATGCCTTGGGAAGAAAGGCGTGAGCTGCATAGCAGAGAATGAATTAGTCAGCCAGCTACCAGAATCTTGAGGTTTTGAAACCTAAAATACGAACTAAAGCGCGCGTACACACACACACACAAAATTTTAAAAAAAATATATAAATAAACTAGTTCCCATTCCCAAAACCTGATCCTTTCAGTAATGTATGGAAATGCTGTGTGATAAAAAATAAAAAGAGAACGCCTCGCTGGGGTTGGGGGAAGTCCATGTAGACCTGAAACCTGTAAATACAACCATAACAAGAGTGATGTCTTATGATTTCTATTGAATCCAAAAAATAATAATTCAAATACTCTTTTCTATAATCAATTAAAGCATGGTGCACTAAAGATTAATGGTCCACATACAGGCAATGCTGAATACCCTAATAATTTCAGATTGACGTAGTTTTCATCTTTGCAGCAGAATTTTCAAAAAAAAGGAAACCCAATTATTAATTGAGATACATCATTTTATCTGGACATGAATCATGTATAAATTTCTGCAGCAATATTATCCATTATGAGCATGATTAATAATATAATATAAATTAACTAATCTTGCTGCTCTTGAACAGACTTTGTACAGAATATATGAAAGTAAAAAAACTTAACATAGCTAAACACATTTCTCCCCTAAACCTATCCTGGAATCAATTTTCTAGCTTGTCTTAACAATTCTAAATCACATACAGACCCGAGCAATTCAAAGTTAGTTTAGTGCACATGAATACATGGACAATAAATGAAAGACACACCTGAGAAATATCACAATACTCTTCTCCTAAGGTCTGTTTTCCTGCACCAGTTGTCAACACATAATAGAGCATCTGTCCCAAAAGTTTTGTCTGCAAAACAAGATAACAAATATACTCGCCTTAGAACAGAAGTTAAAATCTCGCATGTCAATCTGTCGTAGCAAAAGAGAAAAAAAAAAGTGCCATGGCATGTCTGATTGTCAAACAATCAGCACATGCAATAAAATCAGTGGAACTGATTCCAAATCTCAAAAGAATCACAGAATCCCTATTAGAACATCATTAAACATAAAAATTTCTCAACCAACTCTGTGTCAATTCTAGAAATTTGATAGGGTACAACCACAAGTTATAAAGAGAGAGCATTCTAAATGCTAAATCACATCTTGACACTTCAAAGAGGTCAGATAATTTCAACGAGAAACTAATAGTCTAATAGTGCAGGCTCATGAAACTGAAGTAACTACATTCGGCACCAAACGAAGAGCAGTTTTAATAATTAATGACAGGAAGAACAATTCAAACACAGGAATTAAGGGGAAAAATACAGGATTGGAGCAAACCTCCCTCTGATACCATATGCAACAGAAACTCTCAACACTTTTTAAGAGGTTATATTAGCGCAATGAAAAATTAATGCTGCAAATTCTAGATATTGAAATTAAATAAATTTGATATGCATCCAAACATAGGAATGAAATGCAAAAATAAAGGAACTGAGCAAACCTCACTCTGATACGCAACAGCAACTCTTGTACCTGAGATAGGAAAACAAGAATATATGTATACATTCATTATTTCAACAAACTGGAACGCGAATTTGAAATATTTATGTTATAAGTAATCAACAAACATAAAACGTAACCCGATGAGAAAAGAATTAGACATTGAGTACCAAAGAGATGGCGGAAAGCGTCTCTACAGGCGTCGTGCACAAAGGAAGCATACTGTTCATCCTTCTCAGCTGCTCTCATTATTTCCGGCTGCGCTGCAAGTGGAAAACGCCGTGTACCGCCGCTGCTACTTGGTCCAACATCGGAGATAGAGATATCTCCCGTAACGGCAGTTGTTTCTCTCTCTCCCATCCTACACAATCTCCCTCCTCACTCTCTCTCTCCTCCAACCCTTCCTGCGTCGCCCAACCGTTGGAAATCTCAATAACGAATGATGATAAGTGAAATTTCCTGAAAAGGAGATGTCAAACGACGCCGTCTTGCAAGGTGGGGGGGGGGGGGGGGGGTGTGGAAGGGGGAACTCTTGCCGCCAAATGCCAATACTATACTCCCTATGCTGCAGAAGGAGCTCCTTAGCATACGACAAAAAAATAGTTGGTCTCACGTGTGCTTCATCAGTCCACTTTCACGGATATCATTTTTTCATTTTGAGCATTTACCCCTAAGTTCTCATATCCTTTTTTATCCACCCACATCTATTAATACAACTAAAAATGAGACACACACCTCCACTAATACAACTACTCACTAGACATTAAATAACAATACTCATTAATCTCCGTGCCAAAAATCAAATGACACTCTTGAATCCGGATGGAGGGAATATATAGATGCACAAAGTGTGTAAGGATGCATGATTTTTGTTCTAAAAGTTATACTCCCTCCGTCCCATAAAACCTTTCACACTTTCCTCAATTGTTTGTCCCACAAAATCTTTCACACCCCCAAAAAAGGAAACAACATTTTATCTAACAACCTCAAAAATTCATTTAATTTCAAATTTATCACTCATTTTTCACACACATATCATTTCTTTATGCTTTTTTATTATCTAAAAATACCACAATACCCTACAAAGTCAATAAAATTGTTCAAAAAGTGCACATTTTCTTAAACAACGTGGAATAATAAACTTGAAAAGTATTATGGACGGAGGGAGTACATTTTAATTAATAAACGTACAACATTTTGTTTTAAAGGCTATATGATGCGCGTTTTTTTGCACGCAAAATTAATCTTCAAGTATTAAAGATATCAATTGCAGCTTAAGCAAGCGACCAAGTGAATATCGAACCCAAAGGACGGCGTATTATCAATTTAATTATTAACTAAATTAATTAAGACAAGGTGACAATAAGATTGAGATATAAAATTATCAACTACTAAACAATTAAATTAAATAACAAATAAAATAAAATATCACTCCAAGAATACGAAAGTGGATCAAGTAGGAGAATAAGTAACCCTAGGATAATCAAGTTTCACTCATTAATTTCCCTTTGGTGTGTTGATGTCCGACTCTACCTTGTGCAATATGGACGCATCACTAAACCATGCATATCTACTCTATAGATACAAGTAAACATGCGTGTAACACGTGTGAATAACCTCGGAGCAAGAGATATAATTCCACCCCCTTTTCTAGGTACTATCAGTATCAATTATTTCCCTGGCCAATTGATACTCTAACCCGATATGATCTCCCTTTATAAGTACTATAAAATTATCCTCTTTATCCTACTTAATAACCCGAATTCAATTCAATTAATAAGTATTCATATATGATAGTTCTAATGAAGCTTCGGAGTCCCCTCACTTAGAATCATAACATGGAATCCTATTCAGCGGTGAACGCACTCAATCTACAACCAAGATATATATTCAGACTCTATATACCAATTGAAGATGCACAAAACGACCGTGGATATGGATTAAGAAAGCACAATCATATATAAAATAAATCTACAAGTAGTGTTGTATGGAGTTTACACACGAAAGTTCAATTAATTGGTAAAACCTTCATAAACCCTAGATCTACCAAAAAGGCTCTAGCCTATGATGTTACGAAGAACAATCATGGGTGTTGGATAGATCTTACCCGGATGTCTGAAAAATTACAAGATAAATTAGGAAACAAAATAAATCCTAGATGCGGGAGTCGTCGTGTCCTTCTCCATCTTGAATCCTCCTCTTGGTTCTCATCTTGATTCCACAAATGGTTCTTCAAAGTGATGGATGGATAGAGGAAAGGATGTGGATTATGGTTGGGGGGTGGGGTGATCCCCCTTGTGGGGTGTAGTATTGTTGTAGCCTCTCTCCAATTCAATTCCTTTCAATCTAATGAATAATGATGTGATCTACATCCCCTTTTATACTTGTAAGCTCTCCTTATGGACCTAGGATGAGCCTTTTTTGGAAAATACGAAAATATACGCGCACACACACTTGAGGTGTAAAAACACGCATTAATTCGAAAATTCTCGAAAATTCTCGCTGGCAGCTGCGCGACTTCACGATTTTAAGCATAACTTCCTCTTCGAAACTCCGATTTGAGTGATTCTTGCGCTCACGTGATCGTCTCTTCCTCGGCTTTCTATTCATATAAAGAAATCATAGAAACTCTAATATTTGAATATATAACAAGTCATGCAAAGTGGCACAGCCGTTCTGTTCGGCACAGCTTGCGCGACGTCACCACTTTGATCATAACTTTCTCGTTTGGAATCTGATTGGAGTGTTCTTTACGCCAAAACGACCCTCTCTTCTGTGGATTTCCAACCATATATCACAATTATAATTCACATCTCCATACAAATATAGAAAAATTACACAATTTGGACTTGCATTTTTCATCATTCTTGCACAAATTGCACATTTTCTCAAACTTGGCTCTTTTGATTATTTTTCCACCTAAAACACAACAAAACACATCAAGTGCATATTTTTCTCAAATATATTGAATATAAAATACTTATGCTAATATATATCAATAATTCTCATCAAACAGGTGTTAAATTGAACACTAAAACACGCTTATTTTCGCTCTCATCAATCCCCCAAACTTACCCGTTGCTCGTCCCGAGGCAATAAAATAAAAATAAAGAGAGAGAGAGAGAGAGTAAAATTAGTGGGGAAACAAGGACTATGACAAATACCCCATTCAAAATACAATTGTCCTCAACTTAGGTCATGCAACTCTCCTTACATGTAATCCTCAATTCATAGCATACAAGTTAAGACAATCACCACCAATTCAAATGCTCAATTCACATGTTCTCACGGGAAGTATATATCACTCGCACTCAAGTGTAAAAGATGTACACTTATGGGTTAAGGTGTTTACGCTCAAATTCAATTCAAGTGCATGCGTAACCATAAGCTTGCCAAAGGTTTCAAACTCTCCACCACTAAAAGTATGATTCGACAATGAGATCAAAAAGGACTTTTGTTTTGGATGTAATGTTGGCTTTTTGGTTAAGGTAGGAAATATATGGATAAGTGACTCAAAATTCGGATCAATTAAGTGCGTCTATCATGATCTTTCATTCTTCCTCTTCACTTCAATTAAGTACAACATCCTCCTCAACTCTTTTGACTTTTCTCTTTCAAACACAACAATTTTTTTTCTTCTTTTTTTTTTCTTTTTTCTTGAGGTACCAGTTTCGGGCACTACCTCGCACATCCTCCATAGGGTACTAGATTTAAGCACTACCCTAGGGTGTTTGATTCCATGGAGTACTAGATTTAAGCACTACTCCATGATTCTCCTCAAATACATTTTCAAGCTCAATCACTATCTCAATACCAATTTCACTCCTTCCCAAATTGTTATCAAGCTCCATCAACACACTTTGAAACGCCATTAATTCTCTTCTAGAAGGACAATCAAGGCTCAAAAAAATCAGATGCTCAAAGTGGTTATTTTTCGTAAGCTGCCAAAGAATAAGGTTTTTAGGTTCAACGGGCTAACTACGGATAAACATCATTAGGTGGGGAATTATTTGGCTAAGTGACGCATAAATTCAAGGATGGCCTAAAATCATCTCCCATCATCTAACACACATGTAGTTTCAAGTAAGACAAGAGGCAAGTTCTAGAATACACACACAAGAACGATACTCACCATAAAAGAAAAATCATGTGATTACGTAGATGATCAACGAGGCTCAAAATCTCACATGGGTTTTTAACAAGTAATAGAGCACTTTTCATGATAAGTAATATCCCAGAAGTACATATAGAACTTCATATCGCATTATAACTCAAATACAATTCTTTCATCAATTTCAAGAGCATATGAATTTTAGGCACAATTTAAACATATAAGCTTACATGGATCACTACCAAAACTCAAACCTTCCACTCCATGAATTAAAAGCACATATAAAAATTAGAATAAGGAAACGAGGGCACCTGATTTCTTCAACGTATGCACAAGCTCCTCGAGTTGTTCAACTCGATCATCTTGCCACTCTTCTACCTTTTCTATTATCATAGCTCAAGCACACTCATCATCACAAGATTCATCGATAATAATATAAGAGAACTATAAGAAAGACTTAATTGACTATTTAATCAACTCCACACACTCGACACACCACTGAACACTAGGCAAATTGTAAAAAATCGATACATCAAAATCGATTAAAGTTTCAACATACCGCAAAAAATCAACTCCCCTAGCAAACATTACAAAGAAAAGATTATACTCTTGGTGCTTCAATTAGGTAATAACATCACACCCCCCAAACTTAGTAAAAATATAAGTTGAAACTAAGTTTGCAAAGAGATGTAATTATTGATTAGTAAGCACCTTAAATATAAAAATTTCTTAATCACACGAAATAAATAAAGCAATAAAATGGAAGGGCAAGCCCCCAACAGGCGCTCATGTTTAATGTCGGAGAGTCACGATGGTATACCGCTTTGTAGACTACTTGACCAGAGGACGGTTTTGTCGCATCCTCACCTTCAAATACTTTCTTTCCCTCTTCTTGTCTACACTCAGCACTTCACCTTTCTTGGTAATAAGTATATGATCCTTGAAATTTCCTTCCTCCCATGGCTGTCTAGACACCTTCTTGCCAATCTTCCACTTAAATTCAGAATCATCTTTCTTGGAAAAATTAAGATTAAACAAGTTAGAAACCACATCGATGCTCTTGCATGATTGAGTCTCCATGGGCATCTTTATTGCTTGATCAAAAGAGAAAACCACATCTTCATTATCCATCTGCAGTCTAAGCGTCTTGGCTCTCAACCTCTTTGCTCTTTCCCATTTATTTTCCACTATAAGCTCAGTATTCTGTCCTTGGGATGACATGGGAGTAGCATTAACATCATGTAAAGCATTCGACATGGAAAACAGTGCAGAACAGAACGATTTGACCTGAGTTCGACCAGGGTTGCTGGTTGAATTGGTTGAATAGTGGTCGAACTGCACACCTGAACGTGCATTCTCTCCCTTACAGGCAGGTTCGACCACGGTTTGACCAACTGGTTTGGTCGAACGGTAGTGATCGTGGTCGAATTGAGCATCAGACAAAATAGAGCACTCCGGACAGACTGGTTTGACCTGAGTTCGACCAGTAGGGCTGGTCGAATTGGAGTGATCATGGTCAAATTGAGCTTCAGACAAAATAGAGCAATGCATTCAGGCTGGTTCGACCTTAGTTTGACTAACTGGGTTGGTCAAACCATGGCTAGGTTGGTCGAACCCGGCATCAAAGTCTTGAGGACAGGCTGGTTCGACCTCGATTTGACCAACAGGGTTGGTCGAATCATAATGGCCGAGGTCGAACCGGTCAGTTGGAAGCTCCGGAGGTTGCCCAAGTGCTTGGTTCAACCTCCTTTGTTCGGTTCGACCTGATGTATTGGTCGAATCGGGCTCTTGAGGTTTCTAAATTCAATTTTTGCTTCATCGGTCCTCGTACTGCGTTCCAGACCTTAACGTGATGGCTTTATTCTCCAATTTTTGTGTCAATTGATTCACGTTCGCGGTCATCTGCCCCATAATCAAAGTTAGGTCATTCAACTGCTTAGATAAATCTGCATGATCAACATTCATTCAAGCTTCGATGTGGTCAACCCTTGCATCATTCTCAGCCATGTATCGATTGAAGGTATCTTCAATACTCCTCACTTCGTGCTGCTTCAGACTAGGCCCCCTTAGTGTCAACTCTGTAATCTGCTTCTGCTGGGACTCTAGTAGCTTGTTGATGTTAGCTAGACTAGAGACGATCTCATCATCCCTATTCGGCTTCACTTGATGTTCAACATGCGCTACCTTGCCAAGTACATATGATCCTCTATCTCTCTCCATAGGCCAGTCACGTGAATTCATAGAGATGTCTTTAAATAACTTTTCTGCTACTATTATTGTTTTAGATAACAACACTCTACCTGATGATGCATAAAGACATGCGACTCACAATCCAATCTATAGTAAAATATACTTATGTATTGAGCCCTTGACATTCCATGATGTGGGCACCTCCTGAGCATGTCTTTAAACCTATCCCACGCTTCATAAAATTTCTCACCTTGATTCATAATAAATTGGGCGATCTCTTGCCTCATGCTTAAGATCCTTGAGGGTGGCATGTATCTCTCCAAGAACTTCTGCTGCAGTTGGTCCCATGTAGTGCAATCCGTGGCATCAAGAGTCTCATACCAAGCTTCTGCTCCATCAATTAATGAAAATTTGAATAGGGCAATCCGTCTAGCATGATCATTAGCTCCAGCCCCCTTTTGAGTGTTTTGTATAACCAAGAAATCTTCGGAGATGTTAATATGGATCTTCAAAACAACCTCTAGAAAAGGGAATCTTCTCTACCATGTTAATAAGAGTGGGATGTATCTCAAAATTATCATTTTCCCCTTGCTCCTATCAACCCCATGTTACCAATTCCATAATTCGTGAAAATTTCACATATGACAACATTATTTGGATTCTGCCTTACTCTGGCCATGTTTAGCTTAATGTGATATTCCTTCTTTCCTTCCTCTTCTTTTCCTAGTGCACAAGTTCTTCAGAAAAATTCAAGGTTAGATAGAATTAAATAATCACAAATAGAAGTCTTAATCAACTAAAAATAATAAACTAATAATAACAGCCATCCCCGGCAACGGCGCCAAGAACTTAATGCGCGTTTTCTTTGCACGCAAAATTAATCTCCAAGTATTAAGAATATCAATTGCAGCTTAAGCAAGCGACCAAGTGAATATCGAACCCAAATGACGGCGCATTATCAAGTTAATTACTCCCCCCGTCTGCCTAAAAGGTGGACATTTTCTTTTTGCACGTGGATTAAGGAGTATTATTATTTAATATGTACTCCCTCCATTCTGGACTTATGTTCACCGGTACTGTAGATACGGAGTTTAAGAAATGATGCTTTTTGACCAACTTTATTGACTTTTTAGGGGTATTGTGGTATTTTTAGGTAATAAATAAATTATAAAGTATGTTATGTGTGTTAGGTGGGAGTGGTATTTTTGAAATTAAGAAAATTTTTGAGGTTGTTGGTTGATGTGAATTTTCCTTTTTTGGGTGGTGAACATAAGTGTGGGACGGACGAAAACGGAAAGTGTGAACATAAGTATGAGACGGAGGGAGTAGTTGGTAGTTGTATTAGTGGGGTGTATGAGTCCCATAAATTTATTGTATTAGTGATGTGTGTGGGTCCCATGTGTTTAAAAAGGGAAATGTGGACCTTTGGTGCGGACGCCCAAAATGGCAAAATGTCCACCTTTCGGGCGGACGGAGGGAGTATTAACTAAATTAATTAAGACAAGATTACAATAAGATTGAGGTATGAAATTATCAACTACTAAACAATTAAATTAAATAACAAATAAAATAAAATATCACTCGAAGAATACGAAAGTGGATCAAGTAGGAGAATAGGTAGCCATAGGATAATCCAGTTTCACTCATTAATTTTCCTTTGGTATGTTGATGTCTGCCTCTGCCTTGTGGAATATGGACGCATCACTAAACCATGCATATCTACTCTATAGACATAAGTAAACATGCATGTAACACGTGTGAAAAACCTCGGAGCAAGAGATATAATTCCCCCCTTTCTAAGTACTAACAGTATCAATTATTTCCTTGGCCAATTGGTACTTTAACCCGATATGATATCCCTTTATAGGTACTATAAAATTATTCCCTTTATCCTACTTAATAACCCGAATTCAATTCAATTAATAAGTATTCATATATGATAGTTCTAATGAAGCTTTGGAGTCCCCTCACTTAGAATCATAACATGAAATCCTATTCAGCGGTGAACGCACTCAATCTACAACCAAGATATATATTCAGACTCTATATACTAATTGAAGATGCACAAAACGACCGTGAATATGGATTAAGAAAGCACAATCATATATAAAATAAATCTACAAGTAGTGTTGTACGGAGTTTACACACGAAAGTTCAATTAATTGGTAAAACCTTCATAAATCCTAGATCAACCAAAAAGGCTCTAGCCTATGATGTTACGAAGAACAATCATGGGTGTTGGATAGATTTTACCCGGATATCTGGAAAATTACAAGATAAATTAGGAAACGAAATAAATCCTAGATGCGGGAGTCGTCGCGTCCTTCTCCGTCTTGAATTCTCCTCTTGGTTCTCCTTTTGATTCCACAAACGGATCTTCAAAGTGATGGATGGATAGAGGAAAGGATGTGGATTATGGTTGGGGGGTGATCCCCCTTGTGGGGTGTAGTATTGTTGTAGCCTCTCTCCAATTCAGTTCCTTTCAATCTAATTAATAATGATGTGATCTACATCCTCTTTTATACTTATAAGCTCTCCTTATGGCCTAGGATGGACTTTTTCTTGGAAAACACGAAAATATACGTGCACACACACTTGGGGTGTAAAAACATGCACAAATTCGAAAATTCTCGCTGGCAGCTGCGCGACTTCACGATTTTGAGCATAACTTCATCTTCAAACTCTGATTTGAGTGATTCTTGCGCTCACGCGATCCTCTCTTCCTTGGCTTTCTATCCATATAAAAGAATCACAGAAACTCTGACATTTGAATGTATAACAAGTCATGCAAAATGGCACAGCCGTTCTGTTCAGCACAGCTTGCGCGACGTCACCACTTTGATCATAACTTTCTCGTTTGGAATCTGATTGGGGTATTCTTTACGCCAAAATGACCCTCTCTTTTGTGAATTTCCAGCCATGTATCACACTTCTAATTCAGAGTTCCAAACAAATACAGAAAAATTACATAAATTGGACGTGCATTTTTCAACATTCTTGCACAAATTGCACCTTTTCTCATACTTGGCTCTTTTGATCATTTTTCCACCTAAAACACAATAAAACACCTCAAGTACACATTTTTCTAAAATATATTAAAAAATATAAAAAACTTGTGCTAATATATATCAACAATTCTCATCAAACAGGTGTTAAATTGGATACTAAAACATGTTTATGTTCACTCTCATCAGTATACACTTTTCATTAATATTTTTTTATTTTTTTTCAAAAAATAAAGGTACACGTCTTTATTTAAAGGTACAACATTTTGTTCTAAAGGGTATACACTTTTCATTAATATTTTTTATATTTTTTATAAAATAAAGGGTACACGTCTTTATACTAAAGAGTATATAATTTAATACTAAAGAGTATAGGTGGACGATGTGTCCTCGGAACATACAAGTTGTAGCCAAAAAATAATCAAATTAAAAATTTTTTAGCAATTAAAACATTTTATTAAACCCATGATCCCTATGCAATTTATATTTCATTTTCACAACTGCAATACAAGAATATTAAGAAAAAAAACTGACTTTGAAACTTTTTAAAAAATTACATGAACATCCAAGGATCAGAATCTTTGGTAGAAATAGATTGGGCTTGATTACATAACGAGCTTAGCACGAAATTATTCATTTGAGTTCAAGCTCTACTTGATTAGTTAGGCAAAAACAAATCAAATGTTTTATAATAATTAATATTTATTTTTAGTATTACTTGAAGAATAATAATTATGATAATCAAAGTGAAATTTCCTTAATAATTATGTATAATGGATAAGTGGAACAAAATGATTTAATAAGATGAAAGGAGTAATTATTATTATTATTATTATTATTATTATTATTAACTTTTAATGACGATAAGACTAGACATGCACTACGGTTCGGAACCGTCGGTTTCGGTTCCCGAAAATGTGGAATCGGAAATTATTATTATTGATTCTTAACGACGATAAGACTAGACATGCACTACGGTTCAGAACCGTCAGTTTCGGTTCCTGAAAATGTAGAATCAGAACCGAACCAACTATCCCACGGTTTCGGTTCGATTTCGAAACCGCCGGTTCTCGATTTTTTTTAAATTGATATTTTTTTATTTTTTAAATTTTAATTTTTTAATAATTCAATTTTAATTGTTTGAGTTTGAGACATTGAACTTGTTAATGAAATCATGAAACACTTGAATCTAAATTTGAAATTTAATTTTCATTTGGAATTTTTTATCTTACTTTTTTTAACTATTTAAAAAGTACCATTTGAATTTTGACATTTGAAGTAGATAAATTATAATACCCTATAAAACATAATAAGTTATTAAAAAAATTGATTATTGATAATCTAGATTCTAGAATAAGATGATAATATTTTAACATTAAATTAAATTGTCCATTGTCATTATAATTTATAAATGTACAATAAAATCTTTCAATTTCAGTTTACAACAACACTAGAAAAATTTCATTATACAAATTACAATCCACAAAATAAAAGAGGGGAAAAAAAGGGCTTGAGTTTAAATTTAAGTTTCAACTTGAATATCAACTTGAAACTTAAATTTAAATTACCTACGTATTCTCGAAAGGAATCAAAGCCCACGTAGTTCTCGTAACTTACCTCTACTTACCTTGTCGGATGGTGGTCGGGACTTGGGAGTCGGGTGGTGGCTTTTTTGTCAATCTCACTCTCCTTCCATATTGATGTCTTCATCTGTCACGTAATCATCGTCTTTGTGTTGACTCGATCTTCCGCTTTTGACCAATCATAAAAAAACATAGATTTTCTAAAATTTTAACATCTAAACTGGATGTTGAGGATCCAAAACAAGTCCACCAAGGCTAAATACTTGTTTGATGGTGACGGTAGAGGCGGGAGCCGCAAAGACCTCTTTTACAATTAATGATAAAATAGGAAATGATTGAACTCTCCTTCACCACCACCACAAAATATCAAAGTTCTCTTCAAACTCAAATGTGTTAGTAAAATAAGAATCAAGTTCTTGAAAAGGATTAGATTGAGCCCTTGCACGTTTTTGAGATCTAGCATCATAAAAGTTATAAAATATTTCAAAATTTTGATAATTTCTGGAACTATCACCACTTCCACTATTATCATCACCACTGGATTGATCATCACTAGAAGAACTATGCTGTTGTTTGTATTTACTAAATAATTCTCTTAAGAGTTGATAATTATTACCTACTATGTCTTTAGGATTAGGAGCTTGTTGTCTAGTGGCTAAGTCACAATTAGCATATAAATGATCATAGTAAAGTGCTAACAATTCTTCCAAACCATCCATTCTAATACGTGGATCTAACAATTTAGCAAGTAAGCACAAGTTCGGAATATTAAAAAAATACTTTAACCATTTTGATTTTATTGAAAGAATAACATCATGTAAAATTGGATTTGTTTCATTAGCACTATAAGTAATGACAATTTTAATACAATTATCAACAACAATGTTAGTAGTAAGATAATAAACACCGGATAATTCTTCGGTAGCTTCATTAAAAATTTACAAAACTTCATATAAAGTTGTGCATGTATCCTATTCATTAGCAAATAAAGCATGACCAGTGGGTTCAAGTGCATAAAAATTACATATATGTTCTTTATATTGAAAAGATGCTTTAACATTTTATAAGTTGAATTCCAATGAGTAGAAATATCTAAAGGAAATTTTTTAGGATGAATATTAATAGATTGACAATATCTTTTCTATCTTTTTGTCAAGGAGGGATTTCTCATTATATACCATAAAACATCTTTAATAGGACTAATATATTCTTTCAACGATTGTAAAGCATCTTGAACACATAAATTCAATATATGACAAATACATCTAACATGAAAAACCTACCACCAATTGATGGTTTACAAATGTTAATAAGAGTTTTTAAACTAGCAGTATTAGCACTAGCATTATCAAATGAAATTATAAATTTTTTTGTGGTCAAATTATACTCTTGCAAAATAGTATTGATTTTGTGAGAAATATTTGCGTCGGTATGTGGAACATCAAAAGCTCTATAAGCAATTAATCGTTTTTGCATAGTCCTTGAACTATCAATCCAATGGCAAGTAATACCCATATAATCCGCACGTTGCCAATCATTACTCCAAATATCCGAACATATAGAAACTTTATGAGGAAAATTTGTTATAATTTGCTTTAAAACCAATTTATACTCCAAAACAACTCTTATAAGACCATTTGTACATTTATTATGATGCAATGGTGGAGCTTGAGGATTTAAAGTGAGATGACCCACTTTTGAAAAAATAATTTTCCGAAAAGTTGAAAGGTAAATGTTTGGTGCACATAAGTTTAAGATAATATCTCAAATAATTTAGCTCATTAAATTTAAAAAGAGCATTACCTCCCGAAGAACCTCCTTCTCCTCCCGACGTAGACCACGTGAATCCTCTTCCTATTTATGTTTGATTTGTTGCAATGTTGATCGCTATTTTCTTTCGAAAACATGAATCTCACCCTCAAGTGTAAGGGATCAATTGTAGTGCGTGTGTGATCAAGTCAAATGTCGAACTTACGGGATAGTGTCAGAATGACAAATAAATCTAATATGACTATTTCTATTTAAGACAAACTCAAGTTTTATGGAAATTAAACAATAAAATAAAATAAGATAGGATACGCTGGCGAGAAAACAATCAAGTATTCCAAAATAGGAGACTGATAATGCTAAGGACAATCCAGCTTAATATATGTTAGATTATTCTAAACCTAAATTAATTACCTACAAATATTTATAAGAGGATTGCTAAGCCTAGTTAAATCACCTTGATCAGGTAGGATCTAACAATTATAATGAGCTACAAATCCTAGGATCGATAAGGAATTAACTCTCTCTCCCTCTATAGGTACTTCATGCTAAATTTCATTAAAGACTAGAGCACTAAATTTTCCTTTCTAGGTAGTAATTATTAACCTCTTTTATCTCCTTACCAATTACCTAATAATGATGTTTTACCAAGTAATTAATATTCCAAATTGATTGTCTAACACTCTTAGGAATTATAGGCCAATCCCCTAAGACTGTCACATGAAACAACAATTATTATGCAGAAATAGAAAATCCTATTAACTATCAATCAGTGATACCATCAAGAATAATTAAAGGAATCAAAACTTAAAAATACAATAATATGAAGTCTAAAAATATCTTCTTCAATAAGGAAATAAATAATCTGCAGAGTAATAAATCCAAGTCTAGGGCAAGCAAATCACATAGTCAAAATCGTCTAAAGCCCTAACAATACCAAAAAGATACTTAGCCAATGGTGTTACAAGAAACAACCATGTCTATGGAATAAGGCTTACCCATGAGTCTAAAAACTAGAAAGAATAAAGTAAAGAATAGAAAATTTATTTGTTTGGTTCTCCTTCTTCAACTCACTCCTCTCTACAATTTCCGTCTCCGATCAAGTAGATGAATACTCTCTTGAATCCTCTCCAGATGGTGGATGACGGATGATGGGTAGAAGATGAAAGGCGGATATGGTGGATTAGGGTTAAAAACCCTAGGTGATATGGTGGTGGTAGATTATGCGGTTTCTCCATACCTTTATGTGATGATGAGAATGGGGCATATATAAGTGTGAGAATAGAATAAAATAAGGAATAGAAGGATATGTGATCTTGGAATTCAGGAAAAATATAATTATGGAAGATATGAAGGAATATTATATTAGAAAATAACTTGGCCACCAAGAAAATAGGAAATAGAGGGCAATTTTCGTGAATTTTTGGACTTCTCGTTGGCAGCTGCGCGACCTCACGGTTTCGAGCATAACTTCTTCATTTGATCTACGATTAAGGTGATTCTTGAGCCAAAATGATCTTCTATCCGTAGCTTTCTAACCATATATCACATGACCAATTTGGATCTCCACACAGCTAAAGAAAAATTGTGGAAAGTGGACATCTGTTTGATTGCAAGTAGTACCAATTCATCCTTCATTCCAACTTTGCGTTCTTGATCCTTTTTCTATCAAAACACAACAAAATACCTGTAAAGCATCTTTTATTTGATAATAATTAGAAGTAATAAGATTTGTGCAAATAATATCAATTATATACTCAAAGAGGTATCAAATTGGACTCAAAAGTACATGAATTTCCACTCTCATCAAATCCCCCAAACTTAAGTTGTTGTTCGTCCTCGAACAACGAAACGACAAACCAAGAGAATAATGAGATGGAAAGTCATAATCTAAGGGAATGATCACTACATCAACTAAGCTTTCAAAAGATGTAATCAATCTCAACTTGGTTCACATAACTTCAAATTCAAAAGCATAAATTCATTCAAAACATGCAAGTTAAGATAATTACTTCATCAATTCAAGTGCTCAATCCACCTATGCTCACAGGATATATATAATGTAACTCTCACGCTCAAGGTGTATAAAGTATACATCGGGTTATATATATGTGCTCTCAATTTTAATTCAAGTGCATGCGTAACCATAAGCTTGCCTATTGTCTCAACTCTCCTTTTACTTGTAGCTAGAAAAATCATGGATAAAAAAAGACTTTTTATTTGGTTGTAACGTAGGCTCTTTGGAAAAGGTAGGAAATATATGGATAAGTGACTCAAAAACTCAGATCAATCAAGCCGCGGTCCATCATGATCATTCATTCTTCCTCATCACACTCATTTCAAGCTCAACTCCAAACTATTTATTTCTTTCTTCAAGCACAACCTTTTCAGTTTTCTGAATGGGGTACCAGTTTCAGGGACTACCCCTCGCATCCTCCATAGGGTACTAGATTTAAGCACTACCTTAGGGTATTTGATTTCATGGAGTACTAAATTTAAGCACTACTTCATGACTATCCTTTAGATGCATTTTATAGCTCAATCACTATTTCAACACCAATTTTATTCCTTCCCAAGATGTTTCTCTCAAGTTCATCCTTTTTGTTCCTTTCTCTCTTAGCTCTTTCCTACTTCTTTTCAGTGACAACTGGATGATCAATATCTTTCTGAAATCCCACGGTATCAATCCGTTGAGGAAAAGAGTTCATCAGAACAGAATTAGGCTCGCACGACAATGAATGTGCAAGGTCTCCATTCACATGAACGATGTCGTGAACACTACCGTGTATGGTGCTCGGCTCGGGTGTTGCCACACGGTTAGTACCGTGTGAGGGACGTGTTGGTGCACGATTCATGCCGTGCAAACTCCTAGGTGATTCCTCATCATAGTTGATGTCGTGCGAGGGACGTGATGGCGCACAGTTGTTGTCGGATGCCTCATCCCAGTGCGAGGATCGTGTGAGCTCGCACGGTTCTGGCTGGAACTCCACTTGATGGCATACGGGTGCTCACGGTTATACCCTTGCGTGTCTTTAGACCAATCTCCATTGTACTCTGGCATCCAAGGTCTTTCGTACTGCGTGTCACTCCTCAAAGTAATAACATAGCATTGATGTTCTGTTGGATTCAACTCAGTCTTAGCAGGAAATTTTTCTTGCTGTTGCAACTTACCAACTGCAGCATTCAACTGACTGATCACCAGGTCTATTTCCTTTTGATTCCTTTCTACTTCTTTGTACCTTGTTTCAGCTGTTTCTTTATTTGTGACCATCATCTTGAGCATCAAATCAAGTTTATCTTCCATTGATGATCTCCCTTCTTCAGGTTTCTGAGCTGGATCAATTCCTGGAGGTGGTGCAACTGCGCTATTAGAATTTGAGTAAGACAGATTCTCATCCCTTCTCTGGTTATTGAAGTTTGAATTTTCTTAGTTCCAACCTTGGTAAAATTGTTGTTGTTCCCTTGGTCATTTCTCCCACCGAAACTGATTATTCGGTCTAAAATTCTATCTGTCTCTATTATCTCCTTGAAAACTCTGTCCCATAGCATAGTTTGCATCCTCGAATTGCTCCTCATCTCCAGCTTTTGTTACGGCCTTTTTTTCCCTTTAGTAAGGCGATCCAGCTTATTATTCAGCTCATCGAGTCGATCATGGATAGCTGATACTTCACTATTTCCAGCTTGTATTTATATTTTACTACTTTATTAAAAGAAGTGTCTCCATCAGCTCTTTTGTCGTCCAATCATTAGTGTTTGCAGCCATCTCCTAAAAAATCTCTTCAGCTGCCTCTGCAGATTGCTTAAATATAGATCCACCTGCTATTGCGTCCTCCAACACTCTCGAATCTCTTCTTAGGCCTTGATAGAAGAAGTCTAAGTAAGTATCATTTGAAAATCTATGTTTGGGACAGCTTCGCAACAGCTCTTTGAACCTCTCTCATGCCTCATAGAAACTCTCCAAGGATCTTTTTTTGAATTGTTTGATCTTTTTTTTATCAAGAAACTCTTGGATGGAGGAAAGTACTTATTCAGAAATTTGTCTGCCAATTTCTCCCACAACATCCTTGAGGAAGGTTGTTGTACCACTCCTTGGATTTCCGGGTAAGTGAGAATGGAAAAAGCCACATCCTGATAGTATCCTCCAGAACATTCCCGTGCTTCTGCGTCCTCACATACTCATCAAATAACTGCAGATGCTCACTAGGATTCTCCAAAGGATTCCCACTAAATTATTGTCTCTCTACTATTCGGATCAATCCAAAAGGCAACTCAAAACTCTTTGCGGTGATCGCAAGTCCATTCAACCCAGCATTAGTGGTGTGCTTCAATTTATACTGGTTCCGCATAAGGGTTGGAGCTTGCTGATCATCAGCCATCTTAGCTGTTTATACCTATGCTCACGCAGAAGATCAGAATTGTTTGAATTACAAATAAAAATAAAATATAAGCAAGTAAAATTTAACGTCCTACAAGAAAAAATATATCACTATAGAATTAAAATTAAATCTATAAACTATCCCCGTCAACGGCGCTAAGAACTTGATCGCTATTTTCTTTCGAAAACATGAATCTCACCCTCAAGTGTAAGGGATCAATTGTAGTGCGCGTGTGACCAAGTCAAATGTCGAACCCATGAGATAGTATCAGAGTGACAAATAAATCTAATATGACTATTTCCATTTAAGACAAACTCAAGTTTTATGGAAATTAAATAATAAAGTAAAATAAGATAGGATATGCTGGCGAAAAAACAATCAAGTATTCCAAAATAAGAGATTGACAATGCTAAGGACAATCCAGCTTAACATACTAAACTCAAATTACCTACAGATATTTATAAGAGGATCGCTAAGCCTAAGTAAATCACCTTGATCAGGTAGGATCTAACACTTATAATGAGCTGCAAATTTTAGGATCAATAAGGAATTAACTCTCTCTCCCTCTATAGGTACTTGATTGGTTGTTAATAGTCGGGATGATCAATTAAAAAATTTATCGAACCCAAGGGAATTTAGGATTCATGGCCTTCAAGTTATAGCCTCGTATTAGTTTGGGATGACCGAAAAGGGAAAGATAAAAAGCATGAAAAGAAACTAATTACAATATTTTTGGAATTTTCAATGCAAAGGAAGTTTTCATGATGCACTTCAAATGGATCAATTATGTAACACATCTAATTGCCTCCCAATTTAAGCTATCATAGTAAGAGCGATTACAAATTCCAGCTAAACTCTCTCTCGAGATGAAGAGGATGTAAGCCCTTACAAAGACCCCAAAATAGTACATAAGATCGATACCATAGCGAACACCTCCCAATATGTACTAATTACACGTACAAGTTCCCTAAAAGGTACTAAATCATAGGTAATACTCACTTTCTAGGTACTATGAATTCACTAAGGTTGGGTTCCACTCACTAGATTAATTGACCTCTCGATCTAACCTCTCTAGTGTCCACTTATGTAGTTCTAAACATGAGAGGTCATCTCCAACTCTTCCCACATTAATCCACATAACACACATGATGAATTGATTCAATTAATTCCTAAGACACATAATTGAACTCTCGTTCTAACCACATGCACTAGATAATTAATCACACAAATCAAACATATAGATTAAGCAATTAAGTATCCATAAATGAAAATAATCAAAGTCGGGATCACAATTTAAATAATATCACAAATTAATTCATAATCTAAACATCCGAAACATAGAAAATAAAAAGATAATAAGTAGGATTAGATTTCACCAAATGAAGTTTTTACATCCACCAAGCTCATCATTTCCTTGGTGTCCCCACCTTCTTGAAAAGCATTAAATTCCTAATCTAGAAAAATATTTAAAACTACGGATCCCTCACCCCGAAAGGGGAGGGATCTCAACTATGGAGGTCTTACTTAAAAGCCCTCTCAACTATTGAATCTTGAAAATGATTCAATTTAATGGAATTTAAATGGATAAAGAATTGTTCCCTGATGACTTTCATGGAAGAGGGTATTTATAGTAGTAAGGATGAGAGAAATTTGAGTGAGTTTCCAATGTGGGACAAGTGGGTTAATGTCGTGGTAGAGTGAGAGGAATTTGTGGTAAGCAATCAATGTGGGATAATTTAGCTCAAAGGACAAAAAATGAGATTTATAACAAATTTTTCTTTGGCCAATTCTTGCTCGTTTCAACTCCAAATCGAGCTCCGTTTCCCCACATCTTCCTCTTCACTTGTAGAATCCAATTTTATCAAAATCACCTATTTTTCTACAAAAATAAATAAAAATACATTTCTCCAAATAATCAAGCAATTAATAGAATTTTCATTAAAATCATGCGTAATTATTGAATTAAAGCCACAAAAATCCACTTAAAATCTTGGTGAATTTCACACCAATCAGTACTTTATGCTAAATTCAATTAAAGGTTAGAGCACTGGACTTTCCTTTTTAGGTATGCAATTATTAACCCCTTTTATCTCCTTACCAATTACCTAATAATGATGTTTTACCAAGTAATTAATATTTCAAATTGATTATCTAACACTTTTACGAATTATAGGTCAATCCCCTAAGACTGTCACAGGAAACAATAATTATTATGCAGAAATAGAGAATTCTATTAACTATCAATCAGTGATACCATCAAGAATACTAAAGAAATCAAAACTCAAAAACACAATAATATGAAGTTTCAAAATATCTTCTTCAATAAGGAAATAAATAATCTGTAGAGTAATAAATCCAAGTATAGGGCAAGCAAATCACATAGTTAAAACCGTAACAATACCAAAAAGGTACTTAGCCAATGGTGTTACAAGCAACAACCATATCTATGGAATAAGACTTACTCATGAGTTTAAAAACTAGAAAAAATAAAGTAAAGAATAGAAAACTTATTTGTTTGGTTCTCCTTCTTCAACTTCGTCCTCTCTAGAGTACCCGTCTCCGATCAAGTAGACGAATACTCTATTGAATCCTCTCCAGATGGTGGATGGCGGATGATGGGTAGAAGATGAAAGGCGGATATGGTGGATTAGGGTTAAAACCCTAGGTGATATGGTGGTGGTAGATTATGCAGTTTCTCCACACCTTTATGTGGTGATGAGAATGAGGTATATATAGGTGTGAGAATAGAATAAAATAAGGAGTAGAAGGATATGGGATCTTGAAAATTCAGGAAAAATATAATTATGGAATATATGAAGGGATATTATATGATGAGAATGGGGTATATATAGGTGTGAGAATAGAATAATATAAGGAGTAGAAGGATGTGGATCTTGAAAATTCAGGAAAAATATAATTATAGAAGATATGAAGAAATATTATATTAGGAAATAACTTGGCCACCAAGAAAATAGGAAATAGAGGGCAATTTTCATGAATTTTCGGAATTCTCGCTGGAAGCTGTGCGACCTCACGGGTTTGAGCATAACTTCTTCATCTGATCTCTGATTGAGGCGATTCTTTAGTCAAAATGATCTTCTCTTTCGTAGCTTTATAACCGTATATCACATCACCAGTTTGGATGTCCATACGGATATAGAAAAATTATGGAAAGTAGATATTTGTTTGCTTACAAGTAGTACCAATTCATCCTTCATTCCAACTTTGCGTTCTTGATATTTTTTTTTATCAAAACACAACAAAATACATCTCAAGCACCTTTTAGTCAATAATAATTAGAAGTAATAATATTTTTGCAAATAATATCAATTATATACTCAAAGAGGTATCAAATTGGACTCAAAAATATATGAATTTCCACTCTCATCATATAACAATCTTATCAGAATGCTTTTTTTGCAAATGCTTGATGAAAGTTCTATATTCTCCACCATGCTTGAATTTATAATTGGTACCACAATAGTTGCAACTTACTTTATAATTTGATGAATGTTCAAATGCTTGTTTCTTGAAGTGAATGGTGAATATATCCGAACGTAGAGTTTGTTAAGAACTTTAACTTGTTGCTTTGGGTGATGCTCTGGGTCTAGGTGATGCTCCACCTCCGCCTCCTACTCCGACTCCGGCTCCACTTCCACCTTCTCCATCAGAACTTGGTTGGCTACCTTCTCATTTTGTTGTCATTGAATTTGAACATCATCTTCATCGCCGTCGGACTCGATATCATCTCCAAGTATATTTTTATAATTTAAATCATAGAAATGAGGGTGGGTAGAAATATTCGGAGAAAAATTAGGATATTGTGGTGGTGATGGAAATTGTTGATTTGGTGACAGAGCCAATGGTGGACAATTGTCTACGTTGGCAACGTTTCTTCCTCTAGAAGATTGTGAGGAAAAACCGGCACCGGTAAAAGAAGAACCTCTCCTTGGTATTTTTTTTGGATTTTTTTTGTAGTGCAATAATAGAAGAAGTAAAGTAGTAAACTAACAAGTAAGTATGAAATAAGAAGTGAGAATGAAAATTATGAAACTAACACTAATCTAAGAAACTTGGAAGTTGAAAATTTGGAATTGGAACTTGGAAGTTGTAAATAATAAAAGTAATGTAATTAAGAGAATGATTTGAACTTATGAAGTAATGAACCTTGGACTTGGAAAAAAATTTAGAGCACAAATTGAGAGAGAGAGAGAGAGTAGTGTAGAAATGTTGGAAATTGGATCAAGAATGATGTAGAATTGTAGATTGTAGAAGAAGAAGTAGAGATGTTGTGTGCTCAAATTAACCCTAACAAGGGGTATTTATAGAGGATGCAAAATGATCCCAACCATAATAAAATTAATCCAAGCCTTTGAATTTTTTTTTTGGTTCGGCAAACTGCCGGTTCCACGGTTCTGAACCGGAGTGAGGTGGCAGTAGGGATGACAATGGAATCCGAAACTGAAGTCAACTGAGCTGACTCCGATCCGATTGGGGCGGTTTTTTTTTACCTTTGACTGGGTATGGTTCGGGTTTCGGGGAAAATTGAAAAAAAATTAAATGAAAAAAAAAATCTCCTTCCAATCTTTCGAGGATGTCTTCTCTTTTCATTTAAAAAATGAGAAAATGAAACAAAACTGTAGCTGATCTTTCATCTTCTCTTCCTTTAAAAAATTTCTTCCAAACAATCTACCATTATCCTTTCTTTCAATATTTTCTATTTTCAACTAAGGAAATAGAATCGAATGCATCAACTGTAAAGAATCCATCAGAAAACACAAATGGTGATAGTCAAGTGCCAAATGGACCCATTCAAAATGAAGTTGATTCACCTCTCACTACAAGAAACTTTCAGATTACCGACGGAAAAATCCGTCGGTAAATTATTAAAAATCCATCAGTAAACTATTTACCGATGGATTACCGACGGAAATGGAACTGTCGCAATACCATGCGTCGGTAACCGATGGAAATTAAAATTCATCGGTAATTCATCGGTAAAAATTATTTCCGTCGGTAATAATTTAATGTCAATTCATCGGTAGTGATAAAATAACGACGTTTTTACCGACGGAAAAATTCCGTTGGTAATTTATCGATGGAATTTTTCCGTCGGTAAATTCAAAATACAAAAACATAAAAAAAATTACCGACGGATTTGATTCATCGCTAAATTACAGACAAAAAAACCGTCGATATATCCGTCGTTATTTTGTGGGGAATAAATCCCGGAAGATTACTGACGAAATTAATCCATCGGTAGATATATAAATTTTTATTTAAAAAAATTTAATTTTAGTTTTTAATTTACCGACAGATATAATCCATCGGTAATTATATCAAATTTTAATTTTTTTAAATTTAAGTTTATTGTTTAATTTACCGACGAATTTAATCCGTCGGTAATTATATTAAATTTTATTTTTTAAAAAATAATTTTATTCTTTAATTACCGACGGATTAAATTCGTCGTTAAATTATTAAATTTTATTTTAAAAAATAATTTTAGTCTTTAATTTACCGACTAATTAATACGTCGGTAATTATATTAAATTTTATTTTTTAAAAAATAATTTTAGACTTTAATCACCGACGGATTAAATCCGTTGGTAAATATATTAAATTTTATTTTTTTTAAAAAAATAATATTTTTAGACTTTAATTACCGACGGATTAAATCCGTCGATAAATATATTAAATTTTATTTTCTAAAAAAATAATTTTAGTTTTTAATTTACCGACGGATTTAATCCGTCGGTAAATATATTAAATTTTATTTTTTAAAAAAATAATTTTAGCCTTTAATTTACCAACGGAATTTAAATCCGTCAGTAAATATATCAAATTTCATTTTTAAAAGATACTGGCAAATTTTCTGTCGGTAATCTTAAGCTTAATTCTATCTAAATTAGGGCAATCATGACTTTATCTCCACTCTTCAAATTACTAAAACCCTTGTTGCCTCCGGTTGCCGCCGTCTTTGCCGAAATCTGTCACCGCCACGACGCCAGCCCAGTTGACGGCCGGTAACACGTGCCAATTTGTCAGAGTTTCGTCACCCAGCCCCATCAATCGCCGAAGAAGTTGCACCCCGCCAGTCCTAAAACACCCAACCATCGTTGCGACTTCCGTTGGTGAAGGATAGTTGATTACCCCTGTCCCTTATACCGCGTAAGCTTTTTCTCCCTCTGTTCTTCCCCTCATCTCTCTCTCTCCCACTTTGTCGCTGCCTAATTCGAAGTTTTTTTCTTGCCCTTTGTATGTGGGGTTTAAGCAATAGGGATAAATTCACACGCTCCTCCCGCCGTTTAAGGCTCTTAGTCGTCACTGTTTTGTGCTTCTTCCCTCGCCGCCACCGCCGTCTGGGGCTCTACTGCCGCCATTCTCAAATCCTGGTAATTTTACCTTCTTCCTTGTTATTTGAATATAAGTAAATTTCATTGCTCTAGTTTTTTGTGACATCGCTTATTATCTTGTAATCTGTTGCTTTTGACTGTGGTTTTAATCTCATATTCCAGTTGCAAAAGAATGGGAAACTATCTATCATTTTTACTTTTGGTAATAAAAACAACTCTTAAGTTCTTGTTTGAATTACTTTTTGCAATCTATAAGAACATTTAGAATTCTTCCATCTTGCTTTCTTCTTTCTGTCTGTGTTGAATATATTCTAGATTGCTTCATTTCCAACAAGGTTTTAATTATCGTTATGTATTACAACTATACTGAGATATGATATTAGTTTGTATTATTGTGTGTATCTATTTTCTAACAATATTTTTGTTATGTTTACTCAAAAGTAAGAAGTGTTAATTTGAAGAAGTTTGAGAAGATATGTACTTATACAAAAATGTTAAAAACTAACAATCAAGATATAATAATTGAAAATTGACATAACTGTTTATGAATATTAAACTTTATTAAGCATTTTTTTTTCAGTTAGGATGTGATTTTGAAAAGTAAAATGATACTGTGAATGACTAACTCTATATCAATGACTAATGTCATGTGGTATTAATTAATTATTTAATTTAATTAATCAGTTTGGCTTTGTTATGGATTGATTTTTCGTGGCTTGTGTAGTGAAAATTTTTTTATCAGTTGGTAGAAAATTATTACTTTATGAACCCATTAAGTATAAGCCCAAACTTTGTATTGTATCTGAAGTTTTTCACAAGGTATTCTAGTTGTGATGCATTGATACTTTATGAACTTTTGTTACCTTGAAAAACGTGTGCACATTATGTCTATAATATATAATACTTGCTTCAACTCTATAGTCTAAATTTCTAATCATAATGAAGCTTGAAAGGTTAAAACTGCTCCATTGGATCTAACTTGACTCCAAAAGCAAGTTTTATGCCAAGTTAGCATCGTTGTTCTCTTTATTATCATTTAAGATGTTTTATAATCTGCACACTGGGTAGTAATTATTTTTATAGAAAGTTGATATTGTGTTTTGGTTCAAATTTTTTAGTTTTTACAGTGGAAAAATGTTATGGAGATAGTTGCAATATAATTTTTGCAATCGATATAAGTGTTTATTATATTTAAAATTTTCTTGTATTATGCTTTGTAGGTTGTATTCTGTCTCAAGTAGTCACCATTGTGAGGTGTTGCCCCCGAGCAAAAGGAACTCATCATTACTTCTTTTTAAATCTGTGGGAAGGGTGATCCTTATGTTTAGTGATGGCACAAATGATGTGGGAGCCCTAAAATAGGTATTATATCTATCTTCTACTATATCCATACATGTTGGTTTGTTTTGTGAATTTCATAGTATCATTTTGAGGGCAAAATCTGACAGTTCGATTAAGTTTTGGCTAGATATAAGATTTACTCTTAGAAACATGGCGAATGGTTATTAGAAAATTTATTATTATTACATGAACAAATAAAGAGTTATGTATGTAGTATATAAAGATGGATTATGTTTGTCAAAAGATACTCTGCTTAACTAGGTGTTTGATGACCACATGTATCCATGAACACCGATGAAAAAGTCAAATGAGAAGAAATTGCTGACTCCGACTTGGTGAGAAGCTCGAATAGTAGAATCTTTGGAAGAGAAAGAGCATCAAACTAGGCAATAATATCAAATAGTAAATGTTTTGGACAATACAGTTTAGTCTTGAATAACATATTCTTCCTGTGTCTCAATTTTTTTTGTATCCCTTTGAAATTGTAGAGATTTTAGAATTTAAATATTACTTATATGAGATGGAATTTAAAATTTAAATATTATATGAGATGAATAATTTATATTATGTGGTGTTTGAATATTTGTTTAATTAAAATTTTTTATATTTTGTAATAGGTATTAATATTAAATTTTAAGTATAAAATTAAAAAATATATATAAATTACCGACGGATAAGTTCGTCGGTAAATTTACAAAAATACCAAATTTACCGATGAATTTTTTCATTGGTAATTAGCGACGAAAAATTCTGTCGGTAAAACTGTCACTCTTTAATACCCTGCGACGAATTGTCATTGCCTTATTAGCGACAGATAATTTATTTACCGACGAAAAAAATCCGTCGGTAATTAGCGACAGAAATGAAATTCTATCGGTAAAAATTTACCGACCATGATTTTAGCGACAATTCAATTTTCGTCGGTAATCCGTCGGTAAATAGTTTACCAACAAATTTTTCATGTTTTACCGACGAATTTTTCCGTCGGTAAATCAACAGATTCTTGTAGTGCGCGTAGTTGTATCGGGCAGTGACGGAGCCAGAAATTAGGCTCAGGGGGGCCAGAATGATACTAAAAATAAAATATTCTTTCCATCTTGTGAAATCATTCATATAATTTAAGAAAATTTAACTTTTTTACGAATTTTATTGATTTTTTAGGAGTAAATTGATATTTTTACATAACAAGTGTAAATAATTTTATTAGATAAAGAATATTATGTTGTATATTAAAAATAAATTAAATTTATTATTATTATATGTAGAATAAAAGTTATTGGAGAAAAGAAAAGAAATAAAAAATTAAAAAATGATTGGGAGGGAAGGGAGACTCGAACTTGGGACTTCAGCCTTTTAAAGAGAAGGTTGAGCCACCAAGCTACCGAACACTTTAAGTAAACCTTTTATATATATAATTAAAATTAGTAACTTTCTAGGGGGGGCGCTTAACTCCCTCTGTCACTGGCATCGGCTACTGTGGTACTGCCTCGTGCGGATCAGCTCCCAGATCCGCTCGTCGTGCGCGGTGCGTGCGCCTTCACTGTCGGCTAACGCACGCTGCCTTGGCTAGGGTGCGCCCGTCGTCGACGCGCCACAGCTCCGTAGTTTGCGTCGGTTTCAGTGTGTTCGGTGACGGTGGAGTCGGCGTCGCCGTCAGTGGGAGGGCATTTCGAGTGAGAATTTGGGATTTGAAGTTTAGCTAATTGGGGGAAAATTGATGAGCAGAAAGGAAATTTTGGGAGGAAAGGCCTGAAAATGAAAACAGAGTAATTTAATTTTCAATCCTATTAAAATATTCACAAATTCAAAATAAAGAGTGTGGAGGATGGAAACGGAAATCCCTCTAAAAATTTTCAATGACTATAAAATTTTTCATTAAATTTGCCGACAGAATATATCCATCAGTAATAAAAATATCATTAAATTATATTTACCAACAGATTTTTTCATCGGTAGAATTTATAAGAAAATTCTAAAAATTTTCACTAAATTTATCGATGGATTATATCCGTCAGTAATTAAAATATTATTAAATTATATTTACCGATGGAATTTTTCGTCAGTAAAATTTAAAAGAAAACTTTAAAAAGTTTTATTAAATTTATCGACAGATTATTCCGTCGGTAATATTTACAAGAAATAATAAAAAATAAATTTCTTCAAATTTACTGACGAATTTAAAATTGTCGATAATTTTAGTGCTTGAAAATATTTTAATTCTTTTACCGACGGTAATTTCAGTCGGCAATTTCGTCGGTAATTTTTCAGTAAAATTTCCCACCTATTTGCGACGGATTTACCGACGAAAATATACTGTCACTAAAATCCGTCAGTAATCCGTCGGTAAAATTGTCAAAAATTTCATTTTATTATTGAAAATGAAAATTTTCATTTTTCGTCGGTAATCCGTCGGCAATCCGTCGGTAATTTCTGACAAATATTAATCCGTCGGTAATCCGGCAGTTTCTTGTAGTGTCTAGAGCAAACTAATGCAAAGGATAATGCCGATGAAGTTGGTGTAAAAGAGAACAAGCTCAAAAGTGTTGTATGGAAACATTTTGTGAAAAAGATTGTGCATGGGCAAAAGAAAGTCTAATGTAACTATTGTCACAAGTATCTTGGTGGTGATCCAAAGAATGTCCATATCGCAGCCAGTCTGATATAAGGCAGAAGATATTAGTGAACAATTTTAAGAAGAATGAAGTCAACACTTATTCATTTGATGAAGCAATTGTGAGGCAGAAGCTTGCAAGAATGGTTATTATGCATGAATACCCACTTCTCATTGTAGAACATGTTGGCTTTAAAAGGTATTCTATGGCTCTTCAACCTTTATTTAAGGTTCCTTCATGAAATACTTTGAAGAGTGATATATTAAAGATCTATGAATGTGAAAAAGGAAAGACAATAAAGATCTTGGAGAAGAATGAAAGCAGGGTGGCCATTACTACCGACATGTGGACTTCAGGCAATCAAAAAGAGGATTCATGGTGGTTACTGCTCATTTTATTGATAGCTCTTGGACAATGCAAAGCCGGATATTAATGTAATACTTTCTACAATATGAAACATTTAGATGAATTATTTAATTTTTTTAATTGATTTCATTTATTTTTAAATAGGTTTATATACGTGCCTTCACCTCACACCAGTGATGTTTTATGTGAGGCTTTGATAGATTATTTGATGGATTGGAGTGTAGATACTAAATTGTCTACCATAACAGTAGATAATTGTTCCACAAATGATGCATTGATTGGTAAAATAAAGAATAAATTAGACATGAGTAGATTGATCAGATCTGGTTCATTAATACACATGCGATGTTGTGCACATATTCTGAATCTGATTGTAAAAGATGGGTTAGATATTATTAAAGAAGGAGTTGAAAATATTCATGACAGTGTGGTTTTTGGACTGCAAGTCATAAAAGGTTGGAGAAGTTTGAGGAAGCTGCAAGGCAATTGCGTGTTTCCGTAGCTAAAAAGTTGGCTCTTGATTGTCAAACTAGATGGAATTCCACATTTTTATGCTTCAAACTGCCATTTTATATAAAGATGTTTTTGGTAGATTGAAACAACGTGAGCCTCAATATCAAACTTTGCCTTCTGAAAAAAATTGGGAATTTGCAAAAGAAGTTTGTGATAGATTGAAATTGTTTTATAATGTGACTGAATTATTCTCTGGAACGAAGTATCCCACTGCTAATATGTATTTTCCTAGTATTTGTGAGATTCGATTAGAGCTATCTGAATGGGTTACATGTGAAAATGAGATTATTTCAAAAATGGCAGCCACTATGTTGGTCAAATTTGAAAAATATTGGGGAGTGATACATGAGATGATGGGGGCTGCAGCAGTTTTAGATCCTAGGTATAAGATGACTTTGCTTGAGTACTATTTTCCTAAAGTTTATGGAGATGAGTCTACGAGCCAAATTGAGAATATAAGGCAACTTTGTTATAATTTAGTGAAAGACTACTAAGCACTTGACTCAGCATGTTGTGAAGGTGATTCAACAAAAACGGACCCTTTTCTTTCAAGTAAAGATAAGTTGTCTGATTATGGTTCCATTGTGATGGCATGAAAAAGTTGCAGAACCTCACGTGTTAAGAAAAAATTAGATAATTATTTAGATGAGGATGTCTTGCCACGAAATGGAGATTTTGATATTTTGTTATGGTGGAAGATACATGGAGTAAAATATCCTACGCCTCCGAGCTATTGCAAGAGATATATTAGCTATTCCTGTATCTACGGTTGCTTCTGAATCTGCTTTCAGTACAAGTGGTAGGATAGTGAGCCAACACCGCAGTAGAATTCATCCAAAGACATTAAAGGCTTTAATGTGTGCTCGAAGTTGGCTTTGGGCTACTGAAAACAAAGGTAACAATGTTACTTATTTTTATTTTATAATCTCTTATATACTTTTATAATACTATTTATAAATGTTTTGTTAATTTTTATAGATGGAAGTGCTTTATCTTCGAAGAATTATGCTGATATATATGATGAAATTGATTCAGATGGAGAATGTATTATATTTATATATAAATTATAGATTTATAATAAAAAAATTTGAGTTTAATATCATATATTTTAATGATTGTAGGAACTATGACAGGATAATGTGAAGAAGTACATATATTGATGGTTTATTTTGGGAGTGGTATGAGATTATTTTGTCTTGACTTAAAGTTTGTATCACTCAAGTTCAAGATTTTTGATGTAATTAAGTAAAGCAGTTTGGTTTTGAGATGTAAGATGTCTGCAAGCTTTGTACTGAACATCATATCTCTCTTTTTTGATTAATTTATGTTTTTGATGCATTTCAGTTTTTTTTAATAATTTTTAATAATAATGATTTCATTATGTTTAGAATGATACAATTATTTTAAAAAATAAAAAAAATTGGATTTCGGTTCGGGGTCGGGGATACCCGATACCGATAGGGGTGGTGATGGGGTGCAAAATCAATTTCCCATCGGGGTATAGGGCGGGGTCGGGGATGGGAATTTTTAATCGGGGTCGGGGATGGTAGTATTAAAAATCGCCCAAAACCGCCCCGTTGCCCTTCCTAGGTGGCAGCTGGGATGATCTCGGTCGTTCATCTCCAACGGGCAGCAAATCACGTGCGTCCATTCAAATTTTGAAAATTTGAATTTTGGAGCCAAAACCGCCAGTTCGGGCGTGAATCGGAACCATCGGTTCAGCCTCAACGGCTAGTTTTGATCCATCAGTTCATTTCAAACGGCCTTTTAATTTCGGCCGTTAATTTCGAAATTAAAAAAAAACCACAGTTTTTTTGGGAACCGGCGGTTTAGTGGAACCGGCAGTTTCAATTTTGTAGATTCTGGAATTGGAACCGAACCATATAAATTACGGTTTCGGTTCCAAATTGCCGATTCACAAATCGCTGGTTCAAGTTAAAATCGACGATTTTGATTAAAACGTGCATGCCCTGGATTAGACGAACTCAATAAAATTTGAATAATTACGAATTGAATCAAAGATATTACATCTCGTTTACTACAACCAACAAATAAAATAAACTTTCACATTAAATCATATTCTAACTTTTTCTCGCTTCAAAGGCAACAAGAAGAATATGAAAGTCAAGCTAAATTTGAAGGAAGACTAAAAATTAAGCTCAATTAAAAGTTTCCTTTTACCTAGAATATACATTTCTTGTCTTAAAAACATATGTAAAATTGGAACCTTTACCTTTTGAAATGCAGTCACGTGTATACTTCTTTTATAAAAAGATATTCCGATATTTTTACCAGTTTGTATGGACACGTTATTTTTTAATATAAGAAAAAATATGAATAAATTAGTAATTTTAACAGAAAAATTAAATAAAGTTGTTAGGAATGATAAATAAAGTGTAAAGAAGTAAATAAAGTTGTTGGAATTGATAAATAAAATGTAAAAAATAGTTAAGATATAGTGTGTATTTTTACTATTTATGGAATTGATAAAAATACGTGAAACGACTCAAAATAGAAAGTGAGTAAAAATACGTGGGACGGAGAGAATATTAATTTTCAAAATGTATTTTGTTTCAGGTTATTTTATTTTTTAAAAAATTAATTAATTTTATTTACCTTTAACTTTTAAACGCATTTTGAAAACTTTTAAACGCATTTTTACATTTGAAAAAGTGGGAAAAAATGATTTATTTAAATAAATGACGTTATTTTCAAAAGTGGGTAAAAAAATAAAAGAATGTAAAATTATGTTAATTTAAAATTAAAATAACTTTTATTATTTTGAATTATTATAATTTTTTTTTGACGTCAGTGAGCAGGTGTGAACTTTAATTATAGGGACGAAATTTTAAATAGTCACTATTGACTAAGTACAATTTTAAATAGTCACATTCCTTAAAAACAATTTTTAGTAATCACTTTTTAGTGGACTCCCCAAATTATCCCCATAACTGTCACATAAAGGACGATAATAATGGGGGCATGATTATGTCAGGTTTGACTGCAATAAATGGGGGTGGGTGGTAGCACATTTAAAATTTAAATTTTGGATTGGAGTGGGCGGGTAGGGCATTATTAACGTCATTTTCCTCCCATATTCTCTCTCTTCTCTCTCCCTTTCGTCCCATATTCTCTCTCTCTTCTCTCTCCCTTTCGTCCCATATTCTCTATCATCTCTCTCCTTTTCGTCCAAGCTTCTCTGTCTTTCTTTCTCTGTTATTTCGTCCCAAAGCACAGCACAGTGCCACCTATTTTAGGGCCCCCTTTATCCTTCAGCAATGCCGAATTTTCAGGTATGTATAAAATCAAATTTTTCAACAAATTTTTGAATTTGTAGTCATTTTCATATTTTTTGCCTACACTTTAATTACATTTTTGTTTTTGTTCATGGTAAAATAATGGATATTTACTTGTGTAAAATGTGACTTATTTGTGTTGAATGTTTTACCTACATTTGTGTTTTTTTTTTCATGATAAAATGGTGGCAATGTACATGTATAGAATGTGACTTAATCGTGTATACATTATTTTAAAATGTCGGACCGCAGTGGGAGTGTATTTTTTTATTTGAAAATGTGAAAAACTTAGTAGGCTGAATAGAGCATGTGTCGTTGGCTGAATAGAACAAAAGTGTAGGCCAAATAGAAGAAGTATAGGCCGAATAGAACAAAGTGTATGAATAGGAATAATGTGATAACAGACCTTAGCTGAATAGAGCAATTGATGTTGGCCGAATAGAACAAAAGTGTTGACCGAATAGAACAACCGTTGGCCGAATAAAACAAATTGCTGGAACAGGAATAATGTGTCAACAGACATTGGTCGAATAGATCATCTGACATTAGCAAATTGAACAAGTGTTGGCCGAATAGAACAATCTGTAGGCCTAATAGAACAACCTGTGGGCCGAATAGTGTAAGATATGGTTGGCCGAATAGAACAATTGCAGGCCGAATAGAAGTAATTGCAGGCCAAATTGAACAAATGACCTTATTGTTATATGATTTTTTTAATTATGAGTATTTACTGAATTCCGTAAACCGATGGAATTGTCTTATAATAAATTGTCTTAGAATAGATAGATATGATGTGCCTTATAAACAGTGATGTGCATCAGGATAGACAGTAGAAATAGCATGTGCGATACTGCGATGTCCATCTGACACTATCAAAAGATCTCGTGGACATCCGTATGCCTCTCAAAGCCTTTCTAAAACCATGTCCACGACATGTTTCTCTCGACGTCGCCAACCCCTAAGGCGAGTGGAAATATCTGATGGTTTGGATCATTTGTAACTGCGACGAAGACAATGCCTCTGTGCTTTTCCTTCATATGAGTTCCATCTATGACAATGACTGGACGACCAAACTCTAGAAATCCTCGCCTAGATGCTCCAAGTGCGTAAAATGAAAATCTTAAATGGTCCTCTTCATCAACGGAGATACATGTGTGCGTATCGGGATTTGCTAACTCCAAATGATACATGTACGCGGGAGCATATGAAATGAGCTGTCATGATCCTCGTACATGTGTCCAACAGCCAGGTGTTTTGCCTTTAACACCACATTGTAGCTAATGTCGAACCCGAAATCCTTCAAAATCTCTGCTCTCATCCCCTAGGGTCGGAGCCCAATAATCTTATCGAATTGCCTAGCAACAAAATATTGACCGATTACTTTGGATGACACTTATGTAGCAATGGGCCTGTCTGGATCATTTAAACAACCGTGATGTTGAACGAATTTAACCGACCCCACAGCCCATAGCTCATTTTTGCGTGCATCGCAAATCGACAACCTGTTTTACCCTTACTCTATTCGGCAATCTATTATTTCTATTATAAAACGTTGAATAAATAATATACACTCATGAGGCATGTAAAAATGATTAAATTAATGCATTCATAGCTTTTAAAACAAGTTTAAAAACATACCTTACTGCTCTCCAAATTCTCACACCTCTAAAGACTAGAAAAAATAGTTGCTTCCCAAATGCTGAAACCTTGAAAAAAACTTGAAAAATGAAATGAATATATGTGTATAATGCAGCACAATGGTTGGACCACCATTATATATAGTATACTATATACCTCATTTTTTGTAAACATATGAGGTGAGTACATGCCTACATGGTTGTACTTTGATACTTTTTACAGAAATAGAGAGGAATCAGATTCCTCTACTGTACTTTTGGTAGTTTTGGTCAAAAAAGTGAGGAATCTGATTCCTCAAACATGTGAACAGTGGGTCCCTCTCAATGGTATTTTGGCCAATTCCATTCAAAGTGACTAGAATAAATTGTATATAACACATGTGACCACTTAAAATTACTTTTAAGTAATAGTGGCTACTTTTGCCATTTTCACTTAATTAATATATATATATATATATATATATATATATATATATATATATATATATATATATATATATATATATATATATATATGAAAAGAGAATTGAATAGATAGCCTACCGTGTACTCGTTTACACAGGATTGGATCCAAAATATAACCTACTATTATATTCCTATGCCTATAAAGGAAAGAATATAAGCTGCTTTATTAATTAATGAATGAAATCGTTTCTTAACTAATTCATTTCCTTTTCCCCTGTTCTAATTCATTAGCAACTTCTCATCCTATCTATGACCACTCACTATTTTCTATATGTATCAGAGCACCAAGTTGAACATCTGGTTGCTTCTGAGATACTATTTCATTTTTTGCTAAATCCCATTTCTCGCCTGCTATTTTTTTTTTTCTTTCTTTTAGCCTTCATCCCTTTATTCAACCAAAATTCTAGATCCAAAAACTCTAGATCTATATTGAGCCTTACAAAATGTCTATTATATCAGGTGAAACATCTAACAATACCCAGCTTCAGCCCACAATCATTCAACCTCAGTGCCAACTCCTCACAATCAAATTATCTAAAAATAACTTCTTGGTTTGGAAACTACAAGTTCTAGCAGCTACTCGGGGGTATGATTTGGAGGGATATTTGACTGGATCAAATGCAGCACCTGTGCAGTTTAAAGAAATCGTCAAGGAAGGTACAACGACTAAGGAAATTGTATTGAGTCCTGATTTTGGTATTTGGAAGAGGCAAGATCAATTAATAGTGTCATGGTTATTGTCTTCACTCACTGAAAATTTGTTAGTTACCATAGTAGGTCTTACCACTGCTAGAGATATTTGGGAGAATCTTGAGTCAAATTTTTCTTGTGAGTCTACAGCAAAAATCATGCAATATAAATTTCAGTTGCAAAATTTAAAAAAGGGATCCATTTCTATAAGGGATTATTTGAATAAAATAAAACATATTTGTGATCTTTTGAGAGCTTCTGGTCAGATTCTTGGTGATCAAGAACAAATTATGTCGATTATCTCCGGTTTGGGTTCAAATTACAATCCCATTATGGTTGGTATTACTTGTAGATTACCACCTTGTAATCTACGTGAAGCACAAGCCCTCTTATTGAGTTATGAAAGCAGACTTGATGGCTCTGATTCTTCTCAGTTTAATACAGAAGGGTCCATGCCATCTGCCAATCTTGTTACACAAACTCAAAACAAGAGAGGTGGTTTTTATGAAAATAGCAACAGAGGCAGAGGGCAGTATTTTTCTAACAGAGGAGGCAGAAATGGATATAGAGGTTTTGGATACAGAGGCCGTGGTGGAAGAATTCAAAATTACAAACCAAGGTGCCAAGTCTGTCATAGAAACAACCATACGGCTGACAAGTGCTACTATAGGTTTGATGATAATTATATTCCACCCCCAAGTAACCCGAATTTTTTGCAAGATTCACACAACAATTTTCAAAATGGCAGTTCCACACCATCTGCAAACTTGACTAGTTTTGCCAATGGTGGAGCAGTGCAAGATTTATGTTGGTATCCTGATTCAGGTGCAACCAATCATGTTACATATGAGCTTGGGAATCTTAACAAGGCTTCTGAATATCATGGAACAGACAAGGTGCAAGCAGCTAATGGTTCAGGTATGGATATTTCTCTTTTAGGAAAATCTTTAGTTTCTTCACCACAAATACAGTATCATTCTCATATCTTCTTACTTAATGATCTTTTACATGTTCCCCAAATTTCCAAAAATCTTCTCAGTGCGTCTAAATTCGCCTCTTATAATAATGTCTTCTTTGAATTCTATCCTAATCAGTGTATTGTGAAAGATCATGTAACAAAGCAGGTGCTTCTACAAGGGAATGTTAGAGGACTTTACTCTTTTGATCTTGTCCACAACAAAAGTTCACCCATCACTACTCAACCTTTTCAGCCTTCAAAAATTAAGAAACCTTCAGCGTTCAGTTATGTTAGAGCACAAAATAAGGCCAACTTAGACTTGTGGCACTCTAGGTTAGGCCATGCCTCTTATGATATTGTAAAAAAGGCACTCTTAAGCTGTAATATCTCGTTTTCTATGAATGAGAATTCTACTTTGTGTTCATCCTATATGCAAGCAAAATCGCATAAACTTCCCTTTCCAAATCTGTCAAACTCCACTTATGAGCCATTAGAATTGATACACAGTGATGCATGGGGTCCTTCACCAATAAAATCAGTGAATGGTTACATGTATTATGTTACTTTCATAGATCATGCTTCTAGGTTCACTTGGCTTTACCTTTTGAAAGCAAAATCCAACTCCACAAGTGCCTTTATACACTTTAAAAACCTTGTTGAAAATCAATTCAACAAAAAAATCAAGATATTGCAAAGTGATAGTGGGACTGAATACAAACCTCTTAGCCAATTCTTTCTACGAAATGGAATTGAACATAGATTATCTTGTCCCTACACTCCCGAGCAAAATGGGTTGGCAGAAAGAAAACATAGGCATGTTGTTGAAGTTGGTCTCTCTCTTCTTTCTCAATCCAAAGTTCCATCTATTCATTGGGATGATGCTTTCACCACTGCCACATTTCTCATAAACAGAACACCTTCAAAAATCTTGAATTACAAAATTCCTCTTGAAGCCCTTAAAAATAAGAAACCAGAATATTCCTTTCTAAAAGTCTTTGGATGCCTTTGTTATCTTCATCTTAGACCATACAAAAAACATAAATTGCTTTTCGAAGTGAACCTAGAGTTTTCATTGGGTATAGCTCTCAATACAAGGGATACAAAGTTCTTCTGCCAAACAAGAAGGTTATTGTTTCTAGGCATGTAGTGTTTGATGAAGGCATTTTCCCTTTTCTTGATCAGAATTTGCCACCACATCAAACACCTACTGAAACAGTCACATCACCTTTATTACATCCTATTGTTCATCCTACTGTTGCTTCCCCTTTTGACATTACCACAGTCCCTAATCCGGTCCCAAATTCACCATTACATAACTCTTCTTATTCACATATTTCACAGACCTTTTCCACTCCTCCCCACTCTTCGGAGAATGCTGATATTAGTGGTGATTTTTCTAATGATTTATCTAATGTGAGAAATGATGTACCTGTTACTATTAACTCTTTGCCTCAGAAATTTGTTGCAGATTCTACACACCCTATGGTGACTAGAGCAAAAGCAGGGACCTACAAGCCAAAAGTTTATCAATCCCTTAAACTTGCAGAAGCTAATACAGAACCTCAGAATTTTATGGAGGCAATTCAAATAAAAGAATGAAGAGAAGCCATGGAGCAAGACTATACTGCTCTACTGAAAAACAATACTTGGAGTCTTATCACACTTCCACCAGACAGAAAACCAATTGGTTGCAAGTGGGTGTATAAGTTGAAGACCAATTCAGATGGTTCCATTGCATGGCATAAAACTAGACTTGTAGCAAAGGGATACAGTCAAATGCCAGGACTTGACTTTACAGAAACATTCAATTCTGTTATTAAACCGGCAACCATCAGGGTGATCCTCACTGTTGCCTTAACAAAAAATTGGGTTGTCAGACAAATTGATGTAGATAATGCTTTTCTAAATGGAGATCTTGATAAAGAACTTTATATGGAGCAACCACAAGGATTTGAGAAAGGGGGAAAACAGCTAGTGTGCAATCTTAAAAAATCCTTATATGGGCTCAAACAAGCATCGAGGGCATGGTCATGAAAACTTGGTGGAACACTTGAGTCATTTGGATTCAGATTTTCTAAATCAGATGCAACTTTATTTATTAAAAATAGTCCACAGTCTTGCATGCTAGTGATGACTTATGTTGATGATATTGTTATAATAGGTAGCAACCCTCAGGAGGTTGAATAATTGATTTCAAGCTTGAGTACAGTTTTTGCGCTAAAGGGTCTTGGAAAACTCAATTATTTCTTGGGATTGAGTTTAATACTGCTGATGAATATATGTTCCTGAGTCAATCTAAATACATACAAAAAGTGTTGATGAAGGCTAACATGAAGGATGCAAAAGGCCAATATACACCCATGGTGACCAATCCAATCTTGTCCAAGCATGGTGGGCAACCATTAGAAGATGCATATCTTTATAGGAAAATTGTTGGAGCTCTACAGTATGCAATAATCACAAGACCGGACATATCCTATAGTGTGAACAAAGTAAGTCAATACATGCATTCACCTTTAGAAAAATATTGGAAAGCTGTTAAACGAATCTTGAGATATCTAGCTGGAACTTTGGACTATGGATTAAAATTTAGCAGGAATTCTTCAATGGAGTTGGTAGCCTTTGCAGATGCGGATTGGGCATCTGATTTGGATGATAGAAGATCAACCACTAGGTTTTGCATATATTTAGGAAAGAACTTAGTTTCCTGGAGTTCGAAGAAGCAAGAGACTGTTTCAAGAAGTAGTACATAGGCAGAATATAGAGCACTTTCTACTGCCACGTGTGATGTGGTTTGGCTACAATATTTGCTTCATGAATTGGGGGTTGTACAAAAAAGGATTCCAGTAATATGGGTAGACAACCAAGGAGCAATATCACTTTCTTCAAATCCGATCAAACACTCAAGAACAAAGCACTTAGAGTTGGATGTACACTTTATCAGAGAAAAGGCGGCAAAGGGTTTGATAACAGTGCAATATGTGCCATCAATTGATCAAATGCTGATATAATGATTAAGCCATTGTCTGGACAATTCTTCACAAGGCTTAGAGATAATCTGAATGTTAATTCCAAGGCATTGCTTGAATTGAGGGGTCGTGAAAAGAGAATTGAATAGATAGCCTACCGTGTACTCGTTTACACAGGATTGGATCCAAAACATAACCTACTATTATATTAATTTCCCATTTTGTGCGCACAATAGAATAGTGACACATGTTCTAGTCTAGAATATTCCTATGCCTATAAAGGAAATAATGTAAGCTGCTTTATTAATTAATGAATGAAATCGTTTCTTAACTAATTCATTTCCTTTCCCCTCTTCTAATTCATTAGCAATTTCTCATCATATCTATGGCCACTCACTATTTTCTATAATATATATATATATAATTTTTTATTTTTTATTATACTTTATTTATATTTTTTTTACTTTGATACTCCCACTTAATCTGTGAAAATACAAACGAGTGAAAATATTTGGGACGGAGGGAATATTAAAAATACGGGAATCTTAATCGTACAAATCCCCAAATAAAAAAACAAAAAATCATAGTCGAACTTTTGGACTAAATTCATGACCTCTCTGCCGCAGCAAATGAATCAGCTTCAGCCTCATTTGCCAATCAGCTTCCACCATTGCAGCTTTTCATCCTCTGCCCCTCCCCTGATTGTGAGCGGAGGCTCCCAAGTTTGTGTTATTCTGCTGGATTGATTCCATTTTCAGCTGACGTCAGAGGAATCCATGGATGCTGCTATCCATGTTCGTCGACTGTTGCTGACGAACCTCATCGTCAATAGGCTTCACATGCTCTTTAATGGAGTTGCCATACTTGCTGTTTTCTACTACAGATTCACTACTCTTTTCCGCATTATTCGCACCAGGGAGACTCCTATTTTGTCCTATCTTATCGTCATCAACTCTGAGATTGTGCTCACGTTTCTCTGGATTCTACACCAAGCTTATCGATGGATGCCTGTTACCCGAACTGTGTATCCAGAGCGGCTTCCTCCGGATGAGAAGCTTCCACCGGTGGACGTGTTCGTTTGCACGGCGGATCCAAGTAAAGAGCCCTCTCTTGCCGTGATGAACACCGTTATATCGGCTATGGCGCTTGATTACCCTTCTCAAAAACTCGCTGTTTATCTCTCCGATGATGGTGGTTCTTATGTGACATTGAACGCCGTTCGTGAAGCTTGGAGATTCGCCAGTTCTTGGGTTCCGTTCTGTAGAAAATATGAGCTGAAAATCAGGTGTCCGGAATCTTATTTTGCATCTCAGGAAAGTGCTCATGAAAAGTTCCTTGGAAGAGGCGAGTTCATGGAGGATAGGAAGAAGATGGAGGTACACTGCTGCTAATTGAGTTTTAGGTGTTTATTTTGTGGTTTTCGTATGAACTTGAGTTCCTCTTTTGGCGCAGAAAAGATACGGCGAATTCAAGGAGGCTCTGGAAAAGAATTCAGTAAATGCGAGCAGTTCTGTTAGCAGAAATCATCCACCAACGATTGAGGTTGAAAATCCTTTGATTATAGGATGCATCTTGATTTGGTGGTCTTTCAGAATTGAAATTTGTTTGACTACTTAAGTAAAATTCATGTTTTACTCTCCATTCACTTTTGGAATTGCCTTAATTTTCTTATTCAATTGAGTTTTGGTTGGATTTTTGAAGTGCAAAAGAAATCATGAACTTGTTATTTAGACGAGGAGATAGATACAAGTATTGTGTATATGATTATCAAATATCAAGGTAGCTCTTATATTTTAGGTAATGATTATAATTGAACTGTGTATGGTTCCATACCTCAGAGTTAATAGGCAAATGATTCATCAAAAATTTCATTTAAACCAGAATATGCATCTTCTTACATTTAGCTTGCATATGAGAGAATTGCCGGAAACAAGGAAGATTACATTTTCAATAGAATTGTGACAATGTCATAAGCAGAGAGCTCTAGTTTGTTGTTTGACAATGCTATGTCGTAATTAATTTTCAGAGTTCCTAAATTGGCCTAAGCAACTAGAAAGGGCTTGAGTGCAGATTGCTCTGAGATTAGGGTGTAATGACTGACAACATGAAAAGTCAAAAATCAAGTTTTTGGACTTGTATAATTATGATTTAAGAACTCCTGCAAGTAGAACGGCTACAAGATAGATGTTTCTCCGAGCTTTAACTACTTATGGCTATAAGGATTGGTTCTTTCTAAACGAGAGAGCAAGAGCTGTCATGATACATATCAATAATTCTATAAAACATCGATTCCCATTTAATTAGCTGAGATCTTCGTACTAAATATGACTGATTATGTAAGCAAGATCATAAATGCAACTGTTATCAGCTGAAAAAGCAAGACTTTAGGTATGTTTTCAAGAGACTGGTAAAAGTATCTGATGCTGATTTTGATCTTTCTGATGCAGCCTAGACATAGAAGTGGACATCTTTGTCTCAAGAAAGTTACGTAGGATACACAGATGATAACATTACTGAATAATAGTAACTTATTTCAAGAACACCAATTTAATACTCTTTTTGTCTCCAGATCTTACAATTTTTGGATTGATTTACTACTTTTAGTTTCAAATATGATTATATTGACAGGTAATGTCAGATGGAGATGGGTATTCGGACCTGAAAGAGATGCCTCTTCTTGTTTACATAGCTCGCGAGAAGCGGCCTGGTTATCCACACCATTTCAAAGGAGGAGCACTCAACATTCTAGTAAACGCTCATTTCCTCTAGCTTATTTATTGCTCAGAAGTCAGAATAGTTCTTTGACTTGGAATTTATTTTTTGAAAGAAAAAAATAAAACTTGCAACAAGTGTGATATTTTATTTTGTGAACTTAGATTATACATAGTGGTCCATGTTAACAATACAAACGTTCATCTCACTTAAAGTACTTCCCTGACTTGCATGGAACTGCTAGTGTTTGCTTTCTTTTCTTCCTCCTACATTTATTCATTTATATTCTGTTGAGCCCAATAAATAATAAACTTACTCTGATTTGCAGCTCCGAGTGTCTGCTTTACTTAGCAATGCTCCATACTTTTTGGTGTTGGACTGTGACATGTACTGCTATGATCCATCATCTGCTCGCCAAGCTATGTGTTTCTTCATTGATCCCAAAACATCTCCACAATTGACTAGGGTTCAGTTCCTACAGAAATTCCGTAATCTTAGTAAGCATGATATCTATGATGGTCGGCTGAATCCAATTTGGGTATTATTACTATCTTTGACATTTTGCTGCAGTACTTACCCTGAAAGCTTACTTATTTCCGTATGTGAGAATTTACACTGCTATTGCAAAATCTATGCAGAGGGAAGGGCGAGGCTTGGATGGAATTAGAGGACCTACCATATATGGTTGCAACTTTTTCATGACACGAGAATCAATTTATGGAACTAAGAAAATTCAAAAAGGTTCTATAATTTGTAATTTGTGTTAGCCTACATGCATTCAGGTAGAATTTTGTAAGCTTGAGAGGTGATATGTAAACATCTTTGATTTTGACTGTGTCCAGATGTTGATCTCAATGAGCTGAAGAAGTCATTTGGCTCAAGTAATCTGTTCATCAAATCACTTTACGAAAATTACGAATCAAAGTTGCCAGAAGACAGAAAGCCCATGGACGAATTGGAAAAGGAGCTTCAACTGGTAGCATCATGTACTTATGACAATGACACTCAATGGGGAAAAGAGGCAAGTTTCTACTGTTAGAATAAAGTGAATACATATCCAAATAGTCATTTAATAAGAGCGAAGTATCATTAATTTACTCTTTTGCTTAAAACGCAGCTAGGATACAGATATTTTACTGTTGTGGAGGACTCTATTACAAGTATTGAAATGCACTGTAGTGGTGGGATTTCTGTGCAAATTGACCCCGACAGACCATGTTTCTTGGGTGCTTCCCCTACAAACCTGAACGATATGTTGGTTCAACAGACGCGTTGGTCTTTTGGCCTAATGCAAATTGGTTTCTCAAGATTTTCCCCTCTTATATATGGTCCGTTGAAAATGGGAGTTCTTCAAAGTATGGGATATGGTGCGCTTGTACTTGACTGTCTCTACACACTGCCCTTCTACGGCTTAGCCATAATTCCTCCAGTCTGTCTCCTTTACGGCATTCCTCTGTATCCCAAGGTGCGCTATTAACTGTGGTCTTACACTTGTAAATGGTTGATTAAATAAAAAAAATTAACATCTATTTGACTACAAAGTTCAAATTGTGTTAAACTGAGCTCCTTGATATTGGTTTTTCCTCTGTTTAATAGGTGTTGGATCCATTTTTCCTTGCGTTCGCCTATTGCTTATTGTCATCACTACTGAAGCACGTGCAAGAAGTGTACTCCTTTGGAGATCGGGATGCATTCAGGAGTGCTCTATATGAACTGAGGGTTTGGTTGATGAAGTGTGGAGCATGCTACTTATTTGCACTTTTGAACGCGATCCTGGACAAAATTGGTTTGCACGAAGCAAATTTCACTCTAACGAGTAAGGTGGTTGATGATGAACAAAGCAAGCGTCATGAACAGGGTATATATGACTTCCAAGTATCGACGCCACTACTTGCGCCATTGTGCTCAGTCTACATTCTTAATTTGGCTTGCTTGATCATGGGAATCGGAAGGATATCTCAGAAGGGCGATGAATTTCTGGGACAAGCTGTGCTCTCATTATATGCAGTAATTATCAACTACCATTTCCTTGAAGGTATGTTCTTGAGGAAGGACAATGGCTGCGTCGCTCCATTCGTTGTTTACCTTTCTGTTGCAGTAGCTGCAATCATCTTAGGATGGGGATCTCTTCTTACCTATTATTAACTGCAAAAGCATTTCGTGAGGTTGTTTCATGAAACAGATAAAAAGTTATAACACATCTCATGAAACGGATAAAAAAATTATAAAAGAATATCTGTATTGAAAATTTGAACATTGTTAGTGTTACCTAGTGGATGTGTCCAAGGTTCCGATTTGAACCGGGCCAGCTTATTGAAATCAGCTGTCTTTAAAATTTGAACATTTTTATTATTTTCACTTATTCAGTAACTTTAAAATCAAGCTGTCTTAGTGCCTCCTTTGAGTTTTGGATCTTACAGTTGAGATCCATATTAAGCCAATTCTTGTAAAATAGAACTCCAACCCGACACATATCAGCAGCTTTTTTGATGTTCACAAGTGGTGGATCTTTATCCAGTGTTTTGTCGACCAATTTAGCCAGGGAGAGCCCTTCACTCACGCTGCTCATTAGCTGACGTCGTCTGTGTTTTGTGACATTGGAAAGTACAATTGCATTGGTTGTGAGGGTCACCACCAGTAGTGTCCAACAGTATGGAGGTTCCTGAGAGAGCAAACTCGGAATTTGATCACTGTCAAATTGTTTGACTCCATTAAAACCCACCAACTTTTGTAGAAGATCTGGAAGATTTTTGGTCTCTTGTTTCTGCCTGTCTGAATCATGTGATTCGCCTCGTGGAGCATATTCCTGAGGACCCTTTCTGGCAGCTCCTACTCACCTTCAAGTAGAAGAAAATAACGGTTGAGGTGCTTGAGATCCACAGGTTGTTGATGATGACAAAAATCAAGAAAAAGGGGATTGTGAGCAAGATAGGAAAGAAGACTTGACAGTTTTCTGAGTTGAATAGTGAAAATCTGAAGTCCAATGGTGAAGGTAACAGCAAACCACTTTGCCTCATGGGATTGGCAAACTCTCTCTTAGTCCACCAGAATTTGAGTCCAATGTGTCGCAATCTTGAATGGACCTTTAAGGCCGTTCCAATTGGTCGCAACGGATAATTTGAAGCTTACCGCGGCAAACCATCTCAGCGTTGGTGCGATTGTGCCCACCAGCCCTCCCACAGACTGAATAACTTGAATCCATATGGTTGAATTCTTGTACTCAGATTGAGAAATACGTCTGGTTGAATGCTGAGGAAGTAGCAGTATCACCGTATCACATAAAGAAGAAGAGAATATAAGTTGCTGCTAATTCGAGTGTAAGATGAAGCAAGTGGAACTGTGGAAGCATTGCAAACAGCAGAACGTGCCATCATAAACTGGGTTTGCTGGTTTCTGCCATGATCCAATATTTCATCATCTCTCCTCTCAGATCATCAATTACCAGAGCATCATTCTCTCTCCTCAAAGCTGATCTGTGCAGTGGGAACCATAACAGCAATGAATATTAATTTAACCAGCTAGCAAATGCAGCATCAGGATTACAGGGATCGTGTGTAGTTGATGATGAAAACGTGGCCAATACAATCCCACAGCAGAAATAGTTGAGTCAACACATTAGCAGCCACAGTGAATACCAGAATGATGAGTGCAAGAGCCTCTTTATCACTCATGGATCCCAAAGATGACATGAAATTCGCCATGGCTGTCGACGACACTGGTATGCTTGGCTATCAGATCAGTGGCCGAGCTATACATATAGTGTTGAGGTCAATTGGGAGCTTCATGGCCACTGCTAGCAATGACAAGGTAGTGGCATTGAGAGAGAAGTATTTGCTTGGGAAGCTGTTGAAAGCGTCGGCCACCATTGCCAGAGTGCAGACGGCTGAAGCTGCTGCGATGTATAGCCCCACCCATGGCATTGCAGTTTGAAGTTTCTGTTCAATGGGTTGTTGGGATTGATCATCCATGGATTACTGTAGCTGTGAAGTTTGTGTAATGTTAAGAGTGAAAATAGAATCATATGACTGAGGTAGCAGGTTTACAACTGATGAGCTTTGTCTGGGCATAGCTCAAAAGTGGGGGAGCATGGAAAAATTATCCAATTGTTATAACTGCAAGGTGATGATTCGCTTTTTTTATTATTATGCGCCGAACAATATTATGTATAAAGTATTGCATAAAATAATAATAATAATAATAATATATACATGTAATAATTAAGTTTTTTTGTGAAACAGATTAAATTGTTATAATTATATAGATAAAATATGCTTATTATAGTTGATAGAAATTCTTTTTAATTAATTTATTTTTTAATATAGGAATGTTATATAAAAATATAATTTTAGATTGTTGGAACTTATGTTACACCCTGTCCCTGGGAATAGGAGTGTGCAAACTTTGGACAAAATCGAATAAATCAGCCAAATCGAACCGAATTAAACAATTTGGTTCGATTTTTGGTTTACGGTTCGGTTTACGATTTTTAAAATAAAAAACTTCGGTGTTAGGTTCGGTTTTCGGTTTTGAAATTTGAAAGTTCGGTTAACCGAAAACCAAATCGAACTTTTTATTATATATATATATATATATTAATTACCAACAATTAATTTTCTTTTTTTTATCCTAAATAAAATATTATTTAATTTTTAATATCAAATTTTACTTCAAACTTAAATAATTTCATTTATTCTACATGTTTTCTTTAGATCTTATACACTTTTATTATAAAAAAATAAAATTTAATATACATTTCCTATATATATATATAAATATATATAATATTATAGTGTACATATATTAAAGATATTTTTTTTAAGTAATGAAAATGTAATAAAATGATATAAAAAAATTAATTATAAAAAAATAAAAATTCGATTTTCGGTTAACCGAAATAACCGACTGAAATAATTTGTTCGGTTTGCATCGGTTTTGAAATATTTCGGTTTGATTTTGGTTTTTTAAAATATTTCGGTTCGATTTTCGATTTTGGAAATTCGACACCCCTACCTGGGAGAAGTGGAAGGAGTTAGGAGGAGGGAGCGCAACGAGCTGGGTTGGAACTTGGAAGCAGCATTCATGCCGACCTTTGAGTTCTTTTTTTAACATAAACAGCTTCCTCCGGGAAGTGGAGTGGACCATCATCTTCGTCGAATACATCGATCGTGAGGGAAGAATAAGTCTCCATCTTGGATGGCAACTCAACCATTTCTTTATAGTTTTTTTCCCGTTTCCATGCAACCTATTATAGCCTACGAAGTTCTTCTATGGACCCAATTCGCTCGCTCCAGCATGTGTTAAGCATACGGCGATGAAATTTTTATGACGGGATATTAAATCAAAAGTTTGGAGATGACTTGCTCTTAAGAAGAAAGGGTTATTAAAATGAGTTAATGTTCAAAAGTAAATAATGTATATTTATATCTCGTTAAAAATTTTGAATTAATAAAAATATAACAGAGCATAACAAAGTTGAGGAGATTAAATTATCATTATCTCTACTATAATAATAATAATAGTATTTATTAATTCTAATAAATAATGTGGCCGAAATAATTAAATTTTTATAAGACAATGATGATCTCAAGTTTTTAAAGAATAAAATAAAATAATAAAATCAACTTTTGCAGATTTGTTATAAGTAAACACTCGGTCCACCCCCATCAACCCTCTTGAGTCTCTCTATTCCATCTCTTTCATCTTTATTATTTTTATTTTCTGAACATCATATAAAATTGTTTGGTTTAAGAGTTATCATTTACTTTCGAATTTTAATATATGAAGATATATTTTAACACTATTAATAGTTATGTAGATGGTGTAAGATGTTATATATCAATAACCTCAGTATGTTAATGGTTCATGTAATTTTTAAACGATTATTTCTTCTCTTCTACGTAGTAAAAAATTGAAAAATGGAGTATATAAGTTTAATGATAAAAGAAACTATCTCGTGAATTCCCATTAATTCAAAAATTCAATTAATAAAAACGACTTAGACCTAATTTCTTTATTTTCTTTCTTCAAATAATCCAAAATATGTGTCTACCACCATTGGGTGTTCTTGGATCAAATTTTATTGTTGCACTATCCATCACTTCTAAAAGAAGATAATTTCCACACTCTAATAAATAGCAACCATCAATCATTCAGCCATAGAATTTCTCTACCACCACATGAAGATAATTTACAATCACCATTCCGCCACCATATAATTTCCACCGCTGGGAATATTAACAATCACAAGCCCAAATCGTAGAAACTCTTCCGCCACTGTCGACTACTACAATTACAGAGACTCTTCCGCCACCAGATAATTAAAGTTTCAAGTAGCAATTATGAGAACATAAAATCCATAATATATAACCCCTTGTCTTCCTTCAAATGGTTAGAGAATTGTTAAAGAAATATTACATTGATTTCAGTGTTTGATTTTTTAGAATTATATATCCATTATGAGAACACTATTATTTCTAATAGCAGTCTACCTCTTGATCAATCCAACTAAACTTGGCAAGACCATGCTACTCAACATAACTAAACAAATGCATTCAATATAAAACTATTGTTTAGTAATAACATACGAAAAATGGAAGGAGGAGATGGATAAACTTTAAGTTGACTATAAATGGATACTGACCAACACAGCCTCCCATTTTTGAATGTTATCAAGAGACAGAGTTGTTGTGGGGACAAATCAAAGATGTGCAGAAGAGAGCAAGTACAGAACAAAAGGTCTAAAATGACATAAACCCAGCCAGATTAATTAAGCAAGCAAGAGAGAATATTTAGAATTTTAGAGATCAAGAATCAAGTGTTTTGGTGATTATGCCCAAGCAGGTAACTCAACTAAATCACTACACAGAATAATCAAAATCTACCTCCATCAAGCTTCAAAAACTATCAATGACGGCTTATATATGCAATAGACCTACCACAACCATAACCGAACAATCAGGATGAGGAACAATAAAAATTACAGATCTTGAATCCATCCAGTTTCATTCATACCTCATCAAAGATGGCTTCAAAAACAAACACAATACCCTTTCAGCTTGAAAGTCAAACTCCACCTTCCTTCAAAGGCTGAAAATCAAGATAAAAAATTCTTATGAAACTTAAACAAACACTTGATGAAGAACACTCAAAAGCTTGCACTCACTTAGACGTTTGATCACTCACGTTTCACTCACAAATCGATTGATGAACGAAGAATGAAATGAAAGAGATCAACACGAAGATGTATAGTGGTTCGGCGTAAGCCTACATCCACTTTTGAAGGAACAATCACTCTCTAGGATGATTACAACATACACTTAAGGAAGATGATGATGAACTTATGCACATAAACCCTAATGTACTTTCTAATCTTGTAACTGATGTGTTGCTTGCTTGAATTGGATTCACCGGCTGTTCATTGTGCTTATATGCACACCAGCAATCCAACTGCTATGCTGCAGGTTTGCTTTTCACTTGGGAAGCTCGTTTGTTAGCTTAACCAACTAACAAACTCAACTAACTAACAACCTAACTAACTTGATTCTATTTCATTTTGGCCACCCAAAGAGTCTTATTTCTTTTTTACACACATGAGATCCACACACACATACTAATACAATTAAAATATGTGCCCCACATTCCCACTAATACACTACTCACTACACATTAAATAATAGTAATTCTTAATTTACGGGTAAAAAGTAAAAACAAGCCTTTGTATGGGAAGGAGGGAGTAGATCTAAGCTCAAACTATGATGCCCACTAAATGACACAAACTAACTGGAATTTGGTTGATATAACATAGGTATAAGTTGGTTGTAAACGCACAAACACTGATATAACGGAGGATTTTAACAGATAACTTCAAGTAAAAGTATAATACAAGGTTGCACTTAAAACCAGAGTTCTACCTTCTGACCATAGAAATAATGTACCTTATGCTAAAAAAACTGACTCCTTCGAAAATTCCCCGAAGCACATACAGTTCTGACTTTAACAAAAAATGCTTGCATAAATAAGTTATACCTCAAGGTACAAGAGTTGATCCACTGAAGTTATACCTCAAGGATTCATTCTCGATTCTACGAAGAGTTAGTCTTTTGTAAATTTTGTGGTCCTATTAAGTTATATTTAAATGTTATTTTGTGTAGTAATTAGATTGGTATAGGAATATATGATCAGCAAATATGATCTTCCTTAATTTTAGGAAATAGATTGATTTGTAAATCATTAAGAATTAGATTGATTTATTTTGATTTACCTTGTGTATATATGTAAGATAATACGTATCAAATGACAGATAATTTCTTCCTTATGAAAATATTTGTTGTTCACATGTTTTAACTTTCTTCATGGTACCAGAGCCACATGGCTAAGATTTACAATATATGAAAATGACCGAATCGTCAACTACTCCCTCTCGAAATGACTATACATCTCCCTTCTTCCTTGGCTCGCAAGATAGACCTGGAGATGTGATCACTCCGGTTCGTCTTCGACATGACAATTATGATGAATGGGCAAGATCTGTGCGTCTTGCTTTATTATCTCGCCGGAAATTCGGTTTCGTCAATGGCACTATTACGGAATCTAAAGAGCCTTTCACAACAGAGGATTGGCTTACCATCCACTCCATGCTTGTTTCCTGGCTAATGAACACTATTGATCAAGAGGTTAGATCTACCATTTCTTTCTATAATGATGCTAAACTTCTGTGGGATGAATTGCAGGCCCGTTTCTCTGTTGTTAATTGTAACATCCCAAAAAAAAATATATTATACATGAATCCAATTGTGGCCCAACTCTTGAAGGCCCAATACAAGCATAAAATCATTTCCCAGTCAACTCAATTCCTAACAACCGCGTGAACATAGAAGAGAGAAATCAGAATTTTATACTCTTCCCTTAATTAAGCAAATCTCTTCCTGTCCAAGAAATCATCATATCTTGTTAATTCTTCAAACAGATATTTCCCTGCTTTCACTCCCAAATTTATTCTCTTTGCTAAGGAAAGTTTGACTCCCTTACGCGTTAATTATTTTTGAGATTTGACCCACCCATTCAAGCATAAAAGTTGATATTCCTTCATTCTATACACCACTTTCAATTTCTTCACACGGCTGCTCCTATACAAAGAGAGAAGGGTAACAGTGCCTTCATCTCTTTCCTTTTTCTTTTCACTTCCACCAATCCTATTCCCCTTATTCTTCTCCTTGGATTTCATTATTGTTTTAAGTCTTGGGTAGTAATGTGTAGTTGTTTGATTATAGGTTTCGAAGGGTCTGATCGCAACGTTCATTTCTCGAATCCAACGCTTGTACGTGATTGAAAGGTGGGGATTCTTCTCATCCTTATATGTGTTAAGATGATTTCATACGTGGTAATTGAAATAAATTGAAAATTGATGTCACCCTATGAGTCTGTGATCATACTTGAATTTTACGGGTATGGGCTGTAATAGTGTCATACTATAGCATGGGTAAGGGCCGTGAAGAAGTGCCTTACTAACGAATCGCGATATCGTATTTCATGAATAATGGGCCGAGATGTGCCTTATTGACACAACAGGATTGTATTGTAAGTGAAATTTAATTCTCATACATGAATTATTTGATGCGTGTAAGTATGATTTAAACCTCACTAAGCTTGTGGTTGCTCACCTCGATAAATTATTTTATCTCAGGTTAAGCGTGACGAAAGCATACAAACGGTGGCGCGTAGACGGGGAGACTTGAATGAAAACTCTAATAAAAAGCCGAGGCTATTGTGATTGCATACTCTGAAGCTTCTTTTTGATATTGTCTTAAACTTGAAACATCATGCTACGTGGTATTTGGTGTCATTCGAATTGTTTGATGGAAACTTGTGATCGTTTGAGTTGATTGCAATAAATTAATATTATACGTTATTCGATTGTCAAAATTTATATTATGTTTAATATTGGATTTGTAAAATAGGATGGAATTTGGGGTGAGTTCTCTTTCAAAACAAACGGTTCTCGCATGTCCTTTATTTCGGAGGGGTTATAGATTAGTGGGTATTGTGATTAAACAAGCATTTGCTTGTTGGTGTTGGGAGATGCCAAAATAAATTTAGCTACTGACTCCTTAAAAATTAAATGCTATGTGGGAGTTTTTTTCAAAATCACATGCTAACTTGTGACTTGTTTCGAATGGCTATGGAATTTCGTTGATGGACATCAGTTATAGAGTTTTAAGCACGTATGTTTGTCTGCAACATAAAATTAACATGCCGGCCATTTTGTCTTATTCCACTAAGAGTTTGATTTAAATTAATATGTTTGGAAATTCATGCCTTTCTTTTGTATGGATTATTATCAGTGTGTTGCATTAATATTTTAGAAAGTAAATAAAGTCTTAAAAAAAAACTGTTTTTCGTTCCGTAGTTGGAAGCCAATAATCTGTACAAAATTTTGTACTTGAGATTCCTGTGAAATTTCATAAACTTACAGGACCAACTTTCCTCCTACATTGCTAACTCACATGGTTAATTATTTACGATATGTAGGTTCTATTCTTATAAACTTGGTAGTCTAATATGTTTTACATGTTATGAATTTGAAAATAAACTTGTAGCCTTTTCTTTAAAGGCTTTTGCTAAATACCTTTGTTAAATAAAAATCGTAGAAATTTATAGGACACAAACCTTATTTAAATCCTTTTACTTTGAAATAATTGCATAAAATTTTAGTAAACTAATGGGTCGTACTATTTATTTGCGATCCTTTAACTTTAGATACTTATTTATTTATTTGAAAGAAAAAAAAAAACATATTTTTATCATGCCCTACTTAGTAATTTTAATATGTGGATTTATTTATTTAGAAAATTGGGGTGTGACATTAATGGCCCTCGAATTCAACAGCTAAAAATTGATTTAGCAAAGTGTGAGCAATCCAAGAATATGTCTGTTTCTATATATTTTGGAAAGCTTAAAGTTTTGTGGGATGAATTGGCTAATCATGAACCCATTATTAAATGTAAGTGTGGGAAATGTACATGTGATCTGGGTAAGGCACATGAAAAACGGCGAAGTAATGAGCGTTTTCATCAGTTTTATATGGGTTTACATTTTGATTACTACGCTCAACTTCGTACCACTTTGTTGTCTCAAGAACCATTACCTTCTCTTGATCGTGAATATCAACAGATTACTGAAGAAGAACGTGTTCGTGGAATTACTCTTGCTCGAGAATCCCAACCCGAAGTAGTGGGTTTTTCTATTCGTACAGTAGGGTGTGGGCGAGGAAAACCAAATAAAATTGACAAATCTGGATTGGTGTGTTCTCATTGTCACCGATCAGGACATGAAATTGTCACATGCTTTGAGCTACTTAGATATCCAGAATGGTGAGGTGATCGGCCTCGAACTCAAGGAACTATGCATACTCGTGGAAGAGGAAATGATGGTCGCAGTTCAAACATACCTGTAGTGGGTCGAGGTAAAGCCATTAATGTGAGAGCAGTGGCCGTGGACAGCAGCAACTCAATGACTGGACTGTCGGCCAACACTAAAACTGGCACGCCAAATAATCCTGTCTCTTTTCCAAATCTGAGTTCGGAATAATGGTAAACTATAACAACAATGTTTGGTAACACTCAATCCTCAGTTGAACGTTTACATGGTGAGTTTTCTAAGATTTCTTGGATTATTGATACTGGTGCTTCAAATCATTTGATGGAAAATGAATCATACTTGTTTGATGTTCATGATATTACTGTATGCCTAGTTGGACTTCCTAATGGCCAAACTATAACTGCTACCAAAGAGGGAAGTGTGAGACTCTTGGAAGGAGTTTATCTTAGAAATGTTCTCTATGTTCCTAAATTGCATTGCAACTTAATATCTGTCTCACAACTCATTGATGACATGAATTATTTTGTACAATTTTCTTCAAATATATGTGTTATACAGGACCTTCATACGAGGAAGCTGATTTGAACTGGTAAACGGAGAGATGGACTTTACCACTTTCGGCAACCGTCAACAGTGCAAGCTATCTCAGTGGAAGGTTTTTTGTCATCGTCAGATCTTTGGCATCGACGTCTTGGACATCCCTCAGAAAAAGTAGTAAAGTCATTACTTTTCTTGCATAATTCTAATGATAAGTTCATAAGGCATGTGATGTGTGCCCTCGTGCCAAATAATGTCGTGATCCTTTTTCTCTAAGCGATCATAAGGCCTCTAGAATTTTTGAATTGATTTATTGTGATTTGTGGGGCCCTTATAATACAGTTTCCTCTTGTGGTGCTCGTTACTTTTTGACTATTATGGATGATTTTTCTCGAGCCGTATGGGTTTATTTATTGATTGATAAATTGGAGGTATTCAAAATGTTTATGTCTTTTATGGCTATGGTTGATCGATAATTTGATCAAAAAGTAAAGATTGTTAGGAGTGACAATGGGATCGAGTTTAATTGTCTGATAGATTATTTTCTATCAAATGGAATTTTATTTTAAACTCATGTGTGGGGACCCCGCAACAAAATGGTAGAGTCGAACACAAACATCATCATATTTTGACAGTGGCAAGAGCTTTGCGTTTTCAAAGCAATCTTCCTATATATTTTTGGGGTGAGTGTGTCTTAACAACCTCACATTTGATCAATCGAACACCCTCGAGTGTTCTTCAGAATAAAACTCCATATGAAATTCTTTTCAATACTTTGCCATCATTTGATGAATTGCTAATATTTGGTTGCTTGTGTTATGCTCATAATCAACGGGCTAAGAGTGATAAATTCGCTAGTCGAAGTCAAAAATATATTTTTGTTGGGTATCCTTTTGGAAAGAAAGGATGGAAACTTTTTGATCTGGATTATAAAAGTTTTTTTGTTTCTTGAGATGTTAAGTTCTTCGAAAATCAATTTCCCTTTGCTGAGATTGTTTCTCCTCCAATTCAATCTGAGAATAATTTTAGCAGCATGAATTTTAGCGAAGATGATTTTGACTATCAAAGTTTGGAGAATTCTAAACCATGGTCCAGTGAACTTGAACCCACAAATGAATCCTCACCATTACCTATAGTTGAGTCTACTTCAACTAGTGTATCCCAGCCTAACACAAATATTGAAAGAACTTCAAATACTCCCACATCTGCACGAGAGACAATTGAAGTTGCTTTGGATTCTACCAATGACACTCACATGGGACGTGGATTCCGTAAAAAAGTTCCGTCCACTCGGTTACGTGATTATGTTACAAGCACTGTTATCTCAAAAAGTCCATCTACTCTCACTCAAAGTTCACCCATGCCATCTACTTCCTCAGGTAATTCCTTTCCTACAACACATTATATTAATTGTGCAAAATTTTCTATTAGCCATCAGAAATTTCTTGCTGCTGTTACTATCAGTCGTGAACCAAAATCATTTAAAGAGGCCATGGCAGATGAAGGGTGGCGTCATGCTATGCAATCGGAAATTCGTGCTTTAGAGAGTAACAATACTTGGACTATGGAAAAATTACCCTCTGGTAAACATGCTATTGGTAGTTAGTGGATTTATAAAATCAAGTAAAACTCTGATGGCAGTATTGAACGACTTAAAGCTCGTTTGTTTGTTCTTGGTAATCATCAAACTGTTGGGATTGATTATAACGAGACTTTTGCACCTATTGCAAAGATGGTCATGATTCGTGCTTTCTTAGCCATTGCAGCATCCAAAAATTGGGAGTTGCATCAGATGGACATACATAATGCTTTTTTGCACGGTGATCTCACAGAGGAAGTTTATATGAAACTCCCTCCATGTTTCGGGTCTTCTAAATCTGATATGGTGTGTTAACTTCTAAAATCTCTTTATGGTTTAAAGCAGGCTCCGAGGTGTTCGTTTGCCAAACTTGTTACTGCTTTAAAAGAATAGGGCTTTCTACAATCCTATGTCGATTATTCGTTGTTTACTTATACCATGGGTGAGATTCAAATTAACGTCTTGGTGTATGTTGATGATTTAATAATTTCTGGGAATAATTCTGTTGCCTTGAGAACTTATAAGAAATATTTGAGCACATGTTTTCATATAAAAGATTTGGGAGTTCTTAAATATTTCCTCTGGATTGAAGTGACACGAAATCCAGATGGTATATTTCTTTGTCAACGCAAATATTATCTTGACATTATTTCCGAGACTAGTCTTCTAGGTTCCTATTGGCGCTTGGATCATTTGGTTAACGTGACCCGTTAGGGATCCATACGTTTCTAATATCAGTGGAAGCAATAAATCATAGAAACGATTACCGTTCACCAGGGTATGTAGAAGATGAAAGATTCTCGCTGGCAGACTGTGCAGTTCCACGAGAATGGCCATAACTTCCTCGTCTGATGTCGGAATTGAATGATCTTTGTGCTCAGACAATCCACTCTTCAATGGCTTTCCGTCAGTATATTGATTATTAAATTCTGAGTACTGTACAATTTTATATAAATTTCGCAAGGTGGCAGACAACAACAGCAAACTACCTTCTGATCTTCTGTTGTATGTCCCAAGTCCGATCTCGACGTCGTGTGGGCAAAGATCTACGAGACCTCCTCAATCTGCTCTCAACCCTCATCACACGTAAATAAAAAATAGATTAGGGTTCCAGATAAGTTGGGGTGACTTATATACATGGGCTACAGTAGGGACCAGGAGGAAAAATTTGGTTGGGCCTCCATTGGGCTTAAGTATCCAAGCTTAGCCCAAAGCTTATACTTAAGTCCAATAATAATAATATATTCCACTAAAATATTATTACTGCACTACCTTTCCAATCCCAAAATTACGTTTTGGGCTCCTTCTTATTATGAGTCCGTTAGTCTCCCCATGTTTAAGATATACAATGTTCATTAATTAATTTAAGTTACTGACAACTCAATTAATTAATATCTCATCCAAGAGTAGTACCACTCAACCTCATTATCATGCTGGAATAAATTCCACCTGCAGGGTTTACATGATAATCCTTATGAGCTCCTCAAGGGGACATCATCAACCTATGACGGACACAGATTCCTTCTACAATCAACAGCACACCATAGAGACAACATTACTTCCCAACTCACCGAATTTGTTGATTTAATTACATGTAAATCTCACTCATTGATGAATCAAAGAAATACATACTGCCCTACGTGTCGAGGTTATTGTATAGGGATTAAGAGCACGAACTTCTATAATAACTGAGATCAAGTTCTCCTATAAGTCAGTATAAGTCAAACGATCTCAAGCGGTCCTGCTCAATACACACAAGTGCACTAATGTGATTCTATAGCCAAGACAAGCTAATACCAAACCACACTACAACCATCCCGATAGAGAGTCCCCGTCTATCTCGGTTGTGAGCATCTGTTTATACTTTATAAGGAAACCGATAATATGACGTGTTGTCGCACAACATATTATTTACAATATAAAATAAGTAGACTATTGCATCATGCATATAAATAAATTATAAGACGCAATCATTTGATCATATGATTCTCATTTCAAATTAATTGTTATAACATTGTTCATACAAAAAGCTAGACTTTTAGTATATAATCCAACAGTTCCAAGCCTACATCTTTTCCCATTGAGAAAAATCATCACCTTGCTCATGCTTCAGAAGATGCCTTGACTAATCCGGAACCTTATCGTCATTTGGTTGGTCGTTTGATCTATTTAACAGTCACTCGTCCTGATTTGGTGTACTCTATTCACGTCTTATTACAATTCCTAAAAGAACCAAGGCCTGAGCATTGGAAAGCCGCTTTGCGTGTTGTTCGTTGTTTGAAGGGTACTCCCGGACAAGGTATTTTGCTTCGAGCTGATAGCTCTCTCTCTTTGATAGGTTGGTGTGATTCAAACTGGGCTGCTTGCCCTTTTACTCATCGCTCTCTCACAGGTTGGCTTGTGTTTCTTGGTCATTCCCCCATTTCATGGAAAACTAAGAAACAACATACTGTGGCACGTTCTTTTGCGGAGGCTGAATATCGCTCCATGGTTTCTCTTACTTGTGAATTGAAATGTTTAAAGGGTCTTCTTCTTGGGAATTAAACATGATGCTACTTACTTTGTACTGTGACAGTCAGTCAACTTTACACATTGCTCAAAATCCTGTCTTCCATGAACGAACAAAGCACATTGAAGTAGATTGTCACTTTGTTCGTGATGCTATTAAGGATGGCTATTCTTCCTTCTTATGTTCCTACAACAGTTCAATTGGCAGACATTTTTACCAAGCCTTTAGGGGACACGTCAATTTCAGTTTCTACTTTCCAAGTTGGGCATTTGTAATCCTCATGCGCCTACTTGAGGGGGGTATTAAGTTATATTTAGATGTTATTTTGTGTAGTAATTAGATTGACATAAGAATATATGATCAGCAAATATGATCTTCCTTAATTTTAGGAAATCAATTGATTTGTAAATCAATAGGAATTAGATTGATTTATTTTGATTTACCTGATGTATATATGTAAGACCATACGTATCAAATGACAGATAATTTCTTCCTCATAAAAATATTTGTTGTTCCCATGTTTTAACTTTCTTCAGGCCCCCTTATTTTAAACACACTAGCAATACATTGGGTATATAGGATTAGAATGAGGACCACAAAATTTACAATGTGAACCCGGTTTACACAAGTGACGTTTGTGTTCTATCAACTCATGTTACTTTCACAGCAGTGTTTTTATAATCGAACCGGAGATCGAACCGGTGACTCCAACGGTTCACGGTCGGACCGATCGGACCTGGTTCAACCGAATAAAACAATTTTATTATTTTATATATAATTTAAATTAATATGTATAATTTTAAAAATAACTACCTTAGCCCAATTTATGTTAAAGGTTTAAAGTGATGGGCTGGCTGAGAATAGAATTCCAAAGCCCAAATCAAGATTTATCTACAAAACTGGTCATCTTAGTAACGTTGGAAAGTGAGATTCATTTTCAACCGATCAGATCTAAAATGACGCTTCCTCTTCCCAAGTCCAGATCTATAACACTCCATTCTGTCGAGTCACCACGTCACCGGAGTCTGCCGCGCCGGGCGTTGGAATCGGCTAAATCCTCCGTCATCAGGCACTACTACCGACATCCGCAGTCTTCTACCCACGTCGCACGCCGTCCGCTGTCGAAGTCAACCGTCATGCTTCTCTTGATCTCATCGCCTTGTTAATTTTTAATGAAATATAGAAAGGAAAGAATTTTGTATCTTTTACGGCATGCCATTACTGCTTCTCCAGTTCTCTAGTCAATCAAAGTCGAAGAAAGAATTTCCACTCTCCACCCTTCTGAGATTTTATTTTTAAAAAAAATTAAAACCGGTTGTTTCCAGTTTAAACGGTTCAGCCGGGTTATCCGGTTATGTCCGGTTCAAATCGATTTTTCCCGGTTTAATAGATAAAACAGTTTTAGGGGGTTTCCGGACTGGTCTCGGCATTGGTTCCCGGTTGAACTGGTCGAACCGGCCGGTCCGGTCCGGTTCTGACAACACTGTTTCACAGAGAGGAAGAATTCTTAGTGCAACTATTTTCCAACTGGTGAAAATGATGATGATGGTTTCAAGAAACATATTTGCAAAGGCACACAAAAATCATAATATCATATAACTCCATAAATGTTGGTATCAGAGAAGGAAGGAGAGTTGCATCTCTATTCAAGTCCACTAAGTTAGCATACAATTAAACAAACTTCTTTTTATAAAATATACACATCATCTATGTCGTTGTTTTCGCAAATGATTTTTGTTGAGAGATAGCGGTTCAGAATATACACATCATCATCATCCATATATATAAGTTCATAAGTCAGATTAGGGTTCATAGGAGATTTGAGTAATCATCATTAATAAGATCTTCTTCTCTTTAAGTGTGGACATAGGGTAACTGCCCAATCATTATAAACAATTGAGTTCATTCGTGTGAGCATTTTTTGAGAGTTTAAGATATTCTTGCATTAATTACCTGCAGCTGTTTATAAACCCAAATTAACTATGTGATAGATATTTCTAAATCTAGATTAATTACCTGCATATGTTTATAAGAGAATTACTAGGTCGTAGTTAGATGTTCTGCACAAAAATTCGTGCTTTTCACATGCTGTTTTCATATTATTATTATATTATTTTAGCTTTGTGTGTAGAATTTATTCCTAATTTTTATAATTTTTATGTCTTCATAAGTATTGTTGAGATTTTGTAGGATTATAAAGTGAAATTGATGATTGAAATTGATGAATAAGAGAATTGAGGATCGATTGCGAGTTTGGACGCAATTTTAGTACCCTCGTTACTCATGTGCCTCCACTCTTACTAATTAAATCGTTAGTGGAGGGTTATGAATTGTTAGCAACAACTTAGAAAATAAAGTGGTGGGCCTTGATGATAGTGTGCATGCAGAAGAATTTGTTTATGTCCATGTAGAATTGGATTGATTGCAAACATTGGCCCATGTGATGAGCAAAAGTTGTGGGGCCCATAAAATACAAATTGATTTGAAAATCAATTGAGGAGAATTGTTGGCAGATTATTTGTAAACAAGTTGATGCCATGTGAGCAGCCTATTTGACTTACCAATCACACAACCATCCTTTCTATTCATCACGCCATTGTGTGGAATTCAAGGAGGAGGGATCATATAATTAAAGGAGATGGAGAGAAGAACGACCATCATTCTTCGATTTAGGGTTTTATTCATAGAACTCATTTTCTTTTCAATTTCTATGAATTGTGGTAAGATCCTTCTTACACTCAAAGAAGTTGCTTGTAACACCATGTGGTAAATACTTTGAGTAGTTCTAGGGTTAGATGGATTAAACTTATTTGGTTTGATACTTGTTGAAGGGTTTCAAAACTATAGAATGTTTATTTACTTTTCTTAAAATTCTTGGAGATTATTTGATTTAATTTGTGTAAAGTTTGTGATTGTTTCATGTGATTGACCTATACTTGGAATAATTATAACTTGTGTGTATACTTGGAATAATTATAACTTGTGTGCACAATTGAATTGCTTATTTATTTGGTATAAGTTGAAGTAATTGACCCGATTCTTTAACTTATTAGACATAGAAATTGTGATGGATGTTATTGATATTGATGACTTGTCATATTGATATTATTTAGGAAGTTAAGTAATAATCCAATAATACCTAAAAAGGGGGCGTGTATTAATTATAATACTTGACGAGAAAGGGAAGTAATAAAGTAATTACCTAAGAGGGAGATAGGATATTCACCTAAAGTCTTAAGAGATAAACCTAATCAATTATAAATTTGCTTAGACCAATTAAGTGAAGAAACACTAGTTTTCTGGAAGCTTCTTGTTCATATCTCTCATCAAAAGGCGCTATTCGATAATGTCTGATCGAGCGCTCTTGCGCCGAAGATGAACGGGTTGGTGACTCTTCCATAGCATCTATAAGAATTGAAATTTGTTTAATCTAGAACCCGTAGAGCTACTATTTTTCATACTTGAAACTTCCTATTTTCTTTAATTAATTCTTATTTAATTTTCAGTTTGAATTAGTTATTAATAATCTAAAAACAATTGATATTTGTTACTTGTCTAATTTAATTTAGTAATTTTAGATAATAAATAGTTTGTCGTCCCTAGGATTCGATAAATAAATTTGGTTACTTGCCGCTGCATTATACATCTTTTCATTTGGGAATTTTTAATTGCGTGCATGTAAAACGCGCAATAAGTTTTTACCTTGATCCAGTAAGATCTAATACTTATAATGAGTTGGAAAACCTAAGATGGTTTAAGAATTAACTCTCACTCCCTTTATAAGTACTTGTTATTTCAACTTTCTCTATATATGTACTAAATTATTAACCCATTTGTCTCCTTCAAATTACTTAATATTGATGTTTTACCAAGTACTCCCTCCGTCCCTTTCAAAGAGGGTACTTGTCTTTTTGCACGTTGATTAAAGAGTATTATTATTTAATGTGTAGTGAATAGTTGTATTAGTAAGAGTATGATCCTCATATTTTAATTATATTAGTGGATGTGTATGAGTCCTATGTGTGTAAAAAATAAAATGAAACTCTTTGGGTGGGACGCCCAAAATGAAAAAAAGACCCTCCTTGAAGGGGATGGGGGCGGTAATTAATATTCCAAATTGATTGTCTAGCTGTCTTAGAAATCATGGGCCAATTCCCTAAGATTGCCACAGGAAACAACAATTATCATGCTAAAAAGAGAATCTCATTAACTATCAAATTAGTGATAACATCATGAATAATTAAAGGAATCAAAACTCAAAACACAATAATTTAAAGTCTCAAAATATCTTCTTCAATAAGGAAATAAACAATCTGCAGTAAGAAATCCAAGCTTAGGGCAATCAAATCACATAGTGAAAACTTTCTAAAGCCATTACCAATAGAGAACTTAGCCAATAGATTTACGAGGGCAAATCACAAAAATGTAATTAACTCCAACTATTGTTCTAAAATAACAAAGAGAAATAACTGTAAAGTAGAAAACCCTCGTGGAGGCTCTTCAATCACGATCTCCGCCAGAATCTTTGTCTCCGATCCAAGTAGCAACTCTTAAGTGATGGATGAAATTAGGGCACTGTGAATTTTGGGCGTGTATCAGCGATTGATTCTGCCAGGACTGGGATTTTATACGTATCGAGTGGGCCTGGGCCAAAACAACTGAGTACACATGAAAACTTAGGTAGCACGGTATCACACCCGGTGGCAGGCGTACATGAGCGGTGATGGGCGTTCTCACATGGCTGTTGGGTCGGTGACGCGCGTACAAGCCGGCGACACGCTCGGCAAAGACCAGGCGCACCACACGCTATTCCCTCCGACTTCCAGAACATCCGCCAGGCACGAACGTGGCGCTCAGTAGTTATTTTGCGGCTACATTACAAGCACGACAACGAGCAAGTTCACTCGGCGCAAAACGAGCAGAAAATCTGCTCAACTGTCGCACATGCTATTGGCAGCCTGCGCGACTCCACAGTTTTGAGCATAACTTCTTCATCCGAACTTCTATTTGAATGATTCTTGCGCTCACGCAATTTTCTTTTTCGTGGATTTCCAACCATATATCACATGACCAGTTTATACTTCATCAAGAACACAAAAAAAATCATGAAAAGTAGGCGTCTGTTTGCTTGCATGTTATACAAGTTCACCTTTCATTCCAACTTTACATTTTCGATCATTTTTCCTATCAAAATACAAAAAATACCTCTCAAGCACCTTTTAGTCAATAATAATTCAAAGTATTAAAATTTGTGCAAATTATAACACGTATACACTCAAAGAGTTATCAAATTGGATTTGAAAATCCATGAATTTCCACTCTCGATCATCATAGAATTTAATATCTAGTAATTTTTAAAAATGTCCAAATTGTAGTTAGAAAATATATAAGACTTAATATTCGGTAGTTTTGGTTATTTTTGTATTCACAAAATATATTGGCCTTAATATTTAATTTTCAAAAATATTTCAAATAGTATTCAGAAAAGATTTAGAAGCAGTCTTCACACAGAGTATTTGCAGAAATATTGGAGATATAATTATTATTTTCAGAAATAACATATTGTGATTTTCTGAATACTTCAGAAACATTGAATTCTTCCGGTAGGGAGAGAACTAAAATATAGGATATGGATGATAACTGTGAATTTCTATGTATTCCCTCCATTCCAAACTCGTTTATTTTCAAAAAGTATATAAAAAGTTTATTTTTTCCTTTTTAGTTCATTTAAATTAATTAAGCTAATTTGAGTATTATTACCTATGTAATTTAGTGGTGGATGTACTCTTTAATTTTCTGTACCACCATTCCAATTAGCAAACCTATAATTCATAATTTCACTAGAAAAACAAGATTAAAATTGGAATCAAAATAGTATGAATCCATTCCATTTATATAAGATTCAACACTTTATTATGTCTCAAAACAACATAAAATAAACCATCAACCATGCATGCATGATATTTTCTCTTAAAAAAAGAGGATGATGGATCCAAAGAAGAAGATAATAGCAGAGATTGCACAAGAGAGGAGAGTAATAGAGGTGGAAATCCTCCCCTTATCCATCCTTAAAACCATCCCTTGAATCAAATGGCAGTTCACAACAATCCCAAACAAGGCTAGAAAAGCTTGTCCAAACAGGTCCTTACCACCATATCTCCACAAAAACCTTGCACTTCCAACCATGAAACAAACAAGGTTGAGAATGTAGATACTGCACAATGGTGCTAGCAGCTGAGGTGATGTTTGGAAGTCGTAAACGCCCGCCTGATGGCGTTTCGTCTCTTCATCGTCGACCACCTTGCTCGTTAGAGAAAAGTTTGCTTCCTTCAATCCTAATTTGTCCAACACTGCATTTACCGTAGCGTACAAGTAACATGCTCCGGATTTCATCATCCACATCCTTAGGTCGTAGAGGGCCGTCCTTAGTGGATCTCCGTAGGAGACGACCTCTTGCACGTGTTTGAGCTGTGAGGAGACGAAGACGAAAGCAAACACATAGAAAAATGGATCCTTAACCTAAGAAACAAGAAAATAAGTTAGAAAAATTATCACAAGTATAGACTTTAGGCCATTACATGAAGAATATGTTGTGCAAGATCCAAATAACTCACCTTAGGGTACAAGGGAATGCCATAGACCAGACAGATTGGAGGAATGATGCCTAATCCGTAAAAAGGGAAGACGTAAAGGGGGTCGAGTGTAAGCCCTCCATAGCACATGGTTTGAAGAATCGACATCCTAAAAGGCGCGTAAATGAGAGGAGAAAACTTCGACAGAGTCATTTGGAGTAATCCAAAAGCCCATCTTGTCTGCTGAACTAAAGTATCATTAAGATTTGTAGGACAACTGCCCAAGAAACATGGCCTTTTAGGGTCAATCCACACTGAAATCCATCCCCTGCAATGTAGGATCAACGCTGTCATGGAGTCTTCCACCACAGTGTTGTACCTAGCTCCCACCTGAAAAAAAAAAAACGTGAACCACTCGTGTAACGAAGCGCAAACGCTACAATTCTTGTCCAAACACAAACCACTTTCATCACTTGCCTCTGTTCCCCATTCTGAGCCACTGTCATAACCACATGAGGCTAGATGTTGTATCTCTCTCTGCAGTGCGTCAGAAACCTTCCCATCGTCCCTCGACACGTTCGGTTTGTAACTTCTGTTAGTAGATCTGATCAACTCATTGCTTGAACCAAAAGCCCTCTTCAGCTGGTTGATATCAGCATCTGAAAACACATGAAATCAAGAATGTCACACATAACACATTCCAAATGTTAGTTATGACAGTTAATTAACTACCCTTTGGAAGTGTATCCATTCCATATAAGGCTTCCCTTTTCATGTAGAAGTTGCATCCAGTTAAAGTAGGCCCTCTAAGCCCATCCAACCCGACCCACTCTCTCTGCATCAGTTCTCACACAATGTAAATCAAAATATTATACTTAAATTAAAAAAAAAAACAAAAAACACTACATCCTTAATTAAATCAAAGAAATATACATACCCAATAATAGTGGAGATTACCATCATACAGATCATGCTCACTGATATTATGGAAGTGCTGAGGGAACTGAACCCAAGCTAGTCTTGAAGATATTTCAGGGTCAAAATAGAAGCACATTGCTTGTCGGGCCGATGTTGGATCGTTGCAGTAATGATCGCAGTCGAGGACTATGAAGTACGGAGCGTTGCTGATCATTGCTGATACGCGAAGCTGTGGATCATTTTGACAAGAAAATCATCGAAGATTAGGGAGTATTGTTGATAAAAAACATGAATGAAGGGTGGAGATAGAGCTTACAAGAACATTGATTGCTCCAGCTTTGAAATGGTGTGGATGAGAAGGCCTTTTCTCACGAGCAACATATACAAGAAGTGGCATTCCCTTCAGGTTGTCATCATTAATCACCTGTGTAATAACATTTTATCATCTATGTTTCTTGCTAAATTATACTCTAATGAATTAGTACTATATCTTGTTACCTCTACTATTGGTGGATGATCTTTGCTCACACAACTTCCTATGGTTTCTAGATTCTTCTCCAAGCTTTTCTTGAATTCCTCGTACCTTATCTGCAACAAAAATAAGAGCTCTAACAAACCCCTCTAAGTTAGCATTCATGATTTGGCATGTTATACTCCTCTTTATAAGCTTAGCTTAGACGAGGTAATCGTTTAATATGGTATCATAGCCAAAACACAAGGCAAGTCTTGGGACAAATTAATTCCGCTTGCATGTGTTAGAGTGAGGCTTGATTAAGTTCTAAATGATCCACCGTCTATAAGCTTAATATTTTAGACGAGGTGGTCATTTAATGAACTCCAATGAAACCCACCTCGACTCCCCTGATATCAGCAACGAACTCGCTGTTGGTGACAAACATCTCATCAGCAGTCGAAAAATAAGCATCCGGGCACCTGGTTTTGACCTCGTACTTTCTGCAGAAAGGAATCCACCACACTGCAAACCTCCAAGCTTCTTTCATGGCGGAAAGAGTGTGGGGAGCACCACCATCATCGGAAAGATAGACAGCAAGCTTGTCAGGTGGATAATCCATAGCCATGGCCGATATAACAGTGTTCATCACCCATAGAGGCGGCTCTTTGCTGGGGTCCGTCGTGCAGACGAACACGTCCACCGCGGGAAGGTTCTCGTCCCCCGGGAGCCTTTCCGGGTAGGCGGTCCGCGTGACGGGCCGCCATTTGGAAGGGCGGTGGAGCAGCCAGAGGAAGGAGAGGATGAGCTCGGAGAAAAAGAGGAGGAGATGGGGGAGAAGAGGAGATTGTCTAGTTGTGATGATGTAAGAGAGAGAGGTGATCCTGTAATAAAACAGGGCAGACAGAGCAACTCCATGGATCAAAATATGGATCCTGTTTATGATCATTTCTGTTTTCTTGACATTGCAGCTTTGGAGTGGGAGTTTACCACTGTTCTTCATTTTCCCTTTTTGTTGACTCGAGGATTGCTATTTCGATCATTTATAGCAAAATTTTGATGATGCCACTCATGGATTTAATCAAATATAAAAACTCTACTCCCTCCGCACCAAGTCTCTTTTTTTCAATTTTGGTCGTCCAACCAATTGACACTTTTCTTTTTTATACATGGGTCTTACACACCCACTAATACAATTAAAATATGGGGTCCACACTCCAACTAATACAACTACCCACTACACATTAAATAATAATACTCCTTAATCTAGTTGAAAAAAACAAAATACACCCTTGACACGGAACGGAATGAGTATTATTTTTATTTTTTCTAAATAAAAATGTTGTGCAGTTTCATTCCTCTTACAAATTATTTATGAGAACTATCATGAGACTGAAATATATAACTACTCTCCACCAGAAATGGTTCATTTTGTCATTTTAGTAGTTCATTTTTGTAAGAGCTTTATGCAATCAAATGATGCAGTTTGATCGGAACAGATGGAGTATTCATTTTACTTCTTTTTAATTAGAAGTATCATACATACCAACTAGTCACCACTAATACATCTATCAATTTTATATGAAATAATAATTCTTAATCCACGTGCAAAAAAATCATATATTATCGATAAATGAAGGGTGTATTAATTTAGAGTTTGAGTTTATGAAATATGAGATAATATATATAATAAATTTAAACCCTAAATTAATAGGTTTTTATATATTTCACGCTTCCAAAAAAAATAAATCTGGGTGTATTAATTTAGAGTTTGAATTTAGGGTCTTTGATGATGAAATATGAGATAATATATAATAAATTTAAATCCTAAATTAATAGGTTTTTATATATTTCACGCTTCCAAAAAAAAATCTTTTTAATAGGGAATTTATCAATAAAATTCAATCAGTTAGTAATTATCCACAAAAATTAATAGGATTACGAATGGAATTTGTCATGTTTTTATAAATTAAATTATTAGCAATGAATTATTAATAGAATTATTTATCAACATAATTGAATTGTCGTTACTAAAGTTTACCTACGAATTTCTTTGCTAAAAATAATTTTGTATAGTGTCAAGCCCTAATTAATAAAAAGATGGAGTAATTCAAATCCAAATTAATAAATGACAAACTCTTTTGTGAGACGTTATATATGTGAAACGGTTTGTGAGACGCGTTAAACTATGCCTATTATATATATAAAGTATGTTTAATGATTGTTAAAGTATGTTTTCTAAAATATGATAAATGGTAAATTAAAGTATAATTTTAGTGTATTATAATATGATTCATTATTAACATACTTTAACTACAAATAGACATATTTTACTTATATAATAAACATACTTTAGTAACGGATCGACCCATCTCACAACCGTCTCACAAAAAATCCGTCTCACAAGAGAGTGTCTCGTAATTTATTTATTTTTCATGTCTTAAATTTAAAAAAAAAAACTTTTTTATGAGACTATAAATTTATTTTCATTAATTACGTATATTATTAAGAAACCCTATTACACAGCCTCTCACATGAGTTTTTGTGTCAGTATTTTAATCACGTACGTGGGTGTTTATGATTTACAATTTATTTTTATATATTTTATTACATTTGTTAATTAGATTTTTTATTGTAAATTCAAGCATAATTAACTGAGTAGTCGTACATATAAATGTATAATATCACTATTCTAACCTTCTGTTAATAGCTTATTTTACCGAAGTTTAGAATAATTAAATTTGAGTGCACAACCTAAATTTGTGTGCCGGCATCCTTTTTAAAATGAATTTGACGGCATATAATATTACAATTTAATGATCTGGTGGAAATTAAAAGTAGAAGTGGTGAGTGATTGGATGATATTATGATAAGGGTAGAACAATCCAACCAGAAAGTGTGGAATGAATCAAAAGAGAAGGGTCAGGGAAGAGCAAGTAGCACGAGGGCATGAAAATAAATTAAAGCAAATATTAATTGGTAATAAAATGGTGAACCTGATCCTCGAGGACCCCAAAAAATGACCCACCACCAAACATTACGAAGTTCTGGCCGCAACTTCCTCCGTTTCGGATATTTTTACTTGTTTATATGGACACAAATTTAAAAGTATTTTTTTAAATATATATAAAAATAAGAAACAATAGGAATAAATTAGTACTCCCTCCGTCACATAAATCTTTCACACTTTCCTCATTTGTTTGTGCCACAAAACTTTTCACATCCTAAAAAAGGAAATATCACTTTATCTAACAACTTCAAAAGTTCCTTAAATTTTTAAATTTACCACTCATTTTTCTCACACATCTCATTACTTTATACTCTATTTTTTATTATTTAAAAATACTACAAGGCAAAAACTCCTGTGCACCCGGGCGCACGAAATATATTCCGTGCGCCTTTAAAATTTTGTGTTAAATTGTATACCCTTTAGTATACAGATGTGTACCCTTTATTTTCTAAAGAAAATTATTGTGTGTATCTGGGCGCATGAACAACACTCCGTGCGCCTTTAGAATTTTGTGTTAAATTGTATACCCTTTAGTATAAAAACGTGTATCCTTTATTTTCTAAAGAAAAAAAAATATTAATGAAAAGTGTATACCCTTTAGAACAAAATGGTGTACCTTTTATTAATTAAAGTGTACCCTTTAAACCAAAGTAATGTACCCTTGCCCATAATACTAAATTTCTAAAGGCGCACGTAATGTGTTCCCGTGCGCCCGGGCGCATGCAAGCCTCACTCATATTACAATTTCATCCAAAGTCAATAAAGTTGATCAAAAAGTGCAACTTTTCCTAACACAACTTGAAACAGTAAACGTGAAAAGTATTATGGGACGGAGGAAGTAATTTTGAGAGAAAAAACAAATAAAGTTGTTGGTAATGATGAATAAAGCGTTAAATAAGTAAATCAAGGTGTTGGGATTGATAAACAAAGTGTAAAAAATAGGTAACATGTATAGAATATTTTTACCATTAATGGAATTGATAAAAATACGTGAGACATCCCAATATGAAAAGTGGATAAAAATACGTGGAAACAGAGAGAGTATTTTATACTGTCTTTTAATTAATTTTCTTATTAATTCGTCATACGACTCATAATATGCTTTTTACATTTAAAAAATAATTAAAAATGTCGTATAATTCTCAAAAATTTTCATCTAACAATAACTGTGAAAGCTAAATAAAATGAAACGAAAAGAGCAGTATAAACGAAAAGAGCAATATTAATTGGTAATAAAATGGTGAACTTGATCCTCGAGGACCCCAAAACATCACCCACCACCAAACATTACGAATTTCACATTATAACTCTCTCCGTCTCGAATATTTTTATCCGTTTATACGGATACAAAAATTAAAAGAAAAAATAGGAATAAATTAGTACTCCCTCTATGTCATAAAACTTTTCACACTTTCCTTATTTATTTGTTCCACGAAACATTTCACACCTCAAAAGAAGAAATATCACTTTATTTAATAACCTAAAAAATTACTTTAATTTCAAATTTGTCACTACCTTTTCTCATACATTCATACTTTATACTTTTTTATTACCTAAAAATACTACAATACCCTCCAAAGTCAATAAAATTGGTCAAAAAGTGCAATTTTTCTTAAATAATGTGGAACAATAAACGTGAAAAGTATTATGGGACGGATGGAGTAATTTTGAGAGAAAAAATAATTAAAATTATTGGAAATGATGATTAAAGTGTAAAATAAGTAAATAAAGTTGTTGAGATTGATAAATAAAGTATAAAAAATAGATAAGATGTATAGTGTATTTTTACTTAATGGAATGGATAAAAGTACGTGGGATTCATCAATATAGAAAGTGAGTAAAAATACGTGGAATGGAGGGAGTATTTTATATTGTCTCTTACATTAATTTTTTTATTAATTCATCATATGACTCATAAGATGCTTTTTCATTTAAAAAATAATTAAAAATATTGTATTATTCTAAAAAATTTTCATATAACAATAACTGTGAAAACTAAAATGAAACGAAAAGAGCAGTATTATACTCGACATAAGTTGTCTCATAAGTATTGATTCGAGAGATTGTAGGGTTCAACGTTGGTTGTCTTTGTCTTTGAGTTGCTGTGTGACTATGATCGATCTTCCTGAAAATTAACTCCATTATTCACAATTTAACGGTTAGAGTGTGTTTAGTTTACAAATCTATAAATATTTGAGTTAATTAGACTTCTAAATGTTATAGATAAAAGTTTTTCCCTTAAATTCATGAGATATTGCACTTCATGAGCCTCCTTAGTTTTTAAAAACGAGCTTAAAAAAAACCCTATAGAAGTATAATTAATGAATACTCTGTGTTAATGGAAAGTGATAGTGGCACAATAATTTATTTTATTAATAATTTATAGTATAAATAAATAAAAATGATAATATTTTTTATAAAAAGTGATACAAATATTTTTATCAAAAGTATTAACCTTAAAATACAATTTAATTTCAAATCGATTATTGTGAAGTGTAAATTTAGGAGTGGGGTTAGAATAATAATTTCATTTTTTTTTTTAAATGTAATCTTCCAAGCGGTGCTCAAAATTAAAAGGAGTTAGTAAAGCCCAATGAGCTCTTAGTCTTTAACTCCTATTTTGATTCTATTACTATTCTATGAAGCCCAAATTTGAATTTGATGGGCCAACAATAATAGTCCATGACAACATTAAAATGAGTTAGTAAAGCCCAATGAGCTCTTTAGCCTTTAACTCCTATTTTGATTCTATTACAATTTTATAAAGCCCAAATTTGAATGTGATGGGCCAACCGAATAGTCCATGCCAACATGTTAAAGGTTTGAATTTTTTTTTTAATCGTTAAATGTTAGTAGTTAGAAGTTAGTGCACCCGAATACTCATTTCTCCAAGCCACTTTATAACTCCCTCCTATTCATTTCTAAGGGAAATCGAACTTGGATCACTCACTTAAGTAAGTAGTCCAGTAAACAGGTGAGCTAATAAAATGTTTATGACTACCTATACCATATACAGCAGACAATAGATGCATATCATGTTAGAATCAATTTATGATCAGTGGTAGAGCCAAAATTTCGTTCAGAGACCTAATTACTTAGTAATTTGTTCCCTCCATCCCGAAATTAATTAAACTAATATTGTAAATGTGTAATTTTAGAATACTTATTTTTTAACAAACTTTATTGGTTTTTCGGGTGTTATGTACTATTTTTAAATAATAAATAAATTATAAAGTATGTCACGTGTATTAGGTGTAGAGAGAAAATGTCATTTTTGTCCCATATCTTTTACCGAATCTAATTATTGTCTGATAACTTTTTAACTTTTCGCTTTTCATCTTCTACCTCTCAATTCTAGTCCTCATAATCCCAATTCCAATATTCCTATCTCGTCTTCAATTTGGTACTACAGCTAACCTTGTACATAGAATGCTCCATGTTTAAAATCTATCTAGTGACCTGAACTTGGTTTCAATTTTGGTTAAATTGATTAGAGCAAGTGTACTCTATCTCGTAGTAGACCGTAGTGACCAAGTGCAAAATTTATATAATATCAAACCCAAGGACGAAAGTGGGTAACTGTATTTGAAAGATGTTTTACTCTAGTAGGACTAATCAATAAAGGAGGGGTTGATTAACTAAAACTAACAACTAAGAAAACAATTAAAGATAGAAAATATACATATATGATGGAAGATGGATGAAGGTGAACAATCTAAGAAGTATGTAAGACAAGCAACATTCATGGAAAAGGTATATATAGACTCACACACACATGCATTGATGGTCTTCATGTTATGATATTAAGGGCAATCACATTTGTACCCCAAATCCCTATGGCCAAGGCGATTAGGTTCTCTACTCTTTGACAAGTCTAAATCTCCTAAGATTGTTCTTACTCTCCATTCTCTTAAGGTACTATGATCATAAGTTAGGTTCCCCTCACTAGTTCATCACTAATGTCCTATCATGGTTCTAAGAACTTGAAGGGTATGACTTACCTTTCCTCATACTAACTAAGTCATCTCATGCTATCAATGATTCAATTAAACTACTAAGAATAATATTGGAATGGTCATCCTAACACTATGAATAGAGAATTTAACCACACAAATCACACATAAAATGAGAATAAGCATACATGATAGAAAATATTCATAACAATCATTTCATCAAACATGTGGTATGCAAAATCTACATAATACCAAACCAATCATATTGTTAGCCTCACATGAGGACTAGCCACTACATATCATTACAAATTCAACATAATCCTTGGCATGCTCCAATTGAGCCAAATAATGAAGAAAATAACAAAATAAAGGTAAGTAGGCTCCCCTTTGATGGTGAACTTCCTCCTCCTTGATCATGCTAAAATCTTCAACCAATGATGAATTCCTCTTCTTAGATTGTGTATGGATGGATTTATGGATGGATTTGAAGAGATCAAATAGATTGAATGGATGAAGTGAAGGATGGAAGAGATGGAGATGAATGCGTGATTTAGGTGTCTAGTGTGTGTGAAAACTGATCCAAAATGATTCCTCCAGGATTTTGTGATCAAAATATGTATTTATACCCACTGGAAGCTTCTGGAAGCTTCCTGAATTTTTCTAATTTTTTAAAGTGCAGCTCGAATCGAGTTGCAAGTCGAGTTGGACCTTGCAACTCGAGTTGGCTCTTTGGATGCCTTCTCTGCTCCGCACGACTTGCTATTCGAGTTATTCTGACCCCATATCGACTTGAGTTGGTTAACTCGAGCTCTCGCCTGTCAAGTCGTGTTGTGTCGATCAGAAACTGGAATTTTTGCGGCACTCAACTCGACTCGAGTTGCAAGTTGAGTTGGAGCTTGCAACTCGAGTTGGGTTATTTACAGCCCGTTTCTGTTCGTTTCCATTTCTGCTTCATTTTCACTTGTTTTAAAACACATTTAAGTTTATTTTTACACATTTATCAATTCAAAGTACACATCTCCATATCTTCATTTAACACCACCAAATGATATACAAAAATGAATAAAAACGCACAATAATACAGAATAAAAGACACTAAAATTTAGGAGAAAATGACACCGATCATGACCCATTCTTATCAATAATGGTAATGGATAAATTTGGAATAATTCACTATTTCACATTGAATTTGAGAAGACATTTGCAATATGTCACACAAGGCAGTAGCTCCAAATCATCCAAAACCTATTCCAATCGGCTTAGCGATAAACTACGAACCCCATTAAACAATTACCTGCAGAATTCAATCAATTTGAGTAGCTGTGTGTGTGCGTGATCAACGAAAAATGTGTTTTAAACATTAAATTTCCTTAAACCTATTTTACCCAACTAACTAAGGTATTAACAAAAGCGTGTTTCAAACATTAAAAATATAGAGCATGCTTTCTCAATACTATGACAATACCCTCCCCTCAAAATAATGGTTTGTCCTCAAGCCATAAGCTGTGGAAATCGAGCAGCCATCTCTTGAAAATCCTCCCACATGGCCTCGTCTTCAGGTAAGTGAGCCCAATAGACCAAAACTTAGGAAGAAGGCCTGTTATTCTATTAGATAATCTGACGAGCCAAAATCTTAATAGGATGTAATAAAGTTTTTCCCTCTTCATCAAATTGGGGTAGTTCAGCAGTGACTGTATCCAATGGATTCACCCATTTTTTTAGAAATTTAACATAAAAGACTGGACGAATACGAGACGAGGATGGTATCTGTAACTTTTAAGCAACTTGCCCCGCCCTTTTTAAAACCTGGAAAGGTCCAGCATATTTGGGACTAAGCTTCCACACCCTATGCAGCTGGGGAGAATGTTGCTTGTATGGTTTCAGCTTCAAGTACACCGAATCTCCAACCTGAAATTCTCTAAAAGTGTGGTTCTTGTCAGCCTGCACTTTCATCCTATCTTGTGCCTTTTGTAGCACTCTTTTGAGGTGTATCTGAATGTCCTTCTTCTCTAGTATGGAAGCATCCACACCAATGACTTGAGGTTGCAAATAAGTGGAAATGGCCAATGGTGTAGGCTTGAATCCATACAAAGCTTCAAAATGAGAAGCAACAATAGAAGTATGGAAAGAGGTGTTGTACCAAAATTCTGCCAATGGAAGCCATCTTGTCCACTTGCCAGGACTAGTACTGCACATGCACCTCAAATAAGTCTCCAAACATTGATTCACTCGTTCACTTTGACCATCACTTTGAGGATGATACGCTGTACTTAAATGATACTGCACACATAAGATGTTAAATAATTCTTTCCAAAAGAGACTAGTAAAAACACCTAAAATACAATAAAACACCTCAAGTTCACATTTTTCTCAAATATATTGAATATAAAACACTTGTGCTAATATATATCAACAATTCTCATCAAACAGGTGTTAAATTGGACACTAAAACAAGCTTATTTTCGCTCTCATCAATCCCCCAAACTTACCCGTTGCTCATCCCGAGGCTACAAAATAAAAATAAAGAGAGAGTAAAATTAGTGGGGAAACAAGGACTATGACAAATACCCCATTCAAAATACAATTGTCCTCAACTTAGGTCATGCAACTTTCCTTACATGTAATACTCAATTCATAGCATATAAGTTAAGACAATCACCACCAATTCAAATGCTTCATTCACATGTTTTCACGGGAAGTATATATCACTCGCACTCTAGTGTAAAAGATGTACACTTATGGGTTAAGATGTTTACGCTCAAATTCAATTCAAGTGCATGCGTAACCATAAGCTTGCCAAAAGTTTCAAACTCTCCATCACTAAAAGTATGATTCGACAATGAGATCAAAAAGGACTTTTGGTTTAGATGTAATGTTGGCTTTTTGGTTAAGGTAGGAAATATATGGATAAGTGACTCAAAATTCGGATCAATTAAGCGCGTCTATCATGATCTTTCATTCTTCCTCTTCACTTCAATTAAGTACAACATCCTCCTCAACTTTTTTAACTTTTCTCTTTCAAGCACAACAATTTTTTTCTTCTCTCTTTTTTTTTCTTTTTTCTTGAGGTACCAGTTTCGGGCATTACCTCGCACATCCTTCATAAGGTACTAGATTTAAGCACTACCCTAGGGTATTTGATTCAATGAAGTACTAGATTTAAGCACTACTCCATGATTTTCCTTAAATGCATTTTCAAGCTTAATCACTATTTCAACACCAATTCATTCCTTCCCAATTGTTGTAAAATTCCATCAACATACTTTGAAAAGTCATTAATTCTCTTCTAGAAGGACAATCAAGGCTCAAAAAATTCAGAAGCTCAAAGTGGTTATTTCTCGTAAGCTGCCAAAGAATGAGATTTTTAGGCTCAACGGGGCTAACTACGGATAAACATAATTTGGTAGGAAATTATTTGGCTAAGTGACTTATAAATTCAAGGATGGCCTAAAATCATCTTCCATCATCTAACACACATGTAGTTTCAAGTAAGACAATAGATAAGTTCTAGAATACACACATAAGAACGATACTCACCAGAAAATAAAAATCATGTGATTATGTACATGATCAACGAGGCTCAAAATCTCACATGGGTTTTTAAGAAGTAACAGAGCACCTTTCATAGCAAGCAATATCCCACAAGTACACATAGAACTTCATATCACAATATAACTCAAGTACACTTCCTTCTTCAATTTCAAAAGCATATGAATTCTAGGCACAATTTAAACATATAAGCTCACATGGATCACCACCAAAAACTCAATCCTTCCACTCTATGAATTAAAAGCACATATAAAAATTAGAATAAGGAAACGAGGGCACCTGATTTTTCTTCAACATATGCACGAGTTCCTCGAGTAGTTCAACTCGATCATCTTGCCACTCTTTTACCTTTTATATTATCATAGCTCAAGCACACCTCACCATCACATGATTCATCAATAATAAAATAGGAGAACTAGAAGAAAGAATCAATTGACTATCTAATCGATTCCACACACTAGAAACACCACTGAACACTAGACAAATTATAAAAAATCGACACATCAAAACCGATTAAAATTTCAACATACAGCAAAAAAATCAACTCCTCTAGCAAACATTACAAAGAAATTATGATACTCTTGGTGCTTCAATAAGGTAAGTACATCATACCCCCTAGAAACTTGATGAGCGTTTTCTCAACACACAAAATTAATCCTCAAGTATAAGGATATCAATTGTAGTTTCGAAAGTTGACCAAGTAATTATCGAATCCAAGGGACGGATTATTATCAATTCAATTATATTTTATTTAACTAAGATTCTGTTGGCAAAATTGATTTGGTTTGTTTATTAAACTAAATAGCAGAAATTAAAATATCAAAGTAATTAGACAAGCAATAGAGAAACTTCGGTGGTGATCAAGTAATTAATAGAGTAGTTCGTCAGGTAATTCAGTTTTACTTATTAATTTTCTTTTCATATGTTGTTGTCCGACTCTGCCTTGTAGTTTATGGACGCATCGCTAAACCATGCATATCTACTCTATAGATACAAGTAAACATGCGTGTAACACGTGTGAATAACCTCGGAGCAAGAGATATAATTCCACCCCCTTTCTAGGTACTATCAGTATCAATTATTTCCCAGGCCAATTGGTACTCTAACCCGATATGATCTCTCTTTATAGGTACCGTAAAATTATCCTCTTTATCCTACTTAATAACCCGAATTCAATTCAATTAATAAGCATTCATATATGATAGTTTTAATAAAGTTTCGGAGTCCCCTCGCTTAGAATCAAAACATGAAATCCTGTTCAACGGTGAACGCACTCAATCTACAACCAAGATATATATCCAGACTTTATATACCAATTGAAGATGCACAAAATGACCGTGAATATATATTAAGAAAGTACAATCATATACAAAATAAATCCACAAGTAGTGTTGTATGAAGTTTACACACGATAGTTCAATTAATTCGTAAAAATCTTCACAACCCTAGTTCTACCAAAAAGGCTCTAGCCCATGATGTTACAAAGAACAATCATGGGTGTTGGATAGATCTTACCCGGATATTTAGAAAATATAAGATAAATTAGGAAACGAATAAAACCCTAGATGTGGGAGTCGTCTCATCCTTCTCTATCTTGAATCCTCCTCTTGGTTCTCCTCTTGATTCCACAGATGAATCTTCAAAGTGATGGATGAATGGAAGAAAGGATGTGGATGATGGTTGGGGGGTGATCCCCCCTTGTGGGGTGGTGTAGGATGGATGTGGCTCTCTTTCATCCAATACCTCTTCTCTCACAATTTATAAATAATGATGTGAAATATATATAGGTGTGAGAAGAGAATTAAATAAGGAAATAAATATATATGGGTGTATCATGGAGGATTATGTGAAAAGGAGATAAATTTTTCGAAAATTTTTGGAAATTCTAGGAAATTCTCGCTGGCAGCTGCGCGACTTCACGATTTTAAGCATAACTTCCTCGTCCCATCTTCGATTTTAGTTATTCTTGTGCTCACGTGATCCTCTTTCAGCGGTTTTCCAACCATGTATCACACTTCTGGTTCAGAGCTTCACACGAATACAAAAAAATTACACAAGTTGGACATTTTCTCCAACTTTGCACTTTTGATCCCTTTTTCCACCTAAAAAAAATAAAATACCTCAAGTGCACCTTTATCTCACATATATCAAATATAAGATACTTGTGCTAATATATAACAACAATTCTCATAAAAAAGGTGTTAAATTGGGTAATAAAACACGCTTATTTTCACTCTCATTAAGGTGCAGTAACCATGGCTCTTTCCTACTCCTCAAATGCATTTTCAGCTGATTCTGTCCACATAAAATTTCCTTTCTTGGTCATGTCAGTTAATGGTTTGGCAATGATCACATAATGCCTAATGAATTTTCTTTAATAGCATGTTAACCCCAAAAACCCTCTTAATTTCACTGTCTTGGTTTAGGCCATTCTTCTATAACTTTAATTTTTTCCGGATCTGCCGCCACCCACTTTTCACTGATAACATGGCCAAGATACTCAACTTGGTTATCTCATAGGAGCATTTAGAAGCTTTGGAAAACAATTGGTGTTTGGATAGTATATGAAGCACAGATTCAAGGTGTTGTACATGGGTATGCATATCAAGGCTATAGACAAGGATATCATCAAAAAAATACCAACAAAAATTTTCCCAAATAAGGCTTAAACACAGAATTCATTAAGGATTGAAAAGTGGCTGGAGCATTGGATAAGCCGAATGGCATGACTTTAAATTCATACAACCCACTAGGAGTAACAAATGTTGTTTTATGCACATCTTGAAGGTCCATCCTGATTTGGTGATACCCAGCCTTAAATCTATCTTAGAAAAAATAGCTGCACCCCTAACTCATCTAAGATATCATCAATTAATGGTATCGGAAAATTATCTTTTACTGTCAACGAATTCAACTTTCTAAAATCTACACAAAATCTCCAGGTCCCGTCTTTTTCTTTACAAGCAAAATAGGGAAAGAAAACAGACTCGTACTTGGCTGAATAACTCCACTATCTAGCATTTCTTTAACTAATTTTTCAATATCTAGCCTCTGCAAGTAAGGGTATCTATATGGTGGCTGTTTGAATGGTTGAACATCATGTTTAAGTGGAATTTTAAGGTAATGGTGGCAACTCAGTAGGTGTATCAAATACATGCAAATATTTGGAAATCAAAGGCTGCAATTCTAATGCCGGTTTGATATCTCCCACAACCTGATCTGTTGTAATCATACAAAGACAACCAAATATTAACACTTTGCTTTTCTTGTAATCTTTATTAAACTTCTTCCCCGATATCATCTTCAAATTTGTCTTGTTTAATCCACTGCAAAGTTATTTCCCTCATATTCTTACTTGATGCTTATCAAAATTAAAAATAACAGGACCTAATTATCTAAGTAAATTCATCACAATAACCATATCACAACCTCCCAGATTAAGAATTCTAATGGCTAAACTAAAGTGACACTTCCCCATCTCTCATTCTAACTTTGGATACCTAGTGTTAGATTCCAACTTCCTACCATCAGCTACTGTAACCACCAATGGATCGGTGCATTCTACAACACATCCTAACCTCATAGCAGTTGACTCATCTAAGAAGGTATGGGTGCTTCTGGTATCAATTAATACAGTGATCTCATGCTTCCCTACCTTTCCTAAGAGCTCAATAGTATCTGGTGTAACCTGCCCAACTAAAGCATGAACCGAAATGTGATAATCCCTATTTTCCTCTTCTAATTCATGCAAAACAAGCTCAGTCTCCTCATCCTCACTAGGCTCACAAATTATTACAAAGAGTTTTTTGCACTTATGGCCAATGTGGTAGGTTTCTTCACAATTAAAACATTGATTTTTCTTCCTCCTCATTTCTATTTCTTCCAGAGTTAGCTTCTTAAAGTTCTGTGGTCTACTACTTAAAGTGCTTTAGTAGTTTTAAACACCTTGCTTGGCTCATAATCCTCTTTTTTCCACTTATAATCCCCACCACCACTCATGTTCTTATTAAAGTTCTTAGGACCCCTTCCTAGAGAGTTTATAAGAAACTCTTGTTTCTTAGCTAATTGAATGGTTAAACTAAAAGCTTTTGAGTTAAACATTTCAACCATTATACATATTTCCTCTTTTAGCCCACTCAAGTAACTTTGAACAAAATATTCTTCACTCAAACTCTTATTAGAATTGGCCATGAAAGCTTTAAGTTTTTCAAATTTTAAGGTATATTCAGACACATCATTATCTTTCTTGAGTTTATTAAACTAGGAAAAAAAATTCTTACCATCCACATTAGCAAATCTTTCTAAAACAAGACTGGTGAACTCCTCCCATCCTAAGTCATTTCTACCCTCAATATATTCCAAGTACCACAATTCAGCATTTCCCTCCATGTACATAGCAACATTTAAAATTTTGTCATGGTCATTCATGGGATTGAAAATGAAATATTTGTTGCACTTACAAATCCATTGCCTAGGTTTTACTCCAAAAAATTTTGAGAAATCAAGTTTTGGCACACGGAATGGGTTGAGTTGAATTACCTTGGCCATGTATAGTATGCATCGGAGCTGAATCAGATTCTCCTTCTTGTTTACTGCTCGAGGCCCTGGTTTCTTTTTCATTTTCAACTCCAGACATTTGCATTTCTTTCCTAAATTCTTCAAATTGTTGCTTTAGCAATTCCATCATCGATCAATTAAAATCGAGTTGTTGTTGCTTCATTTGAGACATCTGAGCCTCTAAGTTTTCTACTCGAACATCCATTCTCGTTCTTCTCGGCATGCACCATAGTTCAAACCGCTCTGATTACCAATTTTCACACAAGGTAGTAGCTCCAAATCATCCAAAACCTATTCCAATTGGTTCAGCGATAAACTACGAATCACCCTATTGAACAATTACCTGCAGAATTCAATCAATTTAAGTGGCCGTGTGTGCGCGTGATCAAAGAAAAGTGCAAGAAAGGCTAAAGAGAAAAGTTTGGAACTGAATTATGATTTCTAACTTGCATTCTGTTATATTCCATCTGTTATTTATAATCGCAGCTTGAACTTCCTTAGACTTGTTTTATCCAACTAACTAAGGTATTAACAAAAGCGTGTTTCAAATATTAAAAATACAGAGCACGCTTCTCAATACTATAACACAATAATGCTTGGAATATTTGCTATTTATCTCCCTCACTTCTCTGTTAGGATAATGAAAAAAATACAAAAAAATAATATTATCTAAAGATTTTAGTAGAGGAAGGTTTTTCTCATGTTTACATTGGTGATATGTTTGAATTTAAACCCAAGGAGAATTCAAGTAGCGGGTTAGCCGCACACCCAAATATCGTATGAGAAGGAGTTGAATTGGACAAAGTCTCTTTTGAGACGATAATTATGTGAAACGGGTAGTTAGATGAGTCGACTCATTGTTAAATTTCATTGTCATATACTCCCTCTGTCCCACCCAAAAAGTCTCTTTTTGCCATTTTGTGCGTCTAACCCAAAGAGTCATCTATCATTTTTTATACACATGGGACATACACACACCTATTAATACAATTAAAATATGGGGCCTACACTTCCACTAATACAACTGCCCACTACACATTAAATAATAATATTCCTTAATTTACGTGCAAAAAGCAAAAACAACTCTTTGCCCGGGACGGAGGGAGAAAGTAAAATATGCTTATTGTTAGTTAAAATATGTTTTTTTATTTAAATATGATGAATAATGAATTAAAGTATGCTTTTAAGGTTGTTATGGTATAAATATATAGGAATACTTTACTTATATAACAACTATACTTTAATAAGGTCGACAAGTCTCTCATATACTTGTCTCACAAGAGAGTAATTCCTTAAATTGAGACAAGAAGAAATAAATTGAAACATAAAGGATTAAAATTAAAATACAAAGGACTAAAATTAAAAAAGTAAACATTTATAAGACTAAAATGGAATTTTATAAAAGATATATGATGAAAAATAATATTTTCCTTAGGAAGAGATGACATTCTTAAAATTAAAATGTATTATGAAAGTAAATGATTGGTGTGATATTTCAATTTTTGAGAGTGTAAGTTATTGCGGTATGAATGAATGAAAGAGGAATATATATATATATATATATATATATATATATATATATATATATATATATATATATATTTTATGAAGTGAAAAAGAGTGAGCAATAATAGAAAAGACATCGCAGAAGAAATAAGAAAGAAATATAATTTTTTAGTTTTTTTTATAAATAAAATAATAAATAGAAAAATAAAATATACCAGATTAAGTAAAAATGTTAGAAAAAAAAGCGGAAGGTGAAAAATAATAAAAAACTATTTTTTACCAAAGGAATATTCCGTTGATAAAAGCCTTGATTCTATTGTTAAATTGGCTTACCAACGGATTAGTAACGAAATCCGTTGGTAAAATTTCGTTGGTAAAGTAGTGGTTGGTAAACTTTTAGCAACGAAAAATCAATTCCGTTGATAAATAAATCCATTGCTAATAATTATGTTGGTAATTTATATAATGATTTCCTTGGTAATCCGTTGGTAATTAGCAACGGATTGAATTCTGTTGTTAAAATAGAGAATAATTTCATTGGCATTCCGTTGCTAAAATAAAATGTCATTTTTGTTGCTAATCCATTAGTAATTAGCAACGAATTGAATTTCGTTGGTAAATTCGATTGCTAAAAGGTACTTTTTTTTGTAATGTTAGATTGTGAATTAGATTTTCTATGAACCTGAAATGTTATCCATTAATATATATATATATATATATATATATATATATATATATATATATATACTCCCGCTATCCCGGTCAAACTGCATCGTTTACGTGCATAAAGCTCTCACAAAAGCTACAGTAAACGCATCTCTTTGGACGAGACAAGAATTTTTCATCAAAATATGTTAATAGTTGACGAAATATTCTGGACCATTAACAAGACCAAAATAGACTAAGTCTATTTTGAAAGACAGAAAATAATATAAATCTGGTAGTTTATAATAATATAAATTAATTTGAGATGAAAATTTTCGAAAATTATGATTATAATATTCTTATGAGACCAAAACCGCTAGCTATGGGACCAGTATATTCCTACGGAACTATAATTGAACTGAAGAAATTATTATGGGACCAAATGTGATATTTTACCCCTCTCTCTTTCTATATATATATATATATATATATATATATATATATATATATATATATATATATATATATATATAAATAAAGGGATACTGCATGCCTCCTTTCTATAAAGTTGTCCACGTTTACTGTTACATAATGTTTAAGATTTTTTTTATTTTTATGTAACTTTTTTAATTTTTGAAAGGTAAATTATTATTATAAAATCTTAAATAAAGAATAAAGTATGTTATAGTATGTGTTTAAAAAATGATGACAATTTTGAAAATATATGGTACTTGTTTTGAATTAAGTTTTTTTTTTTATTTTTAAATAATTTTTAGGGATAAACAAATAAAAAAAGTGTGAAAAATTTTATAAGATGAAAGAAATAACATTTTTTAATGTGAAGAGATCATTAATAAATTTTTAGAAAAATGCAAAGTTTCACACAAGATTTGTTCTTGATTTAATAATATAAACTATATAAGTATTATTCAAATTAATCTTGGTTCATTATATATATATATATATATATATATATATATATATATATATATATATATATATATATAACATAATTTTTCATTAAAAAAACTATCATACATATGTACATAACTTTTTATTCAATAGTGTATACATATTTTTCAATATTTGTAAATTTTTTACACTCAATTTTTCATTAAAAAACTAACAAATAAATTGTATACATTTTTGTTCATAATTGTATATATTTTTATTCATAATTGTATATGCTTTTTAAAGCGGGTGCACCGTACCATGGGGTACACAGTACAATTAGTCTTTTTTATTGTTTTATATATTTTAAGGTCACTAACTGATAGAAAAAAATTAGGCCCCAAATTGATAGTTTATTCATTTTTCAGGTTTTGAATTGAAAATATTTTACTATTTTCACTTCCTTTTATATTAATTGAATGTTCATCAAAGGTAAAAAATATATTGAATAGTAAAGTTAGATGAAATAAACAAACAAATATATATATATATATATATATATATATATATATATATATATATATATATACACACGTTTCTTAATGTGAATGTACAATATTTTTATTGTTCAACTATTTATTAAAAAACTAACATTTCCGTATACCCAAGTTTTATTCAATATATATATACACGTTTCTTAATGAATGTTCAATATTTTTATTGTTCAACTATTTATTAAAAAACTAACATTTTCGTATACCCAAGTTTTATTCAATATATATATACACGTTTCTTAATGAATGTAAGATATTTTTATTATTCAACTATTTATTAAAAAACTAACAGAAGATGATCACAATCAATAACAAACTATAAAAGTTATAGATACTTTCTTGAGAGACGGATATATATAAGACGGATTGTGAAATATATCGATCCATTATTAAAGTATAGTTATATAAATAATGTATACTCATTGTTACTTAAAGTATGTTTGTAGTACTGAATTGTACTATAACACTTTAAAAATAAAATACTTTAATTCATTATTAATCATACTTTAAAAAATATACTTTAACTATAAATTAACATATTTTACCTATATAAATACGATACTTTAACAACGGGTCAACCCGTCTTATATAATTACCGTTTCACAAGAGACTTTTTCTATAAATGTTTATTCATTAATATATAATTTTTTATTAATAAGTCATCTCCCTTCATTTAGTAGGCAAACACATATGAAATCAGGTTTACACGTAAACCCTATTTTCATTTATTAATCTTTAGAGATATAATTTGTTACTCTTCTAAATTAAAAAAATTATTCTTTAAATTTTTGTAAACCCTAATTTATCGATAGTACTCTTTAGTACGTAAAAATTACTCTTTAGAAACATGAATTATTATTTTTATGTATAAAAATTATTACTCTTCAAAAAAAATTTTAATAGTATATTTTCATTTATTAATCTTTATAGATATAATTTGTTACTCTTCTAAATTAAAAAAGTACTCTTTAAATTTTTGTAAATCCTAATTTATCGATAGTACTCTTTAATACATAAAAATTACTCTTTAGAAGCATGCATTATTATTTTTCCATATAAAAATTATTACTCTTTAAAAAGTATTTTTTATGTAATAAAATGTAATTTTTAAAATATGAGATACATGTAATTTTCTAGTCCATTCTACACATTCTATATGTTCTTATATTAAATGGTACATAATTTAATATTAAAATGTACAACTTTAAACTATCATGGAATTTGGAGGCACAGGTGTCCTGGTGAGATACAAGTTTTAACCAAAAAAATATACTCCATTTGTCCTTCAAGTTCACAATCACTACAACATAACTTGCTTTATATAAAATATCAAAAGTGTTATTTAATAGTAAAAATGTGTTATTATATATAATTTTTTTATTGGAAGAACTCTAAGAAGCCATGAGAAATCTGTACTTCTTCATGCCTTGAAAGGTAAACTTCCCACATTTTCTATCTTTAATCTATGATTTTATTTTATTTTTGTGCTTTTGTAAGATTCCACCATGAAGAAAGTATTTGGTTTTTACAAGACAGGGTATTGTATCATATCGTGAATATATAACCACTATAATTATATTTCTTGAAGAAATATTTGTATCATGTAAATAAAAATTGAAATCTATCGAATACTCTATTTTAGTTGAGAGAAGATGCAGCGCTACTATAAAGCTATTTAAGAAGTATCATTTAAAATGTGATATTTTCACCTTTCTGTATGTATTTTAGGACCAACGAGATGGGTATATTCGAGTAGCCGCACTACCCAAATTCCACTGGGAAAGGTATACTAGTGGTTCTAAACAATTTAAGAACGAGTATGCATAAATCTATTAGAATTTTGAATGAGTACGAGTGTATCTTAGTTACCTGCGGGTACTATGTATTTTTATGCAAAATTTTAAATATATATTACTCTCTCTGTCCCAGAGAAGTTGGTATAATTTTTTTGGGCACGGAGATTAAGAAGTATAATAATTTAATGTAAAGTGAAGTGATAGAAATAATATTTAATTTATAATGGGTAGTTGTATTAGAGGTGATATATGGGGCCATGAGAATAGATTAATTGTTTTTGTGTGGGCCTCATATATTAAAAAGAAAATATTTCAACTTTAATGGGACAAACCAAAAAGAAAAGTGTGTCAAAACTTAATCAAGAATTTTATGTTAAAGTTTCTTTTGTAACGAAAATATTACATTTAACAAAGCTTTTGAGTAAACCATCTAAAATGTTGAACGTCTCTCACATCATGTGTTTTCATATGAATAATAGTATGTTGGTTATATGGATATTTATGAAAAATGATAATTTTTTATTTTATGAATGATCGTCAAATATGAAAATATTGCATATAAACAATAATTAATGTAATGAATAAATAGATCATGATCTACTTAAACTATTTAAGTTAAAATTTTATATTTTCAAGAAAATAAAATTGACAAAAATAAAACCTAAACATGATGCCTTTCATTTTAAATATCATTTATTTTGTTAATTAGTTTTTGTTAAGTAATAAATTTTATTTTTATCTTCTATAAATCTATACTATATAATAGTGTAATAATAATTATTATAATTACTCCATTATTTGTCAATTTTATTAAATTTTACTTATCTTACTAATTAATATTAATTAATTAATTAATTATTATTTTAGGTAAATTTGTAAATAATGAAATATATGAAAGATATGGTGGTTCAAAAATATTTTGCAAGGTTTTCTAGAAGATGCAAAATAATTAATTATTTATAAATGGAGAAACTTAGGAGCTGAGAATGAGATCACAACGGCAGCGCTTATACAGCTAGGAAGGTAAAAGAAGTGTTGGAAGAGAAGATGAAGAGGAGGAAAGACAGAAATAGAGAAGAAGGGCAGCATAAGCAACCGTTCATATATGAGGATTACAAGAACTATAAACCTAAAGAACATAATATCCTTTTTTTCGGAATTTTGCCATTTATGATTATATGGATTATGCAGATTGTTGTACATGATGTGTGAAAAAAAAATTGGTGAACATAAAAATAAACGTGATGTGTGAAAAAAAATTGGTGAAGATTATATTTTAAAATTGTCGTAAATTAAAAGATTACAAGAAAATTAAATAGAGATTATATTTTTGAAATTATTGTGCAATAATTACATAGCTATAATTTAGGGATAATAATATATCTTTACTATTTTAAACTTAATTTGGTGAAGGGTAAAATTGACATTGTACAATTTAATTTTGTACCCAGTAGTAATAATTTTGAGTTCATGCATCTAACAATAATAATAAAATCTATTTGGTACCTAAGAGTAAGTATCCTTTAAATTAACTTATTAAAAATATATTTACATTGCTATATGATATAATTATATTACTGTACAATGAATGTATATTTCTGCATAATCAATTAATATTTTGTACAATTGGGTACAAATCTGCACAATATAGTTATATTGATATACAACTGATGTAACAAACAACACTACAAAGACATGGAATTTCTATGGCTCTAACTTCAGTTGTTGTAGCAACTCCAATCCTCTTCAACAAATCTAAATTTCTTTAACACCAAATCCAACATTGTGAGAAAATTTTCATAAATCATAAGAATTTAATAAATCAATCCCATAAATCAACCATCTTCATTGCCCCCTTTTACAATCACTTTCAAACCAGATCAGGTGAGCATCGTTGTTGAATGACGGAGTCTAATCCGGTGAGACTCGACAAATTTGAAGCTAATGAAATCAATTTCCACGTACTGTGTGTTGATTATGACCACTTCATTGCCGAATCAACGCTACGACAACCATACATTCAATTTTCACGTATTGTTAGTCGATTATGACCACCTTCATCGCCAAATCAACACTACGGCAACCATCACCGAAAATTAGAGAGAGAAGAGAGGATTGTGGTGTTGTAGTAACGTACGTATGTCAGATGTGCAGCGCTATTTCAATTGAAATAGCAATTTTCTTAGGAATCATCAGAAGATCACATTGAAGTGAGAGAGAGATTGTCAACGTGAGAGAGAGATTGTGTGTAGCGCCTATTAATTAGGCAGAAAAATAGGATAGATGGTGGATGGGCCATGATAGGCATTTTCTCAACACACAATTAATCCCCAAGTATGAAGGATATCAATTGTAGTTTCGAAGGTGACCAAGTTATATATCGAACCCAAGGGATGGATAAATATCAATTTAATAATATTCTAGTAAACTAAGACTATGTTGGTAATTATAATGGTTTTGATATTGAAATTGAGTAACGGATAATAATCGAAATAATAAGTAAAAAATAACAAGAAGAAGAGATATGTGAATTGTGATCAAGTAAGATAGTAGATAGTTCGTCGGATCATCCAATTCCACTTATTAATTCACTCTTTCATGTGACGGTGTCCGACTCTTCCTTGCGGTTTATAAACGCATCACTAAACTATTCAAATTCAATCTATAGACACAAGTAAATATGCGTATGACACGTGTGAATATCCTCGGAGCAAGATGTATACTTTACCCCCTTTTTAGGTACTATCATAATCAATTATTTCCCGTGCACTTAGTACTCTAACCCGATTTGATCTCCCTTTATAGGTACTATAAAGTTATACTCTTTATCCTACTTATTAACCCGAATATGATTCAATTAACAAGTATTCATATAAGATAGTTCTAATAAGACTTCGGAATCCCTTCACTTAGAATTATAACATAAAACCCTGCTCAGCAGTGAACGCACCCAACCAATAACCAAGTTATGTATTCAAAATCTATACAACAATTATTGATGCACAAAACGACCGTGAGTATAGATTAAAAACGCAATCTTATATAAAATAAACCACAAGTAGTGTTGTATAGAGTTTACACACGAAAGACAAATTAACTCATGAAACCTTCATAACCCTAGAACTATGCTGATATATTTAGCTTTAGATAGCCCATGCTGAGAACACTTACGAAGCATGTCCTTGAATCTGTCCCACGCTTCATGAAACTTCTCTCCATTACTGATAGCAAATTGGTTAATGTCTTGCTTCATCTTGAACACCTTCGAAGGTGGCATGTATCTTTCCAAGAACTTCAACTTTAATTACTCCCAAGTAGTGCATTCAGCTGCATTAATAGTGTCGTATCAATCTCTCGCCTTTTCAGAAAGCGAGAATTTAAACAAGAGGATCTTCCTAGCATCTTCATGTTCTCCTTCGTCTTTTTGAGTACTTGCATAGCCCAAGAACTTGTTTAGATGCTGCTGCGGATCCTCGAAAGTTCTTCCTGTGAAGGAGTTTCTTTCTATCATGCTAATAAGAACAGGATGAAGATCGAAATCCGCATTAGCCCCTCTCGCTCCTAGAAGTCCAAAGTGTCCAACCCCGTTATTCTTGAAAACCTCACGAATGGCCAGATTATACGGATTCGCTGCCATGACGACTGTCTCTATTTTCAAATTAACTTCAGCTGCAGTTTCAATCGTTTGCGAATTTAGCACGTCAACTTCAACTCCAAGGTTAAGAGCTTCAGTTGGATCTATGTTCTTATTCTTACTCTTCTTCTTCTACTTCTTCTTCATCTTCTTCTTCGACGATGCTCCAATCTCAGGATTATATGGTTCTAATTTACCTTTCTTTGATCTCGTGAGCATACACCTGAAATGAATAAAAGTTAAAACAGTAAAACAATAAAATTAGTCCTAATAAAACTAGAAATAACAAAAAGATATATTAGCCGTCCCCGACAATGACGCCAGAAACTTGATAGGCCTTTTCCCAACACACAATTAATCACCAAGTATGAAGGATATCAATTGTAGTTTCGAAGGTGACCAAGTTATATATCGAACCCAAGGGACAGATAAATATCAATTTAATTTTATTCTAGTAAACTAAGACTATGTTGGTAATTATAATGGTTTTGATATTGAAATTGAGTAACGGATAATAATCGAAATAATAAGTAAAAAATAACAAGAAGAAGAGATATGTGAATTGTGATCAAGTAAGATAGTAGATAGTTCGTCGGATCATCCAGTTCCACTTATTAATTCACTCTTTCATGTGACGGTGTCCGACTCTTCCTTGCGGTTTATAAACGCATCACTAAACTATTCAAATTCAATCTATAGACACAAGTAAATATGCGTATGACACGTGTGAATATCCTCGGAGCAAGATGTATACTTTACCCCCTTTTTAGGTACTATCATAATCAATTATTTCCCGTGCACTTAGTACTCTAACCCGATTTGATCTCCCTTTATAGGTACTATAAAGTTATACTCTTTATCCTACTTATTAACCCGAATATGATTCAATTAACAAGTATTCATATAAGATAGTTCTAATAAGACTTCGGAATCCCTTCACTTAGAATTATAACATAAAACCCTGCTCAGCAGTGAACGCACCCAACCAATAACCAAGTTATGTATTCAAAATCTATACAACAATTATTGATGCACAAAACGACCGTGAGTATAGATTAAAAACGCAATCTTATATAAAATAAACCACAAGTAGTGTTGTATAGAGTTTACACACGAAAGACAAATTAACTCATGAAACCTTCATAACCCTAGAACTATGCTGATATATTTAGCTTTAGATAGCCCATGCTGAGGACACTTACGAAGCATGTCCTTGAATCTGTCCCACGCTTCATGAAACTTCTCTCCATTACTGATAGCAAATTGGTTAATGTCTTGCTTCATCTTGAACACCTTCGAAGGTGGCATGTATCTTTCCAAGAACTTCAACTTTAATTACTCCCAAGTAGTGCATTCAGCTGCATTAATAGTGTCGTATCAATCTCTCGCCTTTTCAGAAAGCGAGAATTTAAACAAGAGGATCTTCCTAGCATCTTCATGTTCTCCTTCGTCTTTTTGAGTACTTGCATAGCCCAAGAACTTGTTTAGATGCTGCTGCGGATCCTCGAAAGTTCTTCCTGTGAAGGAGTTTCTTTCTATCATGCTAATAAGAACAGGATGAAGATCGAAATCCGCATTAGCCCCTCTCGCTCCTAGAAGTCCAAAGTGTCCAACCCCGTTATTCTTGAAAACCTCACGAATGGCCAGATTATACGGATTCGCTGCCATGACGACTGTCTCTATTTTCAAATTAACTTCAGCTGCAGTTTCAATCGTTTGCGAATTTAGCACGTCAACTTCAACTCCAAGGTTAAGAGCTTCAGTTGGATCTATGTTCTTATTCTTACTCTTCTTCTTCTACTTCTTCTTCATCTTCTTCTTCGACGATGCTCCAATCTCAGGATTATATGGTTCTAATTTACCTTTCTTTGATCTCGTGAGCATACACCTGAAATGAATAAAAGTTAAAACAGTAAAACAATAAAATTAGTCCTAATAAAACTAGAAATAACAAAAAGATATATTAGCCGTCCCCGACAATGACGCCAGAAACTTGATAGGCCTTTTCCCAACACACAATTAATCACCAAGTATGAAGGATATCAATTGTAGTTTCGAAGGTGACCAAGTTATATATCGAACCCAAGGGACAGATAAATATCAATTTAATTTTATTCTAGTAAACTAAGACTATGTTGGTAATTATAATGGTTTTGATATTGAAATTGAGTAACGGATAATAATCGAAATAATAAGTAAAAAATAACAAGAAGAAGAGATATGTGAATTGTGATCAAGTAAGATAGTAGATAGTTCGTCGGATCATCCAGTTCCACTTATTAATTCACTCTTTCATGTGACGGTGTCCGACTCTTCCTTGCGGTTTATAAACGCATCACTAAACTATTCAAATTCAATCTATAGACACAAGTAAATATGCGTATGACACGTGTGAATATCCTCGGAGCAAGATGTATACTTTACCCCCTTTTTAGGTACTATCATAATCAATTATTTCCCGTGCACTTAGTACTCTAACCCGATTTGATCTCCCTTTATAGGTACTATAAAGTTATACTCTTTATCCTACTTATTAACCCGAATATGATTCAATTAACAAGTATTCATATAAGATAGTTCTAATAAGACTTCGGAATCCCTTCACTTAGAATTATAACATAAAACCCTGCTCAGCAGTGAACGCACCCAACCAATAACCAAGTTATGTATTCAAAATCTATACAACAATTATTGATGCACAAAACGACCGTGAGTATAGATTAAAAACGCAATCTTATATAAAATAAACCACAAGTAGTGTTGTATAGAGTTTACACACGAAAGACAAATTAACTCATGAAACCTTCATAACCCTAGAACTATCGAAGCGGCTCTAGCCCATGATTGATCTAAGAACAATCATGGTTAGTTGGACCGATCTTACTTGAATCTCCAGCGGAACTCTGTCACATCCCCTCCGGATGATGGAAAATCGCTCTCCTCCCAACTCTACGTCTTCTTGTATGATAGATGATTAATCTCCCTCTCTATGATGCTGTTTAAGCCTTTTTTATACTTGTAATCACGTCTCCTGAGCTTGGCATGGGATTTTTAAGTGATCACACGTATTGATGGTGTAAAAATACGGATATGGTAAGTTCCTGAGCATCGATTCGACCTCAACAACAGGTCAAATTGACCACCTCAAGTCGAATCGAAAGTCGAATCAGCTTACTATAAGTCCCAGGCGTTCAATTCGAAAAACCCGCCCTGGTCGAATCGATGTGATGAGGTCGAATTGGCCTCCCAGCCAATCGATTCGACATGATGCCCAGGTCGAATCCCCTGTCGTGGTCGAATCCACCTTCTGTACATGTTTTGTTGCCAATTCGACCTGAAGAGCAGGTCGAATTGACCTCCTTCAGGTCGAATCGCACTCCTGCTCCGCCCAAACGGATGGCTGCTACTTTCTTTCTTCAGTATTCAATACTTCCACTCCAATTTCCTTCGAAAAACCACTCAAATAGCTCCAACAACACCTGATTCATGCCTTTTCACAATATTTATCAGTTTACCACCGATTCCAATCACCAAACACTCCATAATAGCACAAATCCAGACGCAAGATTCGGGAATTAACACACTCATCAAACCCCTAAACTTACATGTTGTTCGTCCTGCGGCAATGCAATTAAACCAATGAGTCATGTATAATTCACCAGATCACCAAGTATAACACATATTACACCTGCAATTTCATCAATATAAAACAAGTATTTCCTGTATCATACATATCATTCATACAAAATATCACACAATCACATTAATATTCGGAGTACTAAGTGATCTAGCTCACAAGATAAGTGTTTACTCTCTCACTCAAGTGCCAATTGCACTTAACAGGTTAGTGTATACGCTCATATTCAATCCATATTCAAGCGTAACCATAAGCTTGGCAAAGGTCTCAAAAATCAACTCACAATCAACTTATTACTAGGATCACAAAGGACTTATTTTTGGGTTATAATGTTGGCTCTTTGGAAAGGGTAGGAAAATTTAGATAAGTGACTCAAACACTAGTAGAGAGTTACCTTGGAGGTTCTTGCTTCTTCATTCGGCTATATGTTCTCCTCCAATTTCTTCTCTTGCACTTGCAAATTTTTGAATTTCCTTCTCCTTCTTGCACCAACATCATTCTTCTTTTGATAACTTGAGTACCGGTTGTAGGCACTACCCTTTTTAAATAGCAATCGGGGTACCAGTTTCAGGCACTACCCCTTAACAAGATTTCACCATACACTTTTCTTACTGCACTCAACCACATTCTATCTTCCTTCTTCCTCTTGCAACACTTATTCACCTCAACTCTCTACCAATGAATAGGGTATTAAGCAAAGCTCAAGTAAAGGTCAAATAAGGATCTTTTATTCGGCTTTTCAAAGAAAAAGCATTTTAAGATTCAAACGGGGCTACCAAAGGTTTATAATCAATGGGAGGTAAACTTTGGCTAAGTGACTCAAATAATCAAGAATGGCCTAAGATCATGTCCTAGTAATTCACCAATTGTAAGTCTTACACAAGACTCCAAGCCAAGTTCTAGAATACGTTCATATGATTGATTCTCTCAAGATTAAACTATCATGATCAAGCATGATTAAAAGGCTCAAATCCTCACATAGGTAAATAGAATCCTAAGTACTCCTCATAGCACATAATCAAGTTCAATTCCACAAGAACTCTACATACTTATCAAATTATACATGCTTCTCATCAATGAAAATTACACATGAACATATGAATGCACAAAATCCATATCAAATCAATCATACAAGTATCTCTTATGCTCCAAAATCGTGTTTTCTTCATCCCCTACACACTTCAAGCTTAAAAACGAACATTAGGTACCAAAATAGTGCATAACTTCATCAAAAATCAATCCTAAAACTTAACATTCATGTGTAACTCCGCAACTACACAAAATACGAAACGAAACACCACTAAACATTAGGCAAGTTATAAAAAATCGACACATAAAAACCGGTTAAAGCTTTAAGTATGCCGCAAAAAATTAACTCCCCTAAAAAAGTTACAAAGAAAAATTATACTATCAGTGCTTATTGAGGTAAGTACATCACACCCCCCAAACTTAGTAGAAACTATAGTCGAAACTAAGTTTGCAAAGAGATGTAATTGCCGATAAGTAATCACTTCAAATATAAATTTTTTTTTACTCACACGAAAGGAATAAAGCAATAAAACGGGAGGGAAAGCCCCCAACAGGCACTCTTGTTTAATATCGAAGAGTCACGAAGGTATACTGCATTAGAACTACTGGATCAGAGGGCGGTCTTATCGCATCCTCACCTTCAAATACTTTCTTTCCCTCTTTTTGTCTACAGTCAGCACAACACCTTTCTTGGTCACAAAAATATGATCATTAGAATTACCTTCCCCACAAGGCTGCCTAGACTCCTCCTTATCAATCTTCCACTTGAATTCCAAATCACCTGTCGGATATTTTTCATTGTCACCAAGATAAGCATACTTCAAGTGTTTCGATAACGGTTTCAGCTCCTTTTTCTTTTCTTCCATCGAAGTGCTCTCTCTATCCAACGACAAGTACTTCCTAGTCCCTTTCACATCTTCAACCTTAGCTTTCTCCAATTCATACCTGACATCACCCAAAGCAAGTAAGTTCTCAAGATATTCAATACATTCCTCATTAGAAAGATCATCAAGCTCAGTGGTGGGATAAGTAAGAGACTCCATCAAGCATGTCTCAAGAGGATCCTTAGACAAAATCAGAGATATATCTTCCTTCACAATCTCCTCCACCACATCAATAATATGACATTGCGACTCCATAGACATCTTCATTGCTTTGTCAAGGTTGAATAGGACCTCTTCTTTATCCATCCGCAACCTTAGCTCCCCCTTTCGAACATCAAACATGGCCCCAGCAGTAGCAAGGAAAGGTCTCCCCAAGATAAGAGGGATATTATCCTTGTCATCTTCCATATCAAGTACAAGAATATCCATAGGAAAGACTAGTTTATCCACTTTGACAAGAACATCTTCAATAATACCTTTCGAAAACGTCGTCGATCTATCCGCCAATTGTAGAGCAACTGTTGTAGGAGATAACTCTCCCAAACCAAGCCTTAGAATGATAGACAGTGGCATCAGATTAATGCTTGCCCCAAGATCACACAAGGCTCGTCGTGCCGGCCCTTTTCCAATCTCACATAAGATAGTGAAGCTTTCCGGATCCTTCATCTTCTGTGGCAGCTTCCTTTGGATAATCGAGCTGTAATTTTTAGACAAGTTCACCATCTCAACTCCGTTCAAGCTTCTCTTTTTCAATAATATATCCTTAAGGAATCGGGCATAGTACAACATCTCCAATATTGCCTCAGAGAAGGAATACTCAAGCTTATCTTATTAATGATATCTGAAAACTTCTTGAACTTCCCTTCCAATCCCTTCTTAACCAGCCTATAAGGAAACAGCGGAGGTATCTTTGTTTTGGGAATACCCCATTCATCATCACGCTCGACCTTCTCCGCTTTATCCTTTTCGGCTCTCAACCTCTTGGCTCTTTCCCACTTTTTCTATGCTATAATCACAGTATTATTCTCATTCGGAACCAATGGAGTAATGTTCACATCATGAGGAGTGTTCGGTGAAGAAACAGGTGTAGTACGGGGCAATTAGACCTGGATTCGACCTGAAGGTCTGGTCGAATCGGGCACATAGTGATCGAATTGATCTTCTGGAACATGATTCTCCATCTGTATCGCCGATTCGACCTGAAGGTCTGGTCAAATCGAAGTCCCCCTGGTCAAAGCGACTCACTGTATGATTTCTGCCCTCCGATTCGACCTGGATTCGACCTGAAGGTCTGGTCGAATCAAAATGGTGTTGGTCGAATCGGGCTTCTGACGAAACAGAGCGCTCTAGACAGGTGGATTCAACCTGAAATTGACTTGAGGGCCAGGTCGAATTGACTTGCAATTGGTCGAATCCAGGTGCCGGTGCTTCCAAATCACGTCCAGTAGGCCAATTCGACCTCCCCTGTTGGATTCGACCTATGATGTTGGTCAAATTGGGGTCGAATTGAACTCTTGACGTCTCTAATTTTGATTCCGGCCTCATCGGTCCCTCGTACTGTGTTCCAAACCTCAATGTAATGGCATTGCAGGACTTTGGATTCTCAATACTTTGAGACGGGAGCTTCCCTTTCTCAATAGTTTGAGTGAGCTTGTTAATACTTTCTGTCATCTCCCTCATCAACAATGTAAGGTCTTTCACTTGCTTGGATAAATTCTCATAGTTTGTATCAATCTTCTTCTCTAACTTGGCCTCAAGACGATCCAATCTAGCATCATTCCTAGACATGTACCTGTTCACCGTATCCTCAAAATTCGGCTTCCTTTCTTCTACTTTCGCACCCGGATCAACACCCATCGGAGGTTGAATTGCATTGTTCGGATTGCTCCGCGAAAACTTCGGCCTTCTAGGCTGTTGATAATTACCCGAGGGCCCACGATTGTTGTAGTTCCCTTGGTAATTCCGGTTCCCCTGATTTTGAAACCTTGTTCCTTGAATATTTTGGTCCATAGCATAGTTCACTTTTTCCATATCCTCTTGGATCGTTCCATCATTCATAACTTCCTGCTGCATGATCGGTATGTGCTGAGATAAATCGCTGATTTGCTTTTGTTGGAACTCAAGTAGCTTGTTGATATTCAACAAGCTAGAGATGATCTCATCTTCTCTACTTGTTTTCACCATAGCATGTTCAACCTTAGCCACTTTTCCAAGGACGTAAGTACCTCTAACTCTATCTGTTGGCCGATCTCTTGAGTTCATCGAAATATCTTAAAAAAAATTTTCGGCCTCTACGGATGACTTGGTAAGCAATGCTCCATTAGAAGAAGCATCCAATAACACTCGTGAATCACAGTCCAATCCATTGTAGAATATGTTGATATATTGAGCTTTAGATAGCCCATGCTGAGGACACCTACGAAGCATGTCCATGAATCTGTCCCACGCTTCATGAAACTTCTCTCCACTACCTATAGCAAATTGGTTAATGTCTTGCTTCATCTTGAACACCTTCGAAGGTGGCATGTATCTTTCCAAGAACTTCAACTTCAATTTCTCCCAAGTAGTGCATTCAGCTGCATTGATAGTGTCGTACCAATCTCTCGCCTTTTCAGAAGAGAGAATTTAAACAAGAGGATCTTCCTAGCATCTTCATGTTCTCCTGCGTCTTTTTGAGTACTTGCATAGCCCAAGAACTTATTTAGATGCTGGTGCGGATCCTCGAAAGTTCCTCTTGCGAAGGAGTTCCTTTTTATCATGCTAATAAGAGCAGGATGAAGATTGAAATTTGCATTAGCCCATCTCGCTCCTAGAAGCCCAAATTGTCCAACCCCGTTATTCTTGAAAACCTCACGGATAGCCAGATTATCCAGATTCACTGCCATGTCGACTGTCTCTACTTCCAAATTAACTTCAGCTGCAGTTTCAATCGTTTGAGAATTTAGCACGTCAACTTTAACTCCAAGGTTAAGAGCTTCAGTTGGATCTATGTTCTTATTCTTACTCTTCTTCTTCTTCTTCGACGATACTCCGATCTCAGGATTATGTGGTTCTAATTCACCTTTCTTTGATCTCGTGAGCATACACCTGAAAAGAATAAAAGTTAAAACAGTAAAACAAGAAAATTTGTCCTAATAAAACTAGAAATAACAAAAAGATATTTTAAGCCGTCCCCAGCAATGGCGACAGAAACTTGATAGGCATTTTCTCAACACACAATTAATTACCAAGTATGAGGATATCAATTGTAGTTTTGAAGGTGACCAAATTATATATCGAACTCAAGGGACGGATAAATATCAATTTAATTATATTCTAGTAAACTAAGACTATGTTGGTAATTATAATGGTTTTGATATTGAAATTGAGTAACGAATAATAATCGAAATAACAAGTAAAAAATAACAAGAAGAAGAGATATGTGAATTGTGATCAAGTAAGATAGTAGGTAGTTCGTCAGGTCATCCAGTTCCACTTATTAATTCATACTTTCATGTGACGGTGTCCGACTCTGCCTTGTGGTTTATGAACGCATCACTAAACCATGCAAATTCACTCTATAGACACAAGTAAATATGCGTATGACACGTGTGAATATCCTAGGAGCAAGATGTATACTTTATCCCCCTTTCTAGGTACTATCATAATCAATTATTTCCCTTGCACTTAGTATTCTAACCTGATTTGATCTCCCTTTATAGGTACTATTAAGTTATACTCTTTATCCTACTTATTAACCCGAATATGATTCAATTAATAAGTATTCATATAAGATAGTTCTACTAAGACTTCGGAATCCCTTCACTTAAAATTATAACATAAAACCCTGCTCAGCAGTGAACGCACTCAACCAATAACTAAGTTATGTATTCAGACTCTACACAACAATTATTGATGCACAAAATGATCGTGAAGCAATCTTATATAAAATAAACCACAAGTAGTGTTGTACAGAGTTTACACACGAAAGACAAATTAACTCATGAAACCTTCATAACCCTAGAACTACCGAAGCAGCTCTAGCACATGATTGATCTAAGAACAATCATGGTTAGTTGGACCGATCTTACTTGAATTTCCAGCTGAACTCTTTCACAGCCCCTCCGGATGATGGAAGATCGTTCTCCTCCCAACTCTACGTCTCCACGTCTCCTTGTATGATAGATGATCAATCTCTCTCTCTATGATTCTGCTTAAGCCTTCTTTTATACTTGTAATCACGTCTCCTGGGCTTGGCATGGGCTTTTAAGTGATCGCACGCATTGACGGTGTAAAAATACGACCTCAACAACAGGTCAAATTGACCACCACAAGTCAAATCGAAAGTCGAATCAGCCTACTATAAGTCCTAGGCATTCGATTCGACCAATTGCCCTGCTCGAATTGACGTGTCGAGATCAAATCGGCCTCCCAGCCAATCGATTCGACCTCGATTTGACCTGATGCCCAGGTCGAATCCCCCTGTCGTGGTCGAATCCACCTTCTGTACATGTTGTGTTGCCAATTCGACCTGAAGAGCAGGTTGAATTGACCTCCTTCAGGTTGAATCGCACTCCTGCTCCGCCCAAACGGATGACTTCGACTTTCTTTCATCAGTATTCAACACTTTCACTCCGATTTTCTTCAAAAAACCACTCAAATAGCTCCAACAATACCTGATTCATGCCTTTTCACAATATTTATCGGTTTACCACCGATTCCAATCACCAAACACTCCATAATAGCACAAATCCAGACGCAAGATTCGTGAATTAACACACTCATCAGGCCATGAATAAAATTTTAATTTTTAAATATTTAAGTAATATTAGGGTTATATTAGGTATATCACTCTAACTTTTTGTATCTAATAATAATAAATTTAAATATGTATATCTCACGGTAATAACACTTATAATTGTATACTAAAGAGTAATTAATCCTTAGTTTAATTTTACGTTTTTTAATTAAAAAAATGAAGGTGAATTATCTTGAGTGGTCTTGAGTGGGTTGTGCAATAATTTAAATATATTGTGCAGTTGTTGTATGGATTGTTATATGGATTATACAGATTGTTGTACATGATGTGTGAAAAAAAAAATTTGGTGAACATAAAAATAAACGTGATGTGTGAAAAAAATTGGTGAAGATTATATTTTAAAATTGTCGTAAATTAAAAGATTACAAGAAAATTAAATAAAAACTATCGTAAATTAAAAGATTACAAGAAAATTAAATAAAGATTATATTTTTTAAAATTATTGTACAATAATTACATAGCTATAATTTAGGGATAATAATATATCTTTACTATTTTAAATTTAATTTGGTGAAGGGATAAAATTGGCATTGTACAATTTAATTTTGTACCCAGTAGTAATAATTTTGAGTTCATGCATCTAACAATAATAATAGAATCTATTTGGTACATAAGAGTAAGTATCCCGTATTGGATTATAATGTGATAGTTAATATTGGACAATAAAAATTTATGCTGCTACAACTGTTCAGCTAGTGATAAATTGTGAGAGAGTGAGACTATTTTGATTTTAAATTCCATTGACCAAAGACTAGATTCCAAATTTTTTTTTGTTCAGCAAGTGATAAATTTTGAGAGGGTGGGACTATTTTGATTTTAAGTTCTATTGACCAAAGACTAGATTCCAATTTTTTTTTCTAATTCTTTATATTTACAACATCAATGAAAATTTCGTTATACACACAAAAATTACATATGACAAGATGTTAACTCATTTTATGACATGCAACAAAGTACCACGTGCAACGCACGTGTAATTAACTAGTATAATAAAAATATTACTATAAATTGTAACATAATCTCATTTATATTGTAGTAAATTTTCGTTTTGATCCTTTCATAATTCAAATTCACGTACCATAAAAGGAAATAGAACATTTATCTAATAACCTCATATCACAATTTAATTTTAAAATTGTTATGTTTTAATTTCAATGCATTGATTAACATCATGAACCTAAGTATAAAGAAGATTTTGTGTTTTATAAAAATTAATATTATTTCTTATCAATTTTACAAAATTAATGTTATCAACTTTTTGCCTTGAAACAATTGGTCTATATAGGTAGATGTTTAAATTTTTATATCAAATTTAGCAATGACTGCACAAATTTAGAAAAATCTTTTAAAAATATAAAGATGTGATAATATTTTTAATAAAAAATAATTTATACATATATAAAAGCAAACTTAAACTTCTATTTTTATTTTAATTTTTTATAATTTTACTCTATTTAAAAATAATTCAATTTTAATTTTGACGTAATGTTTTTATTTAAATCATAAAATTTAATTAATTAAAAACTCATGAAAATGTTTATAAATTAAAAGACATGCTATATCCTACACCTCCACAGGTCACACAATTTATATTGGTTAAGAAATTGTATATGATTTAAAAATAATAAATACATCAATCATATCATATAAATAATAAATACAGCAATACATTTCTTATAAATATTACTATTTTTTTAAAAAATAATTACTTTAGTTTAATATCAAGCTAAATTCATCATATATTTCTTGTAAATATTACTATATTTTTCTTTTAAAATAATTACTTTAGTTTAATATCAAGCTCAATTCATCCTATTTATACAACCCTATCAAACATAATTATACATTATAAAAAAATATAATCAATTATACAAAATATAAACTTGCCAGACATAATTATAATAAAGGCAAACATAATTATATGTTATAAAATGAATTTTAGTCATCTAATCAGATTTGAAGAGCTACGCTTAGAATAGAACATATAAAAAATAAAATTTTAAAATTATGTGTGCTCATTTTCGAACAATGTTTCATAAAAAGTATCTCACACTTGTTGAGAGGTTTAGATTATAATAAAGTTTTTCCTCCTTCACATCCTTCTTCTCCAACTATAGGCTCCTCCAACTCTAGCCACACGCCTGCCGTTCCTTTCTGTCAGAAACTTATAAAATTATAATGCTCCTCCAACTCAAGGCACACCTGCCCTTCCTTTCTGTCAGAAACTTATAAAATTATAATTTGCTAAAGAAAAATCCAATGCTATAACTTATTTATACCCAATATATTCTATTAATTTATATATATTCCATCCATTAAAAAAAAATTAAGATTAAAAAAGTTTTAACTTTTAGAGGATATTTTAATAAAAAAATTTGATAATAAATAATGATAAAGTAATTTGGGTATATTGATATGATATTTTTTTAACTAAAGTGTATTCCATTTATTAAAAAAAATCTCAAAATTAAATTTTTTTTAACTTTTAGAGGATATTTAATAAAAAAAATTGATAATAAATAATGATAAAGTAATTTAGGTGTATTGATATGATATTTTTTTAAATAAAGTGTATAAAGAGAATTTTAAAAAATTTGATAATAAATAATGATAAATTAATTTGGGTGTATTATATGATATTTTTTTAAATAAAGTGTAATAGAGAATTTAAAAAAAATTGATAATAAATAATGATAAATTAATTTGGGTATATTATATGATATTTTTTAAATGAGGTGTAATAGAGAATTTAGTTGTTTTGATTATTTTACTATTTAAAAATGTAAAATCTTTTATGTAAGGAAAATAAATTGGAAAATATAAAATTTCGATGAGGTTAGTATAATGTTTTTAATAGTTGCATGAGGATTTTATATGGTTAGTATAATGTTTTCTACAGTTGAATGAGTATTTTATATAATTCTATAGTTGCATGAGTATTTTATTTTATATATAATTCCTTTTAACATTTAATATTTTGTGTGCAGATTGGAAAATACACTCCTAATTAATAAGTTTACTGGTATATTTTAAAGTTTCAAACTCTTAATTTTATTTGTGTGCAGATTGGAAAATACACTCCTAATTAATATGTTTACTGGTATATTTTAAAGTTTCAAACTCTTAATTTTATTTGTTGGTAATGCGCATAAATTAATTATTGTATGAGTCTTAAAGACTTGTGTGAGACCGTTTCACGTAAAGATTTATGTGAGACGACCAGGAAGTAATAACTTTTATGAAGAAAAGTGATAATGTTCTTTCATGAACAATTTATAGTATAAATAAAAAGTGATAACTATTTTAAAAAGTGAAAAATAATCTCACGTGAGACGATCTCACGCAAGACCAACCCTATTTAGAAAAGGAAAATATAATTTTATTTTTATTATTTTTTAATTATTGTGAGACATTTTTTTAGGCCTATTTAGATAAACTAATTATTTTGTGTGAATCTTATTTAAAAAAGGAAAATGTATTTTCTTTTTATTTATTATTATTATTATTATTTTTTTATTGTGGGACATCTTAGTAAAATGTAACTGATTGGGTAATATAAAATATGGTTAATTGAAAAAAACAATGAATTTTACTCCTATTATAAATTAATCATCACTTTTGAGAATTTTAAAAAAGAATTACCACTTTTAAGTATTGTTGCATAATGTACCAAATTTATGACAAAAAGTAGAGGCCAACCATATTTAAAGGTGATTTTTTTTTCAATTTATTAAAATAAGGATTAATTCACAGTAGGAGTAAATTTACAATTAACTCTACAAAGGCAAAATCAAATGTACATAAGTATTGAGGTACCCAAGTCGACCCATTTGGCCCATTGACCCGGATATATATATATCTAATTTATGTATGGGTCATTAGGACTTCACAACTCAGAGCGCCGTTTCTACCTTTCTCTCTGTAAAACCTCTCTTCTTCACTTCGTGCTTCCACCTGTTCTTCATCACAGCCTCTAGCTGGCGGTGCTTCCCTTCATTCGCGGTGTTTCCCTCTCGCTTGTGGTGTCAATTCGGTGAGTCTAGGCTTCGAATTTTACAGCGTCGTTTATACCCTATCTCTCTGTAAAATCTCCCTCGCTTTCTCAGCGATTCTACCTGTTCGTCGGTTTTCCTTGCAGCCTCTCGCCGCGCATCGGACTACGGTGCTTTTCTCTCATTAACGGTGTCAATTGGTGAGTCACGGTGTAAATTCGGTGAGTCTCTAGGGTTTCGTCTGGTTTGTGTTCTTGATTCTTAAGTTTTCTTGAGTATGTTTTGTATTTTGGCTCATGGTTTATTTCGATTCATTGAATTTTGTATTCTTATTTCGTTTCAGAATTTCAATTTATATTTTTTATGTTTAGTTTGACATCTTAATATGGTATCAATTTAGTCATTGTTGGAGCATTTCCTTCTTGATCTGCTTGATAGCAGAATCCACCAGACCTATGAAGAGATAGAAGTTGAAGTTGCTAGGCTTTCATGAAGTTGAAGTTGCTTTGCAGAAGAAGATGAAGTTGCTTTTCAGGAGATGAGATGAAGTTTAAGCTGATTTGCAGGAGTTGCTTCGCAGAAGTCTGAACACTATGTGTAGGATATAAATGTAATACACAAATATAGAATTCATGTATATCTTATTTAAAATAAATGTATTTCTTTTTTCCTTTAATGTATTTATTAGATTTTGATGTAAATGCATAAGTATTTTCTACATGTATATCTTATTTAAAATAATTATATTACTTTTTATTCTTTAATGTATTTATTAGGTTTGGATATAAATGTATTAGTATTTTTGAGTTCTAATGTATACATTATATAACATAAATGTTTTTTTTTACTCTTAAATATATTAAATAATTAATATATGTGATACATGTTGATAACTAATTGTATTTCTTTTTACTCTTAAATGTATTACATGTTGATAATTCAATAATGTATATGTTATTCTTAATAAATGTATATTATATTTTGATAAATATTGATACTTATTTTAACAACTAATTGTGTTATTTGTAATTAATTAGTAATGTATACATTATTTTTAATAAATGTATTACTAAAAAAAATTATTACTATCAATATAACATGCTATAATACTGTATACATCAATTCATTTATAAAATATATAGTAAAACATAATTTTCAGAACAGAAACAAAATCTATTCATTTTATAAGGTAATACATTTATGAAGATATAATCATACAATATTGGACAAAAATTAATACAGCCATTTAAAATATACAGATTTGAAAGAGAAAAACATAATGGGGACAGAAAAACATAGATGTGAAAGAGAAAAAAAGTCTGATTTAGACTAGTTTCATTACAAAAAAAAAAATTAGAGTAATTTAGGGGAGGACGACAAAGGCATCACAAGGGCGGAAGATGACGACGTCCGTGAAGCGGGACTATGTCGAGGCGGGGCTATGTGGTGGCGAATTGAGAGACGACAGCAATTGGGAGAAGAAGGCAGCGACCATGTGGTGTGGTGGGCGAATTGAGTGACGACAACAATTGGGAGAAGAAGGCCCATGTAGTGGGTGAATTGAGAAACGGTGGCTGCAATTGAGGTTGGGTGGTGGTGGAAGAAGAGCATCCGCCAGTTGGGTCATGCCGCTGGTTGGGTGGTGGAAGAAGAGAGCGAGAGGGTGAGGGCGGAGAATAAGATATGAGAGAGGATGAGAGAAAAGAGATTTCAGAAAAAATAATGGGTTATGTGCTCTATATATGACCCATTTATAAATATGAATTAGGTACTATTAGTGTACACTTGTGTACAATAGATCAACTCCTCTACAAAATATCATCTATCCATAATACTAATATATTTGTAAATCGATACATTACACCGTAGGATTCGTATATGCTTGACACCTTTATAACATCATAATCTTTAATCTACTGAACAAAGTTTTTCAAACTGTTGATGTGTCAAATTTAGAATAACTTAATTAAGGTTGAGATGCCAATTCTTCATCAACTGTATACGTAGTATTTTTTTAATTATCTGATATATTTTTTTAATTACTACAATTATAATTTAATTAGATGCCTTTATTAAGATAACAAGATATTATAGGGACTTAGTTGAAATTTTAATTGATTCTTGAACAAAACTCCCATGGAAACCTTAATCTACGGTCTTCACTCTTCTCATCCTTCGAATTCGAATAATTCAATTTCTAACTAAAAATTTTATGATAAACAATAAATAAATAAATAGCCTTTTGTATTTTAAATTTAAATTAACAGTATTTTAAATTTAAATTAACAGTTTTTATTTTTATCGGTTTATAGTTTGAGTTAATAAGAATGACAAACAATTACCCCATACCTTTTTTTTAATTTTAAAACTAATCATTTAATTTTAGAATTAAATTACGGTGCGGTGCACTTGATATACTGATACACCTAATAAATATTAAAAATAAAAACGTAAAAACTATATCACGCGAAAATAAAGGACACACATCTTTATATTAAAGGATATACAATTTAGCACAAAATTCTAAAGGCACACAAAATGTACTTCCGTGTGCCCGGGCACACATCTCAATCCTAATATGATTTAATTTCAAATTTTCCATCTTCATTAACAAATATACTTTTCAATTAAATTATTCAATCTTCCTCTTTATTGTAAATACGAAACTTATAAAATGTTGTTTTTTTAATTAATTTTATAGACTTTTAAAGATAAAAATAATATTTTAAGTAGTACTAAATAAATAAATAATATAGTGAGTTAAGTGAAAATTTGAAACTATAATGTCTCGGAGATTATTTATTTTAAAACTTCTATTTAATTATTTTTTTTCTTCGCAAAGAAAGTGATGAAACAAATAGAACATAAAAAAGAAAAAAAGAAAAGAAAAGAAGAAGAAGAAAAATCGAATACAAGGAGAGAGAGTTCTATCTGAAAATGTCAAACGATCTAGAAAATAAAAGAAATAAATATTCTCATGTCACGTGAAAAATTAATATTTAATATTTACAATAATGAATTATTGGGGGGTATAGTTGGAAAAGTACCTAAGTATGTACAGATCGTCGTTATGTAGACTATATCTTTGTTTTTGGCCCTACCCATGCCCATACATGTCATGTCCCATTCTCAAAGTGTACTCACGAGATCAAATACGCAACTTTATACTAAGTTCTAGAAGGTTTAACAACAACAGCTCGGTCGATAATGTTTGAGCTCGACTCCACTCATGTCTATTCGAACTCTTTTAATACTCATTATGTTATCGAGTCGAGTTCGAATCTTTATTAAATTTAATATTAAATATAAAATATATTAATTAAAATGTAGCTCGATCAATTAGGTTCGATAAATTAAACTCGTTTTGTTTAATGAGCCGAGTTGATCAAAGCTCAAGTTCGGGTCGATAATGTTTGAGCTCAACTACACTCATCTCTATTCGAACTCATTTAATACTCATTATGTTATCGAGTATAGTTCGAATCGTTATTAAATTTAATATTAAATATAAAATATATTAATTAAAATATAGCTCGATCAATTATGTTCGATAAATTGAACTCGTTTTGCTTAATGAGTCGAGTTGAGCAGAGCTCAAGTTCGGCTGAATAATTTTCGAGTCGATCTCGAACTCTCTCGTAGACTCTTTATTAAAACGAGCATAATTTAATACATTCTCTTTTGGCAGAGTCTCTTACGAGATGATGCTTATGTGAGATAGATTGTATTAAAGTATAGTTGTTATATACGTAAAATATGTTTTTTAATAATTAAATTATATTTTTATAAATTATGATGTAATGTTTTAGGGTATTATAATATGATTCACAACAAATTTTTTTTAACTATCAATAAATATAATTTACCTATATAATGAGTATACTTTAATAATGTCGACCAATCTTAAAAAAATATTTTTTTTTTCTTTTTGTTCACATTTCTTCCTTCGCTAGCTTTCTCATTTCATTTATAATCTTCTCGTTTCGCACTCCAAATATAGTGAATATTAATTTAAATAATCTCTTAATACACTTTATTTTGAAAAGTCTTCACTTTTTTTTTTTCTTTTTGTTATTTCTTCGCTAGCTTTCTCATTTCATTTATAATTTTCTTGCTTCACACTCCAAATACAGTGAACATTAATTTAAATAACTTCTTAATATACTTTATTTTGAAAAGTCTTCAATCTCATCTAACACACATGACTTGCTATATTATTTATTTATTTATTTATTTGTAAAAAAATTACATTATTTAAAAAAGTTAATAAAATTGATAGAAAAAAAAATCACTTTTCTCAAATATCGAGATTAATTATGAAAGGTCAATTGAAGAGGGATTATGTTTCATCCTCAAATAGGACTATTCTAAAAAATATTTCGTCTCTTTGATTTATATTTTTCTTTTATTTATAGATTTTATCATTAATCATTTGCAACATTAAATGTACTCCTAACTGCAGATTCGAATTGAGACAAGATACCCGCTCTTTGTACTAATGGCTGATCTAAAATTTAAAAAGTACAATACGTAATTATTGAAATATTATTCATGTTTCTGCCATTAAAATATACTCTTCTCTTCTTGAAGTAATGGTTATGTTTATTTTTGTAAGGAGATTAAAAAATATAATTTATTAATATATAGTAAGGTGAAATAAATAATATTTTAATATAAAATGGGTAGGTGTATTATTGTGATGTGTGGACTCACGAAAAGAGAAATAATTAAATTTTATGTCTCTTCTACTAAAAGGAAAACGTAACTATTGAAGTGAGACGCCCAAAATAAAAATACGTAATTTTATTGTGAGACAGAGGGAATATATATTAATTATAACTATAATTGTATGTTTTTTTTTTTCATTTTTAGAAAGTATTTAAGATATTATTAAAAATCATATATGTAAAGTGTAAATTTACGATAATACTTGAATAATTAGGAGTATAAAGTACTCCCTTCCTACCACAATGGTTAGATATTTTTAATTTGGAGTGTCTTGCTTTAATAGCTACATTTTCTTTTAGCAATGTTCATTTACGGTTTTCAAATTTATGTTTTGATTTTCAAAACCCGCATTCAGATTTTAAAAATCACCCCTATATATATTTAATGCATTATATCTCCTCAATTAATACATTTTTTCTCTTTATCTTTCTTTTCTTATTTAACTTTTTAAATAAATTAATATATTGATTTGACATAAAGTTAAAACTTACCATACTCAAAGCCCAAAACAAACATAGAACACACACTTCATGGTTTTCAAACCCCACATAATCTTAAACCAAACATCACCTTATAGTGTAATAAAATTCATGCAAAATAATTAATATATCTACATAATACCCACACACAACACCAATACAACCACCACAATACATTAAAATATTGAATCTTTTATTTCATTATATATTAAAATACTGTATTTCTTAATCCTTACAAAAAAAACAAACGGAACTAGACGAAACGGAAGGAGTAATATTTATTATTTTATTATAAAGGTAATTAATCAAAAGAAAATTGATTTTGAGGTACAACTGTACCCCTTTGTATCACCATATATCCTCCATTATTTTGTAAATGCTTTTTTTGTTAGCTCTAAAAATACTCATTTTATTATTATGGTGTTTGCTACAAATAAAGGTATCAATCTTTTTTAAAAGAAGAAAAACAGACCTAATCATTTAACTAATATATCTATCCATAGTATATTTATTAATATATAATTATGAAGTGAAAAAAATTTTAAAAAAATGACACTCTTTAAATCGCACGAGGAATATTAAATACCGTTATAACAAGTCTTATGTGATAATATATAGTACTGACTTTTTTGAAGAATAAGTGTTGAGGTAGTTCATAAATGGAATATTATTATTTTTAAAAATGTAAACAGAATCTATTCCGGAAAAATTATTCATATAATTTCATAAATCATTACATCAATAATTTTCTATAAGTGATCATGCTTCCTCGAAAAGAAGGGATTGACACTTTTTTTTTGTCCACATAAGTTGATACATCCAAAAAGATAAATTCATTACATGAATAATTTTCTATAAGTGATACTTCCTCGATGGGAAGGGGTTGACATTTTTTTTTTTGCCACATAAGTTGATACATCCAAAAAGATAAAATGCTACTCACACAAATGTACTATTCTATCCTAAAAATTGACACATAAAATTAATCACAACACTCAAATAATACAAATGGAAAATTTTATTCTTAAAAAGTAAATTGAAAAGTTAATAAAATGTACATTTTAAATCTCCGAAAAAGAAAATTGTATTAACTGTTACGGGACGTTGAGAATACTCCTTCGGTCCCATTTTAATATTTACGTATTTTTAATTTGGCATTTTCATTTTAATTTTTACATTTTCCTTTTAAGTAGATGTGATCAACACAAACCAATTAATATATTTTTACGATACTCATACACAATATTAATACAACTAATCACTTTATGTTAAAATATTATACTCCCTCACTCCCGTTTCAGCTTTCACGTTTATTGTATTACGTTGTTTAAGAAAAGTTATTTTTTTTACCAATTTTATTGACTGTTGGTTTCAGCTTTCACGTTTATTGTTTTACGTTGTTTAAGAAAAGTTATTTTTTTACAAATTTTATTGACTGTAATATTTTTAGGCAATAAATAAAGTATAAAGTAATATTATGAGTGTAAAAAAAGTGTGACAAATTTGAAATTAAAGTAAGTTTTAAGATTATTGGATAAAGTTGAGTTTACTTTTTTGAAGTGTGAATATTATTGTGTGACAAATAAATGAAAAAAGTGTAAAAGCGGTTATAAGACAAAGGTAGTATATTTCAACTCACTATAAATTAAACTACTGGATTCTCCTTAATCTCCACTCAAAGATTGAAACAATACGAAAAGTATTGGATTAATTACTTTCAAATACACCATTATAAGTATTATTACTCTTAGATATACTCATCCAAATTTATTACTCTCAAATACACAAAGTTGAATGTATATTTCTAATATAATCCTAATAATATTAATAAATTATTTTAAAATTGAATTTTATTTATTACTCACCCACCTTCCTATTTTTAAGCTAGGAGTAAACTTATATCCCCCTTCTCTCCCACTTTTTTCTATAAAAAAATTAGGGGTGTGCACGGTGCGGTTATGCGGTTTTTTCGATATAATTAAAATTGCATTGTCATATACGGTTCGCTTTAGTAATCAAGTTTAAACCGAGGTTATTTAAATAATATTGATTATGCGGTTTTAAACGGTTTTGATCGGTTTTGGTGCGGTTTGGCGGTTTTATTAATAGATTAGCTTACATAAATATCAATTCGGATCTATTATTTTTTAATTGTACTACACTTCGTATTTTACAGCTTATTTTCTAATAAAAAAATCTATACCATAAGTACTGATAATTACATCCTCGTACATTTGACGATAATTTAGCCATGATAATAACACATGACAAACATTAATATGTAAAATAAGTGATTAAACTTATAAATATAATAGGTGATCTCATTTACATTAATATATAAAAAGAAACCTATAGTCAAGTTAAAATAATTGCAACCTTGATCTAACAACACATAGGAGGTTAAACTAGTTGATTGACTTATAGTTGAGATTCTACATAGAAGTATGAGAGAAATAATAAAGATAAGAAGTACTCCATTGAAGTAAGAAGAATAAAAGTTAAGACACATGTATGGTAAGAGTGAAGATAAAGACAACAACATTAATAAAAAATTTTTATAGGAGTAGTGAATAACTAATGAGTAATGACTAAACTATTTAAATACTAACATGTATAAATATAATATAATACTAATAAAAACTAGCAGTGCAGTCGGTGCAGTTTAGACTATAAAAATGAAACTGCACCATAAAGTGCGGTACGATTTTTTCTTAAATTATAAATTGCTGTTTATCTAAATAATTGTATATAGCGGTACGGTACAATTCTGCGATTTTTGCAGTTTTCAAAAATTTTTGCCCATCCCTACTAAACATCATTAGTCTTTCTCTCTCCTCATTTAATCAAAACGATGACAAATCCAAATCTGCTTCATTCATTTCCGATAGCAGATTTCATCCTCACTTCTGGATCGCAGATTTCATCTTCCGCCGACACTCGCTCGGAATAAATTGATATGACCCTTGGACGGCGGCGGCTGTTTTCCGGTGAGTGGACGTCAACTTCTCGCTGCCGACATCATTTTTCCGGTGGCCGAGTTTTTTTTTTCTCGTACTTGATGCCACAATATCGAGATGGAACAACACCACAAATTGTAAAAAAGATTTCGATTATATTTTATTATTTAAATATTAAAATCTAAAAGAAAATAAAAAAAATTCTGAGGGCGGGGTGGATAGGGGTAGGGTTGGGTGATAATATTTTTATTATTTAAATATTAAAATCTAAAAGAAAATAAAAAAAATTTCTGGGGGTGGGGGAGTGGGTTGGGGTAGGGTTGGGTAATAATATTTTTATAATTTAAATATTAAAATTTAAAAAAATAAAAAAAAAATTGGGGGTGGGGGTGGGATGGGTAGGGGGTAGGTTGGGTGATAATATTTTTATTATTTAAATATTAAAATCTGAAATATTTAAAAAAAAAAGGCCGACCTGCAATAATCCGACCCGCGATAAGCCCAACTCGTGGTGACCCAACTCGCAGATGACCCAATCCATTTGATTCAACAAAGGACGAGTTGTGATGGGTTATGGGCTGAACCAGCCCAATAACCCAAATTGACATCTCTATCCACAATCTTCTCACATTCAACAACTGCTCACGTTCTTGGTTTGGAGAAAGGGATTCATTCTTTTTTTTTTTTTGACTTTCAAGAGAAAAGGGATTCATTTTTTTTTTTTTTACTTTCAATTTGGATTAATTTCACTCCTTAGGCCACATAGGGTTGGTAATTTATGCTGCAGAACTTCGATTGTGGGTGGGTGGGTGGGTGTGTGGGTGGCTGGGGTTGTGGGGGTGGTAGGAGTAGGGATATGATTAGGTGATAATATATTTATTATTTAAATATTAAAATTTAAAATATTTAAAAAAAAAACGGGCCGACCCACAATAACCCGACCCGTGGTGACCCAACACGCAGATAACCCAATCCATTTGGGTCAACCAAAGGACAGGTTGTGATGAGTTATGGGTTGAACCAGCCCAATAACCCAAATTGACAGCTCTAACCACAATCCTCTCACATTCAACAACTGCTCACGAAAACGGATTCTCTTTTTTTTTTTTTTTTTTTACTTTCAATTTGGATTAATTTCACTCCTTAGGCCACATAGGGTTGGTAATTTATGCTGCAGAACTTCGATTGTGATTTGGGCTCAACAATATATCACAATCCTCTCCAAGACTCCAACTTTTGATAATCAGTCTCGTCACTCCTCAATTAATAATATTAGTAGTGATTACTTTTTGATTCAGAGAAGAATAGTAATCCCTCACTCACCGCTTAAGAGAGTCATTTTTTCATTTTGGTCGTTCCATCTAAAGAGTTCACTTTTCTTTTTTAAACATATGAGACTCATACATCCCCTATAATACAATTAAAATATGAGATCCACCCTCCCACTAATACAACTACCCACTACACATTAAATAATAATACTCTTTAATCTACGTGCAAAAAAGCAAATGACCCTCTTACGCTGGGACAGAGGGAATATCTTTTTTTCTCAAGGGACATACATTAAAAAAGTTGAATTATATTTATGCAAAATTATTAATAGGTTGTGCAAAATTATTAAGTGGTTGTGCATGATTATTCATTAGTTGTGCAGGATTATTCAAATCACTGTTCATTGAAAAATATGTACATAAATTATTGTGCAAAATTATTCACTAATTTTGCAAAATCATTTACTAATTGTGCAGTATTATTTGTCGGAGATGGATTTTAATTAAGTTTATATATTCCCCTTTATTAGTTGTGCAACAATTTAATTATACATAATCATATAGTGCAGAGAATTAATTAAAAGGTAATATTGGAATTGCACAATAAAAATTTGTATCCCATAATAATAATTTTAAATCCATAACCTAAAAGTAATAATAGAGTATACATTTACCTAATAGTTTTTATCATAAAAGGATTACTCCCTCCGTTCCGGTCAAACTGCACTGTTTGACTGCATAAAGCTCTCATAAAAACTACAGTAAATGGTGCAATATGGACGGGACGGAGAGAGTACTTAATAAGGTGTAACACAATTAATCAAAACAAATGAAAGCACCACAAAATTTTGGAAAGATTTTACTTTTTCAAAACATCTGAAGATGATTATTTGCACTTATTTTTATACTGCGTTTTTATTTGCAATCATGTGTATGACTATGTGACCAGTTACATGCGACCCTACTCTTCATGTAATGTATGTGATTCATGTATGTGATTCTATATGTTATGTTACGTAAAATAAATGATGGAGATGGATGACTCATTTATAAATGATGGAGTATTATTTTTTAGAAAGAAAATGGTAGATATCATTTCTAAATGAAATTTAAAAAGAGTGAGGCTCTTGTGGGATTTGGATCTCTCCATTTGGATAGTTAGTGCATTTCGTAAATTTCTCTTCATCTTATCCCTTTATATTTAAGATTAAGATTTTGCCACGAGGATAACTATTTGCATCCCAAACTTACTAAACAAACCCAAAAACTTTTCTATTAATCTTTTTAAAATTAATAAGACTAAAATACCCTTATTACTAAATATACCCAAAAATTACTATTCATCCCCTGAGTAAATCATCCCATTTTCTTCCCTTCCGAACAGAGTCTTGTTGTACGCCTCCAACTCCTCCAACTCCACCTCCCGGGTGCTAATTAATGGAATTGGGGATTCGTGAATGGAATTGTCAAATTAGCTTAATAATTTCATGGTACATGGATATTCCCGAATGGAAACAATATAAAATTCACAATCATCAATCTGAACATCAAAATGTAAAAATTTATAGCTGATCCCAATTCTCCGCTGCTGAAACAATCATCATTTTCCCTGAAGAGATGGTAGCAAAATTAGTATCAAGACTTTCCGTCAAATTCCTCTTAAAATTTGGGTATTTGATGATACTGGAAGGATAATGGATGAAAAGCTTCACGGTTTGGACCAAATTCGTGAGAATTGTTTTGTTCGATTTATGCAGCGAGATGCGTGCAAGGTGGAGCAACCACAAATTTTGTTAAAAGGACCGACCTTGTTAATTGATCCATCTGCTTTTGATTGCAATAGCCGATTTCTTTCCCTCTTAATTTTTGCAGAGTTCAGATGCAAAACTGTAGTGTCATTGCTATCGCAATTCAGATCATATCCCGGTTTGTCAGATGCGTGTTCGGAAGGAGAGAAAATTGGATGATTTACAAGGATGAATGATAATTTTGGGGTATATTTAGTAATAAGGGTATTTTAATCTTATTAATTTTTAAAAAAATTAATTAAAATGTTTTTTGGGTTTGTTTAGTAAGTTTGAGGTGTAAATAGCCGCCTCTTTTGCCACATCATCTTTTTTTCTAATTAATTACTCTTAAATTAAATCAATTTTTTCCTATTTCGTTCATAGCCTTTTCTTTTCCTTTTTTATTTCTTCTTTTTTTTTCATTTATTATTTTTAATTATAATTTTAATAATTATATATAATATTCTACTTGATTTATTTTACTTTTCAATTCATAAAAATTTGTGGTTTATGGTATATTTTGTCCATAGATTTTAATATTTATTCTTATGGTTTAGTTTTAATTTCAAAAATATAATTGTAAATTTATTCTTGTGGTTTATGTTATATTTTGCTCCTAAGATTTACTATTTATTTTTAAGGTTTAGTGTTAATTTTAAGAGTATAATTATAATTTACCCTTAATGTTTAATATTTATTTTTAGAATTAATATTAATTTTAAGAAAATAATTACAATTATCTGTAAATTAAATTTTAAAAAAATAACAGAAAGAATGAGTTTTATAGAAATTTATAATTAATTAAAGTCAAGGGAAATACTGGGGTAAGACTCTAAAATTAGACGGAAAATTATTACTGAGATTTAACTAATAGTTAGTATTATTTTTTAAAGAAACCTAGAAAATTTGAAGAGAAGAAGAAATTAAATTAACTAGATGAGGTGGCTTTATAATCACCATTAGATTAAGTGGGTGGTGTAGATTTAATGAAATGTACGAAATTTATCGCTTTATCAAATGGAGAGGATCCGGCTCTTTTGTCCTACACCGTGCCCCTTTGCAATTTCTGTGCTCTTTTGCAATATAAACCCCTTATCCATACATAAATTTAAATAAAATATGGAGGGAGAGGGGTTGTATTTACATAGAGGCACGGCGTATTCCGGGGCGCGTTTTTGCCATTAAAAAACAAAAACCATAGACCACAAATTAATTTTACAAAAGATCGCCAAATCTTTAGCAAAATTTTGCCTTTCTCCAACACAAAAGTTTTTAATATAAAATCCATTATGTCCCAAGGGTATACCTCAAAGTTATATAGAAGAGAAGGAATGGAAAAAAATAGTAAAATTTTGGTATACCAACTTACCATATCAAAATATATCAAATTTAAATTTATTGAAATTTTAGATATATCGAAATTTTTAATAAAATATAATATCGTAATGATTATTTTAGTACAATAAATGTATACAAATTTACCGAAATTCTGTAAATTACTTTAATTACTAAGGTATATATATATATATATATATATATATATATATAGAGAGAGAGAGAGAGAGAGAGAGGGGGGGGGGGGAAAGACTTGTATGTGAGATAAAAAATGATAATATCATGAAAAATGATACTTAATCAATGAAAAGTGATAATGGTGAAGTGAACTATTTCATGAACAATTTATTGTATAAATAAAAAGTGATAACATTTAATAATGAAAGTGATAACATTTTAAGCGAAAGTTATAATAATTTTATTATTTTTTATCCGTCTCAAGTAAAGACTTATGTGAGACGGTCTCACACAAGACCTATATATATATATATATATATATATATATATATATATATATATATATATAAAAGAAACGCTAATGTTTTAAATTATTGACCAAATCATAAAAATTAGGTCATTTTTTAGCTCAATCGGAGCACCGTTCGGTGCATGGAGATATTATATGATATAGTACTCCCTCCGTCTCGCATATTTTTATCCATTTATTCAGACATGAAGATTAAAAGGTATTATTTTTTTAATATATAATGTAAGAAAAAATAGAGATAAATAAGTAATTTAAAAAAAAAAAAATAAAGTTGTTGGGAATGATGAATAAAGTGTAAAAAAGTAATTAAAGTTGTTGAGAATGTAAAAAGGAGGTAATAAAATATTATGTATTTTTACCATTAATAAAATGATTAAAAATACGTGGTCGTGGGACACCCCAAAATGGAAAATGGGTAAAAATACGTGGGATGGAGGGAGTATAATTTTATGTTAATACTACTGTGCATCTGGATGCACCCCATGGTACGGTGCACCCACCTTCAGATCATATACAATTATGAAAAAAAATATATACAATTATGAACAAAAATGTATACAATTTATTTGTTAGTTTTTTTTAATGAAAAATTAAGTGTAAAAAATATACAATTATTAAAAAATATGTATACACTATTGAATAAAAAGTTATATATACACATATGAATTCTAGTTTTTTTAATGAAAAACTGAGTGTGAAAAAAGTATACAATTATTAAGAAACATGTATACAAAATAAAATAACATGTACTCCTCCGTCCTATAAAAGCTAACACACTTTCCTTTTTGGTTTGTCCCACTAAAGTTGACACATTTCCTTTTTAATACATGAGACCCACATAAAAATAATTAATCTACTCTCATGGGCCCTACATATCACCTCTAATACAACTACACACTACACATTAAATATTATTTCTCTCACTTCACTTTACTTCACTTTACATTAAATTATTATATTCCTTAATCTCTGTGCCCAAAAAAAATTATACCAACTTTAATGGAACGAAGGGAGTATATAAAATAGAATAAAAAATTGTACACATGTGTGTTCATCGAATATCAACTAAATTTTAAATTTAGGGTATAATTATAATTATTTTTTAAAATTATAATTGTGTACTAATTATTAATTAACCTAGAATTTAATGATTCAGATTTCATAGATTCTAAGTACACAATTTGCACTATGATTAGATTCTTAAACTTATTATATATGTTTTAATAATTTGATTAGACCCTTAGACTTATTACTATGTTTTAATGAGATGATATTTAAAAAATTATAATTGTGTACTAATTATTAATGAACCTAGAATTTAATGATTCAGATTTCATAGATTCTAAGTACACAATTTGCACTATGATTAGATTCTTAAACTTATTATATATGTTTTAATAATTTGATTAGACTCTTAGACTTATTATTACTATGTTTTAATGAGTTGATATTTAGTGAGCCATAAGAGTGTATATATATGTATAACTTTTTATTCCACACGTTTCTTAATAATTATATATTTTTTTCACACTCAATTTTTCATTAAAAAAATTAGCATCCATATGTGTATATATAACTTTTTATTCAATTGTGTATATATGTTTTTTAATAATTGTATATTTTTTTAGACTCAATTTTTCATTAAAAAACAAACAAAAAATTCACTAACAAAGTGTATACATTTTTGTATATAATTATATATGTTTTTTTTCTATATTGTATACGTTTTTGAAAGTGAGTGCACTGTATCCTGGGGTGCACCCAAGTGCACAGTAATATTAGTATCTTGAGGTGCACCCAGATACACAGTAATATTAGCTTGTTTTAATAATGTTTTAAAATTAGAATTGTATTTGTTTTTGTAATTCTTGAATTATGTAAATATTCGTATATTGTTTGTAATTTTTGAATTATGTAAATATTCGATTTTATCAATTACATTATTGTTTATGATGGATTATTGAGATTTTGTTGTCTTCTGTTAATTTATAATATTTTCAAACGGTATACTAAATGAGTACATATAAATTGATATATCAAACGTTAAGTACTAACTATATTTATTAAAATAATCGACAAGGTATACTTAAATATCATAAGCAAAGTGAACGTTTTGTTATATACATTACATATAATAATTTCTTTAATCAAAATATTAAATTAGATTTGAGTATCAAAATTATCAACAATAATCTCTAACAATTTTATTTTAAATATCTGATATATGTATTAGTCTCGTGACACGTGTGCTGTCAGAATAAGCGAGGGGTGAAAATAAAATTTATTAGGATAAAATTTATTAGGATGAGAGAGGGGTGAAGATAAACTTGGAAGGACATGTACTACATGGATGGTGCTATGCTATTCTGCTGCTGTTGTAGTTTGAAAATATGAAACGATGATACTGATATTAGGATGAGCGAAGGGTGAAGATAAATTTTGTTAAGATGAGAAAGGGGTGAAGATAAGCTTAGGAGGACGTGTGATACATGGATGGTATTACTGCATGGGTGAAGATAAGTTTTGTTAGGATGAGAGAGGGGTGAAGATAAGCTTAGAAAAACGTGTGCTACATGGATGATGGTGCTGCGTTGATGCTGTAAGGATAATGGTGCAACTATAATTCTATAAACAATTTATAGTATAACAATTTCTAATATAAAAAAAAACATTTTATATAGAAATTGATAATATTGTATAACAAAAATGATAACTGTAAAAATTATTTCACGTGAGAAGGTATTAAAATAATCTAGGTATAATTAAATATCATAAGCAAAATGTCTGCAAATTTGTCATCCAAGTTTAGGTATATCTTCCACATATATATCATACCACTCATTCTTAGAATGGAGAATGAAAAGATATTTCAACTGATATAAGATGAGAATTCGAATCTTACCTTTATATCGGTGGAATGTAGGTGGGGCCTAATGAACCATTTAATATAAAATCCATCCGATATACTATAAATTGCGGTGCAACCTGTAGTAAAGAAGAAGCAAAGAGATATGGATAAATCATTCCCACTAAACCAATGCTATCCCAGGAAACCTCACACACTGATAAACAGGCTCCACGCTTTCTTCCATGGAATAGGTTTAGCAGCCATACTTCACTACAGAATCACAACCATCACTGCACAACGTACAACCCCCACTGCGAACTGCCACCTCCTAATCCTGATTGCAGAGTTGACACTCTCATTCTTTTGGGTTCTGGGTCGGTCCACCAAATGGCGACTCGTTTACCGAACCGCCAACCCGGAAGATTACCAGCTGATGACGGGCTTCCGTCCATCGATGTGTTCATATGCACTGCTGATGCCTACAAGGAGCCCATATTTGAAGTGATGAACACCGTGATATCGGCTTTGGCCCTGGATTACCCGCCGGAGAAGCTCCACGTTTATCCGTCGGACGACGGCGGCTCTTTCGCCACATTTCTTGCCATGAAAGAGGCCTGGAAGTTTGCCAAGCTATGGATCCCGTTTTGCAGGAAGTACAAGGTGGAGTGTAGGTGCCCAATGGTTTACTTTTCGAGGGGAGAAGAAGAAGAAGGAGGTGATGACGTGGACAACTGTGGTGGCAGTAGCAGTACATACTTGGAAGATAAGAAGGATATTCAGGTTTGGAAACTACTTTTTATGGTAATAAATTCTATTTTTGTCTTAATTAAACAAGAGTGAGGCTCACACGGAGCATATTCATGCACCTTTTAAATCTCTAAAAATACATCGATTTAAATAGAATTGGAGGGGAGAGTTGTGTTCACATGGGACACGGAGTAGTGCAGAGATTTTGCCATTAAACAATTTCATGTGAATGATTTAAAATGACAAAATTGATTGATAGAGTACTTTCATTTTATATATCCTAGAATTACAATAATATATTAAGGTGGTTTGGATTATCGGTGCTATTTTTATATATTATGTCTTGTGCAACACTTGATTGACGATATGTATTGAGAGTCAATTTAGTAAACTATACTTTATAAAGGAAGCCTTAAATTTAGGGGTAATGGTGAGATATCTTTGCCCCCTTCCTTGTCAATCTATAATGCATGACTAAAGTATTTTCCAATTTTATAGTAATTTACTTTTAATTGGAATATGTTATATAATTTTATTATGACTGCATGCATGTGCTTTGTTTTAGAATTAAGTTTTTTTTTTTTTGAAAGAAGAATTAAGTTTGTTTAAAAGCTATATTTGCTATGATATTTAAAAGAATTTATATTAACTATTAACAATACTTCCGAATAAAATGGTTTTTTTTACGTGCAATGTTTTGATGATGTGGACGGCATTTTTGTATGATATAGAAAGCTTATGAGCGTTTCAAGGATTCTGTGGCAAAGATTCTAAGGGACAAAAGATCTGATGTCAGCAGAGATCATCCATCAATAATTGAGGTATTCATAATTTTTTTTTTAATGAGTAAAAAACATTATTATTAATAAATATGAGCACAAAATATGAGGATATACCACAGAAATACCATTTCCGTCTAACTTTTAAGGAGTATATTTTTCTGCAGTAAAAAATTATATTTGGGTTGATAAAAAGAAATATTTGTGTATTAAATTATTTCATGAAGAACTCTTAATAGTATAAATAAATAATGGGGACATACTTGCGTGTGGGACCTTTTTATGGATCATTTTATATTTTTTTAATTAATTATCACTTTTCTTTAAAAATGTTATCACTTTTTATTTATATTAGAAATTATTAAAAAATACTACTTCTGTCCGGTTCTAAGGTATCAATTTGCATTTTGCACGTGGACAATTATAAGGTCTTTAATTGCTTTTTGCATATGGATTAAGGAGTATTATTATTATAGGTAAAGTGGGTAGTTGTATTAGAGGGAAGTGGTGAGTCATATTGGGTACTTTTTTTACTAAATAGAAGAAATTGATACATTTGAAGCGAACGCCAGAAATAATAAAATGGATATCTTAGAAGCATACGGATAAAGTAGTTTATTGCATGATTATTAAGGGTTTATTGCATGATTATCACCTTAATTTTCATCGATCAAGTATATTACTTTATATTAAAATATTATCAATTATCCATTTTACAAAATTCATTCCACAAAACTTTTCCAAATAACTATTGCAAAATGCTTACTTATGTGTTTGAAAAGCACCTCCCATTTCACTATGTTGTTCAGCCTTCTATGTATTCTTAAATGCTTGGTCCACTACATAGTAAAAATATTATTGTATTAAGCCATTATTTCTGGAGAGTTTATGCTTTTATTTAAATTTTATGTCCCTCAACATGTCACTCCTTCAACGATATAAAATAAGAAATGAAATACCAAAGCTAATGTTGTTACTAGGGTACACATAAATAGGTATATTGACATGCATAACTAACAGAAGGAATGATTTTAGGTGATTTGTGATGTAAATGATAATGAAGAAATGCCACTTCTAGTGTATGTTGCTCGAGAGAAAAAGTCTCGTAATCCACACCATTTCAAGGCTGGAGCACTCAACGTTTTGGTAAACTCTCTATCTCTAGCTATAACATAAACGTAAGAAGCCGTTTTATTCAAATTCAGAAATAGTAATGATAATGGAAATCATTAATGAGGTTAATGGGAACATGAATGAAATTGATTAAAGCATAAGAATATATACTGAATCAACGAGAATGATTGATGATTTCGAATTCTCATTACTTCTTACCAAGTACGAGGAATGAGAATCAATATTCTTTCATTGTCATTACACTCCCACAATACCCCTAAGCGGTCCCTTATTTTGCATGATCGATGAGTATTGATAATTGAATTTGTAGCTTCGAGTATCGTCCATGATAAGCAACTCGCCGTACATCTTGGTGCTCGACTGTGACATGTATTGCAACAATGTGGCGTCCGCCCGACTAGCCATGTGTTTTCTTCTCGACTCTAAGTTGGCACCAAACCTCGCCTTTGTTCAGTTCCCCCAGAGGTTCTACAACCTTAATGCTATTAATGACATCTATGATGGCCAACTCAGATATGCATGGGTAATGCTAGCATGACTTGATTAAGTATTAGAGTATAAAACATAAACCATCCGTATCATTTTACTTTATTTGAAAAGATCTCAAAATAGTTAGAACATTTATTTTCGTTGAAAACCTTTCAGTTTTACTTCGATTTCATCCCAAAACAAAATACTTTTTACCAAATTCGTCTCATAATGAAATTAGAAAATTGAACATATTTAATAAAAAGGACTATTTTGGTAAGAATTTAAAAGCTACGAGACTACTTTAAACAAATCAAGTTTTTTGGTACTATTTTGAATAAAGTAAATTTTTATGGGACGATCTGATTTTAACTCTTAAAGTAGACTATTAGCTGGGTACTTCTCTCTATCACCTTAAAATCTAAGGTGGTCATGATGATTAAACATAGTATGTGACTTGATTAAGTATTAATCATTTTTCGTCTTCTACTCATCTCTATCGTTGCAGGAAATGTGGGAAGGTTTTGATGGGCTTCGTGGACCAATCTTGTCAGGAACTGGATTTTACATAAAAAGAGAAGCCCTGTATGGGACTCGAAAAATTCAGCTTGGTAATAACATCATGTTTTGAAAATCAAGATGTATTATATTTGTAGCTATTGATCCAAATTGTCACTTCTTTTATTACAGATGTTGATCTTATCCTACTAAAGAAGTTTTTTGGTTCGTCGGACGAGTTCATCAAGACTTTGTACATGAATTACAAACCTAATGACGAAATATTTGCAGAAAGAAATGCATTGCATAAAGAGTTGCAATTGTTAGCTTCTTGTAGCTATGATAATAGTACAAAATGGGGGGAAGAGGCATGTTCAATATTTTCACAATCCAAAATATATGATCACTAATAATTATTAACTTGATATTGCTTTTAACTATGTTATCATGAGTGCAGGTGGGATTTAGGTATTTTTCATTGGTGGAAGACCTTTTTACAGGCCTTAATTTGCACTGTGAGGGATGGACTTCCGTGTATTATGAACCTTCTAACACATGTTTCTTGGGTGCATCTCCTATAAGCCTTGGTGAAGTTGTTGTTCAGCATACGCGATGGAACGTTGGCATTAGTCAGATAAGTCTGTCGAAGTTTTCTCCCCTGACATATGGGCCGTTGAGGATGCCGGTTTCTCAAACCATGGGTTATGCAACATTGGCCTATTACCCTTTTTACTTCCTCCCCCTTTATATATTGTCACTTGTTCCTCAACTTTGTCTACTTCGTCGCATTCCTTTGTATCCTGAGGTACGTTTTTTAAAGTTGTTTTGCCTTTTTCTGTCGTAAAAGAAAAGTGAGAATGTCACTCAACTAATGTAATAACATGAAAATGTCTAACATGCATGCAATCCCTTTATGCTCTCATGCAACAGGTTTCGAGTCCATATTTCCATGTGTTCATGCTTGTCTTCCTCTCAGCTCAGCTGAAACACATCCAAGAGATCTTAATAATGGGGAACTCGATTAGGACATGGGCGATCGAGCAAAGGATGTGGATGATGAAGTCGTTGACATGTTACTTGTATGCTACTTTGGATGCTATAAGGGAGAAGTTGGGTTTGACAAACGCGAGCTTTTTGCCGACGAACAAAGTGGTGGACGACGAGGTAACCAAGCGTTACCATATGGGATTGTACGATTTTCAGGCACCACCTCTGTTTATGGTTCCTTTGTGCACTCTTTATATCATAAATCTTGCATCTTTGGTGATCGGATTTGGAAGATTGTTCAATGGGGGAGTGATGGTAATACAAGCTTTGATCCCATTATTTGGGATTGTGTTGAATTACCCTTTCCTTGAAGGGATGGTATTGAGGAAGGACAAGGGTAGAGTTTCACCATATGTTACTCTTGCTTCAATTGTAATATCCTCAATCATCTTCTCTTTTGTATCTCTTGCTAATAATTAGTACTATCTTGTTACCTCAACTATTGGTGGATGATCTTTGCTCAGCCAACAATTTCTTCTTTTCTTAATCTAAAACAGATCCTCAAAAAGACGCAACGCCCGGGTCTTTCGAGCCTTTCCTATTGTATTTCTCGGGCCGAGCTTCTTTGAAATTTGGAGTGAAGGCAGCATAAGTGCATTGGTCACATAGGCTTGACTCGAACTGGGGTAGTTTTAAAGGCTTTCACAACTGCCTATGGTTTCTAGATTTTTCTCCAAGTTTTTCTTGAATTCCTCATACATTAATTATCTGCAACAAAAATGAGAGCTCTTACAACCTCCTGTAAGTTAACACGATTCATGACTTAGCATGGCATTTTAGTAGGTATGGTATCAGATCACCTATACCCACGTGCAAGGCTTGGGGCAAATTAACCCCGCCTACGTGTTAGAGCGAGACTTGATTAAATTAAATATTAAATGATATGCCGCACTATAAGTTTAATTTTTTAGAAGAGAGTCATTTAAAACCCTCCAACGAACCCACCTCGACTGCCCTCCTGTCAGCAACGATCTTGCTGTTGGTGACGTACATCTCATCAGCAGTCGAAAGTAAGCATCCGGGCACCTGGTTTTGACCTCGTACTTTCTGCAGAAAGGAATCCACCACACTGCAAACCTCCAAGCTTCTTTCATGGCGGAAAGAGTGAGGGGAGCACCACCATCATCGGAAAGATAGACAGCAAGCTTGTCAGGTGGGTAATCCATAGCCATGGCCAATATAACAGTGTTCATCACCCATAGAGGCGGCTCTTTGCTGGGGTCTGCCATGCAGATGAACACGTCCTCCGAGGGAAAGTTCTCGTCCCCCCGGGAGCCTTTCCGGGTAGGCGGTCCGCGTGACGGGCCGCCATTTGGAAGGGCGGTGGTGCAGCCAGAGGAAGGAGAGGATGAGCTCGGAGAAAAAGAGGAGGAGATGATGGAGAAGAGGAGATTGTCTGGTTTTGATGATGTAAGAGAGAGAGGTGATCCTGTAACAAAACAGGGCAAACAGAGCAAGTTCATGGACCATGGATCAAAATATGGAGCCTGTTTACCGCTGTTCTTCATTTTTCCCTTTTTTGTTGACTGCAGGATTGCTATTCCACTAATTTATAGCTGAATTTTGGTGATGCCACTAACGGATTTAATTAAAAAGTATAAAAACTCTGTTATTTTTATATTTTCTAAATAAAAAATGTTATGCAGTTTCATTCCTCTTACAAATTATTTATGTAAACTGTCATGAATTATTTCTTGGGACTGAAATATATAACTATTCACCAAAATTATTCATTTTTGTCATTTTAGTAGTTCATCTTATTATTTTTGTCATTTTAGTATTTTATTTTAAAGGTTTTTATTTTAACTAAAGCTCTCATACATACTAATTGCTCATCACTAATACAACTAGTAATTTTATATAAAATATTTTAATCTAGGTGCAAAAAGGTAATATGTTATCGATAATGGAGGGTGTATTAATTTAGAATTTAAATTTAGGGTCTGGATTGATGAAATATGAGACAATATAAATGAATTCAAACCCTAATTAATACTCCCTCTGTCCCGTTTCAATGTTTAAGTTTGCTTTTTACTCGTTGATTAAGAAGTATAATATTTTAATAGATAGTGGGTGGAAAAATATAATATTTAATGTAAAGTGTGTAGGTGTATTAGTGTTAGATGATATATTAATTGTTTTAGGTGGGTCTCATATTCCAAAAAGGAAAACGTAAACATTGAAATCGAATGCGCAAAATAGAAACGTAAACATTGAAACGAGACGGAGGAAGTAGGTTTCATATACTCCCTCCGGCCAATGCAAAAATATCCATTTTATCATTTTGGGCGTCAAATTCAAAGGTATCCATATCCCCCTTTTAGCAAAAAGAGTACATAACGTGGTCCACAACTTTCCTCTAATAGAACTACTCACTACATATATAATAATAATACTCCTTAATCTACACGTAAAAAACAAACGATTACCGTTGCATTGGCTGGAGGGAGTGTTTCACACTTCCAAAAGAAAAAAAAAATCTTTTTCAAAAAAGGAATTTACCAATAGAATTCCATCCGTAAATTAATAGGATTACCAATGGAATTTCTTATGTTTTTTCAAATGAAATTATTATTAATGGATTATTAATGAAATTATTTATCAACATAATTGAATTATTACTAAAAATTAGCTACGAATTTTGTTAATAATTCGTTAGTACATCAATTTGCAATGAAATTAAGGTTTTAACAAATGAAATACTCCATTAATAAAAAAATAATTTTGTGTACTGTCAAGCCCTAATTAATAAAAAGATAAATTCAAATCCAAAATTAATTAATTATTTATTTTTCATGTCTTAAATTAAAAAAAAAACTTTTTATGAGACTATAAATTTATTTTCATTAATTACGTTTATTATTAAAAAAACCCTGTTACACAGCCTCTCACCTGAGTTTTTGTGTCAGTATTTTAATCAAGTACGTGGGTGTTTATGATTTACAATTTATTTTTATATATTATTTTGCATTTGTTAATTAGATTTTTTATTGTAAATTCAAGCATAATTAACTGATACTACTAAACTGCTAACCCATGCTTTTCTAGTAGCTTTCATGTATATTAATATAGTAAATGTTAGTAGTCGCGGTTGCTTATTAGTGATACAGAGTGTGTTTTGATATAGAATGGCGTCCATACACATGAAGGCTTTTGGCAAGATTCGAGGATTCTTGTAATTCCTAATAAGGTTGCAGCTTCATAGACAAAAATTTTACAAAATAGCTTCAGCATTTAATGATCATTAGATTATTCACACTGGAGTACGTCTATCTAATATCACCAATAAAATATCCAAGATTGAAGCTATAGTAGAAAATGATAAATCGACAAAAAACCAACACAACACCAATGTTGAGACACTATTGATGTTCTCTACAACTGCTTATTTTTTAGCTCCCTTGCTTTGTTGTAGATTTTTACTTGTAAAATGTAAACAAAGTTACAAGGCTTTCTAAACAATTTGATCAAAACTCATCACGTAAAAAGATATTCCATTACTTTGAAACATTACAAGAATGAAGTAGAAGTTAATATTTGATACATGCTTAATTAATTCTTCAATATGCATAATAATAGAAATATGTTCACCAGGTAGAATCTAGAAAAGAGGGGTATATCATTAACTGGTCTGTACAATTGCATAAAGTTGATAACAAAGAATGCACTGAGAAAAGAGTACATTCATTGATTAAGAAAAGAAAGGCACCAGAAAACATGATTTAGTACTTTAAAGTTAGGAGATGAGCAGAGTAAAAGGTTTGAATTACCACAAAATATGTCCTATTATACAATTCAGCTACAAAGCAATTTATTGTTGTCCAGGTATGAAATTAAAACCTCGTAAATTTCTTTCTTGTACTGCATTCCATAAAAATTCCAAAACAGCAGAATAAGCATATTCCCTTTAGGGAATGAATGAACTTAACATTTTACAAACATAATGAAACAAATGAAAACGAAATCACTTCCATTCAAAGGGCTGCAATCTCTTTATTACTTCCACCATATGTTTCTGCTGCAACTTTAAGAGCAACCTGCAAAAAGAGAAGATGTTTGAATTAAAAATGTGAAGTGCATTAATATCGAGTAAGCCAGTCGTTTAATAGAACAACTTGTTAGTGAAACTGAATGTAAGAAGAAAATTAAGCTATTTTCTAGAATAGCTCGTGCATTCTGAGATTTCAGTAGAGATCAGAGGTGTAATGCAAATATTAACGTAATTTGTAAATAAAATCCCAAAACGCATAGCTTACCTGCTTAAAAGACGAGCTTATAAAGATACACCCTCTCCAAGTAGCAATCCATAAGAACATGTGATGTAAGATAGAGAGGAAATTAACATTGTTTCACCGTAATGCTGTAATAGTACTTTAAATGTTTCTAGTAAATTAGAGCTGTATATCTACACGGATGTAAACACATGCATCAATCTTCTTGTAAGTCCACATTCTACTGCTCCCTGCATCAAGTATATAGGATCCCTAGTTATTATCAATTTGTAATAGATAATCACTTCTGCAGGGATTCATTTCTAACTCCAATCATATCAATTCTGCACAAAATCAATATATTTTTCAAGGGCACATTCACAGACACATGGTACATCATCTAAGATTGAAGAATGTAACAAGAGCTTGCTATTTATTATCAAGAAATACGGTATTGGTAGTCCTGCATTTATGATATCACTTTCCAAAATTCTAATCATCATATCTACTGCAACATTCATTACTTGCTGTAGGAAACAAAGTCTTAAACAAGTTGTAAATTTCACAATCCCACCACATGGAAAAGATAAAAGGAGAAAGAATGGAAACTGGTAGAAACAATTGATCTTAATTTCCCAATCCCCACCACAATCTTATTCATGGAAAAGATAAAAGGAGAGAGAATGGAAAGTGATAGACACAATTGATATCGTCACCTTGCATCTATATTTATCTATTTCATTATTTTTCCATTTGTCTGTACTCAAGCACGCTTTAATCTCATGATGTGAGATTGGTTCCTTTTGACAAAAAAGAACAAAGGAAGTGGGGAATTACTAGAGAGCCTGAAGAACTTCAAGCATCTTCTTTCTAACCAATCAAAGTTGTTAAAACACAGTGAGAGTGTGTATTAGCCCTGTACTGAATATATTCTGGGGGCCCAAACAAAGCAGAGGCTGTTTCCCTCATTGCAGGATGCACATTCTTTAAGAAAAACTGGGCTGCCTGAGCATCTGTAGCAAGGTGAATGGCATTTTTATTATGCCCACAATGAGAGCACTGTGTTTATCAGAGTACAATAGAACCAAAAAATTTAGGAGAAGCATATAGGTGAAGGAGCAGGTCGGTAAGACACAAATACCCGCTGCGTTCATGTTTTGCTTGAATAGCAATGCATAACTGTGATGTCAAATAGCATAACTGTAGGGCCAACCGCCTTTTCGGCAAAAATTTCCTACAAGAATGATTGAAACTCTTAAAGAAAACAAAAATACACTATATTTTTGCTTATTTTTTTCTAATTGAAAAATTCTTTTCTAATGCACACAGACCATAATGAGATGAGATTGGATAGTATATTCCTATGCAACATGAGATGCTTTCCGTCTGCATGTAAATCGTATAAAATGACAATATTGCAAACAAACAGAGATTATAAGAGTATGTAAGAAAATAAACATAATAAATCATGTGTTTTAATAGTATAATGGCAATCCAGGACAATAGTGGAACTTCAGGTATATAAAATAATAACTTTTTCTCTGAAATGTAATGTCTACGTGCTTTCCTCATATGCTAAAAGAAGATCCAAATATCTATTTTTTTATGTAATGAAACTAAGAATGATGTAGAGTTGGTTGAAATTAAATCACTCGCTTTCTCTGCGAAGAGGGTATGAATGCATGCATTGCTAATCAGCTGGGAATTCACCTAAAAAGTTTAATGATCGATAACTAAGAAAATGAATGGCGAGCATATTGGTATTCTAGAGCCTTTACCCAAATTATGTGGGTTGATAATAATAATAACAAATTATAGCAAATAGATATCAAACTAACCCATCATGAGAACAGACATGGGCATTAAATGCTCATAACACATGGCAATTATAAATGGAAATGAGGACCTATTTCTCACTAAGAGTATGTTAAACAAAAATTTAGGAGTAATAGTGAGATGATTACAAAATATTTTAATCAAAGGGCGGAGAAGAAAACTTACTGCCCTACATAAAGTGTAAAACCTTGCATTTGTTTCTACAAACTGGTCTTTAGGATCTTTATTTAAAGTGTCACGAAAACTTCATGCAAATATTAAATCTTTCAGCAACTTTGATCACCAATTATTTTACTTAATGACAAAACTCAAGAAGAAGCACGTGATTTTTTAGTTGTTTCTACCCTTATAATTTTTTATTTGCATATTTTGCTATGCTGCAATATGAAGGTAAAAGAAGAAACAACAGTACATTCTTTGAGCTCATTAAAATCAGTTGCTGAAAGTATAAATTCATGTACGCATACTCGCTTTTCCTGGTAGTCTACTTCACCACTTTTTTTGCAGAGAAGAATAGGGGTGGCATATATTGTAATTCTGCATTGAGCCATTGATAAGAAATTTTCATGGCCATTGAGATCAAGTTACTCTTGTTGGCGTTCGATCGTTTGGTTAATGTAACTGTTAGGGTTCCATATATTTCTTACAGTCAGCGGAAGCAAGAAAATAAGAAACGTATTACCTTTCACCAGGGTATGTTGGAGAAGACGAATTCTCGCCACAAGCCTGCGCAGCCTCTCCGTTTTGGGCATAACTCTCTCATCCGATCTCGGATTTGAGTGATCTATGTCCTAAAACGATCCTCTCTTCCGTGGATTTCTGTCAATATATCACACATTGAATTTTGAGGTCTGTACGATTTTATAAAAATCCTACAAGTTGGCGGACAGCATCAGCAAACGACCTTTCGGTCTTCTGCTGTATTCTTAAGTCCAATCTCGACATCGTGCGGGCGACGATCTTAGAGATCTTCTCAATCTGCTGTTCCGTCTATCCTCTTCACGTGTTAGGCATGTCTCTCTTAGGGTTAGAACAGCTGAGATGACTTATATATGGGCTACTGCAGGGACCAGGAGGAGAAATTAGAGTTGGGCCTCCATTGGGCTTAAGTATCCAAGCTTAGCCCAAAGCTTATACTTAAGTTCAATAATAATAATATATACCACTAAAATATTATTACTGCACTACCGTTCTAATTCCATAATTACGTTATGGACTCCTTCTTATTATGAGCCCGACAGTCTCCCATGTTTAAGATATACAATGCCCATTAATTAATTAAGTTACCGACAACTCCATTAATTAATATCTCATCCGAGAGTAGTACCACTCAACCTCATTATCATGCTAGAAAAAATCCACTTGCAGGGTTTACATGATAATCCTTATGAGCTCATCAAGGTGATATCATCAACCTATAACGGACACGGATTCCTTCTACAATCAACAACACACCATAGAGACAGTACTATTTCCCAACTCACCGAGTTTGTTGATTTAATTACATGTAAATCTCACCCATTGATGAATCAAAGAAATACATACTGCCTTACGTGTCGAGATTATTGTATAGGAATTAAGAGTACGAACATCCATAATAACAGAGATCAAGTTCTTCTATAAGTCAGTATAAGTCGAACGATATTAAGCGATCCAGCTCAATACACACAAAGTGCACTAATGTGACTCTATAGCAAGACAAGCTAATACCAACCATCCCGATAGAGAGTCCCCGTCTATCTCGGTTGTGAGCATCTGTTTATACTTTATAAGAAAACTGATAATATGATCTTCCACGTATTGTCGCACAACATATTATCTATAGTATAAATTAAGTGGACTATTGCATCGACATATAAATAAATTATAAGAAGCAATCATTTGATCACATGATTCTCATTTCAAATAAATTGTTATAACATTGTTCATACAAAAGCTAAACTTTTAGTATACATTCCAACAACTCTTTGTATTCAAAGACTCCTCGAATTTTTTTTTCTTTCATTTCATGAAGAGTAACCAATAACTAATCATTCTATGGTAACCTATCAACTTAGAAAACAAAACTTGGGGCAAATTGGTTTTGAAGACAATCAACAAAAATTTGCACAGATGAGATACTCCACAAGAGTAATCAAAAATAAAATGGAAAAAAAAAGTTGTGTGTAATGGCTAATACCTGATCAAAATTCGAGTAAACTTCTATTGCTATCGGGTGTTTGGTGTACTTCGAATGCATTACTTTCGTATAAGATCTTAGAACAACCAACCCCCATGAAGAGCCTTGTGGTTGGATTTTTCATTTCATATCCCAAATACATATTTGCATCTATTTGTTAAATTTAACAAGCAGAAATCACCTAATTCCTGAGAGTATCCATTTCATATCTCAATCCCAAATACATATTTGCATCTATGAAGACTCCCAAGTCGAATTGAAGAGTTGCTTGGGTAATATTCAAAAACAATATATTATGTTGAATTACTAATGAAATACTGTGAAAAATAGATTCTAGCAATTCACATACCTTAATTCAAAAAAAGAATAGAGGCCGACAAAGCGTGATAATCGGAAGACAACAGTGGGGAGGGGGTGTAGCATGGGTTGTGATGTGAAGTAAAAGGGAGAGTGAAGTAAAAGAATCGACGGGCGGCAGCAAAAATTAGGAAATAGATGTAGTGTATCGAAAGAGCCCTGGAGAATGAGGAACCTGGTTTGAACAAGGGAATACGTTTGCCTAATCAGTTGTCAAAATCGCAGGTAAGACAGGGGAGAGACATAACTGTTTAAAGTAGGACATAGTCGTAGGCATCAACTTTGTTGGCTCTGAACTCAAGTGCGTCGGGATTGTGCGGCGACTCCTGCAGCACGATTGACAGAGCGCTTTTGGGCTCAGCGGCCGAACTGGCGGCGACGGCGGAGGGGTGGTAGATCCTGCGGCGAAGGTGGCAGTTGGCGTTTGCGATTTTCGACGGGTGTGGTCTTCTCCGGCAACAACTGGCCCGTAACGGGCAAGCGGCATGGCGGCTCGTGTTGCGGTGGTCATCGATGGATTCCGGCAGTGCACACTGTGGTTCATCACTTCCACTTGGGAGAAGAATACATCTGCTGCTAAAAACCAAAGGGCTGGGAAAGAGAGGAAGGTGGAGAGTGCGGATTTTTAGAAGAGAAGAACACTTACAGCAAGAGATGGACAAACTACGTGGAGAAAGGAGGAACGAGGGCTGGTACATGTGGCCGCTTTTCAATGGATAGGGCGATGGGCAACCGGCTGGATACCCAATCCAAATCCCCTATTCCACTTTGATATTCCACTCCCTATTTCATAACTTATTTCCTATTAAAAAATTATACCCTAGTTAATGATCATTAAACCCTTGGGGCATGTGGTGAAAATTTGACCATTGATTACTACACGTGTCAAAAATCTAATTAGTGCAACAGTAGATGAAACACATAATGAAATAGGTGATCCCATTTGCAGGATACCGTGCTAACTTACCCAAACTCGCTCTTTTATATAGTACTCCCTCCGTCCCATAGAAGTTAACACACTTTCCTTTTTTGTTTGTTCCACTAAAGTTGACACATTTCCTTTTTAATACATGTGACTCACACAAAAACAATTAATCTATTCTTATGGAGCCCAAATATCACCTCTAATACAACTATCCACTACACATTAAATATTATCTCTCTCACTTCACTTACTTTATTTTATATTAAATTATTATACTCCTTAATCTCCGTGCAAAAAAAAGTGTCATCTTCTTCGGGACGGAAGGAATAGTAGATAATATCACTATTCTAACCTTCTGTTAATAGCTCATTTTACCAAAGTTTAGAATAATTAAATTTGAGTGCACGAGTCTAAATTTGTGTGCAGCATCCTTTCTAAAATGAATTTGACGGCATATAATATTACAATTTAATGATCTGGTTAAAATTAAAAGTAGCAGTGGTGATTGGAAGTAGCACGAGGGCATGAAAATAAATTAAAGCAAATATTAATTGGTAATAAAGTGGTGAACCGGATCCTCGAGGACCCCAAACATCACCCACCACAAAACATCACGAAGTTCACACCATAACCCTCTCGGGTAATTTTACACGTTTATACTGATACAAAAATTTAAAAGTGTTTTTTAATATATAAAGTAAAAAAAAATATAAATAAATTAGTTAAAAAAAACTAAACTTATAGAAGTATAATTAATAATACTCGGGTTAATAAAAAGTAATAGTGCGGCAATAATTTATTTTATTTTATTAATAATTCATAGTATAAATAAATAAAAATTATAATATTTTTAATGAAAAGTGATACAAATATTTTTATCAAAAAGTATTAACCTTAAAATACAATTTAATTTCAAATCGGTTATTGTGAAGTGTAAAGTATAGTTTTATAAATAAAGTATACTCATTGTTACTTAAAGTATGTTATAGTTTTATAAATAAAGTATACTCATTGTTACTTAAAGTATGTTTGTAGTATTGAATCGTATTATAACACTTTAAAAATATATTTAATTCATTATTCATCTTATTTTTAAAAATATATTTTTAACTATAAATTAACATATTTTACTTATATAATGATGATACTTTAACAATGGATCGACTCGTTTCAAATAATCAACGTCTTATAAGAAACTTTGTTATAAATTTTTATTTATTAATATAGCATTTTTTATTAATAAGTATATATGTTTTAATATTTATTCATTAATTAACATCGTATAAAGAAGATTTTGTCATTTATAAAAATTAATATTATTTCTTATCAATTTTACAAGATTAATGTTATCAATTTTTTGCCTCGAAACAATAGGTCTATTTCTATAGGTCGACGTTTAAATTTTAATATCAATGACCGCACAAATTTAAAAAACCTTTTAAAAATAAAAAGACTTTGTGTGAGACATTCCACGAGAAAAATATAATATTTAATTGATGAAAAGTGATAATAAGTAGTGAAGTATTTCATGAATAATTTACATAGAGTGAGACTTGTGTGCATCCGGGGTACACCGTGTGTCTTTAGAATTTAGCATTATGGGTAAGGTTATATTGATTTGTTTCAAAGGGTATACACTTTAATTAGTAAGGATCACTATTTTGTTTTAAAGGGTATACACTTTTTATTAGTATTTTTTATTTTTCTTCAGAAAATAAAAGTTATACATCTTTATATTAAAGGGTATACAATTTAAAATAAAATTCTAAAGGCGCACGGATCGTGCCCCATGCTCCCGGGTGGACACCAGTTTTTGCCATATATATATATATATATATATATATATATATATATATATATATATATATATATATATATATATATATATTATAAATGAAAAGTGATGATAATAATATTTTAAAAGAAAAATTATAATAATTTAATAAAAAAAAAGTAATTTGGTCTCCGTCTCACACAAATTAATCTAACACTTTTAAAAAATATCTAAATCATCCAATAAATAAAAATAAAAAATTAGATGCACTTTATCAAATCGATCTCTTGCCGTCTTGCACTAGCTATTTTAGTTTGTGTATATATTCTTTTAACTAATTATATGATTCTTTTTACTAATTATATGATTGACATGTAAGTGGAAAAATAAATAAATTATAGTATATGACAAAGATTTGTGTGAAATCGTCTCACGTAAGGCTTTCATAAGATGGATATAACACTTTAATAAAAAATGATACTTAATTAGATCGATTAATTAATAATGAAAAGTGAATGATGTAGTGAATTATTTTATAAATAATTTGTAGTATAAATAAAAAGTAATAACAATTTAATAAAAAATGATAATATATATTTAATAAAAAATAACAAATATTAAAAATGAAAACGTAAAAATTATATCACATGAAACGCTCTCATGCAAGTATTCACTTAAAAAAACCAACTCAATCAAATAGGGAGTATCATTTAATTTCAAATTTTCCATCTTCATTAACAAATACTTCATCCGTCCCACAATAAACTTCACACTTCCCGTTTCAGTTCGTCTCACAATAATTTTCACCTTCCAATAAAGGAAGCATCATATCAATTCATAACCTTAAAAGTGCATCTTAATTAAAAGTTTATCACTCCACCTAACCCAAATAACATACTTTATAATTTATTTATTATCTAAAAATACTATATTACCCTCCAAAAATTAATAAAATTGGTCAAAAAATATTTTTTTTTAAACTATGTGTTTATAATAACAGTATAAGTTAATATAGGACCGAGGAAGTATAATGTACTTTTCAATTAATTTATTCCATCTTCATCTTTATTGTAAATACAAAACTTATAAAATGTTTTTTTATTAATTTTACAGACTTTTAAAGATAAAAATAATATTTTAAGTAGTACTAAATAAATAAATAATATAGTGAGTTAAAGTGAAAATTTGTAACTATAATGTGTAGGAGATTATTTATTTTGAAACTTCTATTTATTTATTTATTTTATTTTATTTTTTCCGCAAAGAAAGTGATGAAACAAATACAACATAAAAAAGAAAAAAGAAAAAAGAAAGAAGAATAAGAAGAATAGAACACAAGGAGATCGAGTTCCAACTGAAAATGTCAAACGATCTAGAAAATAAAAAGAAATAAATATTCTCAAGTCACGTGAAAAATTAATAATAAGTGGAGTAGTATTTTAATCTCGTTAGGTTAATGGATAATAATGAACTATTGGGGGTATAGTTCGAAAAGTACTAACTATATTTATTAAAATAATCAATATAGCATAATATACTTAAATATCATAAGCAAAATGAAAGTTTTGTTATATATACATGATATAATAATTTCTTTAATCAAAATATTAAATTGAATTTGAGTATCGAAATTATTAATAATTTTTTTCTAACAATTTTATTTTAAATATCTTACTTTTACGTATTACGTAACACATATATTTTAAATATCTTACTTTTATATGTATTACGTAACACGTGTGTATGTCCAAGATAAGAGAAAGTCGTGAAAATAGGGAACGATTATACTTATGTCAGGATGAGCGAGGGTGAAGAAGATACTTATTATGTCAGCATGAGCGAGGGATGAAGATAAACTTTGTTAGGATGAGAGATGGGTGAAGATAAATGAACGTTTTGTGATATATATGATATATAATAATTTTTTAATCAAAATATTAAATTAAATGAGTATCAAAATTATCAACAATAATTTCTAACAATTTTTTTAAATATCTTATTTTATACGTATTAGTCTCGTGACACGTGTGCTGGTTAAGACATGCAAGATAAGAGAAAGTCGTCGCGAAAATGAGCGGGTGAAGATAAGCTTTGTTAGGGTGAGGGTGGGGTGAAGATAAATGAACATTTTGTTGTATACATGATATAATAATTTCTTTAATTATGTCAGGATGAAAGAGGGTTGAAAATTAGCTTTGTTTGGATAATAATTTCTTTAATCAAAATATTAAATTAAATTTGAATATTAAAATTATCAACAATAATTTTTAATAATTTTATTTTAAATATCTTACTTTATAAATATTAGTGTGGTGACATGTGTGTTGTTTTATTTTAAATATCTTAAAGTATTAGTGTGGTGACACGTGTGTTGTACAGGACATGCAAGATAAGAGAAAGTCGTGAAAATAGAAAACTATGATAATTATGTCAGTACGAGCGAGGGGTGAAGATAAGCTTAGTTAGGATGAGAGAGGGTGAAGAGAAGTTTAAAAGGACTTGGTGCTACATGGTGCTACACTATGCTGCGTTGTTGCTGTAGTCTGAAAAAACTATAGTCTGTAAATAGGAAACGATGATAAGATAAGCTTAGAAAGTAGTGTGTTGCATGGATGGTGTTACGCTAAGCAGTTGCTTTGGTGCTGTACCTGTAGTCTTAAAATAGGAAACGATGAAGATAAGCTTAGATAGACGTGTGCTACATGGATGGTGGTATGAGATATTATATAGATCAAAATCTTGGAGCAGTTGCTTTCTTCCATGGAATAGGTTTAGGAACATACGTCACTGCAGAATCACAACCATCACTGCACAACGTACAACCCCCAATGCGTGCCACCTCCTACTCCTGATTGCATAGCTCACACTCTCCTTCATTTGGGTTCTGGGTCAGCCCGTCAAATGGCGACCCAACCCGGAAAGATTACCCGCTGACGACAGTCTTCCATCTATCGACGTGTTCATATGCACTGCCGATCCCAACAAGGAGCCGAGCTTGGATGTGATGAACACCGTCATATCGCTTTAGCTCTTGATTACCCTCCGGAGAAGCTCCACGTTTATCTGTCGGATACATTCTGAGAAGCAAAAGGGTTTGTAAATCATGGCTTCATCTTGTCGGGACTGATCACTTCGTCAACTCACATTTTTCTAGATCAGTTGCTGGACTCCTTGTCATCAATAACTCATCTTATTGCAGAATTTTGGAGTTTAAAGAAGGAAATGGGATTCAACACACCATAACATATCCCAATTCAGGTGATGATAAATATGATATTGAAATGCATAAGCTTCACTTCAATTCAGTAATGAGCTGCGGAGAAAATGCAGTACAAATTCATAGTTCAGCTAATGGATTTCTTTTCTTGGTTCAAACTGGATTTATGGGTTATAAAATATGACTCCAATTATATATGCAATACAATTAGCCGTGAGTACATCAATATGTAGTCGCTTTGTGTCACACCCCAATTTTCTAAATATAGAGATTTGCATTTATTTTTTTAAATAGGGCATGACCAAAGCATTTAAATAATCAAATAAATAATAATGCAAAGATAAATGATATTAATTAAGGGACAGGTCCTATAAGTTTCTGTAAATTTAATTTTAAGAAGAGTACTTAGCAAAAACCTTTAAAGACAAGGACTACAAGTTAATTTCCTAAATTCATAAAATATAAAACATACATAACTTGTCAAATAATAGAACCTATCATGCAGGAAATAATAAACAAGTCATTTAGCAAAGAAGAAGTAAAAGTTTAGTAAAAAATCGTTCTGTAAGTTTCTATAGTGACAAAAAAAGTTGCTTTTTGAGCTCTCTTAATCGAATAAAAATATATTTCATTTAAAATTTAAATATATAAAATATTTAAACAGTTGAGTACTGATGCACAGTAAAAAGAAGTTTGGTATACTGTATATCCTATAAACTAATTAACATACCTTATAATATTACATACTTAATACTATAAACAAAATAATTAAATATACTGTCCAATATGCACTGTAAATAACCTGTCATCTTATTCTCCCCCATGTGTATTAATATCAATTGATTTAGCACGTGGCAATGTAAAGAAAAATAACCCAACATTCGAACTCCTTGTGACGCCACGTTTCCACCATCTAAGGCCACTTTTAATTTTTTCCCAAATGTCTAATAAAATTTTCCACAAAAATACTACACTGCAGAGATTTATTTCAATTAAGAAGCACCGCACATAATCAAATTGGAGAACAGATTGTAATTGGGAATAAGAATCTTGCCTACCCTTTATCTATCTGAATCGAAATTAGCCAAAGGAGGCTGAAATTTATCTATCTGAATTGAAAGTACTCATAATTCATATCATTGAACATGAGATGATGGACAAAATTAGGAGCCGATTCGTGCCAATTCATGTCACCGCCAACATCTAAAAGTGCATCTGCAACTGTGTTACCCTCTCTGAATATATGTGAGGCATGAAAGTGCATAGTAGCAATGATATCCTTAACGAGGCTCCATCTCGCCAAAAGTCTCTAGGGCATCTTTGGAGAAGGGTCGCACAAAGCATACACCACAAAAGTCGAGTCAGATTCCAACCATAATGACTCCCACCCTTTGTCATGAGCTATCTCCACTGCTGTAAGAGCTACCACAAGCTCTGCTTCAAAGGCAAAGCCATTACCATATCCACACGTAAAACTGCCTCTAGCAAAATTTCTATTATTCCTGAAAACTCCTGCTCCTGATATATCTCCTGGGGCTCTTGAGGCATGTCCATCCATGTTTACCTGGGGGCGGGCCTGCCATCGAAGTGATATAATATTTGGAGCTTTCCTGGGTACTTCTTTAACTCCAAAGTAGTGTAGAGTTTGCAAATCTCTCACTGTGTTGTGCATTGTACCCACAGACAACATACCAGCCTCTTTGATAAGTGAAGCAAGTATAGCAACAATGCTAAACATTCTCAAAGGTTTGTGTTTTCCCTCCGAGTCAAGTTTAATGTTCATCATGTTGTTCCGAGTACTCCAAATAATCCAGAAGTATGACACCATAGCCGTCTTCCACAAATGCATCACCTGAGAGCTTCCAGTCATTCTTATGACCTGAAGAAGTAGCCCAACGAAACTCTAGTCGAGTGGTGTTAAACCCTCAAATCCGAATCCAACCAAAACAAAACGCAGCACCTCTGAAGAAACCCTGCAGTGCACAAATACATGATCAATAGATTCTGCCACTGATTCATATAAGTAGCAACATGAAGGACCATGAAAACCTCTGCTGCTCAAAACATCCCACGTGGTGATAATCCCTCTAATAGCCTTCCATAGTGTGATGGAGCAACGAGCTGGTATGTAGTTAGCCCATATCCACCATCCCAATTCGGGATAGAAAAAATAGGGTGTATGTGTCAATAATCAAGCTTGGATGTCACATCTCCATGCATCGAATTCTTCCAAAGCCTCCAATCAGCAAAATTAGGCGACATGCGTGTTGCAAGAATCGCATCAACTATGAATAGATAGGCATTCATGAAGTCAAGCGTGAAATGCCAGTCCCCATTATAAAGATAGTCTCCTATAAGTTATTCATAGTGATGCCTATACTCCATAGGTATGCCAATCAAATCAGCGATCGACCTCCCAATCCAATTATCCAGCCAAAATCAAACCTTGGAGTCATAACCTACAATCCACACCTTCTCCTCCAAGAAGTTCGAAATATGAGCAGCACATGCTGATTTAATGGAAGAGGGGAAATAGGTATTCTTAAGTTTGCTTCCATTAAACCACCTGTTGCGTAGGAGTTCCAAGGCTTCAACTCCACTTATAACATCCCATGATAGCTTCATTAAATATGCTTCATTGGCAGTCCTGATCGATCGAGCGCCCAACCCCCTTCTTTAGTTGGACAACATATTTATTTCCATGCAACCGTAAAGTTATGTATTTTAGAGATATCACCACTCCATATAAAATTCCTGCATGCACTTTCAATTCCCCTGAGCTGATGCTTAGGCCATCGGTATATCATCATAGCATGCACTGCTGATGACTTGATCACTGAGTTCACTAGACAAATACGTCCGGCCATAGAAAGTGTATTACCTTTCCATCTATGAAACTTGGAAATAATGAGATCAGTCCCCTCCTTAAAGTATGCATTCTTGGGAGCGCCCCGAAAGATTGGAACTCCAAGGTATTTGAAAGGTAGATTTCCCTTTGGAATAGCAAACTCTTCCATGATGAAGGCTCTGATTGATTCCCTTGCATGCTTTCCGAAGAAGACCTTTGATTTCTGTGGGTTGAACACCTGTCCGGATATGTTAGCATATCCATCTAATGCATACTTCAGCCCATTAAGAGTGGAGCTATCTACTTTACAAAACAACATGATATCGTCAGCATAAAACAGATAATAAGGAAGATGACAACTACGATTTCCCTTAGCTCTAGATATATTGCCTTCCATGGTAAGTTTGTGTATCCAAAGGCCAAGCACTTCCTCTGCTATGAAAAATAACAACGGAGATAGAGGATCCCCGTGGCGAATCCCATTGCAGCATTTAAAGAATCCTTTTGGGACACCATTAATTAGAACAAAAACCTTGGCAGAGAGAGGATAACCTTGATCATATCAACAAACCGTGAAGAGAAACCCATACGCTGAAGCACCTCAATAAAGAAGTCTCATCTTATCGTGTCAATCGCCTTTCTGATGTCAATCTTGAATGCCACACTGCCACCCAGGGAATTATCAAGGCAATTAAAACTCTCCGAAGCAAGTGCAATGCAGTGATGAATGCTACAATTTGGCACAAATCCAAATTGATGAGGGCCCAATTTTCTGTGTAGAATCGGTCCCAGCCTACTAGCAATAATCTCAGTAAAAACTTTAAATGAAGAATTATACAGGTTAATCGGTCTAAAATCTTCCACCTTTGTAGCTCCAGCCACCTTGGGTATTAAAACCATAAAATTACAATTAATACCCGAAGGGATCTATGCGTGAGTGAAGAAATATTGCACTGCTATACAAAGATTGTCTCTAATGATGTGCTAGCATTTATGATAGAAACTGCTCCCAAATCTGTCAGGACCTGGTGCACTATCAGCTGACAAATCCAGAATAGCGCTCTTGATTTTATCTGCGAAAGGAAGTTGTGTGAGCTCCTGGTTATCTGAATCATCCACAATCTTACTAATAAAGTCCAGGACTCTGAAGTCAGGATTGTCAGTAGGGCTGCGAAAGAGATTATCATAAAAGTCCACGACATGCTTCTCAATATCCCCCATATTCTCCGACAACACACCATTGATAGACATAGATTTGATGTTTGCCCTTGTTTTAGTTGTACGTTGGCTACAATGGAAGAAATCCAAATTAAGATTTCCCTCCTTAAGCCAAGTAGCTCTATGTTTCTGTGCATAGAATTGATGTTGTTCAAACAATTTAACATTAAGAGACAGATGAGCATCCACCTCTTCCGCAAAGAGCTCTGAACTGTCCCCTTCCTATTCAACATGGCTTTGCACATTTTGGAGTTGATTGAGTGCTGCCTCCACCACATCAAATATATTTCCAAACTCACGTGAATTTCAATTCTTGATGTCAAGCTTCAATTTCTAGCTTTGCAGCAAATCAAGAGATATGGTTAGTGGTTTTTAATTGTTTCTGCCACGAGGTAGCTGCCATAATGAAAAACCCTATATCCTTAAGCCAGTAGATTGGAATCTGAAAGGCCTTGGAGAGTATGTATTCTTGCTACAACTCAAAATAATCGGATTGTGATCCAAAGAGGGTTTGACACATGCATTAGCAACAACTGAATCCCATCTGTCTAGGATCTTATTTGTAATGAGCACCCTATCAATTCTAGATGCCCGCATTGCTCTCGTGGCAGCGCGGGTGACCCACGTATAACGAGCACCATGCAAGTCTAGGTCATGTAGCTCAGAGACCTCCAAGAATTCCCGAAATTCAATAGAGCTAAGATTATCATTCCTAGTAGCATTGAGCCGCTCATGAGCTCCCATTGTAGTATTGAAATCCCCCATAATAAATATAGGTTGCTCCATGTACGCATAAATATCCAGCCAAAGCTCTTTTCTTATGACGTATTTATTGGTAGCATGCACAAAACCACATCTATAATCTAGTGATTCAAAAGTAAAATCATATATGATGATCTGAGAAGAACTAAACACCCTTCTAATGTTGGATACATACACAAGATTGCAAAAAACCCATATATTTGGACGAAGACCCTCCCTTTCATTAGACCCAACAAAAGTAAGACGCAAACTATGCCAATAATGAAAGGGGATGGATGAGAAATGAACCTTGGGCTCCACAATGGCTAGCCATAAAAGATTATGAAGTAGATAAAGCTCTTTAAGGGCTGTTTGTGAGTTGTCATTACCAATTCCCCTAATATTCCAGAAGAGTACCTTCATTTTTTACGATTCATCTTCCCGTGCTTTGGCGGGTTCTTTAGATCCTTCCACGTCTTTGAGGCAGAAGTGGACACGATTTTAGTCTTCGTTGTCTTGGCCTCCACGTACTTAATACCTGGTGTGTGTGATCAGGTTAAAGGGGCCTCCGGTCTTACAAATTTGTTCGCACTGTTAGTTATACCTATTACCGAAGAGGGTTCCACAGTAGTAGATAGAACCAACTCCCACTCCTTATTGGACTTGCCACAGCTACAGGAATCGGTTCTTCCTCCCTAACCACCATTGCAAGTTCATGTGCATGCTCCATGTTTCCTTCCTCATCTTTCAATCCACTGTCATCAAAAGTTTCATGTTCTGAAAAAAAAAGTGAGAGAGTAAGAATTTGATTTTTAATAAAAACACAAAAATCGAAAAAAATAATAAAAAAGTATAATGATACCTCCAAGGAGAATGATTGAACCTGCATATAATAAAAGACAAAAATAGAGTAGACTATAAATAATATGAAAGTAGAATTTGTAAAAGAGAAGAAAAAAAAGAAGCATTAGAAAAAAATACAAAAATCGAAAAAAAGATAACAAAAAACTAAAAAGTATAATGATACCTCCAAGGAGAATGATTGAATCTGCATATAAGATCTAATAATAGTATAAAAGATAAAAAAAATTAGAGTAGATTATAAATAATATGAAAGTAGAATCTATAAAATAGAAGAAAAAGAAGAAGCATTAAAAAAACACAAAAATCGAAAAAAATAAGATAACAAAAAATTAAAAAGTATAATGATATCTCCAAGGAGAATAATTAAACCTGCATATAAGATCAATTAAAAGTATAAAAGATAAAAAAATAAAGTAGATTATAAATAATATGAAAATAAAATCTGTAAAAGAAAAGAAAAAGAAGAAGTATTAGAAAAAAACACAAAAATAGAGAAAAAAAGATAACAAAAAATTAAAAAGTATAATGATATCTCGAGAATTATTGAACCTGCATATGAGATAAAATAAAAGTATAAAAGAAAAAAATTAGAGTAGATTATAAATAAAAATAAGTTTAAATATAAGAAGCATTAGAGAAAAAAAGAATGATGCCTCAAATGATAATGATTGAACATGAAAATAAGATTAAACAAAGAGATAGAATATTAAAATTTAAAAATAGGGTTCAAGAATTATAAAGCAAACATAAAAATTGAAGAAAAATAGATAGATAAAAAATAATAATAAAAAAAGAATGACACCTCTAATGCGAATGATTAGACCTACAAATAAGATCAAATATGAGAATGAAACATTCATGTTGGAACACTTGATTGATTTATGTTCTAAGTATATAAAGATGTTACCACATACTTTACATACTACATATAAAATCCATATTATAATATGATTCAATCAAAACCCTAATCACAATATCGGAATGACCATCCTAATATCACAAATAGATAATTCAACCACACATATTACAATACAAATCAAGCAAATCAAATATCATGTAAAAAATTTCAAAAATCACATTAATTAAACCATTAAAAATCCAATAAATCCATAGATCCCTAATTCATCATGTGGCTAGCCTCACAAGAGGTCTAGCCAACAACAAATATCATGAAAACATCATTACAATGCTTACAAATATCTATTGTTGCAAACAAATCATAGAAAATACAAAATTAAAGGTAAATTTCTTCCCTATTCGAATTTGGGTTGAATCTTCACTTCAAGTTACAAATCCCACTCTTCAAGCCTCAATCCTCCATAGATATGTGATTGAGTGAAAATTGGGTAGAAAATGAATTGGGATGATAGTGTTTGTGAAAATAGTGAATGAGTGTGTGTGGGCAATTTTGAGGTCTCCCCAATTCACTCTCAATCAAACTTGGGGAAAAAGTAGCCAAAATGAGAATTAAAACTTATTTTCTGGACAGGTGGCAAAGTGCACAAAAATTCGACCGAATTTTTATGAGTGACATCGAATTTTTATGCAAAACTGCATAAAAATTCTATTTAATTTTCATGAAGTACATCAAATTTTTATGTCACTGTGCTCAGCCTCTGATGCTCTGTTTCACCCCTATTTTTCCTAAAAATTCACAAAAATTCGATCGAATTTTTGTGCAAGGTTGAATTTTTGTGATAGTTTTGCCCTGCTTCACTGTTTTGGCTCGTTTTCTCTCGTTTTAACTCCGAATTGAGGTCTGTTTTTTCCTAAATCTTCCTCTTCACTTCTAGAATCTATTTATACTAACAAATCACGTAAATTCTACCAAAGTACAAATTCTCCGAATATTTACCAATATCGAGCAATCTAGGGCACTTAAACACTCAAACCAAGAATAATTGCATGAAAGCATGCTATAACTGGACCCTAAATTCATAAGATTTCTATTCTCATCAAGGATTTATATAATTATTAAAAAAATAAAAATCATAGAGAAAAAAATAAGATAACAAAAACTTAAAAAGTATAATGATACCTCCAAGGAAATGATTGAACCTGCATATAAGATCAAATGAAAGTATAAAAAAATAAATTAGAGTAGATTATAAATAATATGAAAGTAGAGTGAAGAAAAGAAGAAGCATTGGAAACAAAATAAAAAAAGGGAGAGAGTAAGAATTTGATTTTTAATAAAAACACAAAAATTGAAAAAAAACAAAAAATTAAAAAGTATAATGATATCTCCAAGGAGAATAATTGAACATGAATATAATAAAAGACAAAAAAACTAGAGTAGATTATAAATAATATATGAAAATAGAATCTGTAAAAGAGAAGCATTAGAAAAAAACACACAAAAATGGAAAAAAAATAACAAAAATTTTGAAAGTATAATGATATCTCCAAGGAGAATGATTGAACATGCATATAAGATCAAATAAAAGTATAATTGACAAAAAAATTAGAGTAGATTATAAATAATATGAAAATAGAATATGTAAAAGAGAAGAAAAGAAGTATTAGAAAAAACACAAAAATCGAAAAAAAAAGATAACAAAAATTAAAAAGTATAATGATACCTTGAGAATGATTGAACCTGCATATAAGATCAAATATAAGTATAAAAGACAAAAAAAATTAGAGTAGATTAAAAATAAGTATGAAAGAAGAATCTGTAAAAGAGAAGAAAAAGAAGAAGCGTTAGAAAAAAAAGAGCAGAAAAGATTAAGCATTAGAAAAAAATAGAAGAAAAAGAAGAAGCATTAGAGAGAAAAAAAGGGAGAGAATAAGAATTTGTTTAGGTAATGAAAAGATTTATATAGAATTATTTTAAGAAATGTCATATATATATATATATATATATATATATATATATATATTAAATCAAATTATAATTATAATATATTAAATGAATATAAATTGATATATTAATTGAAATTAAGTATATATTGATTAAAAATTAGTCAAATTTACATTATTAAATAAATATATAAAGTAAAATTAAATAATAAAATCCATTATTAGTATAATTAAATTTTATGATTAAAATCAAAGGAAAATCTATAATATCTGTCAAAAAATTAAATTATAATTTATATTGAACGAATATTGATTGATATATTAATTGAAATTAAGTATATATTGATTAAAAATTAGTTAAATATGCTAAAAATATCTTATATTTATCAAATTTATATTATTAAATAAAAAGTAAAATTTAAATAATAAAATCCATTATTAATATAATTAGATTTTATAATTAAGATCAAAAATATTAATTGGACGGTCAAGAATAAAATTGAATTATTTTTAAATAGAGCAAAATTGAAAACAAAAATAGAAATTTAAGTTTGCTTTTACATATTTATAGATAGATAGATTAGAACATAGTATTTGAATTTTAGATTAAATTACGACTAATGATATTGAATGAGCATAATATATAAATTAGGGAGAAATGCAAAATTATTCCTTTGTTTGTAGGACGATATTATTTCCATCGTAAACATAATTTGTAATATTTTTTAAACAATTTAATATAATGGGACAAAATTATCTTTTGACCCTATTTAAAAAAAATTAGAATAAAAACTTCACCACCCACCTCCTACATTATATATCGGTTGTCGATGGGAGGCGAGAACCAATCCTTGGACCGACGTTTGTGGTCAATTTATTTGTGGGGTTCCGATTAGAACCAATACTCGAATCGACAAGTGTCGATCAATTTGTCGGTGGGAAATCAATTGGAATCAACACCAATATTCTTCAGTCAGTTTGTCAGCGCAATGTCGACTAGAACTGACATTAGGATCGATAGACCAACGAATGTCAATTTTTTATTGATGGGGGATCGACTGGAATCGATACTCAAATCGACTGGAATTGACACTCGAACCGACGTTTGTGGGTTGGTTTGTTGGTGGGGAATCGACTTGAACTAATTCCCGAACCAAAGGACAGATGGGTCAGTCTTTTGTCAGCAGGGAACCGACACTCAAATTGACGGACCGACATTTGTCGATCAGTTTGTCAGTGAGGTTGATTGGAACCGACACTCACACCAGTAAAAACATTTAAAGTCAAGTCAATGTCAAACGATATTTTTGTCAAAAAAAATATCATTTTAAAAACTTTTAATCACAAGTTGGTTTTTTTTTTGTTACAAGTTAAATTGTTGTTGGCAAATATTTCTATTTAATCAAACTGGGAAAATTTTCCTATTGGCTCTATAAATTATATACTTCCTCTATCCCGACAAAATTTTCACATTTATTTATTCAGCTACACTTTTCACTCTGAAAAATAGTAAAAGTTTCTAAACAAATAACATTTCAATACATTATACTTCTTCCATCCCACATTAAACTTCACCACCCGAAAAATAAAATATTACAATATAAATCCTCACCTCCAAATTATATTTTAATTACAAATTTACCACTCCCACCTTAGACACATAATATTTTTATAATTTATTTATTATCTATTCCCTCCAAAAGTCAATAAAGTAAGTCAAAAAATATTTTTTCTTAAACTTTGCATCTACAGTAACGGTGAAGATTAAGTTGGAACGGAGGGAATATTTCTAAAAATTTCACTCTCACATTTCACACATAACATACTTTGTCATTTATTATCACTTAAAAATACTCCATCTGTCCATCTTTAATGTATCAATTTCACTATCTTGGGTCGTCCACTCTTAATGTATCAATTTTCCTTTTTAGACATATGAGACTCATAACATCACTAATACAATTAAAATGTGACTCATACTCCCCACTAATACAACTATTCACTATACATAAAATAATAATACTTCTTAATCCACGTGCAAAAAGCAAATGGATACATTGACAATGACAGAAGGAGTACTATTTTACCCTTAAAAGTCAATAAAGTCAGTCAAAGAAAATAATTTTTCTTAAACTCGCATTTACAGTAAAAATGTAGATTTAATTGGGATGAATGGAGTAAATGAAACAGAAGTATACTCTGTTTCAATGTTTACATTTTCTTTTTATAAGAAGATAAGAAATAGTGATATTTAATGTGTAGTGAGGCGAGAGAAATAATATTTTAATGTAAGGTGTGTAATTGTATTCGTTGTATATTCACTTGAATCTCATCTACCAAAAAAAGAAGTAAAGATTAAAATGAGACGTCTAAATTATAAAAAAAAAAACAAATAAATGGCACAGAGTATGAATTATGAACTATAAATATTTTTATTTAATTATTTTTTTATTTTGTAAAATAATTTTAGTAGTTATAACTTTTTTATCAACGATATTCTATAAAATATAATAAAAATACTTATATGAATTATTATTATTATTATTTTTTTATTATTAAACTGAAGATTGAAATTCAAACCGTTGCAATGGATTGGATTATAACAACACTAAACAACTACGGCCTACAAACAAATTTGGACCATATAGTACTCCCTCAGAATAGATTTTAATTAAAGTGTTTGTATATTTCCACCAATCATAAACTAAAACGTGAGTTGTGAATGAAAGTGGCCTTGGTGGATGATCACTCTGCCACTTCCAAACAAATTATTACACACATGAACATGACAAACCTTTGATACTTCCTATGTACTTCACTGTTCACCCCCAAAACCCTTTTCATTCAACCTTTGACAGGAGAGAGATCTAGAGAGAGATTGATGGAATAATGATATGTACTATTATGAATCTAAAGTGCTGTTTTAAATGACCAAAAGAAGATCTGCTAATTAACATGACTTCACACAATAAAGTTAATATCTTAGCAAACTCATCATTATGCCTTATTTGTTACATACATAAATAGTAACCTTAAAACTTGCACAACCCAATTTCTGGATTTTTATTTTTTAATTTTAGGTTGATTATAAAAAAATTTTATGTACAAAACATATATATATATATATATATATATATATATATATATATATATATATATATATATATATATATATATATATATATATGTGTGTGTGTTGTGTGTGTGTGTGTGTTAGGATACGTATTTTGGTGTGTTGGTTTCTATCAAATCATTTGAAGCTAGGAACTAAGTGACAGTACTTGAAATGGGCAATTAATGACCTTTGTGAAAATGGTTCAAAAATTAAATTTATAAATTTTTAGGTTGGGGCTCAAATTTTTAACCTTAAACATTTTAAAAATAAATAAATAAAAAATTATGAAGATATTGTTTTGATCTAGTAACTCTACCCTTCACTAGGTTGCATAAAAGTCAAAAATGTATGGAGTACATAATTTTTTTTATTTTTTTAAGTATGGTTTTTATGTTTTGTACAATATACTTATGAAAAATACTTGTATGTATTCAATAGTACGATAGCATATCATCATGTTCTCTTTTATATTTTTCTATAAGATGAATATTACTCAAGAAATGGTAATTCTTCTAAACAAATAATAAATTCTTTGGAGAAATATAAGAGTAATAAAAACCACCTACCTACACCTTATTTCGTGTAACTATTTCTACAGATTTTTTTATACAAATTTTTTTTGTCATCTTATATATAGTTCATATTAGAATAACCTACAGTACCGAAGAGTAATATATTACTAATATTTCAAAATAAAAAAAATTCTTAAGGAATTAAACCCTTAGATATTAATTAATTGCAAGGGTCAATTACTTCATATATATATGATAAAATATATTATTATTCTATGATACAATTATAAATATTATTATTATAAATATTATTATTATAAACTACATAACTATAACTATAATGTAATATGTCATGCTTTTATTATTATTATTATTATTATTATTATTATTATTATTATTATTATTATTATTATTATTATAAACTACTTATAGTGTAATAAGTCATGCTTTCCAAGCCAACTAATAATACGAAATATCATGTGCCTCTAGGTAATTTTATGTTTTTATCATAAATTTTAGTTGGTTGTGTTTCCTTTTATTTTATTGTATTTCATGTGCCTCTAGGGTAATTTTATGTTTTTATCATAAATTTTAGTTGGTTGTGTTTCCTTTTATTTTATTGTATTGAAGTATAATTAAGATGCAAAATGTATAATCATAATATACTAAATCCTAATTAGAAGAAATATATTTCACCCGCACTTGAATTTTATTGCCTATTAAAGGAAAATATGTGGCAAATTAATACAATAATTATCAATTAATTAATTATTTATTAAGGGATTTAAATAAATAAATTCCTAAAATAGATTAATAAATAATTGATAATTAATTTAAAACCCAACAAATTAAGTAGGGTTTAAATTAAGTAAAATTTGACCCCCAAGTCAAATAAAATCTGAAAGGTATGACCATTCAAGCTGTGTTATATCTGGAACGGCCCAAGCCTGCAGAATCGGGTCAAATCTGTCATGTATCAATCAGATTGCAAGTTATTTATGGGGCATGCTCATTCCTCACCTATATAAGGAGTCATTCTCCATTCATTCCAGACACACTACAACATCTGAAGACATAAACGCTCTGAAGAGATCAAGAACACGAGCAGTGTTCCCTTGAGATCTTTAAGCATCTTCAAGTTAAGAACGGCAAACGATTCGGGATTAAGGTGCGAAGCTCCCCAAATCAAGCGTTCTTCATATACTAAGTTCTTCGGTGTTCTTCGCGCCAAGAACAGCATACGACCGGAATTAAGGTGCTAAGCCCCCCGATCCAGTGTTTTTCAAATAAAGCACGTTTAATCCAAACAAAGGCTCGACGCCTCTGGATAAACGTTATAAAGCCCAAATTCGAGTCCGGACAAGTTTCAACTGAAGATCAAACTCAACAGACACAGTCAACGCGGTCAGCATGATCAACACAAGTCAAAGTCAAGCCAAATTGGTTCGAGAGAAGAATCAGAAGATAGATAGAAATTGTTTCCTTAATTATCAAGTTTAATCCTTCTGGATTATCATTGTAATTCTTTTGTGTTTATTTTATTATAAATACAAAATTTATTATTACGACCCTCTCTTAGAGTTAGCCAACATATGTCCTATACCAGTTGTACTATGAACCAATGAATTATTTCACGATTAATTAAATCTTTGGTAGGTGTGGAATTGGAAATGCTCTCACCCAATTTATTTAAGATTGTTTTTATTTTTATGATCTTCATATGAAATATTTATAGAATATCTTGCATTACTTGATATAGATATATTGTTTTCATACTTTTCTCATTATAGACGATCAGGGCACTGCGTAGCAATGAGGGGGTCCCCTAAAGTTTCTAAAAATTTATAATATATATATATATATATATATATATATATATATATATATAATTATTCCATAATATATTTTTAAACATCAAAATATATGAAGTATTATAATACTCTTTTCATGTTTTACGTAGAATTTTTACACGATAATTTAATTAACTTTTGAGGATAACGTAATCTTTTTTAATAATTAATAAATTAAGTGTGTTAGATTGGGAATGTAATTTTTTTAAATAAAAGTGTACTCGAATGTTATCCTTTTGATATTTTTTTCCATTTTTTGTGATGTGAAAAGTTTATTAAGACAAATAAATTAGGATGTGTGAAATGTGTAATGAGATTAGAGGAGTATTCAATTATATTTTTAAACATAGTAGTAATATAGTGTCAATATTTATCACAAAGAGAGCATTCTCTACCATTTAAAAAGAATAAAAAAAATCGATACTTCAAAGCAAAAGAATTAATGAAGGGTTTCTTGCTAATAATTTGATCGTAACATTGAGAAATAAAACTGTCTATCTTTACTTAAGGCTCTATAATATTTTCATTTTAAATCAATCAAAAAGTGTCGTCTTACTTTTTCTTAGTTTTAGGCATTAAAAATTATATGAAAATGTCTCTAAAATCTTTTTATTATCAAGTTTATTTTTTATATTGTACTGATTAATATTATTCAATGCTCAAATATAAATTATGATTAAATGAAAGAGTACACCTCTTGTAATATTGAGATTTAATTAAGTATGGGTCATACTGTAACCATGAAGAAGGTGGACATTAGATAGTAGAGTAGAAAAGGAATAAGATAGGCATGATGAATGAGTACATATATGTAGTGTGTGAATATATAGTGTGTTTGAGTGTGTGTATACTCCTGGAAGTTCCTGCAATTTGGTCAGTAAAAGTAGAACTACAGATAAAATGAAGTTGGAAATAATGGAATCACCCTATTGGTGGCCAGTCATTCACTAAATCCCAGCTAAATGTAGCACAATCTTTTGCATATTTATGGCTTCTGATTTTACTTACCATTTCTTTCTCTAAGGCTAAATGGAAACCCAAATCTTGCTTCACTTTTTTATGAAATCTAACACTTTCTACTCTACCTTCTATTTAATATTTCAATTAGTTTCTTTTTAGGAATTTATTTTTGGTGAATAACAACTTACTTAGAAGTAATCATTGCAACTCACATGTAATTAACATTTATAATCAAATTGGAATTTATTAAAGAAGAATAAATTTTAAAGGAATATTTTCAGTATGTAAATAAGTCTTCTTATTATTTAGGGTTCGACCTACGTTTTAGGCTGACATCACCCGGGTTTAATTTGTCCAATTGTGATTTTTTTAAAAAAATTGCATAATTTTTTTTTGTGAACAAGAAAAAATATGTACTCCAAAAAAAATTTCCCTTAATATATGGAGTATATATATTGTTAAACTTCTAAGTATTTTTTTCTTTTATTTATTTTTGTAAGTACAAAATTTTCTTGCGATATCAATTTAATTTTTTTTAATTAGATGTAGCTTTTTTTTGAAAATTATTTTATTTTCTTTGTGTCCTATTTATCATAAGCAATTATATAATTTAATCGAAACGAGTATAATTTTTTCTTAAAAAAATATTATTTATTATAATTAATTATAAATTACTCCCTCCATCCCATAATACTTTTCACGCTTACTGTTCTACATTGTTTAAGAAAATGTGCACTTTTTGACCAATTTTATTGATTTTGGAGGGTATTGTGGTATTTTTAGAGAATAAAAAAAAAATAAAGTAATGATATGTGTGTGAAAAAGGAGTGACAGATATGACATTAGATGAACTTTTGAGGTTGTTAGAAAAAGTGATGTTTTCTTTTTTGGGGTATGAAATGTTTTGTGGGACAAATAAATGAGGAAAGTGTGAAAGGTTTTATGGAATTGAGAGAGTATAAATTAATTATATATTACATGAATTTTCTGTATTATTTTTATACATCATCTCCTATGTACGCAGTTGGATAGATGAATGACACGTAAGAGAGAGATAAATTGTTTTTAAAAAGAAAAGTTAAAACCTAAGAGCTTGGATTTCTTTCCCTTACATGTGATATAAAAGATAATAATATACTGGCATTAGCATTGAAGATCCGGTGTGCATTTTATCCCTCTTATAAATATTTCGGACTCATTTAAAACTTCCAATTTTTTTTTTATTTTTTAACAGCAAAATATATTAGTAATATTATGAAGATAAAGGGGCAGTGAGATATACCCTAAGTGTATCCATTTCGATAAAAAGACATTAAATTAACAGCACTCCTACTCTCTTACTCTTCCAACTTTTATATTAAATTCACCCTCGCCTTCAAGTAATTAACTATCACTTTTTTTCACTTTCTTTCACATTTTAAATATATTTTTTATTGTTCATATTCAAATCTTCATTGTGTACATAGTGCATAATGAATCAAAATAAATGCTTATTAAATTTACACACATATATAGACTCCCAACTCATATGTTACCCAATAATTTAGCCAATGTTTGTTACACCAAAGGCATGCTAACTTTAATGCTGATGTGTAATAAATAGATTGATGGAAGGTGGTTTACTTGTAGGTGGAGTTTACTCATTGGAGCTATATTATTGCATTCCCATAATCACAACAATCTTGTACGTACTATGATTTGTGAAAATTGACAACTATGATATCACATTTTCTAACAGGCAAAGGAGTTCTCTATTGTAGCTGAGGATATTCATACAAAGTAAAAATGCATTCAATACTTATCTTTTTAGTTGGACCATAAAACTGTATATATATATATATATATATATATATATATATATATATATATATATATATATATATATATATATATATATATATATATATATATATATATAATATTTTTATCCGCAAAATACGAACGAAATTCATGAGATGAATAAGAAGAGATATCATTTTAATAAGAAGTGATGCTTTATTATCGATGAAAAACCATATTTGTTCAGTTGAATTATGTCATAAAAAGAGATTTACTTATTTTCATATTTTTCTAATATATATTGAATTTGAAAAAAAAAAGCCTTAATGTGAGGAGAAAAAAAACCAAAATTAAGATTAACACTTCTATATACACACATGTACGGCTCAAAATACTTATTTGATTTCCTATTTTCAATTAGCCACTAATATACGTTGATTAGTAGTAACACATAGAAAGTATGAGTTGTTTAAGAAAAGTTAATTTATTGATCAATTCTATTGGCTATTTTAGTGTACTTAAGTAATTTATTTGTAATAAATAAGTGTAAAATATAATGTGTGTATTATGTAACAAAGTAACAGTGTTTTAAAATTAGATTGTTTGAGATTATTGAAGTGTGTGTGTGTGTGTTTAATTTACAGTATGTAAGGTGTTGTTTGAACAAACAAATTAAATTAAATGAAAATAAAGTGTAAAGAGCTTTCCTTCCAGAGCCTGAATATTTAACATAAATGTTTAGGGAAGAGAGAATGGAATGGAGTGCATAAAATGGATGGATGATAACAATTGGTTGACCACATAGATGATGAGAAAGACCAAAATAAGATATTAATATTTTTACAATAAATTTATGACATCAAGATTGACATAAAAATGTGAGAGGAATAAAGAACATCCAGTGGATGTATTTCCCAAAATGGAAAGTCTTGGCAGGACGAGGTTCCCACAATTAGGAAGTAGTGACCAAACATAGGGAACACGCACTTAATTCCACCCAATCAAATTCACAGTTTTTGGGTTTAGAATTTGATGTCATCTGCCCACCCACCCCACATCACCCCCCCCCCCCCTCGCCCCCTCTCACACACACCCACACTCTCAGCTGCACACACACCTGGCCCTAGTAAATTCCAACTCTATATCATCATCACATTCTCTCTTTCTCTCTCATCAGCCCTTCTCTCTGATTGCATGTATTTGTCATCAATGGAGAAGAACAGTTGGTTGAAGCAACACATCAGCAACAACAGTGGCGGTGGTAAGAACATGAGACAAATCCATGATCAGTTTAAGGTGAAGGGTTCATCATGGGATGGTCATGTCGGAAATCTTGAGTGGGGAGATGGAGATTTGGTGGCTGCAGGGTTTTCATGGCCTCCAAGAAGCTATATTTGTAGCTTCTGCAAGAAGGAGTTCAGATCTGCTCAGGCTCTCGGCGGCCACATGAACGTCCACCGGAGAGATCGGGCCAGGCTCAGGCAGTCTCCGACCAGAGATACTGCACCTTGTAATAATAACAACGGCAGTGGTGGCGGTGGTAGTAAGTTTTCTAAGTTCAACTTGAATCTTGGCCCTAACCCTAGTTTCAACTCAAACCCTAGCTCTCCTCCACCTTTTTCATCCCTTTTGACCAAATTCCCTCAATTCACCTCCAAATTGCCCCCATTAGGGTCCCTACCCGCCCCGGTTCACAACCGGAGACCTGTCACCGCAGATTTGATGAAGGCGGGAGCTACGAAAGCTCTATTTGGGGTGGAAAGATTTGAGTCATTGGTTAACAAGTCGGAGTTTGTTCGATTGGACTTGGAGATTGGGCTAATAACTCAATCTAACGAGGACTTGGATTTGGAGCTTCGGCTCGGTTGCTCTTAGCCTCGTATTTTATCCAGTGTTTTTCCCCATTGATGGAGAAAATGAAAATTCTTATGGATGCACTATCTTTATCTTTATTTAAATTAAGTTTACATGACTTCTTAAGTTGGTAGTTAATTTAGTTTAATCTTAATCATGTTGGTGTTTTTGTCCAAATGGTATGCAGATGTACTATTATTAAGGTCTTTTGTTTGTATGCACTATTGATCTCATGGGTACTTCAACCTGCAAGCATATACATTTACCCATCACAAAACAATCTGTTAGATTAATATATATAATGGAGATTTTCTTCAAGACACAATTTAATTCCCTTTTTCTTATAAACAGATAATTCTAAGCATATAAGATTGGTAGAAAGAATAGAGAGAGAGAGATGGATTGAACTTAGATAATGGACTTTTTGTTCCTATTACAAATTGATCATGACATTCAAGAAAACAATCTTTAGTCTATAACAAATATATATATAGATAGAAATAGATTCAGTAAATTTTAAAAAAATGATCATTTACATTCTTTAATTGTAACTGCAATAATTATGTATATCTAATCATTACAAGTTGTAGCATCTTCTTGGTAGATTAGCTACATATGTATGTGTGTGTGTGTTCTAACTTCTATATATCTTTCATCATTCTTGCCAACAGTTGCATGTCATATCAAAAAATAAGTCTTCAATAGTCTGTCTTCTCAAATCTTTACCACCCTACAAAAACAAACTAAGAACACACACCTACTTAAAGTTTGATCAAATTTACAAGTCAAATGATGAGTTTATAGTTTCTCATGTTGTAAGAATATATAAAATCAAATTTCATGTTGTTCAAGTTGGTTTCAAGCCACAAAAATCATAGAACAAATATTGAAATCCACATTCAAGTATAATATTGTCTTTATTCAGACAGAAAACACATGTATAGTACATAGAATAAGGTAACAATAGCAATAGGAGTAGCTAGAAATGATTCAAAGTGGTGTTGCATTAAGTGGGCCCTTGCCCAAAGCTTGATAGTTTGCATGTTCCCGACAAGTTCCAGGAGTGAAATGGCATGATGAGGTTTCTTCTAATGTCTTTCTAACACTCCTCTATATACTTTTCCCCTTTTAGGACAAAGCATTCAATGCTTCCCCCTCTTACTCTTCTCAAACTTCAAACCCACCACATTGCATCTACAAATAATATTGGTCAAACTGTTGTTATGGGTGTTTATACCCCCATATAAGGGCGTGATTTATACGCGAGGTACAACCGGGAGATAAGTTGAGGCTAAGGATAAGAGTGAGATTTGAACACATGCTGACGGGGCAATTGGTTCAAGAAGCCGACATCGAGGATAAGGTCTCGGCTGACTGGGCAGAAAGCAGAAGGCAGACCGACACCAAGAAGACAGAATTAAGTTCCGATACCGAGGATAAGGTCGGCTCTCGATATCGGCTATCGGGTATTACCTCGGCGCTAATCATCAGACCATCGGCCATCAGCTGAACAGCCCATCAGTATTATATTCCGACTATAGAAAGATATGCGTCCTGCATGGAGACAACATATCAGGATCTCATCGTACCTTCCTACAGATAAGATTCCCTTAGAAGGACACGTGGCAACGTTTGGAAAATCAAAGGGGACCATCTACAAAATATCTTCTATAAAGACAAGGAAAATATATGCAAGTACACGATACTTGGGTTCACAACACTTGGTGGGCAAGAAAGGAAAAGATCATCTTATCCATTCTACTTCATCTCTCTAGAAAACCAATCTTGTATTTTCTCTCTCTATAAACATCTCTAAATATAAGGTGTTCCACTATGAACCTGGAAATACAAATATCAATAATAAAGGAACGGGGCACCAATTTTATGGGGCGACGGAGAAAACTACTTGTTTGATGTGTCTGTTTTAGTGTCCAGTTAATGGTTAATCTTAATCTAATCCGCTAAAAACGACCGTCAACATCTGGCGCCGTCTGTGGGAATCAATCTGTCTAGTTCTTGTAGTTTTCTCCACCGTCGCCGCCATCATAAACGGAGTTTATTGGTTTTACCATTCTTGTTCTTTCTGTTCTAAAAGAAGCCAAGAAATCCAAATATTCCATTATTTCTCTCTCTAAAATCAAAAAGAGATTGGTCACAAAGTTCTCATGTTTTAAAGATTCAACCATCTACTATCAAAATTCTTTCATTCTCTCACCTGAAAATCAAGCTAGCTCCTCCAATCCTACTATGTGCGTGGAGATCTGGAAGCTATTAGTCATCTTCCCAGAAGATATGTACATGACATTTTGTAGTTGAGGAAGAAGGGGAAAACTTGGTGTTGCAGTTGGTTAGCGCGCGTAACTCCTGTTACCCGAAGGATAAAGGAGATCTCGTGAAGCGACATTTTGCGGATGAAGAAGAAGGGTAAAACTTGGTGGTGCAGTTGGTTAGCGCGCGTAATCCCTGTTACCCGAAGGAAAAAGTGGATCCCGTGAAGAAGACGGAAAAAGAAGCAGATCTGGAAGAAACTATCGGTGCAGCGTGTGTCGCTGAGGAAAGTAGACGACTGAGTTAGCTCGGCAATCCTCCAAAAATTATTCACAGCAAGAAAGTAAACCTCTGTTTTCAGTTTTCATACTCTATTCTTTTCTTGTTCGGGAAGAAATCTGAGAAAAATGGTGGAAATTGATCCCATGGAAGAAGTGATGAATCATTATCCATGAATACACCTCAGCTCCCCCGGTTCAGCCGACAAGGTTGAGCTTCGACGGTCTTCATGGAGTGGTCGGCATCGATCCTCTTGATGGAAGAAGACGAACTACTATCCATAAATACGCCTCAGCTCCCTCGGTTCAACCGACAAGGTTGAGCTTCAGCGTATTCATGGAGTGGCCGCACCGGTATTTGTGATAAAAAAGAAAGAAAGAAGAAGAACGTGCCTCGTCGTGGAAAGAAGAGGAAGAGTGGGCATAGTTCAGTTGGTTAGAGCGTGTGTCGCTCATGAATACCAAAAGGAAGAAGAACGAGATTCGAGATTCCAAATAGAATGAGAGACCGAGGGTGTTTAGCACATTCCTCCAACAGAACTTCTCTGCATAAAAAGAGGAAGAACTCATCTTATTAGATAACTTTGAGAGCGTGTACATACTAGGGTAAGACCCATAAGAAAAAGGAAGAAAAATAAGGAGAGCAGAAAAGGATGATGAGGCCGAGAGAAGAGGCCGAGGTTAAAGATGAAGAAAGCCGAGGTCGAGGAGAAATCATAAGTTTGGGTTCAGCTCTGTAGCTCAGTTGGTTAGAGCGTATCTTTCTCATTAATATGCCGGGGTGAGAATAATAAAAGAAAGGAAGAGGATGCAAGAAAAGAAGAAAAGGGGTAAAAAAACATCGAGGCCGATGACCGAGGATGATGAGGAAGGAAGTCGAGGCTGATGACAAAGTGTAAGCTTGGGTTCAACTCAGATCGGATTTATAGCTCAGTTGGTTAGAGCGTATTTTACTCATCACGGTAAAGAAGAAGGAAAAGAAAAGTAAATAAAAAAATAAAAAAAATTGACACAAGCCAGAGCCAAGGCAATCTTAACGAGGCCAAGGCCAACCCATGAGGGAGACTGAGCAGAAGGCGTAAGTTTGGGTTCAACTAAGATCGAATTTATAGCTTAGTTGGTTAGAGTGTGTTTTACTCATCAACTGTCGGGATGAGATCTGTAAGAGATAAGAAAAGAAAATTCCACGTGGCGGAAGATCCAGTGAAGAAAACTGAGGCCGAGGAGAATCGCAAGTTTGATTCAGTTAAAATTGGATTTGTAGCTCAGTTGGTTAGAACGTATTTTTCTCAACATGTCGGGATGTGGCCCATAAGAGAGAATGAGAAAGCAGAAAAGAATGACGTGGCCAATCCCACGTGGATATTAATAAGAAAGGAAGATACAGCCAGAAGTACTTATGCTAAAAAAAAAGATTAGTATTTAATTCCGATAAGAAAGAAAATTGGTCAGAAGAAGGAGAAAAGAAGGAAGAGGATAAATCAAGAAAAGAAATGAGATAGCTTGGTTGGTTAGAGCGTGGAGTTTGGTTACCTGGATATTGAACGACGAAGATGAGGCTCCACACAGCCAAGGTATAGTAGCACGTTCCATTCATATGAGGTGTAGAAATGGAGACTCCACCCGGTTGGGGTGTAGAAGCCGAATACCTAGGATGATAATGAAGGAGGTCGAGGCCGATGACAAAGCATCGGTTCGGGTTCAACTGAGATCTCATTTGTAGCTCAGTTGGTTAGAGCGTGTTTTTCTCATCAACAGTAAACATGTCGGTGGAAGGTTTGTAAGAGATAATAATAAAAAAAAAAAGAAGAAGAAGCCGAGGCCGAAGGCCGAGGATAAAGAGGAAGGAGGCTGAGCAGAAAGCACGAGTTTATGTTCATCAAAATCTCATCTGTAGCTCAGTTGGTTAGAGCGTGTTCTTCTCACCAATTATAAATATGTCGGGGTTATTTGAAATGCCGAGACCGAGGTTATTGGGGAAGAGGCTGACCCTGGTGACGTGTAGCTCAGTAGGTAAGATTGTGTTCTTCTCATCAACTATCGGAATGATATCTATAAGGGAAAGGAAAAGAAAATCCCACGTGGCTGAACAGATATGCCGAGGCTAGGCAGAACCTATGCAAAAAAAGAGAGATCGGTGTTTAATACCGATAAGAAAGGAAATTGGTCAGTAAAAGGAGAAACGAAGGAAGAGGAGAAATTAAGAAAAGAAATGAGATAACTCAATTGGTTAAAGCGTGAGGTGTAGAAGCTGGGCTCCATCCATATGTGATGTAGAAATGAAGACTCTACTCGGTTAGGGTGTAGAAGACAACGTTGCATCCAGACGAGGCGTCGTAATTGATTTTACGCCCGAGGTATAGAAGCTGAGGCTTAACTCATGGTGAAGAGCTGATGCTCCATCTATTAAAAGGAAACGTAAACATAAAGCATAGTCAGTTAGAGCGTTTGAGGGCTGACCTTGCATGAAGAAAGAAATTGGTGAAGAAAAGAAGATAAGAAGTTAAGAAATGAAAAGGGATAGCTCATAAGGTAGAGCGTCTGATGATCGACTCTTCAGCAAAGAGTAAGAATTTTAAATTCAACGTAATTCGGATGAAAGAGCGAAGGTCCCACCTCGGCAATGGGTAGCTCCGTTGATTAGAGCGTTGCTACTAGCCATATCTATAGAAAACAACATCCAATTGGGATGAAGGTGACATAAAATAATATATTGGCGCAAAAGTGTAGTTTCGTTGATCAAATTGTTGCTATTAGCCATATTTGAGATTAAACATGGGAGAAGAAGTTGAAAAGAATTAAAGATAGCTCAATTGATTTGAGCGTAACGATTAAATTCATGCTGAGAACATAAAGGAAGCTGGCCGAGGTCATATGTTTAGCAGAGGTTGTATGCTAACATGAACTCCAAGTACTATCCAAAAAAACCTGAGGTCGAGGTCCGATGAAAGAGCAGGTGGTCAAGAAAGAAAGGAAAAAGAAATGACGATAAGAAAAAGATTGATCGGTATATAGCTCTGTTGATCAGAGGGTGTAATGGATAAGAAAAGTTGGTCAGTATATATAACTCAGTTGGTTAGAGCGTGTAATGGATCGGTTCCATCCAACTCATTTCCGAGGTCAAAAGAAAGGAGGAAAATACAAATAAGAAAAAGAAATGAGATAAGAAAAAGGTTGATCGGTATATAGCTCGGTTGATTAGAGGGTGTAATGGATAAGAAAAATTAGTCGGTATATATAACTTAGTTGGTTAGAGCGTGTAACGGATCGGTTCCATCCAACTCATTGCCGATGTCAAAAGAAAGGAGGAAAATACGAATAAGAATAAGACTTGGCAAAAGTAGCTCAGTTGGTTAGAGCATTAGATATCAACTACCAAGATTAGAGCAGAAAAGAAGAGGAAATTAATAAAAAAAAAACGCCGAGGCCGAGGTCTGATGAAGTAGGTACCCAAGAAAGAAAGAAAAAATAAGGAAAAGGTTGGTCGGTATATATCTTAGTTGGTTAGAGCGTGCAGTGGATGAGATTTCACATGAGAAATAAAGATTCCAGCTGAAGATGTGGAAGCCGAGGTCTCCATCCAGCTGGTACCGAGGATGAGATGCAAGGGGAGACCGAGGCTGAGGTCAGGATCTGAGGCCGATTAGCCAAGAAAGAAAGAGATCACAGGTCAAACGTGTAATTTCAAGAAGAAATAAACTAGCTTAGTTGGTTAGAGGGTGAACTGAAATGGGAATCTAACCTCATCTATTCGTCTATCCATCGGCAAAAGAGGAAAATCCAATCTCATCCATCCATCCATCGATGGTCGGATGTTTAACTCTAGAGGTCCACGTTATCTTCAAGAAGAAATAAGCTATCTCAGTTGATTAGAGCGCGGAATTAAAGGAAAACCCAACTTCATCTATCCATCTACCCATCGATGGATATGGAAAACCAACTTCATCTATCCATTTATCGGTCGTGGTGGAATGTTCTTCCCTCTTACCTCGGATTAAAGAGGTCACTTAATCTTCAATAAAGAAAGCATGTAGCTCAGTTGGTTAGAGCGTGGATTTAAAGGAAAATCCAATCTCAACCATCCATCAGTGGTTGTATATTCTGCCTCTTACCTCGGACGTCAGCGAAGGTCATGTAATCTTCAAGAAAAGAAAAAAAACATGGATTGAAAAATGGAAATCCGACCTCATCCATTGGAGATCAGATATTCGATCCTAATACCTCACAGATGTTCGGATACACTCCTCTTGGAGCGTGAAAAAGAAAAGAAAGAAAATAAGGGCAATCATATGCGATGGTAGCACAATTGATTAGCACGTAAATAGAGGAAAAGAGAAAAGAATACATAGCTCGGAAGGAAAGAACTCAAAATCATCGATAAAAAAAGGGGTTGCTCTTGCTAGCCTTGGCTCGGTTTCAATCCTCAAAGATATAAAAGGTTGGGTTTCTTACAGGGCAGTTGAGTAACACCTTATGCTGCTAAAAAAAGAAAGAAAGATATCTATATCGGTATTGCATGAGAATTTTATGGAAATAATGTATGGAAATTTATGGAAAATTATGGTATCGGAATTTTATGAAAATTTTGGTATGGGAATTTGTTGAAAATTATGGCATCGACATTCAAGGAAAACTATGGTGTTGTAATTTGTGGAAATTATGATATTACGCTATCGGTATCGGATTTTATGAAAATTTTGGTATGGGATTTCATGGAAATTATGGTATCAGTATTTGAGAATTTATTTCGGTATCGGATTTTATAGAAATTGTGGTATGGGAATTTATTGAAAATTATGGCATCGACATTCATGGAAAACTATGGTGTTGTAATTTGTGGAAATTATAATATCACGGTATCGGTATCGGATTTCATAAAAATTTTGGTATGGGATTTGGTGGAAATTATAGTATCGGTATTTGGGGATTTATTTCGGTATCGAATTTTATGGAAATTGTGGTATGAGAATTTGTTGAAAATTATGGCATCGGCATTCATGGAAAACTATGTAATTTGTGGAAATTACAATATCACAGTATCGGTATCGGATTTCATGGAAATTTTGGTATGGGATTTGGTAGAAATTATGGTATCAGTATTTGGGAATTGGTGGAATTATGGTATTAGTATTCGTAAAAATCATGATATTGAAAATTATGGTATCGGTATTTGGGAATTGGTAGAATTATGGTATCGGTATTTGCAAAAATTATGGTATTGAAATTCACTTCGGTATCGGTGGAATTATGGTATCGGTATTTGTGAAATTGGTGGAATCACGGTATTGAAATTTATTTTGGTATCGGTAAGGAAAAGACAAATTACATCATCGTATCATCATCATAAGCATCATCGTATCATCATAAGCATCATTATCGTATGCATCATCATTAACATCATCATTGGCATAAGAATTAGTAAAAATGAAAGGTATGGCTTGCAAGTAGAGCTCGGGGGCTCACAATGTGAATAATCTCTCAAATGGAAATGCAGCTCGGGGGCTCGCAATATGAATAATAAATGTATCTCGGGGGCTCATAATGGAATAATCTCTCTATGAGGGGAGAGAGCTCAGTTGGTTAGAGCGTTTTGCTCAAACACTCAAAGGGAGCTATTAAATACAAATGGGATTATATCAGCAACCTCTCCATGAAGAGAAATAGCTCGGCCGGTTAGAGCGTTTGACTCAAATACTCAAGAAAAAGCGGTTATCCCTTCAAAGGCTGGAATAGCTCGGGGGCTCACAATATGAATAATCTTAAATGGAACGAATGTCTTTTTCCAAGGCTGGAACCAAATGGAGTGGCTTAAATCAAATGGGATTAGATCGGCATGATCTTTCCAAATTTCGTAAGTTTGGAATTATATTAAAGTTATTACAATTAACTCAATTTTGTAGGGTGGAAAGAAAATAAAAATTTCAGAGTCCGTGTTTACACTTCGGGGGCTGAAGTTCTGAAAATTAGAGGAAAGAGCTCAGTTGTTCAGAGTATAGATGAAATCTCAAATCAATGAGAAGAGGATCGAAACACTTAAAGGGAAATAGAGAGAGAAAAGGCATTTGGGGAAATGAAAATAAAATATTTCAGGCAGATGCCGATGCTGAACTAGAGAAAGATTTTGGATGGAAAGCTGATGCAACTCTCCCACGAAAAATATCTCGGTTGGTCAAAGTATAGAGGAAAATCAGACCAATGTCTGAAGATGATAGGCCGATCACACTGCAAAGAGAGTTTCAGAATTTGACGCTCCATTTTGGGAGCTTGGGGGCTGAAGATAAGACTGATACCACATCTCGGGGGCTGAAGAAGGAAAGTTAAATCAAATTATCACACTTCAAGGAAAGATTCAAAACTGACACTCCATCTCAGGAACTTGGGGGCTGAAGATATGACCGATACCACATCTCGGGGGCTGAAGAAGGAAAGTCAAATCAAATGATCACACTACAAGGAAAGATTCAAAGCCGACATTCCATCTCAAGAACTCGGGGATGAAGATAAGGCCGAGATTATACCTCGGGGGCTCGGGGCCGAAGATAGTCCTATAAATATTCAATTGGAAGGAGATTCAGAAACTGAGACTACATCTCATGCACTCAAGAACTGAAAAAGGAATATCAAATCAAATAACTCGGTTGATTAAAGTAGGGAAGAATGTGTCAATCCCGATCGGACATCGAGGTTGAAATCAATGATCAGACAAAGTGAAGCAGAAAGAAGAAAATGTTTCTGACCACTACACATGTGCGACATTCACACAGATGGATAAGCAGATGGAAAGGGCTCATTCTGTATCAAAGTTCTAAGTTCTTACGATACTTTTTTTTCCTACATACGAGTTTTTACCACAGGGTTTTCTCGTATGGAGGTTTTTAACGAGGCTGATGGAATTTTAGAGCTCGGGTTCGAGATTGCTCCTTGTAGTTTTACACAAGGAGCAACCTCGGGGGCTACTGTTATGGGTGTTTATACCCCCATATAACGGCGTGATTTATACGTGCGGTACAACCAGGAGATAAGTTGAGGCTAAGGATAAGAGTGAGATTTGAACACACGCTGACGGGCCAATAAGCACAAGAAGTCGACACCGAGGATAAGGCCTCTGCTGACTTGGCAGAAAGCAGAAGGCAGACCAACACCAAGAAGGCAGAATTAAGTACCGATACCGAGGATAAGGTCGGCTCTCGGTATCGGCTATCAGGTATTACCTCGGTGCTAATCATCAGACCATCGGCCATCAGCTGATCAGCCCATCATATTACTATAGGTCCATCAGTATTATATTTCGACTATAGAAAAATACGCATCCTGCATGGAGACAACATATTAGGATCTCATCGTACCTTCCTGCAGATAAGATTCCCTTAGAAGGACACGTGGCAACATTTGGAAAATCAAAGGGGGACCATCTACAAAATATTTCCTATAAAGACAAGAAAAATATATGCAAGGACACGATACTTGGGTTCACAACACTTGGTGGGCAAGAAAGGAAAATATCATCTTCTCCATTCTACTTTATCTCTCTAGAAAACCCATCTTGTATTTTCTCTCTCTATAAACATCTCTAAATGTAAGGTGTTCTACCATGGAACCTGGAAATACAAATATCAATAATAAAGGATCAGGGCACCAATTTTATGGGGCGATGGAGAAAACTACTTGTTTGATGTGTCTGTTTTAGTGTCCGATTAATGGTTAATCTTAATCTAACCCGCTAAAAACGACCATCAACACTTATCATTATCTTAATGTTAAAATTATGTGTGTGGATGAGAGTATTCGGGTAGAGTCGAGGCAACACTACATAAGATTAATTCTTTTCCGTCGTTTAGTACTTAGATTATATGATTCTCTAAGAATGTTGAATTTACAACTAATGGAATGATATTTGGAACTTTCGACTCGGATACGATACTAGAACACTTTAGGTTGTGAAGGACTAGAATGCACTTATGATATAAATGTAATGTTTTGGATGAAGGAGTTCTTTGGAATAAAATCACGGGGCCATTTTATAGAATTCAAAGAGTTGTGGGCAAAAGGGTGTCTTGGATCGATTTGGACCCAATTAAAAGAGTTGGTAAAGACCTTATATTGACAACCCAAATAATTGTGATTTCTCAACCTGGATCCTACAATATACAACTCTCCAAACTTTGCTTACATCAAAAGTAATTCTTTCAAGGGTGAAAATACTAATCACAAAGTAAGAAACTACAATTATTTTCCTAACAAGTTACCACATTCTTTTTTCTTGTAATTACTTAAAGGAACTCACTAAATACACACCCTATTTTATTAAATACACACTCCTATTATTATATAATTAAATAATATATTTTTTAAAAGTCTAAATAATCCTTAACTATTAAGTTACATATATATTAAATTATATATTTAATTTCATGTTTGAAATTTCACTCAACCCCTATCAGATACTTCAACAACCAACCCCACATACCATGACGATGAATGCCATTTTTAAGAAGTAATATTGATGTTTTAGTCTTCGTATCTCTCAATAAACAAATCAATATTCGTATCCTTAAAGTGCATTTGGATCAATCACTATATCTTGAAACATGATCTTCCTTTGCTATCGGGATGGATTCGAAGACGATTCCGCCATATTTGAATGTCTTCTTTTTTCTTTTTTTCTCATTCCAGATTAATGAATTCCTCAATTTAAAAATTCAAAAGTCAATTGAACCTTCAAATCATTCGAATTTATTATTGGAAAACAAGGTAATTAAACATTAAATAACAAAAAATTCTATTTCCAATTAATAATATAAAATAAATATTGAGGCATCAGAGATAAGGGTAGGGTTATAGCTAACTCATGAATCGAATCGGTTGTTCATGAATTGATTTATACCATTTAAATTTTCACAAATTGAATTGTGGCATTTGAATCCCAGCAAATGTCACAATTCGTTGTGTTTGCATAGAAAAGAAAATTGTAGCCTGTAATTTTAGAATACATATTATTTGGTGATAACTGTGTTTAATTAATTTTAATCTTAAAAAGGGTAATTTTGAAATTTTAGGGGTGTGTATATAATAAAATTTAAAAATATAAAATTGGAAGTTGGTATGCATTTAATGAAAGGTGTGTATTTAATAAGAAGGGGGAGTGTATTTAACAATACTCTTATTTAAATTGCAGAATTTATGTACTGCATGTAGACTTTTTTTCTTCTAATTTAGAGATTAATACCGATTTAGTCCCGTATCTTTAGCCATGGTCATTTTTGATCCCTTATCTTTTGAAATTTCTTGATTTAGTCCCATAATTTAATTTGGGGACGATATCGTCTCGTATCTTGCGGATATGCTTTGATTTAGTCCCAAATTTTGAGAAATGCTCGTAAATAGTCCCAAATTTTAGAAGTTTCGAAAATTTTTGCTAAGAAGCTACCTCACCTTTTGCTATTTCCAAAATTTTGAAAATATAATCATTTTAAGCCTCTATATACTCAATTTCACCCCAAACATTCATTATTCTTTCAGTTTTCAAAATAGACCTAGTCCATTACGACCATATCAAGCCCAACATGCTTCCGTACATTAATTAAAAAATATTAATATTTTAAGTTGCTCCTTAGAGCCAACCACGTGCCCCGCAGTGTGATGGTTCGATCCTATTCCTTTAGCGGACCTCACCACAACACTGGTTCATTTCCTACACCGGGTGTACAGGATACTACTACTATTTTTCATCGAAAAGTATGGAGATTTAAGGTTGCATAAAATGGAAGGTTACATGTGGGCAGAAGCCCCAGATTATTTATTTATTGAATGGAAATATTATTACACACTCATACTACTTGAAAAAGAGGAGAAGACTCCTCTAGCTACCTATGGTAGCTGAAATAGAAAAACTCGTACCAGAAAAGAAAGGAAACTAATACAATATTTATTTAGAGAAAAAATAGAGGGGAATGGTCGATGCCTTCTGCTTTCTCAAAACTCCTATTTATAGAGGCCTTCGGACTTGAAATCCGGATTTGAAAGTCTTAATCCTTCGTGATGTCACTGCTTACGTACCATACTTGCGTCAGCACTTACGTCATCTACATTGGATGCCAACTTTAGCAGCTGTCTGATTCCTTTTCTGCCTCGGTTGCCTTCTTGTGGGTCCTCTTTCTTGTTGGTCGCATGCAGCTTACCCTTTCCGAAAGGTCATCTGGCTCTTGCTTTTTTGAAGAGTCATTTGTCTTCCATGGTACTTGAAGATTCTCCTGGCTCTTGGGTGTTCTGAAGAGACTTTACCCTTTTTTTCCACGTGTCTCCTTTGCTGGAAGGGGTTCAACAATTCTGATTCCTCCTATGCACAGTCTTACTTCTTTTCCAAATTCTGATTCCGTTTGGGATGACCAGCTCGAGCATATCTTGTTTGTCCATTACCCAAAGTGGGCCATGTTACAGTATTTTCGATGGTTTTGTTTACTCATCGGTATCTTGTTTTTCCAATGAAACTCCTGTTTGTCTTCGAATCCTCTTTCTACAAATCCTGTCTTCTTTCCTGTTAAGGTGTTTAACAGAAAAGACCCATTTATGGAGTTGTGTTCGAACTTGAAGGGGAACTTCACCTGAACCATTATTCTTCAGTAAAAGCAGAAACCAAGACTGGTTCCTTTCCAGAAGACTCCTTGACTTGTTTGATGCTGAAATATCAGGTTTTCATAGCTTGATAAAATGAAAGGCCTCGTGGTTACCTTTCCCGACTGGTTCTGGAGCCGCACTAGTGAAGTAAAGCTTAAATACATCTCTTCTGTATAGAGTTGTGTTGTTTTCCCATGCCTTAAAAAACTGTTTTCCCTGAGAAGCTTGATGCAAAAGTATATATTGAAGCTAGCGCCCCGAAATAATACCATTGTTTTACATCATTTGGATTTTAGCCTTCTCGTATTCAAATTTGGGGATATTTCCCATATATATCTTGTTTTTCCAATGAAACTCCTGTTTGTCTTCGAATCCTCTTTCTGCAAATCATGTCTTCTTTCCTGTTAAGGTGTTTAACAGAAAAGACCCATTTATGGAGTTGTGTTCGAACTTGAAGGGGAACTTCACCTGAACCATTATTCTTCAGAAAAAGCAAAAACCAAGACTGGTTCCTTTCCAGAAGACTCCTTGACTTTGTTTGATGCTGAAATATCAGGTTTTCATAGCTTGATAAAATGAAAGGCCTCGTGGTTACCTTTCCCGACTGGTTCTGGAGCCGCACTAGTGAAGTAAAGCTTAAATACATCTCTTCTGTATAGAGTTGTGTTGTTTTCCCATGCCTTAAAAAACTGTTTTCCCTGAGAAGCTTGATGCAAAAGTATATATTGAAGCTAGCGCCCCGAAATAATACCATTGTTTTACATCATTTGGATTTGAGCCTTCTCGTATTCAAATTTGGGGATATTTCCCATATATATCTTGTTTTTCCAATGAAACTCCTGTTTGTCTTCGAATCCTCTTTCTGCAAATCATGTCTTCTTTCCTGTTAAGGTGTTTAACAGAAAAGACCCATTTATGGAGTTGTGTTCGAACTTGAAGGGGAACTTCACCTGAACCATTATTCTTCAGAAAAAGCAAAAACCAAGACTGGTTCCTTTCCAGAAGACTCCTTGACTTTGTTTGACTCCCTGAGAAGCTTGATGCAAAAGTATATATTGAAGCTAGTGCCCCGAAATAATACCATTGTTTTACATCATTTGGATTTGAGCCTTCTCGTATTCAAATTTGGGGATATTTCCCATATATATCCACCCGGCATTTCTCCGGTCAGATTCCTTGTTTGGTGTTTAATTTCTCCCAACTGGCCTGGTACTTCTGTCAATAAGAGAAATCAGCTAAGTTAATATCAACCTTAACAGTGTCCGTCATAGGCTTAAGGTTGATCTCTCCCTCTTTAACCCAGAGGTGTTGGGTTGACTCGTCGACTCTAGATTGGACTCAAGAGCCTCAATTTTTCCTTGGACCAGTTCTTCCTTTGGAAGTTCCAGTTTATGACTCATGCTAAGGGTACTTGAATCCCTTGCTCTGGGTTTAGAGCCTCATTCTCGACTACTCTCCTTTTGTCGATTGCTATTGCTATCAACAGCCCGGAGGAGTGGCTCTCATAATGAGTCGAATAGGCTCGCATTATTGCAAATACAATCTCGTATGCGATTGGACACTTTGGTCCGATCACTTTCTTGTATTCTTCCAGCACGCGTTGCATTGAGTGCTAGATTCTTGAATTCCCTTTGGTGTAATTCAAGGTTGTCCATCAGGTGCCTTGAAACAGTTAGGATAGAGTATATTTCAGCTCCCTCCATCTCCACTTTCATTTGTTAATGCATGATTCATGCTTTCATTATCATGCATCCTCCATTATAATTTGTCACCACTAACACTTAGTTCATGATAGAATAACATTCATCCCTCCATTACAATAATAAGCGACAACTCACTATGCACTCCATCAATTTCAATCTTGCAGCTGACTGTCATGCTTTTTGCAAAAAAAATAGCTTGTCGGAATGCTGTATCGCAGCCACCGGGTTCGCAGCTTCACCGTCCACTTGTCAGAGAATCACTTCTCGCCAGAGTCCCATCGTGAAGCTTGCTCAAAGAGACGCTGTGGCTCTCGGAATACACGTTGCCAGAAACTCATGCCGGAGCTTCTCACGTCTCCCATTTTCTGTCAAAACACCCACAGCTAATATCGGCGACATTGAATCCGTGCATCAGCCAGCTGGGAACTTTATTGCCAAAACCTGCAGCCGACAACACTGTACTCACCTTGCCGTCGGTCAGTTTCCTGTAAGGTGATCGTCGTCAAGACATCACAACTGGTTGGATTTGAAGAAAGTCCACTTCTCAGCCTTAATTACCAACAATCTTTGGCGATATCGCACAACAAAGATGAGACTGCTATCGACTTTCATTGCTAACCCACAACTGGCCTGCGACGTGCAGCTTTCCGACAGGCGTGCTGAACACCAGCGACAAACCATGTCAACAGTCGTCGTCTGCCTTGCTTCCAGCCATACGATATCCCATCATGAGACTGATCTGGCCACCCGCTATTGGCTTCAATATCGGCAACAGGTACTAGTTGTGCGCTCTCAACAAGCATCCGCAAAAATCCTGAGCCACATCTCTGATCTCCTCAGTCCCCGCACCAGCTACCATCCGCAAACAACACCCTGGCAACCCATGATCCGGTGAGAATCTTAGCGCGACCCACGCACGGTGGCTGCAAGGTGTCGTGCGCCCCATGAACGGTAGAACCCCATACCCGTGTGCCAACCCCAGCCCACGCCCGACTTCTCTACACGCCAAGGCGCTCGGCGTCCAGCAACATCACACGGTGATGTGCATGCCAGCGTGCCATTTATCCTCTCCAGTGCTTAACCGGGCGCCTTGCCGTGTGCTTTAACAAGCGCTACGCTCGTCAATCCACCCGCCAGGCTGCCCAATTTTGTTGTTCCAGCACCCGAAAACACCATCTCCAAGCGTGATGATTTTCGATCGATTTTTGTGAACTCCATCACCATCAATAAACAGATATGATACAGGGTATATTACACATAGGGATACTCATGGATTATGCAGTAAAACCAAAATCCTTTCCTCATGCGATTCCTTTACGGAAAACACATAAACCCTGCCTAACGTGTCACGTTTGGCCTTAGAACCTATGCCCTGATACCAATTGTTGGCATTAAGGATCTTTTGACAAACGTGAACCTTTAAAACTTCAAATAATTCTACTGCAGCGGAAGTAAAAAAAGCAGAATTACCTGATGTAGAGAATGAACAGTGAACGACCTTCAGGTCTTCTATTGTATTTCTAAGCCTCTCTTTGACGTTGTGTGGGCAACGATCACCAAGGAGAACTCAATCTGCAGTCCTCTCACTCTCACCACGATTGTCCACTCTCATCATGATTGAGGACGTGAGTTGTGTAATTGTTGTTAGTGAAGGGGCTGCTATATAGACTACAACAGGGACCAGGAAGAGAAATTAGGGTTTCGGTTTCCCATTGGCTTAAGTATCCAAGTTTAGCCCCAAACTTATACTTAAGTCAAATATTAATAAATCATTCCACTAAAGAAATATTATTGAACTGCCACCCTATTCCCAAATTATGTTTATGAGCTCCTTCTTATTATGAGCCCGTTAATCTCTCCATCTTTAATATTCAATGTCCATTAATTAATAAAGATACTGACAACTCCATTAATTAATATATTTACCGATAGTAGTACCACTCAACCTTATTATCATGTCGGAATAAATCCTCCTGCAGGGTTTACATGATAAACATTATGAGCTCCTCAAGGGGACATCATCAACCAATTCCGTTAGGACACAGATTCCTTCTACAATCAACATCACACCATAGAGACAATATTATCTCCTAATTCACCGAGCATATTGATTTAACTATTAAATCTCACTGATTGATGAATTAAAGAAATAAATATTGGCTTACATGTCGAGGTTATTGTATAGGGATTAAGAGTACGAACTTCCATAATAACATATATCAAGTTCTATTATATAGTCAGTATAAACCGAACAATCTCAATTGTGGTCCTGCTCAATACTCTCAAAGTGCACTAGTGTAATTTTATAGTCAAGACAGACTAATGCCAAATTACACTACAACCATACCGATAGATAGTCCTCATCTATCTCAATTGTGAACATCGGTTTATACTTTATAAAGAGATGATAATATGATCTTCCGTGTAACGCCGCACACCATATTTTCTACAGAATAAAGTAAATGGACTTTTGCAACAACATTATTATTGAAAATGTTTGATCACATGATTCTTATTTAAAAAATTATCAAAACATTGTTTATACAAAAAGCTAGACTTTTAGTATACAATCCAACACACGGAGCATCCTTCATCTCTTTCTCAGGATAAGTCTTTGAGACTGCGAAAACCTTTTTAATATCCACCATCAATATCCTTTCATCAAGAAAATAATCCTTGATGATCTTAGCAGCATCATCACAGTGCTCCTTCATCTCTAGACGCGACAGGTGGTCGGCTAAGACCTTCTCACTCCCCTTCTTATCACGAATCTCCATGTCAAACTCCTGAAACAAGAGAATCCATCTGATTATCCTCTGCTTTGCATCCTTCTTAGCCATCAAATATCTGATAGCTGAGTGATCATTGTACACCACAGTCTTCATGTCTACCAAGCAAGGTCGAAACTTATCGAAGACATACACCATCGCTAAGAATTCCTTCTCGGTCACATTGTAATTCTTTTGAGCAGAATCGAACGTCTTACTTGCATAGTATATGACATGAAACTTCTTTTCTCTCATCTACCCCAACACGACTCCCAAAGCAGTTTCACTAACATCACACTCCAGCACAAAAGGCTGAGTTCAATCTGGAGTAATAAGTATTGGAGCAGTTATCAATGCATCCTTAAGAACCTGAAAAACATGTAAGCATATGTCATCAAAATCAAATTTCACATCCTTTTCAAGTGACCTGGACAGCGGTTTTGAATATTTGGAGAAATATTTAATAAATCTCCTATAGAATCCCGCGTTTCCCAAGAATGACCGGACTCCTCTTTCATTAATGGGCTGTGGAAGCTTCTCAATTGCTACTACCTTGACCCAAGACTATCCAGTCTCTCACCATGAAATGATATTTCTCCTAGTTCAAGACAAGGTTAGTCTCTTCACATCTCTCCAAGACCAAAGACAAGTTAGACAGACAAGAGTCAAAAGAAGAACCAAAAATAGAAAAATCATCCATAAATACTTCCATAACTCTTTCAATTAAACCCTCAAAAATAGCCATCATACACCTTTGAAAAGTCACAGGTGCATTACATAAACCAAAGGGCAACTTCCTAAAGGCAAAAGTGACATAGGGGCAGGTAAATGTAGTCTTTTCCTGAACCTCCGGTGCAATCATTATCTGATTGTAACCAGAGTATCCATTCAAGAAACAATAAAAATCATAACATGCAAGTCTATCCAACATCTGGTCCATAAAGGGCAAAGGAAAGTGATCCTTACGTTTGTTTTCATTCAATTTTCTATAATCAACACAGACATGCCACCCCGTAAGTACCCTAGTAGCAAGCACTTCACCATCATCAAACATAATAACAATCATTCCCCCCTTCTTAGCTACCATATACAAAGGACTCACATAGGTATTATCACTAATAGGAAAGATAATTCCTGCATCTAACCAAGTAAGCACTTGTTTCCTAACAACCTTTTGCATAACAGGGTCCAACCTTCGCTGATGCTGCACAGAACATTTATTTTCATCTTCAAGCCTTGTCTTATGCGTGCAAAAAGCAGGATTAATTCCTTTCAAATCATCTATTGTCCACCCTATTGCAGACTTATGCTTTCTCAAAACAGCTAACAGTTTATCAAGTTCACTTTTAGATAGAAAAAAAGTTACAATTACTAGAAAAGTGTTATTCTCCTCCAAATAAGCGTACGTGAGATGCTCTGGAAGTGGCTTGAGCTCGGTCTTCTTTTCCTCCTCACTGCTGTCCCCTTCAACACGAAGAGGCAAATATTGTTTTGTCCACAGAACTTCTTCCACTGCTGAGTCTTCTTGCTTGTACCTGCTCTCATCAAGATTAAGTAAGATTTCAAGAAAATCAATGGCAAGCTCATTAGACAATTCATCAAGTAAATTATCATTAGTAGTAAGTAAAGTAAGAGATTCACGGATGCATGTTTCAACAGGATCCTTAGATAGGATAAAAGGCAAGTCATCCTCCACGATCTCCTCTACTACTTCTACAAAAGTGTAATGCTGCTCTTCTGCTGGCCACTGCATCGCCTTGTTCAAGGAGAAGATAATTTCTTTTTCATTGAAACTAAGCCTCAACTCTCCTTTGAACACACCAGTTGCAAGGAATGGACGCCCCAAGTTCAGAAGCGTTCTATCCTTGTTATCCTCCATAGCTAGAACTAGAAAATCCACAGGATAAACCAAATTCGATACATTTACTAGCACATCTTCAATAACTCTCTTGGGATATGTCAACGACCTATCTGTTAACTGTAAGGCAACAAATGTAGGCTTCAATTCCCCCAAACCAAGCTTCTTGAATAGCGAGAAGGGCATCAAATTTATACTGGCTCCAAGATCTCATAATGTTTTCCTCGCTGGTCCTTTTCCAATCTCACAAGGTATGATGAAGCTTCCAGAATCCTTCAACTTTTCTGGCAGCTTTCTCTAAATCATTGAGCTACAATTTTCTATCAAGTTCACTGTTTCCACATTGTTCAGGCTCCTTTTCCTGGAGATGAGTTCCTTAATGAATCTTGCATAGTATGGCATCGACACCAAAGCCTCGGAAAAAGAAATAGTGATATGGATATTCCTCATTACATCAGCAAACTTTCTGAACTTCTCATCTAGGCTTTTTGACAAGAATTTCTGAGGAAAATGAATTGGTACCTTTGTGATCGGTAATCCCAAACTATCTTTCTTGAATACCACTTCTGTTTCTCTCAGTTTCTTAGCTTTCTGCCTTTTTTTATCAGTGATTTTCAGATCAGACTGACTCTGTACAGAATTTGTACGCGCTGAAAAACCTGAAGGACAGCTCGCTGGTTCACTCGGCTCGAGCGGTATACAAACCTGGCTGAATGGGGCATTATTCGAACCAGAGAAACCTTCTGAACTGGCCTGGACCCCACTCGGGTGGCCCTATTACATCTCTATTTCATTCTGCTTCTGTTCTGTTTCATTCTGCCTCAGTTCTGTATCATTCTGCACCAGTTCTAGACCTTTATATTGCTTCTCGAACCTCATAGTGATCGCATTTCCACTCTCCTTTGGGTTGATTTCTGTATCCCAATGAAACTTCACTTTTCTGAAACTACACTTGCTGCTGATTCACTATAGTGGAGATCTATCCCATGGTATATGACAAATCTCAAAACTACTTGTTCACTTCCTCATTCTGTTTGGTCATATTCGAGTCCATGAGAACAATGCAGTTATTGATCTTGTTTATGTCAGCATCATTCTTCTTCATATATCTTGCTAACACTTCATCATTACCGGTCTTCCCTTCTTCAGTTTTGGCACCATGGTCAAACTTAGGAGGATATGGAACTGCATTATTAGTATTTGAATAAGAGAAGTTCTCATGCCTCTGATTCTGCCAATTGCCTTCTTGATTACTAGGACCTCCCTCTTGGTTATTCCTGTTAGATTGTATACTAAAAGCCTAACTTTTGTATTGAACGATGTTTTAACAATTTTATTTGAAATGAGAATCATTTGATCAAACGTTTTGCATATTATAAATTGTTTATTTATTTTTTTGTGCAAAAGTTCTTTTACTTTATACTGCAGATAATATGTTGTGCGACAACACGCGGAATATCATATTATCGGTTTCCTTATAAAATATAAACAGATGCTCACAACCAAGATAGGCAGAGACTATCTATCGGGATGGTTGTAGTGTGATTTGGTATTAGTTTGTCTTGACTATAGAATCACATTAGTACACCTTGTGTGTATTGAGCAGGACCACTTAAGATCGTTCGACTTGTACTGTCCATACAAGAGAACTTGATCTCAGTTATTATGGATGTTCGTGCTCTTAATCCCTATACAATAACCTCGACATGTTAGGCAGCATGTATTTTTTTATTCAACAATGGGTGAGATTTACATGTATTAAATCAACAAACTCGATGAGTTGGGAAGTAGTGTTGTCTCTATGGTGTGTTGTTGATTGTAGAAGGAATCCATGTCCGACATAGGTTGATGATGTCCCCTTGAGGAGCTCATAAGGATTATCATGTAAATCTTGCAAGTGGATTAATTTCGGCATGATAATAAGGTTGAGTGGTACTACTCTCGGAAGAGATATTAATTAATTTGAGTTGTCAGTAACTTAATTAATTAATGGACATTGTATATCTTAAACATGGGGAGACTGTCGGGCTCATAATAAGAAGGAGCCCAAAATGTAATTTTGGGATTGGAAAAGCAGTGCAGTAATAATATTTTATTAGACTATATTATTATTATTGGACTTAAATATAAGCTTTGGGCTAAGCTTGGATACTTAAGCCCAATGGAGGCCTAACCCAATTTCTCCTCCTAGTCCTTGCTATAGCCCAATATAAAAGTCATCTCAGCTTCTTGATACCCTAGTTCATGTGCCTCTTTTGACGTAAAGGAAGAGAGAGAAGCAAATTGAGAAGATCTGTTGCCCACACAACATCAGGATTGGACTTGGGTCATACAGTGGAAGATCAAGAGGTAGTTCTCTGCAACTATTCATCATCTACATCAACCCTGAAAAAAGGTAAACTTTAATTATTGCTTTCGCTGTTAATGTTTACATGAATTCCTAACGGATCACGCTGAGTCAAACCATCGATAGCCAACAATTAGTATCAGAGTGTTGGTTTCGTGGTGAAACGTGAGACGTTAGGTAGGATTTTCGTGCTATAAGTATGTTTAGTTGTTGTATTGAAAGCATGATTTTAGGGTTTGTATAATTTTGAATTATCCTTGAAACTCTATGTGTATTATTTGCTGGATATTGTTGTTTTGTGATACGTGGACATCACACACACACTCGACTGCACGAAGAAAGGCCTTGGCGAAGGCTGGACCATTGTCATACGACCGCGACGGGATGGAGGCCTGATGGCTGTCGGGCCAACGATGATGGCGATCAGAGTGATAAAATCGAGAAGACCGATGCATTGCTGAACCAGCGCGTCCATGCTGTCTATCGGAGGCAGCACTTTGCCTACTCAATACGACCTGCTGCGAAGGACGCCGCTATTGATGGAAACTTCCTGGTGGAAGAGCGTGGTTCGCGGCGAGTCTCTTCCAGTTTCGACCAAGTTCCAGGCGTGTTCTCCATATTTGTAGCGAGTCGTTCGTTGATGAGGGCGTGTCATAGGCGGGCTGCTGCTTGGCGGTGCTGTAGAGCGTCGCATCAAGGATCGACAGACGCTGCTGACCGGCGATATGGGCGGATCAGACTGGTTTTGGGCAGGTTCCCTGGTGTTTCCGACCAAGCTCAGCCTGCTTCCGAGCGAGCTTTATGCTTTTTCGGACGGGTCTGTACGGTTCCCAGGTGCGGTTGTCTTCCTACCATTCAGGTTTGTTGAGAGACACGACTGATGATCGGTGGTATCTTGGCATCGACTGTAAACAACTCGTGGAGGTAATCGTCAATTAGTACCGGAAGGCCATGTATTGCAGACGTTTAGTGCTCTGCAAGTTGGAGGATCCGGCGTATCCATGGCATCTTCCAGGCGGTATGATGGAATACCAAGCATGTTGTTTCCGACGTAGCGTGATAGGCTGGCGGCTCATTTCCGAAAGGCTGGCGGCATGACTCCGGTGGGCTGACGATACCACCACCGAGAATAGTGGCACCAAGTCGTGGCGGTGATCGATGGCGCTGGGATAACTCTTTGCGGCTGGGAGGAAACAGGGTTGCAGCTCCCTTGTTGGGCCATATTTTCTTAATGGGCTAGTTTTTTTACATGGGCTTTCATCCAAATAGTTGTGCAAGTTAAATATCTGGATTTTTATGGGATGTTCCTTTATGCAATTGCAGCTTTGGGCCAGCCGGGCACATTTACTTGATCCAATCCATTTATGCACTTAATTCCTGAAATATATAACTTGTTTAATTGTTTTATTTGATAATTAATTCTTATATATGTGGCATATTCTATGTGATTTATTTTTTTTAATTACTTAAAATAGAAGCATGGTAGGTTGTATATTTTATTACTAAATATTATATGCATGTTAAAAACCATCGGTGTTTAAATAACTAAGTGGGATATGAGATTGGTAAATAATTCATACGGCCTCCATTATTGGTTTGTAAGTGATGTGAGTAAACCTGCATGTTGGCAATAGGCCTTCCTCCACAACGGATGAGTTTATTCACAGGTCACTGGTACAAACTTCCTTATGATGATCGTAGGAAGTTATCCAAGCGCGTGTGTACTTCTTCAACTGTAAGGCACATAAGCTTGCGTAATGGACTTGTGGTCAAATAATGGTACACACTTAGGTGTAAATAATAAGTATCCTCCCCAACGGAGTCACTGCTATTATTTTCATGGCTAAAAAGGAATTGACAATTAATTATTTTATCATAAAGTTAGATTGATATATGAAATTAATGGGTAAAACCTTCTCTTGTAAATGTTCGGGTTTGTATATGTCCATACTAACGTGGCATGTAAATCCACGGTACTTGAGATGTTGGTGAATTTTATTTTATATTGTTTTGAGGGATTCAATATAAGTTGATAAATTCGAAGTGTTTGATCTGTTTATTTATTTATGATTCTCAGGATTTTCAAATGGCACTCAACTCACTTTCTGTTATACTTAAAGAGCACAAACTTACTGGCACTAATTATGTTGACTGGAAATGGAACATGAACATTGTTTTAACTACAGAAGATTATATCTTTGTTCTCACTGAGGAATGTACTCCTGGACCTACTGATGACTCTACCGAAGAGCAAAGAGTTGCTTATAGTAGGTGGGTTAAAGCTGATAGGATGGCTAAGTGCTATATTTTGGCTTCTATGTCAAATGTGCTTAAGACTCAGCATCAAGCTATGGACACCGCCTATGATATGATGCATAATATTAGGGAATTCTTCGGGCATCAGAGTTGTCTTGCTAGGTCGAAGGGCATGTCTGTTCTAATGAACACCAAAATGGCTGAGGGCACTCCCTTAAGGGAGCATGTCCTTAGAATGATGGGCCAGCTCAATGAGTTGGAAGTTCTTGGAGCTGAAATCGATGAGGAAACCCTGATCGATATCATTCTCCAAAGCTTGCCTAGGAGTTTTGAGCAGTTTCGCCTGAAATACGGTATGAACAAACATTTGTACACGTTGGCGGAACTTCTGATAGAACTTGTAGCGGCGGAAGAACTGTTTTGGTCTACCTCCTCAGGTTCATGTTGCTAAAAATGCTGCTCATCCTAGGCCGAAAGGTTGTAGGAATAAGAAGAAGTAAGAAAATTCAGCACTGGTGAACTAAGTGAAAGTAAAGGCTGGTGCGGTCAAGAAGCCTAAAGGTAAGTGCTTCAAATGCAAGTAGCCGGGACACTACAAGGCTAACTGCCCTCTTCTGAAAGGGAACAGGAATGGTAAGTCTTATATACTGGTTGTTGAATCGTGTTTAGCGGCGATATCTACTGACACTTGGTGTGTAGATACGGGAGCGACTGACCATGTCTGCAATTCTTTGCAGGGGTTCCACCAAACCCAACAGTATAGTGATAGAGAGATTACCATACTCATGGGGAATGCTACAAGAGTAGCAGCTGTCGCATTGGGAGACGTTTATTTATTTTCAATAAGAATAAAACTCTTGTTTTGAGAAATTGTCTTTATGTACCTCATTTTAGAAATAATTTAATTTCGGTTTCTAAATTGTTTATGGATTGATATTCTATTTCTTTTAATGACAAGGTTGTTATAAAAAAAGATAAAATTATTATCTGTGATGGTGCATTGATAGATAATTTGTATACTCTTAATCCAATTTCTCCCACGGTACAACAATTTGAAACGAATGATACATCTACTAATAAGAGAAAAGAACCTTCTAAAATGAACCAAACATATCTTTGGCATCTAAGACTAGGTCATATTGACTTGAGTAGGATTCAAAGGTTGATAGCTGATGGACCTCTGAGTTCATTAATAGTGGAAAATTATCCAACTTGCGAATCCTGCTTGGAAGGAAAAATGACCAAAAGGCCTTTTAAGGCAAAGGGGTATAGAGCCAATGATCTGTTGGAATTGGTTCATTCTGATTTATGTGGTCGTATGTCTGTCCAGGCAAGAGGAAGTTATGAATATTTCGTCACTTTCATTGACGACTATTTTAGATACGGATATATTTATTTGATGCACCACAAGTCTGAGTGCTTTGATAAATTCAAAAAGTACAAGGCTGATTTAGAAAAGCAACTTAGAAAATATATCAAGACACTACGATCTGATCGTGGTGGTGAATACCTCTTGGAAGAGTTTAGGAATTATTTATCGGAAGAAGGGATTAAATCCTAATTGTCTACACCGGGAACACCCCAGCAGAATGGTGTAGCGGAAAGAAGGAATATGACTCTTATAGAAATGGTAAGATCAATGATGAGTTATTCGGAATTACCAAATTCATTTTGGGGATACGCCTTAGAAACAGCGGCTTACATTCTTAACCTAGTACCTTCTAAATCAGTAGCTTCCACACCCATTGAATTGTGGACTAAGCGAAAGCCTAGTCTGAAACACTTTCGGATTTGGGGCGCTCCGACACATGTGTTGAAGACGGATACTGATATGTTAGAGTCACATACGGAAGTTTGTCTATTTGTAGGATATCCTAAAGGAACGATGGGTGTTTTGTTTTATAATCCAACGGACCAAAAGGTAATCGTTAGCACGAACGCCAGATTTTTGGAAGAGGATTATGAAATGAACCACAAACCCATGAGTAAAATTGTACTAGATGAAGTAAGAGAGGAAACACCAAATATAATACCAACTGTACAAGAGCATATACCACAGGACACTGCACCACGTGTCACGCCTGATAAACAATTGCCTGCGGAGCCTTCTCATAGTGGGAGAGTTGTGAGACAACCGGATAGATTCATGGGATTGGGAGAGTCATCTGACTTGGTCCCAGGTGAACTTGAAATTGACCCATGGAATTACAACGAGGCACTGCAAGATAAAAATGCTCAATTATGGCAAAACACAATGAAATCTAAAATAGAATCCATGTATTCTAATCAAGTCTGGGAGCTTGTAGATCTACCCGATGGTGTAAAAGCTATTAGATGCAAGTGGATCTATAAAAGAAAAAGAGAAACTGACGGTAAGGTGGAAACCCATAAAGCAAGGCTTGTGGCTAAAGGATATACTCAGAAAGAAGGAATCGATTATGAGGAAACCTTCTCGCCTGTGGCCATGCTTACGTCAATCTGGATTCTTTTGTCTATTGCTGCTCATATGGACTATGAGGTATGGCAAATGAATGTCAAGACAGCTTTCCTAAATGCAAGTCTTGAGGAAAACATCTATATGAAGCAACCAAAAGGATTCATTGAAAAGGGCGAAGAACATCTTGTGTGCAAGCTTAAAAGGTCCATTTATGGATTGAAACAAGCTTCAAGATCACGGAACATCCGTTTTGATGAAGTAATCCAGTCATATGGATTTAGTCAATGTCCGGATGAATCATGTGTGTTCAAGAAGTGTGACGGAAATATAGTGGTATTTCTTGTAATCTACGTGGATGATATTCTACTCATTGGAAATAATGTAAAGGTATTGTCAGGCGTAAGAGTATGGCTGTCCAAGCAGTTTGAAATGAAGGTCTTAGGAGAGGCCGGACAATTCTTGGGATCAAATTAATAAGGGATCGCAAGAGAAGAATTTTGTGCTTATCCCAAGCTTCATATATTGATACAATCCTGACTCGTTTTAGCATGCAAGATTCCAAAAGAGGTTTTCTACCTTTCAGACATGGAATACCTCTATCTAAGGAAATGTTTCTAAAGACACAATAGGAAATAGAGGCAATGAAGCTGGTCCCTTATGCTTCGACAGTAGGAAGCCTCATGTATGCTATGCTATGAACAAGACCGGATATATGTTATGTCGTAGGCATGGTCAGTAGGTATCAAAGTAATCCAGGACAAGGGCATTGGACTGCGGTAAAGCATATTTTAAAGTACCGGCGAAGGACTAGGGATTATGTGCTGATTTACCAGGCAGATACTTTGTTACCTTTGGGTTACACTGATTCGGATTTCCAGTCAGATAGGGATGCTAGTAAATCCACCTTGGGTTATGTGTATACTCTTGGAGGAGGAGCCATAATATGGAGGAGTGTAAAGCAGAAATGCGTTGCAGACTCTAACATGGAAGCTGAATATGTAGCAGCCTCTGAGGCAGCTAAAGAAGCAGTATGGCTTAGGAACTTTTTAATGGACTTGGATGTGATTCCTAATTTGCCTAAAGCGACCACAATTTATTGTGATAACAATGGTGCAGTGGCAAACTCGAAGGAACCACGAGCCCATAAGACGAGTAAACACATTGAGCGCAAGTGCCACCTGATACGAGATATCATTAAAAGAGGGGAGGTCGTTGTTTCTAAGATTGCATCAGAGGATAACCTGACTGATCCTTTTGCTAAGAGCCTTCCAGTGAAAGCATTCGATGGGCATGTAGAAGGAATGGGGATTAGATGCATGTTAGCAGATATGACAGCGTAGTCTTTCAGTATAAGTGAGATATTGTTAGATTGTATACTAAAAGCCTAGCTTTTGTATTGAACGATATTTTAACAATTTTATTTGAAATGAGAATTATTTGATCAAACATTTTGCATATTATAAATTGTTTATTTATATGTTTGTTCAAAAATCCATTTACTTTATACTGTAGATAATATGTTGTGCGACAACACGCAGAATATCATATTATCGGTTTCCTTATAAAATATAAACAGATGCTCACAAGAGATAGACGGGGACTATCTATCGGGATGGTTGTAGTGTGATTTGGTATTAGTTTGTCATGACTATAGAATTACATTAGTACACCTTGTGTGTATTGAGCATGACCGCTTAAAATCGTTCGACTTGTACAGTCTATACAAGAGAACTTGATCTCAGTTATTATGGATGTTCGTGCTCTTAATCCCTATAGAATAATCTCGACATGTAAGGCATCATGTATTTCTTTGATTCATCAATGGGTGAGATTTACATGTATTAAATCAACAAACTCGATGAGTTGGTAAGTAGTGCTGTCTCTATGGTGTGTTGTTGATTGTAGAAGGAATCCATGTCCGACATAGGTTGATGATGTCCTCTTGAGGAGCTCATATGGATTATCATGTAAATCTTGCAAGTGGATTAATTCCGGCATGATAATAATGTTGAGTGGTACTACTCTCGGAAGATATATTAATTAATTTGAGTTGTCAGTAACATAATTAATTAATGGGCATTGTATATCTTAAACATGGGGAGACTGTCGGGCTCATAATAAGAAGGAGCCCGAAATGTAATTTTGGGATTGGAAAGGCTGTGCAGTAATAATATTTTAGTAGACTATATTATTATTATTGGACTTAAGTATAAGCTTTGGGTTAAGCTTGGATACTTAAGCCCAGTGGAGGCCTAACCCAATTTCTCCTCCTGGTCCCTGCTGTAGCCCAATATGAAAGTCATCTCAGCTTCTTGATACCCTAGTTCCTGTGCCTCTTTTGACGTAAGAAGGGAGAGAAGCAGATTGAGAAGATCCTGAAGATTGTTGCCTACACAACATCAGGATTGGACTTTGGTTATATAGCAGAAGATCAAGAGGTAGTTCTCTGCAACTATTCATCCTCTACATTAACCCTGAAGAAAGGTAAACTTTAATTATTGCTTCCTAACGGATCACGCTGAGCCAAACGATTTATGGCCAACAATTCCTTTGATTTGAATTACCTTGAGGGTACCTATTTCCTTGCCAATTCTAAGGAGCTCTCGAACCTTGAAGACTCTGCCCCATAGCCCAATTAGCATCCTCGACCTCTTGAAGGTTCATCACCATATCATCACTTGCAGGTCCTCGGTTGCTTCCCCCATTATTACCTGATATAAGAGTAACCAGATGCTTGTTCATCTGTTCCAATTGAGTGACAACTTTATCATTCTTATCAGCTTCAGAAAATTTCTCTTCAACCTTTGCAACTTTACTAAGTATGTAAGTCCCTCAGATCCTCTCAGATGGCCAATCCCTTGAGTTCAAAAAGATATCATCAAACAATTTCTCTACGACATTGGATGTTTTGCCAAAGATTGTTCCTCCAGCAGAAGCATCAACCTACACTCTTGATTCGTTGTCAAGGCCATTATAAAAGACACTGATGAGTTGAGACTTTTTAAATTCATGATGTGGACATCTCCTCAACGCCTCAGTAAACATTTCCCATGCCTCTCCAAATGACTCATCTCTCCTCTACTTAAATTGATTGATCTATTGTTTCAATAAAAGAACCTTACCCGGTGGCATAAATCGATCCACTAATAACTGCTGCAACTCAGTCCAATTTGAGCAACTATCTCACTTGCCTTATCAACAAAATGAAAACTGAAAAAGCCCCATCTTCCATCTATCATTAGTAGCATCAGCAGCTTTCACTGTATCCATGTATCTATTGAAACGATTAAGATGTTCGTAGGGCTCATAAAAAATGCCTCTTGAGAAGGAATTTTTCTCCACCATATTAATCAGGGCTGGTCTTTTGTCGTTCGCTTCATCAGCTTGAACGGTTCCAACTACGCCTGATCCTCCTAGATTGATGTACTTTAATGTCTCTCGGATGACAATGTCTTCCTCATCAGTTCTATCTCCCATGTCTGCTATTTCTGATTCTGATTCAGCTTCTTTTGGGAAAACTTGATTTTCTATCTGCTCTTTTTCTTTCTTCTCTACAACTGATTTAGGATCCGGTGTCTCCGTTTTCTTCTTCGGAAGTGGAACCTTAGCAGCTGTGGAAGGTGCTTTGAGATTCATAACTGCTCCTCTCATTTTCCTTGTAGACGCTTCAATTTCTGGATCAAATCTGAGATCTTGCGCTCCCTTCTTTGACCTAGTGTGCATGCAATCTTCAAGAAAATTTCAAATCAAACACAATTAAATCTCAACAAAAATATTCTAATTAAATAAGTAATAAAAGACAAATAAATAACTAAAACTGTCCCCGGCACAACGACACTATAAACTTGATAGGCTTTTTCTGCGCACTTCAATTTAATCCTCAAGGATGCCAATTGTAGCAGCAAGTTCCCAAGTTAAATTATCGATCCCACTTAGACAACTAATTATTTATTTATTCTATAAATTACTATTTAATAAGAATCTAGTAACCAAATTTTCAAGATTTTGAATTAATTATCTAAGTACGAAAATAATAAATAACTAAATTAATTAAAAGCAGTAAAAATAAGACAAGTTTTAATCAAGAGATAAGCGATTGTTCTAAGGTATCAGGTATAGACCAATTAATTCGGGTTTCTAGACCTCCAATTGCTCATTCATGCAGTTTCAATGAAAATACACCACATGACCCCATTAACCCACCAAATATGATCTGATTTTAAGCTAACAATATATTATGTTTTAAATCTTAGGGTGCGCAAATATTACCAAACCTTATTCCTAGATACTAATCAAAGCAAGCAACAATACCTCCGGATGGTAAGCTCGACTAACGAGATATTTTCTGGAATTACTACAAGGTTCTATTCACTTCCTACTTGAATACCTAATTGCATTGTTCCACTAAACAATTCAAGTATTTGATTTACCAGTTCATGAAATTAAAGTGTTTATAGCGGAACTATTTCAATCCCTAATAGATAGATAATACCAATCATGTACGCACACAAGCTAACACAATAATTCAAGCGTTATAGCGGATGTCATGAATATATTATGAAGACGTTACGAATCAGAAAAGCAAGTCTTGATAAAATAAGTAAAATCAAAATATCCACAGCATAATCCCAATTTTTGGTCTAAGTTCCCAAATCAATCAAATCTAACCATCAAACCCTAGAACTATTTTTAAAATTAGACCATGAGGTTACAATCAACGTTCATGGCTATGCAATTCATATCAAAAATTAAGATAAAAGGAAGGGAAAGATTAGAAACACGAAACCCTAGCGTAAACGTAAGTCTGCGTCCCTTCTCCATCTCTCCATAAGTCTGCGTCCCTTCTCCATCTCTCCGATCGTTCAATTCCCCTCAATTAGAACTTGAAACACACTTGGAGATGGATGGATGATGAAATCAGATATAAATCTGATATGGAAGTGTTGGTGGAGTAAATTGATGATGGAATATGGATAGGTTCTCTCCAATTTTTGTAATGATCTCCCCTAATCTCTCTTGGACTGTTGCAGGGCTGTTTTCGCATCGAAATCTGCTCAAAATCACGATCTGGATGTATAAATACTCTGCAGAATCGAACAGACCTCGACTAGGCCCGATTCTGGGCCACTCGACACTCAGCTCGTCCCGAGCTGGGTCAAGACTCAGCCGAGTGGCATCCGAGCCACACTCCTTATGGCTTGCCATGTCAGCGAGGTCCAACATGGACCCCACTCGGCTAACTTGACCTACCGAGCGGTACCAGCTGGGCTTGATTGGCTAGGCAAGCTACTCCTGAGCTGGTCTGTTCTGACTCTGCTCCGCTCTGTTTCTAATTTTGTTCTGTTTTACCGTGTTTTCTGCCTTCAAAACTCACAAAAACACCTTAGTAGCCTCAAAATCCAGTAAATGCTTAAACGTACATAATTCCATGCAAAAACAATAACTTTCCTAGGTAAAATGATGTAATGTGGACACATAAAATGCGTGAAATTCCACTCTCAACACTCCTCGCCTGCCGCATCCCGATAGCTGTTATTTGAGTCCAGTGAGTTGTACTCGTGGTCCTTACTGGAGCCGGTATTGCTGAGTTCATGGCTATATAAAGGTACAACCACCTCCGCTACTCTATTCTCTCATTTCTCTCTCTACGTTGCCAAGGCTCTTTTGCTACCTCTATTTATTATTTCAATCCTCTGTTTTTCCAATTAATCTATCCAAAAATTCCCTTTTATCCTTCCTTCCGGTGAGCTATTCTTGCTCTCGACATAATTTATTGATGTTGGTTGTGTTCTTGTATTCTGGGTGTAAATTTCAGGTTGTGTTTGCAACTGTTTTGGTTTCTATTTGTTGACTGGAGAGGGCTTGCTTATCCAAGACAGTACATTGTTGAAAATGATTATTGGAGAACCGCAATCTATTTCTGATTATGTATGATAAATGTTCTTGCTGTGTTTCTAAACCTTTGTTCGAATTATGTATCCACTGCCTATTAATTTTGATCCTCTTGATTTTTTGTTTCATAAGAGTGAAGTGATTCCCAAATATAAGTGGAGTTATGATTATGTGACAAATGAGTGTAATGTGTAGGTTGATTTCATATATGATTTATAAAAATGAGGTACAATTTTGTGACTTAAATGATTCCCAATTTCACCATTATATTCTGGTGATTCTGATACACCTTTATATTTTTTGGATTAGTATTTTTATTAAACTCTTTAAAGAATCTCAAACTAGTTGTGAAATAATTATAGGGGTTATAGCTGGCAAGAAAGAAGCATGGGGATTTTCAGCTCTTCAAATACGTGTCCTTGCGATACTAAATGAAGCAAGGTATTCTTAAAAGTTACTGGCTATATTAGATTTTAAGGATATAACTCTTTAGAGTAGTACTTGTTTACAGACCACATAAGAGTTACATTATGATTTTTGGGATATATGTTTGAATAGATATTGGTATTGAAATGTTACATGCATTGCCAAATAGATTATGTTAGTTTACTTCTTAACTTAGTTCTTTACACTCTGTAGTTCATAAAGATTCTTAGGTTGACTGAAAGAGTTGAAGCAACTCGCATACACTTATTAGCCGCTAAGTAAATCTCTTAACATGGTATATCTAACTATTTTCATAACAATTTATCATCTCTGTCTAAGTTTCTTGTTCATATTCTAAAATTAGAAAAGGTTTTAACGAATTTTAGAGGCTGACCTCAAATGAGATTGCTCCCTAACGTATAATTCACTTCCTTACACCCCTGAAGATATCACAGAAATATTTCATTCATGGAGATCAAATTGCACTTACTACAACCTCCCAAATGGAAGTTTTTTTGCTTTGTCTCATCAAGATGAAAATTCAGCTCTTTCCAGGTACTTAGACTTAACTCCCTCTCTCCCTCTCCCTCCCCCTCCCCTCGTATCTGTGTTACTTGTCTCATTTTGGGATGCAGGTCTATCATAGTAATAGATGATATATTCTGCATATTTTTAGAGATACTGTACTACACATGTGAGTTGAGACGACACTATGATTTATCGAAAAAATGAAAGAAGACATATAATAGTGGAGGCTTACAAAGTATTTCGGGAACGTGCACCATATCCTCTTGATTAGGTCGTCAAACAGCTCCAAGGGAAGTTCGCTTTCCTTCTCTTTGATTCCTTCAACCCTTTTCCTCGTCGGGGTACCACTTCAAATCTTTAAACAACTCCAACATATCTCCTATTCATCTTCTCTCCTTGATTTCACTTAAAATTTTCATGATCGTGATGGAAGCATCCAACTGTACTGGGGAACAACTTCTAATGGGTCTTTAAGGTGAACTGATTATCCTAATGCCATATCTGCATCATGTGGAAGGACCTACTTACCTTTTCTTCTGGTAAATCATAAATTGTTTGCTTCTATTTATCTCTATGGCTCCCCTTATGAACAAAACATGAGATTCAATATATATATTATTGTAGGGTGCATATTTTTGAACATGAATGGGCTAATGAGTGATGATCATCCTCTGAACAGGGTAAGAGGGCTTAGGCAGGCTGAAGAGTTTTTTAGCTTAGAAAGTGGTGCGGACAATGTGCTCAATAAAGTTTTTGTTGATACTTCCTCTTTAAGATTTCTCATCTACTTATTGTTGGTTACTTAATTTGCCATTTATCATCTTTTAAAATTTCAACTGCATTGTATGTAATTGTTCTGCTGATTATGGAAAATAATTTATTCCATATGGTAACTTGGTTTTAGGATCAGTTTTGAGAGAGTATCTTCTTGTTTGTATTGTGACATACAACTTTTGGAAAGAGATAAATAACAGAGTAATATTATTATTCCTCAAACATCATGTCTGGCTGCTTTGCAGATATATGTGTTCATAATAACTTGAATTTATTCTTCTGGACATTAAAATTTCAATATTTCTTTAGAATTTCAGACCTTGGAAACTTAAATGTTGTTATTTTTCCTTTCACTATTAGCAAGTTGTGCCTTTTATAATGCGTCATATCATGGGGTTTGCATTTAGTTATGTAAAGATGCTCAGGGTTCTCTTCCTTGTTAGAGGATAAGAAATTGAGTTTGTTTTGATTAAGGGATGCCATTATTACCTGGTATATCCAACATAACAACTACATATGATGTTGAACATGTATTAGTGTCTAAGGATAGAGTGGTCATAGTCTTGCTTGACTCATTGGTGGTAAGCTATTACTATGATGGACATTGTCATTTTAAATATCATACTAATTTGCATTGGTACAATCACACAACTACTCTTTTCTTAGTTATTGAGAACTGTGGGCATGATTTGTTCTTGAAGTTCCTTTTGCACTTTTCAGTTGTTTTAGGATACACAAATTCTCTATGGAGATTAATGTTTTAGTTTTTCACTTGGCAATATTAAATGTTCTTCCCGTAAGTGAATAATTTAAAAGGTGGATGATGAATTAGAATTTCAGTCTAGTATGATGAAGTTGCAGGATCATTATATACTTAACTTTCTTTCTAAATGAGAGAGCTCATCTTAGTTAATGAAAAATGAGAAAAATCAAGAAACACAGCTTTTTTCTTCCCCTTGTGAGGGCTTGATTAAATTATATGTTGGAAGTGATTTCAGTTTCTCCAATCTCTAAGTCCATGTTATCATAAAGCTATATGAAATGTTTAAAATTTTCTACTTATTTCTATGTAAATTAAGTTTCATATTTGTTAGTTTCAAAACTATTCTTCTCCTTATTTGATTACAACTTAATCTGCAACTTAATCTACTTAATATTTCAAATATTTGCGGATTTAGAGTTCTTTCATATTGAGACTTCATTTTCTGCTATTTTTACTTTTTCCTTTTCTAATTCACACCTATCATAAGATCAGTAGGCAAAGTTCCTGGCATCTCCCTTAATATACTTTTGCATGAGTTGTTAATATCATTATTTTAAGTCTGGGTATGTTTGCTTTAAGTCCCTTTTTGTTGTTATTCTGTGAAGAGAAAGATGGTGATTATTAGTTGTGGTTTGAATCAATTTCAGGTTTTATTGGGTTCTTTAATGGTTATTACTATTTAGTTGTGTTGCTCTTTGTATAGATCAGATGTTACTATAAGTTTATGTGAATTTTAGTATGTTATAGTATGTTATAGTAAAGTTATGTAAATTTATTTTTATGAATTTTTATAATTTAGTGGATTTGCTAATTTTTTGTTGGTCAGGTGGATGTTGATTTTGAAGGCCTCTATATCTGGATTATTTTGTGTTGGTTATAGCTCTACGTTTGTTGGCCTCTGCTGTTTGTATGAGTCACTATGTGATCCATCGTTCATGACTATTGACTCCCGATTACTTCTATAGAATCAATACTATTTGCTTTATTTATGTCCTTAGTGCGATGGGTTTGACATTTGGCAACATTTGGATTTGAAATGGTTATTTAATATTGTGTATTATTGATAATTTAGAATGCATTTAATTATTTTTAATTTTATTATCTCTTTTATCAATTAATTAATAAATTTTGTATATATTATTTTTTGCTAAAGGCAAAATAATGACAGGTAAAATAAATATATAACTCAATGAAAAAATTAAATAGATTCGACAATACATATATGTGGTGTTTCTATAAAATAAGACAACATATATAATTTATTATCATTTATAAAAAAAAAAGACACACGAAGACAACATATATAATATGTTGTCTTTGTGCATAATTATTTTAAAGAGGCGCTCAAAGACTACACATTATATGTGTAGTCTTTGTGCGTCTTTTTTTTCTAAAAAGACGCACAAAGACTACACATATAATGTGTTGTAATAAATAGACCCAAGACAACAGGGGCTTAGACTACATAGCATTTTTCCAAAAAATAAGCTAATAGACAACTGATTATATATGTAGTCTTAATGTTTTTTTGTTGTAGTGAATCTTGGTAAAAAAAATAGGTGGAATACTTCCTTCTCCTTGATCTTTGATTTCCATCTATACTTTGTGAAGAGTTTGATGTACTCGTCTACATGACAGATGTCAAGTAACTTCAGGCTGTATAGGGCATTCATATACTTCTTCTTCTTTTTTCTTCGATTCCTTCGAAGTAACCTACTCCAATGAAATGAATTTTGAATATCTTGGCCATGCGATCAACAATATTGCCGAGATCTTCGCCTTCCATGGCCTCCTTCTTAACTTCGTTTGAGAGTTCCTCCCTGGTGAACTTTACTGATCCTTCTAGGCTTATAATTAGGAATCTTATGAACCCTTCTTTATCCAACTCTAGTGCAACTCCTTTAATCTTCATTGCATTTGTCCATTCGTCAATCAAGGTCTCTTTGTTCTTGAAATCTATAGTGTAGAGATTGAGGATCAACCCGTATGGATTTATTGGTTCAAGGTGAGACCGACCATATGGGGTGTTGTGCAGACTAGATCCTCGAACTCGACTTGCTCCCGTTGACAATCTCATTGCTTTCATTTTGAAGTTTCCTTGTTGTTGGGTTGTCTCTTCCTATCTTACTTCTGGGATTCCATGTAATCCCAAAGTTCCTTCATTTTGGCTTGAATCACGTTGTATCTGCGGAGCCCGCGACTGTTGTAGTGAGATTGATGTTTCTTCCACATTCATCTTTAGATCTACAATTGATAGCCCTTGAAAGGACTCATATAGATCTTGTAGATCCTCAAGATTTGCTCTTTCCATCCAGGGATGTGGATTTTCCTTGAAGGATAACAATCACCTTCTCGCTTTTGGACTTTGGCCTTATAACCTCTATCGTCTTCCCCTTTTGGTGTAAAAGGGGTTCTATTCTGAAGGTTGCTGGTAACCTTCCATCTGGCCTTCTTCCGGTCACTTTAGTTTCTAAGGACTTTACTTGCTTTATTACCTTCTTGATGTGGTCGAGTTGTTTGTTCTGCAATGCCTCCACCTTATCCATCTTGAGGCTGATCTCAAATATTTTCTTGGACATGTTCTGGCAATATTCTCCAAAGAATTTCACCGTCTTCTATAATTCTTTAAGATCTTGGGTTATTCTAGAGTTATCAGCCTCGATCTTCTTCCACTTTGTCATTCTGTCCAATGTGAAAAGTGATAAGACTTGCAGATCTCTCTTGGAATCTGGTTTGGTCGTCTCCTCCATTGTTCGTGTCTGGGAACACGTCCATGGATCTCGGTGAAACTTCGGAGTTCCACTATGCTTCTTTATATTTCTTTTGAGTATCTTATTTGCATATGACAATATTCCTCCAGATGTTCCTCCTTGGTGTGATTAGCACAGACATCAGCCAGTTTCCACCTTCGATTGAAATTATCCCAAAATCGATCGGCGTCCTCGTATTCCTTTTCAGCATATTGTCTATAATGATGAGTGTGTAAATTCACGAATCATGGGCCTGAATTGTGCTATTATGAAGTGTTTGAAGGTTGTAATCAGTTGTAAACCGATATATATTGTGAAAAGGCACGGATCAGGTGTTGTTGAAGCAATTTGAGTGGTTTTTCGAAGGAAATCAGAATGGAAGTGTTGAAAATGAAGTCGAAGCCATCCGTTTGAACAAAGTAGGAGTGCAATTCGACCAGAAGGAGGTCAATTCGACTAGCCCTTTTGGTCGAATTAGCAGCATAACACAAGCAGAATGTGGATTCGACCACGACAGAGGGATTCGACCTGGGCATCAGGTCTAATCGAGGTTGAATTGATTGGCGGAGATGCCAATTCGACCTCGATTAGACCTGATGCCCAGGTCTAATTCGACCTATTGATGAAGTCAATTCGACCTCAGTAGGTTAATTCGACCTGGAGGGGTGAATTCGGCCTGTTGATGAAGTCAAATTGAGCCTCGGAAACTTATCATATCCGTATTTTTACACCCTGGAGGGTTGAATTCGACCTGTTTAGTGATGTGTCCATAAACCACAAGGCAGAGTCGGACACCATCACATGGAAGATAAATTAATAAGTGGAACCGGATTACCTGAAGAACTACCTACTATCTTACTTGATCACAATTCACTTATCTCTTCTTCTTGTTATTTTTACTTGATATTTAAATTATTAGTTGTTACTTAATCTCAATATCACTATCATTGAATTTATCTACATAGTCTTAGTCTACCAGAACATAATTAAATTGATAATTATCCATCCCTTGGGTTCGATATTCACTTAGTCACCTTTCGAGACTACAATTGATATCCTTCATACATGGGGATTAATTGTGTTTTGAGAAAACGTTCATCAAGTTTCTGGCGTCGTTGCCGGGGCCGGCATAAAATATCTTTTTGTTATTTCTAGTGTATTTAAGACTATGTTAATTCGTGTTTTGTGTTTTAAATCTTAATTTTTTCATCTGTATGCTTACTAGATCTAAAGCTGGAAAGCTAGCAACTTTTAATTCGGAGATCGGGGCATCAACAATGAAGAAGAAGAGTAAGATTCATAGCAAGAAAGAAGAACCAACTACAACTCGACATGGCCAACGAAAGGGCCAATCTGGATAATCTAGCCATCAGTGAAGTCTTCAAGAATAACGGGGCTGGAAACTTTGGGCTTCTAAGAGCAAGGGGGTTAATGCATATTTAGATCTTCACCTCGCTGTTATTAGCATGATAGAAAGGAACTCCTTTTCAGGAGGGACTTTCGAGGATCCGCAGTAGCATCTAAACAAGTTCTTGGGCTATGCAAGTACTCAAAAAGACGCAGGAGAACATGAAGATGCTAGGAAGATCCTTTTATTTAAATTCTCGCTTACTGAAAGGGTGAGAGATTGGTACGAAATTATTAATGCAGCTGAATGCACTACTTGGGAGCAATTGAAGTTAAAGTTCTTGGAAAGATACATGCCACCTTCGAAGGTGTTTAAGATGAAGCAAGACATTAACCAAGTTGCTATCGGTAGTGGAGAGAAGTTTCATGATGTTTGGGACAGATTCAAGGACATGCTTCGTAGGTGTCCTCAACATGGGCTATTTAAGGCTTATTATATCAGCATATTCTACAATGGATTGGATTGTGATTCTCGTGTGTTATTGGATACTTCTTCTAATGGAGCATTGCTTACTAAGTCATCCGTAGAGGCCGAGAAACTTTTTGAGCATATTTTGATGAACTCAAGAGATTGGCCAACTGATAGAGTGAGAGGCACTTACATCCTTGGAAAAGTGGCTAAGGTTGAACATGCTATGGTGAAAACAAGTAGAGAAGACGGGATCATCTCTAGCTTGTCGAATATCAACAAACTACTTGAGTTCCAACGAAAGCAAATCAGTGATATATCTCAGCGCGTACCAATCATGCAGCAGGAAGTTACTAATGATAGAACGACCCAAGAGAAGATGGAAGAAACAAACTACGCTATGGGCCAAAGTATTCAAGGAACGAGGTTTCAAAATTATGGTAATCGGAATTACCAAGAAAACTAAAAAAATCGTGGTCCCCTGGGTAATTATCAACAGCCTAGGAAGCTGGAGTTTTCATGGAGTAATCCTAACAATGCAATTCAACCTCCGATGGGTGTTGATCCGGGTGCAAAAGTGGAAGAAGGAAAGCCAAGTTTCGAGGATACGGTGAACAAGTACATGGCTAGGAATGATGCTAGAGTAGATCGTCTTGAGGCCAAATTAGAGAAAAAGATTGATGCAAACCATGAGGATTTATCCAAGCAAGTGAAGGACCTTACATTATTGATGGGGGAGATGCAGGAAGTGTCAACAAGCTCACTCAAACTATTGAGAATGGGAAGCTCTCGTCGCAAAGTATTGAGAATCCAAAGTCCTGCAATGCTATCACATTGAGGTCTGGAACACAGTACGAGAGACCGATGAGGCCATAATCCAAATTGGACACGTCGAGGGCTTAATTTGACCCCAATTCGACCAACACCACAGGTCAAATTCAGCAAGAGAGGTCGAATTGGACGCCTAGACGTGATTTGGAAGCAATAGAGCCTCGATTCGACCAAAACCAAATAAATTCAACCAGGGGGCCAGTTCGAATTGAGGTCGGATCCACCCTTCTGGAGCACTCTGTTTCATCAGAAGCCCAATTCGACCAGCAGTCATTCAATTCGACCAGATCGCCAGGTCAAATTGAGGTTGAATCGGGGGCAGAAATCTTATAGTGAGCCAATTCGACTAGGGGGACTTCAATTCAACCAGACCTTCAGGTTGAATCCTGGTCGAATCAAGCATACAGGGTAAGAATAGAGTTTCAGGTGCGCAATTCGACCACTACGTGCCCAATTCGACCAGAGCACTTGGTCAAATTGAGGTCGAATTATCTCGTTCAGCACCTGTTTCTTCACCGAACACTCCTCGTGATGTGAACATTACTCCATTGATTCAGAATGAGCAAAATACTGAGATCGTAGCAGAGAAGAAGTGGGAAAGAGCCAAGAGGTTGAGAGCCGAAAAGGATAAAGCGGAGAAGGTCGAGCGTGATGAATAGGGTATTCCCAAAAAAAAGATACCTCTATCGTTTCCTTATAAGCTGGTTAAGAAAGGATTGGAAGAGAAGTTCAAGAAGTTTTCAGATATCATAAATAAGATAACCTTGTGTATTCCTTTCTCTGAGGCAATATTGGAGATGACGTACTATGCTCGATTCCTTAAGGATATACTGTTGAAAAAGAGAAGCTTGAACGGATTTGAGATGGTGAATTTGTTTAAAAATTACAGCTCGATAATCTAAAGGAAGGTGCCACAGAAGATGAAGGATCCGGAAAGCTTCACTATATTGTGTGAGATTGGAAAAGGACCGGCACGACGAGCCATGTGCGATCTTGGGGCAATCATTAATTTGATGTCATTGTCTATCGTTCAAAGGCTTCGTTTGAGGGAGTTATCTCCTACAACAGTTGCTCTACAATTGGCAAACAGGTCGATGACGTTTCCGAAGGGTATCATTGAAGACGTTCTTGTTAAAGTAAAGAAACTAGTCTTTCCTTTGGATTTTCTTGTACTTGAGATGGTAGATGACAAGGATAATATCCATTTTATCTTGGGGAGACCTTTTCTTGCTACTGCTGGGGCCATGATTGGTGTCCAAAAGGGGGAGCTTATGTTGCGGATGGATAAAGAAGATGTCCTATTTAACCTTGACAAAGCAATGAAGATGCCTATGGAGTCGCAATATCATAGTATTGATATGTTGGAGGAGATTGTAAAGGAATATATGTCTTTGATCCTGTCTAAGGACCCTCTTGAGACATGCTTGATGGAGTCTCTTACTTATCCAACTACTGAGCTTGATGATCTCTCCAATGAGGTATGTATTGAATGTCTTGAAAACTTACTTGCTTTGGGTGATGACAGGTATGAACTGGAGAAATCTAAGGTTGAAGAAGTGAAGTGAACTAGGAAGTACTTGCCATTGGATAGAGAGAGCACTCCGATAGAAGAAAAGAAAGAGGAACTGAAACCGTTACCGGAACACTTGAAGTATGCCTTTCTTGGTGACAATGAAAAATATCCGGTAATAGTATCTTCTTCCCTTGATGATGATCAACTTCAGGAGTTGTTAGATGTTCTGAGGAAGTACAAGTCTGCAATTGGGTGGTCTTTTGATGATTTAAAAGGTATTAATCCTTCATATTGCATGCATATAATAAGGCTGTTAGATGAGGCCAAGAGTAGTATCCAAAATCAGCGGAGGGTGAATCTCGCGATTCAAGAAGTGATTAGAAGAAAATCCAAGCATGGTTAGATGCTGGAATTATTTATCCAATTAATGATAGTCCACATGTGAGTCCATTGCATGTTGTAGCTAAGAAGGGAGGTATGACTATTATGAAAGCCGAGGATGGAGAGACAATAGCCACGAGGATTCCAATGAGATAGTGTGTGTGTACTGATTATAGGAAACTGAATGAAAATACATGCAAAGACCACTTTCCCCTTCCTTTCATGGATCAAATGCTTGATCGTCTCACAGGGTATGAGTTTTATTGTTTCTTGGATAGGTACTCGGGATATAATCAAATTATGATTACTCCCGAAGATCAGGAAAAGACTACTTTTACTTGCCCATACGAAACTTTTGCTTTTAGAAAGATGCCATTTGGATTGTGTAATGCGCCTGCTACTTTTCAGCGCTGCATGATGGCAATTTTTAATGGGTTAATAGAAAAAATCATGGAGGTGTTCATGGATGATTTTTCTGTATTTGGTTCCTCCTTTGATATTTGTTTATCTAACCTTGCTACTGTGTTGAATAGATGTCAAGAAACTAATCTTGTCTTGAATTGGGAGAAGTGTCACTTCATGGTGAGAGATGGGATTGTTCTTGGGCATCATGTTTCTGCCAAGGGATTGCAGGTGGATAGAGCGAAAGTGGTGGCAATTGAGGAACTTCCATCACCGTACCAAATTGTCTATGGGAAGCCGTGCCACTTACCCGTGGAGATCCAAAACAAAGCTTTATGGGCTTTAAGAAGCTTGAACTTGTCTTTTATGGATGTGAGAGAGTTGAGGATGACTCACGTAAATCAACTTGATGAGTTTAGAAATCGTGCTTACAAGAATTCTGAGATCTACAAGGAAATGATGAAGAAGTGGTATGATTCTAAGATTTCTTACAAAGAGTTCAAGCAAGGTGATGATGTATTACTTTTTAACTCTCGTTTGAAGTTTTTCGCAGGGAAGTTGAAGTCAAAATGGACGGGTCCATTCATGATTCATAGAGCCTGTGGAGGGGTGAGTTTTGAGCTTATGGACAAATATGGAGACATTATCACGGCGAATGGACATCGATTGAAGCATCATAAGTTGTCGGATGATGCTTGCGTCGTCTTTGAGGATACCTTACAGTAAATTGGTACTGTCGTGACTCTCCAACATTAAATAAGAGCGCCTGTATGGCTTTTCCTCCCGTTTTATTGCTTTATTTCTTTCGTGTGAGTAAGAAATTTTTATATTTGAGGTGATTACTTATTGGCAATTACATCTCTTTGCAAACTTAGTTTCGACTATAGTTTCTACTAAGTTTGGGGGGTGTGATGTACTTACCTCAATAAGCACCTATAGTATAATATTTTCTTTGTAACGTTTGTTGGGGGAGTTGATTTTTTACGGCATATTTAAAACTTTAATCGGTTTTTATGTGTCGATTTTTTGCAACTTGCCTAATGTTTAGTGGTGTTTTGTTCCGTGTTTTGAGTTGTTTGTGGAGTTACTCATGAATGTTAAGTCTTAAGATTGATTCTTGATGAAGTTATGCTCTATTTTGGTACCTAATGTTCGTTTTTAAGCTTGAAGTGCGTAGGGAATGAAGAAAACTCAATTTTGGAGCATCAGTGAGCCAATTCGACCAAGGGTTATGGTTGAATTCAAGCATTCAGGTCGAATCGAGGGGTAAAAATCATCCAGTAGCCCAATTCGACCTGAGGCATGGCAATTCGACCAGAGGCCCAGGTCGAATCAAGGTCGAACCGGAGTGTGCAAACTTCCAGTGAGCCAATTCGACCACGACTGTTTCAATTCGACCAGAAGCCCAGGTCGAAATTAGGTCGAATTGGGGACCTAAAATCTTACAGTTTGTGGATTCGACCTAAGGCATGGCAATTCGACCAGGGGACCAGGTCGAATTGAGGTCGAATTGAAGGAAAAGTTGTACAGAAGGTCAATTCGACCACGACGAAGTGATCTGCACCGGGTTGTGGAGGGATGGCTTGATGAGATAAGTGATAGTGATGATGGTTGGATATGTCTTGTGTGTTGGCATGTACTATATATTATCATATTTTATCATATCGGATGTGGATTGTGAGGAGTGACTATGATGCATGAGTTGGATTGTTTGAGACAGTTGTATGATTAACTATGATGTATGGGTTTTTGGTTTTGTGCATTCATATGTTCATGTGTTAATTTTCATTGATGAGAAGCATGTATAATTTGATAAGTATGTAGAGTTCTTGTGAAATTGATCTAGATTATGTGCTATGAAGAGTACTTAGGATTCTATTTACCCATGTGAGGATTTGAGTCTTTTAATCATGTTTGATCATGATAGTTTATTCTTGAGAGAATCATTCATATGAACGTATTCTAGAACTTGGCTCGGAGTCTTGTGTGAGACTTACAATTGGTAAATTGCTAGGATATGATCTTAGACCATTCTTGATTACTTGAGTTACTTAGCCAAATTTTACTTTCCCATTGATTATGTATATCTTTGGTATCCCCGTTTGAGCCTTAAAAATCTTTTTCTTTGGCAAGCAGAATAAAAGAACCTTATTTAACCTTTACTTGAGCTTGTTTAAATACCATATTCATTGGTAGAGAGTTGAGGTGAATAAGTGTTGTAAGAAGAAGAAGGAAAATAGAATATGGTTGAGTAAAGTAAGAGAAGTGTGTGGTTAAATCTTGTTTAGGGGTAGTGCCTGAAACTGGTACCTCGATTGTTGTTTAAAAAAGGTAGTGCCTACAACCGGTACCCGAGTTATCAAAAGAAAAATGATGTTGATGGAAGAAAGAGAAGGAAAATTCAAAAACTGCAAGTGCAAGAGAAGAAATTGGAGGAGAATATGTTGCCGAATTAAGAAAGCAAGAACCTCCAAGGTAACTCTCTACTAGTGTTTGAGTCACTTTATCTAAAATTTTCTACCCTTTCCAAAGAGCCAACATTACAACTCGAAAACAAGTCCTTTGTGATCCAAGTCATGAGTTGATTGTGAGTTGATTTTTGAGACCCTTGCTAAGCTTATGGTTACGCGTGAGTATTGACTGAGTATGAGCATATATATTAACCGTTTAAGTGCAATGAGCACTTGAGTGAGAGAGTAAACATTTATCTTGTGAGCTAGATAACTTAGTACTCCGAATGGTAATATGATTGGGTGATGTTTTGCATGAATGGTATATATGATGCAGGAAATACTTGTTTTTAATTGATGAAGTTGCATGTGTAATATGTGTGTACATGGTAATTCTCGTGAATTATACATGACTCCTTGGTTTGATTGCGTTGCCTCTGGACGAGCAACATGTAAGTTTGGGGATTTGATAAGTGTGTAAATTCACGAATCTTGCGCCTGGATTTGTGCTATTATGAAGTGTTTGAAGGTTGTAATCGGTTGTAAACCGATATATATTGTGAAAAGGCACGGATCAGGTGTTGTTGAAGCTATTAGAGTGTTTTTTCGAAGGAAATCAGAATGGAAGTGTTAAAATCTGAAGAAAGAAAGTCGAAGCCATCCGTTTGGGCGAAGCAGAAGTACAATTCGACCAGAAGGAGGTCAATTCGACCAGCCCTTTTGGTCGAATTAGCAGCATAACATGAGCAGAAGGTGGATTCGACCACGACAGAGGGATTCGACCTGGGCATCAGGTCGAATCGAGGTCGAATTGATTGGCGGAGATGCCAATTTGACCTTGTCACTTCAATTCGACCAGGGCATCTAGTTGAATCAAGCACCTGGGACTTACAGTAGGTCAATTCGACCTCCAATTTGACCTGGAGGGGTGAATTCGACCTATTGATGAAGTCGAATTGAGCCTTGGAAGCATACCATATACGTATTTTTACACCCTCAATGTGTGTGATCACTTAAAAAGTCCATTCCAGGCCCGAGAGGCGCTATTACAAGTATAAAAGAAGGCTTATGCAGTAGTAGATCAAATCATATCACGCGATCAAGTGGACGAGTCATAGAGAGTGAAGAGGAGAGCGATCATCCATCATCCGGAGGGCTGCAAGAGAGGTTCCGCTGGAGATTCAAGTAAGATCGGTCCAATTAACCATGATTGATCTTAGATCAATCATGGGCTAGAGCCGCTTCGGTAGTTCTAAGGTTATGAAGGTTTCATGAGTTAATTTATCTTCCATGTATATATTCCGTACAACACTACTTGTGGTTTATTTTATATAAGATTGCGCGTTTTTAATCCATACTCACGGTCGTTTTGTGCATCAATAATTATTGTGTAGAGTCTGAATACATAACTTGGTTATTGGTTGAGTGCGTTCACTGCTGCTGAGCAGGGTTTTATGTTATAATTCTAAGTGAAGGGGTTCCGAAGTCTTATTAGAACTATCTTATATGAATACTTGTTAATTGAATCATATTCTTGTTAATAAGTAGGATAAAGAGTATGATTTCATAGTACCTATAAAGGGAGGTCATATCAGGTTAGAGTACTAAGTGCACGGAAAATAATTGATACTGATAGTACCTAGAAAGGGGTGTGAATTATATCTCTTGCTCTGAGGATATTTACACGTGTCATACTTATATTTACTTGTGTCTATAGAGTGAATTTGCATGGTTTAGTGATGCGTTCATAAACCACAAGGCAGAGTCGGACACCGTCACATGGAAGATGAATTAATAATTGGAACCGGATTACCTGAAAAACTACCTACTATGTTACTTGATCACAACTCACTTATCTTTTCTTCTTGTTATTTTTACTTGATATTTAAATTATTTGTTGTTACTTAATCTCAATATCACCATCATTGAATTTATCTACATAGTCTTAGTCTACTAGAACATAATTAAATTGATAATTATCCGTCTCTTAGGTTCGATATTCACTTGGTCACCTTTCGAGACTACAATTGATATCCTTCATACTTGGGGATTAATTGTTTGTTGAGAATACGCTCATCATATACAACACATTATAATATTGTTGTATAGAGCTACTTGCCTCGCCATATCCAACAGGCCAAAAGTCAATGTTGCTCCAGTTTTGAACAGGGCTAACAGTCTTGTCACTCTCAAATATCAAATTTTCGTTCGAATTCATATCTTCAAAACTCTCCTCTCGTTAAGTGATATAAGTATATAATAAAATTTTTCATTCATAAATAAACCTAGGGCTCTGATACCAATTTGAAGCGTGAAAATATAATGGAACTGGAAAGAAAATTGAAGTATAGAGGCTGTGTTGTGAAAGGTGCGTTGTTAAAAGGGGTGTTGTTAATACTTGGCTTGGATATAGCAAATTATGTCTTTTTCCAGCAAAAAGGACCATTTCGGTGCAAATTTTTAGAGTTACGGGATTATTTTGGCAACTTTAATTTTTATGGGACTAAAAGGTACCATGAGCGAAGTTGCGGGATGAAATCGATTTTTATCCCTCTAATTTAAATTGCTAACTTTATGTATCCATCGCAGACACATACTCCCTCCTCCGTACCATGGAATTTTTTTTTCACGTGTATTAATGAGTATTATTTTTTAATGTGTAAATACTCCCTCCGTCCCATATAAACGAATGTTTTTGCTTTTTGCACGTGTATTAAGGAGTATTATTATTTAATCTGTAATGAGTAGTTTTATTAGTGGGTGTGTGTACCCCATATTTTAATTTTTTTAGTAGGTGTGTGTGGGTTTCATGTGTGTAAAAAATGATAGAATATTTTTTTTGGTGGGACGCTCAAAATAAAAAAATGAATCCTTTAAAGGAGCGAGAGAGTATTTTTTTTAAATGAAATTAACATAATTCAATAATAAAAATACACTAAATAGAAGTATACAATTACTAACTTTTTACACACATTATTTTTAAAAAAAATCATCATACAATCACAAGTATATATATTTTTTCGTAACGGATGGAAAGTGAGTTATAAATGACCCGCGTTAATTTTTTATATTTTGGTGTGAGTATATCCAGGGCCAGCCCTGGGCATCGACGAGAAGGGCGACCGCCTAGGGCCACCAATTCTTACCCGTATAATATATTTTATTTATTGTAATAATTTGTTTTTTTTTTTGTCTTGATCTCTTTTTCCTCTAATTCTTTCTTTATATTTTGATCTTTTTAATTCTTTCTTTATATTTTGATATAGTAATCTCTCATTAATCTATTTATTATTTAATTAAACTTTTTCTTTATATTTTGACAGTATTAATCTCTCACAAATCTCATTTCTTATTACTCCCTCTGTCTGCTTTCAAGGGTATTATTTTTTTATTTTGGGCGTTCGCCCCCAAGGATCTTATTTCCTTTTTTTATCCATACATACCCACTAATACAACTGAAAATGGGACCCACACCTCCACTAATACAACTACCCACTATACATTAAATAACAATACTCATTAATTTACGTGGCCAAAAACAAATGTCACTCTGGAATCCGGACGGAGGGAGTATTTATTTAAACTTTTATAGTTTGATCTTTTTCTTTTTTTAATTGTTTTTTATTCAATTCTAACTATTTCTTTTCTAATTATTTCTTTATATTTTGATCGTAGATTAAACTTTAATAATTTGGTCTCTTTCTTTTTCTTTAGTTGTTTTTTTATTCAATTCTAACTTTTTTTTTCTTTAGTTGTTTTTTTATTCAATTTTAACTGTTGTGATCTCTTTCTTTTCTAATTTATTTTTTAATTATTTCTGTTGATCTCTTTCTTTTATAATTTTTCTTTATATTTTGATCATAGTACATTTTTTACTAATCTAACTCTTAATTCTAATTATAATGTGCTTATTCCATCTGCCACCTAACTGATATACCTCCTAATTCTAATTCTAATGTGCTTATTCCATTTGCCTCCTAATTATTTTTAATGATTTTTTTTAAGTTATGCATCATCCATCTGCCTCTTATTTCCTTTTACTAATTTTTTTATTTAAATGGATTCTAGTTTGGATGAAAATAAAAATAATTTGGAGAGGAAAATTTTCAAAATAACTGAAAAGATAATGAATTTGAAAAACACTAAAATATTTAGAGAATAGAGATTATACAATAATAAAATATTAAAACTAGAGATAATATAGATGGAGAATTATTTAAAAAGTGTCTCAAGTTTTCTGAAAACAAATTTTATAAACATTTTTATTAAATATAGTATATTATACTAGAAAATTTAAAAAATATTTATTAAACACTATTTTTAAATAGGACCTTTGTTAACCTCGAAAATCTCAGTGCGGGCCCTACATCTCTTATATTCTCTCTTAAATTGAAAACCATGTTCTTAGAGTTTATGCATGGACTAAGCTAGGATATAGATTATCTTCACTTTCTTTAAGTATCACTCGATCCAAAATCGTGTACATAAATATTACATAAAACATCACAGTGTATCGGAACCCATTAAATATCTATTATTTTCAAATCAACACTAGAACCACGTCAATTACTGCCTCCATATCGCAAGTAATTGTCAAGAAATTAATTAAAAGAGAGTTAATCTCTTGTAAATTGGACCTTGTGATCCCTATTTAATTTAAATTCTAATAATATATAAATATAATAGAATTAAAATGATAGATCACATGATTTATATGGTGAACCTGTTCGCACAATTCACTACAAAAAAACTGTTTTTTACCAACGGAATATTTTGTTGGTAAAAGCTTTAATTTCATTATTAAATTGACTTACCAATAGTTAGCAACGGAATCCGTTGGTAAAATTCTGTTGGTAAAGTGATGGTTGCTAAATTTTTTGCAACAAAAAATTAATTCTCTTGGTAATTTATATAGTGATTCCCTTGGTAATCCGTAGGTAATTACCAACGGATTGAATTCCATTGCTAAAATAGAGAATAAATCTGTTCGCATTCCCTTGCTAAACAAAAATGTCATTTTTATTGCTAATTCATTGATAATTACCAACGAATTGAATTCCATTAATAAATTTGGTTGCTAAAAAATACTTTTTTTTGTAGTGATAGTTTACCATAAAAAAAATATTCTCTCCAATATCCAACTAATTATTTCATATTTTCCTTTTTTTTATTTGTATATAATTAATACTAAATATGCACATTTTTTAAAATGGAAAAAATACATTTTAATAAATAACTCACTTTTAAATATACCCTAACAACTTTGTACGTCTTTCTCATTAAAATATCTAAAATATTTTTTTATATTGTCTTACTTTTACATAAATAAATTAATTTTTTTAAACTACAAATGATTACATAAGAAAATAATAGATATTCTTTGATGTTTTAATGAAATATAGTGTATGATATTATTATTTCGACTAAATAATATGTAAAAAGTAAGTGAATTTTTTAGAATTAAAATATTGTTTTTTAATATTTTGGGTCGCTTCTATTTTGGTGGTGTGGTATGCAAATAATTTTGAGGAAGAAAAAAAGTGCCAATATTATTGGACAGAACACGAGTAATTAAATGTGTCAAAGTGTTGAGATAAACTAAATAAATATATAAATAATTTCATTATACAAAAAATTTCCTTATACGGATAAAAAGTGATGATATTTCAATAAAATATGTCAAAGTGTGGAGAAAAAAATGGCAAATATGATATCGTTATATGAAGAGACTTTTGTAAATAAGACGGATAAAAAGTAATAATATTTTAATAAAAGTGATAGTTATACTTTGAATTATTTTATAAACAATTCGTAGTATAAATAAAAGAAATAATATTTTTAATGAAAATTAATGTAAACTTTCACAAAAAATGTTAACTATTTAAAAAAAATGTAAAAATAGTCTCAAGTGTTAGAAAAAAATAAAATAGTTTTAGTATAACCCAATATAATTTTGGAAAGAATAATTTTTGGAAGCAGAAGCCCAACTTTTAAAATATACACATGATAAATTAATCCCAATTCAGGGATTGTTACGGTATCATTTTTTTGCAAATTGAAAATAGATACCTGAAAGTTGCTTACATGAGATACTCCCTCCGTCCATAGAAGTTGGTATAATTTTTTTTGGGCACAAAGATTAAGAGTATAATATTTAATGTAAAGTGGAGTAAAGTGAAATGAGATAAATAATATTTAATGTGTAGTGGGTAGTTGTATTAGAGGTGATATGTGGGACCATGAGAATAGATTAATTATTTTTTATGTGGGTTCATGTATTAAAAAGGAAATGTGTCAACTTTAGTGGGACAAATCAAAAAGGAAAGTGTGTCAACTTCTATGAGACGGAGGGAGTACTTATTTGAAGTGTTAAAATATGATTGTTCGTTAAAATATGTTTATTAGTAGTTAAAGTATTATTTTATATTTTATAAATTGAAATAAATTTATCAATTTTAAAATATAATACACTATAAATATACTTTAATTAACAAAAATAAATATATTTTATTTATATAATAAATATACTTTAATAATGAGTCAACTTAATTCACCATTCATCTCATGTATACCCATATTATAAGAAAGTGCTTATCTACAAAATTATTCAGAGAAAGATAATAAATAAATAAATGGCCGGTTTCAATTACCAGTAAAACTTGATATATTTCTAATACACTATTATTATTACAATTTTTATCTTATAGTTTATCTTAAGATAATCTCTTGATTTTATATTCTCATACTAACTTGAGCGTCGGATGGTCTACGCTGGAAATCCTCTCCGGCGTAATTTTGCAGGTTATCTTCGCAGCCGAACGAGAAACCTTAAAAAACAACACGTGGAAGAGATTGTAGAACTCAAATTAATTATGTATTCTAATCTTTTACATGATTATTGTATTTATTTATTCATTAATTGATGTATCCTCATCACCCATGTTATAAGAAATTGCTTATCCACAAAATTATTCAAAGAAAGATAATAATTAAATAAATAAATGGCCGGTTTCAATTACCAGTTTCCCAAATTGTTACCTAATCAATGCTTTTTTTCGATTTTAGTTATAACTACTGTTGGTTTCAGTTTGGATGGTTTCCATTCGAATTTCAAATTTATTAACAAAATTAAGGACAATTTTGGAGTTGGACTGCGGTGCACCTGAATGATTTTAACCCGTTAGATTCATTTTTAATCTAATCTCAACCATTAAATAATTAATATAATTAAATTTATTTTTTTTAAAAAAAACCACCCCTACCCACTTTCTATCTTAAATATAGGGGGTGCACCGATGTACCAGGTGCACCTTAGAATCATCCGCAATTTTGAGGTACATTTGTTCTTCCGGTAACCCCTAGGATTTATAGGTTTAATGAGTAGGGTATAATAGTAATTATATTATTTAAAAAGTTAGCTATTAATTAAAATCTATGAATGAGGATTTATTATCCTAATTTTTAACGATTTAGACCTTGCAGGTGCCCAACATCCTATTAAAATTCCCAAAATTAAGTATATTTTTATATTTCAAATAAAAATAATTATCATATGAATATTTTAATATAAAAAACACTTGTGTGAATCAGGTTCACACGTGAACCATATATCAATTATTATTATTTAATTAAAATAAAACAAGAAAAATTACTCCTTAAACACATAAATTATTACTCTTTTAAATGAAAAATTACTCTTCAAATTATTGTAAATCCTAATTTATATATCATAATTTACTCTTTAGAAAAATAAATTATTACTCTTTTGAATAAAAAATATATTACTCTTTAAAGAGTAATTTTTTATATATTAAGGAGTAATTTAAAAAACCTAACATATAAACTCAATTCACACCAAACTCATGACTCTTTGATTATTTATTCAATTGTTTTAGCGTGTGAATATTTGAAGTATATGTTTAAACTCTAATTTCGTTTATTCATATTTTAAGCATTTTACACATATATGTTAAACCAAACTAGAAACAGTCCAATCTTAATTAGTTCCTTCTTGGGAAGAATATACCGACAGTACTAGAATTCAGTAACGTTAATTTCATTAGTGATGCTTAATTTTTTAAAATTAATTAAGAATGACGCAAACCATGATTAAGAATTAATTAATATTGGCCGTCTTATATATGTAAACGTCGTCGTTCACAAGACATTTTCAAAGATACAGAGATGACTTACCTTGCATTAACGCGTAATTAGCCGTCTATTTTGTTCTCTTTAACTCTTTAATAATTAATTATTATTTAATTAATTCAAACCATAACAAGACATGCATTGCTTTGTTGAGAAAGATGTTTTTAATACAATTAAATATGCCTTACATCTTTTTCATTGGCCATTTACTCATTAATGTTTTTTTTTCAGAGTTAAATAGTTTGCCTAATTTGGGTTATTAAAAAATTTAAAAACATGAACTTATTTTACAATAGTGTTGCATCATCAATAAGACATTTCAGTTAATTAAGTTTTGCAAAATCCATATATTCTGAGTTTGACTTGAGAATTACGATACAAGTAGATAAGATATCACTGAATATGTAATAGATTAGGAAGAAGTTTGTGTATGCCCTGATAAAACTAAAAGTAAAAAAATCACAATTGAAAGAATATTAATTTTGTTGGTAAAAATATACTAACGCATTTTATTGTTAATATGTTAGTAAATAATTTTAACAATAAATTTAAGATTTTTATTAACGAATATTATGATGATAAAAAAAACTCTCTCCGCCCGCTTATAAACTAATACTCCATCCGTCCCATAAAAGATTGCACCCCCAATTCCGGCACGAAAATTAAGAAATTTATAACTTTTAGGTGTATAATGATATTTTTTTAATAAATACTCCCTCCGTCCCAGGAAAGATTGCACCCCTTTCCTGGCACGGAGATTAATAAAGTGGTGCACGGATATTAATAAAGTTGTGACTTTTAGGGATATTATATTATTTTTTTGAAAATAAATAAATGATAAAGTATGTTATGTGTGTTAGGTAGGGGTGAATTTTCTGTAAATAAAGTGTATGGAGAAGGGTAATTGTATTTGACTTTTTGCTTTTTTAGGAATGTGCAAACTTTTGTGGGACAACCCAAAATGGAAAGTGTGTCATCTTTCCTGGGACGGAGGGAGTAAATGATAAAGTATGTTAGTTAGAGATGATTTTTTTTTAAAATAAAGTGTATGAGAAGGGTGATTGTTTTTTACTTTTTGTTTTTTTGAAAATGTGCAAACTTTTGTGGGACATCCCAAAATGAAAAGTGTATCATTTGAAATGAGACGGAGGGAGTAATTTACTTTTTTATATGTGGATTAAAAAGCTCTCCCTTCGTCCCAAAAAATGCATTCACATTTTCCATTCTAGTCCGTCCCAAGAATATTTTCACACCGTAAAAATAAAAATAATACACAATATAAATAATCTTACAATACTACAATATTACAAAAATAACACATTCTTTCTACACACAATCTAATTAAAGTCAACTATATTATACACTTTATGTTATTCAATTACCCAAAATACTCCTTCTCTTTCTTACATCACTTCAACAAATGTTACTTTTCTTAAAGTCTGTGCCATCAAATACATGAATGTATTTTTGGGATGGAGGAAATATTATTTTACATAAAGTGGGTAATTATATTATTGGAAGATAGTGGGCATTTTTTTATTAAAAATGAAAATTTGATTGTGTTACCATCCATTATATTGTACTCCCTCCGTCCCAAGAATACATTCCCGTATTCTTGGGCACGGAGTTTAAGAAAAGTTACTTTTTGGTGGTGTGATGTAAGAAAGAGAATGGGTATTTTGGGTAATTGAGTAGAATAAAGTGTATGATATAGTTGATTTTGACTAAATTGTGTGTAAAAAGAAATTGGCATTTTTGTAATATTGTAGTATTGTAAGGTTATTAATATTATCTATTGTTTTTATTTTTAGGGGGTGAATGTATTTTTGGGATGAACCAAAATGAAAAGTGTGAATTTATTTTTGGGACAGAGGAAGTAATCTGTTTTGAAGTATTTCTCATACTTCATATGTTTTATTAATAAAATTTTTCAAAATTTGATACATACTAAATAGCAAAATAAATATGGTATTAGCGTTTCGAATGTCCTTTTGAACTTCATAGACGTTGCTTTTTCATCGGAGGACTTGCCTAGAAAAGGGCTAAATCTTGGTGTCATTATCACCTTAATTCATCACGTAAACCAGTCACACCAAATGTGACATTACATATATAATTAATAATTTTTTCTTAACAAGGACTTGGTCATGTGCTGGTAGAATGTTTTATATCTTGCATTCTCTTGATGTCTAAATTTATGATTGCATCTCTCAAATTAATCATACAAATAAATAAATAAATAGCATGCATTTTTTAAGAGTGTGTATATAGTGTGGAAATCGTGGAACAATAATATTGTTATGATTAGGGTTAAGTACAATAAAAGTCTCAACATTTTCGTGAATTGCAGATTAGTCCAAACTTTTCAATATTTACAAATAAGTTTTCAACTTTTAACTCGTTTTGCAAATCAAGCCACCGGACAGCTGGGGATCTGCCCGATTGCTGACATGTCATCTTTCTTCTACATCATCTTCCACATGTACAAAATGACATTGTTTCAGTTTTCCACCTATTAAAAAGTTAATTGCATGAAAAGTCTCAACTTTTTCGCTGATTGCGAATTAATCCAAACTTTTAAGTATTTGCAAATAAGTACCCAACTTTAAGCTCGCATTTCAACTTGAACTACTGGGCAACTGGAGGGCTACCCGAACGCTGACGTGTTACTGTATATGCCAAGTTACTCTACACTTGTTAACAAAACGACGTCGTTTGGATTTTTTTATTGTATATAGCAACAACAATTGTCGTATGGATCATTAATTCGAAATTCAAATGTTGTCTGCCACAACCCCTCATATAGCGGATTTTGATGGATTATGTTAATGTGTGATATATGATGACATTTTTTGGATATAAATTAAATTTTAATTAAAAAAATCAAAACGACACCGTTTTGTTAACAAGTGTAGAATGACTTTGTATATACAGTGTCACGTCATCGTCCGAATAGTCCTCCAGCTGCCCGGTAGTTAGAGTTGCAATACGGGCTTAAAGTCAGATACTTATTTGTAAATATCTAAAAGTTTGGACTAATTCTCAATCAGCGAAAAGGTTGGGATTTTTCATGCAATTAACTTTTTTGACAGGTGAAAGACAGAAATGATGTCGTTTTGTACAAATGAAAGGAGACGTGGAAGAAAGATGACACGTCAGCCACTGGGCAGGCCCCCAACTGCCCGGTGGCTTGATTTGCAAAATGGGTTAAAGGTCAAGAACCTATTTGTAAATATTGAAAAGTTTTGACTAATCCGCAATTCGCAAAAATGTTGGGACTTTTTTATTAGCTGTAGGGTATTTTAGTCTATTTACTTTTCATTGTAATCCCTAAGTATATATACTGTTTGTTGTATTCTATTTTTATAATGCAAGTCAATAAGAAATCCCTAGTTCCCTTTTCTCTATGTTATCATGGTATCAGAGCCACCATTCATCGATTTCTCTTTGCTTGATTGAAGAAGTTATAATCCAATCCACAGCTTTCGCGGATCGAACTCCGCGGTGAGTTCGCTGGGGGGCACGGGGTCCGTACAGTTTTTATGGAGGTATTTTCGATTTTCCTTTTGTTTGTTCGTGCTCTCGGTGTTAGGGTTTGATTTGGATTCGATTGATTTGGTTGGATTTTGTTGATTTGGTACTTTGGGGATTATTGGATTTTGTTGTTTAGTTTGATTTGGTGTGCTCGTAGAGTTCTGTTTTATCATGGCTAGTCGTAAGGATGATTCACTTCAGTCGATTAGCGTTCAATTGGATGGTAAAAACTATACGTATTGGAGCTATGTTATGAAGAATTTCTTGCGTGGAAAATCTATGTGGAGCTATGTCACAGGTGTGAGGATTAAGCCTGTAGACGAGAAGGAGACTAATTATGCGGCCTTGGTCGACAGTTGGGAGGCTGATAATTCGAAGATCATTACGTGGATTAACAATTCTGTTACCCACTCCATTGGTGTTCAGTTGGCTAAGTATGAGACGGCTAAAGAGGTATGGGATCATCTTGCTAGATTGTACACGCAGTCTAATTTCGCCAAGCAGTATCAGTTGGAGACAGATATTCGTGCTCTTCAGCAGAATGATATGAGTGTTCAAGAGTTTTATTCTGCCATGTCTAATCTCTGGGATCAGTTGGCTCTCACTGAGTCCGCAGAGCTGCGAAAATTTGAACCGTATATGGCTCGTAGAGAAGAACAACGTCTGGTACAGTTTTTGATGGCTCTTCGGAATGATTTCGAGGGATTGCGTGGAACAATTCTGCATCGTTCTCCTCTTCCGTCTGTTGATTCTGTGGTTAATGAACTGTTAGCAGAGGAGATTCGACTTAAGTCTAACGCAGATAAGGTGTCTGTCACACCTACAACTTCATCTGTCTTTGCTGCTTCACAACAGTCTACTCCTCGCAACCAAAATAGACCTGCCCCTAAGGTCTCTCAGGATGAATGTGCTTTCTGCAAGCAGAAGGGTCATTGGAAGGCTCAGTGTCCGAAATTATTGAGTAAAAGCAAACAACCACAGCATCAACGACCACCTCAACAACAACGCCCGCCACAGACTGCTCCATGGACGTATCGCCCACCTCAGACCAACAACGCAGTTGCTGCCCCGTCCTTGGATCCACATATGTTGGAGCAGTTTCAGCAGTTCCTCGCCTCACAGCCTCATGCCATGTCAGCCTCCTCTCATAAAGGTTTGTCCTTGTCTGATAATTCAGGTAAATCGTCTCCCCTGTGGGTCTTAGATTCAGGAGCTTCTCATCATATGTCTCCTGATATCGATTCTTTTGTATCTGTTAATTCTGCTCCATCTTTGTCTGTCATGACCGCCGATGGCACTCCAATGCCATTGGCAGGAATTGGCTCTGTTCACACATCTCATTTATCTCTTTCAAATGTATACCATATTCCTAGTCTAACTTTATATCTTGCGTCTGTTGGCCAATTGTGTGATTCTGGTTTCACGGTTCTTTTTACTTCTACCAATTGTTGTGTTCAGGACCCGCGATCTCAGAAGGTGATTGGGACAGGCCGTAGGGACGGGGGACTCTATGTTTTGGATGAGCTACAAGTATCAGATGTTGCTGCCTCTACTGTGGATTTGTCGTCTTTTCGTTTGAGTCGTTCGTCTTCTGATTTTTATCTTTGGCATTCTCGTTTAGGTCATGTGTCTGGGTCTCGTTTAAAGTTTTTGGTGTCTACAGGAGTTTTAGGTCATTTGGAAAGTCATGATATTTCTGATTGTAGTGGTTGTAAACTAGCTAAATTTTCCGCATTGCCTTTTTATAAAAGTATTTCTCTTTCAATTGCACCATTTGATCTTGTGCATTCTGATGTGTGGGGACCCTCTCCTGTATCCACCAAAGGAGGTTCTAGATATTATGTTTCTTTTATTGATGATTTCACTCGTTATACGTGGGTTTATCTTATGAAACGTAGGTCTGACTTCCTTACCATATTTAGCAATTTTAGAGCTCTTGTGAAAACCCAACACTCATCTGTCATTAAGTGTTTTCGGTGTGATTTGGGTGGTGAATTCACTTCTAACGATTTTTCTCAGTTACTTGCTTCTGCTGGGACTATCCACCAAACCTCGTGTACAGACACTCCTCAACAAAATGGTGTTGCTGAAAGAAAGCATCGCCATCTTGTTGAAACAGCTCGTTCGTTCATGTTGTCAGCCGAGGTTCCTAGTGTGTTTTGGGGAGAAGCAGTCCTTACCGCTGCTCACGTGATCAATAGAATTCCAATATCTCATAATTCAGGTTTGTCCCCGTTCGAAAAATTACATGGTCATTCACCTGATTACTCCTTGTTGCGCGTCTTCGGTTGTACTTGTTTTGTTCTTCGACCACATGTTGAGCGTAATAAATTGTCTCCCCGGTCCGCCTTATGTGTCTTTTTGGGTTATGGTGTTGGTCAAAAGGGATATCGTTGTTTTGATCCAGTTAGCCAAAAATTGTATGTCTCGCGTCATGTTGTGTTTTTAGAGCATATTCCCTTCTTCTCTGTTCCGGCTAGTTCACATCATATGACACAATCAGATCTAGTGCGTATTGATCCATTCGATACCGACACCGATGAAGCTCTATCTGATACTTTGGTTCATGAGGCATCCACCTCCCTTGCCCCTGCTCCTACGACTACCCAGTTGTCGGATGAGATTGCGGATGATCCTCCTCCGCGTCAGTCCACTCGCACTCGTAAGTCTACTAAACTCCCCGATTTTGAGTATTCCTCCTACTCTACTTCATTTGCTTCCTTTGTTGCCTCTGTTCATCGTCTTTCTGAGCCTTTATCCTATAGAGAGGCAGTTCGTGATCCCCTTTGGCAGGCTGCTATGGCTGAGGAACTTACTGCTCTACACCAGACTCATACATGGGATTTGGTTTCGCTGCCATCAGGAAAACACACCATTGGTTCTCGTTGGGTCTACAAGATTAAAACCAAATCAGATGGATCCATTGAGCGATACAAGGCTAGACTTGTTGCTAAAGGCTATTCCCAGGAGTATGGCCTGGATTATGAAGAAACATTTGCCCCTGTTGCAAAAATGACGACGGTTCGCACTCTGATTGCAGTTGCTTCTGTTTGCCGATGGAGAATATCTCAGATGGATGTCAAGAATGCCTTCTTGAATGGCGATCTTCATGAAGAAGTTTATATGACGCCTCCTCCTGGTGTTGCTCATCAGCCTGGTGAAGTTTGCAAGCTTCGCAAAGCTCTTTATGGTCTCAAACAAGCACCACGTGCCTGGTTTGAGAAGTTTTCTATGGTGATCACTTCGCTTGGCTTCCTTCCTAGTCATCATGATTCGGCTTTATTTGTCAAGCGTACACCGGCAGGTCGTATTCTACTATCCTTGTATGTTGATGACATGATCATTACGGGTGATGATTATGATGGTATTGAGTCTTTGAAGTCTGAGTTGGCACGGTGCTTCGCTATGAAAGACTTGGGTATGCTACGTTATTTCTTGGGAATTGAGATTGCCTATTCTCCAAAAGGCTATCTCTTATCTCAATCAAAGTATATAGCTGATTTGTTTGAGCGTGCTCGACTTACTGACAACAAGACTGTTCCTACTCCACTTGAGACCAATGCTAGATACTCTCCGTCGGATGGCACTCCTTTGGCGGATTCTGGCCTCTATCGTACCATTGTAGGCAGCCTGGTTTATCTTACTGTGACTCGCCCAGACATTGCGCATGCTGTTCATGTGGTTAGTCAGTTTGTCACTTCCCCCACTACAGTTCATTGGGCTGCCGTTCTTCGTATTCTCAGGTATCTTCGGGGCACCCAGTTTCATAGTCTCTTGTTTCCTTCTACATCTTCGTTAGAGCTGCGTGCTTATTCTGATGCGGATTGGGCTGGTGATCCTACGGACCGCAAGTCGACCACTGGATTTTGTATTTTCCTTGGTGATTCGCTTATTTCGTGGAAGAGCAAGAAACAAGATGTCATCTCTCGGTCTTCTACAGAAGCTGAGTATCGTGCCATGGCCTCTACTACCTGTGAAATTGTTTGGTTACGAAGGTTGCTTGCTGATATGGGTATTTCTCTTTCTCACCCTACTCCGCTACATTGTGATAACCAGAGCGCTATTCAGATTGCACGTAATTCAGTCTTTCATGAGCGAACCAAACATATCGAGATTGATTGTCATGTCACTCGCCACCACCTACAGATCGGTACCATCACATTGCCATTCGTTTCTTCTTCTCTGCAAATTGCTGATATGTTTACAAAAGCACACTCAGCTTCGCGATTTCGTTTCCTGTCTGACAAACTCTCTATGCTTATCGCTGTAGCATCGTGAGTTTGAGGGGGAATATTAGCTGTAGGGTATTTTAGTCTATTTACTTTTCATTGTAATCCCTAAGTATATATACTGTTTGTTGTATTCTATTTTTATAATGCAAGTCAATAAGAAATCCCTAGTTCCCTTTTCTCTATGTTATCATTTTTGTGTAATTAACCCTTATGGTTATGTATTGAAAAGACAATAAAATATACTATAAATCATAAGTGTATAATATATTGCGTAAATCTCAAGGATGAAATTACGATTATAATCTTAAAATTAACTCTAAACACTAATTGTAAAGATTAAATAATATAGGTAAAATAGTATATATATGAACCACTAAGTTTCATGAATCAAATACATCATAACTTGCTTTATATAACACGTAAAAAATATTATTAAATAGCAAAAAAGTGTTATTGTAGCTAATATGTAACATTTTTATGGTGCAATGTTTACCCGTGCTGCTTATTGTCTAAAACAACACTATTTCGATTATTAATAACACTTTTAAAAAATGTTACAATAGATAAAAACTTTATTTAAAACTTTATAAATATTACATGTGATATTCTTTTTATGTAACACATTTTATAAGAAAAAAATGCAATTATCGGATTTGAACCTTTAACCTATTAAATAGAATAAGTTATTTCCACCACCTTAACTAACTATAACTTTGTTTTTATTTTGAGTTTTTATTTTATTATATATTACATCAACACTTTTTATTTAATTTATTAATAAAATATAATTTTTAAAATCATCTAATACATTTAAACTTGAGTTGTTATTATACTAACTAATTTTAAAAAATTACTCCCTCCAGCCACTTACAAGGTACCCGTTTGCTTTTTGCGCGTGGATTAAGGAGTATTATTATTATATGTAAAGTGGATAGTTGTATTAGAGGGAGATAATGGGCCACAGGGTGTACTTTTTTTTTACCAAAAAAGGGAAATGGGGATACCTTTGAAGTGGACGCCCAAAATGGTAAAATGGATACCTTGTAAGTGGCCAGAGAGACTATTATATTATACGATATAATTTTATTAAGAAATATAATAATTTAAATAACTAAAAATAATCATATTGTATAATTAAAATATACTTTTATTATAAATAAATTTAAATGTATTAAAATTATTTTAAATAAATATAAATATATTTTTCATACATTATTAATATTTTTATATGGAGTATAACATAATAAATATTTTACATAATAAACATTTTATTTATATGAGCATATATTTTTTTCAATTTGTATAATATATATATATATATATATATATATATATATATATATATATATATTGTTTAATAGTGTGTTAGTTTTTTATAATTATTTAAACTATATAATATTATATATTTCATTTATATAAAATATTATGTATTTAAAAATATAATATGATAGTGTTAAATATTTCATAGTGTTACATAAAAGGTGTAATATATGAAAATTGATACTAATAAAATGTTACATATAAAAAAGTGTAATCTGAAAAGTGTTATATTTATAAAAGTGTTATTTAAAAGTGTTACTTTTATAAAAATGTTACTTATTGATGTTGTATATAAACCAAGTGTTACATATTATAAAAATTTAAATAATGTTACAATTAAGTGTTATATATAATAAACGTGTTACTGTGAAGTGTAACATAACATCATTTATGTTGTAAAATAAGTCATGAACCATAAAATTAAATATAAATAACATGGGTAAAATTACAATAATACTCCAAATGTTGACATTAATTCAATCCGTGGTTTTTATATTGGATTTTGAAAATCGAGTTTTGATTTTCAAAATCACTTCTAAATTTTAAGTAAACAGTAGGAAAGCTATAATTAATATAAACCAATATCAATTTATATATAAAAGCATTGATTTATATATTTCTTTTAATCTCGAATCTATGTATAATTTCTTTCGCTATTTTTTTTCCAATGAAAATCGTCTAAAGTTCCATCTAAAAATATAAAATTATTTTTTATTACTTCAACTATTTCTCATTTTCCTCAGATGGATTTCTTAGTTGTTGAGAAGGTTGCCCAAAAACGGTATATAAAGTTTACCCTATAAAGCTTACAAGTTACTAGTAAACCAGATATAAAAAGGCGATTGGGGTTGTTTTAAATATAAATCATATACTATATTGTACATCAACTATAAATAAATTCTATTATTAATTCTCAATATTACTCACATTTCATTCTCTTTCCTTTTTCTCACATCAACTAACAATTTCATTTTATATATACCACTATCCATCCATTACACATTTATTTAACGTAAGGTTAAAACATATATATTATATTAAAATTAATCGAAAACAAACACATAACTTATTAGCTTTTTTAAAATTTACATAAATCTCAAATAAATTGTTAGGATTTGTCAAGAATAAAAGAAGGAGTTTTTTTTTATTTCTTTGTCCCACATCGGATGAAGACTAAAAGGTGAAGGATTTCTTAGGCTATATAAGGAAGCCCTTGAACTTGATGTCAAGTACACCAATCAAGTACATTTTAATCTTTGTGTTTGATTCTGTTTAAATTCCTTTCTTGGATTCTCCATTGTGAGAATGGGAAGAAAGGTGTGGATTAGTCAAATATTTGTAAGAGTGTAGGGATTGGGGTCTAGAGAGATAAATTCTGCATGATTGTACAAATTTTTCACACAGTGGTATTTTCTCGGTCCATGGTTTTTCTCCGATTTTGGAGTTTTTCACGTAAATTCTTGTGTTGTGCTTTTTATGCTCTTCTTTATTTGTCCCTTAGTAATGAATGAAGATCTGCTTATCCCGACAAGTGGTATCAGAGCCCAGTTCGGGCACTTATAAAGTTCTTAGTATGCTCTGTGGTTGCATCATAGTCTGACTTTCCACATCAGAAAAGACTTTATGAGAAAAAGAGAGTTATTCATTAGGCTAAGGGTGGTATGAAAGAAGTGGGAAAAGCTAGTGGCACAATGGGTCAGAAGATCAGTCGGATGCAGTGACATCTTCTTTCATGCTGTGAAATGCGTCGGACTGTGGCAACAGTGGTTTGGCAAGGGATAGATTTGTAGGTCAGCAGTTTTGGGCAGAGATCTTGGACCTGCAGCAATGTGAATTGCCGGGACTCCCAATGGTGGAGTTAGCTTAACAGTGGCATGGGGTTTTCCATGGATGTTGGCTCAAAGAGGTTTGAAAGGAATGAATTTTTCGATAATGAATGGTGGCGTGGGGAAGCGGCGATTCAATGGGGAAGATGAAGATGTGGTACTTGGTATTGGTAGGGCTAGATCGGTAAAGAGTAGCGGACTGACAAGTGGGAAAGCATCATGAATTCTGGAAGGTTAGAATCGGCTTCAAGTGATGACACTTTCAGTAGGAAAAAGGTTCGGGCAAATCTGGTGTAGCTTGGCGGTAAAAGGCGGCGACGTCATGTCGGTACAGACGATTTTTGCTCAAGGTGTAGCAATGGTACGGTGGTTGCTCAAGGTGGAGCAATGGCACGGTAATTGCTTACAGTGGAGCAATGGTGACATTACTAGTCAAGGAGGAGCTGGTGAGGCAACAACTCTGAATGTTGAGTTAATATTATTGGGGATCTTATGACATGTTCAGTTGTCATGGAAAAGGAGCTAATAATATTAGCTGGTCCACAAGTTTGCACACGAACATTGACTTGGCAGGTGATGTAGAGTGTGTGGTGGATGTATATCGATGGCTGATGTACTTTCAGGGGAGCCAAAAGTTGGAAGTAGCACCATAAATATCAGCAGGTGTTTTCAATATGTGTCGTAATAAATTCTTAGAATAGTTGATTCTAAGTAGTCTACTCATATGGTGCAGTAGGATTCTCAGGGTTGAGAATGATTGTCGGTGAAGACAATGTGTCTTCTTTTATTTTGACAAGGTGGAGATTGTTAGAATTTGTCAAGAATAAAAGAAGGAGTTTTCTTTTATTTCTTTGTCCCACATCGGATGAAGACTAAAAGGTGAGGGATTTCTTAGGCTATATAAGGAAGCTCTTGGACTTGATGTCAAGTACACCAATCAAGTACATTTTAATCTTTGTATTTGATTCTGTTTAAATTTCTTTCTTGGATTCTCCATTGTGAGAATGAGAAGAAAAGTGTTGATTAGTCAAAGATTTGTAAGAGTATAGGGATTGAGGTCGAGAGAGAGAAATTCTGTGTGATTGTACAAAATTTTCACATAGTGGTATTTTCTCGGTCCGTGATTTTTCTCCGATTTTAGAGTTTTCCATGTAAATTCTTGTGTTGTGCTTTTTATACTCTTCTTTATTTGTCCCTTATGAATGAATGAGAATCTGTTTATCCCAAGACAAATATAGTCTAATACAAACATTAGAAAGGAAATTTTAATGACACATAAGTTCCATGTATGTCACGGCTGCACACAACTTTTTATAAACATATATGCCACAAACCCGAATAGTGAAATATATATTTTAAAGTGGAATATATAATTTCACTCAGTTTTAATTTGTTGAAATTGAGATTAATTTGCACCTGTGGCCAGATGAAAACGCGATCTAACAATTCGATCTACTCATATATTAAGTAAACATGAAAGAAAAATAAATAAATAAATAAAATAAAAACTATGCTTTGGAGGAGACATGAAAGAATAAAAATCACTAAGAAAAGTTAATTTGTGTAAGAAGCCGGCAAGACTAATAAAAGTAAATAAATGAATAATAAATCAAACAATTCTGTGTCTCAAGATGAGTACAAACAGAATGCCATATGTTTCGCAATTAATAACACTTTCCACAAACATCATATAACATTTAATGATTTTTTCCCACTAAAACAAAACCTTGCTAGCTCTTGTAAACTTCAACGCTAAGAAACTAACCCTTGTCTCACTCACTACTCCATCCAACATGGACACAAAACACAGCACCACCACTTCTTCCGACGTTTCCAGCCCGGACATGACCGACCCTCAACCGGACAAGTCGAACGACGACACCTCCGGCATCGGGCGATCCTATGAGTGCACCTTCTGCAAGCGCGGCTTCACCAACGCACAAGCTTTGGGTGGCCACATGAACATCCACCGTAAAGACAAGGCTAAGGCCAAGCAGAAGAACGATGTTTCGTCGAATAAATCGGGCGAAAACTACGCAAACACCTTGAGGTTCACTCAAGCTGTTTCATCTGCTGATCATCAGCAAAAAAGTGGTTATTACATGAACTACCAAGTCTACTTGCCATCATCAAACCCTAATGTCCAAACTGGGAATTACTTGCCACTTTGGAGCAATCCACACCATTTTGAAGATCGTGTGGATGCTAATTTAAGTTTGAGGATTGGTTTACCACCGTCCGATCATGAAGATCAAGAAGGGAGGGATGATCATGATGATGATTTGAATGTGAAGGAAAATGAAGTGGATCTGGAGCTCCGACTAGGCCACGACCCGTGATCGTTTCGTTTCTACTAGTGTTCAGATCGAGAGGACGTGAAGCTAATAAGCCTGTACAGGAAGTGAGTTAGTAAATTATTACTATCATATATATGAATGAAAGATATACCTTGATTGTTTCGTTGAATTATTACTTCAATTCATTTAATTGAAAGTCAATTAATTAATCATATGTTCATGTTATTAGATTTTGAATACATTTTCCAATAAAACATTGATTTTTTTTTTAAATCCAATTTGATCATGGGATTTGAGGCAGTTTCACCCTAAAACACCCAATTTTCACACAGTTAGGCTAACCTCTTAGTGGTTTATAAGTGTATTACAATGTTCAATCTACTTCATTTATGATCATACTAATATTTGATGGCATTGATGCAATTAAGTCTTGATCATAAGAGAAGTTATACTACTATATATATATATATATATATATATATATATATATATATATATATGTATGTATGGGGTATTACATACTTAATTCATCGCTTGATAGTTCTTTTTCTTGGGGGCACTGTGAGTTTTTATTGCCATTTTTCCACCTGAATTTAATACTCTTTGATATATAGACTCTACATTAAGCTGATTTTCACCATCCACATGGTGCAATAATGTTATGAAGTATGATTACTTCATCCAATTTAATTTCAAAATGTGACATAAGAGTCAAAAGAGATCATTTCTAGTACTAGTTTAGGAACTTATTGGTTTGAGCTAGCTAGCACATTGGATAAACTTTTTTGTTATTAATTGTAAGTGTCCATCTCCATTTTGCTTAGTTTGGAAATTTTATCTTGCATGAGATCTCCTAGATCTCTCTCCCACATTGCCACGCATGATTTTAAGTATTTATATATTACTAATGTCAAACTCATATATATGTACATGAGAACCACTTGTGTGAGACCATCACAAAACTTTCGTGAGAACATCACAAAAACTAATAATATTTTTAGTAAAAAGTGACAATGGTGCAGTGCATGAATAATTCATAGTATAATTAAAAAATGATAATTTTTTTTGTGTGTGAAATATGGTAGTAATATCTTTAATAAGAAGTGATATTTCTATTTAGAAAAAAACTTAAAAACAGTCTTAAGTTGCTCTATGTACCTATATACATACACCCTCACACTTTTTAGTAATTGAATGATAAATACTTCTGTCTCCTCTTATATGCCTATCAGTATATATGTATGTAATAGCTAGGCCTAAGCTGGATTGCATGTTAGATTGATAACCAACTTGATCATCGTGTATATACAATGAGATGTAGCTAAATTAAAGGTTGATTGATTCATTGAGATAGAAAGTTTCTTGTTAAATTAGTTGGCATTAAGGTGGATACACCCACTTTAGGTGCCCCACACGGCCGACAACTTGTGGAGGGGTAAATCATGGAAACTTAACTAGGCAGCAAGGCTAGACCTTCACCCAACCTCATAAGGAGCCCCCTTAATTAAGAGGTTGCTCCCACGGTGTGAGTGAGATTCAATTTTTTGTCTTAGTTGCAAGCTTTCACCCTGGTGATCAATTGAGCTGCCCATACGGGCAGTTTTTTTTGTTAAATTAAGACCTAGTTTCTTCATCTTAACGAAGAAAGGAGGTGTTCAGACCCACATTGGATCTCCCGCGTTATTTTCTACTCCCTCCATTTAACAATAAGATAACAATTTGTTTTTTGCACGCGGATTAAAGAGTAGTATTATCTTATATAAAATAATCAGTAGTTTTTTTAGTGGTGAGTGGTGAAGCACTTGGTCTCTTATGCTAAAAAGGATAATAAATATATTTAGAGTGCATGACTAAAATGAAAAAATTAATACATTATCAGGTGATTAAGGGAGAATCATTTTTGTGACCATCGTTATATGACTGACATGTAAGAAGTGAAAAAATTCAATCATTGTTCCTCTAGTTTATGTTTTACTTTTTAGAATATAATTTTTTCATCTTTCCTATACATGTGATATCCATCTAACAGGGAAGCACAAAAAATATTATATTAAAATGTAAAAAAAAATCCAGCACCAATTTGTGATATAGGTAGTAATCATGAACTAAATACCTTAATTATCTTGGATTTACAAGTATAAAATGTTATATGTACCGTATAGAGTAATTACGAGTGGATACATAACAATGTCATGTTCCTACGTGTAATGACTCGAGATTTCATATGTCATTTTTTTATATTGTTTCTTGTGTAGAAATTATATGATTAATGCGTACATAAGATTGAAGAAATATATAGTAATATTTATTGTTTACCATATATATATATATATATATTTGTTATTATTTAAAAATTAATAAAATAAAAACATTTAAAATTTAAATAATCATAAATTCAAAATATATATATTAGTATTATTAAAAGAATAAAGTATTATTTTATTATAAATTATTTAGAAATTTTCGTAAGATGTGAAATATTGATGAGACATAGCCACGTATATATAAAAAAAGAAAAATGCTAAAACTTGGATATCTAGGAGACTTTGTGTCCCCAACTTCCAAGTTATAGTAAATGTTATATTAAGGAGTATCATATAGCAATTTTTTTAATTAAACATTTATACTAGATATTTATATTTTAATTGGTATTTTTAATAAAAATATTATGTTCTTATTAATAAAAATGTATATCCCTAAAAATAAAATATTAAAATTTTATATATTTTGTGCATTCGAGACATAAGAGATCAATTTTATATAAAATGTACGACCCTATTATATTAAATATAATATTATTATATTATTAAATTATAAATAGTACACTGAATATTATAAACTATCGTTTATAATGAGAGTGTTTCTAAATATATAACTTTTTTTTCACTTTACATAAATATCATATGGATTATATATGTATTTTTTTTCAGTTTTTGGGTGCTGAATTCATTATGAATAAGTCTTGTGAGTCTGTCTAACGAATCTCATGTAAAACGGATCTCCATTGACCCTTGATATTATTTTTCTAAATATACACTAACTCCAAATTAAGATTCAGTTTGATTGGCGCTAATCTCTACTTTTCCTGTTCTTTATTTTTTCGTCTGCTTTTTCCTTTTGTTTATCTTTTACGTCATTTTTTTTAAAATTATGTTGATTGCATTATCAATTATTTTACTTAATATTTTTAATTAAAATATAAGATAAATATTCAGTTAAAATTAAAAATATCACTTTTTTTTATTAAATAAACATCACTTTTTTTATTAAAAATGTTATATTAAAAATGTTATCATTCTTTATTGTTTATAGATAGTTATCACTTTTTCTTATAGAGTATAACTTTCTATTAAAGTCTTATTACTTTTATCCATCACACGAATTCTTCTTGAAATAATTCAATTGAATAAATGTTATTTTTTCTTTAGTAAATATCAATTTTTATTAAAAATATTATTACTTTTTATTTATTTTAATAGCTGTTTATGTAAATATTTAATTGGATGTATGTCACTTCTCCTTACTTAGATATAATTTTTTATTAAAAATGTTATCACTTTTAATTATTCGTCTTATGAATTTATCTAATAAATATAAATGAAATTTATTACATTTTTATGATTAAGTATCACTTTATATTAATAATGTTATCACTTTATATTTGTTGTATTGTTTATGCATGAAATAGTATAAATGAATAGCTATCACTTTTTCATCATCATGTATCATATTTTACTAAAAATGTTATCACTTATTTTATATTCTACTAATTATTCATTAAATAATTTAATTATATGATTATCATATTTTCTTTTATAATGTATCACATTTTATTAAAAATATATTTTTTATTCGGCTTATAAATTAATTAAGAAGTTAATAAATAATAATAAATGATGTAACCCTATTCTTATTATTATTATTATTATTATTATTTAAAGTAAAATGTAAAACACATGATTAATTTAAAAAAAAGATAATTAAGAAAAGATAGAAACTGTTTTTAAATTTACTTAAAATAATTAAAAGGATAGCACAGGTCATACTAACTAACAAGATGGAATACAGTAATAAATTAATAGTGGCGCCATGTAATGAGACAGTCTCGCACAAATCTTTATATTTCATTATTAAGTACTAAACTTAATTAAAATTTATTGTTTATTAATAAAATAAAAGAGCGACTTCTGTAGGACTGGTCCTACCAAATAATTGGCGGAACCGGATTCTCTTCTTGTTGGCGTTCGATCGTTTGGTTAACGTAAACCGTTAGGGTTCCATGCGATTCTATATCAGCGGAAGTAAGAATATAGAAACGTATTACCTTTCACCGGAGTATGTTGAAGAAGAACAGTTGTAGAAAACAACCTCTTGATCTTCTGTTGTATTCACAACTCCAATCTCAATGTCGTGTGGGCGACGATCTTCAAGATTCTCTCGATCTGCTTTCGTTCCCTCTATCACACGTTTTTAGGCGCAGGATTACGGTTTCCGCACAACTGAGAGGACTTATATATGAGCTATAACATGGACCAGGAGCAGAAATTAGAATCGGGCCTTCATTGGGCTTGAGTATCCAAGTTTAACCCAAAACTTATACTTAAGTCCAATATTAATAATATAGTCCACTAAAATATTATTACTGCGCTGCCGTTCTAATCCCATATTACGTTATGGGTTCCTTCTTATTATAAGCCCGTTAATCTTTCCGTATTTAAGATATACAAAGCCCATTAATTAATTAAGTTACTGACAACTCTATTTAATTAATATCTCATCCAAAAGTAGTACCACTCAGCCTTGTTATCATGCCGAAATAAATTCACATGCAGGGTTTACATGATAATCCTTATGAGCTCCTCAAGGGGACATCATCAGCCTATTTAATAGGACACGGATTCCTTTTAAAGTCAACAACACACCATAGAGACACCACCATCTCCCAATTCATCGAGCTTGTCTATTTAATAATTAAATCTCACCCATTGATGAATCAATGATATAAATACAGGCTTACGTGTCGAGGTTATTGTATAGGGATTAAGAGTACGAACATCCATAATAACTGAGATCAAATTCACCTATATAGTCAGTATAAGTCGAACGATCTCAAGCGGTCCTGTTCAATACACACAAAGAGAGCAATAGTGTAATTTTATAGTCAAGACAAACTAATACCAAATCACACTACAGCCATTTCGATAGATTGTCCCCGTCTATCTCTATTGTGAGGATCAGTTTATACTTTATAAGGAGCTGACAATATGATTTTTCATGCGACGCTGCACACCATATTATATACAGTATAAAGTAAATGGACTATCACATCGGCATATAAATAAATTATAAGATACAATCATTTGATCAATGATTCTCATTTCAAATATTGTTAAAATATTGTCCATACAAAAAACTAGGCTTTTAGTATACAATCCAACACTTCTTCCAACTGCTTCAAATGGGTTGAATTTGAGATACGAGCAACACCTCCAAATTGCACTATCTTCCTCACGCCAATGCCTGAAATCCGTCTACTGTCCCCGCCTTCCTCTCCACACCTTCGTTGTTAATCTGTTGGTTGAAGGAGCGGTCCGGTACTTCTTAAAGATGAGAGAATCATTCTTCGATGCGCCATAAATTGTGGGAGCGTCACTCAATTGGCAAGAGAATCTTGTCTATATAGTTGTTTCAATTGGGGCATTCGATTTACCTTCCTATGAAATCGAATTAACCCCATTTCTAGGATTGTTGCTCGATGGAAAAGTACATTATTTTGGATTAATTTGGGATATCCAACGCCATTCCATTTTGGCTAGTGGATGCAAATTTGCATCTATGGTTGGATGATAAGGCGGATAAGGTTTAGGTTGGGCCTATCAAGTTCAGCGATCCGAACTCTTGCCTTGAACGAGAATCAAGTTTCTATCAGTTGGATAGGAAGTTTGAGATTGAAGGGGAGAGGAAGGGTAAGTTCTCAAGGTGGGTGAATTCAAGCTCTGGTAATTACATATGTAATCGCCAAGCTGGAATTCGAAAACACCATCATGTTTGAGAGCAATGGGACTTACAAGAAGGTGGAGCACGAAGATATGGAACATAGTAGATCATGTTAAATCTCCATCAGGGTATGTAGCTGCAAGTATTGATGTGGAAATGAAGTATCCGCTCAAAATTAAGTTGACGACTCTGCCCGGATCGGGGACTAGCAACTACTTGGTGGATGGATGTTTTGTTCAAGACAATGTTGTCTTATCTGGTTCAGCAGAAACCTCATAAACTTACAGCGTAAATGATAACGAGAGAATCGTTCTCCCAACAAAATAATAGAAAAGAGTAACTAAAAGATATTGGCCATCCAAAAGTTTTATAAAATCAAAAAGTAACATAATTCTTTGTAAAGAGTAACCTATTTAATATGAAAACATATAATTTATCATAAAGAGTAACCTTGTAACCCAATTTATAGAAAAAAATAGCCTAGTATAATTCAGAAACTTATTCATAATAACCCATTTTATTATAAAGAATAATTCATTTTATTAAAAAAAAGTAATCTAAAAGATGTTGAAATTTTTTTTTCAAAACTTCAATGAATAACCCATTTTATTATAAAAAGTAACCCAATTTATTAAAAAGAGTAACCTAAAAGATGTTGACAAAATAACTTTTCAAAACTTCAACGAGTACCCATTTTATTATAAAGAGTAACCCAATTTATTAAAAAGAGTAACCTAAAATATTTTGAAAAAAAAAACATTTCAAAACTTCAATGAGTAATCCATTTTATTATTAAGAGTAACCAAATTTATTAAAAAGAGTAACCTAAAAGATGTTAAAAAAACTTCTCAAAACTTCAACGAGCAACATATTTTATTATAAAGAGTAACTCAACTTAGGAGAGTAACCTAATGATATTTGAAAAAAAAAACATTTTCAAATCATCAATGAGCACGAGGACGACTAATACTCTTCTTTTACATGAAGAGTTAACAAAGAGCATGGTATCATCTCATTAGTGTCACACATAAATCTTTCAATGCGATTCTAAAGATGTTTCTCTCTCTAGAATTTTTCTCTCCTTTCTCTCTAAAAATACTGTTTTTTAATTACGATTGCTCGTTGCTTCTCCGGCATGGAGGCGCCTCAACCCGGCGAAGGCACTTCTATGCCTCCTTCTTCGTCTAAACATATTTCTGATCAGACTGCATTCTCCTCGAATCCATGGTTTGAGGAATTATTACACCGCAATCGTGAGTACGCCGGACAGCAGATGCCGCCTAGCGATGGCTCCGACAGAATCAATCTTGGATCATGCTCTACCATAGCAAAGTCTTCTGAGCGTGCTGCAATAGGGTTTCAACCATCAAACCCTAACTTGTATAGCAACTCTCATGAAAACCCTAACACACAGGGTTTCTGATAACCCTACATCACAGGGTGATTTTGCCGGTAGTCATCAATCACATGGTGCTATCACTGATTGTTCTTCACCGATCAGACGTAATGCTGACCCCAGGTCTTATGCAGCGAAGGTTGACAGTGATGTCAATCCAATTTCGCTTGCCAAATCGGCCATATGCAAGGGACCTTTCTCTGGTCCGGTAGCGAGGCCAATTGACAAAACATGTGATATCCCTACATTAACAATTTTTAATGAATTCTATGAGAGTCATAAAAAGCTTTTTTGCAATTTGTTATCGTTAGGGTTCTAAACTCCAAGGGAACAAAACTGCTATCATAGATGGATGTTGAGGCTTTATTTCGAAAGATTTTCTAAATCAAGGATGTACTTGTGATTCATATCGGAGGAGTGTTCTACATGATGCTCATCCCTGATAATAATATCAAAGTTCATATCCTGAAGAAAAGATTTTTTGAGGACAGAAACATCCAGTTGCCCATCCAACAGTGGACACTGACGTTTAATCATTAAAAGATTAAACCATCGCTAGTGTCTATTTGGGTTTGAATATATGAACTACCTATGGAGTTGTGGCATGAAGAAGTTATAAAAAGATTGCGACTACTGTGGTGACTCCCATATGGATTGATGATCAATCGCTAGATGGGTCTACGGAATATTTTGCTAGGGTGTTGGTCGAGACTGATATTCTAGAGGTCCTTTTGGAGTCGATGAATATTGATACTTCATAGAATGTTATTAGAATATCTTTTGGGTATGAATATATCCTGGAGTATTGCATTTCTTGTCACATTCTTAGACATGGGGTAGGGACATGCCTTAAGAAGAAAAATAAACAGGATTCCCGTAAGAGAACCAAGGAAGCTGGCAAGCATAAACAACAATATGATGGATTCACAGTCCCAAAAAAACTTGGACGAAGAAGGATCAGCCTCCGGCTGCAGTGAATATTTTAAATTCTTTTCAAAATCTTCCAACTGATGGGGAAGAAGCAGCAAAGGATCAAGGGTTTTGAAAAAGACTCTGATGTTAGAAGTGACTGCGAGCATAATGCGGATTCAGAGGGTAACAATGATCTCGTGATATAGATGAAGGTTCGGAGCGCGAAGCGTTTGATGATGGTGGATTGGAAGATGAGGAAGACACTGATAAACTTACAATTATTGTGAGGGGGAAGGAGCCAATACCAGTTGCAGTTGTGAGTCTTTTAAGAAATGAGGAGATGACTATTATATTGGTTGATCCCTCGCTTCAATTATAGGTACTATCAATAGTGCTTCTAAATTTATAAGACCGGAGGCGCCTATTACCAGATCACGAGCACCAGGGATTAAGCATGTTGAGGCTACAAATAATAAGACTAAAAACATGGCTAACTCTGCATCTAAGATGTGGAAGAATCTAAAGAAAGACCCGCCAAAGCACAGAAATGTAAATCGTAAGAAATGAAGGCACATTTTTGGAATATTAGGGGAATTGGGAATGATAGCTCCCAAGTGGTTCTTAAAGAGCTTTGTCTGCGCCATAATACTTTATGGTTGGCCATTGCTGAACCCAAGATTTTTTTCTCATCTATTCCTTCTTATTTTTGGTGTAGTCTGCGGCTTAATTTTATTGGCAGTAATGATAGAGAGAGCCTCCAGTCAAATTTATGGGTTTTCTTCATCCCTATTTTTGTCTTTAATATTAGGAGAGTCTATAGCTCATCTCAGATTATTATTTTTTATTTTAATTTTGAATCAGAGGATAATAGATGTGGATTTGTACATGCTAGAAATAAGAACATTAAGAGAAGGGAGTTGTGGCTAGACATTTATGCATACTTGGGGCAGTCTAATTCATTATGGGTGATTTTAACACTATTGTGGGAGCTCATGAAAGACTTAATGCAACCAGGAATGATAATCTAAGTTCGATTGAATTCCGAGAATTTTTGAAAACAACGAAGCTACATGATTTAGATTTGCATGGGGCTCACTTCACGTGGGTGAGCCGTGCAACTACTAGGGCAATGCGAGTTTCCAAGATTGACAAAGTGCTTCTCACTGATGGGGTTCTTGACCGATGGGATTCAATGGTTGCCAATGCATTTTCCAAACACTCTTCTGATCATAATCCTATTATCTTGCGTTACGATAAGAATGCATACTCTCAGAAGCCTTTCAGGTTTCAGTCGATGTGGCTTTAAGATACAGGTTTCTTTGATATGGCAGCTACTTCTTGGCAGAGGCAGATATGGGCTGCCAATCTAATTTCTCTGTTTTTTTGCTAAATTCCGTCGATTGAAACTAGATATCAAGAACTGGTATTCCAAAGAGTTTGGGAATATTTTTGATGTGGTGGAAATGGCTATTACTCAGCTACAAGATGTTCAAAATTTTAATCTTACATAAAATAAACCACTAGTGTTGTATCGAGTATACACACGGAATTTCAATTAACTTATAAAACCTTCATAAACCCTAGAACTACCAAAGCGGTTCTAGCACATGATTGATCGAAGAACAATCATGGTGGTTGGATAGATCTTACTCATAGTCTTGAAAATTACAAGATAAATTAAGATGCGAAGTAAACCCTAGATGTGGGCTCCATCACTTGATTCGATAGACAAATCTCTCTCCATAACTCCATGGATGATGGTAGGGTTTCGAATGTGGTGTAGAATGAAGGTGGTGAATGGTATCTCTCTCTGCTGCGTAGGGTCTTCCTTTTATAACTTTAGCTCCTCCAACAGACCTCTATTAGGCTTTTTGAGCGAAAACACGTACTGAAGGTGTAAAAATACAGATCTAGAAGCTTCCCGCATAACAGTTTGACTAAGGCCCTTGGTCAAACCACTAAGTGCTTGGTCGAACCGGCCTATAAAGCACTGGCAGGTGGCTGATTCGACCTGAACCACCGATCGAACTAGAAGATTTGTGGTCAAATTACTTCTGCAAATATTCAGGCTTTTCGCTCGACCACAGTTCAACCATCATGCCTGGTCGTACCACAATATTGTGGTCGAACTGTACTGTAATACATTTCTAAATGCTTGGTTCGACCAGAACCGGTAGCCAAACCACCTCCGTTTTGGTCGAACCAGGTGCTAAAACATCCCTTTTCCTGTTTCGAGCAATTATGTCCTGTTTTTCTTCAAAAATCCGCTCAAATGGCCACAAACGCACCTGATTTGTGAATTTTCACTACGTATCTTGATTTTTCTCAGCTTAAATTAAATCATACAACATTATCACAGAAATGAGAGCTCAAATTATGTGAATTTACACTTTTATCAAACCCCTAAACTTACATGTTGCTCATCCCAAGGCAACAAAATCAAAACCATAAGAGTAAATATAAAATTTACCAGACCATCAAGTCAAGTACAATACATACCTACACATTCAATTCTATCAATTTAAAATAAGTATCACTCGCATCATACATTTTATTCATGCAAAAACATCACTCAATTATAAGAAGCTTCGGAGTACTAAGTCATCTAGCTCACAAGATAAGTGTTTACTCCCGCTCTCTAGTGCAAAATACACTTAAACAGGTCAATATATACACTCATACTCAATTCATATTTTCACGTAACCATATGCTTGGAAAAGCCCCAAAAATCAACTCATAATCGCTTCATTACTAGGATCACAAATGACTTATTTTTGGGTTGTAATGTTGGCTCTTTGGTAAAGGTAAGAAAATATAGATAAAGTGACTAACTCACTAGCAGAGAATTGCCTTGGAGTTTTGCTTTTCATTAAACAACTTCTTCTTCTCCATCTTTATTCTCATGATCTTTGCGATTCATCTTTTCATTCTTGTCTTTGGAATCAACATCTTTCTTTCTTCATAGTACAAGGGTACTAATTTTGGGCAATACCCTTCTAAGCAGTCGGGGTACCAGTTTTAGGCACTACCCCTAAGCAAGATTTAACCATCTTTCTTTCCTTCATAACACTCAACCAATCTTTCTTCCTCTTCTTCTTATTCAAGCTAGCATATATTCACCTCAACTCTCTACTAATGAATAGGATTTTCAATAAGGGTCAAGTAAATGATGAATAAGGGCTTTTTATCAAGGCTTGCCAAAGAAAAAGCTTTTAAAGGTACAACGGGCCTTCCAATAATACAGCATATGGGAAGGTAAAATTTAGCTAAGTGACTCAAATAAAAAGGAATGGCCTAAGTTCATGTCTTAGTAACTAATCAATCATAAGTCTCACACAAGATTCCAAGTCAAGTTCTAGAATATGGTCATATGAACGATTCTCATAAGAATAAACTATCTGCTTGGATGTCCCATGATTTCATAAGACTCAAATTCTCACATGGGTAATAGATTCCTAAGCACTCCTCATAGCCTATAATCAAGATCAATCTCACAATGAACTCCACATATTAATAAGTTATACATGATTTTCATCAACAAAATCAACACATGCAAAATACGAATGCAACATACTAATAAAAAACCCTATCATATGAATCCAAATCAGGTATCACCAACAATCTAACATCATAATCGGTAAAGAATATCAATACATGCCACTCACACCACTAAATACCCATCCTGTAAAGAGAAAATAGAAGGGGGATGAGATGAAGCAGATAAAAATGAAAACTGGCACCCTCTACTCCTGTGGAGTATCATCATCACTATCATCTCTGCACAAATCATTAAAATCTCTTTGTAGGGTATCCACCTTCCTATCCAGAGCTTCATAATTGTCATTCAAATCTCCCAATCTCTGATCTATCACCACATAGTTGATATGCAGCGCGTTATAACGCATATCGAGCGTGGCATAACTCGTAGTAAGAAAGCCCAGTTTGCGGTTCGTCTCCCTCTAATTGTTGTTTACTTTGACAAGGTGTTCATTTATCAACCAAAATTGCTCCCTATAATACTCATCGGACCGCCCCAATACTACTGTTGTGGTTGCTATGGATGTGGTGGTGGCATCTCATGTGTTGCTGCTACTGAATCTCTATCTCAGGATGGACATGCTCATCTCCATGTTGGCGTTTGGATCTTTTAGTTAACGAGAACCGTTAGGGTTCCATGCAATTCTATCACAGCGAAAGCATGACCATAGAATTGATTACCTTTCACCAGGGTATGTTGAAGAAGAAGGATTCTTGCTGGAAGCCTGCGCAGTCTCACCGTTTTGGGCATAACTCTATCGTCTAATCTCCAATTTGAGTGATCTATGCGCCAAAATGATCCTCTCTTAAGTGGCTTTCCACCAGTATATCACACGTCCAGTTTGGAGTTCTACAATATTTTATAAAAATTGGTGAAGTTGACGGTCAGAAACAGCAAACGACCTTCAGGTCTTCTGTTGTATTCCTAAGCCACGTCTTGACGTTTGTGTGGGCAATGATCTACAAGACGAACTCAGTTTACAACCCTAATCTGCCTTTCACGTGTGTTATGAATGTGAATCAAATTCCAGATTGATGAAATTGGCAATTATATAGGCTACAACAGGGACCAGGAGGAGAAATTAGGGTTTGGGCATCCCATTGGGCTTAAGCATCCAAGTTTAGCCCGAGACTTATACTTAAGTCCAATAATAATAAATCATTCCACTAAAGAAATATTATTACACTGTCACCCTAATTCCAAATTACGTTTATGGGCTCCTTCTTATTATGAGCCCGTTAATCTCCTCGTGTTTAAGATTCAATGCCCATTAATTAATTAAGTTACTGACAACTCCATTAATTAATATGAATACCGAGAGTAGTACCACTCAACCTTATTATCATGCTGAAATAAATCCACCTACAGGGTTTACATAATAACATAGATCAAGTTATATTATATAGTCAGTATAAACCGAACGATCTCAACAGCGGTCATGTTCAATAAACGTAAAGCGCACTAGTGCAATTTTATAGTCAAGACAGACTAATGCCAAATCACACTACAACCATATCGATAGATATTCTCCTTCTATCTCGGTTGTGAATATCTGTTTATACTTTATAAGGAGCCGATAATATAAACTTCTGTGTGACGCCGCACACCATATTATCTACAGTATAAAATAAATGGACTTTTGCAATATCTTAATTGCAAACGTTTGATCACATGATTCTCATTTTAAATATTGTCAAAATATTGTTTATATCAAAAGCAAGACTTTTAGTATATAATCCAACACTCCATGCATTTCATCATCATATACCTCGTACTGAGGCTGCTGCTGTCCTAGATCAACTATCCTTTGTAACTTCTGCTATATCCCAGCAGCGTACAAATCAGCCACGGTCTTCCAATTTCCTCTTCTCCAGCACGTTGTTGATATAGCCTCGTGCGCCAAAGTATTCATCAACCTATTCTCATCATTCCTGATCGTGATCAAGGCCCTCACATCATATGAAAACATAAAAGAATAGGGGTTAGAACCCCTAGTGTAAAACCAATCTCCATCACAATGCAAAGAAAATCCAGCTTTAACACATGCACTCATCACGAGATCCAATCCTCCAAAATAGGTGTAATAATGCCAGTAAAATCCATGCGGTATGACTCAGCCACAGGAGTAAACAATCCTCCAATATTCACTCTTTGAAAAGTGGAACTCCTGAATCTGTAGAGCTGCTGAATTTAAACTGCACTCCATTCATCATACACCAAAGAGCATACAACTTTCCCCTAGATACGCAACTTTCTTCAGATCAGGAAAACAACGTGTTGCCCAAAACTCTATCCATGTATCTAATAACGGAGTTTTGAATCAAAGCAGCACGAGCCTCCTTCGTCTTAAAATCCATATCCTCACCTGAACTAGCTTTCCAAAAGTCATTCGGTCTGAAGTAACTATTCTCATGCTTAGAGATCCCCCTCGGAGTTCCTAGCAGAATATTGAAATCTTCCGCTATCCATGTTCGCTTCTTGCATCACAGCTGAAATGAACACTCATACGAAAGAGAACTAGAACCATTCTTTATGGTAATCTAGCATAACACCTCTGCAGTCACATGAAAATATGTCGGCCTCTTCAACTCCATAAAATGAAGGATGCCCACTTGATCAAACATCCATATAATATTATCATGAATATTCATTGTCATCATGGCTCCATCATCCTGGTACCTCATGCGAGCGATCTTATCAGACATCGCACCCCATCTATATTTTATCTCCTTCCAATTTTCCATTTGGATGTGAAAGTTCCTAGGCAGCCTCTCCTTAAGCCTTAACTTCTTTGTCACCTCGTCTTCATAAGAATGCCTATTCTCCCTCTTCTTGGAATGGATTTCAATTGCCTTTCCTTTTCCTACAAGAGTAATATTTCAATACCAAACTAATACTAGGAAAGCAACCTAACCAAATTCCAAATTTAATCATACACTAACTTTACTCAAGACTTCAAGTTTTTCATGTATAATCAACTTCAAACAAGCATGCATATTCATGATATTAAACAACGAATCCATAATATGATATTTCAATTTCACTTCACAATTCAACTCTTCCACAAGACTTAACAACTTCACTTTCTTCACTTTAGCATACAATTCATCAAGCTTCATAAATCAACTAAAAATCTTAACATGCTTCTCTTCACCACACAAATTCCATATAGAACATCAAAGTCTATCAAAATCAATCACCAAAATCGGACCTATCACTTGTTTATGTGAAAATTCAAACAAAAATCGAACATACACCATGAATTAACATAAAAACGAGTTCAATCAACTTACCTACTGAAAATCAAGCAATAGAACTTCAATCCTAGGGTAATAGAGTCAAGAGAACGTACCTTTCGATCCAGCCATGGCTTAGTATGAACGAAATATGAAAATCCCCAAATTGGATGGTAAACCCTAGTTTTACAACTAAAAAGCTCCAAATCCATGAGAAATCAAGTATGGGAAGGGTGAAAAGTGGTTTAATCGGAGTAGAATAAAGTAAAATCAAAGTTCAGAAGAGAGGGTTTTTGGTTCGGAGAGGATTCAAGTAAGGATAGTGTGAGGAGTGTACGGAACAGGGGCAAAAATCACATATAAACACGACTTACCTGACCTGGTTCGACTCAAACTAAGTGGTCGTACCACGCTGTCATGGTCGAACCACACTTCTGGATGACTTTTGAATCTGGTTTGACTTAAACCGTTGGAGAACCAGCCTGTAACCAACTTTCTGGTTCGACTCGAACCTTTGGTCGAGCCAAAGAAGCGAGATCGAACCAACCTGTAAATGTTTCTCTAAGCCACGATTTGACTCAGACCCTTTTGGTTCAACCTTCTCCCTTGGTCGAATCGGCCTCTTACTCCTTCAACTCAACTCTTCTCCATCCCCTGCGAACTTCAATCTCAAAACGATCATTAGGTACCAAAACAGAGCAAAATTATAGCTAGAGAACCATCATTAATACTCTATAAATCATGTATATATACTCAGCATATGACACAAAAAATAAAACACCACTGAACATTAGGTAAATAGCAAAAAAATCGACATATCAACACCGATTAAAGTGTTAATATACAGCAAAAAATCAATTCTCCTAACAAACGTTACAACTACGACGAGGTAAGTGCATCACATTCCCCTCCCAAATTTAGTAGAAACTATAGTTGAAAATAAGTTTGCAAAGCGATGTAATTTCCGATAAGTAAGCATGTCAAATATAAAAATTTCTTACTCACACTAATGAAATAAAGCAATAAAACAGAAGGGAAAGCCCCAAACAAGCACTCTTGTTTAACATCAGAGAGTCACGAAAGTACCAAATAAATTCGGAGACTTATAATGCTTCAATCGATGCCCATTCGCCGCTATAATATCTCTGTTCTTGTCCATGATCTCAAAACTCCCCCCTCCTCAGGCTTTATGGATAGTGAACAGTCCTATCCACTTTGATTTCAGTTTTCCTACAAAGAGCTTCAAATGAGAGTTAAAGAGTAATACTTCATCACATTTCTTGAACTTCTTATAAGTGATCTTCGAATCATGTCATTTCTTCATTCTTTCCTTGTAGATCACCGAATTCTTGTAAGCTTGATTTTTAAACTCGTCTAGTTGGTTGATTTGAGTCAACCTCAACTCCTTTTGATCTTTAAGACACAAGTTCAAACTTCTCAATGCCCAAAAAGACTTATGTTGAATCTCTACGTGTAAGTGGCACGGCTTCCCATAGATAATTTTGTAAGGTGACAGGTCAAGAACAGTCTTGTAAGCAGTTTGAAACCCCCATAAAACATCATCGAGCTTCATAGCCCAACCCTTCATATTAGTTCCAACTACATTCTCCAGAATTCGTTTCACTTGTCGGTTGGAGACCTCAACTTGCCCATTAGCTTGAGGATGATAGGGTGCAGTAACCCTATGCTTAACACCATATTTCTTGAGAACTCTTTCAAGAAGCTGGTTGACGAAGTGGGAACCTCCATCACTTACAAATGCGCTAGAAACTCCATAGCGGGCAAAGATATGTTTCTTCAAGAAACACAACATGGTCTTTGAATAATTCATGCGAGTAGGAATGACTTCAACCCACTTATAAACATAATCCACTACTAAAATGATGTAGAGAAATTTATTAGATGTGGGAAAATGAACCCATGAAAACGATTCCTCATACATTGAAGATTTCAACAACAATGCTCAGCTGAAGTGACATCTCATCTCTTCTACTTATGTTTCCCATCTTTGACATCTATCGCATGTCGTCACATAGGATTCACAGTCTTTAAACAAAGTAGGCTAATAAAGAGCAGATTGAAGTACCTTAGCTGCAGTCTTTTAGGCTCCGAAGTGCCCCCCATTAGATTGTGCATGGCAAATATCAAGAACACTCTCCATCTCCATCTCGGGCACACACCTACGGATGATAGAATCCGTAAAAATCTTGTAGGTGAATGGATCATACCATATAAAAGTCTCAACATCTCTCTTGAACTTCGTAAGTTGATACCTGTTGAAATCTCTCGGAATTTCTCCTACGGCAATGTAGTTGACATAATACGCGTACCATGGATCCATTCCTTGAGTAGCGATTACACAAGCTCTCTCTTCTCCTTCAGTAACACTGCCATAATCTTCTCATCAGGGAACACTCCTCTATGTAATCAAAAAAATCATCACAATGCTCTCTTGTCTCCAACCTTGATAGGTGATCTGCCAAAACATTTTCTGTACCTTTCTAATCTCGAATCTCCATATCAAACTCTTGCAGAAGAAAGACCCATCTAATTATCCTTGGCTTCGCTTTCTTCTTCTCCATCAAGTATCAGATTGCAGAATGACCCGTGTACACTATAGTCTTGATACTCACCAAATACTGTCGAAACTTATTTAATGCATACATAACAGCTAGAAACTCTTTTTCAGTGACAGTGTAGTTCTTTTATGCTACATCAAAAGTCTTACTCGCATAGTAGATGGCGCAGAATTTCTTCTCTCTCATCTGCCCAAGCACCACTCCAAGTGCTAAATCTTTTGCATCACACATAAATACAAACGGCTGAGTCCAATCCATGTGATCAAGATAGGTACAGTAATAAGTGCCTCCTTCAAAACCTGAAAATTTGTTAGATATTCTTCATAAAAAACAAAAGGAACATCTTTTTCAAGTAAGTGAGACAACGGTTTGAAGAATTTTGAGAAGTCTTTGATAAATATTCTATAAAATCCTGCGTGTCCAAGAAAGGACCTCACTCCCTTCTCGTTAGTAGATGGTGGAAGCTTCTCAATCGACACCACCTTTGCTCTATCCACCTGCAATCCCTTGATCGAAATATGGTGCCTAAGAACAATCTCATCTCTCACCATGAAGTGGCACTTCTCCCAATTCAAGACAAGATATTAGTTCCTTGACATCTCTTCAAAATTGTAGATAGGTTAGATAAACAAATATCAAAGGAGGAACCAAATGCATAAAAATCATCCATAAACACCTCCATGATCTTCTCTATCACCCATCAAATATGGTCATCATACAATGTTGAAATGTAGCAGGTGCATTATATAGTCCAAAAGGCATGTTCCTAAAAGCAAATGTTCCATAAGGGCAAGTAAAAGTGGTCTTTTCCTGGTCCTCAAGTACAGTCATGATTTGATTATACCCCAAGTAGCCATCCAAGAAATAATAAAAATCATACCCAGCAAGACGATCAAGCATTTGATCCATGAAAGGAAGAGGGAAGTGGTCTTTGCATGTATTTTCATTCAGTTTCCTGTAATCAATACACACACGCCATCCTGTAGAAATCCTAATAGCTAAAGCTCACCATCTTCGGCTTTCACAATAGTCATGCCCCATTTTTAGCTACAACATGTTGTGGACTCACATGTGTACTATCACTAATAGGATATATAATTCCTGCATCTAGCCATATTAAGATTTGCTTCCTAATCACTTCTTAAATAGCGGGATTCACCGTCCTCTGATTCTGAATTCTACTTTTCGCCTCATCTAACAGTCTTATATTATGCATGCAAATTAATGCTTGCCCCAAGATCGCACAAAGCTCGTCGTGCTGGCCCCTTTTCAATCTCACATAGAATAGTAAAGCTACCCGGATCCTTTAACATAGCTAGCAGCTTCCTCTGAATGATCGAGCTACAGTTCTTAGATAAATTTACTATTTCAATTCCATTCAAGCTCCTCTTATATCCTTTAGAAAGAGGGCATAGTAGGGCATCTCCAAGATTGCTTCAGAGAAAGGAATGCTCAATCTTATCTTGTTCATGATATCCGCAAACTTCTTGAACTTTTCTTCCAATCCCTTCTTAACTAACTTGAAAGGAAACGGAGAAGGTATCTTTATCTTAGGAATCCCCCATTCATCACGTTCAACTTTCTCCGTTTTGCCCTTCTCGGCTCTCAATCTCTTTGCTCATTTCCATTTTTTTCCACTATAAGCTCAGTATTATGTCCTTGGGATGGCACTGGAGTGGCATTAACATTAGGTAAAGCATTACGCGCGAAAAAATATACCAAATGAGGCGGTTCGACCTTGAGTGCTGGTCGAACTCAATGTGTAATGGTCGAACCGATCTTCAAAAAGTATGGCTTCTCCTAGACAGGTCGATTCGACCATGGTTCAACCAACAGGATTGGTCGAATCCGACTTCAGAAAAAATAAAGGGTCTTGGAAAGGCTAGTTCGACCGTGGTTCGACCTTCAGGGTTGGTAGAACCACTATGGCTTTGGTCGAATCGGCCTTCCAAATGCTCCGAAGGTTGCCCAGGTGCTTGGTTCGACCTCCAGGATGTGGTTCAACCTTCTGGTTTGATCAAACCCTAGTCAAATCGAGCTCCTGGAGCTTCAAAATTAATTACCATCATTATCGGTCCCCCATACTACGTTCCAGACCTTAACGTGATGGTGTTGCACTGCTTCGGTTCATTATACTCTGAGATGGGAACTTTCCCTTCTCCACGATTTGGGTCAATTGATTTACATCCCGGCTATCTTCTCTATCAACAACGTTAAGTCCTTCATCTACTTAGATATATCCTCATGAATTGCATCAATCTTTGCCTCGAGCTTTGCCTCTAGACGATCCACTCTTGCATCATTCCTCGCCATGTACCTGTTCACTAAATCTTCAAAACTAGGTTTTCCTTCTTCGACCTTCGCACTCGGATCAACGCCAACGGGAGGTTGTACTGTTGTATTAGGATTACTTCATGAAAACTCGAGCCTCCTTGGTTGTTGATAATTACCAGGTGGACCACAATTATTGAAATTCCCTTGGTAACTCCGATTTCCTTGATTTTGGAACGTCATTCCTTGATTACTTTGACCCATGACGTAGTTTGTCTCTTCTAATTCCTCTTGGCTAGCTCCTTCATAACCAACATCATGCTGCATAATTGGTACTCGCTGCGCTATATCAGTAATCTACTTTTGCTGAGACTAAAATAACTTGTTGATATTAGTCAAACTAGAGACGATCTCATCTTTTCTACTCGACTTAACCATAGTGTGCTCAACCTGTGCTACTTTTCTAAGAACATACATGCCTCTCACTCTATCAGTTGGCCAATCTCTCGAATTCATCGAAATATCCTCAAAGAGATTTTCGGCCTCAACGGATAGTAAGCAGTGCTGCATTTGACCAAGCATCTAGTAAAGCTCGAGAATCACAGTCCAATCCACTATAAAAATACTGATGTATTAAACTTTAGATAGCTTATGATGTGGACACTTTCTAAGCATGTCCTTGAATCTGTCCCAAGCCTCATGAAATTTCTCTTCACTCCCGATAGCAAATTGATGTCTTGCTTCATCTTAAACACCTTGGAAGGTGGCATGTATCACTACAAGAACTTCAATTTCAATTATTCCCAGGTAGTGCATTCAGCAGTATTAAGAGTATCGTACCAATCTCTCGCCCTTTCGGTAAGCGAGAATTTAAAAAAAATAATCCTCATTGCATTCTCATGATTTCCTTTGCTTTTTTGTGTGCTTGTGTATCCCAAAAATTTATTCAAATGCTGTTGAGGATCCTCAAAGGTTCCCTAAGAGAAGGGACTTCTTTCTATCATGCTGATCAGAGCAATGTGAAGATCAAAATCCACATCAACCCCTCTTGCTCCTAACAGCCCCAAGTTGCCTCCTCTGTTGTTCTTAAATACTTCATGGATGGCAAGATTATCCAGATTTGCAGCCATGTTGACTGCTTCTGCTTCCGACTTGTCTCTGGTTGCAGATTCAATCGCTTCCGAGTTTAAATCACCAACTTCAACTCCTAAATTAAGAGCTTCAGTTAGTTCCACGTTCTTGTTGCTCTTTTTCTTTTTTCTTCCTCGACGATACACTGATTTCCGGATTATAAGGCACTAACTCTCCTATCTTTGATCTAGTGTGCATACACCTAAGAAGAATAAGTGTTAGAAAATAAAGATAAGAAGAAAATATTCTCAATTAAATTAGAAATAATAAACCATTAATTAATGTTGTCCCCGACAATGGCGCCAAGAACTTGATAACCATTTTCTCAACACACAATATTAATCCCCAAGTATGAAGGATGCTATTGTAGCTTTGATAAGTGACCAAGTGATTATTGAACTCAAGGGACATATTATTATTAATTTAATTATAATCTAACTCATTAAGACAAGGTTGGCAATTTAATTATGATGAATTAAGTAACTAATAAACAAATAATTAAAATAGCAATTAAAATAAACAAGCAGCAGAGATTAAATGAAAGAGAATAAGTGATAAACTAGGTAGCCCTTCAAGTTTTTCAGTTTTACTAATTAACTTCCCTTCCGTGTATTAATGTCCCACTCTGTCTTGTGGAGTATGGACGTATCACTAAACCATGCAAATCTACTCTGCCTCTGCACAAGTAGATAAGAATGTGACACGTGTGAATATTCTTGAGCAAGAGATTAATTCACCCCCTTTCTAGGTACTATCAGTATCAATTGTTTCCCGTGCACTAAGTACTCTAACCCGATATGATTTCCCTTTATAGGTACTATGAAGTTATTCACTTTGTCCTACTTATTAACCCGAATCAGATTCAATTAACAAGTATTTATATAAGATAGTTCTAATGAGACTTCAGAGTCCCATCACTTAGAATCATAACATGTAATTCTGCTCAGCAGTGAACGCACTCAAACAATAATCAAGATATGTATTCAGACTCTACAAAACAATTAATAATGCACAAAACAACTCTGAGTATGAATTAAAAAGGCATAGTCTTATATAAAATAAACCACTAGTAGTGTTGTACAGAGTATATACACGGAAGTTCAATTAACTCATAAAACCTTCATATACCCTAGAACTACCAAACCGGTTCTAGCCCATGATTGATCGAAGAACAATCATGGTGGTTGGATAGATCTTATCCATAGTCTTGAAAATTACAAGATAAATTAAGATGAGAAGTAAACCCTAGATGCGGGCGCCGTCGTGTCTCTCTCCGTCTTGAATCTTCACTTGATTCTCACTTGATTCGACAGACAAATATCTCTCCACAGCTCCATGGATGATGGTAGGGTTTCGGAAGTTGTGTAGAATGAAGGTGGTGAATGGTGTCTCTCTCTGCTGTGTAGGGTCTTCCTTTTATAACTTTATCTCCTCCAACGGACCTCTACTGGGCTTTTTGAGCGAAAACACATACTAAAGGTCTAAAATATGGATTCGGAAGCTTCCCCATAACGGGTCAACCAAGGCCCTTGATCTAACCATTAAGTGTTTGGTCGAACCGGCCTATAAAGCACTGGCGGGTGGTTGGTTCAACCCAAACCATCGGTCGAACCAGAAGCTTCGTGGTAGAATTACTTCTGCAAATCTTCATACTTTTGGTTCGACCATGGTTCGACCATTATGCTTGGTCAAACCACAATGTCGTGGTCAAACCGTGCTGTAACATATTTTCAAACGTCTGGTTCGACCAAAATCGATGGTTGAACTACCTCTCTTTTGGTCTAACCAGGTACTAAAATACCCCTTTTTCGGTTTCGAGCACTTCTGTCCTATTTTTCTTCAAAAATATGCACAAACAGCCTCACACGAACCTGATTCGTAACTTTCCACTACATATCTCGATTTATCTTTTCTTAAGATCAAATCATACATCATTATCATAGAAATCAGAGTTTAAATTATGTGAATTTACAGTCTCATCAGGTTGTGCACACTATGGTTAAGTTGAGTAGTGAAGATGAGATCATCTTTAGTTTGGCTAATATCAACAAGTTACTTGAGTCTCGGCAAAAGCAAATTACGGATATAGTGCAACAAGTGCCAATTATGCAGCAGGATGTTGGGAATGAAGGAGCTATCCAAGAGGAATTAGAAGAGGTAAACTATGTCATGGGTCAAAGTATTCAAAGAATGAGGTTCCAAAATCAAGAAATCAAAATTATCAAGGAAACTACAATAATCGTGGTCCCCCTAGTAATTATCAGCAACCAAGGGGCTGGAGTTTTCATGGAGTAATCATAATGCAGCAGTACAACCTCCTATTGGTGTCGATCTGGGTGCTAAGATCGAAGAAGAAAAACCTGGTTTTGAGGATATAGTAAACAGGTACATGGCGAGGAATGATGATAGAATGGATCGTCTAGAGGAAAAATTAGAGGCAAAAATAGATGCAAATTATGAGGATATATCTAAGCAGATGAAAGACTTGATATTATTGATGGGGTAGATGGCTGGGAATGTGAATTGGTTACACAAACGGTAGAGAAGGAAAAGTTCCCATCTCAAAGTATAACAAACGCGAAAGAGTGTCATGCCATCACGTTAAGGTCTGGAACATAGTATGAGGGACCGATGATGCCGAAAATGGATTTTGGAGCTCTAGGAGTTCCATTCGACCATAGTTCGACCAAAACATTAGGTCGAACCATATCAACTAAGTCGAACCAAGCACCTGGGCCAACATTATATCCAAAAAAAGTTCTTTTTGATCCCATTGTCTAATAATACTTTTTAGTGGTGGAGAGTTTGAGATATTTGGCAAGTTTATGGTTATGCATGCACTTGAATTAACATTGAGCTTAAACAATATGCCCCATAAGTGTACATCTTTTACACTTGATAGCGAGTGATATACTTCCCGTGAGAATAAGTTGATGGAGCATTTTAATTAATTGGCAACAATTGTATTTACTTGTATATTGTGAATGAATTATTGCATGTAACGAGAGTTGCATGTTCGGATTTGATGACAATTGTATTTTGAATGGCCTAGATGTCATATCCTTTATTTTCCATTTGATTTAAACACTATCTTTCTTCTTTATTCAATTTCGTTGTTCAGGGACGAACAACATCTTAAGTTTGGGGGGTTTATTTAGTGTGAAAATCTGTATATTTTAGGGTTCGATTTAGCACCGTTTTGTGGAATTTATGTTCCTGTTTTAGCACTAAATGGTTAGTTTTATATATTTAAGATATTGGTGCATTTGAGGTGTTATTTCGTGTTTTAAGGTGGAAAATGAATTAAAAGTGTAAAGTTGGAATGAAGAGTGAAATCGTGAAAGAATCTGAAAAACGCATGTCCACTTTGCATAATTTTTCTATATTTTTTAAGAATTCCAAACTGATCATGTGATATGTGATTGGAAAGCTACTGAAGGAAAGGTCATTTTGGCTCAAGAAACACCTCAATCGGAGCTCGGATGAGAGAGTTATGATCAAAACAGTGAAGTCGCACAAGCTATGCCGAAAGAGCACGACTCGTGCCACTCTCAAATATGCTAATTTTCATGAGTTCTTTATATGATTGGAAAACCGAGGAAGAGAGGATCGCGTGAGTGCAAAAATCACCTCGATCAGAGATCGAATGAAAAAGTTATGATTAAAACCATGAGAATGCGCAGGCTGCCGACGGGTGGCACGAGTGGGCGACCATGCCATGCCTGGCACGACCCGTGCCATTGCCCAACAAGCCCAAATCACATTTTTTCAGCCCATTTGTGGTTTTTAAGTGAAAAAGCCCTATTTTGAGGTGGAGTCCGAATTTTAGCAGCCCTCAACTATAAAAGGAACTCTTGGGGAATTCCTAAAGAACCATAACCCTCCACCACGCCCTTTGGACTACACAATCTTAACCCATTACCTTCCGCCATTCATCTCTACATTTCACCCGCCTTTCACCTATCACACTCAATCACGGTGTTTGCTACTTCCATTATCTTCCGTCATTCATCTCTACCTTTCACCCGCCTTTCACCTATCACAGTCAATCATGGTGTTTGCTACTTGAGAAGGAGAATAGAGGAGGATCATCAAGACGAAAAGAGAAGATGGAAAATTATTCCAGACAAAGGTTTTTCTTCCTTCTTGAATTTCTTATTGTTGATTTATAGACTCATGGGTAAGTTTTATTCCATAAACATGGTTGCTACTTGTAACACCATGGGCTAATAATTTTCTAAATAGTTTTAGGTTTTGAAGGTTGAATTGGATTGAACTTATAACCTAGACTAGGTTATGGATTTCTGCAGTATGCTTATTCCTTTATTAATGCTTTAAATTTGAGACTTATATTTTTGTCTTATATGATCTGTCCTTATTAATGAATATGTCATTGTCTTATGCATGTTTATGACTATTGCTTGTGTTATATAAGAATTATATTAGTCAACCTGTTATGGGTAATTAAAGGGGATCTAACCATATAACCTTTAAAGGGGTTAGTTGTTTAAACAAGTAATTAAAAGTAATCAAAGTAAGGGACCAAGCAATGATCAAACAAATAAAATAGATAAATGAAAGGTGATTTTCCAAATTGAACAAAAGTGAGATTAACAACACTTAAAAAGTGATAATTCTAGGATTCATCCATTAAACTCATGTGTGTCAAGGGTTGAAGACTAAGGGTCAATCAAACAATTCCAACTAGATACGAGGTTCAATTAGAGTCCCTTCACACAATCAATTAATCTCTCAATCTAGCAAATCACATGTTCTATCAAGGGGTTTCTAAATTCTAAAGGGTTTCTCAATATCTTTATAATTTATAATGCACATGAGGTGTTTGATTAAATGATTCACTTAATTATCCTAAGCACATAATTGATTTCTCAATCTAATCACACATTTAGAACAACAAAACACACAAATCATCATAAACCTCAAGATCTCAAACATTAATGATAGAAAATCCATTTACCCAATCAACACATGAATTTAAATACACAAATCCCAAAATTATCCAACAACTATCTCACAAGGGAGATTAGTCTACCATATTCATAAGAAAATTAATATATATAATTAAATACTTACAAATCATGACAAAACTATGAGGTTTAATACAAGGTTTGGATGAAAACTTCCTTGAAATGCTTCAATGGTGATCTCCTTCCTTCCCTTTGTAATTATCCTCTCTTTCTTGTTTCTTTTCTTCAATTGGATGAGAATTTTGATGGTTGGATGAAGATAGATGGAATGGATGATGAATGGATGAAAGGAATGGTGAAAAATGGAAAGAAAAGTGTGTGATGTGTTTGTTCAGCTTTAAAATCACGGAGAGAGTTGATCAAATGTTGAAATATTGGGTATTTATACCTCTTGGAAACTTCTAGAAGAATTATGATATTTTTCTATTTTTGCACCTACAAGACTCGTGCGCATGCACATGGCCCGAGTCGTGTTAGGGCTTTTGGTCAACCTTTGGTTCCAGACGGTGCACGGCTCGTGCGCTGAACACGGCCACAGGGTGGACGAGTAGGCGTTTTAGGTGCTGGCGCACGGCTGTCTCCGCGTACTGGCCGTGTACGTGAACATGCCTCGTGCACTAAACACAGGCGGCTGTATTTATGCTGCATTTGCTTTCTTCTTTCGTCACGACTCCCGACTCCATTTTCGCTCTATTTTTATCTGTTTTTCGCACGTTTAAGCTCATTCTCACACATTTCTATAAAAACACATAACACAACCAAATAGTACATAAAAACGGATAAAACACTACAGAAACAGATATAAAAGACATTAAAATCTAGGTGAAAATATCACTAATCAATGCCCAAAATGGAAAAAAGACTCTCTTTAAAGGGGGCGGAGGGAGTAAATCTTTTAAAGTTTTGAGGTAGTGTAATATATGGAGTGTGTTAGGAGAGTTATTAATTTTGAAATTAAAATGTATATATTGTTGTGATGTTTCAATTTTTTTTAATAAAATTTATTATGAGACGAACGAAAATATAATTGTGAATTTTATATGATAAGTAATAAAAAAGACATAATATATTAAAATATTAATATAAATAGGATTTATTATTACTTAATACAAAATCTACACTAATATTACTATAAGATACATTATAGTATCAATATTACTAATAGATACAAATTAATAGGGTAAGATACCCCGAATACCCTTACATACTATGAAATTAAATCTCAGTTATATAAAATCCTACTTTTCTAATCATCGGATTCAGTTGACGAGCAAATCTACCCATGAATCCCTCGCCAAATCCTCCAAAATTCATGGCCTTCGAGCCAAGCCATAGCAATCTGAATTGTGGATGAGGATGATTACGATAGCGAAGCGACATGGATTTATGGAGCTCATCGACAGAGTCGAGATAACTGTCAATTTCTGGACAGCCATTGCTGAAAATTATTTTGTGGAACGCGTCCTCAGAGGCAGTGAAGTCCTAACGTTAGATTATCATCTTGGCGGCAGAAGCAGTAACAGATATCGGCGATTCCATTGAAGAATAGATGGAGGGAAGATTTTTTTTTTATTTGGAGAAAAAAAATGAGGATGACAATGATTGATGGAGTTAAAAGAAAATATTGAATATGTATTCAGAAATGTGATATGTATTCAGATATATAATAGGGTTGAAAATGATATTTGATGGGTTTAATTTGTAGTAGGTAATATTTTAATTTGGATAATATATCTTATATAGATAAATAAATTGTACCTATAAGTAATGTATCCTAATAAATATATGTACTCCCTCAGTTCCTTAAAATCTTATTGCAACTTTCTCCGAGCATAGGTATTAAGAAAAATAATAATTTTTAGGGGTGTTATGTACTTAAGATATAAATAAATGATAAAGTATGTTAGATGTTTTAGATAGTGATGATCTTTTTGTAAATAAAGTATATGAGGAATGATAATATTTTTTTGACTTTTTATCTTTTTTAAGAGGGGGTGCAAATGATTGTGCCCAAAATAAAAAGTGTATAATTTGAAAGGGGAAAGGGAATAATATTAACTTTAAGAGATTTTAAAAAAGAAGAAATTAAAAAAAATATCTTTTGTATACAATATAACTTGAGCATATATATATGATCACGTATATACTCTTAAAATAACATGTACATTAATTAATGGAATATTTGTAATGAGAAAAAAAAATGCATATAATGATAATAATAATAATAATAATAATAATAAAATTATATATATATATATATATATATATATATATATATATATATATATATATATATATATATATATATATATATATATATATATATATATATATATATATATATATATATATATATATATATATATATATATATATATATATAAAAGACAAGTATTAATAACCTAATAGACATATTAGTATTGAATACGTGTATGCGGTATTTTTTCTTTCTATCATTAGACTTGATTGGTATGATTGAATGAAATTATGATTGAATGGAATGAATTTATAAATGGAATAAAGGTAGGAAATGAATGATTAAAAATAATTTTTACCATGATTGGTATGATTTTGGAATTTCAATTAACATACTTTAACTACAAATAAACATATTTTACCTATATGACAAGCATATTTTAATAATTGGTCAACCCGTCTCACAACCGTCTCATAAAAAACTCATCTCACAAGTGACTCTCTCTTATAAAAATATTGTTAATGAAATTGGAACAAATTAAAGAATGTATTTTATATTCCTTCTTGTGAGACATTATTTACATTAAACGGTTTGTAATACGTGTAAAAATATGTCTATTATATAGATAAAATATTTTTAATTATTGTTAAAGTATGTTTTTTAAAGTAAGTTGGATTATACATAAAGTATGATTTTTAACGTCTTATAATTTGATTCATTATTAACATACTTTAATTACAAATATGCATACTTTACATATATAATAAATATATTTTAGTGATTGATCGACCCGTCTCACACCCGTCTTACAAAAAATCTGTCTCACAAGAGAATTTATCCTTTTATAATACTAAATTAATTTATATAAATCATTAAATTAATTAAAATCTTAATAAAAATTTTATATATTTTAATAATTATATAAAAATTAAATTAATTTTTTTAATATTTTTAAAATATAAATAAAACATCTACGTATTAAAAATAATAATTAAAATCTAGAAGAAGATTTTGTATTTTTTAATAATTATATAATTTAAAAAAATTAAAATAAAAATAAAATATAATTTTAATATTATTAAAATATAAATAAAAAATTTTATATATTAAAAATATTTAACTTAAAATAAATATAATTTATATATATATATATTCAATTTAATTAATAATATTATTTTTTTATAAATAATTTTGTTTGAATAAATATTAAATTAATTATATAAATTTTATTATATTTTAAGAATTTAATTTTATTTTATAATTTTTTTAGTGAGATGAGCATATAAAATTATATAAAAAATTTTATTTAGATTTTAAATGATTTAATATTTTATTTTTTACTATTATTTAATATCAATATTTTTAATTAATATTATATTTTAAGCAGAAAAATATTAATTCATTTATAATTTTTGTAATTACATTTATATAATATGGTAAAAATTGAAAAATATTATTTACAACTATTTATATATCTTAGCTATATAAATTTGAAAAAATAAAAATAAAAAGTTGTTTCCCAATAGTGTGGAATAGATAATACAATGAGGGGTGGGATGAATCATCATTCCCATGTATGAGTGAATGGTGATTTCAAATGGAATCGGGATTCTCATTCCTTGAGCATACCAATCGTAGAATTAGGAATGAAATTAGGAATTGAGATTTCATTCCTATTTAATTCCAATATACCAATCATGCCTAATCATTTGGAGAAAAATATTACTCACTCCGTCACGCTAATTATTTTATATTTTCCTTTTTAATTCGTTCAAACACATATGAACGTTTTTAAAAATGGAAAAAAATAAATTACAATAGTACTCAATATTTACATACATTACAATAACTTTACATTTTTTTTATTAAATTAAATTATCTAAAATACTCACTTTTTACACTCATTTTAATAACTTTACACATATTTATATATAAAAAAAATTCTTAATCTCCGCACCCAAGAATACATGCATACGGGACGGAAGAAGTATTATTTTATACTCCATATAATAACATCACACTTAAGGTTTTCCATAAAATTTTGAAATTTATATTTTCAATTAGATAACGGGGTAACTATATAGTTAGGTATAAGTACCATAATCAGCAAGTGCACATTAATGTTCATTTAATTTAAATAATAAACTAGTCCTTGAAATAATAAACCAGTCCGTTTGCAAATCATGCCTTAACATAAAAGGGGATAAGTATACATGCATTTTAGAACAATCAGTAAGTCCACATTAATGTTCATCCAAATATTAAACTAGCTAAATATTTATTCTCCAAATGGAGTAAGTTTACAGGCACGTGAAGTTTGGCACACATCTCCGTGCATTACAGTATTAGCATTACAGTATTATAGAATGGTATATATCAATATTTTAGATATGATATGATATATCGAAAGATTGATATGTAACACGTATATTATTTTCCTATATCGAGAAGAACCAAAATTTGGTTGAGCCATTTGCAAAAGAGCGTAAAGATGCAGAAAGAAGAAGTTGATTTTTGGGGTTTAGTTACTCCACTGATACCATATGAGAATATTCTGTATTGTCTATCTAACGTGATCGTAAACGGAATACATACAAGAAGAATATAAACTTATTATTTTGTACAAGGAAATAATGAATCTAAAGAATATATGAATCTCTTAATTATAGCTAAATCAAAGACTAAATCTATTCTATTTAATGCCATTAAAAATATCGATATACCGAAAGTTTAAGTGAGGTAATAGTATAAATTTTTTTTATATCGATATTTTCGGTACGGTATTTGGTATGAATTGTTGTTGCGTTTCTAAGGTATAAGTTAAATTTATTTATAATTCATTAGTAAATACCGACATTGTTATTACTTTTTTTTAATACTTCTAAATAATTCAACATTATGTTGAAAAAAAATTATATTCTTAAAAAAAATGTATATAAAAACATAATTAAAAGAAAACCGATCACATTATAAATAATATATACATACGACGTGAGCACGTCTTAATAACTTGTGTTATTAAATATCAATAAAACACCAAATATGAAATATTGAATTGAATGCGATTATAATATATAAATAACAAAAATTATTATTAAAGGCATCGCAATAATTTCCTTAGCATATGAGGGTAAGAATTAAGAAACATCGTTTTCTTGAAGAATAATATTTAACCCACATGCTTAATATCGTTATTTTCCGCTTATTTAAATTTAAATGCATGTGGTGAATATGTAATGTAATGTGTAAGTCAGTGCCACATCAAGAATGAGCCCTATTATTATTTCTCCGTCAATGTAATAAAGAGCACAATTCCAATAGAAAGTGGCTATCCATTTTATATCCCACATACTATAAAAAGATTTTTTTAGGAACGAAATGACACAACTACCCTTTTATTGTAAAAGTACACTCCCTCAGTCCCAAGAGAGTTTTCACACTTACTGTTACAAAAATATTTCACTGTTCATATCTTTCACTTTTCAAAGCAACATCTTAGGGGCAAATTTGTACATTCAATAATTAATTACAAAGGAGTTAATTTCAATATTAATCTTAATCTCATTGCAACACCAAATCAAGAACTAAATCCCATTGCAACACCGAATCAAGAGGAGAATCTTGGGGCCTATTCTAGCACCACAAAACCCAAACTACTCCAAAAAAATGTGTATTAAGATGTGCTAAATATTCATCAAATGTGCACTGGCTAGACGATGCAAAAATCGCACCGGTTACTTTTCGATTTGCATTGAAAAATAGAAATTTTTATTTGAAGAAGAACAAGACCATAAGATCAAGAAAAGAATACCCAGTCACCAAAAAGTGAGAAAACCAATAGGAGAAAACTGGAAAATCATTAAAAGAATGGAGTAAAGAACGACTTAAAGATTGGAACCAACCATTTTTCTAGCGAGAGAAATTTTTAACTGGTTTGCTCATCTATCTTTATTTCAACTCCCACTTGAACAACTTTAACTATAAGGAAGAAATGCCCCCATCCCTTCTTACGTGTCTTCTTTTCCTTGTAAATCTTTCATCCAAAATATTAAATCTAATGCTCACTAGAAAACTCGATTCCCAACGTTGGAATCACAAAAGTGACTAATCTTCAAAGGGAATAAATTGAATAAATTCGACGAGTCCCTACCATGACCAAGGGAATGGAGAGGCAGCGAACTGCATTTGAGGACGGCGGAGGCGGCGACAACAAGGCGGAGGAGGAGAGACCGCGCGGCGGAGATTGGTGGCCAATGCCTGCAAGAAATAGAAATTTAGTCTCGCAAGTGACAAATCGGCTCTAGATCGATCGGATCTATAGATGGAGAGGGCATAGATTCATTGCAACTTAGAGTGAGATCCAAATGAAAGAGAGAAAGTTAGATCTAGGGTTTATAAGGTAGAGATGAGGAAATGATTTTGAAGAGCAGGAATGAATTTTTTTTGTTGTTTTTAATTACGGACGGGTGTGTTTTTTGTTTTTGACAGTAATTTGGGTTGGGTTAGTATATTGGAATAAATTGTGTTAGTTAAATTAAATAACTTTATGGACTATAATTAGTGTTTTTAAATGTGTAAAGATCAAATGGCATTTTTGAAAATAAGGGGTTATGGGAGGGTATTTTTCTTGTACTTTTTTCATTTTTAGGGTGTGAAAACTGTGTTGGAACGGACAAATGAGGAAATGTGAAAACTATGTTGGGACGGAGGAGTATTTAATTAAAAAACACCCACTCACTCCATCATTCTACTTCTAACCACAACTTAATTCTTATTCTACTTTTCATGTTTTATTAGTATTTCATAACATAATAATAAAATTATAAAAAAATATCCGACAATTTACTATAAAACTCTTGGAACATGTATTGAATTTTGAACATTGATAATAGCACATATAAAAATAATCCCATTTGCTCCTCCCTATTTATATGTGTTGTCCGTCCTTTTGTGGGTCCTTTTGTGGGCAGTCTTATTTATGATTTTACCTAAATAATGGTGAGTTATATTTTGTTTTTTTTTTATTTTGGTATGATCAACAATCAAGATAAAAATATATTCCCCTTTCGTTTCACGTTAAATTTCATCACTCAAAAAGTAAACATCATATTAATTTTATAACCTTTAAAGAAATAATGGTGAGTTATATTTGGATTATTTTGGTATGATCAACAATCAAGATAAAAATATACTCCTCTTACGTTTCACGTTAAATTTCATCACTCAAAAAGTAAACATCATATTAATTTTATAACCTTTAAAGTATATTTTAAATGTAAATTTACCACTCTCATTTAACACAAAGAACAAACTCTATAATTCATTTATTATCTATATAATAAGTTATTCTAATCAAAGATCATTAGATATGTATATTATGTGATTAAATGAAAAATGAAAACGATGCTAAACTTCAGTTCTAGTAAAGACTTTTATATTAATAATAACTAATAAGCATATATACAATTAGACGCAAATCCGCGTAATTTACATTGCTTGCTTGTACAAAATTTGAACCTTTTCTACAGAACGTCACACTTCCTGCTAAAATAACATTTTTTATTTTTACTTAGCAATCATCAGTGTGTACGTGAACAAGTGGAACCACAAAATTGAACAAGTTGGTTCTCATATAATACACTACAATTTACAAGAGCAATCCAAGGGAGATGAGGCCTAATACTATGATAGAATTTCCTCCTCTTCCACATCCGAAATAGCCATAACTTCATCTTCTTCCAAGTACTCCTCCTTCCGATACAAACCAAGTTGCTCAAGACTATACCCATGGTCGAGTGGATAATACAAGTAATCACAGCCTATCATCTTCAAGTTGTTCAACATACTCATGTTATCATCTACCTCCACTGATTTTTCAACCTAAATAACGATACGCTGAATCAGAAAATTCGGAAACTAGATGGATCACATAGTCATCTAAGGTGAACCAAAAAAATACCTTATCAAACAAAATTCTTGTAGGTTTTCTTTCGTTCTCACGCTGCATCATCAAATTATGTTGCTGCTCCCTGCGGAAGGCTTCTTCAGCAGCTTTGAGTAGTGCTTCAAGCTCGGCATTCTCTGCAAAACAAAATTTAAAAAAAATAATGTGAAGTAGCCTGTAATAAATTTGATAACTTTGAAGAGGAAGATGGCTGGATAACTTTGACTATTGAAGTCATTCACCCCAATCTCTTACCCTGCTCTCGTGTCAAATCTGACTTCACAGCATTATCAACTAAGGCATTCATCTTATATCTCATGCAAATATGAACATCTAATTTATAAAATAATTAGTACATGCAGACAAGATTTGGAAACCCAATTCCATAGAGTTGCTAGAAATAATGAATAACTACATAAAACTACACTTAAAAATTGATCATTTAAAATATATTACTAATTAATAAGAAGTTAGTAAAATAATAAACATTTACATGTAAAGCATTTAGATAACTAAAGGCACAGTAGCTACCTTCTCGTTGTTCTTGTTGCAGTCTCTCTCTTTCTTGTTGCAACCTCAAACGATCAGACAGCACACTCTAGACAATGGAATCAGCAAAGTGTTTGTTTAACATCGAGGCCGCACAGCTTTCTTGGGAGACATTGGAGCTATCAAGGCCAAAACATAAACAACAATTAGGACACCGACGTTCAAACGCGGCCCAAAAATGTTTCCAATGAGGAGTATATATAGCACTCTGTCCCATTTTTTGTTAGTCTTACTTTCCTTTTGAAATGTCCTAGATATATTATCCACTTTCTACATTTATCAATATAATTCTATTAATTAATCAAAAAATGCTAAGCATTAAAGTGTTATAAACATTATATCACTATTAAATATAGATATATTAGGAAATTAACTTGTTTTTAGTGTTTCCAAAAATATTTCTTAATACATGCCATAGCTAATAAGACTAAAACAGGTATACAGTAAGCTACCTTCAATAGAAGCAGGGGTAGACAGGCGAATGCTGTCTGCTTCACTGATCACACCTCCTGAATCATTTAAAAAACATGTCAATGCTCAAATCATTACTTATCAGAAGCATATGATGCAGATACTTATTAAAATTCTCACCATTAGAACCTAGACCAGAGGAGCTTGTAAGAGATTGTAAGGGATATTTGACTTCATGTACCTGTTACATCAAATCAGATCTCAAATGTCAATCAATATTTGCGCACTATATATTCAATGAATTATTCTCAAAGAAAAATTATAGCAAAGCTAATGCATAAGCATGCAAAAACTACAGTGAAATTGAAGAATTACAGATTCGTTAAGTCAAGAAAAAGAGGCACGTGTAAGCATGGAAAATTAATCACAATACATTACATAAGTTAGAAAAAAAGAAAGACCATAAACTACGTTGCAATATAAATCTAGCAATCATAGTAAATACACAAGGTAACAGGCCCAGCAAAACCCCCTACAGGAAATTAGTACCTTTGCCAACTTTTGCACTCAAGAGAACCTTAACTTCTCTTCTCTTCTGTTTCTCCTTTTGTAACATTAGCCCACAGGTGCCAAGTCTAACAGGCAAGGTAGCTTTCCAAAGATAATTGTGCTTTTTTTCCCCTGGACCAGATATTTCCAGCCTCCGCTTCTTAGACTTTGTTGGCATAGATTCCTTCAATGGTACATTTCTCTCAAAGGAACCATAATCTAAAATGTTTATAGTGCTTTCGCATGAGATGTCTTCTGAAGCATCAAGCAGCCTTTAGCAGATTCTTTTGAGCTTCTTCCCTGGCACCGTCTTAGCATCAGACGACATGTGCCGAAACCGCAGGGGGAAGCAGTTAAGCTTCCCTTGGTTCTCAGCCACCACAGTCATTGGTACTGTAACAAAAGAAAAACAAAAAAAATTATTAGTTCAACTTTAATCCTTGAGGCTTCGATAATTACTATAATTGAAATTCCAATCAGTTATGGGATTTCCAAATATAACTATGATGCCAGAGTCGCTCATTAATACTATTGCTATCATGTTTCAAATTCGAAGTAAATTCAATTATAATTTGGGCAGGAAAACGAAAAACACCAATATTAAGAAAAAAACTGATAAGATTAGTCACTCCACTCCCTCTTCCTGAATTGTAGCCTTAAACCTGAATCCCCAAACTATAACACATTACGCTATCGCGGCCCCTTCTCCTCGACCATAAAGATCAAAACCCATTCCCCTAATTCTAAAACCCTAATTTCGAATTTCGAAAATCACATCACATGCAATCAAAAGTCAACTACACGATCTCTCTAAAATCACATCCTGATACAATTGAAGAATCAATTTCAAAGTATAACTTACAATCGAGCTCCAAAATTCATTGTTGATTCTTTCTTGCCCCAATTAATTCGTATGCACCAAGATGAGAGTCGCAGAGAGAGAAGAAACGCAATAGATGAGCTCGCAGTGAGTGTCAAATTAAATCTTTGCTTGCCCTAATTTTTAATTCGTATTAATTGGGAGCCAAGATAAGAGTAGCAGACAGAGAAGAAACGAAAATAAATGAGCTGGCAATGAGTTTAAAATTGAATGAATCTGTGCTTGCCCTAATTTTTGTGAACGTATAATTAAATGGATGGAACTTGGGCCATAGGAGATGGGCTATATAAAATTAGCTTATGGGCTGTGCTCATAATTATTGGGAAAAAGGCCCAGATAATTAATTAGGTATAAAAATTACACACACCAAGCTTTAAAATAAAATAAAAAATATATATTTAATATATTAAATGAGAGTTTAATTTTGATGAGGTGTCGTCACAGAATTAATCTCAATTATTTTAATTTTTAATTAAAATTATAAGGGTCACTTACTAGGAGATACATAAAATAATGCATAACTACTATAAACTACATGACTCAAAGTACTATTACTCATAACTACACAATTATAATTGTGATACCATAAATACCCCTACGTATTTGCATTATTTGTTTGCACAATTTGGTTTTGCATAATTTGATTTTTCACAAATTGTTTTGCAAAATTTTATTTTTTGCACATTTTAAATTCCGGCAGCAGGCGGTGGCGGTCTGCGGCAGTCAACATCGCTTCGGACGATCAACGACAGTCAACACCGGCCAACGACAGTCAACGGCCGATCAACGGCGGTCAAAGGCCGATCAATGCCGGTCCGGAGGGTGGGTGGGTAAGGAATAGGGTTGGTGGTTTAAAAGTGTATAAAATTATAAGGTAATATTTGGTATTTTACTTTAATATTTTGTATGTGAGAGTAATTATTTAAATTACTTGTATCTCATAGTAATTTAGGTTAAATGTGTGTATATATTAGTGATTTTCCCAAATTATAAATCTCAATTATTTTAATTATTTATAAATCTCTATTATTTTAATTATTAATTAAATTTTAATGTAGATACATACAAATATTATTTTAAGATTTGAGTATGATATTATCAAATAAAAAATAATTACTATTAATTAAAAGATAAATACATATATTTACTCTAAGATTTAGAAAATTTATTTCTTCCTCATCTATGAATAAAACTCTTTATTTATTCGTTCTACACACATAATTTATTCACAACAACGAACAAAAGTTTTCTTCAAATTCTAAAGAAAGGTATTTGTTTTTTTGTTATTGATTATTTTTTTGTTTTTATATATATATTTTTTGTTTTATTTTTTTTATAATTATTAGTATGTAATTTTGTAATGTTTTGATTTTTTTTACGTAATTAACTCTTTCTACATGATAGTTTTACAAAAAAAAATTATTATTTTTTTTATGATTTCACTTTCGATTATATTTTATTATTATTTTTTTAATTTTAATTCTGTTTCTTTGAAATTATTAATATGTTATTTTTCTCGTTATTATTTTTTTCATGATTTTACAAATTTATTTAATTAATTTTGATATGATTTCTTTTTCTTTTCTTATTTCTTCTAATTTATTATATATATATATATATATATATATATAATATATTTCTTTTATATTTTTTTAAAGTTTTTTAATTTATTTTTCATTATTTTTTTATTTTATTTGTTTTACTTTTTTTTGTTTTTTTAATATATTTTCATCAACATTAAAATTTAACGATACATAAATATTTTTTTTAAAGATTGAATGTAATAATTTTTTTATATAATTTTTGTTGTTTCTTATATTTTTTTAAATTCTTTTGATCGACTTTTATTTTTTATAGGAATTAATACTTATAGGTACAAAATATAAGATAATATGACTACTAAATACAATGTATAATTTATATTATTATCAGGTACAAAACTATGTAATGTAAAGTCTTAATTACTCTTCCATAACCAGTTGAATAGAGAATTAGTTAGATAGAAATTCACGTTTAATTGTTTATTTAATTTCTTATATTCTAGTTCTCTCTCCTCAATGTTCCATAAATCTAATTCAAGAATTCTATGAATATATGCGTTCTGTATACTTACAATTTTTTTAATACTATTATAAGATTTTTTTTAATACTGACAGTAGCTGTTATAATATCTACATTTTGTATGTTTTATGATTTTCTGTAAATACTATTATAAGATTTCTCTGAATATCAACGGTTGCTGTTATAATGTTTGGGTTCTGTATGATTATAATTTTTTCTAAATATTATTATAAGATGTCTCTGAATACCACGTTCTATATGGTTACGAATTTTTCTGAATACTATTTTAAAATTTCTCTGAATACCAACGATTGCTATTCTAATGTCTTCGTTCTGTATGATTATAAAATTTTCTGAATACTATTATAAGTATGCGTTCTGTATGGTTACAAATTTTTTTTAATACTATTATAAAATTTATCTGAATACCGACGGTTGTTGTTCTCATGTCTGTGTTCTGTATGGTTACAAATTTTTTCTTTTCTGAATATAGTCGCTCAGTCTACACCCTCCGCCTCCTCGTCCCCAAATGACGGTGATCAACGACCGACTCAGCCCTTCATGCTGCTGTTGCCTTGTCTTCGTTTAAACCTTCGGCGGAGTCCTCCAAGTCGTCGGGAGTTTCAAAAGAGATATGTTGAAATTGAACACAGCAATCTTAAACCAATATTTTCATGTTCGACTCTTAAACCTATTTTTTCATGTCCCCTAATCTATTTCCTATTTTCATAGAGAGATTAATGGTTAATTAATTTTTGAATATAATCAAACTTATAATAAGGTTAAAAAGGGTATTAAATGGGTTAAATTTGTAGATTGTATCTAGTAGTAATATATGTAATAAATTGTATCTATAAGTAATGGATTGTAATATTTTTTTTGGTTAGTTTTATTACTTTTTGATTAAATTTTTTATGATTTCTTTTTTGATTATTTTTTCTATTTATTTAATTTTTTTTGTTTTAATTCGGTTTTTCTATTAGTAATTTTTAATCTTTTAATAGTTTTTTTACGTGGTTAAATTTAAAAAAAATTGTAAATTTTAATAATTGTGTTGTCACCTTTATTAATTTCTTGCGATTGAGATTGCTTATGAGAAGGGTTGTCTTAACGGCTGACAGTCCAATCATCCCATGGAAGCTGCATACAATTTAAAGCGTCGCACATCTTCCGTCAACAGCTGATTTGTTAGCATGAATGCTCCTACACGCATGCTTCCTACACTCTTTAAGGACATGAATCAAAGCTATTTTAGATTTAAATAAGCTTTATTTTTTATGCAGCCGTATTTGGCTAATTCACCCATCTTTTGTACTCATTTTTTTTTAATTTCTTTTCACTTTTAATAAAGGAATTATTAGCTTAATTAATTTTGATTTTAATAATTACTACTAATTAATAATCAGTGATAAATACATAAATTTTCTTATAAATTTTCTTAAAAATTCGAATATTTATATGATTAGATCAAATCAAATTTTATTTAGAAACGTAAATAAATAAATTGATTCATCTCCATATATATAATAAGATTCTTTATTTATTTGTTCACATAAATTATTCATCATCATGAACAAAAGCTATTTTCACTTTCTAAAGAAAGTTTTCCATTTCTTTTTTTTATTGATTATTTTTTGTTGTTTCTTTTATATTTTTTAAAAATCTCTTTTGATTTTTTATTTAAACTTTTTTTTGTTTTTATTTATTTATTTATTATTTTGGAGTTTTTCATGTGAATTTTTGTGCATATAATCTACTCTCAACATATATAAATAAAACTCTTTATTCATTTATTACCCACCTAAAAAAACAAAAAGTTTTCTTCAAGTTCTGAAAATAAGGTCTATTTTATTATTATTATTATTATTCTAAATTTCTATCGATTAATTTCATGCAGATTCTTTTATATTTTTTAAATTTTCTTTTAATTAATTTTTTTCAAAAAATTATTTTAATTTTGTTTTTCTTTTAATTTTTATGAGAAACTCTCTTATGAGATGGTTGAGAGACGGGTCGACCCATCACTAAAATATGATTATTATATAGATAAAGTATGCTTATTTATAGTTAAAGTATGTTAATGATAAATCATTTTTTAACACCTTAAAATCATACTTCAATGCAGATTCAGCATACTTTAGAAAACATACTTTAACGACCATTAAAGATACTTTATATATATAATAGACATACTATAACACGTCTCACAATCAATTTTTATTATATTTGAATCTTTTGATTTTTAGGTTATTACTTTTTTTTCATGGTTAATATTATAATTTTTTAAATTAATTTTGTTAATTATTTTTTATTTCATCAAATGGATTTATATTGAATTTATTTTTATATTTTTCGTTCATTAATTTACTTTATTATAACTTTTTTCTTTAGTGATTAAATTAGCATATTTTAAATCTTTTTGATTAATTTAATTCTACAACAACAATTATAACAAAATTTGAAAAATCAATTCAATATTCTTTATTAAAATTTAAATTAATTTAACAACGAAATTAAACTTTTACCAACTGAAGCAAATTCACACTTGAGTGTATATAAAATAAATTTTAATAATCAATATAAACTTATATTAAATTATAATTAAATAAATAATTATATTAAATTTGAATTATATTTTTTATAAAGTAATATTCTCACGTCCCATAAACCTTTCACATTCCCAAAAAAGAAAAAATATTAATCTTGGGTGAATTTGTCTATGTGAAATGAATCCTTTCCCTACCCATTATTATATAATTAAAAGAATAATATAATTAAATAAATAAATACCCTCACTTAATGCGCGCTTCAGCCTTGACGCTGATTTGGAATACTTCTCCATTGCCTGATTTTTTTTATATTTTTTTATATTAATTTTTCGTTATTTTAATTCTTCAGCCTTGTACTTTTGTAAATTTTAATATAAGTATCGTCGTGATTACTGTCGAAATTAAAAGCATCGTTGAGAGTGAAAATTAGTGTATTTTAGTGTCCAATTTAATGTCTTTTTGAGAGAATTATTATCATATATTAACACAATTCTCTTACATGTCCATATATTTGAGAAAATGTGCATTTGATGTGTTTTAGTTTGAAAATTGATCAAAAGTTTGAAGTTGGAATAAAGAGTGAAAATGTAAAGGAATACTAAAAAATACATGTCCACATTGCATATTTTTCTGTGTTTGTGCAGAAATCCAAATTGATTTGAATATATGGTTGGAAAGCCACAAAAAAAGTATCATTTTGACGCAAGAATTACTCAAATCGGAGTTCGTAAGTGGAAGTTATACTCAAAAGAGTAAGGTGCGCGCTAGTCGACACCACTTGGGAATCCACTCGGGACCAGCTCTGCTCGAGCTGCACCCAGCGTGGTCGAGTTGGGTGCCGAGTTGAGGTGTTTTTGGGCCCAAAGTCGTGTTTTTTACCCCTTACTGTGTGGAGGTGTGTGAGGGACAAAAGCTTGGAAAACAAGACAATTTTGGAGGCATACATCTATAAAAGGGTCTGATAGGAGAGAAAAAAGAGAGATCCCCAATTCCAAACATGAAAAGGAATTGCTCCATCACCTCTCTATACCATTCTTCTTCCATCTTTCACTATCATCCACATCCATCCCATCATTCATCCACACCGAAGGAGATTCAAAGGCCGTTCAAGAGGGAGATTATTCTGTCGGAGAGATGGAGAAAGAATCTGAGACAACGCCGACACTAGAGTTTTTCTATACCTTTCTTATCTTTTCGTTTATCAAGACTTTTGTATGACTTTGATAGCCATGGGAGTTGCTTGTAACCTAATGGGCTGATTTCGTTTACATTTTTAAGGTTTGAAGGATAGACATGATTGGTTTGATGAACTAGACTGAATTTGTGAATTCATGTGGATTATTATTTTGGTTTATTTGATTCGTCTTGAGACTAAATCATGCTTCGTAATGTCTTCATATTAAATTCATGACATTGTATGTGATGCTTGATTTACTATGTTAGCTTATGCGCGTTCATGAATTGAATTGTCTATCTGTTGAGGATTAAGGTAGTTTGCCCGTGAACATGGTAATTCAAGAACTGGTAAATCAGATGCTTGAACTGTTTAGTGGAACAATGCCATTAGACTTTCAAGTAGGATATTGAATAAAACATGTAGTACTTTCTAGAGAATTCTTATTAGTCAAACTTGTCATCCAGAGGTCTTGTGTTTGATTTGTTAGTATCTAGAAAGGGGGCTTGATTTTTATTCACACACCTGAAGATTAATTAAACCAAATTATATGGTTAGCTTTGAATCGGATCATATTTGATAGGAAAACAAGGTTATATGGTGTGTTTCCATAAAGTCTGCATGAATGAATAATTGGATGTTTAGGGATTCAGATTTATTAGTCTATACCGAACTGCCTTAGAACTGTTGATTTTATATTGATAAAATCTTGAATTCTTTCTTCTGTAATTTATTTTAATTAGTTATTTAATTTTTTGTTCATTAGATAATAAGTATTCTTAAAATAGGAAATTGGTTACCTGTCTTAATTATTTTAGTAATTTTAGAAGTAAATAGTTGACTGTCTCGTGGGTTCGAAATTTAAACTTGGCCACTTACCGCCAATCAGTTGACTCAACGAGTTGCTTATCGACTCACTTTTATTCAGGGATCGCGGGGTGATCTGAGTCATGTGTTGACTCAACAAATCGTGTGTCGGCTCATCTTTATTCAGGGAACGTAGAAAATCAATCTGACACTGTGTGTGTCAAGTTTATTTAGCACCGCATATCGGTGGGACACTTTGTGTACAATGAGCTCATTTGGGTGCATATCATAAGTGTGGAAATGGTTTGTGAGAGGTTTCAAAAGCTAAGCCCTCCAATATTTGAGGATGCAACAGATCCCACAGATGCAGAGAATTGGTTACGTAAGGTGGAAAACATGTTTCAATACAGTAGAATTCTAGATGGGGACAGAGTTTTGTGTGTTTTTTTCATGTTGCGAGTGAGTGATGTCCACTGGTGGAATGCAATTAAAAGTATCGAGGATGTCACGACTATGACATGGGAAAGGTTTAAGGAGCTTTTTAGAAACAAGTACTTTACAGCACCAGTTAGGGCAATAAAGATGAATGAATTCATACAATTCATGAAGTATGATGGCATGTAAGTTACAGATTACCATCGAAAGTTCGAGCAGTTGTCTAGGTTTGTGGAACACATGATAACTATGGAGGCACTGAAGGTGGAGAGGTTTGTGGAAGGCTTAAGACCTGAGCTTTTTTAGAGATGTGAGTATGGTGGGTTTGCAGGGAGCGACATACTCACAAGTTGCAGAAAGAGCCAAGCGCAGGCTATCAGACGCCAGTTTCAGCAAAAACCAGTACAGTAATAAGAGGCTGATGCAATTTCATAGGCAGAAACCTAATGTTCCAGTGAATCAAGAACAGGGACAGGGAAGACCAAACAAGTGTCCTAAGTTCGATCAGAGTAAGGCGCAGCCACCGCATTACCTATATGTCCTAATTGTACTATGCCACATGGTGGGGAATGTCATGCTCTTCTTAAAACTTGTTACACATGCGAAGAGAAAGGGCATGTGACTACTGCATGTCCTAAGTAAGGAAAGAAAAGACACTAGGGAAGAGCGCCGACAAGGGTGTATACATTAACTCGGGAGGAGGCGGATTCAAATTCTTCAGTTATCACGGGTAAGTTTTCTATTTTCGATACTTTTACATATATATATATATATATATATATATATATATATATATATATATATATATATATATATATATATATATATATATATATATATATATATATATATATATATATATATATATATATATATATTTGATTCTGGAGCAAGACATTCATTTGTATCTGTTGATAGTGAAAATAAACGTGTTTCAGTGTCCAATTTAACACCTTTTTGATGGAATTATTATCATATTTTAGAACAAATGTCTTATATTCAATATATGTGTAAAAAAGGTGCACTTGAGGTGTTTTATTGTGTTTTAAGTGGAAAATGATCTAAAGTGCCAAGTTGGAGGAAAGGTGCAATTTGTGCAATAATGCTGAAAAGTGCACGTCCAATTTGTGTAATTTTTCTATATTCGTGTGGAGTTCAAAAATGGAAGTGTGATACATGGTTGGAAAGCCATAGAAGAGAGGATCATTTCGGCGTAAAGAACACCTCAATCGGAATACCAAATGCGAAAGTTATGATCAAAGTGGTAACGTTGCGCAAGCTGTGCCGAACAGAATAGTTGTGCCATTTTTCATGACTTGTTACACCTTCAAATATTAGATTTTCTATGATTTCTTTGTATGGATAGAAAGCAAGGAAAAGAGGATCGCGTGAGCGCAAGAATCACTCAAATTGGAGCTTTGATGTGGAAGTTATGCACGAAATGGTGAGACTGCGCAATACATCTCGACCAGCCATTCGACCAAGGCCTCCCGTTCGACCAGAACTACTCTGGTCGAATGGAGACATGCAAATCTGATTTCGATGGGATTTTTACCCCCTGTTCGTGAATTTTCGTGTTTTCCAAGAAAAAGTTCATCCAAGGTTCTTAAGGAGAGCTCACAAGTATAAAATGGATGTAGATCACATCATTATTCATGAGAATAAAGATTGGATTGGATTAGAGAAAAAGCTACATCCATCCTATACCGCACAAGGGGGGATCACCCCCCAACCATCATCCACATCCTTTCCTCCATCCATCCTCACTTTGAAGATTCGTCTGTGGAATCAAGAGGAGAACCAAGAGGAAGATTCAAGACGGAGAAGGACGCGACTATGCCCGCATCTAGGGTTTCCTTTGTTTCCTAATTTATCTTGTATTTTCCGGACATATGGGTAAGATCTATCCAACCCCCATAAACGTTCTTCGAAACGTCATGTGCTAGAACCATTTTGGTAGATCTAGGGTTTTGAAGGTTTTATTAATTAATTAAACTCTCTTGTGCATCCTCCGTATAACACTACTTGTGGATTGATTTTATATATGATTGTGCTTTCTTAATCCATATTCACGGTCATTTTGTGCATCTTCAATTGGTATATAGAGTCTGAATATATATCTTGGTTATATATTGAGTGCGTTCACCGCTGAACAGGATTCTATGTTATGATTCTAAGTGAGGGGACTCCGAACCTTCAGTAGAACTATCATATATGAATGTTTATTAATTGAATTGAATTCGGGTTAATAAGCATGATAAAGAGGGTAATTTTATAGTACCTATAAAGGGAGATCATATCGGGTTAGGTTCCAGACGTGGGAAATAATTGATACTGATAATACCTAGAAAGGAGGATGAAATTACGTCTCTTGCTCCAAGTTTATTCACACGTGTTAAACGCATATTTACTTATGTCTATAAAGTAGATTTGCATAGTTTAGTGATGCATTCATAGTCTACAAGGCAGAATCGGCCTGCACTTGAGAGAGAAGTTAAGTAGTAAAACTGGATTATCCTAAAGCTACTTATTCTCCTGCTTGATCCACTTTCGTATTCTTCTAGTGTTTATTTTATTTAAATTCCTATTTTAATTAATTGTTTAGTAGTTAATAATTAAATCTCAACTCTTATTGTCTTACGTCTTAATTAATTTAGTAAATAATTAAATTGATAATACACCGTCCTTTGGGTTCAATATTTAACTTGGTCGCCTGCTTAAGCTACAACTGATATCCTTCATACCTGGGGATTAATTTTGCATGCAAAGAAAATGTGTATCAAGTTCTTGGCATTGTTTTATGCCCTGCTGTTCGACCAGACCACTTTGGTTGAACAAAGATCGAACAAGCACCTGTGGAGGAGAAGGGTCACGTTCAGTTTATAGGGTCTTTCTTCGAGCAGACCATTTCAGTGAAACGATGGTCGAACATGCACTGAACGAGTGGAACCAGTTTACAGAGCCTTCGTTCGACCAAACCACTGTTGTTCGACCAGACTACTCTGGTCGAACAGCTTCACAAATCTCCCATTTCGATATCGAATGATACACCTATTGTTCAGAAAACTCTAGAGCCATCCCAAGAGCAGAATAATGAGTTTATAGTTAAGAAGAAGTGGGAAAGAGCAAAGAGGTTGAGAGCCGAGAAACTTAGACTGCAAATGGATAATGAAGATGTGGTTTTCTCTCTTGATCAAGCAATAAAGATGCCCATGGGGACTCAATCGTGCAAGAGCACAGATGTGATTCTAACTTGTATAATCTTGATTTTTCTAATATAGATGATTCTGAATTTAAGTGAAAGATTGACAAGGAGGTGTCTATACAACCATGGGAGGAAGGAAATTCCAAGGATCATATACTTGTGACTAAGAAAGGTGAGGTGCTGAGTGTAGACAAGAAGAGGGAAAGAAAGTATTTGAAGGTGAGGATGCGAGAAGACCATCCTTTGATCAAGTAGTCTAAAAGATTATATCCTTCGTGACTCTCCGACGTTAAACATGAACGCCTGTTGGGGGCTGTCCCTTCCATTTTATTGCTTTATTATTTTTTTCATGTGAGTGAGGAGTAAATATATTTGAGGAGCTCACGTTTTGGCTATTACATCTCTTTCCAAACTTAGTTTCGACTTACGTTTTTACTAAGTTTGGGGGGTGTGATGTCCTTACCTCATTGAAGCACCAAGAGTATAATCTTTTCTTTGTAATATTTGTTAGGAGAGTTGATTTTTTTTAGTTATGTTGAAACATTATCGGTTTTAATGTGTCAGTTTTTTGTAATTTGCCTAGTGTTCAGTGGTGTTTCTAGTGTGTGGAGTCGATTAGATAGTCAATTGAGTCTTTCTTATAGTTCTCCTATTTTATTATTGATGAATCATGTGATGATGAGTGTGTTTGAGCTTTGATGATAGAAAAGGTAATAGAGTGGCAAGATGAGTTCTACACTGAGGCTTGACCTGATCGAGTTGAACATTTTGAGGAGCTCGTGTATACATTGAAGAAAAATCAGGTGCCCTCGTTTCCTTATTCTAATTTTTATATGTGCTTTTAATTCATGGGAGTAGAATGATTGAGTTTACGTTTGTGATCCACATGAGCTTATATTTTTAAATTGTTCTTAAAATTCATGCTTTTTAAATTGATGAAGAAAGTGTACTTGAATTATATTGTAGTATGAAGTTTTATGTGTACTTGTGCGATATTACTTACCATGAAAGGTGCTCTGTTAGTTGTTAAAAACCCATGTGAGATTTTGACGCTCGATGTTCATAATCACATGATATTTCTTTTCTGGTGAGTATCGTCCTTGTGCGTGTATTCTAGAACTTATCTTGAGTCTCCTTGAATATTCAAGATTAGTCTAGCGGATGATAGAAACGATATTAGGCCATCTTTGCTATTTAGCCTATTTTTCTCATATACTATACCTGAATTCATTAAATCCCTTGTCAGCCCATTTGAGCCTTTTTAAGTTCATTCTTTTGATAGTCAATAAAGTTTAATTGAAGAAAGTGGTGATTTGAGGGATGATGAAGGAGGAGTCTTAAGGATGAAAATGAAAATTCCTGGAGTAGTGCTCAAATCTAGTATTCCATTGAAATAGACACCCTAGGGTAGTACTTAAATCTAGTGCCCTATTGAAGATGTAAGAGGTAGTGCCCGAAATTGGTACCTCAAAAAAAGAGAGAGAAAAACGGTGAAGAAAATGAGAATGATAGAGTTGAAAGAAAATTTTATGTTTGAATGAGAAAGATGGAAGAGTGTTGTGCTTAATTGAAGTGATGAGGAAAAACGACTGCTTGATCGATCCAAGTTTTGAGTCACTTGTCCACATATTTCCTACCTTAACCAAAGAGCCCACATTACAACCAAATAAAAAGACTTTTTTGATCCATGATTTGCTAGCTACAAGTAAAAAGAGTGTTGAGACAATAGGCAAGCTTATGGTTACGCATGCACTTGAATTTAATTTGAGCGTAAACACCTTAACCCATAAGTGTACATCTTTTACACTTGAGTGAGAGTGATATATCCTTCCCATGAGAACATGTCAATGGAGCATTTGAATTGGTGATGATTGTCTTATCTTGTATGTAATGAATTGATTATTACATTTAATGAGAGTTGCATGACCTAAATTAAGGACAATTGAATTTTGAAGGGGGTATTGGTCATAGTCCTTGTTTCCCCACTAATTTTCTTTCTCTCTCTCTCTTTATTATTATTTTGTTGTCTCGGGACGAGCAACGGGTAAGCTTGAGGGATTGTTGAGAGTAAAAATAAGCGTATTTTAGTGTCCAATTTAGCACCTTTTTTATGGAATTATTGTCATATATTAGCACAAATGTCATATATTCAATATATGTGAGAAAAAGTTGCACTTGAGGTATTTTAATGTGTTTTAGGTGGAAAAAGGATCAAAATTGCCAAGTTGGAGGAAAGGTGCAATTTGTGCAATGATGCTAAAAACCGCACGCCCAACTTGTGTAATTTTTCTATATTCGTGTAGAGCTCCAAAATGGAAGTGTAATACATGGTTGGAAATTCATAGAAGAGAGGATCGTTTTGGTATAAAGAACAGAATAGCTGTACCACTTTGCATGACTTGTTACACCTTCAAATGTGGGAGTTTCTGTGATTTCTTTATATGGATAGAAATCTAAGGAAAAGAGAATCGCGTGAGCACAAGAATCACTCAAATTGGAGCTTGGATGTCGAAGTTATGTGTGAAATGGTAAGACTGCACAATGCAACTCGACTAGCCATTCGACCAAGGCCTCCCGTTTGACCAGAATTACTCTGGTCGAACGCAGACATGCAGATCTGATTTCGACAGGATTTTTATCCCCTATTCGTGAATTTTCGTGTTTTACAAGAAAAAACTCATCCAAGATCTATAAGGAGAGCTCACAAGTATAAAAGGGGATGTAGATCACATCATTATTCATGAAAATAGAGATTAGATGGATTAGAGAAAAAGTCACATCCATCCTACACCCCACAAGAGGGGATCACCACCCAACCATCATCCACATCCTTTTCTCCATCCATCCATCACTTTGAAGATTCGTCTGTGGAATCAAAAGGAGAACCAAGAGGAGGATTCAAGATGGAGAAGGACGCTACGACGCCTGCATTTAGGGTTTTCTTCGTTTTCTAATTTATCTTGTATTTTCTGGACGTATGGGTAAGATCTACCCAACCTCCATGAACGTTCTTCGAAACATCATGGGCTAGAACTTTTTTGGTAGATCTAGGGTTTTGAAGGTTTATGAATTAATTAAACTCTCTTGTGTGTCCTCCGTACAACACTACTTATGGATTGATTTTATATATGATTGTGCTTTCTTAATCCATATTCACGGTCATTTTGTGCATCTTCAATTGGTATATAGAGTTTGAATATATATCTTAGTTGTAGATTGAGTGCTTTCTCCGTTGAACAGAATTCCATGTTATGGTTCTAAGTGAGGGGACTCCGAAACTTCATTACTATCATATATGAATGTTTATTAATTATATTGAATTTGGGTTAATAAGCAGGATAAAGAAAGTAATTTTATAGTACCTATAAAGGGAGATCATATCGGGTTAGGTACCAGACATGTGAAATAATTGATACTAATAGTACCTAGAAAGGGGGATGAAATTACGTCTCTTGCTTCGAAGTTATTCACACGTGTTACATGCATATTTACTTGTGTCTATAGAGTAGATTTGCATGGTTTAGTAATGCATCCATAGTCCACAAGGCAGAGTTAGCCTGCACTTGAGAGGGAAGTTAAGTAGTAAAATTAGATTACCCTAGAGCTACCTATTCTCCTACTTGATCCACTTTCGTATTCTTCTAGTGTTTATTTTATTTAAATTTCTATTTTAACTAATTGTTTAGTAGTTAATAATTAAATCTCAACTCTTATTGCCTTACGTCTTAATTAATTTAGTAAATAATTAAATTTATAATACGCCGTCCTTTGGGTTCGATATTTAACTTGTTCGTTTGCTTAAGCTGCAACTGATATTCTTAATACTTGGAGATTAATTTTGCATGCAAAGAAAATGTGTATCAGTATCCACTGAGTATGTGATGAAGTTGGGTGGAACATCTAACTTGATACCAGCTAATTATAAAGCGATGATATCTTCTGGTGAGTCAAATCAAACTAATCAACTTCTTTGAGTGTGTGTTATTCCTATTGAAGGAAGACAAACCCTTGTATATTTATTGTGTTAGGTATGAATGGTTATAATAGGAATTATATTGGGCATAGATTGGCTGTTAAATTACAATGCTACAATAGATTGTCAGAAGATGAGTATCATTTTTCAACCGTTGGGAGAATAATCATTTAATTTTGTTGGTATTAAGAAGAACTTCAGATTTCCTGTAATATCAGCGACAAAAACACAACGGTTATTGGAAAGTGGTTGTGATAGTTATTTAGCGAGCGTGATGAATGTTGAAGGATAGCAGTGTCCAGTCCTCAGTGATGTACCAATAGTTCGGGAATACCCAGAGATGTATCCAGATGATCTTCTAGGTTTGCCACCAGATCGAGAAATAGAGTTTGTTATTGACCTACAACCAAGAACTGCTCTTATATCTAAAGCACCATACAGAATGACACCAGCTGAATTGAAAGAATTGAAGATCCAATTCCAAAAGTTACTGGATCAAGATTTCATCCGACCTAGTTTATCACCTTGGAGAGCACCAGTTATTTTCGTTCGTAAGAAGGATGGCACATTGAGGATGTGCATCGATTATCGAAATCTCAACAAATTCACAATCAAGAATAAGTATACATTGCCTCCTATTGATGATCTATTTGATCAATTACAATGTGCATCTATATTTTCAAAGATTGATTTGTAATAGGGGTACCATCAGTTTAAAATTAAGTAGGAAGATATTCCAAAAACTGCATTCAGTACAAGGTACAGGCACGATGAATTCTTAGTGATGCCGTTTGGTTTGACGAATGCTCCGACAGCCTTTATAGATTTAATGAATAGAGTATTTCAAGATTTCCTCAATAAGTTCATGATTGTGTTTATCTATGACATTCTGATTTACTCTAAGAACAAAGAGGATCATGCGGTGTTAGAGATTTTGAAGGAGAAGCAGTTATATGCGAAGTTAAAGAAATATGAATTATGGTTGGACCAAGTTGTTTTCTTGGGACACGTAGTATTAGGTAAAAAATTTCAGTGGATCCAAATAAAGTTAAAGAAATCCATGACTGGCCACAACTAAGTAATCTCGTTGAGATTCGTAGTTTTCTTAGATTGATGGGATGTCGAAGGTTTGTTGAAGGATTCTCTAAAATCTCTTCTCCATTAACACAGTTGACCAGGAAGAATGTAAGATTCACATGGATGGAGGCATGTGAATTGAGTTTTCAGAAATTGAAAAGACGGTAGACATCAGCACCTATCTTAATTATTCATACGGAGATAGGAAACTTCAAGATTTATAGTGATGCTTCAAAAAATGGTCTTGGATGTATACTGATGAAAAATGAGAAAGTAATAGCATATGCATTCAGACAATTAAGGGAGTACTAGAAGAAGTACCCTACACACGATGTGGAGTTAGCCGCGGTGGTGTTTGCACTAAAAATTTGGAGGCATTATCTGTATGGGGAACATTGTGAGATCTATATTGATCATAAGAGTTTGAAGTACTTCTTCACTCAAAAAGAGTTGAACATGAGGCAGAGAAGATGGTTGGAACTGGTGGAGGACTACGACTGTGCTATCAATTATCATCTGAGTAGAGCCAATATCATTGCTGATGCATTGAGCCGAAAGGTAATACAGAGTGTAGCTTCTATGACCATTGTTAGGTAATTATTGCGCACCTCAATTAAATCCCCAAGTAAAAGAATGTCAATTGTAATGGCAAGTACCCAGTTAAAAATAATAGCGTTCCCACTGAGACAGTCGATTATCTATTTATTTTGTATCCAAGATTTGAATATGATTAATTACGAAAGTGCTGAAATAATAAATAACAAATTAAATAAAAGCAAAGAATATTCAAGATTTAATCAAGAGAGAAATAACAGCTCTAAGGTATCAGGTGTAGTACAATTGGTTCGGATTCCTAGATGTCCTATTGTTCATTCATGATATTTTAATGAAAATACATCATAAGATGATGCGCGAACAGTTTTGAACCTCCTCCCTAAATACTAATAAGACAAATTTCATAAACCTTCGGATGACCAATTTGACTAACATATATTCTCTTAAAGTACTACTCAAACTTATCCACTTCCTACTTAAATTCTTAATTGCATTATTCCAGTAAGAATGACAAGTATCTTATTTACTAGCTCTTAGGATTATTGTGTTCACGGGCAAACTACTATAATCCATAGCAAACAGACAATATTAAGTATGTATGCACACAAGCTAACACAACATACCAAGCATCACGAGCAACATCAATAGCATGCCATGAAGACGTTACAAACATATAATATAATCTGGAATAAATCGAATAAACAATAATCTTAATAGCATGAAATCACAGTACTTTGTCTAGGTTTCCAACTCAATACCCTAACCTTCAATCCTTAGAACTGTAAAGTATTTAGCCCATGAGGTTACACACAACCCTCATGGCTGACAATTTCATAACCAAAATCAACAAAAGAAAAGATAAAGAGAAATACGAAACCCTAGTGTCACGTGATTTTCGTTCCTTTCCCGTCTCTCCGATTGGATTGCTCTCTCAACCACACTTGAATCTTTTCCTGGACAGATAGAATGAATGGGCGGATGATCTGATGTGAGTGGGTGGATGGATGTGTGGATCGTGAATCGAATTCATGGTGTGTTTCTGTGGTCAATGATCTGTGTCTCCACTCCAGGTTATCTGACCCCTTTTATACCTTGGGCCATGAATTTGACTTCACTGGACTGTTTTACACGTTGTCATGCACAGGGGATCAAAAATTCTGATTTTTGGCCCAAAATAACCAAACTCGAGTTGGGGTACCCAACTCAAGTTGGCAACACGACCCGAGGTGCTTGAAATGCAACCCATGTAATCCCAACACGAGTCGTGTTGGTAAACCATGCACTCGCCTGTTCTGTCATATTATGAGGCTCTTCGGGACCCAACTCGACTCGAGTTGGACATTGCAACTCGAGTAAGCTCTCTGGACGATTCTGGACACATTTCGGACCCCAACTCAACTTGAGTGCAAGTCGTATTGCAACTCGAGTTGGCTCATGTAACTCAAGTTGGGTCCTTTCAGCCCTGTTTCTTGCTCGTTTTCGTTCCTGCTTCATTTCTACCTTGTTTTAACCTTCAAAACTCAACAAAACCCATTAGTAGCAGCATAATCATGTAAAATACGAAAATTACACAATCCGACACGAATATATGGTATTCCCCTAAAAAAACAAGGTATTGTGCGATCGAAAAGACATAAATTTCCACTCTCATCAACCATAAATCAGAAACCAAAGTTACTTGACTTGCAAAGAATGAGTGCGGAGATTATTCAAAAAGGATCGTTGGAAGCAAAGATGACGGCTTTGTCACTTCGACCAACTTTGATGGATAAGATCCAACATGAGATTATCGGATATTTTCACGTGAATAAAAAATATACCCTCAATCAGTTCTTGAGCGCCATCGCTACATTCTTCCTTGAGTCATGCAATCATATGGTTGCTCATATTCCTTCCCTCATCGCTTCCGTCGAGTAACACCTAGCACGGCAGAATCATCTTCTAGAGGTGTACGACAACCTCATGGGCGCAGTGTAGTAGGTTAAAACCCAAGCACTCGCCGACCACGACACCAATCCTTAGATCGAAAGAATTCACTGACTTCTCTACTATTTTCATAATAAAAAGCAGTAGTGGCGGCATCATGGTCTATTATGTAGGGATGGGCACACTGGATATCGATCTCCAGCCAATTAGAATTGCGAGACTGATAATGAACTAGTCGTTCTTCGATAGGGTGCGAAGGATTGAATCGGAGCTAAAACGCCAACGACTCTATATATCCTCCCTTTGTATGGCTGTAATATCTTGTGGTTGCTTGCATTGTAGGAGGGTGCCAATCGAGGCAATGTATACTATGATTTATTCATTGGGGGTAGGCCCCAAGAGAGGAAGATCCAACAGCTGCCGCCCATGGTGGTAAGGGTACATGGAGGATCCTCTGATTGATAAAAAGAGAGAGTTTACGAAAATAGTGGAAGCACGTGGAGGGCACGTGAGAACTGAGTTCATCGATTGAGGGTATATTTTTTATTTAAATTATCAATAAAATATTATTATTATTGACGGGAATGCCACTGTGTCGCCAGATCACCAAATTCATAAAAAATGCTAAATTCGATGATAACGTGACATGTACGTGATCGATTCTGATAAAAATATCAAATTCCTGGAAAACGGGGCAAAATTGGCTTAATTATAAAAAATTGGGATAAATGCCAAAATCTTATTTTTTTTTGGGCAAAAATTATACATGACAAAATTTACGGGGCAAAAAAATATTTTATCCCGCTGGAAAATGACAAATCCGATGATCACGAGACATACACGTGATCAATTCCGGCGAATATGTCGAATTCCGGCGAAAACGGGACAACATTGGTGCAATTATAAAGTTAATGGGACAAATGCTCAAATCTTATCATTTTTTAGGCAAATATTATACATGATCAAACTTACGGGGCAAAAAAGTATTTTATCCCTAATTTAGTACCACTGGTTAAAAATAGGGCCAAACACGTCCCATTTTAGCCAAAAAAATCACGTCACGCCGATTTCCGGCCAAAATGATGATGTGGCCCTGACGTTGTGAGCCAACATCTTAAGTACTCCCTCTGTCCCATAGAAGTTGACACATTTTCCTTTTTGGTTTGTCCCACTAAAGTTGACACATTTTCTTTTTAATACATGAGACCCATGAAAAAATAATTAATCTATTCTCATGGGACCATATATCACCTCTAATACAACTACAACTACACATTAAATATTATTTCTCTCACTTCAATTTACTTCACTTTACATTAAATTGTTATACTCTTTAATCTCCGTACCAAAAATAAATGTGTCACCTTCTCCGGGATGGAGGGAGTAATATTTTAATGCCAACATGGCTTTTTTTTACATAAATTAACTATTAAACAAATTAAAAAAAACTTAACGCCATGGAAGATGAAGGCCAACGACGAAGGGGTGGCCGCCGCCGCCTGCGGAGTCAGGATGGTAGTGGCATCCTGTAGTCCCCACTTCCGTCCGCGGCCACCACCACATCCGGCATCACGGACGAAGACTGCACAAGATTCCTATCCTCCGTCGACAACAACTCCGGTCACTCCTCCCCCACCAGAAGCTTTCTTCCAACGCTGCCCATTTTGCCGATATCCGTGTCGGTGACGTTGATCAGCATGGCCAGCGAATTGGTGCAGAGCTTCTCCACCTGCAGAAATTGACCTCCGATGAGCACTTCTTGGACATGCTTATCGTCGGCTCCATGGGAAAATTCGTCCAGACAAGTCAGTTGGTTGGTAATGGCGGAAGAGTACTGGTTATGAGGTCATCCGCGTGTTGTTTCAACAATTTCTTGAAGGGATACTCTTTCAAGTCTTTAATGGCGGTGTGGAGTTCATCCAGCGTATCGAGAAATTTACGAGTGGGTATAGCTTCATCCTCAATTGCAGAAGACGACGAGATTTACTCGGAGTTTCTAAGATTAATAACATCTTGTGATCAGAGAACGGAAGCCATCAAGGCTTGCTTAAGTTTCTTGAACCGATTGGCGTTGCCAAAGAGGAACAAGGCAAACCTGGTTCGCAGCGGCGGAGTCAGGGTGGTGGCGGACGCCGAAATGAGTGTCGCCTTGACCGAGAAACCGCTCAAGCTGCTTGAAATGGCCTTCAGGTGTAAAGAAGGGAGGAACGAGATTTGTTGAAGCCATATCTGTGTAGGGGCTTTCGTGAACAAACAGCTGAAAACTGGCAGTGACCCATTACCAGTTCAACTCGTTTCTTTATGACCCCAATTTGTTTGCCTTAAAAAAGCCTTTTTATCATCTGGGTTCTTCACAATTATAGAGGGTTCAGTGATTGGAAGCTCACATGTGAATCTTGCTGGGATTGATGGTGTTGGGTTCTATAGTTTCAACAGGAATTTGAGTCATAATTTGAAGAATTGTAGTTCAAAATTCAATCTTGTTTAAAATCAAAGCTTTCTATGACCTTCAAGATCTGGTTTCAGTCTTAGAACATCTGCCAAAATAGGGCAGCATGGGAAGAAAGCTCCTGGAGGGGAGGAGTGGCCAAAGTGGTTGTCGGCGAGGGATAGGAGTCTTGTGCAGTCTTTTTCCATGGCGCCGGATGCGATGGTGGCCGCGGACCAAAGTGGGGACTACAGGACGCCGCCACCATCCTGACTCCGTAGACCGGGGCGACCACCCCTTTGTTGTCGGCCTACATCTTCCATGGCGTTAAGTTTTTTTTAATTTGTTTAATAGTTAATTTATGTTTTTCAATTATTTTAAATTTAAAAAAAAAAGAAAAAGCCTTCTTGGCATTAAAATATTATTTAAGGTGTTGGCTCACATTCCACGTTAGCGCCACATCATCATTCCGGCTGAAAATCGGCGTGATATGGTTTTTCCGATTAAAATGGAATGTGTTTGGCCCTATTTCTGAACCAGTGGTACTAAATTGACAATTTTATCTTTTTGGGGACTAAAATAGTCTATGAACAAAGTTATGAGACTAAATTGGTTTTTATCCCCAGATAGAGACACAAGATTTTCTCTACTTTTTAGAAGAGTATACATAAGGTGTTGGGGACATAGTTATCATTCAGCACAACATTCTATCCACAAACAGATGGTCAATCGGAGCATTCGATACAGATTTCGGAGGATATGCTCAGAGCATGTGTGTGTTGGATTTTTAGGATTAGTGGAGTAAATTTCTGCCTTTGATAGAGTACTCGTACAATAACAGTTATCAATCCACTATTGGGATGGCTCTATATGAAGCATTGTACGGGAAAAAGTGTAGGTCTCTAGTGCATTGGGATGAAATTGGAGAGAAGAAACTTTTGGATCCTGACTTGATCCGTGAAATGTCAGAAGTTGTAACACACATTAAGGAAAAGATAAAAGTTACTAAAGATCGACAGAAGAGCGATGCAGATAAACAAAGAAGAGCATTAGAATTTGAAGTGGATGATCAAGTTTTCTTGAAAGTTTCTCCAATAAAGGAATAATGCGATTTGGAAAGAAAGGGAAGTTCAGTCCAAGATATGTTGGTCCATTCGAAAGAGTTTACAATTTTACCTATAAGTTGGATTTACCTGCATCTATGTCTAGGATACATGATGTGTTTCATATTTATGTATTAAGGAAATATGTTCCAAATCCATCTCATGTTCTCAGGTAGGAACATGTTGAGTTGAAAGAATATTTGAGTTATAAGGAAATACCAGTTGAGATCTTGCAGCAAGAAGTGAAGAAGCTCAGAAATAAAGAGATACGGGTAGTTAAGGTCTTATGGAGAAACCAGTTAGGTGAGGAGGCTATTTGGGAAAGAGAGGATGAGATAAGGGCTAAGTATCCAAAGCTCTTCAGGTATATAAATTTCGAGGACGAAATTTTTATAAGGTGGGGAGGATGTGATACCTTAGCTTCTCACTACTCATGTGTCAATATAATTTAATTTGTGGTTCATGCATTTTTATAATTATGTGACAATTATGTGATAATTATGTGGTAATTATTTTTTTTCATTTTATTTATCTTCACATTCTATTTGATATATTTATGATAATAATGGTGAAATGCAATATGTGAAAAAATATGTGCGCAATATAGGCGTGTATTAATTTGGGTGTATAATTAAATTGCTTTATGAGTATAAATACATTATTTCTTAATTATTAAGTACCACAAGTGTTCTCGTAATAATAATAGTGGTGAGAAAATGTATACATATGTGCATAAATTTATAAATGTATTATATATTAATTATTAAGTATTGCACGTACATTCATAATGGATGATAATCTTTATATATATAATAAGAGGTATAGTGGCACTTATTTTACCGCTCAAACTTTAAGGAAATAATTTTGTTCCTTAATAAAGGATTATAATCCCAATTACCCTATTAACCTGTAAAACGACATTATGTAAGAGGCACTTGAGAATCATTCCTCCACTGTCTTTATATCCCAGTAGTAAAAAATTTGAGTCGTGATGGAACGCCAGTTTTGTGAAGACTATGGAGAAGATTTACAGAGAGACGAGCACACATAGGGTTTATCCTATTTTGAGATACACCACAATGGATCTTTCAATTGTTTGCTCTGCGATTCTCTTAGGTTATTTTCTTTCTACATTTGATCTATAGACCTATATTTTTTTTATAATCCATGAACCTGTACGTTATTCTGAGAATGATGGCCTGAATATCTGCCGATGCCTCGGGTACGGCCACGGTGTATCTAAGGAGAAAGAGGAAGATAGACATCACGATTAAATATGGTGGCGAATCTGAGATGGGCGACAGTGGCGTTCTTGGATTGAAATTGACATGTGGGGAAAATTTAGGGATCTTAGTGGGCAATTTTTTGATTGATTTATAGATGAATGAAGTGGATTTTCGATGAATGAGCGGAAGATATTTGGGGAAAAATAAGAAGAGGCAGCGTAGATTTTTGATCGGTAAGAGTGAAGGCGTTATTGCATCATTAGAGCGCACACGGATTTGGCTCGCTGAGTTGAATGAATCAGTTTGTATGATATTTTATCAACCTTACTTTCAATACAAGTATGATATTTTATTTCATAATTTGTTGTATGTACAGATTAGGATGCTATGAACTCACCACATTTAGGTACATAAAAGGCTAAGGAGCTGGTGAAGAAAGAGGGAGATTACAGAAGCATTGAAATATGCCATTATGGAAGCATTATAAATTAAATGTAATTTAAGTTTGAATTGTTTCTGTTATATATATGTGATATCGATTTGTTATGTTTTTTCAAAAGTAATCAGTTGTGGCTGTATATTATTTGCTCAGGATAGAAGAGTGCAAAAAGTTTGACATCACTAAAGCTGAGATTATCAGTATTGTCAACATGAGACCATCATCGACGGTTGAGGTCAGGTAGCTTCTATCCTATTGTGTTATCAATTTCCTCTACTGGTGTTACACATTATTAAAGGTCATATTTGTTAAAATTATGTTTTACATACTTACCATACAACAGTGATGAGTTTTGCGTGTCCCAATTATGAGCGTTTTCTCAACACACAAAATAATCCCCAAGTATTAAGGATATCAATTGTAGTTTCGATAGACGACCAAGTGATTATCAAACCCAATGAACGGATTATTATCAATTTAATTATATTCTAATTAACTAAGACTATGTTGGTAAATTTGGTTTGGAAAAGTTGCGTAACTAAATAATATATAATTTAAATAGCAAATTAAATAAACAAACAATAGAAAAAATACGGTTGTGATCAAGTAAGAAATTTGTTAGTTCGTCGAGTCATAAGTTTTATTTATTAATTTTCTTTCCATGTGTTATTGTCCGACTCTGCCTTGTGGTCTATGGACGCATCACTAAACCATGCAAGTTCACTCTATAGACACAAGTAAATATGCGTATGACACGTGTGAATATCCCCAAAGCAAGAGATATAATTCATCCCCTTTTCTAGGTACTATCAGTATCAATAATTTTCTGTGCACTTAGTACTCTAACCCGATATGATCTCCCTTTATAGGTACTATGACGTCATACTCTTTATCCTACTTATTAACCCGAATAAGATTCATTTAACAAGTATTTATATAAGATAGTTCTAATAAGACTTCAGAATCCCTTCACTTAGAATTATAACATATAATCCTGCTCATCAGCGAACGCACTCAATCAATAACCAAGATATGTATTCAGACTCTACATAACAGTTAATGATGCACAAAACAACTGTGAGTATGAATTAAAAAGGCACAATCTTATATAAAATAAACCACAAGTAGTGTTGTACGGAGTTTACACATGAAAATTCAATTAACTCATAAAACTTTCATAACCCTAGAACTACCGGAGCGGCTCTAGCCCATGATTGATCTAGGAACAATCATGGTTGATTGGTATGATCTTACTTGACGCGCCAGACGAACCTCTCTTCACGATTTCTTCGGATGATGGTAGGGTTTCGGTGGTGGATGGATGATGAATGATTTATTTCTCCTGCGAAGAATCTTCTTTTATACTTGTGGAACCTCCTTATGGGCTTAGGATGGGCTTTTGCTTGAGGCATACGACAAATTTGGTAAGAAAACTCCGAAATTACCATAAATAGAAGCAGCAAGAATTCGCTCGACCACACCTGGACAAATCGAGCAATGGTTGAGCAAACACTCTGTACAAGTTTGCATATTTCGATCGATTTGACCTCATCTGCTCGACCAGAGTGATGCTGGTCGAGCAACACCTAGAAGTCGAGCAAGCTTTCTGTAAGAATTGCGCATTCTGATCGACTTGACCACCTCTGCTCCACCAAAGTAATGCTGGTCGAGCAACACCTAAATGTCGAGAAATCCTCAAAAATTGCCTCAAAATCGTATCTTCCAATTCTGAGCCCTTTCGATCCGTTTTCCCGTACAAATACACTCAAAAAGCCCCTGTCTTCTCTGATTCGTGGCTTTTCCATAAACATTCTGATTCATCTCAATAAAAGACTCAATCGTACTCAATTTCCACATAAATCAAAGCCCAAAATACGTGAATTTACACTCTTATCACCCAATTAACTGCATATAAAAACAAAATACATCGAAAATTTTGTAGAGTAATGTGACTGTTTTTCATGTAACAAATGAATCAATTTCAAAAGTAAGTTTATGCCTACAGAATACCATGGTGAGAATATCGTAAAGGGTAACTCTCGTATGATCATTAATTGGAAGAAAAAAAGAAGAGGTGAGTTATTCTTCTTGAAATAGCAATACTAATTTATTCCCTTTACATCTGAATGTTTCTTACAATCACCTACTGATGCAAGTTATAAAAATGAAGTGAATATCAAAAGAAGAGATGTTTTTATTTTACAGATTTTTTTTTTTAATTTACAGATTTTAATGGTTGTATTTAATGGATTTTCTTATTTTTCATCCATTTTATTCTGCGTAAATTCCGAATACAGTCGATGACTACTTTCGATCCAATTAATGGAGTAGAGATTTCAAAAGCGTATGTTGAACTCTTATTTCATCTTCTTATGATTTTCAGTGACAATTCACATGATTGAAAAAATTGGTCATCGAGAACGAGTCATTAGATCGGGAGTTATTCGCAATAAACACAAAATAAATTAAATAATTTGAATTTATCCCATAAATTTAATTACTACTAAAAATAGTGAGCATTGACTAATCATAATTATCCCATATAAATTTAAAACTACTAAAGATAAAGGAATTGACTTATCATAATTATACTATATTGTATTATTAAATTATAAATAATATACTAGGTTGATCTGTCTCAAGACTGTCTTTCTATGATTTGTCTAACAATAGAATTTCTCAATAATTTTTTTATGATTCTTTATTTTATTACTTAGTCTAAAAACACTTTCACAATTTTCATATGTCCCAAAAAAAACTTTCACACTTTTAAACTTTCTAAAATGATACCTAACCCAAGATTTAGGTTTTATGGTTTTAGAATTTAAGATTTTTTTTGTTTAAAGTTTAGATTTATATTTTATTTAGAAAAATATTATTAATACCTAACATACTTAATATACGTTATCATTTATTTATCACAGAAAAAAAACACCAAATAACCCTAAGAAATATTGAGACATTCAATGATCAATAGGTTCATGCAACTTTCAAAGTGATACTTTAATTTTCCAAGCATGATTGTATTTATTTAAGTGCGTTCTCAATGTTTCACATTGTAGATTACTTACTCCTCCATCCCAAAAAATAATGTACGTATTTTTGTTTGTTGATATTATGAAAATTTAATTATATATATATATATATATATATATATATATATATATATATATATATATATATATATATATATATAAATGTTTATGATTAGGGGAAATATCAATTTTAGTTTTTTAGGATAGGTCAAATCCAATTTCAGTGCTTAGGTTTGGTAATTTCTCAAAAATGGTCTTCCAGTGTTCGAATTTAGTCCTTTTTGTCTAGTTATGGTCCTTTTTGTCCACTTTTGGTCCTTTTTTCCGGCAACTTTAAGGACCAAAAGTGGACAAAAATGATCAAAAGTAGACGAAAATGAATAAATCGGACACTGAATGACCACTTTGAGAAATTACCAAACCTGATGACTGAAGTTGGATTTGGCCTATCCTACAGGATCAAAATTGATATTTCCCATATAATTATTAGGATGTAAGTAAAAGTGAGTATTTTAAATAATATAATGGAAAAAGATGTGTAAGGTTGCTGAGAAATGTTTAAAAAGTGAGTATTAATGAAATTTTTTTTTTCCATTTTAAGAAACACACATAAGTGTTGGAACAGGTAAAAAGAAAATCGTGAAATAATTAGCGGGATGTGAGAAGTAGAATTTAACACTCCATACTTTGTAATCTTGAGCTTCTCCTTAAATTTCTTAAAAATCTTGTCTGTGACAGACATTTGTTATAACATCTATTGGTTGATAATTGGTCTGCAAACAAGCTTTCTCCTTGATTTACTAACTCCTAGGATGAAATTATCACAAAGCTACATATGTTTAGACCTTAAATAAAAATTGATATTTTAATCATTACAATTACAGATAAACTGTCGTAATATATTGTGGTAAACTCCTTATGTTCAAACTTCAAATCTGTCAATATTCTTCTCAACCAGCAACTTCACATTCAGCTTCAATTTTACTTCTTTGTACTCCATGAGATAACATTTTTCCAAAGCAAAAAGAATATATACGATCATTAGTAGATCCTACGCCCTTTCACTATCGATGATGCACGTGTTTTTTATGTGTTCGTAAAGCCATTCTTTCATTTATTTATATGTTTTGAATTTATTTCAGTAGTATGGGTGTAAACGAACAAAGCGTGTGGCGCGTTAAGAGCTAGTTCATGTTCATTCGATTAATTTAATGAACACTTAACGCGACCCATTTTTAAGCTCATGTAAACGAACAGAGTTTGAGCATTGCATAGCTCGTTTGTTAAAAACTCGTGAACAGGCCCCTTTAATGTTTGTTTAGCGTGTTCGTGAACAACCTATATGTATTTATTTTATAATTATTCTTTATAATATAAATATATTATTAAAAATATTGAAAGCATATGTAAATCATGTTGAGTTTCCTTGTTTTTATGAAATAATAAAAAAATATATATATGCTACTTTTTTTATTAGTAGTTGATGAATATTTATTTATTTTAGGATTATGGTGTGTTTATTTATCATGTTCACGAACGAAATTATATAGGTGTTTACGAACAAAAATTTCACGAACACGTTATCAAACATATTCACCAACAAAAGTTCACAAGCATATTAATAAACATGTTCACGAACATGTTCGCGAACAAAATGAGCTCAAGCTCGAATTCTAACAAGATTTTAAAATTTTAAACGAGATCGAGCTCGAGCTTGTTTCTTACTTAACAAATGGAACTCAATCTTTGTAAAATTTGGCTCACCTCGTTTACAACCCTATTCAAGTGTTTTATGTTAGGAAATTTTAATTTCCAATATAATCTAACTGTGGACAATATATTATTATGCAATTATATTAGCTATTCAATTATTTTATGGATTTAATTAAGTGATTCAATTAAGTTGATAAGTCCATGTACTATAATATTTTGATAAGGGTCAATTGAGTAAACACCCAATACTACATGAATAGGTGATTATGGGTGGTCTAGTCAAGTAGAATATAAAGGCTCTCATGTTATGGTCCCAACACACTAAGCCGTACACAGTTTTCTCTTTCTCCATCAGAAAAGATTACGACGGTTCTAAGGGAATTAAGAGGCTTAGTTGAGGAAGATCTTACACCTGTTGATCACGAGTTTGTATTCCGCCATGAAAGTTCAATGGATCAAGGTACGCTTCCGCTATACAGTTTTGGATCTCATTTAATCATAATAGGGTTTAAGGTTTTATGGATATATGGATTTATTTTATACAAGTGGTATCAGAGGCACCCTATTTATAGTTCTCTGAGATCTGAAAGTATTGTGATAAGATTCAAAATTTGTGTTTAATCTATCTGCGAAATCATAATTTCATGTTTAGAGATTAAAATTTATCTATAATTTACAAATTTTGGTTTAGGTTGACTATGGATTTATGAATTTTATTTATGGGACCTATAATTTTTTTCCATGGTCTTATGATTTTGCCTCTTCATTGAGAATATATGATGGGATTCTAAATTATCTAAGAGTTGGAATCATTATTGGGTACATGTGTACAACTGTACAAGGCATACTCGTGCATATTTCTGCAATAGATATGCTTTGCAGTTATTATTTTTTATCAGTGTTTTTCAGGAAATTTGGGCTATTAATTATTTTTTATCAGTTGGGTTTTTCATGAAATCTGGGTTTTTATTGAATCATAGTAGCAATCTACAATGATAATTTAATAATTTGCATTAAAGGAATTTCTGTAATTTGATAATGGAGTAAGAATCTTGGGGATCGTTAACTCCTATAAGACCAACTCATGTTTCTCGTGATTAATGTTTGCGGGTATGCTCCATTAACAGCGTTCCTGAAGATTAATTATACGTATTCAATTATCATTGTACTAATCTGTTCTAATTAATTTAATAATTAGTGGCATCACGTCTATTTGTTTAAATTTTACACGTGTATGTGTAAGCTTTTGAGCCGTAATGCTTGGCCATTAATACTTGAGTTGATTGTATTAAAATTATTGAATGATATTTTAGATTGATTAATTTTGATACATGAATTCAATTTATTATGTTATATACCAATTTATGGAAATTAACTTTCAATTTTTAATGGAGTTGACATGGGGATTTGAAATTCACATATGAATTGTGGTAATTTGACAATTGAGCATCTACCACCTGATAATTTAGATTAAAGGATTGTAATTATATCAATTTCTCATGGTGTTTTATTTGCTCATATATTTATCACAAACTTTGATTCTAGACAATGGATATACACGACTCACGTGACATCATAATGGACAGGATTTGGTCACTGTAGTCGTTATAGCTTCTTGTATTGCATACATATTTTGGTAAAGGATTTAGTGGTAAATTATTAAGTAAAGGATAATTACCTAATCTAGTTTATTTTAAATTAGATTTTGAAATGTTTAATTAAGTTAAAAGAAATACTATTTCATTAATTGAATGATTCTAACTTGATGCATGGTGTGTCGGTCATTTTGAGTAAGGGTTGATGAATGAAATAATTATAACTATCTGTATTTGAAGGCAATAATTCTTTTTGTGGGCGGCACTATCATATTCTTAATTTACTACTCAAAATATTGCTTTTGGAGGATTAAATTGGTCGCCATTTGCATGACTAATCTAGAATTTATGGGATCATAAATCCATTTTTATTAATGTTCTTCATTTTAACTCTATTATTAAGTGAATTACACGTGCTCCTTTTATCGGCAACATGTGATTCTCTTTGAAAATTGGTATCATGTGTATAGGTATTTTAAGTACGCTTTCAAGCTTGGTGCGGTATGTGATGGAGTTTATTGGTATGAGCAACATGGTTACTTAGTTGTTATTTTGACCATGAAATAATAATATGTGGCATTTAAATATTATATGTCATTTTGATGATAAGGTTTCATGCACGTGATTGCTGAAGAATTTTTGTTAACAAATTTTGATTTTAGTAATTTAAAGTAATAATTTGATGGTGTATTGTTGTGAATGTGCTACATCAATTTATTTAATTGGTATCGATAATTAAGATATTTAAATTATTTATAAAGAATATTTTTCACTTATTTGGTTACTTGCAAACAAGAATTTGGAATTCTAATTAAGTTAAAGAAATCTTTCATTAATTTTAAATATGTGTGAATCATCAAATATTCCTATGTAGTTTACGCAATTTAATTAAATTAAATTTGAGGTGACATTTTTTTTAATGTCGTTCAACTAAACAAAATATTTATTTTAAAATATTTATTTAATTTGTCTAGTAATTTTTCAATCTAATCAATCAAAGTATCATGTTGCCATAGCAGCCTCTGTGTGTGGAGAACGACTTTATTGAAATTATACAGATGAGTGTGGAATTATTTATGCGTTCTGTGTTGGCCCATATGTAGACACAATTTGGCAGAATAATAACACACATGTGATAATAAGTATGTGATAATTATTTTGAATTGTTCATGTGAACATTAGTCGGTCCATAAATAAATTTTTGTTTGACAGAACTTATTATCAATACTTGATTTTTACACCAAGATTATCCCTTCAGTTAATTTTTGTCCATAGACGAGATTAATGTTGCACAAAGTGTCTTGTGATAGGTCCCCAATAAATAATGTTGTGAGCGAGTGTATCTTCATGCGGATATTGATCGGCTCATAGGTAGATTAATATTTGGCCCGAAATACAAAAGTACCAGTGGTGGTGAATACGTGATAATTATTTGTTTAACATGTGAGTAATAAGTCGGCCCAAAGGAAGGCTATTGCTTGACAGTTTTATTGTCAGTATTTGACTACTAAATAGAGGGTGTCACTTACAAGTTAGTATTGTTGTCATTGGACTTGATACTATTGATGTGCTTGATTCCTCGAGATGATTCTAAGTTATTTAAATTTTGAAAGATTATAAAGTTTAATGCAAGCATGATAAATTATTTTGCAATAATTCTCTGTACAATTAAGAAGTTTAAGTTTAACCTATATCAACAACAAAATTATACATGATGATAACTTCAACAATAAAGATAAGACTAGTAGGCTTCAAGAAAATTTGATCTCAATAAAGTATAAGGGCAATACAAAAAAACTCATTAAGAAAGCTGCTAAAGACAACTAAAGTACAACATTTTGTTTACTCCTAAAGGCTTGTGGAATTGTTTTATAATACACCACATTAAGATTACTTAGAATGAATGGTGTTGTGGTGTAATTAAAAGACAAAAATAGTACTCCACAACATATGATTACTAAATGGAGAAATACTAAAGATTGCAGCTTATGGTCTAAATAAAGTTCCAACCAAAGTAGTTGTGAGAACTCTTTGAGTTTCACATATGGTGATGTCCAACTAAGGCTAGATCATTGGGATCTACTAAAGAAAATTGGACTCAATAAATACAGGTTAATTTATTGGTTATGAATAAAGATAAAAGTTTATGATCCAATTAATTGGATGATATTTGAGACGGGTAATACAGTATTCTTTGAGGATGTTGATTTGAGGGGAAGAATAATATTAGAGACATTGTCTTTAAAAAGGAGTCTATTTCGACTCCCACTTATGCTTTTAAGAATGGTGCAAATCTAGAATAACGATAAGACAATGTCAATAATATCTAAGGAATAACAAATTCAACAACCTCAAGAATTAATGTCACTAAGGAAATCACTTGAGTTGGGAGAAACACAATTAAGATAATTATGCAGTTTTTCTCCTAAATAATGAGGACACTATGAAATTAATGGTAGAACATTCAAACAATGTTTATCAAGTCATGTAAGGTCCAAATACTCAAAAGTGGGTTAATAATATAAGTTACGAGTTTAAATCAATACAAGATGATCAGGTTCGCATCTTGTTAACGAATTATACTCAAAAGGGAAGAAATGCATTGTTTTAAGGGGCTTTCTATCCGGTTATTGAGAAAGATTCTTTTAAGATAATCGTGACATTAATGGCACACTTAGATATTGAATTAAATTAGATGGATATAAAGACAAGGAACATTGATGATACGATCTTAAAAGTTTAAGAACTAAAAGGAAATCCATCTATGCATTCAAGAAAGCTTTTCCGTAAATGAATCACAAGAATCATCATGAAGTAATTGTTTCATTTGGTTTTGAGATAAATGTAGATGATTATGTGGTTCAGTGGGAGAAGATTTAAGTTAAACTAGGGAGACAAGTGCAGTCTCAATTAAGTGTCCTAAAATAAAACTAAAGATTTAAGAAATGTAGAAATATTTTGTATGCTTTGACTGTTGGAAGTTGTTGTATGATGAGGTATGTAAAAGACCTGATTTGGTTTTGTTATTGGTATACTAAGCAGATAATTAAGTAATTCTAGTATAGATCTTTATAAGGTATTTACAGGGAACTAAGGATAACATGTTTGCACATAAGAGATCAGATTAGTAGGAGATCATAAAGTAGTCTGATTTTAAGTTTGTTGGATGTCAATACAGTATAAGATCCACTTCAGGCTATATCTTCTGTTGGTCTTGAGAGCTATAAAAGTAAAAGTATTAAACAAACACTTTAGCTCATTAACCATGACAACAGAATCAGTAGCACACTAAGGGCATTCAAATATGAAATAAAGATTGCGAAGCTTTGTCACATAAAGTTAATTGTGACAGTTAATTCGCAGTAAAGTATTAACGACAAGAGTACTTACAAGTCAAGCATATTGACATATAATTTTTGGTTGTTAAAGAAAGTGTTTTGTGTGAATAAAATTTTAGTAGAGCATATTATGGTAGACTCTAAATATGGATCCACCGATTATGTATTCAACGCCCTATAATTTTATGAGCTAGATATTCATGTGCGTGTTATACAGTTTTAGAATACATTGGTTTAGTGGGAGTCTATATTTATTGCTCTTTAAAATTTTTAAGACACATTGATTTGGATAATTCAGTTTTTCTGCAGAATAAAGTTGATGATTTTGAATTCATTGTGAATTCATTTAAGTAATTTTTTATTTTGTAATATTTTACATTATGGATTGATCTCACTAAAGTTTAAAGTTGGGCCAGTTGGAAATAGACATGATTTTTTATCACATTGCATGTAATTTTCATGCTACTCACCATATTTGATCTATGTCATTGTGTGTACTGATATGGTGATTGTCGGGGTTTAACCACGATTTGTAATATGGTGAATGCTGCGGTAGTTCCATATTAGTATATAAGATGGACCAGATTGTTAAGTATAGTTTGAAGAGGAATAGCATAAAGTTACGCAACTAAGGACTCTTGATATAATTGCTTTGAGAAATATATAGCCCAAGTGGGAGATTGTTAGGAAATTTTAATTTTTAATATAATCCAATTGTGGGCAATATATTATTATGCAATTATATTAGCTATTCAATTATTTTATGGACTTAATTAAGTGATCCAATTAAGTTGATAAGTCCATGGGCTATAATATTTTGATATGGGTCAATTGAGTATATACCTAATACTACATGACTAGGTGATTATGAGTGGTCTAGTCAAGTAGTATATAAAGGCTCCCAAGTTATAGTCCCCAATACACTAAGCCGTATACAGTTTTCTCTTTCCCCATCAGAAGAGATTACAACGGTCCTAAGGGAATTAAGAGGCTTAGTTGAGGAAGACTTTACACCTATTGATCTCGAGTTTGTATTCCGCCATGAAAGCTCAATGGATCAAGGTACGCTTCCGCTATACAGTTTTGGATCTCATTTAATCGTAATAGGGATTAAGATTTTATGGATATATGAATTTATTTCCTACATTTTATGCTTAGGTGTTTTACGGGTGCCTTCAAATAAATGCAAATTACCGGACATTAATTATGGAGAATTTGAAAATTTATGAAAATATTTTACCATGACTAAATATAAGAAGATGTACAATACATATGTAAAAATCACTTAAATTAGAGTTTGAATGTGAAAATTTGAATCATACAAACGCGCGCCGAAAGCGACTTGGACTGACCGTTGAGTGGAGTATACTTTTTAGATAATAAATAATGCATAAAAGAATTTATCGATGCTATGGAATAAATATTAAACAAGGAATGAGAGGAAATAATAATATTCTCTCAGTCCCACGATGTATTTATACATATTTTTCATTTTGAGGTGTCCTAACTATTTATGCATATTTTATTCATAATAAATTGTATATCTTACTTACTTTTTATATTTTATTCATAAATCCAACAGTTTTATTTACTTTTTTATAATTTATTCATCATTTTCAACAACTTTATTTACTTTTTCTCTTTAAATTATCATAATACTCTTTATTTTTCTTACATTATACTCCTTCATCCCACACTCAAGCTGCACCGACACTGTTGATACGTAGTTTAAGAAAAATTATTTTTTGATTAACTTTATTGACTTTCTAGAGGTATTGTAGTTTTAATAAATAAAGGGTTAGTTACACCAAAAGTCCCAATCTTTCGTAAATCGCGAATTAGTCCAAACTTTTAATTGTAACCCATTTTACAAATCAAGCCATCAGGCAGCGGGAGGCCTGCCCGGTGGCTGACGTGTAATCGTTTATTACACGTCCCCACCTATGCGTCCAAAACGACACCGTTTTGCACCCATCAGTTTAATCCACATATTTATTAAAAAATAGAAGACGATTTCATATTCATACAATCCAAAACTTAAGTTATTTTCTCCCAATACTGATACGTACGTCTGTCTTCTCCACTTCACCACAACGATTGGAATTAGGGGTCGGTTAGGTTGAGAATGAGAGGGTGCAACAGTATGGTTATCGGCTGGAGGTGGTGGGTTTGCGGAGGGGGTTCTAGGTGAAGGATTATGGGCTTTAGATGTATGGCTTTGGAGGGGAGGTTGTGTGTTCTGGTGAGCGGATCGGGAAGAGGCTTCAAAATCATGGTTAGGGTGAGAGCTTGATGGAAGGAGGTGTAGAGGAAGTTTAGGTTAAAGGGGGTGAGGGCGAAAGTTTTTAGGGTTGGGGTGTTGATAGCCGGAAGAGTATTTTCGGAATCCATGGTTGGGGAATTATGCAGGGGAAAGAGAGGAGGAGATGGAGTGGGTGGGTAATTGGTAATACATGTTCTTCAATTGGATAGTATGAAAACGACGTTGTTTTTTTAATAAATACACGGATTAAACAGATTGGTGCAAACCAGAGTCGTTTTGGACGTGTGGAGGGTACGTGTAATAAACGGTGACATGTTAGCCACCGAGCAGGCCTCCCACTGCCCGGTGGCTTGATTTGCAAAATGGGTTAAAGGTCGGGTACTTATTTATAAATATTGAAAAGTTTTGACTAATTCACAATTCGCGAAAAGGTTGGGACTTTTGACGTAATTAACTATAAATAAAATATGAAATATGTTATACTCCCTCTGTCCCATTTCAATTCTTTACATATTTCCAATTTAGATATCACATTTCAATCTTTACATTTTCTTTTTTAGTAAATAAGATCCACACAAATTAATTATTTCTCTCCCCATGACCCTACACATCATACTAATACATCTACACACTTTACATTAAAATATTATTTCTCTCACCTAACTACACATTTAAATACTATATTCCTTAATCTACGTGCAAAAAGCAAACGTAAAGTTTGAAACGGGACAGAGGGAGTATATTTTAGGTGAGAGTAATAATTTTGAAATTAAGATAATATTTTAATGTTATGGAGAGTGATTCTTTTTTCGGATAGAAACGAAGTGAAGCTAATAAGCCTCTACAGAAAGTGAGTTAGTAAATTATTAAGCCTCTACAGGAAGTGAGTTAGTAAATCAAGTTATTGGAACCATGTTGTTGATAAAGTCAGAAACAGAATTAGAATATGAGAAGCTGGTTTTAATATATCCATGGGTGGCAGAGTGGTCTTGATTAACTCGGTACTTTTTTCTATTCTTACATACACAATGTTGATCTTTCGTATTCCCTTAAATGTCGTAAAATTTATTGTGGCTTTGCAGCGTCGATTCTTATGGGGTGGAAAAGTATGCTCGAATAAATTCTCTTGGGTTAAATGGGGCCACATTACTCGTCCCAAAGATATTGGGGGCTTGGGGGTTAGGGACTTGATATGTCATAATAAAAGCATGTTGGATAAATGGGCTTGGAAGGCTTTGGTGGAAAAGAATAATTTTGAGTGAAAGTTACTATGGCTAGGCAAATTGATCGACAACATGGGCGGGTTGGGAGAGAGGTGCTAGGCTTAGAAGAGAGAGGAAAAGGTTGGTGGGGTGTGTGTTGGCAAATCTGAGAGATGTGAAGGGTAAATGGTTTGAAGAGAATGTGAAGAGGGTAGTAGTAGGAGGGGTTATACAAACTTTTGGATTGATAAGTGGTGTTGTGATGAAACTCTTAGAAACAAAATTTTCAAATTATATGAGTTGAGTATAGGGAGGAATAAGTTTGTAAAAGATATGGGTGGTGGGGTTGGGGAGAATTGGGTATGGAATTGTGAATGGAGGAGAAATCTTAGGGAATGGGAGCATGTTGAATGTCATAACTTGTTTGGTATACTTGACAGGTACAAGATAAAAGATGGTGAAGACTACTGGAAGTGGGAGCCGAACACAAAGAAAGGCTACAAAGTAAAGGAAGCATGTTCATTATTAGAAGGAAGGAAGGCAGAGACAGAAGCAAATGTGGTAGCATACAAAACAATTTGGAACAACAATGCATGTCCAAAGATCAAGGTGATGGTCTAGCGACTTATCAAAGGAAGGTTGGCGACTACAACTGAGCTTCGAAAAAGTGGAAGCCTACCACCATCTGGAGATACAACATGTCCGCTATGCAGAAACAGCGAATAGATAATATCGCACCTGTTTTGTGAATGCAAATACTCAACAGAACTGTGGTTAGAAACTCTCAAGTGGTTAAAAATGTAGACACCATTAAGCAACAAAGTCCAGGTAAACTTTATGTTATTTAGTAATTTATTTCAAAAAAGGAAAAAAAATAGGTTAGCAATTTATATGTGGATGTGCACGGTATGGGTGATATAGAAATGAAGAAACAATATAGTATTTAAAGATGTAGAATGGAACTTGAGGAAGAAAGTGAATGAAATAAAAGCCCAAGTATGAAGTTGGTGGACATGGAAGAAAAAAAACTGAATCAGAATACTAGTGTTGATTGGTTGGAGATCCGAGCAGTTGCTTGATAAAAAATTGTTAGTTTGTTGTATTGTCTTGATGTAATAGATAGTAGTTTAGTTGTACTCCACTTATAATTTATACTCTTTATGTTTTGGGGTAATTCTCATACCCTAAATATAATAATATTCATTTTTTTAAAAAAAATCATATATATATATATATATATGAATGAAAGATATATCTTGATTGTTTCGTTGAATTATTATTATTACTTCAATTCATTTGGAAGTCAATTAATTAATCATATGTTCATGTTATTAGACTTTGAATACATTTTTGGGTAATTCTGCAGTGTATCTGATACATCGGTGCACCTGCAAAATTTTAGCTTAACACTAAGTAGCAAGTTTTTATATTATGTTTTTTTACTATAAATTTATTTAAGAGACGGTTAAACAATCATGTGTGGATAGATATTGAGAATTCTGTGGAGTATCATTAATTATGGGGTGATTCTGTAGTGCACCGGCTATTTTTATTTTATTTGATGGTTGAGATCGAATTAAAATATAATTAACGGTTAAGATCGTTCAAGTGCACCAATGCACCAAGTGCATAGCAGTTGGACTCTTAATTATGAATACAATATCTAATTAAGATTTACAAAATTATAATTTTAATTAAAATATATTATAAGAAAATCTACACAATTTAATATGGAGTTCTTTTTTATTTTTAAATAATCAAATAAATCTAAATAATAATGAAATTTTAAATAATTTTAAATGTAATAAATTAAATATTAGAACTATAATATAAGATTAATTTTATATATAAAATAATTACGATGTTACTTATATAAATAATTATAATTAAAATAATAATATATACATACAAATATTCAATATAGATGGATAAAAGGATAATGTGTGAGATTTAATAGATTTTTTTAAATTGACATATATTTATTTTCTATCTATTAAAAAGAAGGTAAAAACTCCTGTGCACCCATGCGCACGGACCACATTTCGTGCACCTTTAGAATTTTGTGTTAATACTCTTTAGTATACAGATGTGTACCCTTTATTTTCTAAAGAAAATTATTGTGTGTATCTGAGCGCATGAACAACACTCCGTGCGCCTTTAGAATTTTGTGTTAAATTGTATACTCTTTAGTATAAAAATGTGTACCCTTTATTTTTTTTAAAAAAAATATTAATGAGAAGTGTATACCCTTTAGAACAAAATGGTTTACCTTTTATTAATTAAAGTGTATACCCTTTAGACCAAAGCAATGTACTCTTATCCATAATACTAAATTTCTAAAGGCATAAGAAATGTGTTCCGTGCGCCCGGGCGCACTCAAGCCTCACTCTAAAAAAAAAAAGAAAAAATAATAAATAAATTTAAATATATTGAAAGTTCAGTTTGACGATTTTGTTGAATTAGTGGAGAAAAATCAGGGATTGTACTTTTTCACGATAAAAACAATAGTCAGTTTTACTTTTAGGAAATAAAAATAAAAATTAAAAATCCAATGATGTAGAAAGTTATACTTTAATTCTATGGTTTAAATTATGTGGGTGCACCCAAGTACAACTCTATATTTTTCAATAACTCATTGATTTTTTTTTATTTTTTTTAAATCCGTTTGATCAGTGGTTTACAAGTATTATTACATTGTTCGATCTACTTCATTTAAGATCGTACTAATATTTGATGCAATTCTTGATCATAAGCGTATACTATATATATATATATATATATATATATATATATATGGAGTATTAAATACTTCTCTTGATAGTTCTTTTTCTTGGGGGCACTGTGAGTTTTTATTGCCATTTTTCCACTGAATTTAATACTCTTTGATATAGCTAGACTCTACGTACATTGAGTTGATTTTCACCATCCACATGGTGCAATAATGTTTTAAAGTATGATTACTTCATCCAATTTAATTTAGAGTCGAAAGAGGTAATTTCTAGTACTAGTTTAGGAACTTATTGGTTAGAGCTAGCTAGCACACTTGATAAACTTTGTTATTAATTGTATGTCCATCTCCATTTTCTTTTTTCTTGCTTAGTTTGGAAATTTTATCTTACATGAGATCTCCCTCCGGTAGATCTCTCTCCCCACATTGCCACACACACATGTTTCGAAGTATTTAATACATATATATATATATATATATATATATATATATATATATATATATAATTGTCAAACTAGCTAGTATATAAGTATATGGCAACATGAGATCATCTCACGGGATGAGATGGATAAGAAGTGATAATATTTTTAATATAAAGTGATAGAGGAGATTAAAATTAGATCGTGGAATTGGTTGAAGTGGAAAAATCACAAATTGATTAGAGATACGAGTTTTGTTGATTGGATAAAGAAGAGACATAGGGGTTTTTAATTGACATTCATGATAATTATGTGGTATTTCTTTTGTATGGTACTTTGTATATTGAGTATTAGGTAAACCTCTTGCCTCATACTCTTATGATAATAAACTTTTCCTTATAAAAAAAATATAAAGTGATATTCCGATTAATGAAAAATGATGACAGTGCAGTACCTGTACAATTCGTAATTTTTTAAGGAAAAATAATAATATCTTTAATAAATAGGATAACTGTTTAAAAAAATATAAAAATAGTTTAATAAATAGTGATAATTGTTTAATAAAATATAAAAACTGTCTTCCACAGGTGATACTAAGAGGGAATTTGTCTCTCGTGAAAAACGATATACATACACCCTCACGCTTTTAAGTTGAATGATATATAAGTACTTCTGATATGACTTTTACATGCTATTCATTCTATACATGCTTCCAGTATGTAATAGCTAGGCCTAAGGAATTTATATGTCTGATTATCTTCAGAGTTTGTTGATAGTAGAGGTAGGTCGTTCGGTTCTTGTTGGAATTATAGCCAACTTGATACATATAGCTAAATTAATCCTTGATTTAATCATTGAGGTAGGAAGTTTCTTGTTAAATTAACACCTAGTTTCTTCATCTAAATGATCCACACTGAATCCATGCGCTATTTTTACATCATTTTATTTGATATTTTTATAAGATTGACATGTAAGAAATAAAGGAAATTCAAAGGGTTTTTGCTTTTCTTTTTCAGGGTATGATTTATCCTATCTTTCCTACACGTCATTCATCCAACTGAGAAATATATGAGATTTTACACCAAAATAACACAAGAAATTTGAAGTGTTTAATTATGATCTAGGTATTACTCATGAACTAATTCCAATACCTTAATTATCTTGGATTTACAACTAAAGAATGCTATAGCTACCGTATAGAGTAATTGCAAGTGGATACATATCAATGTCATGTTCCTACGTGTAAACACATAAGATTTCATATGTCATTTTTGTATATCGTTTCTTGTGTACAAATTATGTGATTGATGCGTACATAAGAGAGCGAGTCAAATCCCACAGTTCCACCTTGGAATTCCATCTACTATTCCTCCTTCTGGATGAAAGACACATGGACAAACATTCTGCATTACAAACATGGTGCTAACCGTGATTATTAACGGGCAGTTTAGACCATCGTTAATTTCATAAGTGATGTGGATAATATATTATTAATTTATTAATATATTTTAATTTGGATTCCCAGAAACCACCTAAAAGAAGATGTATGATATATTATTACAGAAAATCTCAGAGAGAAAGGTATGTATTATGATTATAGTTTATCTTTAGAGAATTAATATATTGAGACGAGAACTGACTTGAGCGCCGGAGGATCTACGCCGGATATCATCTCCAACATACTTTTGCAGGTCTATTTTTAATATGGCGTCGGAATCTCGAAGGGATAACGTGATCCTTTGATTTCTTTTTCTAAACCTTTGTTGATGAGACTTTTGAAAAATGAACTTCATTGCATAGCCCAGTCATCGATTTGCCCGGATGGAAAGTCTCAAAACCATTTGAATCAATTGCATCTTGTGCATCATTGGCGGTGACACAAAATTGAAGTGTGTGCCTATTCGTAGAGCCACAATCGCTTTACCTCACGTAATATCAATTGTTTACTGGTTATTGCTAGGTTTTTGATGAAATTACATGGAACACTACAAAAAAACTGTCTTTTACCAACGTAATATTCTGTTGGTAAAAGCCTCAGTTCTTTTGTTAAATTGGTTTATCAACGGATTAACAACAGAATCCGTTGGTAAATTTCCGTTGATAAATTTTTAGCAACGAAAATTCAATTATGTTGGTAATGCGTTGCTAATAATTCCGTTAGTAATTCATATAATGATTTCGTTGGTAATTACTAATTGATTGAATTTCATTGTTAAAATAAAGAATAAATCAATTGGCATTCCATTGTTAAATGAAAAATGTTATTTTTTGTTATTCCGTTGGTAATTACCAACAAATTGAATTACGTTGGTAAATTCTGTTGCTAAAAAATTGTTTTTTTTTTTGGTAGTGGAACACAAATTGTTTGATAAAATGTATGTGAGAATATGCAAAATGGCAAATATATTCTTGCTTTGGTGCTTGACGATTATTTTGGACAAAATTAAAGCTTGCAGCTAATTATAAAGTGTGATGCTTATTGCTTATTGGATGAAGCATTCTTAGTTTTACATCATTATATTCAATATTGTTGGCATTTTCTAATACAATTTTATGTATCTCAATTTCAACTTCATACTTTTATAAAAGGAAATGACACTCAACTATATCCCCACAAGGGCCATAACATATTTTTATTTCAAAATTGTTATCTCTTCTTTTCATATATAACACACTTTACAATTTATTTATTACTACAAAATCCACATTATTACCTCATAAAGTGATTTCTATTAATTTGCATATATAAAGTAAATGGGAAGACGATAACAAGATGGAAAGAGTATTTTTCTCATTACACTATTATTATTTTTCATTAATCACGTATCACTTTTATTCCTCTCACAAAACTCATTGCACGACCTCACATAACAATTATTAGGTGTGGAAACATTAGTGGGCATAATTAAGGTTGATTTTTGGAAGTTTTACACTTGTGTTTTAAGGAAAAATTATAGTTCCCATTAATTTAAGTTCGTGTAACTAAGGTGACACAAGTAATCAGAGGAAATAATTATTTTAGTAACCAGTGTTATAATCATGGGCTTGTTGTTTCTAATTAGCCCAATTATTAGTTAAAGGAACAATAAGCTCCATTGGACCTAAAGAATTCCGGCCCAATAATATGTGATGCTGTATTAATTTGACGATTTTTTTAATACACTTCACCTCTGCTTTTTAAAGGAAAGTATAAACTGTAAGCTCCACTATTAATATGTGATGCTATAACATATAACACAAATACAAATCATCAATTAATTTGGAAAGTAAGATCAAAATAAAGAAAAATCAATCCAACATGTTCTATATAGTTACGTTTAAATTTAGCTTTTACGTCTTTCTCTCCTAAATTGAAGAGTAAGTAAAATTGGTACAAAGGTGAAATCGTCCACGCCAAGTGCCCTTACTTCCCGACTCGACAGAGTGGTGGAGAGGTTAATTATAATGACTCAATTAATCAATAACGGATAGATTGATACGATTGAATGGAATAATGATGGAATTGAATGAAGTTGTGAATTGAATAGAGATGAGAAATGAATGATTAAAAATAATAATTATTATGATTGATATTGCTTAGTAATAACTCAAGTAATATAAAATTTATTATTACTAACTGGTTCTAATCTCATTAATAATATTTTTATAGTATTAAATTTAAAATTTATATATAAAATATTTAATCAATTAAAATCTCAATGAAAATTTTATATATTTAAAAGAAAATCAATGAAGATTATATTTTAATAATTATACAAATTTAAAAGTGTTAAATTAAAAATAAAATATAACCTTAATATTATTAAAATATAAACAAAAAAATTATATAAATTAAAAAAATATTAAATTATATATAAAAATAATTATATATTCATTATTACATGTATATATTTAATTTTATTACTAATATTACTTTTTTATTTATAATTTATTAATTTTTATTTAGAATAAATATTAAATTAATTATATAATTTTTATTAAATTTTTAAACAATAAAATATAACATAATATTTTTGGTAAAAACTTGCACGAGACCATCTTACGGATTTTTATTCGTGAGATGGAACTTAAAAATCCATTTTAAGAACTCGCGGCTCAGCCGTGAATTTAATTACACATCAATATTAATCAATCTGCATCCTTTCCGTGTTTTATTTTAACGTTTTATTTTATTATTTAATTTTTTAATTTTCTGAAAATGGGATAATCTAAATTTTGTTATTTATTTAACTTTATTTTTCAATTCAAATATTATATAATTTTGAATAATAATTTTTATTTTTATAATACAATATGCTATAAGATAAAGTGATAATATTTTTATTGAAAAGTGACATGTGATCAAGGAAAAATGATAACGTGCCTCACAAAAAAATTTAGTAAGCGGAATAAAAAGTAATATCTAATTAATAAAAAGTGATAACTGATAAAAAAAAAATGATATCAACTTTACTAAATCATTTCACTATAAGAAGTGATAATATTTTTATTAAAAAGTGATACACAAATAAAAAGTGATAACTATTAGTTGAACTACTTCATACATAAATAATTTATAGATTAAATATAAAGTGATGACAATTTTAATACAAAGTGATACATAATTATAATAAAGTGATAATTATTAATTAAATTATTTTCTGCACGAATAATATTTAGTACGAATGAAATATAATAATTCAATTAAATATACTACTGGGAGTATTTATTAGAATAATATATTATTTATGATTAATTTTTATTTTTATTCAATTGTTTATCCGATATTTTTATTAAAAAATTAAAATAATAAAACTAATTTACATAATAAAAAACTAAAAAAAAAAAGGAATAAAACACTAAGTAATGATTAACAGAACAGGCTGTTAACGGTTCAAATAATGGAAGGGATCGATTAAGTTAAGCAGTTACGTTCAAATGAATAGAATTTACATTGCTTACAGACGCGCGCACTTAGCTTAAAAAAAACTTGTAAATGGGTTGGTGGAGAATCCGTTTCACATAAGGGATCCGTGAGACGGTCTTACCCATAACCTATCCAATATTTTTTTTACTGGATATATAAAATTGTATGATTTTTTTTAATTTATGAATAATTTAATATTTTATTTTTTATTAAATAATCTTAAAAAAAGTTTTAAATTAATATTATACATTAAACATAACAATATTAATTTATTTATAATTTTTATAATTTTTATACTATATTATTATGCTACATAAATTAAAAAAAATTGATTCATTCATGCATGGAATGGGGAATACCATGAAGTGGGATGAATCACAATTCCTTTGTTTAAGGGAATGGTGATTCCAAAAGGAATGATGATTCCTATTCAAAATATATACCAATCATGAGATTAGTAATCAAATTAGGAATGGTGATTTCATTCGTAATCCATTACCACGTACCAATCATGCCGTAAGGGTTATACTATTATCCATTGCACATAAGGAACCCCTCATTTAATTTGAGAGGTTGCTCCCACACTGCCGCTGTAAGATTCGATCTTTGATCACTGATAAAAAATTTCACCACGTCGAGCTGCTCATAAACTCTTTATAAGATGAATGGAATATAAGATATAATTAAAAAAATGGCAAAATCTTGTGAATCCTCATGATATTGTACCCCAATTCAATGTTTTTCAAAAGTTGTATGCTTTATATTAAAAGTTACACCTTTTGTAAGAGGAAAAAAATTAATTTTTTAATTAAATTTTTATATTTTTATATTTCAATTGACTTTTTGAGTAAAAAAATCATATCCTTATTAATTAAAATATATATTTTTAGAATAAAATGTTATATCTTCTTATATTTTCTACACGTTAGCCATAACAAATCAACTAAAAAAACTGTGAGACTAAAATATCCTTCTTACTTTATAAATCATAATGATTAAAGGACCTATATTTGTCAATTACAAGTCTTGTTGAAATTATCTTTTGTTGGACGATAATTGCTATACCTCGATTTGATAATTAAGATTTTAGAACCTGTCTTGCCATTCTTTAGAGAGTTGGTGTATTGTACAAAATTATATATTATACAATAGACCCAGATTCGTAAATGGGTCGACTATATAAGTTTGAAGAAACTCGGAGCTGACGTCATTATTCCAGATTTCTCTTCTCATCTCTGATTCTTCATCTCGTCTGCGTAAGAATAACGTTTTCCGCCATCAACGATTTGCAATCCTACCGCTGACGATTTGCACCGCGCCGCCGCCGATTCTCTCTCCTCCGCCGCAAGTTCCAACACCAAGAGCAACGACGGACATCGATCCGACGTTATCAAAGCAGAGAACCAGAAGATACATCGACGATTTCCTCTCCTACACCACGAAAACAGGGTCCAGTGTGCTGTGGTTAGAAGAGATCGTTGTTCCGAGTCGGATTGCCGGAAGATAATCAAACAGGAAGTATCAATATTCAATTTAATAAAATTATGTGCTCAATTCATAAATCACCATGTAAAATTAGGTCTAAATTCGATAATAATTCATTGTATTTGCAAAATGAGGATAAAACTAATAAACTTTATCTTTAGTCAAATATCATGATAAATTTTATTTCTAGTTTCTTGCAAGTGTTGAAAGAAAGTATACAGTATTACTTTCTTGTTTATAATAAAGTCATGAAACTTCAATTGGCTTTGGAACGACTGTGTTTAAAGAGAATATCAATTATGTAGAAAGAATATATATATATACAGTTTGAAGAAAATCATTATACATTACTGTCTCCTATTAAGTACAACATTCATAATTATACTAACGCATTTCATATATATTTAATGTGTGTTGGTAAAGGATATCTGAATTCATGAATCATTCTGATACAAGCACAGTAAATTTATTTGATACATCTACACAAGAATCAACAGGTACAATCACTCATATATGTGATTTTCTATATTATTGAATTATTTCATTTGATAAATAATGAACTTCCATTTATACAGGTCCTATTCAACCATTGCCATATCCCTGTGAACATGATGTATATGATTTTTCATTTCTCTTTGAGGGGGATAGTAGTCAAGTGGTCAATGAAGAAAATACAACAACATTCACAAATGAAGGTACACTGAATATTAAGTAATCTTTCATATATTCTGGATAATGTAATTGTTAATGACATGATAGATTTGCCTGTATTATTTATACAAACTGTATAGCAGCTTTCACTTAACTGTATTGCTTATTATACTATAATGTATTATCATCATCAATATTTAATTTATATGCATATCATACTTCTGGACTGTGTACATGTGATAATTTGGAAGTAAATGAAATTGAAGATATTAGTGGTTCATTGATTGGAGTTCAGAGGAAAACTTTGGATGAAATATACAAGTTATATTGTGATCATGTTAGAAAGATAGGATTTAGTATGCGTAAAGATAATACAACAAGATCTATTAAGGGTGTGACTGAAAAAACGTATGTTTGTTCCAGTTCTGGGAAAAAAAGATCTCGTAATGAAGAAATGAACATAATAAGGCAAACTAATATAACAAGAATAAATTGTAAGACATTTTTGAAGGCACACTTAACTAAGTTAGAAATTTTTGAGATTATAGTACATGAGATGTCACACAATCATACACTAACTAGAGAAAAGTGGAATCATTTACATCGTTCACAAAGACCCATCACAGTAGAAAAGGGAGAAAATATAATAAATATGGTATCTTCGGGTATTGGGGCTACAGAATCATATAGGTTTATGGTGCATAACGCTGGAGGGGAAGAATAACTAGGGCATACTATAAAAGATCACAAGAATTTTGTGAATACATGGAAAGCAAATAAAATTGAAGGGGGTGATGCAAAAATGGTAATAGAATTACTTGCAAAATAGGAAGAAGAGGAGGAAAACTTCTATTATAAGGTGAAGGTTGATAGTGATGGAAGATTGTCTTATTTATATTGAAGAGATAAAATAATGAAGGAAGATTTTGATACATTTGGAGATGTAGTTGTCTTTGATACTACATATAGAACGAACAGGTATAATTTGATTTGTGCTCCATTTGTTGGTTTAATTAACCACAAAAAATTATGATGTTTGCTTGTGCATTCGTCAATGATGAAAGAAGTGAGACATTTGAGTGGTTATTTGATAAGTTCAAAAGATCAATGGGAGGAAAATGCCCAATCTCTATTTTTACAGATCAAAATCAAGCCATAACAAAGGCAATACAAAAGGTAATACTCATATTTTTACAGTTTTTTCATATTTTAAATCATTCTTATTGTTTTAGATACACTGTATTTTATCCTATATAAGGACATGTACATCTTTATAGGAAAACATATACAACAACATGTGAAATAAAATACAGAAAGGGTATAAAAATTTCTTCCCAGCAAAGTTAACTCTTAATTGTATACATTATTTGTACAGGTTTTCCCAACTACTAGGCACAGGTTATGCATATGGCACATTCAACAAAATGTCATTAGTAAATTTGGGAGCTGAAGGACAACATTGAATTTAAAGAGTTATTTAAAAAATGCTTAACTGGATGCATAAATGATCAGGAGTTTGAAGAGTGCTAGAGAAGAATGGTGATAATCTACAGACTTGAAAATAATGATTTGTTTCAGAGGTTATACAGTTTAAAAGACAAGTGAAGTACTGCATTGAGTAAAAAAATTTTCTCTGCAGGAATGAAATCTTCACAAAGGAGTGAGAGTACAAATCATGCAATTAGTTTTCATGCCAAGAAAAGCACAAGCTTAACTGAATTATAATGTAAGTTTTCCAATAAAACTACATACATATGTTCTATTAAACTAAGAAATATACTATATTTACCTCATTACTATTTAAGCTGATTTACTGATTTCATTACTGATATATATAGAGAAAGTACATAAAACATTCTATCACATTCACAGAATACGTTGTTGATTTCTACTTTGAGCATGTTTTGAATTGTTATACTTAAAATTTAAATTCATTACCATTCTTTGTTTTTTAGGGATTTTTAAGGAAACAATACAAGGATGGAGGAGAAATGAACATCTACTTGAATTCAAGTGTGCACACTCTATTCCAGATTCAAATATTCCAATGTGTGGTATATTAAAACATGCATCTGAGGTATACACAATAAGCATCTTTAGAGATTTTGAGAAGGATTTTAGAAACTGCATTATGGCACGTTCAATTGAATTGATTATGTAGACACAACTCGTATTTACAGTGTGCCTCTATTGATAATGATGGTAGAACCTACACAGTTGTTTTTTATAGTTATATGAAACTAATAGAATGATGTAAGTACTTTGAGGAACGTGAATTATTGTTCTATCATGCTTTAAGAGTATTGCACATAAATTCTATAGAGCATATCTCAGATTGTTACATAAAACAAAGGTGGACAAAATTGGCAAAATTTGAGATTTGGGACAAGTTCAAAGAGAGCAAAAACAAGAAATGAGATGCTATATCTTGGAGGCATGAGGCAGCTAGAAGGTATTACAACTTCTTGTTAAAGTGGGAAGACAACAAAGAAGCAAGAAAAATTGTTGACCAAGATTATGAAAGAGATTCTTTAAGTGTTGATCAATTGCTGAACTTATCAAATACTTCAACACAAGCAGAGCAATTAGATTCAACGAACGTTGTATTGGATCCAAAAGCTGCAAACACTAAAGCTAGAAAAAAAAGGATAAAGGATCATTTTGAGAGACCTAAGAAAAACAATAGCAGGAATTCAGATTTGGTAAAAGAATTTGGAACAAAAACTCCAAGTGTTCATTTGTTTTAATCATATATTTTCCTTTTTTTAATATGGATAAGTGCAAAACTTTAAATGTCTTCATTTGAACAACATGATACCAGTTTTTTAGATATATTTTTCTTCCAATTTTAATTATACAATATGACATATGCACTTTATATAAGTTGCAGGTGAACAAAATTGATCATTACCAGGAAATAAAGTGATACAATACAATATTACACAATTCAATAATGTATTGTGTATATATATACATTAAAATACGATGAATCATTCATGTTCTTTTACAGAAAAATACAATGCTCATGGATTATATTAGGTGTTTATAGATATTATTGGGTGCATAGGTGACAATAAACAGGTAAATCTATTACTTTTGTGAAAACATGATTTATTTGTAAAACTTATACAATATGATGTATAGTATAGTACAGTACATTTATATATTATATGTTATACACTAAAAAAAATATGGTGAAACAATCATGTTCTTCTATAGAAAACACAATACTCATGATTATAGTAGATGTTTACGAATATAATTAGGTGCATAGGTGACAATAACAAGTTAAATGAGTTACTTACACAATAAATATATTTATCTATTAAAACGAATACAGTTCAATGTAAAATATAGTACATTTCTATATTATATGTCATATACTGAAAAATTTTAAAAATAAATACACATTTATGTTATAAAAATAATAATAATATAATAATAACTACTACTACAATAGCTCATTAAATATAATACAATTTTGTTTACACAAAGTAAAACATCTTGTAATAAATAATTATACATTTCATACTATTTAAAATGAAGTATAAATATAAAGAAGAATTTCTTTGACTAATTTATGAAAAATGTAAAATAAAAACATTGATCGCATCCTATTTAGACATTATAAACTGTTCAAATAAATCATACACAATAATATATATTGCTTATACATTAATACATATAAATTTATACATTTTAACCTAAAAAAACTTTTAAAAACTATACAAGTTCGTGTATAAACTAGTACATTTTACTTTTAAACACTATACACTTACGTAAATATATTTAAACAAACATACCACCTAATTATAACAAAAAAAATTAAACATAATCAAACATTATAACAAATCAGTGTCACATGTAAACTATGATAGGCATAACACCTATCAATGTTTAAAACCTGTTATCTAAAACTAATGCAAATATATCAAAACATAAACATTCCATAAATTCCAATAATCAAATGACAGTCTCATTTTTCATGCATCACATACTAATAATAACAAAGTTTATAGGGTTTATTACTACAGGGTACACTTTTAGACCTTAAATACTCTTAACTACACTGGAAAAAAAAAATTATTATCCATTACACAAATTAACAGTAAAGAGATAAAATTACCCTTAATTAAACCAAATATTTCCAACACATTCTATGTAATCTCCGTTTCTCTCTCCTAGATATTTTCTGTAATCTACCAGCCTCTCGATTCCACTTTCCGCGACTCGATCTGGTTTCTTCTCCGTCCATCGCTGCTGCCATATTATCCGGCTATTCGCTGGCCCAATCGAAGTCTTCTAGGGCTTGCATTTTAAACTAGGCCTCTCACTTCGTCTCGACTATGATTGATGCCGTTTTGGTCTTCGTTGCCTCACCCATCCGCCTAGGGCTTGACTTTTTGGCGACTGCACTGACATCACGCTGGTTCTCTTCTCTTCCTTTCAACAGAAAGCTATCCACGCTTCAATTCTTCCTATATCTGGTAATGGCCAAGCCTTTCCAGCACCATATCGCAGTTCCTTCTCGCTGCCCTAAGGTCCGCTACCCATGGCAGCCTTTATTTCACCGCTGCCGCCTGACTGCACTCAAATTGATTTGGGGATCTCATTCAGAGATTCAATATCTACCTTGGTTCACTCGACTTCTGAGTTCTGCTTTTGATGCGCCTACTTCGTATGTGCTTGTTGGAATCCCAAATTCATCCCTCTGAACACCACATTCAACTCCATCCAGGTTTTCTTTGTTTCTCCTCGCTGATTGCTATCTTGGGCAACCTCTACAGAGTTCTTGATGGAGGATTTGGATTCCGTCAACCGCGCCGCTTACATCTCTCATCTATATCCATTTAAGAGCCTCCACCATTTATCGCGTAGTGTGATTTGATATGATCGAAACCACCCCAGGTGGGAAAGGTTTTCTCCCTACTACCTAGGGCAGTTTCAATTCGCCACCGTTCTTTTTATTGACAACAGCAGCTGGTCCGCTTATCTTCTCACAGGTCGCCGACCCCTCCGACGGCTGGTTCTTGTTTTGTCTGGTGCAGCCTATGTGGCAGTCTAGTGAACAGGGCTTTGGCCTCTTTCTGATTTAGGTTTTCAAGTTATGGTTTTCACATGTTAATCGGAGGGATTACTTTCGTACTCAGATTTTTTAATGTTCAAACTTCCACAAAGGGTGTGCTCTCAATATATATAGGCTGTTGCCTTAAATTTTTTGGACAGGGATTATCAATCTCTGGACATTACTCCTGGCATTGCTTTCTCAATGTGTTAGTATTAGATGATCACCTAGATGGAATATTGTGGGTTCAGTTTGTGATGTGGTTTTTATTGGTTCCTTTGATTGAGGATTGGTAGGCTTTGTCCTATACTTGGTTGAATCAGTTGTGAAAGAGCCTATTGCATATCATACCGGCTTCAAGCGTTTGTATGGCACTATTTAGACATTTTTCATGGTACCTGTTAGCTATTTTTAATTTCTTGCTCTATTATTTCTTAACTTTTCTAGTCGTTTTGGGGACATCTTTTAGCCTAGGCTTTTCTCTCCCCATTCCCTTCTTTATTTTCATTTACTTTTAATAGTACAACACTTATTGGTCTACTTCTAAATTTCCTTGGTTGTGAAGAAATTGTGATGTGATATATGTGGAAAATGGAGGTTGGAATCTCAATTGATTATAGACGTCTTGAATTTATTATTAATGCCAGCGTTGAAGCATGATGAGTGTGTAAATTCACTAGTTTTGAGCCCGGATTAGTGTACTTATGGTGTAATTAATGATTGTAATTCGATGTGAATCGGTATACTTGGTGGAAAGTCACGAATCGGGAGTTTACAAGGCTATTTGAGTGGATTTTCGATGGAAAACGAGTTGGAAGTGATTGGATCCGGAAAGAGAAAGAAACAGGGATGGATTCGACCATGTTAGGTCTATTCGACCAAGAGGAATGGAGTTTGACCAGCACCTCTGGTCGAACAGAGCTCAAAAAAATGCAGTTCGACCACGACAGCCGAGTTCGACCAAACCACTTGGTCAAACCCTGATCGAATTTGAAGCCTAAATAGAAGCAGTGTCGGTTCGACCAGGAAGTATTCAGTTTGACCAACACTCTGGTCGAATCCAGAATCAGAGGCCAAGTTACAGACGGATTCGACCAGCAGGGAAGAGTTCGACCAACTTGTTAGGTCAAATTGACGTTCGGAAACTTACCAAATTCGTATTTTATACCTTTAGTGCTTGTGTTCGCTCAAAAAGCCCATCCAAGGCCCGTAAGGAGAGTTTACAAGTATAAAAGAAGAGCTTTCACATGAGAAAAAAGGATAGAAAAAGAGGCATTCATCATCCATCTTTCACCAAACGCTACCATCATCGGAAGGAGTCGTGAGGAGAGGTTCGTCTAGCAAGTCAAGTAAGATCATACCAACTAGCCATGATTGTTCCTAGATCAATCATGAGCTAGAACTGCTCCGGTAGTTCTAGGATTATGAAAGTTTTATGAGTTAATTGAATTTCCATGTGTAAACTCCGTACAACACTACTTGTGGTTTATTCTATATAATATTGTGCTTTTCTAATTCATACTCAAGGTCGTTTTGTGCATATTTAACTTTTATGTAGAGTCTGAATACATCTTTTGGTTATTGATTGAGTGCTTTCACCGCTGAGCAGGATTGTATGTTATAATTCTAAGTGAAGGGATTCTGAAGTCTTATTAGAACTGTCGTATATAGATACTTGTTAATTGAATCATATTCAGGTTAATAAGTAGGATAAAGAGTATAACTTTATAGTACCTAAAAAAGAAGATCAAATCGGGTTATAGTACTAAGTGCATGAGAAATAATTGATTATGATAGTACCTAGAAAGGGGGTGAAGTATACGTCTTGCTCCGAGGATATTCACACATGTCATACGCTTGCTTACTTGTGTCTATAGAGTATGCTTGCATGGTTTAGTGATGTGTCCATAAATCACAAGGCAGAGTCGGACATCAACACATAGAAAGGAAATTAATAAATAAAACTGGATTACCTGAAGAACTAATCTATTACTTACTTGATCACCACCGAAATTTCTCTATTGCTTGTTTAATTACTTTGCTATTTCAATTTATGTTATTTAGTTTCATAATCAAACCAACTCAAATTTACCAATATAATCTTAGTTAATTAGAATATAATCGAATTGATATTATTCCGTCTCTTGAGTACAATAAACATTTGGTCACCTATCACAACTACAATTGATATCCTTATACTTGAGGAATAATTTTGTGTATTGAGAAAACGCTCATCAAATTCTTGGCATCGTTGCCGGGGACGGAATTAATTGTCTTTTGACTATTCTAGTTTAATTGAGATTATCTTATTCTTGTCTTAAATTTCTAACTCTTATTTTTCTTAGGTGTATGCTCACAAGATCAAAGAAAGGTGAATTAGAGCCATATAATCCAGAGATCGGAGCATCGTCGAGGAAGAAAAAGAAGAAGAATAAGAACAAGAAAGTAGAACCAACTAAAGCTCTTGATTTAGGAGTTGAAGTTGACGTGTTGATTCCGCAAACGACTGAAGCTGCAACCGAAGTTAATTTGGACGTAGAAGCAATCAACATGGCAGCAGATCCGAACACACTTGCCATCCGGAAAGTCTTTAAAAACAACGGAACAGGCAATACTAGGTTGTTAGGAGCGAGAGAGATCGGAGCCAATTTTGATCTACACCCTGCTCTTATCACCATGATTGAAATGAGTCCCTTCACTGGGGGAACATTTGAAGATCCTCAGCAACATCTGAATAAGTTCCTTGGTTATGCAAGTACACAAAAGATGCAGGAGCTCATGAGGATGCGAGGAAGATCATATTGTTTAAGTTCTCGCTGAATGAAAAAGTGAGAGATTGGTATGATAATCTTGATGCTGCTGAATGTGATACATGGGAGAAGTTGGAAGTGAAATTCTTAGAGCGATACATGCCACCTTCAAAGGTGTTTAAGATGAAGCAAGAAATCAATCAATTTTCTATCCATGGCAATGAGAAGTTTCATGAAGCGTGAGACCGATTCAAGGACATGCTTCGGAAGTGTCCTCAGCATGAGCTATCTAAAGCTCAATATATCAGTATTTTCTATAATGGGTTGGACTACGATTCTCATATTTTACTTGATGCTTCTTCTAATGGAACACTGCTTACTAAGTCACCCAATGAGGCCGAAAAGCTTTTTGAAGATATTTCTATAAATTCAAGGGATTGGCCGACTGATAGAGTGAGAGGCACTTATGTCCTTGGTAAAGTAGCACAGGTTGAGCATACTATGGTATAGTCAGGGAGAGATGATGAGATCGTCTCTAGCTTGACTAACATTAGCAAGCTACTAGAGTCTTAGCAAAAGTAGATCACGGATTTATCGTAAAAAGTACCAATGATGCAGGAGGATAGTTGCTATGAAGGAGTGAGCCAAGAGGAGATCGAGGAGGCAAATTACGCCATGGGTCAGAGTATTCAAGGAACTAGGTACCCGAATCAAGAAAATTGAATCTATCAAGGGAACTACAATAATCATGGTCCCTCGGGTGGTTATCAACAACCCAGGAGGTCGGAGTTTTCATGGAGCAATCTGAATAATGCGATACAGCCTCCTATCGGCGTTGATCTGGTAACTAAAGTGGAGGAAGGGAAGCCGAATTTTGAGGATACTGTGAACAGGTACGTGGCAAGGAATGATGCAAGAATAGACCGTCTTGAGGCAAAGTTAGAGAAGAAAATTGATGATCATCATAAGTATTTGTCTACACAAGTAAAAGACCTTACGTTGCTAATGGGAGAGATGGCTGGTAATTTGAACAAATTAACTCAAACTATAGAGAAGGGGAAGTTTCCGTCTCAAAGTATTGAGAATCTAAAGTCATGTCACGCCATTACACTGAGGTTTGGAACGCAGTATGAGGGACTGATGAAGCCAGAATTGAAGTCTGAAGTGTCAGCAGCCCAATTCAACCCCGATTCGACCAGACATGTAGGTCGAACTGAACAGGGAAGGTTGAACTCGGTACCTGGTCTACGTCTGGAGGAGTCAGAAGGTCAGTTCGACCAAAATCAAGTGAGTTCGACTAGAGCCTCTGGTTGAACCGAGGTCGAACTCCACTGTCCAGAGCACTCTGTTTTATCTGATGCTCGATTCGACCACGATCGCGTTGATTCGAACAAACTAGTTGGTCGAACCATGGTCGAATCCTACTGTAATGAGAAGAACAGACTTTCAGATGTCCAGTTCGACCATTACTCACCAAGTTCGACCACCTACCCAGGTCGAACTCAGGTCGAACTCTCCTGTTCTGCGTCATTTCCCGCATCGAATGCTCCGCATGATGTTAAAACTACTCCAGTGTCATCCAAAGAGCAGAGTACTGAGATTATAGCAGAGAAGAAGTGGGAAAGAGCTAAGAGATTGAGAGCCGAGAAGGATAAAGCAGAGAAGGCTGAACATGATGAATGGGGAATTCCCAAAACGAAGATACCTCCGCCCTTTCCTTTCAAGCTAGTTAAGAAGGAATTGGAAGAGAAGTTCAAGAAGTTTTCAGAAATCATAAACAAAATAAGCTTGAACATTCCTTTTTCTGAAGCCATATTAGAGATGATGTATTATGCCCACTTTCTGAAGGATATTCTTTTAAAGAAGAGAAACTTGAATGGAGTTTAGATGGTGAATTTGTCTGAGAACTGCAGTTCGATCATTCAGAGGAAGCTGCCAGCTAAGCTTAAGGATCCGAGAAGCTTCACAATCTTATGTGAAATTGGAAAGAGGTCGGCACGTCGAGCCTTGTGTGATCTTGGGGCAAGCATTAACTTGATGTCGTTGTCCACTTTTCAAAGGCTTGGTTTGGGAAGTTAACCCCCACGACAGTTGCTCTACAACTAGCGAATAGGTCTATGACTTTTTCAAAGGGTGTGATCGAAGATGTTCTTGTCAAAGTAGAGAAGCCAGTCTTTCTTGTGGATTTTCTGGTGCTGGAGATGGAAGATGACAAGGATAATGTCCCTCTTATTTTCGGGAGACTTTTCCTTGCTACTGCGGGAGCCATGTTAGATATGCAGAAGGGTGAGTTGAGGCTAAGGATGGATAAAGAAGAGGTTTTATTTAACCTTGACAAAGCAATGAAGATGTCAATGGAGATGCAATGTCACAGTATTGATGTAATGGAGGAGATTGTGAATGAAGACATGTCTTTGATTCTGTCGAAAGATCCTCTTGAGACATGTTTGATGGAGTCTCTTACTTTTTCCACTACGGAGCTAGATGATCTCTCCAATGAGGTATGTATTGAATTTCTTGAAAATTTACTTGCTTTGGGTGATGACAGGTATGAGTCGACAAGGACTAAGATTGAAGAGGTTAAGTGGACTAAGAAGTACTTGCCATTGGATAGAGAGAGTGCACCTCTAGAAGTGAAGAAAGAGGAGTTGAAACCGCTACCGGAACACTTTAAGTATGCCTACCTAGGTGACAATAAAAAATATCCGGTAATTGTATCTTCTTCTCTTGATGATGATCAACTTGAGGAATTGTTAGATGTACTTAAAAGTATAAATCTGCGATTGGTTGGTCTCTTGATGATTTAAAGGGTATTAGTTCTGCCTATTGCATGCATAGAATAAAGTTGTTAGATGAGGCCAAGAGAAGCATTCAGAATCAGCAGAGGGTGAATCCCGCTATTCAAGAAGTGATTAGGAAGCAAATCCTAACGTGGCTAGATGCAGGAATTATTTATCCTATTAGTGATAGTCCCCATGTGAGTCCATTGCATGTTGTTGCTAAGAAGGGGGCATGACTATAGTGAAAGCCGAAGATGGTGAGACTTTAGCCACTAGGATTCTTATAGGATGGCGTGTATGTACGGATTATAAGAAACTGAATGAAAATACATGCAAAGATCATTTTTCCCTTCCTTTCATGGATCAAATGCTTGATCTTCTTGCAAGGTATGAGTATTATTGTTTCTTGGATGGGTACTCGGGTTATAATCAAATCATGATTGCACCCTAGGATCAAGAAAAGACTACTTTTACTTGCTCTTATGGAACTTTTGCCTTTAGGAAGATGCCTTTTGGATTATGTAATGCACCTGCTACATTTCAGTGTTGCATGATGGCCATATTTGATGGGTTGATAGAAAAGATCATGTAGGTGTTTATGGATGATTTATCTGCATTTGGTTCCTCTTTTGATATTTGTTTATCTAACCTTGCTACTATTTTGAAGAGATGCCAAGAAAGTAATCTTGTCTTGAATTGGGAGAAGTGCCACTTCATGGTAAGAGATGGGGTTGTTCTTGGTTGTGGCAATTGAGAAGCTTCCACCACCTATGAATGAAAGAAAAGTGCGGTCTTTCCTTGGACACGCCGATTTTTATAGAAGATTCATAAAAGACTTCTCAAAATACTCCAAGCCCTTATCTCATTTACTTGAAAAGGATGTTTCATTTGTTTTTGATGAAGAGTGTCTAACAGCTTTTCAGGTTTTGAAAGAGGCGCTTATTACTGCACCTATCTTGATCACACCGGATTAGACTCAGTCGTTTGTACTTATGTGTGATGCAAGTGATTTAGCACTTGGAGTGGTGCTTGGGCAGTTGAGGGAAAAGAAGTTCTGCGCTATTTACTATGCGAGTAAGACTTTTGATGCTACACAAAAGAACTACACGGTGACTAAAAAGGAGATTCTAGCAGTGGTGTATGCATTCAACAAGTTTCGACAGTATTTGGTTGGCATGAAGACGATAGTGTACATAGATCACTCTACGGTCCGGTACTTGATGGAGAAGAATGAAACAAAGCTAAGGATCATTAGATGGATTCTTTTTCTGCAGAAATTTGATATGGAGATCCGAGATAAGAAGGGTATCTAGAATGTATTGGCGGATCACCTATCAAGTTTGGAGACAAAGGAGCACTGTGATGATTCTTTCGATTACATTGAAGAGATGTTCCCTGATGAGAAGATAATGGCATTGCTTGTTGAAGGAGCTGAAAGAGCATGTGTTGTGGCTGCACAGGGGATGGATCCATAGTATGCGGATTATGTGAATTACATTGTCGTAGGTGAAATTCCTAGAGATCTCAACCGATATCAACTTGCAAAATTCAAGAAGGATGTTGAGACTTTTATATGGTATGATCCATTATCTACAAGATATGTACGGATTCCATTATCTGTAGGTGTGTGCCCGAGATAGAGATGGAGAGTGTACTTGATTTTTGCCATGCACAACCTAATGGAGGGCACTTCAGAGCTCAAAAGACTGCAGCAAAAGTACTTCAATCTGCTCTTTATTGGCCGACCTTGTTTAAAGATTGTGAAACCTATGTGGCGACATGCGATAGATGTCAAAGAATGGGGAACATAAGTCAACGAGATGAGATGCCACTTCAGCCAAGCATTGTTGATGAGATCTTTGATTTATGGGGGATCGATTTTATAAGGCATTTTCCCCCATCTAATAGATTTCTTTATATCCTTTTAGCAGTGGATTAAGTTTCTAAGTGGGTGGAAGCCATTCCCACTCGCGTGAACGATGCTAGGACTGTTTTATCTTTCTTGAAGAAACATATCTTTGCTCATTATGGAGTTCCTAGAGCACTAGTAAGTGATGGAGGGTCTCACTTCATCAATAAACTTCTTGAGAAAGTGCTTAAGGATTATGAAGTCAAGCATAGGGTTACTACACCCTATCACCCTCAAGCGAATGGGTAAGCTGAAATTTTCAACCAGCAAGTGAAGCAAATTTTGGAGAAGGTAGTCGGAACCAATCGGAAGGATTGGACTATGAAGCTTGATGATGTTCTGTGGGGGTTCCAGACTGCTTACAAGACGGTATTGGATATGTCACCGTATCAAATCGTCTATGGGAAGCCGTGCCACTTACCCCTAGAGATTCAGCATAAAGCTTTTTGGACATTGAGGAGTTTGAACTTATCTTTGAAGGATCAAAAGGAGTTGAGGATGACTCAGATTAATCAATTGGATGAGTTCAGAAATCGAGCTTACAAGAACTTGGAGATCCATAAGGAGAGAATGAAGAAATGACATGATTCAAAGATCTCATACAAGGAGTTCAAGTAAGGTGATGAGGTATTACTTTTTAACTCTTGTTTGAAGCTTTTCGCAGAAAATTGAAATCATAGTGGACCGGGCCGTTCATTATCCATAGAGCCTACGGAGGGAGGAGTTTTGAGCTTATGGACAAAGACGGGGACTTTATCGTAGCGAATGGGCATCGATTGAAGCACTACAAGTTGACGGATGATGTTTGCGTCATCTTTGAGGATACCTTGCACTAGATTAGTACCGTCGTGACTCTCCGACGTTAAACATGAGCGCCTGTTGGGGGCTTTCCCTTCCGTTTTATTGCTTTGTTATTTCTTTTATGTGAGTAAGAAATTTTTATATTTGACATGCTTAATTATCGACAATTACGTCTCTTTGCAAACTTAGTTTCACTTTAGTTTTTACTAAGTTTGGGGGGGTTTGATGTACTTACCTCATTAAAGCATTGAGAGTATAATCTTTTCTTTGTAACGTTTGTTAGGGGAGTTGATTTTTTGCGACATATCAAAACTTTTACCGGTTGCAGTGTGTCAATTTTTTTTTGCAATTTGCCTAGTATTTTGTGGTGTTTTGTGTTGTTTTTTAGTGTCATATGTGGAGTTACTTACGGATATCAAGTTTAAGACTGATTCTCGAGCTAGTTTTGATCCATTTTGGTACCTAATATTCATTTTTGAGCTTAAAGTGTGCAGGGGATGAAGAAAATTTGAGTTTGGAGCATCAGGGTCGAGTTTGACTAGACATACAGCTCGAACGAGAGAGCTCTGGTCGAACTGGAGATCAGAGAGTTTGTTACGGGTCGATTCGACCAAGCAGAGGAGAGTTCGACCAGGGGTTCGACAAAAGATGGAAGTTGAACTGGAGATCAGAGAGTTGTACAGATGGGTTCGACTAAAACGTGATCGGTTTAACCAAGTGGCTTGGTCGAATCGAGGTCGAATCGCGAACCTGGAAGTTTTGAACAGTCGAGTTCGACCACGACTAAAGAGTTCGACCAAAGCACTTAGTCGAATGGTGGTCGAATTGCGATGATGGATTGTCCAGTTGAGTTCGACCATGGATTCGACCACGTCAATCCAATTCGACCTCTCAGATTGGTCGAATCGAGCCCAGGTAAGTTGATTTAAACCCCGATTTTCATATTCATTCGAGCACTTCACATACCACCTCCACCCAAATTCATCCCGAATCGAAACCCCTGCATTCAAAACTCCAAATTAGTGGATTTCGATCTGTTCTAACCACAATCCATACACATTCCACTTGATTTATTGTGTTTTTGGAGCAATCTAGTTGTAAAACTAGGGTCCATCGCGAATTTTGGAGAATTATCACATTCGTGCATTCTAAGCCATGACTGGTCCAAAATGTATGTTTTCTCAACCCTATTGCCCTAGGGTTGAAGTTCTAATCGTCGATTATAAGCGGGTATGTTGATTAAACTAAGTTTTCTATGGATTCATGGTGTGGTTTGAAATTTTTGGTGCATAATTTCGAATGAATTGTTGTTAGGTTTGATTTTGATTGATTGAATTGAATTGAACCATGTTGATTATGTGAAGTTATGAGTAATGTTAGTAGTTTGGGATGAAGCATGTTGAATTGCTAGAAAAGTGTTTGAGTTTGAGTAGTTTTCTTGATTGGATTGCTTGAATTTGAATAGTAATGCATGCTTGTGGTTGGTTAAATCGTTTGTTGATCGTATTCATGATTGAAATGAGGGTGAATTAGCATGTGAATTGAATTGATGGATCATTAGGATGGAGCATGCTTGTTTGGTTCGACTATGCATTGAAAAACTTGAAGTCTTGAGTAGAGTTAAATGCATTAGTTTGGTTTTCCCTCCTTGGTTTGTATTGAAGTATTATTTTCAGGAAAAGGAAAGAAAGCCGAGGTTCGTTCTAAGAAAAGGTAAGATAGACCGTCTCGGGAAGATTCAGTGACAAAGAAGCTAAGGCTTCAAGAGCGGTTGCCTTTGAACTTTAAGATTCAGATGAATGAATGGGATGAGATCAAGGAGAAATGAGTAGATGTGTCAGATAAGATTGCTCGAACGAGGTACCAAGATGATGGAGCAATGATTACCATGCGCATTAGAGACGATATACTGTGGATGTTTGATCAAGTTGGCATTCCCCACTTCATGGAGTTGAAAAAACCTACTTATTTCCATGTGACTGCGGAAGTATTATGTTCGATTACTGTGAAGAAAGGCTCGAGCAACCTTCCGTATGAGTGTTCATTTCAGCTTGGATGTGAGTAGAGGAAATGGACAACAGAGGATTTTAATATCTTATTTCAGACTCCTAGGGGGATTGCGAGGGTTGAGATTGGATACTTCAATGCCAATAGATTCTGGAGAGAGATTTCTGGTGAGGATGTAGATTACAAGACTAGCAGCGCTCGTGCCTCATTGATTCAGAATCCAGTGCTCTGATACATGGATCGAGTGTTGAGCAACACACTATTTGCTCGGTCTGAGGGAAGCTGTGTGTCGAGGGGAGAGTTATATGTCCTCTGGTGTATGCTCAATGGAGTGAGGTTCAATATGAGATCATATCTCATTTATCAGCTTAACAGGTTCAGGATTTCTCCATTTCAAAGAGTAAACATAGGAGGGTTGCTTACCTCGGTGGCTGAGTACTATCATATGGACTTCGCCTGCATTTCACCTATTCTGGAGGATCCCGATTAGTGATGAGCACGTGTGTGAAGGGGGGATTCGCCCATCTGAGGGATGGAGATTGGTTCTTCACGAGGGGATCGAAGCCCTTTACTTTCATGTTGCCTTTTGATTTAGGTGTGTTGACTACTATCAGGAATGAGGGAAACATGCTAATGAACACCCTCAGACACACTGCTATCTCCATCACTTGTTTGACAAAGGGTGATTGGAGGACTGTAGCTCAAATGTATGCTGAGGGGATGATGGATGAGCTGCAAAGGATTGTAGACGAGAGGCATTTTCAGCCACCACAGCAGCAGCAGCGGGAGCTTGGAGAGGATCAGGTGGATCCAAAGATGGGAGATCCACAGCCACATGAGAGGCCACCAAGACCCATTCCAGCGGTGCCACAGCAGCAGTGGGCTGGTTCGGATGCTTATTTGCAGAAGCAGTTTAGATTGATTCATGAGCAATACGCTACACTGAATGCGAACCAGTAAGAGACAAATAGGCAGCTGGAATTGGCAAATGCAAATTATGCAGCACTGGATGGGAAGTACAACACGCTGCAAAATAACTACATAGAGATGGATATGAGATTGGAGAGGATGTATGCTCATGAGCGCGAGTTGGATAGAAAGCTAAACAGTCTTCATAGAGATTTGGATCGATTGCGCATGGAGATGGATGATGGAGATGATGAAAAGGGTGTGGATGATTATGATGCTCCGAAGGAGTAAGATGCACAAGGTTTTTATCTTCGTCCGTTTCGGCTCATCTCTCTTCTCTTTTTCTCTTTACAGGATTGGTGTTTATGGTGTGAGTGGCATGTACGTATATTGTTGTTGATGTTAGATTGAAAGGTGATTATACTTGTATGGATTGTATTGCTATAAGGGTTCTTGGTTTAGTATGATGCATTCGTATGTTACATGTGTTGATTTTTATTGATTAGAAGTATGTATGCTTGATAAGTATGTGAAATTATTGTGAAATTGATCTTGGTTATTTACTTGAGGAGTACTTAGGAAATTATTTACCCATGTGAGGATTTGAGTCATTTAAATCATGCTAGTTCATGATAATTTATTCTTGAGAAAATTGTTCGTATGACCGTATTCTAGAACTTGGCTTGGCGTCCTGTGTGAGACTTATGATTGAGGAATTTCTAGGACATGATCTTAGGCCATTATTGTGTAATCAAGTTACTTAGCCAAAATTTTACCTTACATGTGACCATATGTATCATTGTAAACCCTTTTGACCCTTAAAAAGCTTTTTCTTTGGCAAGCCTTGATAAAAAGCCTTATTAAACCTTTACTTGAGCCTTGTTGAATATCCTATTAATTAGTAGAGAGTTGAGGTGTGTAAGTGCTTGAAAGAATGGAAAGGTGAAAGCTTGGTTGAGAATTATGAAAAAGAAAGAAGTATGGTTAAATCTTGTTTAGGGATAGTGCCAGAAACCGGTACCCCAATTGCTTAGAATGGGTAGTGCTCTAAATTGGTACCCTTGTTCTTTAAAGAAAGATGATGTTGATGCTTGGAGAAAGAAGGAGAATCAAATTATGAAGTTTATGAGAAGAAGGTGGAGAAACAAACGAAGATATATGATGAAAAGCAAAACTCCAAGGTAATTCTCTATTAGTGAATTAGTCACTTCACCCAAATTCTCCTACCTTTACCAAAGAGCCAACATTACAACCCAAAAGCAAGTCCTTTGTGATCCTAGTAAGGAATTGATTATAAGTTGAGTTTTGAGACCCTTGCCAAGCTTATGGTTACGCGGAAGTATGGATTGAATATGAGGGTATACTAACCTGCTAGAGTGTACATATTTTACACTTGAGAGTGAGAGTAAATATTTATCTTGTGAGCTTGATGATTTTGTACTCCAAAAGGTATTATAATTGAGTGATTTTTGCATGAATGATACAATATGATGCTTTTAATACTTGTGTTCGATTGATGAATTGCATGTGTGAGTATGAATTGTATTGGTGGTTGGTGAATTTTACACTACTCTTTGGTTTTCCGTTGCCTCGGGACGAGCAACATGTAAGTTTGGGGTTTGATGAGTGTGTAAATTCACTAGTTTCGAGCCTAAATTCGTGTACTTATAGTTTAATTAGTGGTTGTAATTCGATGTGAATCGGTATACTTGGTGGAAAGTCACGAATTGGGAGTTTACAAGGCTATTTGAGTGGATTTTCGATGGAAAATGAGTTGGAAGTGATCGGATCCAGAAAGAGGAAGAAACAGGGGTAGATTCGACCACGTTGGGGTCGGATTCGACCAAGAGGAATGGAGTTCGAGCACCTCTGGTCGAACTGAGCTCGGAAAAATACGGTTTGACCACGACAGCCGAGTTCGACCAAACCACTTGGTCTAACCCTGATCGAACTCGAAGCCTAAATAGAAGCAGTGTCGTTCGACCAGAAAGTATTCGATTCGACCAACACTCTGGTCGAATCCGGAATCAGAGGTCAAGTTACAGATGGATTCAACCTAGGATTCGACCAGCAAGGAAGAGTTTGACCAACTTGTTTGGTCTAATTGACGTCCGAAAACTTACCAAATTCATATTTTTACACCTTCAGTGTGTGTGTTCACTCAAAAAGCCCATCCAAGGCCCGTAAGGAGAGTTTACAAATATAAAAGAAGAGCTTTCATAGGAGAAAAAGGATAGAAAAAAGAGGCATTCATCATCCATCCTTCACCAATGCTACCATCATCCGAAGGAGTCGTGAGGAGAGGTTCGTCTGGCGAGTCAAGTAAGATCATACCAACTAGCCATGATTGTTCTTAGATCAATCATGGGCTAGAACTGCTCCGGTAGTTCTAGGGTTATGAAAGTTTTATGAGTTAATTGAATTTCCATGTGTAAACTCCGTACAACACTACTTGTAGTTTATTCTATATAAGATTGTGGTTTTCTAATTCATACTCACGGTTATTTTGTGCATCTTTAACTGTTATGCGGATTCTGAATACATCTCTTGGTTATTGATTAAGTGCATTCACCGCTGAGCAGGATTGTATGTTATAATTCTAAGTGAAGGGATTCCGAAGTCTTATTAGAACTGTCTTATATAGATACTTGTTAATTGAATCATATTCGGGTTAATAAGTAGGATAAAGAGTATAACTTTATAGTACCTAAAAAAAGATCAAATCGGGTTAGAGTACTAAGTGCACGAGAAATAATTGATTATGATAGTACCTAGAAAGGGGGTGAAGTATACGTCTTGCTCCGAGGATATTCACACGTGTCATATGTTTGCTTACTTGTGTCTATAGAGTACACTTGCATGGTTTAGTGATGCATCCATAAACCACAAGGCAGAGTTAGACATCAACACATAGAAAGAAAATTAATAAATAAAACTAGATTACCTGAAGAACTACTCTATTACTTACTTGATCACCAACAAAATTTCTCTATTGCTTGTTTAATTACTTTGCTATTTCAATTTATGTGATTTAGTTTCATAATCAAACCAACTCAAATTTACCAACATAATCTTAGTTAATTAGAATATAATCGAATTGGTACTATTCCGTCTCTTGGGTACGATAAACACTTGGTCACCTATCGCAACTATAATTGATATCTTTATACTTGAGAATTAATTTTGTGTGTTGAGAAAACGCTCATCAAAGCACAACCTGAAGTGAAACAAACCGACGTTGAAAAAAAGTGCAAAAAATAATGTGAAAAAAAAGTGCAAAAGAAATTATGCAAAACAAAATACTTTAAATTTTGTGTAGAAAAAATTGTGCAAAACAAAATGTGGAAAAGAAATTGTGCAAAACAAAATTGTACAAAAAAATTGTGAAAAAAATGTGAAAAGTAAAATGTGCAAAATAAAATTGTGCAAAACAAAATTGTGAAACCCTACCCCTCACCCACCCACCGCCGGACCACCGCCGGAACTTAAAATGTGAAAAAATAAATTTGTGCAAACAAATTGTGCAAACACATAGGGGTATTTATGGTATCACAACCATAATTGTGTAGTTATGAGTATTAATGATTTGAGTCATATAGTTTATTGCAATTATGCATTATTTTATGTATCCAACAGTAAGTGACCCAAGTTTATAATATTCAAATACCAACCACATACCAAATTTAAAGCTGACATTGTCTAGAAATGCCAAATCAAATACCAACAACAAATATTTAAAAATAACATTGTCTAAAACTACCAAAATGATCACTGTGTCTCCTTACAAATTATGTATCTTGAGACAAAAAAAAAATCATCCCCTACTTCTTACCATATTTCCTTCCAATCACCATTCTTTTGCCCAAATCATTTTCATTTATTTGTTCCAATAATTTAGCAACTGCCTTCTTCTTCTCCTCAAGTTTATTCAATGATTTCTACTTCTTTTTCTCCGCTACATTCCTCAACATAGAAGGTTTTGAATCATAAAAGCTCAATGCTGCATCAATTACAAGCCCTCTCACTTCATTTAAATTAGACAATAAAATTGTTGCCAACATTTTAGTCCTCAATAAGATACGAATTTCACCCTTCAAAAAATAGAAAACATTACTACAATACATATATAGATAAAAACATACTACATAATAATTTATAAAATAAGGATACTTAAACATATACAATGCATAACAATTACAAATAAAAAATCAAGAACTAAGAATGAGTAATGTTGTATCAAATAAAAACACTTACAGTATTTTACTTAAACTTATACACCAAGTTAGAAAACACCAATAAAAGTATGGAAACAAGTCTTAAATATACAACACTATTACTAGAAAGAGTAAACTCATAAAATTTTTAAAATACCTTAATTAGATCAGGATATGAATACGCCACACCATTAAAATAGTTCAAATTGTGCATCATGTACACCCCACAATTATTATTACTACGGCCTCCTTGCCATTTGAACAACACCACCTCAAACACATAGTTTGAAATCTCGCCAGCTTTAGGATAGTTTTTTGAACTCAAATATTGAGTCATCACTTTTACCTAACCAAATACAAATAAATAATACCAATAATACATCATAAACCTAATATATTCACATATAACAAATTACATGAATTACGAAAATACTTACTTGAACTATTGCTACCTCCAAAAAATACTCTTTATCCTCCGACTCCACATACTTCTGATTATCAGGATAATGAACTTTACAATAATTTAAATTGATTGCAACAGCAGTAAAATGATTTTTTTAAAACAAATGGTATAAAAACCTACATATATAGAAAAAATTAAATCAATATTATAACATATACAATATTAACTTAAATATAATATAATACAAAATATTTGTGACTAGCTTTACCAAATCTCGATCTATAAGCATATCTCCAGTCTCCGATAACCATTGGTTTTATTCATTAGTCAGTTTCTCAGATAGTTCTTCATAATTAACTTCATCATTAAAATACTGCCTCAACAAAACATAAATAGAATATAACATTATTAAGTTAATAAAACAAAAAATAATTATTAATTTGTAAAAATACTTACACTATGCTCCGAGTTAAAGATGATCGAGAAAGGTTGTCATCAACAGGTGGGCTGATGTTTACACAAAGACACCATGCATGAATAACAGATTGAATAATCTGCACATTCGATGGCACCGACAGAATGTCCAATTTCTCAAAGTACAAGTAAACACCATGACGATAATATCTTTTCCTAATAAGAAATTAAACAAAACAATACAAATTAATGTAAAATCAATTTATGTAAAATTTCAAATCAGTTTATACTCATACACATATACTTACACTGTATGTTCTCCCTTAACATCAATGAATACGAAATCAAGCACCTCAATATTGATAACAACTTTTTGTTCTTAAGCACAAACTTTGATAAGTACCTAACCTCCTTCTTTATCCCCAAAACCTATGACTTGCATCTTTACTAAAGTTTTCAACCCTATGTTCAACTGAATGTACAGTATCATCAATTTCTTCATCACCAACCAAATCAACCTCGGCTTCAAAATTATCAGCCAGATTCACCTCATACAAAAAATCTTGTGCTATTTGATTTGGTTATTCATCCTTATTAATCAAATGGAAAGAAGGAGCATTGTTGAGAGTGAAAATAAGCGTGTTTTAGTATCCAATTTAACACCTGTTTGATGAGAATTGTTGTTATATATTAGCACAAGTTTTTTATATTCAATATATTTGAGAAAAAGGTGCACTTGAGGTGTTTTGTTGTATTTTAGGTGGAAAAAGGATCAAAAGTGACAAGTTGGAGTAAAGGTGCAACTTGTGTAGGAATGCTGAAAAATGCACGTTCAACTTATGTAATTTTATGTATATGTGTGGAGCTCTTAATTGAAAGTGTGATATATGGTTGGAAAGCCACAGAAGAGAGGATCTTTTTGGCGTAAAGAACACCTCAATCGAAATCCAAATGAGAAAGTTATGATCAAAATGGTGACATCGCACAAGTTGTTCCTGTTCAGCACGGATGTTCCACTTTGCATGACTTGTTACATATTCAAATGTTGGATTTTCTAAGAGTTCTTTATATGGATAGAAAGCCAAGGAAGAGAGGATCGCGCAAAAATCACTATAATCGAAGTTTGGACGAGGAAGTTATGCTCAAAATTGTGAAGTCGAGCAGATGGCAGCGATAATTTCTGAGAATTTCCAAAAATTTTCGAAAATTGCCTATTTCTTAGAGTAAAATTAATCTCCTTATCATATAATCCTCCATGATTTACCCATATCTTTTATTTCCTTATTTAAGTCCCTTCTCACACCTGTATATATACATCATTGGAATTGGATAGGAGAAGAGAGAGCCACATTCATCCTACACCACCCCACAAGGGGGTATCACCCCCAACCATCATCCACATCCTTTCCTCCATCCATCCATCACTTTGAAGATTCGTCTGCTGAATCAAGAGGAGGATTCAAGATGGAGAAGGACTCGACGACTCTCACATCTAGGATTTTATTCATTTCCTAATTTATCTTGTATTTTTCAGAAATATAAGTAAGATCTATCTAACCCCCATGATTGTTCTTCACAACATCATGGGCTAGAATCGTTTTGGTAGATCCAGGGTTTATGAAGGTTTTATGAATTAATTAAATTATCTTCTGTGTCCTCCGTACAACACTACTTCTGAATTTATTTTATATATGATTATGCTTTCTTAATCCATATTCACGGTATTTTTGTGCATCTTCAATTGGTATATAGAGTCTGAATATATATCTTGGTTGTAGATTGAGTGCGTTCACCGTTGACCAGGATTTCATGTTATGATTCTAAGTGAGGGGACTCTGAAGCTTCGTTAGAACTATCATATATGAATGTTAATTAATTGAATTGAATTCGGATTAGTAAGCTGGATAAAAAGGTAATTTTATAGTACCTATAAAGGGAGATCATATCGGATTAGATTCCAGAAGTGGGAAATAATTGATACTAATAATACCTAGAAAGAGGGGTTAAATTACATCTCTTGCTCTGAGGTTATTCACACGTGTTACACACATATTTACTTGTGTCTATAGAGTAGATTTGCATGGTTTAGTTATGTGTCCATAGTTCACAAGGCAGAGTTGGCATGCACTTGAGAGGGAAGTTAAGTAGTAAAACTGGATTACCCTAGAGCTACCTATTCTCCTACTTGATCCACTTTCGTATTCTTCTAGTGTTATTTATTTTAATTATTATTTAAAAAATTAATTGTTTAGTAGTGGATAAATAAAACCTCAACTTTATTGTCTTTCGTCTTAATTAATTAGTTAATAATTAAATTGATAATACGCCGTCCTTTGAGTTCGATATTTAACTTGGTCGCTTGCTTAAGCTGCAACTGATATCCTTAATACTTGGGGATTAATTTTGCGTGCAAAAAAAATGCTCATCAAGTTTTTGGTGCCATTGCCGGGGACGGCTGCTATTATTGATTTTATTATTTCTAGTTTGATTAAGACCTTTATTTGTGATTATTTCATTCTATCTAACCTTGAATTTTTCTGTGGTACTTGAGCAATAGGAAAAGAATAGGAAGGAAAGGAAGAAATAACACACTGAGCTAAACATGGCCGGAGCAAGGCAGAATCCGGATAATATTGTCATACGTGAATTTTTACGAACTATGGGATTGGCATCATGGGGTTGATAGGAGCAAGGGGGAAGATGATGATTTTGAGATACATCCCGCTCTTATTAACATGGTGGAAAAGAATCCCTTTTCTGGAGATTGCTTTGAAGATCCATATAAGCATCTCCGAAGATTCCTTGGTTATGCAAACACTCAGAAGGGTGTTGGAGCTAATGATAATGCTATGCGGATCGCCCTATTCAAGGTCTCTTTGATTGATAGGGCAGAAGCTTGGTATGAGACTCTTAATGCCACATATTGCACTATATGGTACCAATTGGAGCAGAAGTTCTTAGAGAGATACGTGTCACCCTCAAGGTTTTCAGAATGAGGCAAGAGATCACCCAATTTGTTATGAATCAAGGTGAGAAATTTCATGAGGCGTGGGATCGGTTCAAAGATATGCTCAGGAGGTGCCCACAGCATGGAATATCTAAGGCTAAGTACATAAGCATCTTCTATTATGGATTGGATTGTGAGTCGCGTATTCTTATTGATGCATCATCTGGAGGAGCGCTGTTATCTAAGACAGCACTTGAAGCAGAAAAGTTGTTTGAAAATATCGCTATGAATTCACGTGACTGGCCTATGAAAAGAGTAAGAAGATCTTATATGCTAGGTAAAGTGGTGCAGGTTGAACATCAAGCGGTGAAGCCGAATAGAGATGATGAGATCGTCTCAAGTCTAGCTAACATCAACAATCTACTAGAGTCCCAATAGAATCATATTACAGAGTTGACACAAAGAGGACCCAGTAGGCAGCAGCAAGAAGTGAAGAGTGTTGAAGATACCTTCAATCGATACATGGCTGAGAATAATGCAAGGTTGACCGCATCGAAGCGAGAATGAGTTTTGATCATGTAGATTTATCAAAGCAGTTGAAAGACCTTACCTTGATTATGGGGCAAATGGCAGTGAATGTGAATCAATTTACACAAACGTTGGAGAATAATGCCAACACATTGAGGTCCGGGACACAGTACGAAGGTCTGATGAAGCCGGTATCTGAAAACTAAGGAAGCAGCACTCCCGTTCAACCAATCCCACGCAGTTCGACTAGACCTGATGGTCGAACTGTGGTCGAACAAGTTTCGGAAAAATTGAGTTACGATGCTCTATTTTCAGGCTCTTCGTTCGATCAAACCACCGCTGTTCGACTAGATCACTTTGATCGAACAGAGGTCGAACAAGCATCTACGGAGAAGACAGATCGTGCTCAGTTTACAGGGCCTCTGTTCGACCAGACTCTTCCCGTTCGACTAGACCATCTTGGTCGAATGCTGGTTGAACAACAACTGGATAATTTGAACTCGCGATCAGAGACATTGTTCGACCAACCACAGTTTGTTTGACCAGGCCAATTTGGTCGAACAGAGGTCGAACAACTTCGTTCAATGCCCATTTTGATACCGAATGCTACACATGTTGTTTAGAACACTCCAGAGCCATCTCAAGAGCAAAATAATGAGCTTATAGTAAAGAAAAAATAGGAAAGAACAAAGAAGTTGAGAGCCGAAAAGCTTAGACTGTAGATGGATAATGAAGATGTGATTTTCTCTCTTGATCATGCAGTGAAGATGCTCATGGAGACTCAATCATGCGAGAGCATAGATGTGGTTTCAAACTTGTTTAATCTTGATTTGGATATGACAGATGATTCTGAATTTAAGTGGAAGATTGACAAGGAGGTGTCTAGACAGCCCTGGGAAGAAGGAAATTCTAAGAATCATATACTTGTGACCAAGAAAGATGAGGTGTTGAGTGTAGAAAAGAAGAGGGAAAGAAAGTATTTGAATATGAGGATACGAGAAAACCCTTCTCAGATCCAGTTGTTCAAAAGGTTATATCCGTCGTGACTCTCCGACGTTAAACATGAGTGCCTATTGGGGGCTTGTCCCTTCCGTTTTATTACTTTATTTCTTTCGTGTGAGTGAGGAGTTATTATATTTAATGTGCTCACGTTTCGACAATTACATATCTTTGCAAACTTAATTTCAACTTACGTTTTTACTAAGTTTGGGGGGATTTGATGTACTTACCTCATCTTATGAGCACTAAGAATATAATTTCTCATGTCGTTGGTTGTTTATTTGTTAGGAGGTTGATTTTTTGCAGTGTACTAATTCTTTAACTAGTGTTGACATGTCAATTTTTTGCAACTTACCTAATGTTTAATGTGTTGTGTTGGTGTGTCTAGTGTGTGGAGTCAATTTGATAGTCAAGTGAGTCTTTCTTATAGTTATCTTATTTTATTATTGATGAATCTGTGATGATGAGGTGTGCTTGAGTTTTGATGAAAGAACAGGTAAAAGAGTGGCAAGATGAGTTCTACACTGAGGCTTTGACTTGATCGAGTTGAACAACTCGAGGAACTCGTGCATACATTGAAGAAAAATCAGGTGCCCTTGTTTTCTAATTTTAATTTTTATGTGTGCATTTAATTCATAGAGTGGAAGGATTGTGTTTATAATCTTGGTGATTCATGTGAGCTTATATTATTTTAAATTATGCCTGAAATTTATATGCTCTTGAAATCGATGAAGGAAGTGTACTTGAGTTATATTGCGATATGAAGTTCTATGTGTACTTGTGGGATATTACTTACCATGAAATGTGCTCTGTTACTTGTTAAAAACTCATGTGAGATTTTGAGCCTCGTTGATCATGTTACATAATCACATGATATTTCTTTTCTGATGAGTATTGTTCTTGTGCGTGTATTCTAGAATTTTTAATAATTAAATTGATAATACGCTGTCCTTTGGGTTTGATATTTAACTTCGTCGCTTGCTTAAGCTGCAATTGATATCCTTAATACTTGGGGATTAATTTTGCGTGCAAAGAAAAAGCGCATCAAGTTTTTGGCGCCGTTGCGGGGGACGGCTGCTATTATTGATTTTATTATTTCTAGTTTGATTAAGATCTTTATTTGTGATTATTTCATTCTATCTAACCTTGAATTTTTCTGAAGTACTTGAGCACTAGGAAAAGAATAAGAAAGAAAGGAAGAATTAACATGCTGAGCTAAATATGGGCGGAGCAAGGCAGAATTCGGATAATGCTGTCATACATGAAATTTTCACGAACTATGGGATTGGCATAAATGGGGTTGATAGGAGCAAGGGGGAAGATGATGATTTTGAGATAACATGGTGGAAAAGAATCCATTTTCTGGAGGTTGCTTTGAAGATCCATATCAGCATCTCCGAAGATTCCTTGGTTATGCAAACACTCAGAAGGATGCTGGAGCTAATGATAATGTTAGGCGGATCGCCCTATTCAAGGTCTCTCTGATTGATGGGGCAGAAGCTTGGTATGAGACTCTTAATGCCACATATTGCACTATATGGACCAATTGCAGCAGAAGTTCTTGGAGAGTACATGCCACCCTCAAAGGTTTTCAGAATGAGGCAAGAGATCACCCAATTTGTTATGAATCAAGGTGAGAAATTTCATGAGGCGAGGGATCGGTTCAAAGATATGCTCAGGAGGTGCCCACAGCATGGAATGTCTAAGGCTAAGTACATAAGCATCTTCTATTATGGATTGGATTGTGAGTCGCGTATTCTTATTGATGCATCATCTGGAGGAGCTCTGTTATCTAAGACAACACTTGAAATAGCAAAGTTGTTTGAAACATCTCTATGAATTCATGTGACTGGCCTATGGAAAGAGTAAGAGGATTTTATGTACTAGGTAAAGTGGCGCATGTTGAACATCAAGCGGTAAAGTCGAATTGGGATATGAGATTGTCTCTAGTCTAGCTAACATCAACAATCTACTAGAGTCCCAGTAGAAGCAGATTACAAAGTTGACACAAAGGGGGCCTAGGCCTAGTAGGCAGCAGCTAGAAGTGAAGAGTGTTGAAGATACCTTCAATCGATACATGGCTGAGAATGATGAATGGTTGACCGCATCAAAATGAGAATGAATGTTGATCATTCAGATTTATCTAAGTAGTTGAAGTACCTTACCTTGATTATGGGAAAAATGTCCATGAATGTAAATCAATTTACATAAACGTTAGAGAATATGCCATCACATTGAGGTCTAGGACATAGTACGAAGGTCCGATGAAGCCGGTGTCTGAAAACGAAGGAAGCAGGACTCTCATTCGACCAACCCCACGCAGTTCGACCAGACCTGATGTCGAACTATGGTCGAACAAGTTTCAAAAAAATAGAGTTACGATGCTCTGTTTTCAGGCTCTCCGTTAGACCAAATCACCGTTGTTCGACCAGACCACTTTGGTCGAATAGAGGTCGAACAAGAATCTACGGAGAAGATAGATCGCGCTCAGTTTACAGGGCCTCTGTTCGACCAGACTCTTCCCACTCGACCAGACCATCTTGGTCGAACGCTAGTCGAACAACAACTAGAGAATTTGAACTCGCGATCAGAGACATTGTTCGACCAACCACAGTTTGTTTGACCAGGCCAATTTGGTCAAATAGAGGTCGAACAACTTCGTTCAATGCCCGTTTCGATACCGAATGCTATACCTGTTGTTCAGAACACTCTAGTGCCATCTCAAGAGCAAAATAATGAGCTTATAGTAGAGAAGAAGTGGGAAAGAGCAAAGAGGTTGAGAGTCGAGAAGTTTAGACTGTAGATGGATAATGAAGATGTGCTTTTCTCTCTTGATCATGCAATGAAGATGCTCATGGAGACTAAATCATGCGAGAGCATAGATGTGGTTTCTAACTTGTTTAATCTTGATTTGGATAGGACAGATGATTCTGAATTTAAGTGGGAGATTGACAAGGAGGTGTCTAGACAGCTATGGGAAGAAGAAAATTCTAAGGATCATATACTTGTGACCAAGAAAAGTGAGGTGTTGAGTGTAGAAAAGAAGAGGGAAAGAAAGTATTTGAAGGTGAGGATGCGAGAAGTCCATCCTCCAATCCAGTTGTTCAAAAGGTTATATCCATCGTGACTGTCCAACGTTAAACATGAGCGCCTGTTGGGGGCTTATCCTTTCCGTTTATTGCTTTATTTCTTTCGTGTGAGTGAGGAGTTATTATATTTGAGGTGCTCACGTTTCGGCAATTACATCTCTTTACAAACTTAGTTTCAACTTATGTTTTTACTAAGTTTGGGGGGATGTGATTTACTTACATCATCTTATGAGCACTAAGAAAATAATTTTTCATGTTGTTGGTGTTTGATTGTTAGGAGGTTATTTTTTGCGGCGTACTAATTCTTTAACCGGTGTTGATATGTCAATTTTTTGCAACTTACCGAATGTTTAATTTGTTTTGTTGGTGTGTCTAGTGTGTGGATACAATTAGATAGTCAATTGAGTCTTTCTTATAGTTCTCTTATTTTATTATTGATGAATCTGTGATGATGATGTGTGCTTGAGTTTTGATGAAAGAACAGGTAAAAGAGTGGCAAGATGAGTTCTACACTGAGGCTTTGACTTGATCGAGTTGAACAACTCGAGGAACTCGTGCATACATTGAAGAAAAATCAGGTGCCCTCGTTTTCTAATTCTAATTTTTATGTGTGCATTTAATTCATGGAGTGAAAGGATTGAGTTTATATTCTTGGTAAATTTATATGCTCTTGAAATTGATGAAGGAAGTGTACTTGAGTTATATTGCGATATGAAGTTCTATGTGTACTTGTGGGATATTACTTACTATGAAAGGTGCTCTGTTACTTGTTAAAACCCCATGTGAGATTTTGAGGCTCGTTGATCATGTTATAAAATCACATGATATTTCTTTTCTGGTGAGTATCGTTCTTGTGCGTGTATTCTAGAACTTGCCTTGAGTCTTCTTGAATATTCATGATTAGTCTAGTAGATTATGGAAATGATATTAGGCCATCTTTGGTATTTAGCCTATTTTTCCCATATTCTTTACCTGAATTCATTAAATCTCTTGTCAGCCCATTTGAGCCTTTTAAAATCCATTCGTTTGATAGTCAATAAAGTTTAATTGAAGAGAGTGGTGATTCGAGGGATGATAAGGATGATGAAAGAATAGTCTTAAGGATGAAAAGAAAAATTCTTGGAGTAGTACTTAAATCTAGTACTCTATTGAAACAAATACCCTAGGGTAGTGTTTAAATATAGTACTCTATGGAGGATGTGAGAGGTAGTGCCCGAAACTGATACCTCAAAAGAAAAAAGAAAAAGAGAAAAAAGGTGAAGAAAAGGAGAATGATAGAGTTGAAGAGCTAGAAAAAGTTGAGAAAAATATGTTGTGCTTGAAAGAGAAAGATGAGAGAGTTTGATGAGAATGTTGTGCTTGATTGAAGTGATGAGGAAAAAAATAAAGATTGTGAGAGACGGCCTCTTGATCAATTTGAGTTTTGAGTCACTTAACCATATATTTCTCACCTTCTCCAAAGAGCCTACATTACACCTTAATAAAAGACCTTTTTGATACATAATTTGCTAGCTACAAGTAAAAGGAGAGTAGAGACAATAGTCAAGCTTATGGTTACGCCCAAACAATGCATCTAATTGCACTTCACGCTCCAATTTATGGATGATTCCATTTCTCCAATCTTATATGTTAAGAAATATCTCAGATTATGTTGATTCAATCACCGGAACTGCCTCTCGCAAAGACCGACGGAGTTTCCTCCACTTCGTCGAGCTTGAATTGAATTTGAGCGTAAACACCATAACCCATAAGTGTACATCTTTTATACTTGAGTACGAGTGATATATACTTCCCGTGAAAACATGTGAATTGAGCATTTGAATTGGTGGTGATTGTCTTGACTTGTATGCTATAAATTGATTATTACATGTAATGAGAGTCGCATGACCTAAGTTGAGGACAATTGTATTTTGAATGGGGTATGTCCTTGTTTCCCCACTAATTTTCTTACTATCTCTCTTTATTTTAATTTTGTTGCCTCGGGACGAGTAACAGGTTAGTTTGGGGGTTTGTTGAGAGTGAAAATAAGCGTGTTTTAGTGTCCAATGTAACACCTGTTTGATGAGAATTGTTGTTATATATTAGCATAAATGTCTTATATTCAATATATTAGAGAAAAAAGTGTACTTGAGGTGTTTTATTGTATTTTAGGTGGAAAAAGGATCAAAAGTGCCAAGTTGGAGTTAAGGTGCAACTTGTGTAGGAATGCTGAAAAATACACGTCAAACTTGTGTAATTTTTCTGTATATGTGTGGAGCTCTAAATTGAAAGTGTGATATATGGTTGGAAAGTCACAGAAGAGAGGATCTTTTTGGCGTAAAGAACACCTCAATCGGAATCCAAATGAGAAAGTTATGATCAAAATGGTAACGTCGCGCAAGTTTTTCCTGTTCAGCATGGATGTTCCACTTTGCATGACTTGTTACATATTCAAATGTTGGATTTTCTGAGAGTTCTTTATATGGATAGAAAGTCAAGGAAGAGAGATAATCACTAAAATCGAAGTTTGGAAGAGGAAGTTATGCTCAAAATCATGAATTCGCGCAGATGGCAACGAGAATTTCCAGAAATTTTTAAAAATTGCCTATTTCTTGGAGCACAATTAATCTCTTTATCATATAATCCTCCATGATTTACCCATATCTTTTATTTCCTTATTTATTTCCTTTCTCACACCTATATGTACATCATTGGAATTGGATAGGAGAAGAGAGAGTCACATCCATCCTACACCACCCCACAAGGGGGATCACCCCCAACCATCATCCACATCTTTTCCTCCATCCATCCATCACTTTGAAGATTCATCTGCTAAATCAAGAGGAGAACCAAGAGGAGGATTCAAGATGGAGAAGGACGCGACGACTCCCGCTTCAAGGATTTTATTCATTTCCTAATTTATTTTGTATTTTCCAGACATATGGGTAAGATCTATCCAACCCCCATGATTGTTCTTCGCAACATCATGGGCTAGAACCGTTTTGGTAGATCCAGGGTTTATGAAGGTTTTATGAATTAATTAAACTCCTTTGTGTGTCCTCCGTACAACACTACTTGTGGATTTATTTTATATATGATTATGCTTTAATCCATATTCACGATCGTTTTGTGCATCTTCAATTGGTATATAGAGTCTGAATATATATCTTTGTTGTAGATTGAGTGGGTTCACCGCTGAACAGGAGTCCATGTTATGATTCTAAGTGAGGGAACTCCGAAACTTCATTAGAACTATCATAAATGAATGTTTATTAATTGAATTGAATTCGAATTAGTAAGCAGGATAAAGAGGGTAATTTTATAGTATCTATAAAGGGAGATCATATCGGGTTAGATTCCAGACGTGGGAAACAATTGATACTGATAGTACCTAGAAAGGGGGGTGAAATTACATCTCTTGCTCCGAGGTTATTCACACGTGCTACACGCATATTTACTTATGTCTATAGAGTAGATTTGCATGGTTTAGTGATGCGTCCATAGTTCACAAGGCAAAGTCGGCCTGCACTTGAGAGGGAAGTTAAGTAGTAAAACTGGATTACACTAGAGCTACATATTCTCAAACTTGATCCACTTTCGTATTCTTCCATTGTTATTTATTTTAATTATTATTTAAATTAATTATTTAGTAGTGGATAATTAAAACCTCAACTTATTGCCTTTCATCTTAATTAATTTAGTCAATAATTTAATTGATAATACGTCGTCATTTTGGTTCGATATTTAACTTGGTCGCTTGCTTAAGCGCCAACTGATATCCTTAATACTTGAGGTTTAATTTTATTTACAAAGAAAACGCGCATCAAGCATCATCAACAACCACCCTTTGTGTGACCAAAAGGCTTGTCGACACATCATCAACGTACTTATGGAGTCTTTCATCCATAAAAATCTTTTGCAATTCACTTAGTGATAGAGAAGAGCTTGTACCTTCTCCATTCTTCTTAGATGCCATTTTCTGAACTATTTTAATCTTTTCAAGTTTGTTGATGTATTTCCTCATTAATTCAGTTGTTTCCCTCTTCATCTCCATCAGCAGTAACTCAATATCCCAACACTAAAAGGTACAATACTCATTAGTTTATGAAAATAAAACAGTATACACAATATACTTCAAAAACTGTATACTAAAATATTATTAATTGTACAGTAATATGAAATATTATTTATGCTACTAATACCTCTTGCGACATGTCAATAAAAATATCAGTTTGGGATGTAAACTTTGTAGAATCATCCATAAGCTTTCCAAGTCCATAAATCCCAACTTCTAACTCTTCTTTACAGCGCAGTAACAAATTCTTATATGTCTAGTATTTTACTAGAGGAATTGACCTAGGTACACAAATACCTTTCCACACAAATCTCTGCAAATAAACCAACTACAATAGCAATAAACAACCCTCAATATTTGTGGTACCTTTTATCTTATACACTGTAAAGCTATGGCACAAATCAAATAATACATGCTCGCACCAATCAAAACTCGAGATCTTATCAAAATCTTCTAAAGACCTAAACACACTAGTACGAAGTAATCGGTTGGGTTCTGGTGTAAGAAAAGAAGACAAACAGTACACCACAAATATCCGCTTAAAATCATCACCCCCATCAACCAACTGATTGAATAACAACTCACTCAATTCACATAAACAAAAACAAGGCTTAATACCATAAGTTTGTTGAAGCCTTCCCAACAACTGTGGTTTTTCAAACCTTGAATATACAAGAACTGTATTACCAATGTTTCTCGGGATGCAGAACATGTCAAAAACATCATCTGCAGTCAACTATATACTCATAAAACTGTCATAAACCTAAACCCTTGCAGCGGATTAAACTTATCAACTAACCACTGCAACATATCAATGTTAGACATGTACTTCAACTGTATTTCAAATAACCCACCAAAGCATATACTTTTAACAGCAGCCTTTTGATTTTCAGATAAGCGCTGAAAAACTTTAAGCAACCCATGGGTTTTACACTGACTTGTAATACCTCTGCAAAACAGAAGAAATAAAAATAAAATAATTAATATTTCTACAAAAACACACTACAAAGAACATAATAAAGAACTAACATTTATAAAAGAAACATAGTTATATAAAAAGAAGTATATATAAATAAACGTCAGAAATACCAAAACATAGACACTATAAAGGAATACGAAATACAGTTATTTCTAAAAATGTATACAATTATAGATGTATAACTTATGACTCTATAATATACACATGACAACATATAAATGTATACCTTCAAAAAGCAGAGCAAACATATAAAGAACAAATAACTAAAAAAGAAATACAGCTATTTCTAACAACATGTATAGTTACAGATGTATAACTTATGACCCTATAATATATATGACAACAAAAATGTATACCTTCAAAAAGCAGAGCAAACATCATATTTACATCAATAACATGGCATCCCATTTTAGAATTAATTACGCCACTTTTTCACAAAAACTATAGCATAAACCTTTTCTACAAAAACTCAGAAATGCCAAAACATAGACACTACAAAGGAATAAGAAATACAGTTATTTATAACAACGTATACAATTATAGTTGTATAACTTATGACCCTATAATGTACACATGACAACGTATTAATGTACACAGTTCCTGATAGACATATTATTAATTAATCTGTTATGATGAATAAATTAGACAAATCATTATTTACAGTATTCAAACAGGACATCTACTTCTAAAATAGTATATATATTTACAAATGAGTAAAATTGGTGTAGATACACTAACTCTTCCAAACATATACAAATAACAAAGTAAGACCTTATACAATAAGACATAAATACAACATAAATACAACTTTATATAAGCAAAAAACATGAACATATAAAAAGAAAATAGTAATAATTAAACATAATTTTAAAAGATAAAATTAACAACCTTGGTTTTATCTTTACCACAGCATCATCTTCAAAAATTTCTTCGCTGGGATCATTACTAAAAATAGATGGTTTCTTCGTTTGAGCAGCACGCTTCATCGAGGCAGCTTTCTTCGCCAAGCTAGCCTTCTTGGAAGATATAGGTTTCTTTGAAAGAGAAGGTTGTTGCAATGAAGTCTTTCCACGAGGGCTTCTCCTTGGAGGATCAGAGGTACGATTTACAATTTGAGATTGATTTCTCTTTTTCTTTGAAAAACCTTGACCCAATGAATCAATAGTAGAAGCCTTTCTTTTATCAAAGACAACTGCTACATCTGGAACCGCATCAGGCACTTCAACCTCTTCATTAGGAACATCAACCTCTTCATTAGGAGCTTCAACTTCTTCATTAGGAGCATCAATGTCTTCATTAGAAGCATCAACGTCTTCATTAGGAGCTGAAGCTTCAACATCTTCTTCAACACTTTCCTGTCTCAAAACAAGAAGCTCTCCAATGGAATGAGCAATCTGTTCCTCCAGCTCAATGGTACATCTTTAGGCCATATTTCGAGCATGGGCACAAGCACCCCTTCCCCTCCTAAAGGCACATTATTTTGTTCTCATGATTATATTCAAAAGAGTAACACTGAAACAAAAAAAATATCATTAGAATATATACAACTAAACATAAAATACAAGAGTCAACAAACATAACTAGACTTTATTGAATATTACGTATAAACTAGACTCCACTTTTTAAACATATTGTGCAGTAAATTTTACCAATCCACATTAACCTTTATCTTCCATATATGAATCATTTCAAGTTTTATCCTGATAAAGAAACTTAAGAAAGTTAAAAAAAAACGTGGGTGCAGCATCCAGATGTGATTATAAAATACAATATGTACACAAAGACATAGTCAAAATGAATGGCAGTGCTTTAGTTTCCTATCAGCACTAGTATTTTACAATATATTTACAAATAAAAATCTACACAAAGATCCAAATATGAATATTGTGTACACACAACATGCTTTGTACAGTAATTGACAGAGTATGAATATAAACAAAATGCTCTACAACTATGAAATTCATGTGTCTATTAAAGTAGATAAACTATTAATATTTAAACTAAATAAAAATAATATTAAAATAAATCAAAATGTTCGCATCAAACATACATATGTATACATCAAAAATAAAAAAAATGAAAAAAATCACTTTTAATCTGGATTTTCATAATTTCAAGTAGATGTTAACGGATCTAATCACCAACAAAAATATTGAAATCAAAAGAAAGAAAAATGGTAGAAGAAAATGAAAACTTTTGGTATTAACCCTAGACAACAAAAACTGAAATCACACCTAAGAATGGATATAAAAACCTAAGAATCATAAAGAGAACAATGATACTTAGGGTAAAACCGTCGAGAAATCGCGAGGAGAGGGAGAGAGATTTTACAGACGATAAAGAAAGACCCTAGACTTACTGAATTCACACCGTGCGAGGAAGAGAAAAACACCGATGTTCGACGTGCAAGGAAGATCGATATCCGACGCGCGATGAACAGCTGAGAAATTGCGAGGAAGATTGAGGAACAACCTGAAGTCGCAACGAGAGAGAGTGAGAGATTTTTACAGAGAGAATGTAGAACGACTGCGAAAATGTAAATCGCCTGTGAAACCCTAATGACCCATGGGTAAATTAGATATATATACCCGGGTCAACGGGTCAAATGGGTCGACTTGGTTACCTTAACACTTGGGTACATTAGACTTTGCCTTCTTTAGATGAGTTATAAAAGCTGCCTCGTTTAGTACGGTTGGAGAAATCAAATAAAAAATTATAGAAATAAGTTAGTGAGATAAATAAGAAATGATAATAATTGAATTAATTAAAAAAATTATTCTTGAATTTATTTTATTAAAATAAAAAAGAAAATAAGGATTACAGAATTAAAATTGAAAAAGATGCATGAAGAAAGCCAAACGGACGGCTGAAGAGGTACCAAACAGATGGCCCTTAATAAAATTATTCCATAGCAAGTAAATCATTTTTTCTTCTTCTTATTTCCGTGCTTCGGCGGCGGATCATCAGTAACAAGTCCCCATTCCCCACGAATGGTGGATTGCATGGTATGTGTACCTGCCCTCTTTTCATTACTAGATAGCCGAGATGAGCGTGGAGAGCTATCCGGAGTCTTACCCTCATTCACTATGTGACGAATGTTCTCTTCATTATCCCCTTCGAACACTCCAAAACTGTTATTCGAATGAAGTACTACATTATCATTAGCATTGTTGACCTGTGAGCCCTGGATATCAACATCAATAGAAGTCACCTCATGTTCCACATTTGGATCGAAGCCCTCTTGTTCGAACTGCTTAAATCCCTCTTCTTCCATATGTTCATTGTCATGCACCTTACTTGCATCATTACTCACATTGTCCACTGTAACATCATTTTTCCCAGTAGTACGATTCCGCAGTTTTCTCTTTAGCAGGAGTCCAACGGGTTCAAGGATTTCCTTTGGGGCATGGCTGATCCACCTTCTTATTTTTACGATATTCCTTAACTCCATGACCCAAAGTGTAGTATGTTGTACAATATTGAGGCAAACTTTTATAACCAATATATGTTTCAAATGAATATTCCCCTGTCTGGATAGTCACATGCTGAGGGAGCTCCTCCTGCACGTCAACCTCGATCTGTACTCTGGCAAAATGCCCCATAGAACTATCTAAAGCCCTTCGATCAACAATTTATTTTATAAACAATTCTAATATAAATAAAAAAGTAATAACATTTATAAAAATTGATACTCTCTTTGTACTATAAAAGATTGCACACTTTCCTCATTCGTTCATTCGATAATATCTTTTACTCCAAAAAAGAAATAAACTTTATCCAATTATCTCAAAAGTTATTTTAATTTTAAATTTATCATTTTATTTCATACTCATAACATTACTTTTGCACTTTATTTAATTATTATATATATAACAATACTTGCTAAAGTAGTTCCAAAAATTAATAAAGTTAGTCAAAATAATTTGGAAAATTTACTCATAGGTACACCCTTTGTATTCATAATTACTGTGAGATACATTGATTTAAAAAAATTACTCTTCCATATAAAATATTAAAGTAGAATACCAAATATAACTTTAATTCATTATAATCTCATACACTTTTAAATCACAAACCCTAAATCCCTCACCCACCCATCGCGGGACCACAGCTGATTGGCCGTGCGGACCTCCACCAAACCACCGTCGGTCGGCTGCCGAACCACCGCCGCCGGACCGCCAGACCACCGTCGATCCGCCGCCACAAAACCCACTTTTTTGTTGCACAAACTTTTTTTACTGCACATAGCATTTGCTGAACACACTTTTTTTACAGCACACGAACTTTTATACTGCACACAAACATTTATGTGCAGCACATTGTAAGGATATATTGAAATATCATTATATATTTATTTAATTTGTAGCAATATTTTTGTATGTTTGAATCTCATATTAATTAAAGAGATTTCAATGTACCTAATAGAAATTATCCCAAATAATTTTGTAGAACATTAAAAGTGAAACTTGTTACGAGATGGGGAAAGTAATATTTTATAATAAATAATAACTATTTAAAAAAATATAAAAATAATCTAATGTGAAACGTAAGTATTATTTAAAACTACTATTATGTTAATTGGGTACATATTTTTTACTATTAAAATTACATCACTTTTATAAATTAATTATAGTTCAATGAGATAAGTATCATTTTTCGAAAGGGGATAATTTGCAATCGAATGTATGGTACACTCGTCTGAGAAAGGCAACTCTTTAAAATATATATAGACTTACACTACTCAAAAGAATTCATTAGCAATAGTAATATTACTTTGAAAAGTAACTATCTCTTATACCCATTTTGCTAAAGGTCTATCCTATTTTTATGTGGAACCAGTTTCATGCTAATTTTTATGTTATTTTTCTATAGCAGAGAGGAATTTTGTAAGATAGTCGCATGTTACTTGCTCTCATGAACTATTCTTTCAACGTTTTCTCCATTTGGATTAACACGTTTTGGGCATTTTTTATCACAACACACCAAATTTAGAAATGTTTTTGCCCAATATCTAAACAGAATTCCCCATATCGTTTATAAACAGCATATTACTCCACATCTCTTATATATTAATTTGACATAAAATTAAAATATATCTTATTAAAAACTCTAAACACACATATGTTATTATTCAGTGATTTCCAAAATACATGTAAATCGAAAACAAACATATCGTTAGAGTATAGTGTTAATCCCGATAATATAATTATTTCTTTAACTTACAGTTAAGAAGGTTTCAAGTTAGATCTTGTCTACCAGATACGCTCTACTAGAATAATCATCTAGAGGGTACTAAAATTGTGTTTTAAAAAATCACTTATAAATGCTAATGATCCTTATGAATTATAATCCCTTTAGTTTAATCCCAAATGACTCAAAGCCCTAGATTTTTTACACTGAAAGACATAACTAATGATGTCACTAGTGATGCTTTAATCGAACTTGTTGCTTTTTAAAATTAATCCAAATCTAATAGTAAGATCTGCGTGCATCCATGATTGTACTTCTCGCATTGCCATTGGTACCTTAAATTCAGATCGAGCTAATAGCATTTTTTGTCCCCTTCTACTTGGAGTATTTATTTTGTCCAATTGATCATCTTTTCCTGACAGTTCTTGCTTTGTCACACCCAACACATTTGACTATTATTGTTCAACAACAGTTGAAATCGTTTTAAGATTGGATTTTTTCATTCTATTGGTGCAATATTCTACGAGTATATATATTGGACGGATCGACTTATTATTAAAGTATATTTATTATATAAGTAATTTTTTTTTTGATATCAAAGTATGTATGTTTATAAAGATCATGTTACAACATGTACTTACATACTCCCTCCATCCCGTTGAAACGTGTGCATCTGCTTCTTGTACATAGATTAATATAATCTTTTAATGTGTAATGAAGTAAGAGAAATAATATTTTAATGCAAAGTAAGTAGGAGTATTAGTGTGATGTATGAGTCCATAGAGAGAGAAGTTATTAAATTTTATGGGTCTTTTTTACCAAATAAAAAAATACACATTTTGTATTAAGACAGACCAAAATGACAAAATGTGTATATTTTAGTAGTACGGAGGTATTTTAATTTATTATTTATCATACTTTATAAAAACACACTTTAACTATCAATAAACATACTTGATTATATAATAATCATACTTAAACACATCTAATGTATAATTCGTTTCATATAAGCAACATCTTACAAAAGAAATTTTTTTAAGTTCTACGTCTTAGAGTGAAATAATTCATTTGAATGGTTATAAGTTTTCTTCATATCAAAAATCAACTTTTATAATAAGACATGTATGAAATCGGGTTTGTTTTATTTTATTTTTTTCTTAATTGTTATCATTTCTTATTAAAGGAGCTATCACTTTTTATTTATATATAAATTATTCATGAAATAGTTCATTTAAGCGGTTATCACTTTTTCATCAAACATTTGTGTGAGTCTGTCTTACTGGAAAACTTTCGTAAGAGTGATAAGAAGTGATAATATTTTAATAAAAAATAATACTCGAATTGGTGAAAGTGATAATAACGCAGTGAATTATTTCATGGACAGTATATAAAATAAATAAAAAATATAATGTTTTTATGAAAATTGATAATACATTTGATAAAGTAATTACTATTTAAATTAAAATAATAATAATAATAATAAAAAAAAAACGGTCTCTCACACAAGTGTTATTCTAAAAATTATTAGTATAATTTTTTATTCATCTTCAAATGAGTACCGTAAAAATTTCTCACCACTTTTTGTTGTTCTAGATGTGTATTTGACTGAAAATTATTTGTAATTTAATCGAATCCACGTTATACATTATGATGCGTTATCAGTTTGTAAGCAATTAATGTATGTGAGAATTGAGATAATTAATAAATCTTGGATGTTGCTTCGGATCATGTTTGCAAATATTAATATAAAATTTGAAATTTGAAATTTGAAATTTGAAATACTCTTCTTGTAACTTAATCAACTGATCAAAATCGGTCAATTAACTAATCAATCATGTGGAAATTTTAATCGAGTTTAGTATAAAATGAGTGATGGACATTTTCTTCTCGTACTATTTATCATCATTATTTTAAAAAATTTAACTTCAAATCAATGATAATTTAATTAGCCACCAAGGCAACCCTATTGCGGCCCGTTTAGTAAAATTCTGTTCTCTGATTAAACAAAATAAAAAATAAAAAAAATCTTGAGATCGATGGAGATCGTGAAATGCAATGTGAGACGTAAATACTCAAAACTTTAGACAATAAAGGTGGAATAGTTCATCACAAACTAATTTACTAAATTAAATAACTTTGGGCCATAAAAGTGAAATCGTTCATCACGTGCGCCTCAAATCCTAATTTGATTTATTAAATTAAATTAAGAGTTTGTCTCTGTGTATCAAGGTCCACAAAGTGTTTAAGAGTATAATATTTTATTTTGAATGATATAAATTTTTATTAATAAAGATATTAATTTTTCATTTAAAATATTCGTTGAAATATGAATAATATTAATATTTATAAAAAATTAATAGTATAAGTTTTAACAAAAGAGTGTGACAATACATAAGGATACAGACTTAGATGAAATAATCAACCAACACTTTAATAATCAAATTTCAATACGTGGAAGCGAATTCTATACCTTATGAGAAAAATATAAACTTTAGTATTTGCCATTAATTAATTTAAGAATTTAAGATAATAATTTGCGAGCACCTAGGCGCACGGATTTAAGTATGAAATTTAATTATTAAAGTGTTATTCTTTCTATCTCGATCAAATATTTTATTTTTTGCATGGAGATTGATGAATATAATATATTAATTATATGCATAGTAAGATAAGAAAAATTATTTTAATATATAGTAAATTATTGTATTAATATTATGTGTGCCTTATATAAATATATTAATTATTTATGTGTAAACTCACTAGGTCATAATTTTTCTTTTTTTATAGCTATGGTTTAAAATTCAACAGCGATTTTTATTCTTATTCCTTTGATTGAGATTTTGTTATGCTTAAAGAATAATCATTAGGAGTTAAAAATGAGATGCCAGAGATAGAAATTAAGAGTTCGATAGTGCATCTGGGCATCGGTGCATCTAAACGATTTCAGCCGTTAGATTAAATTTTAATCGAATCCCTATTATAAATTAATTCTAATAATTAAAAATTAAAATAGATTAACTACCCATTACTCTACCCATAGGCAAAAATTTATATGCACCGGCGCACGGGCACATTCCGTGCGCCTTTAGAATTTTATGTTAAATTGTACTTCTTCCGTCCCTCCTTAAGAGGGTCATTTGCTTTATAGCACGTAAATTAAGGAGTATTATTATTTAATGTGTAGTGGGTAGTTGTATTAATAGGAGTGTGGGTCCCAACATTTAATTGTATTAGAGGGGGTGTGTGGTTCTCATGTGTGTAAAAAAGGAAAAGAGACTCTTTGGGTGGGACGATCAAAATGGAAAAATGACCCTCTTAACCTGGGATGGAGGGAGTATATCCTTTAGTATAAAGATGTGTACCCTTTGTTTTTTTAAGAAAAATAAAAAATATTAATGAAAAGTGTATACCCTTTAGAACAAAATGGTGTACCCTTATTAATTAAAGTGTATACCGCTAGAACAAACAATGTACCCTTACCCATAATATTAAATTCTAAAGGCGCACGGTGTGTCCCCGGGGACACACAAGACCAACTCTTACCCATAAATTTTAAGGTGCATCAGGTGCATCCTAGAATAACCTAGAAATTAAATATGTAAATATATAATCCTACAGTTATTTGAGTGAAATGTGGAGATGAAAAGAGAAAAAAAAAAAAAAAAAAAAAGGTAAATTATCGTTACCACTCGAGGTTTGTCTAAACTACTAAATAAACCTTATAGTTTGAAAAATTACTAATTACTCCTACTCCTTTATTTTATATTTAATTTGAATATAGACAAAATATTCCATATTTAAAATAAAAGTGAAAGAATATAGCATCACTTTCCATGTATATAAGGTGTGAATTAAAATATAATCCAAATTATATTCCTAATCAAATAATTTTTTTTTAATCCCAAGATAAAATAATACTGAAAACTAAAAATAAATAATATAATATACATGGCATAACTCAATAATTATGGCACAACATTGTCATAAAATTATTCGGCTAGCTATAAATATTGTAAAAAAAATTATTAAAATTATTTTTAATTTATACACTGTAATTTATTTAATACGCATTTGAACCATTATCTAACAGGAGATATGTCAAAATTATTTTTTCCTATCCATAGTTAATTAAGTCCGACCAATTAGCACAACTCTCATCGAAGATATTCCATCAATCCAGATTCCAGAGGGGAGGATGAATTATGATTTGGATTAAATTTTTAATTCACACTTCATATATATGGGTAGTGATGCCATATTCTTCTCTTTTTATTTTAAATATTGGTATTTTTGTTCATGCTCAATCAAATATAAAATAAAGGGGTAATTAGTACTTTTTCAAACTACGAAATTTATTTGGTAGTTTGAATATTCTTGAGGAGAGTAAGATGAGAGTAATGGTAGTTTACAAAAAAAAAATGAAAAAAAAATCATTGAATATTAGAGCATGAAAATTAATACTCCATACAACATCGATCTGTCTCATAAATATATCTTTTTTATTTTCGTTTGTCTCAAACAAATTTTCACATTCCTCAAATCGTAATGAGTCAAAATAACTCTATTTCTTATCTACTTTATTTACGAAAATATCATTCTATCTAACATACTCATCATACTTTATTAATAATTTATCCCAAAAATTAGGGTCTAAACGATTACATGTGGAACGGGATTAATCTTTAGGACAATGCTGGGTTACTCATTAAAATAATGGAGAGCTGCTCTTCAGGACAAAGAATAATATTAGTAGGCACACACTTGTGTGAAGCTAAGTTCACACGTGCACCCTCATTTACTCATTACTATTTAGTACATGAAAAATTATTATTAGAGAGATAAATTATTATTTTTTTGAATGAAAAATATTACTTTTCAAATTCTTGTATCCTGATTATTGATTATTCTTTAGTTATGAAAAAATACTCTTTAAAGAGATGGACTATTACTCTTTTAAATAAAAAATACTCCATTACTCTTAAGTTTTTTATTATGTTCATATGTTGTGATTTTTTATTAACTTGTTAAAATGAGTAATATTTTTCATTTAAATGAGTAATAATTTATCTCTTTGAAGTGTAATTTTTCACATAATAAAGAGTAGTTTTGCAAAAACAAGGTTTATCGTGAACTGGGGTTCACAAGAGATTCCATCATATTACTATTTTATCGTGAACGGGGGTTCACAAGAAATTCAAGTGCCTACAGGAACATATTTTAAATAATAACACTTGATATTTTAAAGAGTAATATATCTTGAAGGGCCAATCATCATATAACTAGTTGCACACTCGCATTTCTCTTTATTTATTATCTAAAAATATCAAAATTAATATTTTAAAAGTAGCAACTTTCTAAATCTATAATAAAAATAAGTGCAAACTAATTTGGAACCATGGAAGTGTATCATATTCATATGGTACACATTTTTTCAATTGAAGTAATAAAAAATCACTCTATCATGTGTATAAATTTTCTTGAGTTAATTTTTATGTTAAAATTTGGAGGAATAAAAAAGGAAAAGTGTAAATGGAAGTTGGGAGAGATGTATTAAAAATCATTCTTGTGGAGTATAAATTTTCTTGAGTTGAATGTAACCTAACTCGAGTTTAATAAAACAACGTTTATCTCATGTGTACAAATTTTCTCGAGTTAGAATTTGACCTAACTCGAGTTTAATAAAACAACGTTCAAACTTATATTTGAGTTCGAACCTTTCAATTAAGATTAAAAATCTATTTTTTTCTTCTAAAGTTTGAATAATTAATAAATAAGCGGTGATTGTATCCTACGATGCCTCAAATTTAAACTATATGTTTTCTCCGTTTCGATATTTATTTTACACGTTTCATTTTTATTAATCTCAAAATTTATACACTTTTAAAATTATAATAAAAGAATACACTTGTGTAAGACTACTTGACATGAGATAATTTTATATTTTTACAATTAAGTTTCGTTTTTTATTTATAGGATACTTACTAATAGGTACAAAGTATATTCTCTACGTACATGTGATAATTTCTCTTGGCTTTTTATTAATTCCTACCCATGCAGCTATGTGTAAAGGGGATTCCGGCTCCCTGGTGGCGAAGCTATCGGGTATTCCAGGTGATCATGCTCCTTTCTTTATTGGTTTTTTTCTTTTCTTTTTTTAGATCATGATTTTTCTTACTTTGATGGGCAGTGCTTGGAGAATCTCATGGTGGTGGATCGGTTCATGCGCTTGAAGTCTCCTTCTAGGATATCCTAGATGGTGAGTTTTTTTACCTCCCTTTCTAGAATGTGCTTTTTTTTTATATGAGTTTTCCAACTGGATTGTTGTATATAAAGGTTTTTATTGAGGTCGTTTGGAGGGTCTATGGTCACTTGACCGGCTCGTTTCTTGTTATAGGTTTCATTTCCAATCGTGTATTTGGCTTTTCAAATTTAGGTCCCATTTCTCTAAGTTTAGTCATTTCCCCTTGGTGTCCAGAATCATCGTCTGTTCACCTCTATACCACATCTTTTTCTATTTTTGTCATGTACTTTCCTTTTAATTTGTTTTATTTATGGTATTGTGTAGTTTGATAAGATACATATTAATAAATGATTAACTATGAGATATAAAATAAAAGACTGAAAGATACTTTTTACCCTACAATATGTTGTACATATTAATTTATGTTGTATACAAACATTTACGCTATAAATAAACATTTATATTATGTGCTGAAAAAAAATGTATACCAAATGTTATCTAAATTGTAAATCTTATATGCAGCAAAAAAAAAGTGTTGTAAAAAAATTTTCAAGAGTAATGTGCAACATTAAAATTGTTATCCCATATTAAGTTGAGGTAATATTGGATAACCATATAGTTTAAATATATATAAGGAAGATTTCTTTATGGATATATGTGGAAGATTAAATCAACCTGATTCAGGAAATAATTATAAATAAGGTCTATTTGGAGTACTATGTATATGTACACCAATATTATTAATAAATACATGAGGTTGAAAATACTACTATTCAATGACAAATATTAAGTCCACTCATTTTCATAAATTTATTTATACACTTATATATATATATATATATATATATATATATATATATATATATATATATATATATATATATATATATATATATATATATATATTAACAAATAAAATATATACACTTTGTTACCAAAATTTTTATTAATTTTTTAATGAAAAACTGAATGTAATAAAATTACATAATTATTAAGAAACATAAATACACAATTGAATAAAAATTTATATATATGGATACACTTGTGCACCGAGTACAATATATCAACTCATAAGTAATTAATTAGTGAAATAATAATTTCTCCATTAAAATTTTAAAGGTAGGATATTTAATGTAATAATAGAAAGAAAAAACCCCCACTAATTTCCCTCTCAAAATCGGAGCAATAATCATAGATGCATCACCATTTCTGCGGTTGAACCTAAATATTTTGAATACTTACTCATTTTGAATACAACAATATTTTAATGAATGAATCTGAAATATATATATATATATATATATATATATATATATATATATATATATATATATATAATACATTTTCAATGCTTCGTGGAACATTGAGAAAGCATTTCAGAATAGTATGTAACTAAGAATACAAAAGTATTTAAATGAATGAATTTGAAATAGAGGTACTCTCTTATGAGACAGGTTTATGTGAGACGGATAGTGTGACGGGTCAATCTGTTGTTAAAATATACTGTAGTTGTTATATATAGGTAAATGCTTATTAGTAGTTAAAGTATGTTTGTAGTGAATTATACTATAATACTTTTAAAATAAATTTATTTTATTATTCATCATACTTAAAAAAATATATTTTAATTACAAATTAATATACTTTAAAAGTATATTTTAACAACAAGTTGATCCGTCTCACATAATTATTATCTTACAAGAGATTTTGTCTTTTAAGTATATTGAATATATTTTGAATACTTCGTGGAATATTAAGAAAACATTGTTGAATTACTGATTTTAAATAAAAAAAATATTTTAATAAATAATATGAAATATTAAATACATTCTAAATACTTCGTGAAATATTATACTAAAAGATTTAAAAAAAAAATGCACACATTAAACACTTAAAAAAACCCAATATAATTATTGAATATGGTAGTAAATTCTTAGGGTAGTCTGTCAAACTAATCGCTTATGTACATATCGCATTAATTCTAGTAAATTTATATTTGGAAGGGATTAAGGTACTACAAGATGAATGATGAGCAATTGAATCAAGGGAAGTATTGTATCAAAAAGTTTTTTTATATGAAATGAATAAAAAGTGATAATATCATCACTTTGTTATAAATATTATTATTTTTGCTATAAAATATTATTACTTTTTATTTATACTATAAATTGTTCATAAAATAATTTATTATATCATTATTATTTTTCATTGATTTAATATCACTTTACATTAATAATGTTATCGCATTTTATCTATCTCATGTAAGAACTTACGTGAGATGATCTCACATAAGTATTTGTCTTAAATTAAATTGAATGAATATGCAGCTTATTAAGGGAAACATTTAATTTTTTGTATGTGAATTAAGGAGTAATATTATTATTTAATATATAGTGATTAATTGTATTAATTAGGTGTGTCCGTCCCATTTTTTATTATATTAGTAATGTTTGTGGGTTTTATGTATCTTAAAAAACTAGATATTTTAATACGTGCGGTGCTTGTCCCTGATATGTTTTATTTTGTAAAAAATTTATTATTATTATTATATTTTACAGAAAAATGTTAGATTTAAATATCTAAATACTAATGTGGTTTTACAAAATCTATAAACTTTTAGTTCAAAGCAAAAGACAATAATATAAGCATATGACATAAACATTTATTTTTAAATATAGTGCAGAACATTCAAGTAATGCTTTGTAATTCATAAATAAATATTAAATTAAAATGTACTGAAATTATCAAAAAGATTTACACAAAAAAACAAAAAAAAAGAATAAATACATAAATGATATATAAAATAAAAAATTATAAATATTTACATTATAAAATAAAAAACGATCCATTATAAGAGATGAGTAAATTCATATCAAAATATATTTTTTAATGATAATGTTCTAATAAACAACCTATTTATATTTTGAATAATTAATGAATATAGAAAAACATTTAAAAATTAATTTTGTAAGATCACATATAAATATTAAAAAACAAAATAAATAAAAGTATTAATGATATATTTATACATAGTTAATTATATATTATTTAATAAATTAATAAGATTAGATATAGAGGAGAGAAAAAAAATTATATAATAGAATTTTTAAACAACAAAAAAATCATTAATAAAAAATAGTCAAGAAATGCAAATAGTACCCTCTCCAAATAAAGACGGGTAATTAAAAAATTTTATATTAAAGGTAATTACATAAAAATTTATGATAAGAAACTTATAAAGAATAATTAGATGTATACAAATACCTATATTAATTTTCCACACAATGATTCCTATATATATATATATATATATATATATATATATATATATATATATATATATATATATATATATATATATATATATATATATATATATATATATATATATATATATATATAAATTTAAAAGGTTATACATGAAAAGATAATAAAATTTAAATAATTTATAATAATTTTCAAAATACAAAATAATCAACAAAACATTATGAAAAATATAGAAATGAAATGACAATACAAACTAATATTAAACTTTAAACAAAATCTTAAATCTCATGAATGAAGGAAATACATTATTTGACATTATAAATAATATAGAAATGAAAAGAGAATTCACTTTCTCTCTTTTATAAACATATAATCATATTTTTCTCTTTTTTGGTGATGAAATTTGATAGTGCAGCAATATTGACCCAGCTTGGATGAAAATATTGAACTTCAAAAAATTGTTGTTTCTGAAAGTACACCTACTCTTCATCACACTTATCATGCTAATTGCTCTGATAATCTCCACTTGAAGAAATCATATTTAATGATGTAAACATGAATTGTCTTGCTCATGACAAGCTTATCACTTAATATATATATATATATATATATATATATATATATATATATATATAAATCCAAGAGTTATTTTGTTTTAAAAATTTTAGAGTTGCATTAATTAAGTTCAAGATAAATGTATTACGTTAGAAATTCAAAAATTATATGAATTTTGAAATTCATTGAACTAATAAACTTATTAATATAACTAACAAGGTTTAAAAAAATTATGACATTATTAAAATAAATGATATGTAAAATGAAAGGACATCACATTTATATTTCATAATTAATAAGTATCACTTTTAATATATTATATATCATGAATTTTAATATGATAAATATAGGGTAAAAGTGTAGTAAGAAAATATAAGTAAGGATAAAGTGTGAAAAATATTACACTTGTTAAATCACTTTTAATATATTATGATTATAATATGATATGATTTAACGAGATATTTTGGGACATATTTAGAAAAAGAAAAAATCCTTGATATACCCATTACAATGTGCATAATGTATGAGGGAGACTGTTGAGTGATAGAATACATAGTACAAAAATGTATCCATATATTGAATATGGGGAAATAAATGAATTAATAAAAGAGTTACTATCGTACTTTATTGGGGTAAGAGGTCCCATTCCTATGTATGCCTCAACGTTTTCATTTATTTTATATCTTCCTTTTACAATTCAACTAAAATTGTGTCTAAGTTCTCTTCATGTAAACACCGTAGGCCACCCCCACCCTACCACCCCCTAGATTTCCTCCTCTCTCTCTCTCACTTCCCCCCCACCCACCCACCCACCATGTATACTGTATAGGCTCTACATACAATTTATTCTCTCTCTCTTTTTGCACCTACTTTCTCTCCTGGCAATATTGCAAACAACCGCGCTCACACCTCTCTCCGATACGGAAATACACCCCCCACCCCATATATCTGGGGAAGATACTTGTGAACGTATTGTGAGGAAGGGAGAGCACGAAGGAATTGAAGCTAGAAGATATCCAACATTTTTGTTAGTTTTGGTGTGCTGTAGATGCTACGTATAGATGCAAATGCGTAAACCACGAGCTTGTTCGTGATTTTTAATTTTTTTAGGTTTTTTCTGGTTTAGAATGTGTTAGCACGGATTTTTCTGCGATGAACCAGCTGAGAGCTGGGTGTTAGGATTTCAAAATATTTCGGAAGTATTGTTTTGGAAGAGAGTTTTCTTCGGGTGTTGTATTTCATTGATTTGTTCCTGCGTTTTGCGTTTCTGGATCAGTGGATTGTCGTTTCGCATTGGTTGACGATATCAATGCAGTTGTGGCTAAGCAGATGATTGGCCGATTTTTTTTTTCCTGCTTAAATGCATTGATAAGATCTGAAGACTATCTTCTCTGCGTTTTTGCCAGGTACAGATTCCTTCTTGCTTTCTGCTTTCATATATTGATTTCTTCTGTGTTCTTCAGTGCTTTTTTTGTATAAATATATTTATTTAATTTGGTTGGCTTGAATTTCTTGTAAAGGGGTTTCTATTTGTTTATTTGCTTGTATTTTGGTGGGACTAAGCTGATGTCTTATTCTCTAAGCCATAGAAATCATTTATGTGATTAGATCAATTTACAGGTGTATAAGGCAGTAATAGAATATTATAATCGGCCTTTATTTGTTATTGGTTGGTTACGTTTGGTGAGATCTTTATGAGTCGTTGATTGGTTATTTTATTTCTTTAACCTGAGAACAGCTGATGGGCGTTTAAGTTATAACCAAATAGTGGGGTATTATACTTATTTTTTATCTTATTTTACGAATACGAGTTTATAGATTCTATTGTTCTTTTGGGTTTTGATTTGAATGAATATTTTCCAAACAGGAACTGAATGCCTGCACTTTTGTTGTGATATTGCTGCATTGGGAAGCTAAACAAGATAGACAAATAAATATATTTTTATATCAGAACAAATGGATTGAAGAATCAAGGCATTGGATGCAATGTTAAAGGCATTGGCATCTTCGGCGTTGCTGTTGTTATTGTTGTCGTTGTTCTTTCGTTCCATCTCTGCTGCAGATAATGAGTTTCGGTGTAATTGTGATGAGGAGGGATTTTGGAGCATTGAGAATATTCTTGAGTGCCAAAAAGTGAGTGATTTCCTGATTGCAGTGGCCTACTTCTCCATCCCCATTGAGCTCCTTTACTTTGTTAGTTGTTCCAACATTCCCTTTAAATGGGTACTTTTTCAGTTCATTGCCTTCATTGTCCTCTGTGGAATGACTCATTTGTTAAATGGATGGACTTATGGACCACACACTTTTCAGCTCATGCTTGCTCTCACCATTTTCAAGTTCCTCACTGCCCTTGTCTCTTTTGCCACGGCTATTACCTTAATTACTCTAATTCCGTTGTTGTTGAAAGTGATGGTGAGAGAAATCATGCTAAGGAAGAAGACTTGGGATCTTGATCGGGAGGTTGGGATTAAAAAGAAGCAGAAAGAAGCTGGCTTGCATGTGCGGATGTTGACCCATGAGATCCGGAAGTACGTTGATCGCCATACGATATTGTACACAACATTGGTTGAGCTGTCGAAGATGCTGGACTTGAAGAACTGTGCTGTTTGGATGCCGAATGTCGGAAAAACAGAAATGAACCTAACTCATGAATTGAAAGAACACAACTTCTCCACCATGTATAATTCAAGTATCCCAACCAGTGACCCTGATGTGAGAGAGATCAAGGGAAAAGATGGAGTTAAAATTCTTGATTCCCAATCTGCCCTAGCCATTGCTAGCAGTGGGGGTGTAGGTGAACCTGGAACTGTGGCTGCACTGAGGATGCCAATGCTGAGGGTTTCCAATTTTAAAGGTGGTACCCCTGAGATGGTTCCAGCTTGTTATGCGATTCTCGTGCTGGTTCTTCCAGGTGGACAGAATAGAACATGGAACGACCAAGAACTCGAGATGGTGGAGGTTGTTGCAGATCAAGTAACTGTGGCTCTTTCTCATGCATCGGTTCTTGAAGAATCCCAGCTTATGAGGGAGAAACTTGTGGAGCAAAACCGGGCACTGGAGCAAGCCAAACAGGATGCACTTCTGGCTAGCCAAGCCCGAAATGCATTTCAGATGGTAATGAGTAATGGTTTAAGGAGACCGATGCACTCGATTCTGGGTCTTTTATCAGTGTTGCAGGATGAAAAGTTGAGCGATGAGCAGCGTCTTCTTGTCAACACCATGGTAAAGACTAGTAACGTTATTTCAACGTTAGTAGCTGATGTAATGGATAGCACAGTGAAGGATAATGGAAGGTTCCCTTTGGAAATGAAGCCTTTCGAACTGCATCCTATGATAAAGGAAGCTGCATGCGTCTCCAAGTGCCTCTGCGCTTATAGGTGCTATAATTTTGTGATTGAAGTTGACAAGTCCTTACCGAATCTTGTTATTGGTGATGAAAGGAGAGTATTTCAGGTTATTTTGCACATGGTTGGTAATATGATGAATTCAAGCAAAGGAGGAGGATTTCTTTTATTAAGTGTATATTCAGCCAGTGGAAGCCAGGGATGGAACGAACAAAGACGGGGTGGTCAGTGGAGATCAAACTCATCCGACGGATATGCTTATGTTAGGTGTGAAGTAGGTATATGCCATTCTGGTTCTAAGGCTGGGGATATTGTTCCCGTATTCCCGTGTGGGGGGCAAAGATACTATGGCGGAGCCAGAGAAAGTATGAGCTTTAATACATGCAAGAGGCTAGTTCAGGTTTGTTTGAAATCATGTGATTATTTACATACCATGAAAGTTTCTAATTGAGCCCCTTAATTTAGCGAATGCTGTCATGATTGTTGCTGATATTCTTGCATCATCTAATTGCGACCAATGTGAATTTTGAGGATCTGCGTTGTATTTTCTTACTTAGATGATGAATACATTTACTCTTCAATAAATGGTTCTTATCATGGTGCATTGCTGCATATTTTTTGAAATGATATCATTTACCTGTTCGATGATGTCTTAAATGATTAATATGCAGTTAATGCAAGGAGATATATGGATGATACCAAATCCAGAGGGTTTTGATCAAAGCATGGCTCTTGTATTACGGTTTCAGACCCGGCCATCCATCATAAAAGCCATACCTGATCATGACCAATCTTCGGAACATCGTGTACAATCGAACTCTCTTTTCAGAGGCCTGAAAGTCCTTTTAGCTGATGCAGATGATGTGAATAGAGCGGTAACAAGGAAGTTGCTCGAGAAACTGGGGTGTATTGTCTCTGTTGTCTCATCCGGATACGAATGCCTCAGTGCTCTCGGCCCAGCTGTATCTTCTTCATGTCAAATCATTCTTTTGGATCTTCACTTGCCCGATTTAGATGGCTTTGACGTTACCATGAAAATACGCAAGTTTCGCAGTAGAAACTGGCCGTTGATCATCGCCTTGACCACAAGTGACGACGGAGACATGAGGGAAAAATGCTTTCAGATTGGAATGAACGGTGTTATTCAGAAACCAGGTACGTTTCAAGAAATTGCCTATGAGCTCAATGCTATCCTGCTGCAGTTTCATTACCAAGTGAATTGAGAGTGTACTTATTCTACCATGTTAGAATAAACAATGGCAAAATTATCTCATTTTGGACCATTTATTCAAATATAGAAGCTATTACACAGCAATATAGTCAAAATGGTATACAAATTCATCTTCTTTCGCATCGTCTTTGCATTAGTTATCTATGAATACATCTTGATTCTTGATATTCATGCCAAGCAATACAAGATGGGTCTATTCTCTTACTAAACACATTCAAATTGATGGTTGATATTGAAATGTGGGGATGCAAATCATTTGGTGCTGCTAAGGTGACAGTTATAGACAGGGGCCGGGCTGGACCGGTCCACGGAACGCAACAACCGGCACAGATAACAATACGCATCTATTCGTCTCACAGCTGTGTACCAGGTATGGGGATCAAGTTGAGAGGGAGTGGGCAAAGTATGTGCTGTTGAGTGTTGGATCATCATAATAGTGTATGTCTGTGTTTCATTTCAATGAAGTTTAAAGGCAGTTGTTTGATGTCCTCCATCCTTGTCTAGGGTCAATGCTTTCTTTTATCACTTTCACACTATATGTTTGTGTGTTGGGTTATATGGTATCCCCCACCCCACCCCGTTCTCTCTCTCACACACAGTCACACACACACACAGAGTTGTATATAATGATATATGTAGGGTGGCATGTGAGTAACATGTGGTTAGAGTTGGGGGGAATGTGTTGGTTGGATTGGGGGGAGTGGAAGCATGTCTTTTATTGTGTGATTCCTCTGAATAAAGTGCAGGTTACTGTATAACCATGCATGAATTTGAGTACGTATCTGGACACCAATTATAACCTTACCCACTTGGGATGCCCATGGGCCCACCCTCTCTCTCTCTCTTCCTATTTTCTCTCTCCATAATCAATATTTCCACACTGCACCATCTATTCTCTATATTCTCTATCTACTTTATTCTTATATTATTATTATATGGAGAAATTGTATTTAAATTAATTTATCCCCTAATGGACGTTATTTTATTCATAGATAATGAATATGTGTGGGTGTATGTGCATGGTTGTCAAGTTGTAAGATTTGTATGGAATTTTGTAAGATTGGATCCAAATCTAATTTGTCAACTTAATCCCACCTCATTCTTTATATTATAATCTAGTACTTTGTTTGGATGACAGAGAAAGAAAATCATCCCATGAGAAGTAACCTTTAGTGAGAGGATTGTAGAGTATCAAAATCCAATACACATGATATACATTATTTTTTTTATTTATTTATCACTTAGAAGTACAAAATTGTAATTCAAAAGTAATAGGAGTAATTTTCTTAATCTATTTACACGAGCAAATGTGAAGGTTTTGGAATTGAGGGAGTAATTATGAAATGAAATATGATTGTATGATGCATACTTAAAAAAATACTACAAAATTATCACCATAAAATTTTTAATGAGTTAGTAGGTACAAAACGTATTTAAAAATTACTAAGCCGCTTCAAAAAATTATCGATAAATATAAAATTATATTTTGTTTTTCTTATAATACCTATATATATACGTATATTGGTGTGCATTGTTAAGATGAAAATAAAATACGTTATTTTTACAAATGTATATTAGTGTACATTCTATTAAAAAAATTATAAATACGCTATTAAATTGAAGAACCCTACTAAAGTACATTAGTATGTATTCTTGAGAGAGAAACATTATGAATTCTTGAGAGAGAAACATAAAATACGCGATTAAGTTGAAGAACCCTACTAATGTACATTAGTGTGCATTCTTGAGAGAGAAACATAAAATACGTGATTAAATTGGAAAACCCTACGAATGTACATCAGTGTGCATTTTTTAAAGAGATACAAAAACGATTGAAACTTCTTGAGAGATAAACATAAAATATGCGATTAAGTTGAAGAACCCTACTAATGTACATTAGTGTGCATGCTTGAGAGAAAAACATAAAATACGTGATTAAATTGAAAAACCCTACGAATGTACATCAGTGTGCATTTTTGAAAGAAAAACAGAAACGATTGAAACTATTGTTAAGTACATTAGTGTGCATTCTTAGAGAGAAAAAGAAAATACACAATTAAATTGAAGAATCCTACGAATGTACATTAGTGTGCATTCTCAAACAAAAAATACATGATTAATTAAATTGAAAAAAGAGTTGTTATAATTATACTAAAATCTCTCCTTAAATTTCTCAACCATTGTTTTTATCTGATTTAGTATACATTAGTGTTCAATAAAATTAGTGTTAAATGAAAATGTAACCTTGTAAATAAGGGTAAAGCTGGAAAAAGAAAAAAAAAATTATGTATTCATCAGCAATTATATTAAATCAATGTATTTATTAATAATTAGGTTATATATACGCGTAACTTAGTAATAATCTCTTTTTTAATCTTTTTGTAAAAGCAAATGTGAAAATTTTGGAGGGACTAATTATTGAATGAAAATACTCTGTCAGTTACTTCACACTTACCCCTAAACACCTAAAACTCCCTCAATATACAAATACTTCTTAAAAATGTCATTTAATATTTATAATACATAAAGATTACTAACTACCAATTAACGTAACGCAAATAGTATACATAACCTAACACAGTAACACTAACCCTAAATCTAATTCACTCACTCACACTCAATCACTGTTTGTCCTCTCTCTCGATTCATCATCATTGCCTTAGTTGTCTATCTCTCTCTATGTATTCATCTCTTGATTAGTAAGAACTCTAATTTGAAATCCGATTATTCTATTGATTACTCACACACCTCTATCACCTCTTTTTCTTATCATCACTTTATTTAGTGTTAACTCTCTATATGTATTCGAGGCCATTAGATCCTGATCTCGCTAAATGCTAATCTTAATCCTAAATGATGTTCGTATCCAATTTGAAAACCACATTTTGGTTTTCATAATCCACACATGGATATTAAAAATCATATATATATATATATATATATATATATATATATATATATATATATATATATATATATATATATATATATTCTCCCTCCGTCCCACGGCAAGGGTCTATTTTTTCCATTTTGGTCATCCCACCCAAAGGATCTTCTTTCCTTTTTTACACACATGAGACTCAATCATCCCCTCTAATACAATTAAATCATGGAGCCCATACTCCCACTAATACAACTACTCACTACACATTAAATAATAATACTCCTTAATCCACGTGCCAAAAAGCAGAAACTACCCTTGCCGTGGAACGGAGGGAGTATATATATATATCTTTAATATACTAAAGGAGAATTTAATTTTGATGAGGTGTCATCTCCACACTTTTTCTCAATTATTTTAATTATTAATATTAATTATTTTTATTATCCTTATTCATATATATTTTTTAGTATGATATATATATATATATATATATATATATATATATATATATATATATATATATATATATATATATAAAAGATATTAATTAATGCCACAATTTTTATTTAAATATTATTTATGTTATTTATATTATTAAAATTTAAAATTTAATGATGATAACTACATGTATTTATTTTAAGATAATTAATTAATGCCACAATTTTTATTTAAATATTATTTATTTTATTTATATTATTGAAATTTAAAATTTAATGAACATAAATACATGTATTTATTTTAAGTTAAATAGTTAAATTAATTTAATATTTAAATATGGATGTAATCAAATCAAAATCAATTTCGTCTACGCCTATGAATACAGTTTTCAATTTATTCACTTAAAACACACAAATTATTTTCTTGAAGCTTTTTAAAGAATTGATGGTATGTAATTTTGTTATTTTTTTATTTCTTTTGATTCTTTATAAATTTCTCTTAATTTTTTATTTTTTTCTCATTTTTAAATTAATTTTTTATTTTTTAAAAATTTCTTTTGATTAATTTCTTTTAAGTGAGAGTTTTATTTTGATAAGATCTTGATTCAAAAATTATTTTTTTGATATTTTTTTAATTCTTTTAATTAATAAAAAATTTAATTTTATTATAATTTTTTTTGACAATAAATTACTATAATATTTCTTAATATTATAATTTCATATCCCGTGTAATACGCGAGTTTTGTACTAGTATATATATATACCCAATAATCCTTAGCACATCCACCTATCCACCTTTCATATAAACCTTTCTTTTCAATATATCTCTCCCCTCTCACTTTTTCTCTTACATAATAATTATTATACATTGATTTAACATAAAATTAAAATATATTATATAAAAATTCAAAGCAACATACCCTTAGTATATGTTTAAAATGATATTTTATTTAGGTAATGATATGGGTAAAACTATTAATTAATGTGAGGAAAACAGGAGACATGAGAAGAAAAAGAGAAATAGTAATATTTGTAAAGGAGAAATAGTAATATTAATTGTATATAGATAATGTATACTATATGAAATGTGGTTAGTTGAAAGTTAAAGTTTTGAGTCAAAGTAGGATTCACTTGATGTAACTAATTAATCTCAACCATTAGATTAAAATACTCCTTCCGTCTCGGACAAATATCACCATTTGTTTTTTGCATGTAGAATAAAAAATATTATTATTGTATGTAAATTGGGTATGTGTATTAGAGAGATGTGATGAGTAGTGGTAGTGGGCCATTGGTGGGCCCTTTTTACTAAAAAAAGAAAATTGTACAATTTGGACTGGACATCCAATATAGTAAAATGATGTTATTTGAGCGAGACAAAGGGACTACTAATTAATAATTACCTTTTGGATCAAAATAAAATAATTAAGATTTTAAAAATAAAAATTAATTAACTCTAAATTATAACCTATAACCTCTAGGTGCATTGGTTACCCACCGCAGAATAACTGTAATGTTTATAGAGATATACTCCCTTCGTCTCGCTCAAATAGCACCATTTTAATATATTGGGCGTCCCGTCCAAATTGCACAATTTTTATCTTTTAGTAAAAAGGGTCCACCAATGGTCCACAAATACTCATCACATTTGCTCTAATACACCTACTCATTTTACATAAAATAAAAACACTCCTTAATTTACATGCAAAAAACAAATGACACACTTGAACGGGACGAATGGAGTATTCCACTACTATAAAAGTTATTTTGAAAATTTAAGTGTGAATTTTGAAAATTAAATTTTGAATCAAATAAGTCGAAAACCTAAAAATAGGTCAAAGTGAAGAAGTTACTAGAGTAATTTTTTTTAAAGATTTGAATAAAGTTGTAAACGCGCGCATTGATGTTATTGAGGTAGAAAGGATTGTGTTGATTGAGAGTAAATCTGAACCGTAGATCCTGTACGGAAAGATTTAAGTTGCACCCATCACTTTCTGCCAATCATATGCTGTCTACATGAGATTGGTCGGCGTGTTCTCCATTTTTACATCATTTTATCTATATACTAATCAATCCAAGAATTACATACATTATTTCACTATAAAAACATCAACTCATTCCCATATATACACATATACCGCTACAACAGTTACCTTTATTATTTGTGAGAAAATTAAGTATCATAAAATTTTAACGTGTAACGATTATATATATATATATATATATATAATATTTTAATGGATTGTAGGTGATTATATTAGTATTGTACGGTGATTTCATAAGAATATATTATAATTTTTTTTTAAAATTTCATCTGAAAAGAAAAGAAGAAAAATGTAATTTTTTAAGAAGCCTTAATTAATAAAATGTAATTCAAAGGGGACTAATAGATCATGGAGTATTTATTTTATAATATAAACATAAAATCTATTGAAAAATGATTCCCTTTCTATAATTTAATTTGTACTCCGAGTTATGATGACATATATTCATTTGATTCATTCATATATTCATCCGTCCGATTTTAAGGTATCCATTTGTTTTTTGCACGTGAATTTAGGAGTATTATTATTATATGTAAAGTAGGTAGTTATATTAGAGGGAAGTGGTGGACTGTATTGTGTATTTTTTTTTACTAAATAGAGACAATGGATACCTTTGAAGTGGACGCCAAAAATAGTAAAATTAATATCTTAGAAGGAGGGAGTATAATATTTCTTCGTTGCAAAATTAATTATATACCTTTTACACGTATATTAAAGAAATTGTTACTGGTAAATATAATAAATAAATGATATAGTATATTAGGTGGATGAAGTATTTTTTAAATAAAGTATATTAATAGGTTAGTTGTTTTGACTTTTTTTACAAGTTTAGGAATGTGAAAATTTTTATAAGACTAACGAAAATAAAAAATATGAAAACTTTAATGGAACGGAGAGAGTAATGAGTATTCCCTTTATCCCAACACAATATTTACATTTATTTTTTTTATGTAGGTTTAAGAGATATAATATTTTAATGTGTAGTGAGGTAAGTATTTAACCAAACACGTGTGCAGAACATGGTTCACCTTACACCCTGATTTTTCGAAATTTGTCTTTAATATATGAAAAATTACTTTTCAAAAAGATAAATTGTTACTCTTTTGAAAATGAAAATAATACTAAAATTATGATATTAATTGAGCCCATAGATGTATTTACTCATCCCTCTATACTCATTTTTTATTCAGAGAATTAAATTTCTGATTCGGGTAAGGATACCCATTCGAGTTCATAAGATTATTATGAAAAAGGCTCGAGGGCAAATCATCTAAAATGTTGAAGTGTATCTCTCATAATATATATTTACTTTCACACGAACAATTGTTCGTTGCCTTTCTTAAGTCATATCTATAGAAAATACAAAATTAAAGTATTGATTAGACTGGATTAATATTGTTAGACAAAAAATATTGTATATAAAGAAGTTTTAAAGTGATTACTGAATAAAAGATTTACTAAAATTATTTATTATTATGTTAAAAAAGAAGTTTATTTTAAGAATAAAATTGCTTAAAAAGAAAATAGGAAAAACAAACCTCATTATAAACTGTGATGTGTATACGACGTGCAAACGTCTTGAAAATTAGTTTTATTAAATGACAAAGTCTCTTATGAGACGTTATTTACATGAGACGGTTTGTGAGACTTGTTAAAGTATGTCTATTATTTAGATAAAGTATGTATAATAGTTTTTAAAGTATGTTTTCTAAAATATGTTGAATCATGCATTAAAGTATGATTTTAATGTGTTATAACATAATTTATTATTGACATACTTTAACTACAATTAAGCATATTTTATCTATGCAATAAGCATACATTAGTGATGGGTCAACCCGTCTCACGCCCGTCTCACAAATAACCTATCTCAGAGTTACTCTTATTAAATATATGTCATGTATTACAGCTATTTTCTAATTCAAAGTTAAGTATGCAAGAATTTAATGATCATTTGTTTTTGTATAGCTTTTCACCTTATAAAACATACATTAAATACGATTGTAAAACAGAAAATCGAGTTGGTTGAATCTAGACGTAATGGAATAGAATGTGCAGTCACATGATGATCCACTTTATAGTTGAACTAATTCAATTGGCAAGGGGATCTGTATACTTAAATTGAAATTAAGATTAAAGTGTCTTTTCAAGAACTAGTTTTAATTTCTTCCTAATATATAAGTAGTTAATTACTACATTAACTACAAACTTGACAACTAATTGAGAGTGACAGATACATCAAACATACTTTTAATCCGATGATGAATAATTTGATTAAGTAATATTTTAATTTTGTTTTAGTTAGGAAGGAAAGAGTTCATTTGTGACCAGCAACTATTCTAAATATTATAAAAAAATCCATGCACAAAGAAAAGGGTCTACTAGTCAAAATGATCCAAATAGAAGGACCAATAATTATATTGTTAAATAACCATA